>CM046661.1:174812143-176147143 GCA_025594165.1 Tamias sibiricus | reverse complement strand
GGGGGGGGGGGGGGGGGGGGGGGGGGGGGGGGGGGGGGGGGGGGGGGGGGGGGGGGGGGGGGGGGGGGGGGGGGGGGGGGGGGGGGGGGGGGGGGGGGGGGGGGGGGGGGGGGGGGGGGGGGGGGGGGGGGGGGGGGGGGGGGGGGGGGGGGGGGGGGGGGGGGGGGGGGGGGGGGGGGGGGGGGGGGGGGGGGGGGGGGGGGGGGGGGGGGGGGGGGGGGGGGGGGGGGGGGGGGGGGGGGGGGGGGGGGGGGGGGGGGGGGGGGGGGGGGGGGGGGGGGGGGGGGGGGGGGGGGGGGGGGGGGGGGGGGGGGAAGGGGGGGGGGGGGGGGGGGGGGGGGGGGGGGGGGGGGGGGGGGGGGGGGGGGGGGGGGGGGGGGGGGGGGGGGGGGGGGGGGGGGGGGGGGGGGGGGGGGGGGGGGGGGGGGGGGGGGGGGGGGGGGGGGGGGGGGGGGGGGGGGGGGGGGGGGGGGGGGGGGGGGGGGGGGGGGGGGGGGGGGGGGGGGGGGGGGGGGGGGGGGGGGGGGGGGGGGGGGGGGGGGGGGGGGGGGGGGGGGGGGGGGGGGGGGGGGGGGGGGGGGGGGGGGGGGGGGGGGGGGGGGGGGGGGGGGGGGGGGGGGGGGGGGGGGGGGGGGGGCCTCCCCAGGATGGTGGTGTTGCCGGGACCTTGACGAGGTGGGCCCCATGGCAGGGTCCTTGGGTCGTGGGTTGTCCTCAGAAGGACTGTGGGGCCACCACCTCTCTGGCTTCCTGCTTGGTGATGCACTGTCTCCCACACGCATGCCCACCTTTGCCATCTGCCTGAGCTGACGCAGCCAAGGGCAGCCCTTGCCAGGGTCTGTGCACCCTGCCAGGACGTTCAGCTTCCAAAACGGTGAGCTGAATAAACCTCTTTTCTTCATAGTCTTAGCCTGTCCAGGTATTTCATCACAGTAGCAGAACAGACACACCCGTCAGGCTCTCCAGAGAGGGGCCTAGGTGCAGAGGCCCCCGTCGTGCGGATGGGAGAGAGCCAGGCTGCAGCAGCTGAGGTGCCCAGCCGAGGCTGTGGGCAGCCACGAGCAGGCTCTCCTGGACGGGGCTGCGTCCACACGCACGCACACTCACACATGCCATGGGACCCCGAGGCCTTCAGAAGCAGGTGAGCATGAAGCCAAGGCCACCTGGTGTCCTGGCATTGTCCCCAAGGCCCCAGCAGCTCCACCTGTTCCTGGGACCCCAGGGCGTGAGGTGCGAGGTACAGGAGCCCCCCTTCCCGCTGCAGAGCACAGTCCATCCTTCCCACTCCCCCTTCCCGAGGTCACGCACTCATCACGTCACAAACGTGTGCCTGTGCCATGGGCTGACAGCTCCCCATAACAGAGTGGGAGGGGAGGGCTGAGGACAGTGTGGGGGACACGGTGTGGCCTCCTGCAGTCAGGCACGGGTTCCTCACGTGTGAGTGTGCGCTGGCTGCACGCCGGGCCTGGGGCACAGACTGTGGGCAAAAACAGACACGTTCCCGCATGTGCAGAGCTGACGCTCAGCGGTGGAGACGGCACGTGAAAGTTGTGCATCAGTGATCCGACAAGGCTGTCCCTGTGCGGGGGACGGTTGAAGGAGAACAGGGGTGACTCGGAGGGCACCACGCGCACAGTGCTGAGAGCCAGCCCCAAGTGAGTCCTGCCACCTGCTCAGCTGCAGGACGGGCTCCCAGGGTGGCCTCCCAGTGACCACGCCCAGAGGAGGAAGCCAGGCCTCTCAGCCGACGGGCACTGGAGCAGCAGCGCCCAGCACTGACAGAAAGCCACGAAGCCAAGCCACGTGTGCAAGTTTAAGCGTGGTCATAGCTAAACATTAAAAAGCAAAGGGAGGAGCTGGGATCGTGGCTCAGCGGTTAGAGCCCTTCCCTGGCGCGTGCGCAGCCGGGTTCAATCCTCAGCACCACCTAAAAATTAAAGGCATTATGTACAACTAGAACCAATAAATAAATATTAAAAAGAAAAATAAAGAGAACTTAAGTTTTATTTACTCTTAAGTTTTAAAATGGATTTTTTTAATTGTCAGAAACTGTTTATACTTACATTACACAACACAGGATTTCACTGTGGGAGAGGTAGGTCCTGCTAATGGACGTACCCATAGTCTTACATTCTTACCCTTTGTGTGTGTAAGTGGTGAGAAGATTTAAAATCCACTCTGAGAAACTTTCAAACACACAATACATTATTGTTAACTATAGTCACAGGCTGTACAATAGATCTCCAGAATGCATTCCTTCAGTCTAATGGAAACTTTGTATGTTTGAGTGGAATTAAATTTAATGAGATAGTTTCTTGAACCCAATAGGCCTAAAATATTATAATTTCAATAAGTATCCAATGTGAAAAAATTATGGGACCATTTTACTTTTTTACCCCAAAATTAGTTTTTGAAATGCAGAGCACACCTCGCCGCACCAGCACATGCCGGTCAGCAGCCACATGCGGCTGTGGACCTACTGGACAGCACAGACCGAGAGCCTGAGGAAGGGCCATGGGGAGCAAGAACAGGGGCCCCTGGGGCCAGCATGGAGGTGATAGGATGGTCAGGATGCGGTGACATTTTACAGGTTAGTCCCGAAACACTGCAAAAGAGCTGACTCGAGAATCGCTTAGGAAGAACTTTATTGGCAAAAGGAACGGGAGAGACATTAGCCTTGAGCTAGGAATGAGCTCAGTACACTTGAAGAGCAGAGGAAAGGCATGAGCCAGAGCACTGCCAGAGTGAGGGTCAGGAGCCAGGCAGAGGCTCCCCAGGTGAGTGTGGAGGGAGAGGCAGGAAGAATCAGAACAGGAAGCGGAAGACGCTCAGAACAGGAGTGGACATGACACTCAGAACAGGTATTGGTTCTAGGCAGAAGGCCGCGCCTCCCAGGCAGAAGGCCACACCTTTCCAGGTGCCTTGTGAAAAACTACGGCTCCCGAGATCCTCAGCGTGACCAAAACCTGACCAGCAAGACCCTTGTCCACTACCACTACCTCCCCCCCATGACCTCTGCTGGCCTTATAGGACAAGGACTGACTCCAAGGGGTGTTTTATGGCCCCTACTCTATTTAAGCCAGCCCGGACTGAACTCATGCCCTTTTTCTTGGTTCCTGCCGCTTTTGTTCTTGCTCTCTGTTCCTGCCTGTCCCTATTTCCCCTCCATCCCTTCCCCTACCCCCCCTTCCCTTCCCTACCCTTGCCCATGTGGCACCCCAAAAACCCTTTTATTTCACTATCACGGTGTTCCCAGCTAAGTTAACTAAGTGTTTCAGCAGTTTTCTAACAATTTGGTTCCCTGACCGGGAAAGGAGAAGCGCATTCTCTAATCAAAGAACAAAATTTTCCGGGAACACCTTTTCACTCTCCGCCCCTCGCCCCAGAGCAGCAAGTAACAAAGTTTCCTGGTAACAGCTTTTCATCGGTCGGTAAGCCTCCCTCCGGTTCTAGGGCTTTTTAACCAGCCCGCGCGCGCTTCTCCATTTACACGCCCCCCCCCCCCCAGCGCGTCTTTGCGCCTCTCCGCTCACCCTCCAGTCCACTCTGACCCCCGCGAGTTCGCGCACTTCTCTGGCCGCGCCCGCCCCTCGGTTCGCTCCACGCATGTCCACTCCCGCACGTGTCTGTCCCGGTCTGACCCCGGGAACTCTTCCCCCTCCCCGCCTTTATCCGCCTGCTTTAAAAATTTCCAGCTGTCCTCTACGGCTCTCGGCTTTCTAGGAAAGTTCCCCTTCGCACTCAGGGCTTGAGCTTCCGTTTTTCCGTTCGGAACGGAAAAAAATCCGAAACACGCCTCTCAATTGCCGCACCCCCCCCCCGTTACCGGCAGCCTCGGAGGCTGCTCCAGACCACTTCCCCCAGCCTCCCAGTGACCCCCACACCTCTCCCGCAGTTATCCCCGCCCCCAGCTTCCGCCGCTTGGTTCTCCACGGCTCCCCCGCCCTCTTCGGCCATGTGGTGTTACTGGACGCATTGCGCCCCAGACTTAGCCCCCACTTCTGCGGATTCTGCGACGTGTCCTTTACCAGATACGCCGCCTCTGGCTTTGGCCCCCCTCCCCGCGCTTCTTCCTCAGCGTCTTCCATCCTTAACTCTGCGCGCTTTCCCCCCTCCCACGCCAGGGGTGCGCTCCTGGGTCCGCGCTCTCAGCCCGCTCAGCGGCGCCGTTCCCGGTCTGCGCTCACAGCCTGCGCACATCCTGTCCCCGTTCTTAGCCCGCTCCGCGGCGCGCCCCCCAGCCCGCTGCCAATGCGGCTGCGACGCACCCCTTGCTCGCTTCTTTTGCTCTCTTATAGGTCCAGCTCTGACTGGCGCTGTCCCGCTCGCTCCCTGCGGGGCTGCTACCCCTCCGATAGCCGGATAGCGAGCGCTTCTTCGCGCACGGACCAAAACCCCACCCCCCACCCCCATGCGTCCTCCGCGCCGGGGCCGTCGCGCCGCACCCGCGGCTCCCCCGGCCTTGGCTCCCCCGGGCGCCCCAACCAACGGCCGCTCGCCCGCCGGCCCTGGGCCGGCCCCGCATACGGCGACCCGGCGACCGGCGAGCCCCGGCGACCCGGCGCCCCGGCCCCGGCCCCCAAGTGAGGCTGCCCGGCGCCGCTGCTTGCCGCCGCCGCCGCCGCCACCTCCGCAGCCACGCGGCTGCCCACAGTACAGTGCTCAGGAGCTAAACCCGCGCTCTGCCCAAGCGAGGCTGCCGAGCTGCCACAGCGAGTCTAAGCAGGCTCCACGTGCAGCCCTGACTCAGCTCCCTCCCCTTCCTCTGATCCGCCTTGTCCTTCGCCCAAATCTGTCTCCACTTCCGCTCCACGTTCCGCCCTTCTTTGATCCGCCATCTTATCCCCTACCCACGTGATTTCCTCTGATTGCCTTCCAGGGACCGTGCCCTGCTTATAGCAGCAGCAAGGGTGACAACCGCGAAACTCCACCCACACCCCCCCCAGCCTCCCAGAGCTGCCTGCTTGGTTCTCCCTAAATCCTCCGACCCCGCCATTCCATTCCAAGCAGACAATGCCTTGCGCGACCCTCCCTCTGGCTTCTTGCCCGAGCACAGCTGGCCTTATCTTTCACCATTTATTCACCTTGTCCTCTGCTCTCTCTCTCTCATTTCTCATTCACGTAAGACACAGTCCCTCAGTTCCCATTCAGAATCGGAAATTCAATCAATCCGCTCTTTTCATCCCTGCTAAAATCATCTTTGCCTCTTTAGCTCCTCGCTTCCCCTTCCAAAGTGCGCAATAAATAAGGGTACCTTCAAACTTCAAACTTAATTCACAAGTTTTTTTCCAAGAAAACGTCTAATTAATTTACAAGGTTAAAATGCTAACTGTTAAATGTACTTTAATTTCCTTCCTTTTAAACAAGTAATCTTAAGAGGAATTAAAAATTGTATAGCTATGGTTAAACAACAATTATTTCAAAATATCATGTCCTTTCTTTAAGAGCTAAACTTGATTTATAGAAAACATCAATATGTAAAAACATTTTGCCATTTTTCCAAAAGGGTTAAATACTCTCAAAATTTCTTTAATCTGTTCTAATTGTAATATTTTGTCAGCTAAATGCTCCCAGCCTTTCTTTAACAGAAATCAACTTCAAAACTTAAATACCTGACCTTCAAAAACCGTCAAGACAGATAGGTACCACAGACCCGGCTACTGTAAGTTTATAAGTTAAAGCCCAATGTTCTCAATTTAAGATTAACTTACTGGATGGCTAAGATCAAAACTTTTAAATTAATCAAAAAAGGGCCAAGAAGACCAGTATTTGGTTCTTGTCCCAGAGTCTGCCTGTGAGACAAGAGGAAACATTTCTACAGAGCTTTACATCTCTGGGCCACATAACTTCCCGATCAGAGAGGTTGTGAGACCTATGGAAGAGACAAAGAAGCCAATCAGTGCACTTGCTAAAAGGAGGGTCCATAAAAAAGGGAAAAAACATCCCTAATGCTTCTGAGGAAAGCCACAAGGTCATGCAAGACCTGGACCCATCCTTACAGAAGGCACCGAGCACAAAAGCTGCTCTCAAGTTTCCCCAAGATTCCCATCAGAAACAGCTGACTCTTACCAATGGTCAAAACACAAGTCAGTTTGACAAATTTCATCCTAGACATCCAGTAACAGTTTAAAACAGATGCACAACCATTTCTGAACATTTTAGAAGCAAAGGTAAGTTCAGCCCTAAGTAAAAGTGTTGTGTTTACATTCCCGATAACTCTATACATGCTAAAGCTTTAAATTATCATCTTCATGGTATACATTGACGTTTCAGATGCTGCAACATTTCTTCGGTACTCATGTTTTTTGTTCCTCTAATAGAAGCTTCCGTTCCTGTTGACGTTACAACCTTCCCCAGGCTTCAATCTGACCTAACTTCTACAAAAGGAACTCCAAACTACTGCCCCCATCACTTCGCCCCCGTTCAGCCTGAAGAAGCCAGACTCGGTCATCGACCCATTCCCTTACAGTAGTAAGGAGGTTCCTAAGGTTAGAAGGGAAGTGAAGCCAAAATCTCATAGACAACATATGTAGATAAATCGCGTCAGGTCGAAAGCCAATTTGAGTGAGCCAATTTTGGGAAGTTGGGAAACTGTCCCTGAGGGATTAAAATGCTGATTCCCTCAGAGCCCTTCGTCCACCCTTAACAACCTGCCCCAACATGTTGCCAAGGTAACCCATCTCAGGAATTGCCCCTCCCTACAGGGAGCTATCTCAGATCTTCTGCAGAAACGTTTTCTCAGATCCACCCATTCCCTTATAATATCACCTTCTCTGCAATCCCTCCTTTCCACAGCTCGTGAGTACTCTTGCACTCTTTTAAACTTTCTTTCCTCTCCTCTCGTGGGTATCGTGTTTCCCCGTCTACCTTTCTAAACAGCTTGACCCCACCGTTCGTTGATGAGCCCCCTGTCTTCGGGCTCTGGGGCCGCTGCTTACCTACTTCTACAAAAAAATCTAAAAAGCTAAATTTGGTGCTCATGTCACTATTGCCTCTCCTCACCATTTAAAGACTAATGTATAAGAGCCTTCAAACTCTCCTGCCCTTTCGCACTCAGCTCCTCAACCTCATTCCAGTCCTGCTTCTCTTTACACCCAGTTTTCCTTCTCCCAGTCTCCCCAGAGCCCCCAGAACATGATTATATAGAGATGCTTCAGGCTTAAACTCCTGCAAGCCTCTCTTCTGCCCAAAACTAATAGGGATCTCCCATTGTCCTTCACAACAAAGTGGAGACTCTCCCATAGTTCAGGGAAACATGAAGGCTGAAGCAGCACTGTCTTCTCCTTCTCTTCTGGCTTCAGTCCAATCTACTACCCAGGCCCCCACATTCCCTGCCATACAATCAATCCTCTCCTATCTCCATTCACTTTTCCATCCCATTCCAAGGGCATAAACCTTCTGGAATCGCCTGACTCAGCCTCCGCTCATCTTTTCGACCACAATATCATTAAATTTGGTGTTCATTCCGGCAACATTTGCCTCTCAGCTGGAGACGGATACAGAGGTTCCTTTCTGGCCCTTTGGCCTACTCCGGACTTGAGTCTTTCTCTTTCCTGTCCGGGACAGGACACGGAAAACCCTTGCGCAAGGTGGCTCATGTCCTCCGATATCTTGAGCGGCTCTTGATATCCCACGTCTGCCTGGCTCGGTGACGACCGAGTCACAGACCTGGATCTCCCTCTAATACTTACTTTGAAAAGGACGCTTTTCAAAGTATCGTATTAGTCGTTGGAACTTCTTAATCCATCCCGCTGACACCCCTCTAGAAAATTTGTTTTCAATTTTACTAACGGTCGAAAGTATGGGCAAAGATTCTTTTATATCCAAGCTTTCTCCCTCCTCTGATCAAACCGATTCAGTTGTGCTCGTTGCACTAGTTACCCAGAATATATCTACTTCCCTTAACATTCCTCGGCATTTTTACATCCCGTATCACTCCATGTCTTCAGGAAGGTAGAGAGTTAATAGAAACTCTTACTTCCCCTCGCCCTCTTTAGGCTCAGAGTCCCTCCAAAAAGCCCTCCTTACTATCCCCTTTTGAGGTTATGTTTGGGCGACCAGCCCTTCCACCCGGAGTTTCCCCAACTCAGGGACCCTTACCCAAAGATCCTCTCTTCTCCTCTCTTATCCTTCAGCAGACATCAGATATGAAAGTGCCAAGATTTCATTCTGCCTGACCCAGGTAGACTCACTGCTTCATTCCCATTAATACACGGTTCTTGGGTATATTTCTCCCTTCCCCAGGACACAGGAACAATCTCCTTTGTCCCAAAGTGGACAAGACCTTTCCACGTTGTGCTGTGCACACCCACAGTTGCTAAACTTCGTGAAACCTCAGAACTTCTTAGGATTCATATTTCCAGACTGAAACCAGCTGATCAACCAACTGAAGATCCACAAAAAAAGACAACTACTTCAGTGTACTTGCTCTCCCATTCCCACCGGTCCCTAAAAATTCGTTTCTCTTGTGTTCCTGATACTGACTCAAAATAATCTTTTCTGTTTTTCTTGTTTTGAACCTTTAACCAGTTTTTCCCAGGGACTATTCAACTGTTAAAAAAACCAACGAGTGACTTTCCAACCAGAGACCCCTGCTGAGTCCTGCCCTTATTCTGCCACCAGACGCTCATTCTGATGTGCTTCGCACTCTCCATTGGCCTCTTCACCGTAAGTCCCACCTGGTGGAACACAGGGCCTATGGAAAATAATCCATCTCACCTTCTTTCCCTTTGTTGCTTCCACAATAGTGTTACCTGCAAACTCGCAAGACCCACAATTTCTACATGCTCTCCGGCTGACTCCCTCAGTGACTTTCTTCAGAGCCTGGTTTGACACCCTCACCGACATATGGCTTCAAAGAAACTTCACCCATCCCACACTCTGAACAGATTCATCTTTTCCATGCCTACCTCCTGGGAATTTTTTCACCCTCCAGCTGGACCTGCCTGCCCACATCTCCCCCCCCCAAAACTACCCCACGTCGCCCCATTTCAGCTCCGAAGCAGCCAGATCGAAACACGACGCCCCACTTCCTAAGAAATCAAAAAGGGGGGAATGTTGGTTCTAGGCAGAAGGCCGCGCCTCCCAGGCAGAAGGCCACACCTTTCCAGGTGCCTTGTGAAAAACTACGGCTCCCGAGATCCTCAGCGTTTCGTGACCAAAACCTGACCAGCAAGACCCTTGTCCACTACCACTACCTCCCCCCATGACCTCTGCTGGCCTATAGGACAAGGACTGACTCCAAGGGGGTTTTATGGCCCCTACTCTATTTAAGCCAGCCCGGACTGAACTCTGCCCTTTTTCTTGTTCCTGCCGCCTTTTGTTCTTGCTCTCTGTTCCTGCCTGTCCCTATTCCCCTCCATCCCTTCCCTACCCCCCCTTCCCTTCCCTACCCTTGCCCATGTGGCACCCCAATAAACCCTTTTATTTCACTAACACGGTGTTCCCAGCTAAGTTAACTATGTTTCAGCAGTTTTCTAACAGAAGACGCTCAGAACAGGAAGTGGAAGACACTCAGAACAGGAAGCGGAAGACGCTCAGAACAGGAAGCGGAAGACACTAAGAACAGGAAGCGGAAGACGCTCAGAACAGGAAGCAGAAGACGCTCAGAACAGGAAGCGGAAGACACTCAGAACAGGAAGCGGAAGACGCTCAGAACAGGAAGTGGAAGACACTCAGAACAGGAAGCGGAAGACACTCAGAACAGGAAGCAGAACATGCTCAGAACAGGAAATGGAACATGTTCAGAACAGGAAGTGGAACATGCTCAGAACAGGAAATGGAACATGGTCAGAACAGGAAGTGAAACACGCTCATAACAGGAAGTGGAATATGTTCATGTTACCACCTAGGGGTCCAGGGTTGTTGTCTCCATGCAGCAAACAATTGAAGAACAGGGTACAGAGACAGCAAGCAAGCAGCAGGTTTATTGCAAAGGCAACAGAGATAGATGTCTCCGAAGAGAAGATGCCCCAGAGCTAGAAATCTGGTGGGGGAGTTTTGGCCTGTTCTTGTTAAGCTCTCTGAAATTTCCTCCTTTCCTCATCTCCTCCGCTGTCCATGTGCTCCTCACTATTACTTATTGGTGCACCCTCTGTCCATGAATCTGTTTTAATTTTTCTATTGGACCCCCACTTAGGTGCACAAGTACAGAAGTGTCTGCCTGATCAGGTCCCTACTTGTGTCCACAAACACTTTCGTCAAGCAGGAAGTTGACCTCATCAGAAGACCCTCTCCATGTTCCTTTGTTCTGGCCCTGCCCAGGAAACTCTTCACTCCCCATCTTGCCGCCTACTGATGGATAGGTTACCCTCCCCCGCCCTCAGAGTTTTCCACACCCTAAGAGAAGCAACCTTGTTTCAAGATGTTCCAGACAGGATGTTCCTTCCCCGGGCAGAATGTTTCTTTTCCCCAGGCAAGAGCCAATAGGCTTAAAGGACACCCTGTTCTAGCCAATGGTGTTTGGGGTTGCTCTAGTGCACCCCCCACCAGAAATCCCTATATAAGGCCCTGTTTGAGAGACTCAGACAGAGAGAGACACACGGACACAACATCGGCTCGTCGCTGCTGAGAGGAGGAAGACAGATACATCGGCTCATCGCTGCAGAGAGGAGGAAGCCACTGCAACAGCTCCAGACCCATCGCCTCCAGCTCGACGGCAGCTGCCCCAGCTGACAGCTCCAGACCGACCACCTTCAGCCCGACGGCTGCTCCCAGCTGACAGCTCCAGCCTCCAGCCAGACAGCAGCTGCTTTAGCTGACAGCTCCAGAGATCCCAGCCGGTGCAACCAAGCACCCACCTTCTGTCCAGAGCTTGTACACTCCCCTCTCCCTGACTCCCTTCTCCCACCAGAGCTTGCACACTCCCTTCTCCCTGACTCCCCTCTCCCACCTCTTCGACCTTCGACCAGAGCACCTCTTCTCCGGTTTTCACTACCGGCTACGAAGGCTGTTAAATAAATCTTTTGGCTGCACAGCTGTCCCCGGTGTGATGCTTTGCCCTTCACCTACACCCTTCTTCATCTCTCTCTTTCAGAACAGGAAGCAGAAACACACTCAGAAGAGGAATTGGAACAGAAGCGGAACATGTTGAGACAGGAAGTGGAACACACGAAGAACAGGAAGTACAACATGCTGAGAACAGGAAGTAGAACACACTCAGAACCTGAAGTGGAACATGCTCAGAGCCCATGAAGGCCATGTCTTTGGGCACTAGTACTCATGTCTGAGCAGAAGGGTTCCCATCAGGAAGAAGCTCACACTGAGAACAGGAAGTGGAACACAGCACAGGTGTGCAGAACAGCGGGGACAGAATCAGAATAAGTGATCAACATGCTCAAGACAAGAAGTGGAGAATGCTCAAGGAGGCTAAATGAAGCACACCGTGTCACGGGCGCCTCATGCACACAGGCTTAATCTCAAAGACAAGGCGGTGGTCCACACTGCATGTAAAATCTAGGCTTCTGGTGCCGGGCAGCTGGGTGACAGGAGGTAGAGCGGGGGATTGTAACCTTCTCCCTGACTTCAACCTTCTCAGCATTTCTGGCCTGCCGGAGGCCAGGGCCTTCTGCGGGTGGAGAATCCCCCCACTCTCCCCCCGAATAAACGAGAGCAGAGGGCCTCCTCGTGGGCACTGTTACCTGGCTATGATTGCCTTGCTTTGACTGATGAGGACAGTGGAACAAAGGGGAGGCCACGGAGTGAAAGGATTGCTCCCTCTGAGGCCCACAGCAGGCTCACAATAGCCCAGCATGTGCCCCTGTTTCTGTTCACTGTGGCTCTTAATAACCATGACATCTGTTGTTGGTTACCATAGAAACCATCGTGGATCTTTAGCCTTTCAAGAGGGGTGGGCAAACTGCTCTAAGTTTGATGGAAGTCTGTCACCTTTTCTGAGCTTGTTTAAATTAGTAGTTACTGTGAGGATCATCGAGGGTTCCCGCTGCAAACAGGGTTCTGTAATTCGCACAGACTGCTGTCCTCAGAGCACTGCCAGGCGTAGCCCCAGGCCTCACTAACCGTCACAGCCAGGGGAAGCGAGGCTGACCTTATTAGACAGAGTGCTGCCTGGCAACCAGGGCACGGTCTCTACTCAGCACCCAGAATTCCCATCCAAGGTCCATGAACAGGATGGTCTACACTGCAGGACTGTCTAGGCAGTAGTGACAGAACTCCCTCTGCCCAAGGACAGAGCAACGGGCAATAGAAGGGTTCCAGAAGGAGAGCTCAGAGGGGGCTCATGGGTCAGTTCCTCAGGCTGGGAATCTTAACGGACTATCTACTAGTGCCACGTACTGTTACAGAATCGCTGTGCCCTGGTGAGCAAGCCAGTCTGAGTCCCTGAAACCCAAGAAGACATTCTGGTGGCAGCCCAGTGGCCATCACCACACCCTGCTCTCCACTGTCCTTGAACCACGTCACTGCCTGGAAGCTGCGGCCCTCAGCTATGGGATGGGAAGCTATGGGGACTCAGATGGCCAGTCTGAGGCTCAGCGGTGTGTGTGTTATCACAAACTGAGTGCCAGGCAACTTCATCCCAGCAAAGGGCAGTACCCGTCCACCAGCAGGCGAGGGGAGCAGCTCGGTGTGGTGGGACATTCAGTGGATCAGTGTTCGGCCGTGGAAAGGAACGAAAGTCTGACCCGGGCTGCAACACGGGCGGACTTTGAAGACACTGCACTAGGGACACAAGGGGTCAGAAAGAGACAGGCACTATGTGAGCCCACTGGGAGGAGGTTTGTGGAGTGTGCAGACCCTCAGGGACAGGAAGTGGGGGTGCCCAGGGCTTGGGGCAAGAGGCGATGGTGCGTTCGTGTTTAATGGGCACAAAGTTTCAGGTCTTTCTGGAAGACGACAACGTTCTGGAGGGGGTCATGGTGCCATCTGCACAACCACGTGTGAGCAGAGCCGCTGAGAGGCACACTCACACAGCCGAGACGGGGCTGTTACGGATGCCTTACAGCAACGGAAGAAAATTAAAACACTTTGTTAAAAGCACTCTGCGTGGGGAGGAGTTGGCATTGCTATTATTTGCAGAGCAGCACCCAGCACGGTCTCAAGAACCCCGCGTTTCCGGCCCCCGGCTTTCCCTGCAGCACTCGCCCAGTGCTCTCAAGGGCCTGGGAAGAACCAAGTAGAGGTGGCGTGAGGCCCCAGAGGCCAGCACAGAGATGAGTGGCTTTGAAGGGAAGGCCAGAAATGCCCCGTGGGCGGTGATCCGGGGGGCGGGGGCAGGAAGCACAAGGTGGAAGGTGGGAGGTGGCTTCCCGAGTGAGCGACGCAGGGGTGCAGAAGGATGGCCCGGGCACCGGAGCCCGAGGGTGGGGAAGACGCCAGAGGCTGGGGCTCATGAGCTGCACTCTGCCTCAGGGTGTGGAGGACCATGACTCGAGGCTGGGGGGCACAGAAGACGGCCAGCTCACCCCGTCATCAGAAAGCACAGTTCAGAAAGCAAGGTGGCCTCCACTGAAAGCCAGGCCTTGATAGATAGGTTTCGGCGACAGGCCACCTCCCCCATGGAAATTTCCACTGGGAGCAACCTGGTTTCAATTTCCCCAGGCAGGAGCCAATCAGCGTAAAGGTCGCTCTGTTCCCAGGCAAGAGCCAATCGGCTTAAAGTCCACCCTGTTTATGGGAAAAGAGCCAATGGCGTTAAAGGTCGCTCAGGCACCCCCCACCCCAAGAAATCCCTACTTAAGCTCCTGCCTGCCTGGAGCTCAGACACAACAGCTCGTCCCTGCGGAGAGGAGGCAGCTGCTGCAAACAGCTCCAGACTCACTGTCTCCAGCCCGACGGCAGCTGCCCAGCTGACAGCTCCGGAGACTGCGGCCGGCTTGACTAGGCACCAGACCCCATCCAGAGCTTGCAAGCTTCCCTCTCCCTGACTCCTCTCTCCCCGTACTTCTTCTGCCTCCGACCAGCCGTAGAGTCTGGTGAATGAATGTCTTGGCTGCACGGTTGTCTCCGGTGTGATTTTTGCCCTTCAGGCCTAGCGCTGGTGGAGCGCTGGTGGAGCGCTTGGCCCGCACGGGCGAGGCCCTGGGTTCCAACCCAGCACCAAAAAACAAAACCCTCAAGCCCTCAGCCGGGAAGTGTGGTGACATAGAGCAGCGCCTGCGAGCCCGCTCAGACCTGGGGCGGGTCTGCTGAGGAGGACGAGGACGTGGTCTCCCAGCACTGGGCAGGTCAAGAAGGTCCGCCTCATAGATCCAGCCGCCGAGGAAGGGGATGCCAAGGTCCGCCTGTGACCCAGAAGCCGCTCCTCTGGGCGTGCTCACAAAAGAGTCGGCTCAAGTGCCCCAGGAGACGCAGGAAAGGATCCCGGCGGCTGTGACATTGAGCAATGGACCCAAACAAAGGGTGCGCCAAAGAGAGGACTCAGGCCGCAGCGCACAGTGGGGCAGCAAAGCTGCTGCATGGAGGCGGGCAGGCACCTCAGACGCCAGCTCAGGACCGAGCCAGGCTTGCCACAGCACGACAGAGGCTCAGGGAAGGACTCGGACCGCAGGAGCATCAGGTGAAGCAAGTGCAGGAGGGAAACAGGACGGAGAAGGACAAATGGGCTTCGCTCCGACCAGCAATCTTCTTCATTGAAAAAACAACTCCGAGCCTGGTTCTGGGGAAAGATCAGAAGCAAAAATCTGCCAGTCTCTGAAAACAGGAAGAGGGTATCAGAGTAGGTACTTTTATCTATGTTTAAAAATATTCATATTAAAGTACAAAGCTCCAATTCTCTCAAAAGCAAATATCTAAAAATACACTCACCAATAGAAGTGTGAAGAAGAAAAAACATATAAAGTTTTCTTCTGATGAGTGCCACATATAAGGACCATCACCACAGAGTTTCAGTGGTTTTAAAACAAGTGGTCGTCGTGGCTCAGAGCTGCTGAATGTTGGGTCCAGTGTCCCAAACCATCGCCACGTGCGTGTGCAAGTCAGTCTGTGACCAGGCTTCCCTCCCACCTGGGCAGAGCTGTGTCAGAAAAAACGATGGTAGAAAAACAAACAAACAAGATGAAAGGCGTCCTTGTGTCATGCCATGTGCAAATACCAATCACAGGGTGGCCACCTCTACGGTCTCAGGACACCAACGTGTCCACAGGACAACACAGTCAGCACGACACACGGAGGGAAACGCTGACCACGTGAAGAGTGCGTTGCGATGGTGCAGATGTGAGGTGTCCCCACAGGTCACGCGTGAGGGTGCAGGAAGGCCTAGCAGTGACGTGCTGGGTTGGGAGAGCCTTGACCCTCCAGAGCACGATCCCCTGATGGGGGCTGGGCAGTAACTGTGGGCAGGGGGTGTGGCTGGAGGAAGCCGGTCACTGGGGGTGTGCCTTTGGGGTGTATATTTTGCACCTGGCGAGGGGACTTTCCTGCCCCCTTCCTGACAGGAAGCTTTGAGCTGCTTCCTTCCACCACCCTCCTCCACCATGATTTTCTGCCTCATCTCGAGCCCCAAGGAATGGAGCTGGCTCTCTGTGGACTGAGACCTCCGAAACCATGTCCCACAAACAAACTCTTCCTCCTCTAATTGTTCTTTCTTGTCAGGTCTTTTGGTCACAGCAGTGAAAAAAGGTGACTAAAACATATATTTTAAATATTTGACAAGAAATTAGCAGAAACAGACCTGAAACCTAAAACCTGAGCCTGGGAACCTAAAACCTGGGGAAAAGTCATTTTTGTTGAAACCACCACCACCAACTGGTATCCAGAATATGTAAAGATCTCCTGCAAATCAATAAGGAAGGGCCAGGCCTCCAACAGCGAAGGCGCAGAGGAACACGAAAGGGCTATGCAGATGGACCCCCGCGGGTGGTGAGATCACAAATGGAATTCCGCTTTCTTAGAGACCAAGCAAATAGACACTAACCCACAGAGAATGACAATCCTGGAGAACCACGGGTTGGCAGAGGTGAAACAACAGGGACTCAGACAGCCGATGGGGGACAAGTCACCACACTCCTCTGCAGGAGAGCCTGGCGGGTGGCTCCCAGGGGGCGCCCCAGCGGAAGTCTCTGCGTCTGCCCCTCCTGTTCCATCCCCGAGGAGGGGGACAGACACATTCCGCGTGTTCCGCGGGGAAGACGAACAAGGCAGCTACGACGACTCTCGGAGCTCAGTGCCAGAGAGAAACGCAAAAAAGCCAATAAAATGCAAAGCCTCATCTGAAAACTGCAAACACTCAAGACAGCGTCACGATCCCCCCGCACACAGACACAGATCCTGAGAATAGGAAATGTCGATTCCAAAAATCAGTCGGACTTGACGGTGACAGGTTCTGGGAGGAGCAGATAAGTGGCCGCGGGAGCAAGAGGGGACTTCTCCCAGGATGTGCTGGCAGAGGGCCAGTAGCAGGGCCCGGAGAGCCGCCCTGCAAGGCGGGTGCGTGGAGACCCCCAGGGACTGTGGGTCTGGAGGGTGCACCCAAGGGAGCCACGGGAAGCCAGCCCTCACCCTGCCGTTGCGGGGACACGGCGTCCCCGGCACTGCTTATTCTCTCCTCCTGCCTTCTCAGGCAGAGGACGGCACTGCAAAGTCGTGCTCATCAAAGCACTCGACACTCGGGCAGGGACACAGAGAGTGGCAAGGGGGGCCGCGGCGCTCCTTCTGCAGGTCAGGACGGGGTCTGCGGCACGGCGTGGGCAGCGCCAGCACTGGCCCTGGAGGGCGCGCCAGCCTCACCCCTTCTGCACCTCAATTGCCAGTGAGTGGCCTGCCGGGCGGGGACAGGGACCGCCACAGAAGGGCAGGAAATGGAGGCGAGTGCTTTCCTGACCTCACCCTTCCCGGGCACACCGTCGACCCTGAGCGCTATAAAGCAAAGATTGATAGATTGTACTATTTTACTACATAAAAATAAAATTTTTATCCTTGCAGAAACACTATAAACAATGTTTAGTAGCAAATGGCAAATTTTACAAGGTGGAAAAAAACAGAGCGGAGCTGAGCAGAGGCCCTGGTGGAACGGCCCTGCGCGCAGAGGCCCGTCCCGGGTGGGGTGGGGCCGGGGGGCAGTGCCCCTCCTTCCTCCTCCATCCCGCCAGGCCCCGCTGCGGCCTGGCAAGCTCTCCCCTGGACACCAGTGGACTGATGGGGGGTGGCAGGAACGGTGAGGCGCCAGGCCGCAGGAGCCTCCTCTTGGAAGAGCGGGTGATGCGGTAAGTCGGGCGCTCAGGACGCAGCTGCAGAAACGCCCGGCAGGTCACTGGCCTTCCTCCTTCCTGGCCCGGAGCCCGGGGCCCCTGGGGACCTCAGCCCTCTCGGTCCTTCAACAGCCTGTTCACCCAGGCCTGCAGCACCTGGGGAGCCCGCGGGCCGGCCGGCCTCAGGGCCCCTGCCCACCAGGACAGGGAGAGAGCCGCCCCTGCAAGGCGGGTGGAGGCCAAGGCCACGGAGAGGTGACACGCAGCAGGCTGCAGAGGCGCCCCATGCCTGTGCCACCAGACACGCACCCCCACCTGATCGCTCTGCGCTCTGAGCTGCCCCGGGACTGAGCTGGGGATGGTCCCCGCGTCCCCACAGACACGGACAGAGCCTCCCCTGGGCAGAGTGGTCTGTCTGCACAGGGAGACCTGTGTGCGCCCAGAATCAGTGACGCTGTGGGGACAGGGGACAGAGAAGCAGCTGCTGGGGAGGGGTGGATGACCAGGTGCAGAGCACACAGAGCACCGGCAGGTGGGGAGGGAGGGAGGGGCAGCCGAGGCCTGGGGGCTTCCCGGAGGTGTGCCACAGGCACGGGGCCTGCGGCAGCCCTGAGAGGCGGCGCCCAGGACGGCGGGGCTGGGGCCTGCGTTTCCTCCCTCTCCCTGCGGCCCTGGACTTGGCCTGCGTTTCCTCCCTCTCCCTGCGGTTTCCTCCCTCTCCCTGCCCTGGACTTGGCCAGCCGTCTCCTGTCTGCTTTCTGGTGGGACAGCCACTCCCTGCTGGGAGGATGAGGGGCCCTCCCAGCAGGACCTGGACCTGTGCTCTGGGGGGTGACGCTGCCTCCAGCGACAGGCGGGCAGCTGGAGGAGAGGCTGAGGGCGAGGGACCACAGCTGTGCAGCCGCCAGCCGGCCCTGCAGGCTGAGGGGAAGCCGGGTCCCGGGCGGGCTGGCCAAGCGGCCTCTGCCCGCAGCAGGCCGGTGGCCCAGGGCCACGGCCTGGACCAGAGAACCAGGCAGGCGGCACCTTGAGGGCTGCCGAGCGCGTGAATGTGAGCCCACTGCTCCTCTTAATGGCGGGAAGTAGAAACCCGTGTAGACCCACTGTCGGGGCGCTGCTGGCCCAACCCTGGCAGGGTCAGTCCTCGGGTGCCATCTATCAAGCCAGCGGCGGGTCCTGTCCCTGTAAGCGCTTCTTCAGGACAAATAAAACATCAGGGAGCTAATCGAGGGTGCCCCTCCCAGCCCCTCTCCCTGGGGGGACGGTGTGGGCTTCTCATTGCACGCCAGTGACCCCCGGAACGGGGTCTGTGGATCCAGGTTTCCTCTGGTGCCACAGCCAGCAGGGGCGGAGACGCGCACCCCAGCTCTGCTGCCCTCTCGGGCCAGGCGCCTCCCTGCCCAGGGAGCACTTCCACAGTCCTCTTCCCCTCCACAGCAGCCACAGAGATGGTGCTTGCTCTTGGAAAACGCCTACTAAGTGCCCAAGGGCCCTGCAGGACTCCAAGCCCTCAGGGTCCAGCTGATGGCCGGGCGCAGCTCTTCCTACAGCCTCGCCCGCAGCCACTGACTGTGTCCAAGGAGCCCAGAGCCCCCCCATGCTCTCCAGGAGGCCCCCGGGGGCGCAGGGGCCTCAGGCACAGTCTTCACAGACCCCCACCCCGCAGCAGCCGCCTGGCCCCACACGTCCAGAGCACCGATGTCACTCCTCCTGTCCCACTCAGTGACCTCCCAGGCTGCCCCACCCTGCAGTGCCTGCTGCCTGTCCCCAGCCTGGGTGGCAGCTGGGTCGTCTTCATCCCCT
Organism: Tamias sibiricus; assembly: GCA_025594165.1. NCBI lineage: Eukaryota > Metazoa > Chordata > Mammalia > Rodentia > Sciuridae > Tamias > Tamias sibiricus. Next base: position 176,128,196 of record CM046661.1, on the reverse strand, counting down.
GCACCACTTAAAAAGAGCACTGGGGACCACTGGCCTCCAGGCCCAGGGAGGGAGCAGGCCACGGACTGGACATCTCCCTGCAGGTGCCTCCGACTCAAAGGAAGTAAGTAAATACACAGGGGTGCCCTGCCCTCCCCTGCCCCGCCTCTGTCCTGCCCTCCCCTGCCCCTGCCCTGCCCTGTCCCTGCCCTGCCCCTGCCTCTGTCCTGCCCTCCCTGCCCTGCCCCTGCCCTGCCCCTGCCCTGCCTCTGTCCTGCCCTCCCCTGCCCCTGGCCCTGCCCTCCCCTGCCCTGCCCCTGCCCTGCCCCTGCCCTGCCTCTGTCCTGCCCTCCCCTGCCCCACCCCTGTCCCTCCCCTGCCCCTGCCCTGTCCCTCCCCTGCCCTGTGCCCTGCCCCTGCCCTGCCCCTGCCCTGCCTCTGTCCTGCCCTGCCCTGCCCTGCCCCTGCCCTGCCCCTGCCCTGCCTCTGTCCCCCCCCCCGGCCCTGCCCCTGCCCTGCCTCTGTCCTGCCCCCCCCGCCCCACCCCTGTCCTCCCCTTGCCCCTGCCCTGTCCCTCCCCTGCCCCTGCCCTGCCCCTGCCCTGCCTCTGTCCTGCCCTCCCCTGCCCCTGCCCTGCCCTGCCCCTGCCCTGCCTCTGTCCTGCCCTCCCCTGCCCCACCCCTGCCCCTCCCCTGCCCCTGCCCTGCCCTGCCCCTGCCCTGCCCCGCCCCTGCCCCTGCTGCCGGTGGCTCCCACAGGCCGCAGTGCACTGCTTCCTGTGCTGGTGAGGAGCGCACACCGGCAGGCGCACAGCAGGGCTCCGCTGACCTCAGGACTCCACAGGGCATTTTCTTCCCTGCCGTGAGGGTCTGGCCAGCAAGGCCCCGGAGCTGGGAAGGCGCTGGCGAGAGCTCTTTGGGAGCCTGGTCCTGTCCTGGGGAGCTCCTCCCCCAGCCAGGGTGCACAGGGCGCCTGCTCAGCTGAGTGCCAAGGCCTGGCCTCGGCCTCTGCGGGCTGGGAGCCAGCTGTGGGGAGGACAGGTCGCAGGAGCTCTGTCCTGGAGGGGAAGGACGGGGGTTGTCCTACCATGGCCTCTCAAGTAGGATGGGGAGGTCTGAGCTCCCTCACTGTCCAGCAGACCCACAGGGCATGACCTGGGTGCAAGTCACGGGCAAGCGTGGGCCTGGCTCAGGGACACAGAGCAGTAGGTGACCCATGAGGTGGCATCGGGCCTTGAAGGACGAGGTCCCCTCCAGCTTCTCCACCTGTCCTGGCTGCAGAGGGTCCCGCAGATCCAGGGGCAAGGCCTGGACCTGCCCTCACCCCCAGAGGCCTCAGGGCTGGGTCTGTCTAGCCTGTTTTGAAAACAGTGAGGCCGGACCTCAGGGACACGGGCAGGCTGCCCACCCGCCCACAGTAAGGGCCGGGCTGGCCTTGGTCCCTTCATGTCCCACTGGGAAACCCGCCCACACCTGCCTCGGCACAGCCCCACGTCCCTGCTGGGTGCTGCCCAGTGCCCCTCCCAGCCCCTTTCCCTGGGGGGACGGTGGCTGAGCTTCAAGGGGCCCAGCGGGGAGGGAGGGAGCGCACCCCACCGCCACCTCCTGCACAGGCCTGTGGGTCACGACCTCAGCACCACGGTCAGCAGTCGGCGGTCATCAGGGCCTCCTTCACAGGACACTGAGGGGGCCACGAAGGGGAGGAGGACATTGAGTCGGAGGATGTGGCACTTTCGGGCTAGTTTAGGAATTCAACACCAAGAAACCTCGACGCCCACGGGGCTATTGAGCAGCTCCTGCCGCTCCTTGGATGGCAGAGGTGTATCGAGGGCCTCCTGCCAGTAAAGTGCCCAAGATGACATGATTAGGAACAACTGATTCGATATTTTTTGCCAAACCTCTGGTGAGAACATAAAGCAGTCATAATGGAAAGAAGCCAGACCTTGGTGACCCCAGCCAAGGTGACCATTGTGGGAGCTCAGCAGGATGGTGGGAGAGGGGACACGCCGTCTGTGGGACGGGGGACACACAGTGGCCCTCTGGCACCCATGGTAGGGGACAGGATGACGCAGGAACACCCCATCAGTGCCTCCACACGTGGTCACAGGTGCCAGCGTCACTGTGGACCCCACCAATGCCTCAGGAGATCACTGGGCACCAGGCAGGGGCTCAACGCTGGTGACAGGGAAGGATACAGCAGACGTGGTGGCCCGGTGCCCCCATCTGCCTGGGAGGGACTCGGTGTGGCACTGGGGGCCACCTCTGCCGTGCTGGGTGTGGCTGTCCCCAAGGCCCCAGCGAGTGCGTGCTCTGTCGGGTTCCACGGTGACGGGTGGATGAAAGCCAGGCCACTGAAGCCACCAGCAAACCTGGAGCCTGGGAATGGAGGTGGCCGCAGTTGCCTGGCGTCTGCCCTGGAGCACCACAGCCAGAGCCCAGCGCCAGGCGGGGCACAGGTGGGACCAGTGAAGGCGGAGCCCCGCGGGCACCTTCCACCAGAGGGCAAGACCACCTCTGCCCACTGCCCCTCAGAGGACACTGCAAGCAGATGCTGACCGCGCTGATGGCCTGGCACTGGCCAGCGCCAGCATACACAGGGGGACGTGACTGCAAGGGACAAGCTCCTTAGAACAGAAAAAAAAGGACACGCGCGTGCGGGCAGGCCCTGGAAGAGCCACCTGAGGGGCCCCAGGTGGACACGGGAGCACCTGCCAGCCAGGCCTCGGGCGGTGCTGTGCTGGTGGCCCTCAGCCGTCCAGAGGAGCCAGCGTCCTGCACCCAGGGCCCTCCCCGGTGGCGGGGCTGCGTCCCTGCGGGCCTGGGACCTGAGGACCCCAAGTGCATGAACTGCACCTCCACCCTGGCTCAGGCTGTGCCTTCACCCAGAAACCCGCACACTGGGGCTGAGCCCGCCTGCTGGGCACTCCCAGAGGCCTGGGCGCACCGTCCCCACAGCAGCTGGGCAGGAGGAAGCCCGTGGCAGGCATGGGAGGGGAGGGGCCGGATGCTGGCCTTGGTTGCCATTAGGGTCGCCGGGCAGGGCAGGCTCGAGGTGGGCGGTGGAGCAAGAGGGCGTTTCCAGGTCAAGGAGGAGCTGGCCAGGCAGGGGAGCTGAGCCGAGGGAGGGGACACGGAGACCAGAGCAGCCCGGGCTGCCCCAAGCACGTGAGAGAGCCAGCTGGCGCCCAGCCACGGAGACCCAGCCTCAGGACAGACTCAGGCCAAGCAGAGAGCTGGGAGCAGGGCCAGCGAGACCTGCCCCTTGTGCCCCAGGGGACCCCGTGCAGGGAGCTGGAGGGGCGGGGCCATGTCTGGGCTGAACCCGTGTCCTCTGCTCCCAGGCCTACGTGGGCACCCGGGGTGAGGCCCGTCCTGGAGGACCACAGCCCACCTGTGATGCTCAGGGGACACAGCCTGTGAATGGCCAGGCCCCTCCTGCACCTGTGGCCTGCTCTGAAGCGCCCCTGGTCCCCTGCCTGCTGCCAGGCTGAGCCTCAGGGACACGCCCAGAACCTGACCTTCCGAGGCAAAGAGAAGAGGACTGCTGTGTCTCAGGACCCACCAGGTGCTCGGAGGCCGCCCCAGGTGACGAAGCCGAGAGCCACCACGGCCCTGAGCAGCAGAGGGGGCCGCCCGCTCCCCACAGTCCCGTCCAGAGCTCTGCCACCAACCTGACGCAGGACCCAGGCCCTGAGCAGCTCTCCCCGCAATGCCTCCATCGCCAGCCTCCATGCCGTCCACAGCGTCCTTCCTTCAAGTCCCCATCAGGTCTTTGTCCACATGCCGTCCTCTCCCCAAGGCCACCTGCTCCTGGCCTCCCATGAAGCCTCTAGTCAGAGTGTGGCCCTGCTGCCCGCAGGCAGAGAATCCCTGTGGTCCCGAGCCTCCTGGGTGGCACTGCTGTCCCCCGTCTGGAGGGAGGTGCACACCCCACTGGGCACCTGTCTGGGGGTGTGAGGCGCACGGGAGGCCTCGTCCACCATGGAGGGAAAGAAAGCAATGAACGAACAGGAAGCTGCCGGCAGAGACCGCACCGTCCCCAGATCTGGGGACGCCCGCCCGGCCCTCTCCTTCAGGTGCGTGGTCAGGGCAGCCGCCAGCCCCCACCTGTCCCCGCCAGTGACCTTCACCCACACCCTCTTCCCTCTGGGGCCTTCCCTCCCCCAGGCACAGTGTGTGTCCCCCAGGGCCCTCCTGGCTTGAGAGGCTTCCAGAGCCCGTGACCCAGAAGCCCTGTGATTGGCATACAGCAGGTGCTAAATGTCAGATGAAGGAACGGACAGGGCGGCCTGTTCCAGCCTGGCGGAGAGCGGCATGCAGGCGTGCTCCCTCCAGACAAGAGGGGCATGGAGTCACAGAGCAGGGGAGGGGCGTCTGGGGCAGAGCAGCACAGAGGGCAAGGGGCTCCGGCCGGGGAGCACGGGGACAGGGAGGGGAGCGAGGCACGCAGCAGGGGCAGGAAGCCCTCACCCACGGCTACCCGAAGCAGAGCTGACTGAGTGCTGCCCCCGACACCTGCCCAGCCCTCCGCCCTGGAGTCAGCCCCAGGCCTGCAGACCCCCACGCCCCAGTGCTGGCTAGGACGTGAGGGACAGGACATCCCCTCCCAGCTCTCAGTCTGAGCCTCAATCAGACCTGTCGGTCCCGGCTGATGGCCCTGTGAGCGCCAGGGCAGCACGGCGGGGCCAGTGGTTATTACCGTGGCCTAACCCTGGGCCGGCGTGGCCAGGACTGATTGGTGTGATTCACCCTCATCAAGGGTGCCGGGCAAGGGGACCCCAGGGGCGGGGGTAGAGCTGCAGTCTCCACTCTCAGAGAGCTCTCTGTCGATGGAGGCCTGCACCCGGCCCCACCCCGCTGAGCCGCGGCCGGCCAGGCCTCCGCAGGACCTCGGTGTGAGCACGCCTGGACAAATCCACGTGCTGTCGCCATCACGGCTGGCGGGTGGTGTGCAAGAAGCTCCGGCTGAGCACAACTGGGGAGGGGTCGGAGAGGGGCTGGCTTTCTCTCCTGGCACGCTTAGCCCAGCCACTAGCAGAGCCACCGTGGGGCGTGGAGTCCCCTGCCCCCTCAGGACCAGCAGAGGGAGGCTGGGGCCTCAACCCATCTGCACAGCGATGGGGATTTTTCCCTTTTTATTTAGAGCTGTTGGATTCTGACGGGAGGCCGCTCCCTCTGCCCCTGCCTGATCTGTACCCAAGTCCAAGCCAAGGACGGCAATCCACTGGCCACCTCAGCTCTCGGGACCTCCCAGCCCACGGGCGCAGCGCCCCCGCAGGGCAGGCCCAGGGAACTCAGGGAGCGCAGCTCCAGGGGCTGCCGCCCCGGCCCCTGTGCTGAAAGGGGAGCCCCCAGAGGGGACTGGCCAGTGGCCTCGGCTGGGCTCTTCACGGATGGTTTGAAGAAGACACATAAGTCGTGCTGGGCGAGGCTTCTGGAGGGAAAACCCGTTCAAAGCGCACATCACGACGCTGAGGCGGGCCCAGCGGGTCTTCGCACGCCCACACTTCTGGGGTCCACGCAGCTCTGCACACAGAGCGGCCCAGCAGGCAGCCCACGGGCACCCAGACCCTGGAGGCCCAGGTGCAGCTTAGTCAGAGGGCACCCAGAGCCCATCTGTCTCCTCCTGGGAGTCGGGCTCCAGGCTCAGACCCCAGCCTGCTAAGTCGCCCCGTCCCCAACCTGCCGCTGGCTGAGGAATGGTGGCCCCCACCAAGGCCCATGCCCCTGATAGATAGGTTACCCTCCCCCGCCCTCACAGTTCTCCACATCCTGAGAGAAGCAACCTTGTTTCATTCTCGGCAGGATGTTTCTTCCCTGGACAGGATGTTTTTTCCCCCGGGCAGGATGTTTCTTCCCCAGGCAGGATGTTTCTTTTCCCCAGGCAAGAGCCAATAGGCTTAAAGGACACCCTGTTCTAGCCAATGGTGTTGGGGTTGCTCTAGTGCACCCCCCCACCAGAAATCCCTATATAAGGCCCTGTCTGAGAGACTCAGATCAGACAGAGAGAGACACACGGACACAACATCGGCTCATCACTGCTGAGAGGAAGAAGACAGATACATCGGCTCGTCGCTGCAGAGAGGAGGAAGCCACTGCAAACAGCTCCAGACCCATCGCCTCCAGCCGACGGCAGCTGCCCTAGCCAACAGCTCCAGACCCATCGCCTCCAGCCGATGGCAGCTGCTCCAGCCAACAGCTCCAGCGGACCGACCACCTTCAGCCCGACGGCCGCTCCCAGCTGACAGCTCCAGCCTCCAGCCAGACAGCAGCTGCTCTAGCCGACAGCTCCAGAGATCCCAGCCGGTGCAACCAAGCACCACCTTCTGTCCAGAGTTTGCACACTCCCCTCTCCCTGACTCCCTTCTCCCACCAGAGCTTGCACACTCCCTTCTCCCTGACTCCCCTCTCCCACCTCTTCGACCATCGACCAGAGCACCTCTTCTCCGGTTTTCGCTACCAGCCACGAAGGCTGTTGAATAAATCTTTTTGGCTGCACGGCTGTCCCTGGTGTGATGCTTTGCCCTTCATTGGTGCCGTGACTCGGATCCTATCTGAGCCGGAGGGCATAATCACCCGGAACTGCCTCAGACTTCTCCCGGTTTTTGATCACCACTCCGACGCATCCACCACTGGCCATCGGATTGGTAAGCCCCGCCCCCCCCCCCCCCCCCCGTCCCAGAGCTCCTAAACCTGTCGGGCCTTGTACAGTGGGAACTGACCGTTGATCACCCGGCACCGGCGTCCGGCAGCCCCGCTGGTGGCTTTTACGGGGAGGATCGCACCCCACCTAGACCTTCATGGTCACAGTGGACCTCGTGGAGCTCTTTCTATTTTTGTCTCTCTCTCCTTTCCTGGGTAGGTCTCCTCATCCCAGGGCTTCTAAACCCGTCAGGCCTTGTACAGTGGGAACTGACCGTTGGCTCTCTCTCTCTCTCTCTCTCTCTCTCTCTTCTCTCCTCTCTCCCTCTCCTTTCCTGGGAGTAGTTGAAGAAAGCCCTTTTTTCGGCCTCTGGCCTCCGGACTTGGGTCTCTCCTTCCCGTCCAGGACGGGACACGGAAAATCCTTGCGCAAGGTGACCCATTGCTTTCTTCGGTCCCTTTGGACCCCATCTCTGTTTGACTCCAGTGATGACTGGGTCTCACAGACTTGGATCTCTCTGATATATATATCTTGAGGATGACGCTCCTCAGGACAATATATCTGTCCCATTCGGAACGGGAAAATGGGGGCTTCTTCTGCTGCTGCTGCTGCTTCTTCACCCCTCTGGCTGACTCACTCCTATCCCTCCTGGCTGACTACCCTCGATCACACTCTTCTTTGCTCTTGTCCTCACTCTCTTTGGTTTTGCTATCACTCACTATTTGTCGCTCTTGTACCCACTCCGACCCTCCCAGCCGACTGTCCTCTACAGTGCCTCTTACACAACTAGCCACTCTTGGCCTAACTCCCGATATACAACCAACAAGACTTACCAAGTTTTGCATCCAAGATTGGCCCACAAACCCCTTAGATAACCAAAACAAATGGCCTGCTTCTGGGTCCCTGGATCCCTCTATACTGAGAGATCTTTTCAACTTCTGTGAGCGATCAAAAAAATGGGTAGAGATTCCGTATGTTCAGGCTTTCTCCCGCCTCCGTTTGAATCCCTCACTCTGTACCTGCAATAGCCTCCTAGCCTGCCAACGGCTGCTCCCCTACCATCCCCCTCCTTTCTTGATTTCGATCCCGCGGATGAGCCACCCCCATGCCAATCTGAAACCTCTCCCCCTCCCTCAGCCCCTCCAGCCCCACTTCTACACACTCCTGCCACCTCCTCCTCCAGCCCATCCCTTACGCGATCTCGCACAATGTCTGCTCACCCTCTGTCACTTACTCCCGCCCAAGTCCTGACCCCACTCCGGGAAGTTGCGGGTCCAGAAGGAATTGTCCGTGTCCATGTTCCCTTCCCAATGACCAAGGTAGTGCAAATCAAGAAACGATTGGGCTCTTATAGCACTGACCCCACTACATACCTCAGGGAATTTCAATGGGTCCTCCAAGCTTATAGCCTCACCTTCCATGACATCTATATGATTTTGGCAAATACCCTCCTCCTGAGGAGCGTAGGCGAGTCTGGGAGCAGGCACGGGCCTATGCCGATGAGAACCATAGAACCAACCCTAACCATCTCATTGGACCTCAGGCTGTCCCCGAAAGGGACCCTAACTGGGACTATAATTCCCCAGGGGGACGTGGCCTTGCGAGATCAGTTTTCCACTTGTATACTAACTGGTCTTAAGCGTGCAGCACAAAAAGTAGTTAATTTTGACAAGCTGCAGGAAATCATACAAAAAAGAAAAGACACCCCCTCTGAATTTCTAGATCGACTAACAAAAGCTCTCCAACAGTACACCAATTTAGATCCTGAATCTCCAGGGGGACGTCATGTCCTTATGACTTACTTTTTGTCCCAAAGTTACCCTGATATACGGGCTAAATTGAGAAAATTAGAGCAAGGACCTGCAACACCTCAGACCGAGATCTTGGCCACGGCCTTTAAGGCCTATCATAATAGAGATGAGAATACTGAACGCCATAGGTTTCAAAACTATGAAAAGGCCGAACGAGCAAGATTTCAAATGCTGGCCCAGGCTTTACAGGGCACCGACTCTCGGGCCTCACAAGCAAGGGGCCATTACCCGTGCAGAGGGGACCTCCAGGGCCGTGTTTCAAGTGCGGGAACGAAGGACACTGGGCTAGAGCTTGCCGCAACCCCAGGCCAAATACGCGCCCATGTCCTAAATGCTCCAAGATGGGCCACTGGGGTGTTGACTGCCCCAGTTCCCGCAGGGGGACTGGATCAGTCATGAAACCCGACCTGCTTGGAGTAGCCGCAGAAGATTGACGGGGCCCTGCGTTTCCTCTCCCGACAGTTGACATTGCCTTACAGTAGCCTAGGGTCACCCTTCTTGTTGATGGCCACCCCATAAATTTCCTACTAGATACAGGAGCCACTTTCTCCGTCTTGAGGGAGTTTTGGGGGCCCACCACCATATCGTCCCCTGTTGTCGGGATAGAGGGACACACCATTCACCCCCACAAGACTCCCATGCTGTCTTGCCGCCTTCACCTCCATTCATTTCCCCACCAGTTTCTAGTAATCTCTCAATGTCCTGTGCCTTTATTGGGCCGAGATATACTGGTCAAATTTCAGGCCTCAGTTGTGCTCTCTGACCCGCCTGGCTCAGTTCTGCTCCCGATTCGTCTCACTCCGTCTCCTCCTCTGTCTTCCTTCTTAGCATTTTAGAGCCTGATGCGGAAACCTCCTGTTACCCTGCCCCCTCCCATCTGGTAGACCCCAAAGTTTGGGACACCCAGACTCCATCCCTTGCTCACTGTGACCCTATACGAATACACCTTAAAGATCCCCAGTATTTCCCTAATAGAGCCCAGTACCCACTCCCAGCCACTAGCCTCAGAGGTCTCCAACCTATTATCTCAGACCTTCTGCGGAAACGCTTTCTCCGACCCACCCATTCCCCATATAATACTCCCATATTGGCAGTCAAGAAGTCCAATGGGTCGTACCGGCTAGTCCAAGATCTTCGTCTCATCAATGAGGCTGTTAGGCCCATACACCCTCTGGTCCCAAATCCTTATACCATTCTCTCCCTAATTCCTTCCTTATCTACTCATTTCTCGGTCATTGACCTTAAGGATGCCTTCTTCACTGTCCCTTTAGCTCAGGAAGCACAAGACATCTTTGCCTTTACCTGGACTGATCCTGATACTCAACGGTCCCAACAATTGATTTCTCATTGCCCTTCGCACCAAAATGGTGAGTCTCCCATAGTTCAGGGAAACACAAGGGCTGATAGGGCGGCAAGGGAGGCAGCACTATCTTCTCCTTCTCTTCTGGCTTCAATCCAATCCACTACCCAGACCCCCACATCCCCTTCTGTACAATCAATCCTCTCCTATCTCCATTCTCTTTTCCATCCTAACCCTCAAGCCCTCAGAATGTTCGCAACCTCCTTCCTCACCCTGACTCCAGAGGACACACAGTTTCTCCATCAACTCACCTCCACGTGCACTGCATGTCAGCGCACCAATCCATACACTCCCTTAAACCAGGAACATTTCCCTCTCACCAAGCTCGAGGTCAGTTTCCAGGAGCTGATTGGCAAATAGATTTCACCAACATGCCAACTGTCGGAAACATAAATATCTCCTGGTCTTAGTAGATACCTTCTCTGGATGGGTAGAGGCCTTTCCCACTTCCAACAAAAGGGCTTCCACAGTAGCTTCTATTTTAGTCGCAGAAATGCTTCCCGCTTTGGGTTGCCCACATCCATCCAGTCTGACAATGGGCCTGAATTTGTGTCTCATGTCACCCAAAATATATCTACTTCCCTTAACATTCCTTGGCATTTCCATATCCCATATCACCCCAAGTCTTCAGGAAAGGTAGAGAGGACTAATAGAACCCTTAAGGACATTCTGACTAAACTCTCCTTGGAGCTTCACTTGGACTGGGTCAAGCTACTTCCCCTTGCCATCTTTAGGCTCCAAGTCCTCCCAAAGAAACCTTCCTCACTATCCCCTTTTGAGGTTATGTTTGGGCGACCAGCTCTTCCACCTGGAATTTCCCAATTCAAGGACCCTTACCCAAGGATCTCTCTCTTTCCCTCTTGTCCTTCATCAGACATCAGCTATGGATGTGCCAAGATCACATCCTGCCAGACCCAGGTAGACTCTCCACTTCATTCCCATTAACACCTGGTTCTTGGGTATATTTCTCCCTCCCCAGGACACAGGATCAGTCTCCCTTGCCCAAAGTGGACAGGCCCCTTCCAGGTTGTGCTGTGCACACCCACAGCTGCTAAGCTTCGTGAAACCTCAGGGAACTTGACATCTTGGATTCATATCTCCAGACTAAAACCAGCTACCCAACTAGCTGAGGATCCACAAAAGAACAACAGACACCTACCACATTACACTTGTTCTTCCCTTCCTACCAATCCCCTAAAAATTCGCTTTTCTCGTGTTCCCCGATATAGACTCAGAATAATTTTTTGTCTTTCTTGATCTGAAACTTTAACCAGCTTCTCCTTAGGAATCATCTGTTACTTCTCATCACCTCGGGACAAATTCATCTTTTTGGTGCAACCTCCTGGGAATCCTTTTCACCCTCAAGCCTGACCTACTGTCTTATCATATCCCCCCCATAACACCCCACGTTGCCCCGTTTCAGCAGGAAGTAGCCAGACTGACATACGACGTCCCACTTCCTAAGAAAACAAAAAGGGGGGAATGATAGGTTACCCTCCCCGCCCTCACAGTTTTCCACATCCTGAGAGAAGCAACCTTGTTTCATTCTCGGCAGGATGTTTCTTCCCTGGACAGGATGTTTTTCCCCCCGGGCAGGATGTTTCTTCCCCAGGCAGGATGTTTCTTTTCCCCAGGCAAGAGCCAATAGGCTTAAAGGACACCCTGTTCTAGCCAATGGTGTTGGGGTTGCTCTAGTTCACCCCCCCACCAGAAATCCCTATATAAGGCCCTGTCTGAGAGACTCAGATCAGACAGAGAGAGACACACGGACACAACATCGGCTCATCACTGCTGAGAGGAAGAAGACAGATACATCGGCTCGTCGCTGCAGAGAGGAGGAAGCCACTGCAACAGCTCCAGACCCATCGCCTCCAGCCGACGGCAGCTGCCCTAGCCAACAGCTCCAGACCCATCGCCTCCAGCCGATGGCAGCTGCTCCAGCCAACAGCTCCAGACCGACCACCTTCAGCCCCGACGGCCGCTCCCAGCTGACAGCTCCAGCCTCCAGCCAGACAGCAGCTGCTCTAGCCGACAGCTCCAGAGATCCCAGCCGGTGCAACCAAGCACCCACCTTCTGTCCAGAGTTTGCACACTCCCCTCTCCCTGACTCCCTTCTCCCACCAGAGCTTGCACACTCCCTTCTCCCTGACTCCCCTCTCCCACCTCTTCGACCATCGACCAGAGCACCTCTTCTCCGGTTTTCGCTACCAGCCACGAAGGCTGTTGAATAAATCTTTTGGCTGCACGGCTGTCCCTGGTGTGATGCTTTGCCCTTCATTGGTGCCGTGACTCGGATCTATCTGAGCCGGAGGGCATAATCACCCGGAAACTGCCTCAGACTTCTCCCGGTTTTTTGATCACCACTCCGACGCATCCACCACTGGCCATCGGATTGGTAAGCCCCGCCCCGCCCCCGTCCCAGAGCTCCTAAACCTGTCAGGCCTTGTACAGTGGGAAACTGACCGTTGATCGTCCGGCAGCCCCGCTGGTGGCTTTTACGGGGAGGATACGCACCCACCTAGACCTTCATGGTCACAGTGGACCTCGTGGAGCTCTTTCTATTTTTTGTCTCTCTCTCCTTTCCTGGGTAGGTCTCCTCATCCCCAGGGCTTCTAAACCCGTCAGGGCCTTGTACAGTGGGAACTGACCGTTGGCTCTCTCTCTCTCTCTCTCTCTCTCTCTCTCTCTCTCCTCCCTCTCTCCTCTCCCTTTCCTGGGAGTAGTTTGAAGAAAGCCCTTTTTTCGGCCTCTGGCCTCCAGACTTGGGTCTCTCCTTCCCGTCCAGGACGGGACACGGAAAATCCTTGCGCAAGGTGACCCATTGTTCTTCGGTCCCTTTGGACCCCATCTCTGTTTGACTCCAGTGATGACTGGGTCTCACAGACTTGGATCTCTCTGATATATATATCTTGAGGATGACGCTCCTCAGGACAATATATCTGTCCCGTTTCGGAACGGGAAAATGGGGGCTTCTTCTGCTGCTGCTGCTGCTTCTTCACCCCTCCTGGCTGACTCACTCCTATCCTCCTGGCTGACTACCCTCCGATCACACTCTTCTTTGCTCTTGTCCTCACTCTCTTTGGTTTTGCTATCACTCACTATTTGTCGCTCTTGTACCACTCCAACCCCTCCCAGCCGACTGTCCTCTACAGTGCCTCTTACACAACCTAGCCACTCTTGGCCTAACTCCCGATATACAACCAACAAGACTTACCAAGTTTTGCATCAAGATTGGCCCACAAACCCTTAGATAACCAAAACAAATGGCCTGCTTCTGGGTCCCTGGATCCCTCTATACTGAGAGATCTTTTTCAAACTTCTGTGAGCGATCAAAAAAATGGGTAGAGATTCCGTATGTTCAGGCTTTCTCCCGCCTCCGTTTGAATCCCTCACTCTGTACCTGCAATTAGCCTCCTAGCCTGCAACCGCTGCTCCCCTACCATCCCCCTCCTTTCTTGATTTCGATCCCGCGGATGAGCCCCCCATGCCAATCTGAAACCTCTCCCCCTCCCTCAGCCCCTCCAGCCCCACTTCTACACACTCCTGCCACCTCCTCCTCCAGCCTCCACCCATCCCTTACGCGATCTCGCACAATGTCTGCTCACCCTCTGTCACTTACTCCCGCCCAAGTCCTGACCCCACTCCGGGAAGTTGCGGGTCCAGAAGGAATTGTCCGTGTCCATGTTCCCTTCCCAATGACCAAGGTAGTGCAAATCAAGAAACGATTGGGCTCTTATAGCACTGACCCCACTACATACCTCAGGGAATTTCAATGGGTCCTCCAAGCTTATAGCCTCACCTTCCATGACATCTATATGATTTTGGCAAATACCCTCCTCCCTGAGGAGCGTAGGCGAGTCTGGGAGCAGGCACGGGCCTATGCCGATGAGAACCATAGAACCAACCCTAACCATCTCATTGGACCTCAGGCTGTCCCCGAAAGGGACCCTAACTGGGACTATAATTCCCCAGGGGACGTGGCCTTGCGAGATCAGTTTTCCACTTGTATACTAACTGGTCTTAAGCGTGCAGCACAAAAAGTAGTTAATTTTGACAAGCTGCAGGAAATCATACAAAAAAGAAAAGACACCCCCTCTGAATTTCTAGATCGACTAACAAAAGCTCTCCAACAGTACACCAATTTAGATCCTGAATCTCCGGGGGACGTCATGTCCTTATGACTTACTTTTTTGTCCCAAAGTTACCCTGATATACGGGCTAAATTGAGAAAATTAGAGCAAGGACCTGCAACACCTCAGACCGAGATCTTGGCCACGGCCTTTAAGGCCTATCATAATAGAGATGAGAATACTGAACGCCATAGGTTTCAAAACTATGAAAAGGCCGAACGAGCAAGATTTCAAATGCTGGCCCAGGCTTTACAGGGCACCGACTCTCGGGCCTCACAAGCAAGGGCCATTACCCCATGCAGAGGGGACCTCCAGGGCCGTGTTTCAAGTGCGGGAACGAAGGACACTGGGCTAGAGCTTGCCGCAAACCCCAGGCCAAATACGCGCCCATGTCCTAAATGCTCCAAGATGGGCCACTGGGGTGTTGACTGCCCCAGTTCCCGCAGGGGGACTGGATCAGTCATGAAACCCGACCTGCTTGGAGTAGCCGCAGAAGATTGACGGGGCCCTGCGTTTCCTCTCCCGACAGTTGACATTGCCTTACAGTAGCCTAGGTCACCCTTCTTGTTGATGGCCACCCCATAAATTTCCTACTAGATACAGGAGCCACTTTCTCCGTCTTGAGGGAGTTTTGGGGGCCCACCACCATATCGTGCCCCTGTTGTCGGGATAGAGGGACACACCATTCACCCCCACAAGACTCCCATGCTGTCTTGCCGCCTTCACCTCCATTCATTTCCCCACCAGTTTCTAGTAATCTCTCAATGTCCTGTGCCTTTATTGGGCCGAGATATACTGGTCAAATTTCAGGCCTCAGTTGTGCTCTCTGACCGCCTGGCTCAGTTCTGCTCCCCGATTCGTCTCACTCCGTCTCCTCCTCTGTCTTCCTTCTTAGCATTTTAGAGCCTGATGCGGAAACCTCCTGTTACCCTGCCCCCTCCCATCTGGTAGACCCCAAAGTTTGGGACACCCCAGACTCCATCCCTTGCTCACTGTGACCCTATACGAATACACCTTAAAGATCCCCAGTATTTCCCTAATAGAGCCCAGTACCCACTCCCAGCCACTAGCCTCAGAGGTCTCCAACCTATTATCTCAGACCTTCTGCGGAAACACTTTCTCCGACCCACCCATTCCCCATATAATACTCCCATATTGGCAGTCAAGAAGTCCAATGGGTCGTACCGGCTAGTCCAAGATCTTCGTCTCATCAATGAGGCTGTTAGGCCCATACACCCTCTGGTCCCAAATCCTTATACCATTCTCTCCCTAATTCCTTCCTTATCTACTCATTTCTCGGTCATTGACCTTAAGGATGCCTTCTTCACTGTCCCTTTAGCTCAGGAAGCACAAGACATCTTTGCCTTTACCTGGACTGATCCTGATACTCAACACGGTCCCAACAATTGATTTCTCATTGCCCTTCGCACCAAAATGGTGAGTCTCCCATAGTTCAGGGGAAACACAAGGGCTGATAGGGCGGCAAGGGAGGCAGCACTATCTTCTCCTTCTCTTCTGGCTTCAATCCAATCCACTACCCAGACCCCCACATCCCCTTCTGTACAATCAATCCTCTCCTATCTCCATTCTCTTTTCCATCCTAACCCTCAAGCCCTCAGAATGTTCGCAACCTCCTTCCTCACCCTGACTCCAGAGGACACACAGTTTCTCCATCAACTCACCTCCACGTGCACTGCATGTCAGCGCACCAATCCATACACTCCCCTTAAACCAGGAACATTTCCCTCTCACAAGCTCGAGGTCAGTTTCCAGGAGCTGATTGGCAAATAGATTTCACCAACATGCCAACTGTCCGGAAACATAAATATCTCCTGGTCTTAGTAGATACCTTCTCTGGATGGGTAGAGGCCTTTCCCACTTCCAACAAAAGGGCCTTCCACAGTAGCTTCTATTTTAGTCTCAGAAATGCTTCCCCGCTTTGGGTTGCCCACATCCATCCAGTCTGACAATGGGCCTGAATTTGTGTCTCATGTCACCCAAAATATATCTACTTCCCTTAACATTCCTTGGCATTTCCATATCCCATATCACCCCAAGTCTTCAGGAAAGGTAGAGAGGACTAATAGAACCCTTAAGGACATTCTGACTAAACTCTCCTTGGAGCTTCACTTGGACTGGGTCAAGCTACTTCCCCTTGCCATCTTTAGGCTCCAAGTCCTCCCAAAGAAACCTTCCTCACTATCCCCTTTTGAGGTTATGTTTGGGCGACCAGCTCTTCCACCTGGAATTTCCCCAATTCAAGGACCCTTACCCAAGGATCTCTCTCTTTCCCTCTTGTCCTTCATCAGACATCAGCTATGGATGTGCCAAGATCACATCCTGCCAGACCCAGGTAGACTCTCTCCACTTCATTCCCATTAACACCTGGTTCTTGGGTATATTTCTCCCCTCCCCAGGACACAGGATCAGTCTCCCTTGCCCCAAAGTGGACAGGCCCCTTCCAGGTTGTGCTGTGCACACCCACAGCTGCTAAGCTTCGTGAAACCTCAGGGAACTTGACATCTTGGATTCATATCTCCAGACTAAAACCAGCTACCCAACTAGCTGAGGATCCACAAAAGAACAACAGACACCTACCACATTACACTTGTTCTTCCCTTCCTACCAATCCCCTAAAAATTCGCTTTTCTCGTGTTCCCGATATAGACTCAGAATAATTTTTTGTCTTTCTTGATCTGAAACTTTAACCAGCTTCTCCTTAGGAATCATCTGTTACTTCTCATCACCTCGGGACAAATTCATCTTTTTGGTGCAACTCCTGGGAATCCTTTTCACCCTCAAGCCTGACCTACCTGTCTTATCATATCCCCCCCATAACACCCCACGTTGCCCGTTTTCAGCAGGAAGTAGCCAGACTGACATACGACGTCCCACTTCCTAAGAAAACAAAAAGGGGGGAATGATAGGTTACCCTCCCCGCCCTCACAGTTTTCCACATCCTGAGAGAAGCAACCTTGTTTCATTCTCGGCAGGATGTTTCTTCCCTGGACAGGATGTTTTTCCCCCCGGGCAGGATGTTTCTTCCCCAGGCAGGATGTTTCTTTTCCCCAGGCAAGAGCCAATAGGCTTAAAGGACACCCTGTTCTAGCCAATGGTGTTGGGGTTGCTCTAGTGCACCCCCCCACCAGAAATCCCTATATAAGGCCCTGTCTGAGAGACTCAGATCAGACAGAGAGAGACACACGGACACAACATCGGCTCGTCGCTGCTGAGAGGAAGAAGACAGATACATCGGCTCATCGCTGCAGAGAGGAGGAAGCCACTGCAACAGCTCCAGACCCATCGCCTCCAGCCGACGGCAGCTGCCTCAGCCGGCAGCTCCACACCCATCGCCTCCAGCCGACGGCAGCTGCCCTAGCCAACAGCTCCAGACCTATCACCTCCAGCCGACGGCAGCTGCCCTCAGCCAACAGCTCCAGACCCATCACCTCCAGCCGATGGCAGCTGCTCCAGCCAACAGCTCCAGACCGACCACCTTCAGCCCAACGGCCGCTCCCAGCTGACAGCTCCAGCCTCCAGCCAGACAGCAGCTGCTCTAGCCGACAGCTCCAGAGATCCCAGCCGGTGCAACCAAGCACCCACCTTCTGTCCAGAGTTTGCACACTCCCCTCTCCCTGACTCCCTTCTCCCACCAGAGCTTGCACACTCCCTTCTCCCTGACTCCCTCTCCCACCTCTTCGACCATCGACCAGAGCACCTCTTCTCCGGTTTTCGCTACCAGCCATGAAGGCTGTTGAATAAATCTTTTGGCTGCACGGCTGTCCCTGGTGTGATGCTTTGCCCTTCAGCCCCCATGCCCTGGCCCTGCCCCAGGCCACGCCCTATCAGCAATGCCCTCTCCCTTCTCCAGCCATGTCCTCCTGGGGACTCCCAGATCTGGGTGACACGGTCAGTGACCCCTCCCTCAGGAAGCTCTCCCCACACCCTCCCGCCTTCCTGCTCACCCCTCCATTGCCGGGCACCATGAGCTGCCCTGGGCAGGGGCCGGGCCTTGCTCTGGCTACCACAGGACCAGAGAAAGAGGACCCAGGCCTACACCCGCGGCCCAAGGGAGGCTGTGACGGGAAAGAGCCCCTGCTCCCCTTGAGGTGTCTTCACCCTCTCTAGTCCCTGCACTGGACAGTTCTGCAAGAGCCCCCAGGACAGAAAGTGTCACGGAGGACCAGGAGGGACAGAGCAGCCCGAGTCCTCTGCAGGTCCCTTGGCCTTCTCTTCAGATCCCCATTCATTCAACCCGCCAGCGAACCTCAGCTTGGGGCCCCAAGGTCCAGGCAGTCTTGACCCCAAGGGAAAAGGGCGAGTAGGACGTGAGTGGCCCCGTCCCCTCAGAGCAGAAGCCCCAGGAGAACACAGGCACGCCGTCCTGCCCCCCACAGTGGGCAGCAGCTCCCTGGGCAGGGATGTGGCCCCTGGGCACATGGGCTCACGCTCTCCAGGGACCCAGGTGCAGGCGTCCCTGGAAGGGGATGTGGCCACCTGGGTGCTCCAGGGCCCCTGGCCCAGGTGTCCCTGGGGGGGAGGCTTCCTCCCAGGGACTGGTTCCCAGCAGCAGAGCCACCGTGGGCACGCCGAAGCCCATCAGCTCTCGGGACTGGACGCCGACACACCTGCACCCGGCCTGTGAGCTCATGCCCCTGGAGGTGGGAAGACCCCTGCCGCAGCCGCCAGCCAAGCCCCGCAGAGAACAAGGCTCTCAAGTTTCCCTGACCATCCACCAAGAGAGACGAGTGCCCTCTCGTCAAGATGCAGGTGGGGTCTCCTCCACACCCATGAGGACGCGGAGCAGCTTCCGAGGGTCCTGGGGAGCCCCAGGCCGTCCCGGGTGAGGCACACCCTAGCTCACCCAGTGTGACGGCACAACGCCTGTGCAGCTCTCATGGGCAATTTAGGGGGATTTCGGGGTGATCTTGATTATAAGTGATTTTCACCTCCTAGCTGACTTTAGAGCCAGACGACACAGGCACACTCCACAGTAAACAAGTCATTACTGCCAAAGTGGCGTGTGTGTGACAACAGGATGCTCAAGGCACAGAAGAAATGGAGAGAAGGGTGATTGTCTCTGCTTGGGGCTTTCAAGAGACTTGAGAGAGGGCAAGGGCGGAGCAGGGTCTGGAGAGAAGCCTGCCAGGCAGGACCTGGGGAGGAAGCTGCCCGGGCAGAAGGCTCAGGCAGGTGGCACAGGCAGGTGGCAAGGCAGTTGGCACAGGCAGAAGGCTCAGGCGGGTGACAAGGCAGTTGGCACAGGCAGAAGGCTCAGGCAGGTGGCACAGGCAGAAGGCTCAGGCGGGTGGCACAGGCAGGTGGCACAGGCAGAAGGCTCAGGCGGGTGGCACAGGCAGGTGGCACAGGCAGAAGGCTCAGGCGGGTGGCACAGGCAGGTGGCACAGGCAGAAGGCTCAGGCGGGTGGCATAGGCAGGTGGCACAGGCAGGTGGCACAGGCAGAAGGCTCAGGTGGGTGGCACAGGCAGGTGGCACAGGCAGAAGGCTCAGGCGGGTGGCACAGGCAGGTGGCACAAGCAGGTGGCACAGGCAGAAGGCTCAGGCGGGTGGCACAGGCAGGTGGCACGGGCAGAAGGCTCAGGCGGGTGGCACAGGCAGGTGGCACAGGCAGAAGGCTCAGGCGGGTGGCACAGGCAGGTGGCACAGGCAGGTGGCACAAGCAAAAGGCTCAGGCAGGTGGCACAGGCAGAAGGCTCAGGCGGGTGGCACAGGCAGGTGGCACAGGCAGAAGGCTCAGGCGGGTGGCACAGGCAGGTGGCACGGGCAGAAGGCTCAGGCGGGTGGCACAGGCAGGTGGCTCAGGCGGGTGGCACAGGCAGGTGGCTCAGGCAGGTGGCACAGGCAGGTGGCTCAGGCAGGTGACACAGGCAAAAGTCTCAGGCAGAAGGCACAGGCAGGTGGCACAGGCAAAAGGCTCAGGCAGAAGGCACAGGCAGGTGGCTCAGGCAGGTGGCACAGGCAGGTGGCACAGGCATAAGGCTCAGGCAGGTGGCACAGGCAGGTGGCTCAGGCAGGTGGCACAGGCAGAAGGCTCAGGCGGGTGGCACAGGCAGGTGGCACAGGCAGAAGGCTCAGGCGGGTGGCACAGGCAGGTGGCACAGGCAGAAGGCTCAGGCGGGTGGCACAGGCAGGTGGCACAGGCAGAAGGCTCAGGCGGGTGGCATAGGCAGGTGGCACAGGCAGGTGGCACAGGCAGAAGGCTCAGGTGGGTGGCACAGGCAGGTGGCACAGGCAGAAGGCTCAGGCGGGTGGCACAGGCAGGTGGCACAAGCAGGTGGCACAGGCAGAAGGCTCAGGCGGGTGGCACGGGCAGAAGGCTCAGGCGGGTGGCACAGGCAGGTGGCACAGGCAGAAGGCTCAGGCGGGTGGCACAGGCAGGTGGCACAGGCAGGTGGCACAAGCAAAAGGCTCAGGCAGGTGGCACAGGCAGAAGGCTCAGGCGGGTGGCACAGGCAGGTGGCACGGGCAGAAGGCTCAGGCGGGTGGCACAGGCAGGTGGCACGGGCAGAAGGCTCAGGCGGGTGGCACAGGCAGGTGGCTCAGGGCGGGTGGCACAGGCAGGTGGCTCAGGCAGGTGGCACAGGCAAAAGTCTCAGGCAGAAGGCACAGGCAGGTGGCACAGGCAAAAGGCTCAGGCAGAAGGCACAGGCAGGTGGCTCAGGCAGGTGGCACAGGCAGGTGGCACAGGCATAAGGCTCAGGCAGGTGGCACAGGCAGGTGGCTCAGGCAGGTGGCACAGGCAGGTGGCTCAGGCAGGTGGCACAGGCAGGTGGCACAGGCAGAAGGCTCAGGCAGGTGGCACAGGCAGGTGGCACAGGCAGGTGGCTCAGGCAGGTGGCTCAGGCAGGTGGCACAGGCATAAGGCTCAGGCAGGTGGCACAGGCAGGTGGCTCAGGCAGGTGGCACAGGCAGGTGGCTCAGGCAGGTGGCACAGGCAGGTGGCACAGGCATAAGGCTCAGGCAGGTGGCACAGGCAGGTGGCTCAGGCAGGTGGCACAGGCAGGTGGCACAGGCATAAGGCTCAGGCAGGTGGCACAGGCAGGTGGCACAGGCAGGTGGCTCAGGCAGGTGGCACAGGCATAAGGCTCAGGCAGGTGGCACAGGCAGGTGGCTCAGGCAGGTGGCACAGGCAGGTGGCTCAGGCAGGTGGCTCAGGCAGCTGGCCAGGCCAGGAACAGCCTGGCCCTGGGGAGCCCAGGCATGGCAGAGGTTCAGAGGGGCGGGCGAGCACCTCCTGTGGCACCCAGCCCGGATGCCTCCCACGAGCAGCCCAGTCAGGCTGCCCCCACACGGCAAGCGATGCCCAGACCCCATCTTTTAGGAGCCCCTAATGGCCGGCTGGGAAAGAAAACGGCTGGGGCGAGCTGAAGCCCACCGTGGCAGCCTCAGAGGTCTAGGGAGATGGGCAGGGTGCAGCACAGCCCCTGAGGGCACAGGCAGGCCGTGTGGACAGTGGCTGAGAGAAGGGCAGGGGCAGGGAGGACCCTGGTGCCAACGGGGCCACTCAGCATCCAGCAGATGCACTGAAGTCCCCATGACCTGGGCTGTCATAGCAGGGCTGAGGAAACAGCTGCACCTGGCTCTCACTGTCCCCCTCCCCCTCCCCCTCCCCCTCCCCCTCGCCTTCCCCCTCTCGCCCTCCCTCCCCCTCCCACCTTTCCCCTCCCCTCCCCCTCTCGCCCTCCCTCCCCCTCCCACCTTTCCCCTCCCCTCCCCCTCTCGCCCTCCCTCCCCTCCCCACACTTTCCCCTCCCCTCCCCCCTCTCGCCCTCCCTCCCCCTCCCACCTTTCCCCTCCCCCTCCACCTTTCCCCCCCCTCCCCCTCTCGCCCTCCCTCCCCCTCCCGCCTTTCCCCTCCCCTCCCACCTTTCCCCTCCCCTCCCCCTCTCGCCCTCCCTCCCTCCCCCTCCCACCTTTCCCCTCCCCTCCCCCTCTCGCCCTCCCTCCCCCTCCCACCTTTCCCCTCCCCTCCCACCTTTCCCCTCCCCTCCCCCTCTCGCCCTCCCTCCCCCTCCCGCCTTTCCCTCCCCCTCCCACCTTTCCCCTCCCCCTGCCCCTCTCACCCTGGGTCTTCTAGTTCTGGGACTGCTCTGGGACACCCCAGCTGTGCTGAGGCGAAGCGTGGTCCCAGCGCCACAGGGAGTCCTGGCAGCAGCTCAGGGAATGCCAGGCTGGCCTCAGAGCTCCCCGGTTGTCCCCACACAGGCCCAGGGTCACCAGCCCACTGGGGTGGCACGGAGGAGAGTGGAAACACTTCCTGCCCCCCCCAGTGGCGTGGGGAGCTGCGGGCAGCAGGCTCTGGGCCTCCCTGGAGGGCGGCAGCTGGACGGGGCAGGCGCACTGCTGCTCCATGACGGGCTGTTTCACTGGACTCCAAGAGGCAGGCTGGGGACAGTAGGGATGTGGCTGGCCTCTCGGGAGAGGAAGTACTTGGTGGCTCTGCTGTCCTGAGAGCGTGGTCTGCGCGGCGTCCCTGGACCCTGCTGCCTCCTCCCCAGCCATTCCGGGTCCTGCTCAGGGGTCTGAGGCCAGGCCACCATTGCAGGGACCTTGGAAGGCCAACAGCAGTTGTCACCTGGGCCTTCACCCAGCACCACGAGCCCGGACACCAGGGGCTGGTGGCAGCTGTGACACGAGGCCTCTTCTGCCAGGGGAGAGAAGCAGGCACCGCCCGGCAAGTGGGGCTCGCCCACTGCGCCCCGCCCCCCAGGCTGGGGCCTGCCACCTGTGGCGCCCCCAGGACCCCCAACCTTTGCTCCAAAGATGACGGATGTGGTCCCTGACCTCGGGGAGCCACGTTCCATGGGTTGGAAAGATGCACAATCTCCTTGTCCTGCCTTGCGGGTTCTACAGGGGACATGGGCAGGAGGGAGCCCCGCGGGCTGGTGCCTTCCAGGGGTAGGTGGGGCCCCGTGGTGGCCTTAGTGACTGAACAGGAAGAGAGACCTGAGCTGGCACGCCACGTGATGTCCTGAGCCATGCCATGTGCAGTGCGAGGCCCTCAGCAGACTCTTCGCCTTCAGAACTGTGAGCCACGTAGATTCCTTCTCTGTAAAATTCCCAGCCTCGGGTATTCAATGACGGCAAGAGAAGTTGGCCCAGGCCGCGGGGAGACGGAGCGGGGAGGAGCACGCTCTTCGGTGCCGCTTCCTCTGTGGACTGTTGGGGACTTAAGAACACATCAGCCGAAAGAATAGAAAAACTTAACTCTCTGGTTGCCTCCCACTCCCTGATTCAGAACTTGGCCCACTCAGGAGGCGTTCCCTGATTTCATGGGAAATCAGGTCGCCACTAAGATAGGCTAATGGCTCCGCCGATGTGATTCGCCCATGCTCCCTACGTGCTCCTGGGATCTTTCTGCTGACTGGCCCATGTCTTCTATAAATGCCGTCCATCTCCTTCAATAAACGAGTCTCAGCTCTGACCGGGCTCCCTGGTGTGTCCCTGATTGTCCTCCATAACGAGGGCTGGCGTGGGCCTCCAGCCGGCCTCTACCGTTCTCCATCACGCCTCCGCTGGGGCGTGTTCTCCCCCTGGCCTTCTCCGCTGGCCAGAAGGAGCTAAACCCAGGTTGGGGAAAACTAAAGACCCCAGCAACTCAAACAAAGCCCCAACATGGACGGCTGTGCCCCAACCTGCTCCGCGTCCCCAGCACTTGGCACACCCCAGGGACAGTCAGTGCTCAGCAGGTGCTGAAGGCCACCACCCTGCAGGAAGGAGGACGCAGCAGGAGAAGGGGCCTCACAGCTGACCGTGGCTTCCCTGGGCTCCGTCCACGTCCGCTGCACTCTGGGTCACGTCACCCTCCTATGGGCCTGGCACTCCAAGCCAGGACCACAGGCGTGCCCAGCACCAGTGGCACCACTGAATGGTGGTGTCCCCTCAGCCCACGCCTGTTCCCATCACGCGGCACGAGAGCACTGTGTCCTGCGTGAAAGCCGCGGAGTGCAGAGACGGGACTGCGGGTGGCATGAGAGAGGCCGCGGGTGCCTAGGAGGGGCACCTGGGCGCTGCGAGAGGCCAGCAGAGGAGCGGGGCAGGATGTGCCATCACAGGGTGGAGGGGAGGGGCCGAGGTGGCGCGAGTCCTGGCTGGCCCCGCAGGCTCTCGCAGATCATGATGGCTGTGTGTCTGAGGGACCCGACCCTTCTTGGAAGCCACGTGATCTTTCTAGGAGAGGCGGTGGCCCTGCAGTGACGTCTGAGCGGGTGTGGAGGGACAGGCCATGTTCGCGACGCGTCCCAGGGCATGCGGCTGCGGGCGTCCTCCAGGACTGTCTGGGAGGCCAGACGCCCCAGGTGTGGCGTGGCGGGGGCTGGGGCCACGGCTGTTGGCTCTGCGCGGGAGCAGCTGGAGGCCAGTGCAGAAGTCGAACTCCACCCAGGAGGCTTTTAGAAAATCCATCTCCCGGTGGGGGTTTTCTGGGAACAAAAGCAAGCCCATTTAACTTATTATTGAAATTGATCACCCATTCCGCAAGACTCTGTGGTGCTGGTCTGAAAAGAAGAAGGCGCGTGACTGAGAGGAGATGGGCCAGAACCAGAGGGGCTGCCACCCACTCGGTGACTCGCAGCCGCCCACCGCGCTGAACTGAGGGCTGGGGAGCCCAGGCGAGCTCGCGATGGAGAGCCTCGAAGCCCCCGCGTTGGCGCTGCCTCCCCACTGCAGGGAGGACCCGGCCTGCAACTGACGCGGGCCCTGAGGGCACAAGGAGGCGGGTGGGTGGGGCTCCCTTGCCCTTCCTGGTGCCCACACACCCAGCATCTTGGCAATCCTGGATCAGAGCACCTGGCACAGTGCGCTCCGCCGGGCACAGGGGAGGGGGCGGGAGGGAGACCCTGGTGGTAACAGCCCAGGGCACGGACAGCCGGACACTCCTGCCCACCCAGGGGGCCCCAGCACCCTGGGACGCGGCCAGGCTGCCCAGGCTCCAGAACTGTCTAGCAGCACCCGGTGCTTCTGCTCAGGGACGCTGGGCTGCTGGCGGGGTTCCCTCCGTGCTCTTCACGGGAGTCTGCATCCGCCAGCGCTCGAGCATGGAGCAGGGACCGATGGCGCCAGGCCGGGGAATGCACGAGCGCAGCGTAGCTTAGGGGACAGAAGATGGGAAAGTGACGCGCCCTCCCCCAGGGCTGGCGATCCTGAGGCCAGCTGAGATGGGGAGGTGGCCCTGGAGGAGGAGCGCTGGCCGGGACACGGGGTCAGCAAGGCACCCGGTGTCTCTTCTTGTGGAGCAAGCAGCACGTGTCCCCTGCAGGGCCACGCTGGGGACGGGCCCTGTGCCACAGCAGCTGTGTGATAGAAAGTCCTTCCTCCTTGGCGTCCTGCAGTGGGGGTCAGAGGGCAGCCACTGGCCCTGGAGTTCCCCGCTGCAGCACCTCCTCCCCTCCTGGGCCTCTCTGTGCCTCACCTACAAAGCAGAAGTGGTGACGGTTGGGTTCCACCTGGGTGGCCCTGTGGGGCGGGGGCGGAGCCTGCTCAGGCCCTGGGAAGGCAGCTCCCCGACTGCGCTATTGTGACCTGGCTGTCAACACCCACAGGCAGGATCACCACCATTCCCTGATTTGAGTTCCCAGTGAGCCGTGGGGTGGCTGGCCACAGGCCTCTGAGGACCCTCGGTGCTGACTTACCAGTGGAGGTGCCCGCCCACACGGGTCAGTGGACCTCTCCCGCCTCTCCACGCCCGCGTAGCGCTTCACATTCCACTGAAGGCCCTTCTGGTGGGAGTAAGGTGGCCTCTGCAGTTGGTCTCCACCACCCTCGTGGCTAGGTGACCATTCAGACCAGTGGATCAGGAAAACAGGGTCTGTACACAATGGAGCTCTCCTCACTGATAGAGGCTACCCTCCCCGCTCAGAGTCTTCCACACCCTGAGAGAAGCAACCTTGTTTCTTCCCCGGGCAAGAGCCAATAGGGTTAAAGGTCGCCCTGTTCTATGGGCAAAGAGCCAATGGTGTTGGGGTTGCTCTAGTGCACCCCCCACCAGAAATCCCTATATAGGGCCCTGTTTGAGAGACTCCGATCAGACAGAGAGAGGACACACGGACACACAACATCGGCTCGTTGCTGCTGAGAGGAGGAAGCCACAGCCGACAGCTCCAGACCCATCGCCTCCAGCCTGACGGCCGCTCCCAGCTGACAGCCTCCAGCCTCCAGCCAGACAGCAGCTGCTTTAGCCGACAGCTCCAGAGATCCCAGCCAGTGCAACCAAGCACCCACCTTCTGTCCAGAGCTTGCACACTCTCCCCCTCTCCCTTGACTCCCCTCTCCCACCTCTTTGATCTTCGACCAGAGCACCTCTTCTCCGGTTTTTGCTACCAGCCACGAAGGCTGTTGAATAAATCTTTTGGCTGCACGGCTGTCCCCGGCTGTCCCCGGTGTGATGTTTTGCCCTTCACTCACCAATGAAGAAGAACATTGTCCTTTGCTGGTCAGTGGCTGGAGCCGGAGGACACCAGGCCAAGAGAAACAAGCCAGACTCAGGGCGCCACGGTTGGATGTCTCCTGTCAGGTCTGGAGCTGGAGCAGGGGCGGGGCTAGCAGTGGATCTCATGAATGAAGGGAGGCCAAGAGACAGAGGAGGGAAGGGGCTGAGGAGGACTGGGAGAGGCTGAGGGAGGCCAAGAGACAGAGGAAGGAGAGGGAAGGGCTGAGGAGGACTAGGAGAGAGACTGAGGGAGGCCAAGAGACAGAGGAAGGAGAGGGAAGGGGCTGAGGAGGACTAGGAGAGGCTGAGGGAGGCCAAGAGACAGAGGAAGGAGAGGGAAGGGCTGAGGAGGACTGGGAGAGAGGCTGAGGGAGGCCAAGAGACAGAGGAAGGAGAGGGAAGGGCTGAGGAGGCCTGGGAGAGAGGCTGAGGGAGGCCAAGAGACAGAGGAAGGAGAGGGAAGGAGCTGAGGAGGACTGGGAGAGGCTGAGGGAGGCCAAGAGACAGAGGAAGGAGAGGGAAGGGCTGAGGAGGCCTGGGAGAGAGGCTGAGGGAGGCCAAGAGACAGAGGAAGGAGAGGGAAGGGCTGAGGAGGACTAGGAGAGGCTGAGGGAGGCCAAGAGACAGAGGAAGGAGAGGGAAGGGCTGAGGAGAACTGGGAGAGGCTGAGGGAGGCCAAGAGACAGAGGAAGGAGAGGGAAGGAGCTGAGGAGGACTGGGAGAGGCTGAGGGAGGCCAAGAGACAGAGGAAGGAGAGGGAAGGGCTGAGGAGGACTGGGAGAGGCTGAGGGAGGCCAAGAGACAGAGGAAGGAGGAGGGAAGGGGCTGAGGAGGACTAGGAGAGGCTGAGGGAGGCCAAGAGACAGAGGAAGGAGAGGGAAGGGCTGAGGAGGACTGGGAGAGGCTGAGGGAGGCCAAGAGACAAAGGAGAGGGAAGGGCTGAGGAGGACTAGGAGAGAGGCTGAGAGAGGCCAAGAGACAGAGGAAGGAGAGGGAAGGGGCTGAGGAGGACTAGGAGAGGCTGAGGGAGGCCAAGAGACAGAGGAAGGAGAGGGAAGGGCTGAGGAGGACTGGGAGAGAGGCTGAGGGAGGCCAAGAGACAGAGGAAGGAGAGGGAAGGGCTGAGGAGGCCTGGGAGAGAGGCTGAGGGAGGCCAAGAGACAGAGGAAGGAGAGGGAAGGAGCTGAGGAGGACTGGGAGAGGGCTGAGGGAGGCCAAGAGACAGAGGAAGGAGAGGGAAGGGCTGAGGAGGCCTGGGAGAGAGGCTGAGGGAGGCCAAGAGACAGAGGAAGGAGAGGGAAGGGCTGAGGAGGACTAGGAGAGGCTGAGGGAGGCCAAGAGACAGAGGAAGGAGAGGGAAGGGCTGAGGAGAACTGGGAGAGGCTGAGGGAGGCCAAGAGACAGAGGAAGGAGAGGGAAGGAGCTGAGGAGGACTGGGAGAGGCTGAGGGAGGCCAAGAGACAGAGGAAGGAGAGGGAAGGGGCTGAGGAGGACTGGGAGAGGCTGAGGGAGGCCAAGAGACAGAGGAAGGAGGAGGGAAGGGGCTGAGGAGGACTGGTAGAGGCTGAGGGAGGCCAAGAGACAGAGGAAGGAGAGGGAAGGGGCTGAGGAGGACTGGGAGAGGCTGAGGGAGGCCAAGAGACAGAGGAAGGAGGAGGGAAGGGGCTGAGGAGGACTGGGAGAGGCTGAGGGAGGCCAAGAGACAGAGGAAGGAGAGGGAAGGGGCTGAGGAGGACTAGGAGAGAGGCTGAGGGAGGCCAAGAGACAGAGGAAGGAGAGGGAAGGGCTGAGGAGAACTGGGAGAGGCTGAGGGAGGCCAAGAGACAGAGGAAGGAGAGGGAAGGGCTGAGGAGGACTAGGAGAGGGGCTGAGGGAGGCCAAGAGACAGAGGAAGGAGAGGGAAGGGCTGAGGAGGCCTGGGAGAGAGGCTGCTGCACTCAAGCTGTGAGTGTGCAAATGCATCAGGAGGAGCCCCACTGCTGCGTACGATCACAGTGCACCAGAAACACCTCCAAAAATAAATGGAACCAAATTACTTGAAGAAGGATCAATGGAGTAACACTGACTTTCATTTTAAATCAATGATTTTTTTTGTTATTAAATAAAATGTTTCTGTATTAAAAGAGAAAAACTGGAAAGGAAATTTTATGTGACTTGTTGCCCCCAAAGGCAGGTGACAGGTCCCCTCCTCTCTGTCCCCACTGTCTGCTGAGCTCCGGCTTCGTGTGTGTTGAGTGACCACGAAGCAGCTTTCCCCAAGCGGCAGGTGGCCGCGTGTTGCCTCCGGTGCGGGGGTCAGGGAGGAGGGCGCGTGGGCCTCCTGGACAGAAGCAGCCCAGCCCTGCCGCACAGGGACTTGGCTTCCCTGGTGTCCCCACGGCCCCGTGGTTGTGTCAGGGAAGGCGAGGGACCCAGGAACTGCCCTGTACCTATACCAAAGGGACTGTCACCTGAGCAAGGCAGACTCAGGTGCTCTGGGTGGTCCCCGGGAGGGGCCCAGCACCAAGGAGGGAGAGCGAGACCATGAAGGCAGCCCCCAGCGCTGGCCAGAGGGACAAGCCCACTGTGCAAGGACGTGTGAGAGCCCACGTGGCCGCGTGGGGCGGCGGCCGGGCCCTGGCACGGGGCCGACCGCTCCAGGTGAGGTGGGGAAGAGGGGGGTCTCCAGGCAGCTGAGGCACACGGGGGACAGTGCTCCAGGTGCCGGATGCCCCAGCCCCCGAGCCCCCGACCCAGGAGCCCCCAGCTCTGCCACGATGTGCCGTGGGCCCCAGGGAGGGTGGCCCAGCCACCCCCGGGCCAGCAGTAGCCCTGGTGACATCACAGCTTGCAGCTAATAGGACATGGGTGGGCAAGTGGCTCTAGGACTGGCCAGAGAGTGGTTTACCCCAACAGACGCAGCTGGCGCGGAGCCCGTGAGCAGGGCAGGGGGACCCTGAGACGGGCCCAAGGAGGACAAGCCAGGCACAGCGGGCCCGCGGCCAGCGGGGCCCTGAGGGCTGGCCCTGAGGACACTCGGGGCCCAGGGGAGTCCTGGGAAGACCCGGGGGATGGCTGGGGGCGGAGGCCTCTGCGGCCCCTGGGGCCTGGGAGGGGGTCCTCTTAGCAGACAGCTGCACCCCACTAATCACTCCACCACTCCGGGAACTGGGGTCCCAGCAGGGACCAGCGCTGCACGCGAGGGGGACTGGAGGGGGACTGAGAGGGACAAGGGAGGACGAGCCCCGGAGATGGACAGGGAGCAGCAGCAGCCCCACCAGCAGCAGCGGGAAGGGCCCCGGGGGACGGGGAGCTGGGCCAGGAAGGGAGCAGGAAGGAAGCTGCCAGACCAACGGCAGCCCAGAGGAGGCAGGACCCACCTCCCTCTCCTGCTAGAACTCTCCATGGGCTGCATCCACGGGGCACGCTGCCCCCGGGGCCAGCCTGCTGGGGTGCACAGCTGGGCAGGGACAGATGGGGTCAGACGGACCTCTCCTGCTAGAACTCTCCATGGGCTGCATCCACGGGGCACGCTGCCCCCGGGGCCAGCCTGCTGGGGTGCACAGCTGGGCAGGGACAGATGGGGTCAGACGGACAGTCCCTGGACCACCAGCTCACCTGAGACCTCATAAATGTCCGGCAGACTCAGAAAGATGCTGCTGCCCCTGATGCCCACACCGGCCCCTGGAGGTGACAGCAGGCCTCATCACCTCCTCCTCTGCCTCTTCCCGAGACCCCTGAGGCAAGACCTGTGGCAGGGCTCCTGAGGTGGCCGTGACAAGATTGTAAGGGTACCTCTGGGTCCTGGGGAGGGGCAGGGGCGGAGCCTGGAACCCCCTGGACAGCGCTGGACAGGGTGGCATCGGGTCAGCTCCCTGACAGAAGCCAGGGTCCCGGGGACAGAGGCAGCGCAGCGCAGTCCCGGGAGTCCTGGGCTCTCCACCAGGCAGCCAGGACTCCGGATCCTCGGACTCATGGTCAAGGCCTTCCTCTCGCTGGCCTCTCATCCTGAAAATGGGTCAGCGAGTGCCCCTGGAACAGGCCTGAGGTCCCCGTGAGCAGGCCGTCCCACCTCCACGTGGACCCGGAGACTGACCGGCCCTGGCCTGCACGTCCTGGGCCATCACCCCTCCCCCAGCCTTGGGCACAGGGACCAGGGCTCTGCCTCTGCCGTCCACCACTGGTGTGAACCAAGGCCCAGCAGAGGGGAGTCTGCAGCATAAACAGCCTGGACGGTGCCCCGGCCTCCGAGCCCGTGATGAACGCCCCGGGTGGGGGCGGCGGAGCACGGCACGGGCAGGGGGAGCAGCGCCCTGGCTCTGCCCGTCACTGCCCCGCAGCAGGGCCTCGCTGGACGTGCCGCTCGGTGTGCCTTGGCTACCCCTGTCCCTGCTCCTCCACTCCCCCAGTGCCACGCTCCTCCTTGGGGTCCGCTCTGCTCCTGCTGATGGCAGAGCAAGGCCTGACACACGTGGAGCCTCTGCCTCCAGCCCAGCAGGCCACCGTGGCTGTCCCTGATGACAGGGACCCTGAGCCTGAGTGAAGGGGGGGAGGGGGGCCCCGTCCGGATGCTCAGCAGCCTGGTGTGCTGTCCACTTGCCCCGCACTGGAGACCCTGGCACAGCCCATGACCCTCGGCTGACCAGCATATGGTCATGGACAGAATGGGGCAGTGTCTGGACAGGGGTCCGGGCCACCGAGTCTCGGCTGGCTGACTTGGCAGCGAGACCAACGTCTTACCGTCCCCCCTCCTCAGCGAGGAGCAGACGCAGACTCAGGCGCAGCCTCCGCCACCACCTCTGCTGCTCCGCACCAACACCCTGTGGTCCTCGGAAGTCCTTCAGGCCTCCCATCCGGCCTCCTCAGCCTGGGGAGACCCTAACCAGTGAGGCAGAGGGGTGTCCACGGGAGAGCTGGGACTGACTGGCTGGGGCGGAGTCCTGGGGTCGTCATCCTGCCACTCAGAGTGGGTGACACTGGGTGACTGGGACACAGCAGGTCCCCCAGGGCTGGAGGCTGGGAGGCCCACCGTCGAGGACCACAGAGCGCGGGGCCATCCAGCCATATCACGACGTAGGGGCAGCGTGGCCCGCCCTGAGCAAGCAGAGACCACAGCGGCTCTCGTGACACCCGCTGCCCCTGGAAGGAGCGGGCTCCTGCCGCGGTGACGCTGACCGGCTGCTCGGGGCCCTCGCGGCCTCTCCCCCTGCAGGCACCACCCCGCACTGCCCCAGGGGGATTCGGCTCCCAACACAGGAGCTCGGGTCACTCACCACGGCGTGGTCACTCCACAGCACTCACGGAGGCCTCAGTGGGTGTGTCCAGCAGCCGCCAGGCCCTGGAGGTGGCGGAGCAGGGCTCTTGGCTTCTCTCCACCCTCGAGGCGGGAACGCACCTCGCCCAGCCTCTGCTCCCACCTCCTGCCTTGTCTCCTCTCACAACCCTGCCGCCTCCGCCTCCTTCTCGGGAAGACCCTTGTGACTCCATTGAGCACACCCAGGTCATCCAGGGCACTGTCCCCACCTGAGGGCCCTGAACGCCATCCAATCAGCAAAAATCCCTCTGGCCAGGGAGGGTAGCACGTCCCTCGACTGGGTAGGCCCCAGCGACTCCGCCCCCTCACCAGGCCGGATGCTCACAGGCAGCTGGGGTGGGTGCACGGGGGTCTGGCAAGGAGAAGCCAATTTACAGGGACCGGGTGGGGCTGTGGGGGTGCCAGAGGGCACTGCCATCTCCGCTCAGCACCAGCCTCCCAGGGTGGCCTTGTCCCTGAGACAGGGAGATCTAAGGAATGTGGACATTAGCGCCAGGGCCAGCGGGAGCAGGGCCAGGAGGCTGGGGCCCAGGATGAGTGGCACCTGGTGTGTCTGCGGAGGGGGCAGTGCCCGGAAGGAGGGAGTGGGGGAGCACTATGCGGCTCTGCCCCTGCCACTGTGCAGGGCAGACAGGAGCACTCGCCTCCTCGCAGGACCCCGAGCGGGAGAAAGACCCAGAGGTGGCAGCACCCGGTGTCCCTGGGAGCCAGCAGCCAGCCTCGCCCCCCGTTCTCCAGCAGCCCCTCGAAGGCCTCTTCCTCCCGCCTCCAGGTCTCTGGCTCTCTCCTGCTTTGAAGGCACACAAAACACCTTCATCCTGGCGCCCTGGGCGGGGACCTTTGTAGCGAGCGCCACGCCCTTGCTCAGCCTTCTGGCCTCTGGCTTCCCGCCCAGCAGGGGTGCCCTGCCGTGGTGATCGCTTTGCATGAGAAGGAAAGAGAAGCGCCCCCTTCCGTCCCCACATCAAAACCTCGCTGGTGCTCTGTGAGAAGGACTCTTCACGCCCTGAGCGCCGCCCAGGCCACCTGGGGACGTGCTCCTTTCACAGCCGGGGACGTGGAGACAGCGGGTGAATACAGCCCCAACACAGAAACAGGCCGGAGCGAGGCCGTGAAGGTGGAAGCCCCAGATAAGGGCTCCCCACAGCGTAGGCCACTGGGAAGGGAAAGACCTGCAGACGCCGAGGAGCGCCGCCCTCAACCGGGAGCACCGCCCTCAACCGGGAGCACCACCCTCAACCGGGAGCACCACCCTCAACCGAGAGCGCCGCCATCAACCGGGAGCACCGCCCTCAACCGGGAGCACCGCCCTCAACCTGGGGAGCACCACCCTCAACCGAGAGCGCCGACATCAACCGGGAGCGCCACCCTCAACCGGGAGCACCGCCCTCAACCGGGAGCACCACCCTCAACCGGGAGCACCGCCCTCAACCGGGAGCACCGCCCTCAACCGGGAGCACCACCCTCAACCGGGAGCGCCGCCCTCAACGGGGAGCGCCACCCTCAACCGGGAGCGCCGCCATCAACCGGGAGCGCCGCCCTCAACCGGGAGCACCGCCCTCAACGGGAGCACCGCCCTCAACCGGGAGCGCCGCCCTCAACCGGGAGCACCGCCCTCAACCGGGAGCGCCGCCCTCAACCGGGAGCGCCGCCCTCAACCGGGAGCAACCGCCCTCAACCGCCCTCAACGGGAGCGCTGCTCCTCCTACCTTCATCTTCATTTTTTTTGAAATTTTTTATTCTAAGTTGTTACATACGACAGCAGAATGCCTTACGTTCATATCACACATATAGAGCACAATTTTACATATCTCTGGTTGTACACAGAGTATATTCACGCCATTCGTGTCTTCATACGTGCATTAGGGTAATGGTGTCTATCTCAGGCCACCATCTTTTTTTTACCCCCACACCTCCTCCCTTCCCATCCCTCTCCATTGTCCTTTCTAGATCCTCCCATGCTCCCCGTTGAAACCCCACTATGAGTCAGGCTCCTCATGTCAGAGAAAAACATTCGGCATTTGGATTTTGGGGACTGGCTAACTTCACTTAGCATTATATTCTCTAACTCTAGCCATTTACCTGCAAATGCCATGATTTTATTCTCTTTTATTGCTGAATAATATTCCACTATGTATATATACCACATTTTCTTTATCCATTCATCTACTGAAGGGCATCTAAGTTGGTCTCTGGGTTTAGCTACTGAGAATTGTGCTGTTATAAACACTGACGTGGCTGTGTCCCTGTAGAATGCTGATTTTCAGTCCTTTGGGTATAGACTGAGAATCGGAATAGCTGGGTCATAAGGTGGTTCCATTCCTAGTTTTCCAAGGAATCTCCATACTGCTTTCTAGATTGGCTGCACCAATTTGCAGTCCCACCAGCAATGTATGAGTGTGCCTTTTCCCCCACATCCTCTCCAACATTTATTGTTGATTGTGTTCTTAACAGCTGCCATTCTGACTGGAGTGAGATGAAATCTTAGAGTAGTTTTGGTTTGCATTTCTCTAATTGCCAGGGATGTTGAACTTTTTTTCATGTATTTGTTGATTGATGGTACATCACCTTCTGAGAGTCTGTTCAGTTCCCTAGTCCATCTATTGATTGGGTTATTTGTTTTTTTGGTGTTAAGATTTTTGAGTTCTTTATACATCCTAGAGATTAGTGCTATATTTGACGTGCTTGTGGTAAAAACCTGTTCCCCATTAGTAGGCTCTCTATTCACCTCACTGATTGTTTCTTTTGCTGAGAAGAAGCTTTTTAATTTGAATCCATCTCATTCATTAATTCTTGATTTTAATTCTGTGTTACAGGAGTCTTATA
This sequence comes from Tamias sibiricus, assembly GCA_025594165.1. NCBI lineage: Eukaryota > Metazoa > Chordata > Mammalia > Rodentia > Sciuridae > Tamias > Tamias sibiricus. The sequence goes on along the minus strand of CM046661.1, from coordinate 176,093,706 downwards.
TAAGGAATTAGGGGCCTAATCCAACATGATGGAGATTTGGGCCTTCATTTTCTTTTCTGTGGCTTCCTGTTCACCAAGGCCAGCGCAGCGCGGCCACCCCTGGGAGGACCCGGCTCTGCACACCACACACTGCCCAGGCCCGGCCATCTCCCTGCTGCCCTGTAGCCCAAGCCCCCCTCCTGTGCCCTCCCTGTGCCTCTGTCTGAATGGCCCCTGCTGCGGCTCAGCCTGACGCTTACTCCAAGGACAGACCTTCAGGAGGCTTCCGGAGATGGCATCGCAGCAGGGCGTGGAACTGGAGCTCAGGAGGGGCCCAGCGAGCCTGTGAGCTCCGCTGCCCAGTGCCCCGCCTGGCCTTGGCTCTCAGTGCACAGCAGCCTGTCCCGAGCTGCTGCAGCTGCTGGGGCCACGGCCGTGGGTGCCCCGGCCGTGGGTGCCCCGCGTGTCCCGGACAGAGTGGGCAGCACAAGCAGAGCTGAGTGACGTGGGGCCAGGACCGCGGTGACAAGCAGAAAGCTGTTGGGACCCACATCAGCCCCCAGCCCTGTGGGCTTCCCTTGGTCCTGGGCACAGACTGCTGTAGGACGGGCCACGTCACACCTGGCAGCACTCAGCAGAGCCACCTCCGGCAGGGCCTGGGGAGGCCAGGGTTCATCTCTGTCCCCGCAGGCACGGCCTCAGTGGGGGTGGACTGGCTGGAGGCAGAGGGCCCTCCCACAGTGTCACGCCGGTGCTGTGTCAGAGGGCCCTCGCCTCCCCAGGCCTCCAGCTTGGGCTGCCTCTCAGCATGGCGGGGGTCTCAGGCCGGTCTGGACCTGCCACGCTCCAGTCAGCTCACAGCCTCGGTCCAGCAGAGGCTTGGTCGCCCTCCAGACCCACCTGGCAGAGTGGCCGAGGCCCCCTCCAGGGAAGGCGAGCCCAGGAATCCGGCCACGTCAGCCCAGCAAGCCTCGTGCTCCCCAGGGACTGCCCAGCCCAGGGCGACCCTTCAACAGCAGTTGGCGCCCACCCCTCCCGTGCCAGGCCCCGGCAGGGGCGGGGCTGCTGCCTCTGGCTGCTCCTCCACTCCTCCAGCCAGACCCCGCAGAGGGGGCCGCGAGCTCCCCTGAGGGCCCGGGGGAGTCGCCTACAAGCCCCGGCAGCAGCAGTTCCGTGCGGGGAACGCGGCCGGCGGGCGCGGTCCTGGTCTCACGTCTGCTGCCTCTCCACGCCCGGGCTGGCTTCTCCGGGCTCCTGCATGTCACCAAGCAGCCCAAGGCTTGCCAAGCCGTCCCTGGCATCTGTCCGTCCTCTGTGGAAATGGGGAGACAAGGGGTTTCTCTCCTGTGGAGGAGCCCAGAGACACTAGGCCGTTAAGCTGCAGACAGCGGAGCCCAGAAACAGGCAGCGAGGACCTCGGGTCTCCTACCGTAGTCACAGTGGGTCTTGCCTCCGTGGGGACAAACCGCCTGCTGTGGTCACACCAGTCCTTGAAAGTCGCTCACAGACGGATAAACCAGCGCCTGCTCGACTGGCCACAGCCTTCTGGAAGCTTCTCGCCGGGCCAGCCCGCGCCTCCTGCAGTGAGGGGGCGTGGGGCATCAGCTTGCCCTCTGCCTGGAGGTGGGCGGGACAGTGACCCCCAGAAGGCTACGTCCACATCCCAGTGGATGCAACCTTATTTGGAAAAGGGGGTCTTTGCAGATATAGCCATTAGGGGCTTGCAGATGAGAGCCTCCTGGACTGTCTGGGTGGCCCCAAGTCCAACGAGAGGGGACCAGGCACAGCGGAGGAGCCGGGCATGACACGTGGTCAGAGCGATACGTCCACAAGCCCAGGACACCTGACAGGCAGGTGGCAGGAGACGGGGCAAGGGCCCTCCCAGGGCCTGCCTGGGCAGTGAGCCCTGATAGCACCTTGAGTGCTATCTGCAGCCTCAGGGACCGTCAGAGAACCGCTCTCAAAGCCAGCAGCTTGCAGCGAGTCCTCACGGCAGTCAGAGGAAGTAGACAGGCCACCGGACAGGCCTCAGAGTCTCATGATGGCTGAGGCTGTCCCCAGCTGGAAACGGGCTAGCCCGGGCCTCCCCAGACGCCAGGGCGAGAACACGGCCTGCTCCTGCAGTCCCACGTGCTGCGGCTCTGCGACAGGCAGGGCCCGGGAAGGCCCGCTGCCAGTCCTGCCAGGCCTTTGACCTTGAGTGGGTCCCTTGACCTCTGACCCTGGAGGTGGGGCTTCCTGAGGCCTAGGCCCTATTAGAAGCTCCCAGGGCTCAGCAGCGCCTCGCAGGGCACGGAGGCTCCACTCCATCACGGCCGCAGAGGCTGGTGAACAGGGGGTGGGAGGCAGGCTGGGGCCACGTGAGGGCGGCTGAGAGCAGATGTGCGGGGAGCGTGGGTGACACAGACACAGCCAATGCCAATCAAGCGATCGAAGGGGCAGCCAGGCCGCTTAGTATTGACAAACGGCTCATTAATATGAAACTCTGCCCCATTTAGCATTTCTTATTGCCAATTAGCAGGAATGTCTCCGCCGCACTTGAGGCGATGGCTAATTAATGGTCTCTGTTTTCCTGGGACAAGTGTGGGCACGCCTGGGACTTGCTGGGGTTGCAGGGAACTGGCCATCGGGGACTTTGCAGAACCTGCCCTCAGGCGCAGAAGCCTGGGGCTCACCAAGCCCTGGGCGGACAGGCAGCTGGCCCAGCAGTCTCCAGGCCGCAGACTCCGCGCAAAGCTCCAGGCCCCGCCTGCAGCCGCGGGACCATCACCTCCCCAGCCGAGCTCCTGAGTCTGTCCCCGGAGATGGATGACAGCACCGTGTGTCACAAAGTAAACAATGGAATTGTGCTACCAAGAGTTATGGGGGAAATAAAGCCATCTCTCTCCTGGCTCAAACAGATAGCAGGAGCTGTGGCAGGGCATCAAGCACCCTTGGCAGGGCAGGAAGACATTGATTTTTGTTTAATGCATCAGGCCGTGCGTGGGCCTGGCCGTTGGAAAACCTGACCCCCAGGACACCCATTTCTGCAGTTCAGCCCCTGGAAGGGTTCCTGGACTGTGTGCTGGTTCTGGGAAGGGTGCAGGACTCTGGAGGCTCGACGGGCTGTCAGACAGACGGGTGGAGGCCCGGGCCTACTCCGGCCCGGGCAATGAGCCACTGCCGCCTAAGTCCAGCCAGGCCTCTGAGCCTCAGTTTCTCTGTGCATAAGATGGCCCGGCCGACCAGGAAGCCTCAAGAAAGTGGACCCCATCAACAGAGAGGTGTCACACCCAAGCCAGAGCTGCCGAGAGCCCCCACCCCAGTGCTCGCTCGGCACACCACCCAAGTCCCAGCCCCCGTGCCTGAGTGTCCGCGCACGAGGACCAGCGCGCGGTGTAGACGGAGCCGATTCCCACGTGCGCTGTGCATCCGCTGACCACAGGACCCGCCCCAGGGTCTCCTGTCAGGTCTGCCTTTCCCTGGGGCCCCAGAAACTTGTGGGGACAGGGATGCCCAGTGCTAGCTCCGAGCTCCAGCCTCTGTCCTGGCCTGGCCAAACCTGAGGGATGAGCAGGTGCTCTCCTGTAGCTGCCTCCCACGCACCTGGCAGGGCGTGTCCCCACACGCACACACACACACACACACACACACACGCTCAGCCAGGCCCAGCCCCACCTGGTCAGTGACGCCAAGCCCAGGGCACATGCGTGCCCTGCTCACACACTCGCTCTCTGCCAGAGATACCTGCTCACCTCCCCACTGGGCTCCTGGTGACGTGCCCCCGGGCCCTCCCCTCTGGGCTCCTGGTGACGTGCCCCCGGGCCCTCCTCCCAGGCCTTCTGCCTGGGCTCCGAGAGCAGGCACCCTGCCACCACCCCAAGCCGATTCCCTGTGGTGCCGGCATGCCCTGGGGACCTGTCCCCCACGCCCTGGACGCTGGCTCCTCCCCAGTCCTTTCTCTCTCCTGTGGGACAAGAAAGAGGACTCTGGGGGCTGGGGCTGGGGCTCAGGGCTGAGCACTTGCCTTGCATGTGTGAGGCCCCGAGTTCCATCCTCAGCACCACATCAATCAATCAATAGATAGATATACTGTGCCGTCTACAACTAAACATAAGATTTTAAGAAAGGAAGGAAGAGGATTCTGAAGCATCAAGGATGACCCTGCCTCTCCCAGCTTGTCCCCCATCTTTGGCCTCCAGAGGACAGGGACTCTGTGGGCCCCGTGGCTGCTGTCACCAGTGACCTCACATTGCTGTCTTCCACGCTGGAGGCCAGAGCCCAAACCCCGTCTCCCAGCCGTAGCCGGGGTGCAGGTGGCCTGGCCACCTCTGGGGACTCCTGAAGGACCTGGCCTCTGGAGCTGGCTTCTGGCCACCCTGCCTGAAGGCCCCTCCTCCACCTCAAGCCCACAGTGTGGACCTCCCGTCCCTCTCTGCCTCTGCTGTCACCCGGCTTCTCGTCTCCTACAGTGTGACCTCCCTCTGCTACCTCTGGTCAGGACACTGGCCACGTCAGGCCCCGCCAGTCCTCAGAGGCCATCTCCCCACACAGATGCTGGCCCCCCTCCAGGCCAAGTCCCTCACCGCGTGAAGAACGCGGGTAGGTTCTGGGGTTCGAGGGTGGACACATCAAACAGGACAGGGGTCTCAGGAGGCGGGGCTGGGCCAGCTGCTGCAGCCCAGGACAGGAGGGGCCCAGGCCTTAGGCACCTCCAGGTGCAGACACACCTTTGCACAGGCCTCTATTACAAAGTGATATCTCCACCCTCCGTCACCTGGCCTCTGGCCTTGACTCTCGGCCCTGTGAGTGGGACTGTCCAGCCCTCCCAACCCCTCCTCAGCACCCCACCCCACGCACTCCAGGGCCCTTGCACCTCCCTCAGGCAGGCCGCTCCCTGGACGCACAGGTCAGCTGCTGCCCGGCCTCCCAGGCCTGGCATGAGGCTGTCCTCCTCACCTGGTCTCCGCACCCCTGCACGTGGTGCCCTCTGCCGTCAGGAGGTCCTGAGAGTCTGCCCGCCTCCCAGCCGGACCATTAGCACTGGGGTCAGGAAGGTGGGTGCTGCCTCCCTTCCCCACGGGTTCTTGGCCCATGTGGGCCCTGGGAACCGTGGGTGAAATTCATCCCACTTGATATGTACGGAGGAGAGAGAATTTCTAAGATGCAGCCCCGAAGATGCCCCACAGGACCCGCAGAGCCAGTGACTGTGGTGCAGCATCACCACAGGATTCACTTATGCTCTGTGCCCCCTGGCCTGGGGATGGGGACCATCTTGTCTGGGTGGGCCAGGACTAATCAGGTGGGCCCTAAAGAGCAGCATGCTCCCGCTGGCCGGGGCAGAAGGAGGGGAGACACATGAAGCGGGAGGAAGGTTGAGGGGCCGTCTCTGCATTGGCAGTGGAGGGACTGTCCCTGTGAGAAGGAGAGTGAGTGGTGGCACCGGACAGCTGTGCGTCCCCAGCTGCCACCAGCAGGGAGACCGGACTTCCCGCCTGTGGCCACCCGCACCTGGCCAACACCGGGCCAGCTCAGAAGCAGGCCCTCCCGGAGCCTCCAGATGCAGGCCTCGCCCTCTGGTGCCTCCACTTCGCCCGGGAGACCCGCCTGCAGGACCAGGGCACGTGGAGGCCCGCGGCTCCGAACCGCCACCTCGTGAGGCTGCCCTCGGCGACACGCCCAGACGCCCCTCGCTCTCCAGAGCCGCCTGCTGGGGCACCCCATGGCTGGAAGCCCCAGGCCCAGCTCAGCCGGGCACTCGCACCCCGCACACCCCAGGGGTGGGGCCAGACTTGGGGACCCAGAGTCGCGGCATCTGTCCAAGCCTGTGCCCAGTCCTCCAGGCCAGCCCACCCCGGGGGCCTGTGGCCTTAGGACCCTGGAGACCCTGTGGTCACCCAGAGCCCACCTGACCAGCAGGGCCGCCAGACACCGCCCCAGCTCTTGAACTGTTCCTCAGGCCACGTTCCCGGAGGCTCTGTCGAGGCCGGGTTGTCCCCTGGGTCAGAAGGCAGCACCAGACCCGGTCCCCTCCTCCGCCCACCCCAACTCCCCACCCTCTTTCCAGTCACCCGACAGGGTGAGCACGCAGTGGCCACCTGTGTGACCTGGGCCAGCAAAGTCCTGGCTCAGCCCTCTCTGAGCAAGGGCCTAGGGCGGAGCTGCGGCCCCCTGCCTGTCACCACGGTCAGCCTTGCCGGTCACCACGGTCAGCCCTGCCTGTCGCCACGGTCAGCCTTGCCTGTCGCCACGGTCAGCCCTGCCTGTCGCCACGGTCAGCCTGTTGCCACGGTCAGCCCTGCCTGTCGCCATGGTCAGCCCTGCCTGTCACCACGGTCAGCCTTGCCTGTCGCCACGGTCAGCCTTGCCTGTCACCACGGTCAGCCTTGCCGGTCGCCACGGTCAGCCCTGCCTGTCACCACGGTCAGCCTTGGTCAGCCTTGCCTGTCGCCACGGTCAGCCCCGCCTGTCGCCACGGTCAGCCCTGCCTGTCGCCACGGTCAGCCTGTCGCCACAGTCAGCCCTGCCTGTCGCCACGGTCAGCCTGTCGTCGCCACGGTCAGCCCTGCCTGTCGCCACGGTCAGCCCTGCCTGTCGCCACGGTCAGCCTTGCCTGTCGCCACGGTCAGCCTGTTGCCACGGTCAGCCCTGCCTGTCGCCATGGTCAGCCCTGCCTGTCGCCACGGTCAGCCTTGCCTGTCGCCACGGTCACCCTGCCTGTCGCCACGGTCAGCCCTGCCTGTCGCCACGGTCAGCCTTGCCTTGCCTTGCCACGGTCAGCCCTGCCTGTCGCCACGGTCAGCCTGTTGCCACGGTCAGCCCTGCCTGTCGCCATGGTCAGCCCTGCCTGTCGCCACGGTCAGCCCTGGTCGCCACGCCTGTCGCCAGCCCTGCCTGTCGCCCACGGTCAGCCCTGCCTGTCAGCCTGTCGCCACGGTCAGCCTGCCGCCTCGGTCAGCCCTGCCTGTCTTTCGGTCAGCCCCTGTCACCATTGGCCCTGCCTGTCACCACGGTCAGCCTGTCACCACAGTCAGCCCTGCCTGTCGCCACGGTCAGTCAGCCCCTGCCTGTCACCACAGTCAGCCCTGCCTGTCACCACGGTCAGCCTGTCACCATGGTCAGCCTTGCCTGTCTTCACGGTCACCCTGCCTGTCGCCACAGTCAGCCTGTCACCACAGTCAGCCCTGCCTGTCACGGTCAGCCCTGCCTGTCGCCACACGGTCACCCTGCCTTCACCCTGTCGCCACAGTCAGCCTGTCACCATGGTCAGCCTTGCCTGTCGCCATGGTCAGCCTGTCACCACAGTCAGCCCTGCCTGTCGCCACGGTCAGCCAGGCACCCCAGGTAGAGCCCTGGCAGGGCTGGCAGCAGCAGGCACACACAGCACCTGCTGGACACACGGGGGTCACCAGCACAGCCTCGGACCTGGGCCCTGCCCTCCACCTTGCTTCCCTCACCGCTGGCCCCAGAGTCCACATCCGCCCTGTGGTCCACTCACGTCCACCAGGATGACCCCTGTCGTCACACACCCAGCTTCTCCATGACCTGGGGGTTGGCAGGGACCACTCACAGTCCCTTTTAAATCGAGGAAATCAGTCAGGTGCAGTGGCCACACCTGCAATCTCTGCAGCTCCGGAGGCTGAAGCAGGAGGATCACAAGTTCAAGGCCAGCCTCAGCCACTTAGTGAGGCCCTAAGCAACTTAGAGAGACTCAAAATAAACAATCAAAAGGGCTGAGGGTGTGACTGGTGGTTAAGGGCCCGGGTTCAATCCCTAGGACCTAAATAAATGAGAACTAAAGCAAACGAGGAAGCTGGACTGAGACGTCCTGGCGGCGTCCGGGGCTGCAGGGATCCTCCTGGGGAGGCCAGCGCCCCGCAGGCCCCACAGGGCCTCACCCTCACTGCAGGGGAGGACGTCCTGCGTTCCCTGACCGGCTGCTCTGCTCCTGCCCCTCACCCAGCCGACCCCGAGCCCTGGGTCCTCCCACTCCTTCAGGGACACACAGCAGCCGCTGGGCCGAGCCTGCCTCCACGTGGCCTGCGGCCTACGGGGCCCCCTCCCTCCTCCCAGCACGGTACAGGGACGGGCAGAGGAGCACAGGCCGTAGGTGGCCTCAGAGGGACCTTCCCCCGGGCTGTGGCCCAGGTCGGGAGGACGGCTCACCGCGGCCTCGGCACACCTGCCTCTCTCCCTGTAGCAATGCCCTGGACAAGTGGTCATAGGGTGGGGACAGCAGGGCCCCGAGGAAGGCTTCCATCTTGGCTGGACAGGGGAGGGGAGGTCTCTGGCTGGCCACAGATGACACCAGGGCCTGGGGACCCCATCAGAGGGCTCTAGAGAGGCCCCTGAGCAGGGTGCTTAGACCAAGCCCTCTGTGACCCGGGGCCAGCTGGCAGGGACGCAACGTCTGGGACCCCAGGACACGCAGGCTCTGCCCACACCAGGAGCTCAGCCTGGCCAGGCAGCGGGGCACACCCTCGTCCCAGTACCCGGGAGGCAGAGGCAGGAGGTCAAGATGAAGGCCAGCATGGGCAACTTAGTGAGGCCCTGTCTCAAAATAAAAAATTAAAAGGGCTGGGGACGCGGCTCCGTGGTTGAGCACGCTGGGGCCAGTTCTCAGTACCAAACAAAGAAAAGGAAAGAAAAAAGGAAAACCACCACTTTGGCTGTCTCAGAGCCAAGACAGCACGTGCCCCGTGAGCAGCCTCAGCTCAGCCCGAGTCCTGTGGCAGAACTGGCAGGATGTGGCTTCCGTGTCCCCATGGGGAGCACAAGCCCTCTCGGGTTACTGGCCTCAGCAGGGCCACTCAGCCCACAGCCTGCCCCACAGCCCTTCTGAGGACGAAGTTGACGCCGTCACCTCCGCTCACGTCGCTGCCCCCCCACAGGCCCCTCAGCGCCACGTAGACAGAGTGGCCGGGGCCAGAGGGGACGCGTCGGCCAGGATGTGATGAGGCAGCTCCTGCAATCCGGCCGGACATGGCACCCACCAGTTTTGCTGGCAGTCCCTGCTAAAAGCTGCCCCTAGACACCGCATCCGATTATTCAGATCCCGGCCTCGCCGCTCACCGCCGAGATTGGACAGGATTGGACATTTATTAGCTGACTGAATGGCTGTAATAAGATAGCAGATCCAGAGGAGCAGAAAATTAAATGTTCTTGAGTTATCTTATTGAAATTTCCCTTCCACGGCTTTTATTGGAGGCGACAGCGCCGGAATTTCAAAGACGCATCTTAAGAGACTCCTTTATGGGGTTCCCGGCACGGGCTGCAGCCGTCAAACGAACCAGCCAGCGGGGTCTGCGGATGGGCGGCCCCTGGGCGGCGGCGCTGCTGGCTTTGGCAGGGCTGTGGCTGCTCCGCCATCGCCATCGCCGCCCGCCCAGAGGGGCGCGCGCCCACCGGCCCTGCCGGGCACACATGCTGCGTCTGACTGGGCGAGGTCACTGCAAGAGGCATTGCATCTTGATTCCTTCCTGTCACAAGGAGATGCACGGATTTCATGAGCGAGGCAGGAAGAAGAAGCCACACAATGGCGCTGCCGACCCAGGCTGCCCGCCCAGGCTGCCCTCCAGAAACCAGGCCCCTCCTGCCCTGGGGAGAACAGGGCGCTCACGGGGACGTGTCTGCGGGCTCCCCAGAAGGACGTCAGGCCCCGAGCTCGGTGGTGACTGCACAAGGCCCCACCAGAGAGGACCCTCCCAGGCTAGGCCGCCCTGTAGCAGCGGGGTGGCCTGCAGGCTCCCAGCCAGCGCCCCTCGTCCTGGGCGCAGGCCCCTCCCTCGCGACTGTTCATTCCTGGGCAGTCGTTTCCAAGCTGCGGTGGCTGTGAGGATCGTGCTGGGTCTTAATGTGTACGGGCCTGCGGGACAGCAAGGGCCCAAGCCGCTAAGAGGGAAGTTTACTGTCCCTCCAGTTCCCCTGGAGATGACAGGCACGGCACCCCCTGCGGGGTGCAGGGGAGGGCAGGGCTGTCGGGGCAGAGGGGCCTGGAGAGGAGCGAGGCGTTGTCCTGTTTGCATGCGAGAGGCAGAGGCGGCTGGCGGGAATGGCTCTGGTGACCTGGGCACAGGGGCTGTTGCCTGGCCTGTCCCAGGTGACGTAGGGAAGAGGGACAGTGGCTCCTGGGAGGGTAGAGAAGGAAGCGGCTGGGGTGTGGGCTTGGGGTTGGCTGGTTCCAACAGGAAAGACAGGTTCAAGGCACCTTGCTGACTCCAAGAATCAGCTAGCCCGCAGCGGGGGGACACTCCCCAGCCAGAGGGCCACCAGGATGCCAAGCCACCGTGAAGTGCAGAACGAGACAGGCAGTGCACGGTGAGCTTCCTGCTCCCCAGGCCAAGAGGGTCCACTCCACAGAAGAGAAGGCCTCCCATATCTGGCCAGGCCACACTGGCAGAGGGACCAGGCGCCAGGTACTTGCAGAGCGGTGCTCGGGCTCCCGGGACGCTCGCCGTGACGGCCACAGGAGGGCCAGGGCAGGCGGCCTTGCGGACCAGCGTGTGCCTGGGTCCCGGCCTCTCCAGCCCTGTGAGCCAGGGAGCAAGGGTCTGGGAACACTGAGGCTGCACCCAGGGCAGGGGACGGACTCCATGAGAGCCCCTTGGTGGCAGGGGCTGTTCAGTGTCACTGTGCTCAGCACCATGTGACCACAGGGACTAAGTCCTGCCATGGTGACCACGCCCTTCCCAGGAGAGACGGACAGAGACAGGTGACATGGATACACACAGTGGGGTTGGCTGTGGGGGGACGGGGACCCTCCACACAAGGGTCCTCGGGGTCTGGGGGTCCTCCCAGGCCTGGAAGACACAGAGCCAAGCCTCGCGGCTGGCCGAGGTGACCCCACTGGATCTGAGAGGACACTGTGCCTGTGGCCAGCAGCAGGACCTGTGAGGCTGGGGAAGCGGGCGGGGCACGAGGACAGCAGAGAGGGGGTAGCGGTCCATGCCCAGGCCCTGGTGGCCATCTCAGGGGCCACAGCTTCCTCCTGGCAGAGGGCGGCCCTGCAGGCTCCCAGCAGGACGCGCAGTCCAGCCGTCCCTCCCTCGGGCTGACCCCTCGACCCCTGCACTGCCACGTCTGCAGGTGCCCACGTCCCTCCCACAAACGGGGTATTTGCATCCGCCGTGGGCGTGGCCTCCCAGCCTCTCTCCTGCCTTCCACGCCCACTGCCCTGGTGGCCGGCCGCCTGCCTGGCTTAGGGAATGAGAAGAGAAGTCTGCGCGGGGCAGACACGGCTTCTTCTCTGAATGTTCTCCACGTGAGGTCGGTTGGATTCCTGGACGCAGCGCCAGGCTGGGGCGAGGGGGCAGGGGAAGGAGGCCAGCAGAGGGCAGCAGCACTGCCAGGGAGGACGTCAGGTCGCTGCATTAGGAGAGGGTGGTGACCAGAGAGGAGGAAGCCACAGGCCCGGACAGTGACTGGACAGGAAGGCAGGCCAGACACTGCCCTGGTCCTGCCCTCAGTGCCCAGTCAAAGAGCCAAGTTCACTACCTATGAACATGGCCACAGCTGAGGCTCCGACCCCTCCCCATCAGGTGACCTGACCGGAAGTCCAGATCAGGCCTGGGGCCGGTTCCTCCTGGGCCGGGCTGCACCCAGCTCTGGCTCCTGTACTTCTCAGGGCCCTGCATGCCTGGGCTCGCGGCCTCTTCCTCATCTTCAGAGGGCGTTGCTCCGGCCTGTGCCTCTGCCTTCCCTGCTCTCCCAGCCTCCTGCCTCCCCGTGAGGCCCTGCAGCGAGCTCTCCTGGAACCCAGGCTGGCCCATCGCAGAGCCTCAGCTCAGCCAGGCTGCAAAGCCCCTCTGGTCCGACACGTTCATGGGCTGGTTCCGTGGATCGGGGCATTTGGGGGGCCTGCTGCTGGTCTGCAAAGTGCCTGAGAAACGTCTGGGATGGCGCAGGCCTTCAGTGGCCGCCCAGAGAGGCCTGGCCTCCAGGCTCCAGAACCCTGCTGAGACACCTTGAAATCCATGTCCCGGGGCTGCAGGTGGGAGGCCTGCCCTGGGCAGCGGAGCAAGCCAGGGGGCAGCAGTGTCTGCACATGTGAGACCCCGTGGGACCCCCCGAGGGAGGACCCCTGCACGGAGGGTCCTTCCCAGTCACCGCCAATCAGTGCCCTCCCTCCCCACCTGCTCCTCAGGACGCTGCGTCTCCGCCTACCTGTAGCACGCACAAGACCCCCAGGGCGCGTCCCTGGTGGGTGGGGCAGCCGCACCTCCCGCACTGCTACCTGCAGCCCCTGGCACAGAGGACGAGCCCGGGTGTGCATCACCAACGGGACGGTGGACAGGCCACTCTGCTGTGGTCCACCAGGGAAGGCTCGAAGCCACACTAAAGGTGCAGGGGTTGTTCTGCACAGAACGAGGAGCCGAGCAGGAAGACAGCCCACCGCCTGCACAGGGCTCTCGGGCCTGGACGTGGTCAGCCACCAAAGATTATTAAGCAGTGTTTGACAGTCACAGAATGAGGCCCAAGGACATGCCCGGCACTGGAGCCATCTGCCCAAGCAGTTTGGGACACTGGGGTGTTGGTGGCCCTTCGTGACTCAGTGTGAAGTTTAGGATAGTGTCACGAGGCCCAGTGGTGTAACCGTGCCTGGGGCATGATGGTGGCAAGAACAGTGTCCTGGAGGAGGAGGTTCAGGAGGAGGGGAGGAGGGGGAGGAGGGGGAGGAAGAGGAGGAGGGGAAAGAGGAGGAGGGGGGAGGGAGAGGAGGAGGAGGAAGTTGAGGAGGAGCAGGAGAAGGGGGAGGGGGAGGACGGGAGGAGGGAAGGGGAGGGGGAGGAGAAGCAGGAGGGAGGGAGGAGGAGGAGCAGGAGGGAGGGATGAGGAGGAGCAGGAGAAGGGGGAGGAGGGGGAGGAGGAGGGTGGGGAGGATGGGAGGAGGGTAAGGGGAGGGGAGGAGGAGCAAAAGAGGGTGAGGAAGAGGGGAGCAGGGAGGCGGGAGGAGGGGGAGGAGGGGGATGAGAGGGAGAGGGGAGAGGGGAGGGGGAAGGGGGAGGGAGGTGGAGAGGGAGGAGGGGGAGGAGGAGGAGGACGGGAGAGGAGGAAAGAAGCTTGAGGGGGAGCAGGATGAAGGGGGAGGGGGTTGAGGGTGGGGAGGAAGGGGAGGGGGAGGAGAAGCAGGAAGGGAGGGAGAAGGGGGGGGAGGGAGCAGGAGGAGTGGGCGGGGGAGGGGGGAGGTGGGAAGAGGGGGAGGAGGGGGGAGAGGAGGAGGTGGCGGAGGTGGATGGAGGAGGAGGGAGAGGAGGAAGAAGTGTGAAGGGGGCAGGAGAGATGGGGCGAGGGGGAGGACGGCCAGGAGTGACCAGGGGAGGGGGAGGAGATGGCAGGAGGGAGGGGAGGAGGATGGGAGGAGGAGGTTCGTGGGGGGAGCAGTAGAATAAGAGGGAAAGGAAGGGGAGGGCGAGCAGGAGCAGGAGGAGGATGGAGAGAGGAGGAGGAGCGAGGGGGAGGAAGAGGATGAGGGAGGAGGAGGGAGGGGACTGGACGCTCCAATTACTTAGGGAGGCCCTGGGGGCGACCCGGGGCTCATCAAGTTCCCCTAAGGCTGCTGGAACCAAGCCCCAAACTCGGGCAGCTCTGTGCTCTGGGACTCTGGACGGCCCCAATCAGGAAGGCAGAGGGGGGGCGGTCAGTTCCCCCTGGAGGTGCAGGTGGAGGCAGGACCTGAGGCTGAGGGCAGTGCAGAGCGCCCTGCCCTGCGGAGGGCCTGGCTCCACCCTCTGCGGTTCTCTCCACAAACCACGCCAGTGCTTTCTGCGTCCCCCTCTCTCCTCATCGCAAGGACATTGTTGCAAGGACATATTGTCATTGTTGGACGATTTCATCTCAAAGTCTTTAAATAACTACACGAATCACAATGCAAGTGTCTCTGCTTTAGGTCTGAGTTCTGAAGATTCTCCCGGGACGTGGAGTTTGGGGGGCACTACTGTTGAGAGGGGGGGGCCACAGGGAGGTCGCACCAGCAGCCAGGAGTCCGGTGTGCTCAGGGAAGGGGGGAAAGGCCACTGTGGGTGCCCCAGACTATCTGGAAAGGGCCTGAGACCCACCGGGGGGTGGGCCGGGAGCCGCACGCAACACCCCCCGACCCCGACTTCCACGCAGCGCCGGAGTGAAAACCGGGCGACTCTGCAGAGGACTTTTATGGAGAAGTCGCCCCCATCTGACACCGCTCCTGGCATTCTGTTTGACGCCGCTAAATCATGTCCCCACGCGTGGGGCCGGAAGAGCCGTTCCTGCTTTGTGCATTACATCAAGACATCTGTGAATTGGATACTCTTTCCTCCCTTTAAAAAATAATTTCCCCTCAACCACCATACACTGACAATTTTGCACCGAGGGATGTCGGCCGTGAGGCTGGAATTGCTGAGTTTCAGTAGAAAAGCAGCAGATGGTGAAATGATCCCCGGCCACCGAGGTGCTTTCTGGAAAACGCAATCGAACACTTGAAAATTAACTTGCTAATAGTGAGGTTGTTAAAAACAGGCTGCCTCGTGCTTTCCCAGAGAGCAGGGAAAATGTGACAAGAGTCTGCAGCAGGATGGAAGATGGGGAGGGTGCGGAGGGGCTCCCGGTGATATTTACAGCAACTTTATGGTTTCCCAGGGCTCCGGATCCCCCTGTGAGTTCCTGCCCACCCTTCACCACGCATGTGCCCCCTGCAGAGGCTGGGGTACAGTCCCCCGCCTGCACCAGCACTGCCGCCCCACCTGGCCCTGTCCAAGCAGGACAGTCCAGGGACCCCCCACTGGGCCTACCCTCCACTCTGACACTCGCCTGCTCTGTGACCCAGCGGGTGACTGGCTGGTCTCTGCATGCCTGGGCTTCCCTGTCTTCAAGTTGGGAATGACAAGAGTGCTGCTGTGTGACCCCTACTCCGAGAGGCTGTGACAGAGGAGAAGGGAGGAGTGCTCACAATAGTCTGACAGGCAGTTGCTCATGCCAGGATGATGTTCTAGCCACCGCCAACCAGGAGCTGGAGAAAAGGTCACGTCTGCCTGGGACGAGGACGTGCCTGCCATCAGGGGTGACGGTAACTAGCAATTGTGGGGAGCAGGGAGGTGACATGGACAGGAGTCCTATGCGGGAACTGCTGGAGGCAGGCCAAGCCCATCTTCCCCGGGGGGTGTGGCCGGGGCTGGGGCCTCAGTCATCACAACGTGCTGTGCTCTTCTGGACACTGGACTTTGCTGGTGGAAGCCCTGGTGGATCCCCAGCCGGCCCCTCCTCCCTCTCCATGCTGAGCCGTCGCCGTCCTCCACTGCCAGCATCTTGCAGACAGGTAAACTGACGGCTCAGAGGAGCTAGCGGCCCCGTGGGCAGGCGGCACAGCCTAGGTCCTAAACACGACCTTGACTAACTCCACCGCTGCCTGCCCCACACAAGCCCCGGCACACCGTGGGTGGTGGTAAGCAAAGCTCCCTAGTACCTTCCAACCCACCAACCCACCTGTCACTGGGAAGATTGGCCGCTCCAGCACGCACACCACCAGGAAGGAACCTCCACCAGGGCGAGCCTGCGGCCAGCCCAGCCAGGCAGGCGGCCATGGGATAAGGATGCGGGGGAGGGCTTCTGTCCCTAGCACCGTCCCTTCCCTAGAGCCATTCGGAGCCGGTGTCATCACACCCCGTTCTCAACCTTGCTCCCCTAACATCACCCGAGCTGGTGACTCCCCTGGCTGCTGGCCCCCCTGAGGGGCTGCCACCCAGCAGTGACAGCAACGGCCAGCAGCCCTTTCCGTCTCTCAAAGCCACCCACTGCCATCACAGTGGTGGACGGGGACACGCTGAAGCGGTTGGAACACTCGCACGTGTCTCTACTCTCTGGTGAGGAAGCCAGAGCCCCTCAGGCAGACCCGCTGCAGGCTGCCCTCCTGCAGGCAAGGGCTTTCCTCCCTTCCTAGCACAACTCTGGCGCACACACACTAGACCACACCCCAAGGATTGGGTGCGCTCCAAAATTGATGCCGTTAAATGCACACGGAAGTTCAGAAGGAAGGACAGGTAAGGCAGACAAGGATGGGAGAGAGAACCAGGCAGGCCCGGAAGGGCAGACAAGGATGGGGAGGAGAACCAGCAGCAGGCCCGCGTGCGCTGGCAGAGACTGCGGCATGTGAATTACGGAATAAAGTCAGGTGTGAAGGCACACAGTGTCCACCCAAACCTGCATCTCCAAAACTGACCTGCGTTTCACAAAAGGGCCTGACAGCAGCAGGATGTACCCACAAAAAACGCCCCCACACCTGTTGCCCAAACATCTGCTCTCCACTACCAAGAACCAGGACTCCTTGGAGAAAACGGTGGGTTCCAGGCTGGGGCACAGGAAAAGAATGAGGCTTGATGGGTCGGAAGGTGAGGAATTCCCCAGTGAGTGATGGGGACATGTCAAAGATGCAGATAAGATCTTCTGCCTCCAGGGACTGAGCTCACACTGCTCACCCTAACCTCATCCCCAGAAAACTGACACGTGAAAACAATGGTTTGCAAGAGGCTGGAACCCTCGGGCAACAGAAGAGGTGACCCTGAGAGTTGGGAAGGAAGCCAGGGAACCTGGGGATTGGAGAGAGTGCCTGAGCTGTGATTACAGGTCAGGAGACCCACATGCCAGAAACCAGTAGCTCCCAAGTGGAGGAGACAGCGGAGCCAGGGAAAACAAAGACAGCTAGCACCAAGTGCGGATGGTGCAGGGGAAAGTCCAGGCGACCTGCAGGGGCCCCTCCCCAAGAGTACTGGGCTCAATACTGATCAGCACAGGAATGAGAAGAAAAGCAATCTAAGTCCAGGAGAAGAGCCCATCCACGAGAATTGAAGGCAACAGAGACGAATATACAGCCAGGACTAAGAAGAGTAGAGGTCCCACAGACCAGACAGGAAGGAAGAAAACTCACTTTCCACTTTGCACTGGGTTCAACTCAGAAGACTCTGATCTCAGGATGCTGGGAGGAGTGATGATTTCTGGACTGCATGCCACTCTAATTCCCACCTCCACCTGCCTTAAAATCAAAGACCTGACAGAACAAAATTGTTTCAAGTCATTTAACTGCATCCCTGGGGAGGGAGTGCGAGGGGCAGATGCTCAAGAATATTTCTAGGAACACAAAATATCCAGCATCAATCAAGGTGAGCCTCACAAGGCTTGGCATCCAAGCCCAAACTTACCAGGGCATGTAAAGAAGTAGAAAAATACGACCCAGGATGAGGAGAAAAACAGCCCAGAACTAACCCAAAAAATGACACAGATATTAGAGCTAGCAGAGAAGGACATTAAAAACAGTTATTACAGCTGCATCCCATATGTTCAAGAAGTTAATTCCATATGTTCATGGAAGACGGAAAAACAAAAATGTCCCAAAATGAACATCCAGAGATGAAAACTGTGATGCTTGAGAGGAGAAATACGCTGGGAAGGCTCAAAGGCAGAAGGAAAAGCCAGCAAACGTGAAGATCAGGGCAACAGAAGAAACTTCCCAGAATAAACAAAAGAAAAAAATATGCTTGAAAAGTGAACAGAAACAGCTCTGGGATGGCTTCAAAAACAGCCTAGGGCAGGTGTGATCTGAGTCCCCTGAAGGAAGACAAGACAGTGAAGGGGAAGGAGAAAGAAAAAATATTTGATGAAATATTCCAAATTTGATGGCAACTGTAAGGATCTAAGCAGCACAATGAACCTAAAGCCCAAGAAAGATTAAGGAAGCAAATTTACCAGGGCACATTATAATCAATATCTTTCAAAACCAGTAATAGAAAATCTTAAAATCAGGCAGAGAAAAAATGACATTATAGGCAAGGACTTAGAAATTAAATAAACGCACACATGATGCAATCAGTAAATTATCTCATCAGAAAGACATTGAGGAAGAAGGCAGAGAAGCAGCATCTTCCCAGTACTGGGCAGAAACTTCCAGTCCAGAAGTTCATACCCACTGAAGACACCATGATTTCTGCTCTCACCTCATCTTCTACTCAATGAGTACTGGAGATGCTAGCTTGTGAAATAAGGCAAGAAACAAAGGAACAAAAGGCATCCCAGATGGAAAGGAAAGACACAATGTTGTCTTTTATGCACAGACAACATGACGGTCTTCTGAAAATTTGATGAAATCTATAAAATAAGAAAGAATTAGTGAGTTTAGTGAGATTTCAAGACACAAGATCAATACATATAATTCCATCCATATTTGACAAATGTATTAGTAACAATCAAAATTTGAAATTTTTTAAAAAGCTATTTTAGAGTAGCATAAAAAGTATCAGATACTTGGGGTAAGTCTTACAAAATATGTGGAAAACCTATAAACTGAAAACTATAAGATATTGTTGAGTGAAATTAAAAGATCATACGTGAACAGAGATATATAATATGTTCATTTATTGAGAGACTCAATATTTTTTAAGATGTCAATTCTTTTCCAAATTGATCTGTAGATTCAACACAACATGAGTGAGAAGAAAAATCCCAGCAGATTTGTTGTAGAAGTTAACAAACAGTTCTTAAAAATTTCTATGGAAATGCAAATAGCCTAAAATAATTCAACAACTCTGCAAAAGAAGGACACAGCAGAACAGCTAACATTTCCCGATTGCAAGATTTATGTCAGAGTTATAGAAATCAAGACAGCGTGGTATTGGCATAAATTTAGACAAATGTATCAATGAAAACAGAGTGAAGATTCTACAAACTTTTATGTATGTAGAAAATATACCTACAAATACATGGTCAATTGATTTTTGGGAAAAGATGTGGAGGCAGTCTGGTGAATATGGATCACACTTTCACAAAGGGTGTTAGAAAATCGGATATGCCCCTGCAAAGAAAATGCCATCTGTCCCTACCCTGTCTCCATATAAAATGTTAACTAAATACACAGTTGAAAATTCTAGGAGGAAAAACATAAGAGAAAAAAACTTTGCAACCTAGAAATTAGGCTGTTTACTTAGATACATAGCCTAAGTACAATTTGAAGAAATGTAAGTTAAAATGAGTGCTTTATTGAAAGAAAACACTGTTTAAGAGAATAAAAATACTGGGAGAAAATACTTTCAAATCATTCATCGGACAAAAGATATGTATCCAGAATGTATAAAAACTGCCCAAATTCAAGAAAAAGAAAAAAAAAAAAAAACAGCCTGATTTTAAAAAGGAGGCTGGAGATTTCAACAACAAATACCAAACAAAACACACAAGTGGTAATTAAAAAAAAAAACCTCCTGTAACCAGGGAAATTCAAGTAAAAACCTGCAGGAGCCCTATTTTGGGGCGATGGCTAAGATTGCGGTTGACTACAGGCCATGGAGATGTTTGGGCATTGCCGCCTTCCGTAGTCTCACGGGACTTGGCCCGGGATCTCACGGGACTTGAGCGAGATTGCTGATCGGGTCTGCGCCATTTGGTGTGTTGTGTTTTGTTTGGTGTGTGTGGTGTGTGTTAAAGTCGTTGTTAGAGCCAGAGAGAAAAGTTATCAAAATAAAAAGGGCTGTTTGTTTCCAGTTTGCCTCTGAACTTCTTCCCGCAGCTTCGTTGTTCCAAGCAGCCATCGCTTCAGGCGACAACAAAAACCCACATTGAGACAACACTACTCACAGACTCACATAATCCTGTGCTTGGCCAGTGCTGAGGCTGGGGGTGGACGGCTGTAGACTGGGCTCGAAGCTGGCAGTCACACAGACAGCCCCTGAGGTTGAGTCGCGCCTACCCTGTGATCCTGACACTCCACTTCTAGCATCTGTGGTCCCCAAAGATACTCAAGGCCAGGTGCAGTGGCCCACACCTGTAATCCCAGCAGCTCAGGAGGCTGAGGCAGGAGGATCTCGAGTTCAAAGGCATCCTCAGTGAGACCCTGTCTCTAAATAAAATATAAAATAGGGCTGGGGATGTGGCTCAGTGGTTAAGTGCCCCTGAGTTCGATCCCCGGTAACTGCCCTCCCCCCCCCCCAAAAAAAAAGATTGTCAAGCCTAGGTCCTTATAGAAGTTGGCAGATCTTCAGAGCAGCGTTATTTTGTAATATTCAAATATACTTCAGTCAAGCTGTTATTTCTTTTTTAAAGACACAAATGTCAGCTTGGGGGCTCCCACTGGCCAAATCTGGGACAATATCAGCATCCTGGTAAGTTCTGAGAGTGACATATTAGTGTCTTTTGAATGACACTGGAACTCCTGAACCTATGCTGATATAAATAAATAAAACAAATAAGCCCAAAAATAGCAGAGAACTTTCTTTTTTACAGAGGGATTCAAAATAATGAATGTGGGGAAAAAATGATAAAATTAGAAACTCATGAGCTGTCAACCCGTGTAGCAAGAAGCAACTCAAACAGGACTCTCAGAGGACGCTGCAGCTAGGGGCTGAAGGTGGGCTGGGGTGGCATCTCACCCCCTCTCGAGGAGTCCCGCAGAATACTTTCAGCGAGAGTGACGAAAGAAGAGCTCAAGAAACCACAGTCCTAACCAAGTCATCGAAACTGACAGTATTTTCCAAAGCAGCTCCTGCTCCCCCAGCTTTTCTCACCGGGGCCTGGATATCGCTGCCCACTGACTGGGAGGCCTGGTCTAGGCGATGACCTCGACCCACAGAGAATGGTGGGAGTGCCCCGAGGCTGGTCACAAGCCCTGTACTTGTGTCCTGGGGCTGTGCGCCCCGGGAGGCCAGCTG
Source organism: Tamias sibiricus (assembly GCA_025594165.1). Classification (NCBI taxonomy): domain Eukaryota; kingdom Metazoa; phylum Chordata; class Mammalia; order Rodentia; family Sciuridae; genus Tamias; species Tamias sibiricus. Next base: position 176,073,094 of record CM046661.1, on the reverse strand, counting down.
CCAGGTGAGACCCCAACAGCCCCACGTCCTTTCCCACAGGCCTGGAGAGGGCCCGAGCTGCCTGCACAGGAGGGGTCCCGGAGCACAGGAAGAGAGGGGAAACCAGCCACCGGCTCCAAGGACGTGTGACCCCACGCGTGACCCGAGTCAGCCCCCAGCCGTCCCGAGTGCTCCACACACACCAACATCACGGCTTTCTGCTGCTGAGTGTTGGGACCGTTTGCCCCACAGCGGTGGCTCGGGGAACAGCCGTGGCAGCGGGCACCCCGAAAACAGGAGAAGCCGACCTCACAGCAACCGAGAGGACGGCCGCCAACGGCACCAGGTCCCGCGCGGGACACGCTGGCTCCAAGCAGGGGAAGGGCCAGGCCAGTCCAGAGCGATGCACGCCTGCAAAATGGTCTTCAGAACAGCCGCATCATGGACGTGGAGCAGGAGCTGGGGACTGTTCTGGAGAGGCCCCTAAAAAAAAAAAAAGAGAAGGAGGAGCCCCAGGCGAGGCCCTGTCCCAGACCTCCTGCCCCCACGGTCGTCACGGGGAACTTCACAAAACCTGAAGGGGCTCCTGGGGGGGGGCTATTTTTGCAACTCATTTTGTATGTTTGAAGTTATTTCAGAATCAAAGGGGGACGTGTGGGGCCATGCGCGTGGTCTGGATGTGTCCTCTCCCAACCTGGGCCCTGCCTCTGCGGCTGTTTAAGGAGGTGAGGCTTTAGGGAGTGAAGGGCCGCGAGAGCTGCTGCCCCCGCGAGGTGGTGAGGGCCCAGGAAAGGGCTCCAGGGGCGCCGCTCCACCAGGTGAGCACATGGCCTCCGCCCTGCAGGGGACCCCGGTGACCTCGCCTGCAGTAGCTTGACCTTGGACTCCCAGCCTACAGGACCACTAAAGATGGACTGTGGCTCTCCTAAGATGCTCAGCAGGGTGCTCCGCCACAGCAGCACCCACGGGCTGACAGCCTGCCTTGCTAGATCGTGAGGAAAAGGCCTGTGGGCTCCAGGCTCAGAAAGGAGGTCGCCGGACCTCGGTCCAGGTCCCCTCTCCCAGCCCTGGGCTTTCATCAACCAGGAAACGCTGCTCTCCATTACGAGCGGGCTCGGCCGCAGAGGGCACAGGTGGATGATCAGGGAAGAAGCCATTCTGGGGGAAGGAGCCTCCTGAGGTCATCATTTTGCATATGGTTGTTAATAATGCAACATTGAGTCTATTAAACAGAGTGAAAGGTAACTTTGGCCTATGGGAAAGGACCATTATGCAAATTCAGGCAGAAACAAGCTTTTTAAAATGCACATATTTAACCAAAGCATCCAGAGTTCTGGTCATTAGCTTCTTTTTAAAAATGTTCCAGAGAAAGCATTCTTTCCGCCGGCTGCAGGGATGCAGAACTCGGGTTCTGATCTGGCAGGAGCCAGGCGTCCTCTCCAGAGCGCGCTCCCACGGGCGGGCGGGGAGCACGGAGCTGCTGCCTGAAGCCTCTGAGGCCAGCGTTCTCAGCAGCGAGCCATCTTTCCAAACCCACTTCCTAGTCTCTGGAATTCCGAGTCATCCCCTACCCCGGGGTGGCGCTGTCCGGGCCCGGGCAGTCGGAAGGCCTGGCACGAACCTTCCTTCTCTGGAGTGCAGCCCCACATCCACCTGCACCATCCGATCTGCGGGTGGCAGAAACGTCAACTCTGCAGCCATGGAAACAGCCCCTCGGAAAAGCAATTAGCACACAGGTGTATACTTTAGCTCTGCGATGTTTGGGATTTATTTATAACTATAAAAGCAATTAGTCTACATAATGAACTAATCACTTACTGGAATTTCAGGTTCTTTTGGATTTCCATGTAACACACATGTATCCAGCAAAAATTAGTTTTCTAAATGACAATAATTAAATCAACTCCAATTTCATTTCAATTAGACCGACCACAGCTATCATCGTAGACTCGGAGATTGCCTTGCGCGACGGTGCCTGCGTGCGTGTGCCACACACGCGTGTTTTTTTTTTTTTTTTCCCCGAGCCTGCTGGTCCCAGTGAAGTTAGTGAGAACACACTGAGGGCAATGACATGCCTTGCACAGCATTTTCTGTCCTACAACGAGGGTCCGAGCAGACGGGTCCAGCCTGACTTTAACCGTGTTGGCGCGTCACTCACGAGATGGAGTGTGACTCATGTGACGGCCAGACAGGTGTCCTCGTGCACAGAAGGAGAAACCTGGTCACAGGGAGGAAGGAGGAACTAGCAAACCTAAGCTGTCACCAAATGAAGTGCGCGAGTTTTGCTTTCACATGGCGACAGCCCAGGAGTGAGACCCCGTTTCTCACTTCAGGTTGGAAGCCAGAGGAGGTGGCACGCCCCGAACAAGAGGCAGCTGAGCCCCGGCTGCCCTGACACCAGGAGCTTCCCGAGACCCTGGGCGACTCCGGGTTGCCCCAGGAGCTGCCTCTGCCTGCCCGTCCCTGCGGGGTGGCTTCCACCCTGTCCACTGGGGACTCAGCTCCTGCCCTGTCCTGTCCCTCTCACCTCACACAGAAAGGAATTTTTAAGGTCCTGAGCTGCTGGGCGAGGGCTGGGGCAGGGTCCTCTCTGCTTGTTGCCCCGCCGGCCCAGGCTGTGCCCTCCTCCTGGAAATCCCTCAGCTGGGAATTCCAGTCTGCGGCCAGTCTGCCCAGCGCTGCCTCCTGAGTCCATCCGTCCTCCCCCCAGCCAGACTCGCTCCTCAAAGGCCTCAGCCGCTCCCTCCCCCCTGCAGGTCCTGCCATGCTTCTTAATGACGTCACCAAGCACTTAGGTGTCCTCCCAGCGTCCTCCTGGGCACTGGCCGTCTGCTGACCTCATGCTGACGGAACCTGCAGACCTCGTGACTGGCCATGTCATCTGTCCTGCTCCCAGGGAAGCCTACGGCCTCGCGGCTCGGTTCACCTTATCATCCAGAATCCCACCACCACCCGCCCCACTGCGCCTCAGTGCCTGGACACAGCCTCTGCCCTGCCTCGTCCACTCCTCCCCCAACATGGCGACACCTCAGCCAGTCTCCCCAACCCCTCTCTCCTTCTCCCCCTCCAGCTCTTCACTCTCAGATCACTTTTCAGAAAGGCCTTCCCAGCCCCCCTAATCCAGAAGTCACCCCAATGCCCCCCAGGGCCCCTCCTTGCGGTCACTTCTCTGAGATGCAGCTCTATCTCGTGCTCCTCTGGACTCCTCTGCTGGACATGAGCCCCGCAAGGGCAGGTTCCTGTCCGCTCAGCTCTGGGGACAGTGCCTGGCACGCAGGCCAGCACCAGTAGGTGCTTGGTACCTGAGCTCCTGCCCTGCACCCTGTTACGACGTGCAGAGGACACTGATCTGCTGAAACTCGGGTCGACGGCAGACCTGCCTGTGGTCCAGGCGAGCGGGGGACCAGACAGGAGACCCGCAGGCACAGGACCGGACGCTCGCTCGCTGGAGACTGCTGCGGACCCACCACACCAGGTCGGGGTGCCCAGGCAACTGGCTCGGTGTGCTTCTCAGGATTCGGGGCCGAGCTGGGCACGGAGCCCCCGTTTCTGTCTCCCCACGTGTGGTCACTTCCTGCCCCCAGGCACCCTTCTGCCTTCCTCTGCATCCCCACCCCGGTGTCATCATCCAGAACATCCCCTGCCCCTCACTGCCCCTGGGACTGTGGGTGGAAGTGGAGACAGGCACGCTGAGCAAAGCAAACCTGACACAGAGACGCCGAGGTGGGCTCTTCTCTCTCACACGCGGAAGCTCGAGCAAAATAAAGAGAGGAGGGAGGAAGGAAGACAGGATCCCAGAAAGAAGAAGGGCGATCAGGAAAGCAGAGGAGAGGCGGTGGAGGGACTGGCGAGGGCAGGCGATGAGAACGAGGACTGCAGAGTGTGTGGCTGCCCTCTCCAGAGGCCTCCCTGTCGGGATGGCCCCCCGTACTCGGGACAGACCTCTTTTGTCCAGCAAAAGAGGCCAGAGGGGCCCACCTCAACGATGAGACTAGATTGGGAAAGTAGGGGCCGCTGATATTCCCTCCCTGCCTTTAGAAGACCCAAGAACATACCAGGGAGCCTGGTCACTGGTCAGTGCTGGAACTCGTTTATTGAGAAGGTGGACAGTAGCCAATCAGCGAACAGCGGGCGGTTTCGGTTCTCACGATACGTCACAGCCACGCCCCCTGCTTAGCCTAGGTCCGTAACAGGGCGTGGCAAGCAGCCAAAGCTTTCCATCCTCTCGGCTGAGAGCGTTAAGGCCCGACACTCCCGAGCCCTAATCCCTGTGTGAGGCCTGGTGTCCCGACGGGCAGTGCCTTAAATTGCTTGGAACCATTTCAAGTGCATCTGGGGTGATCTGATGGCTTGAAACCAACTCCCCATTCACGACTCTTGTGACCCCCAGGACCACCATCAGAACCCCCAGGCAAGGCCTGCACAGAGAGGGGGGCGTGGCTGACTCACCTCATCTCTAGCTCCTCCCCTGAGGCTCTACAGACACGGGGTGACCCCAGGGGCTGGACACGAGAGCAGGCCTGGTCCTCGTAGACTGCGGGCGGGACCAGTAGGGACAGAAAACCCTGCAGACCCCGGGCAGGTCGGGGGTGGCGTGGTTGCCCCAGCTGCGTCACTTCCTTCTTCTAAAGGCTGCTGGGCAGTGCTGAGGTTGGTGAGGAGGGAGGTGTTTGAGGGAACCGCCCTCAGTTGCATTCTTTTCATTGTCAAGGCAGTTCTACGCCTGTCATCCGACCTGCCTGTCAAGACGCACCTGGGGGGGACAGGGTCTACACCTGCCCCTGCGGCACAGATGAGAAACTCAGGCTCCGGCCCAGGAGGGATCTGCCCCAGGCGCCTGGTGGCAGCCTCGGGAGGCTGACTCTGCCCAGGGCTCTCCTCTGCGGCCCTGCAGCCCTGAGCCCCAACCCACAGCAGCTGGAAGAAAGGGCCTAGCCCTCTGGGGACAGCTGTGCCCTGCACGCCCAGGGAGCCCTGCTGGTCCCAGTCCGCTGCCCCAGCCTCCTTGCAGCCTCCTGCTGAGGATTCCTTTTTTTGTGTTTTTCTTTTTCTTTTTAACAGGTTGCTCCATTAAAATGAAGGTTGCATAAACGCTGCGCAGAGTGGACGCGGCCCAGCCTTCTCCTCCCCACTGGCTCGCGCCAGCCCCCCGCCCCCGGAGGACTCTAAACGCCGCCGTTACGACTTCATAATCGCCCGCATGACGCTCCCCCGCGCACCTTGTTATTTAAACTCCAATAAAAGGTAAAAAAAAAAAGTTAATGGCCTATAAACTTGCTTTTTCAAACTACCTAAGAGGACATTTTACTCATAAATGTAAGCAAGGAAACAGGGTTCCACTTCTCCAGTTATGAGATAGATAAATATCCTCCCAGAGTCTCACGGCCCTGGTGAGGGGCAAGCACCCCGCGGCCCCGCACCCCCGGCCCTGCACCCTACAAGCCCTGCACCCCCGGCCCTGCACCCCACAAGCCCTGCACCCCCGGCCCTGCACCCCGAGGCCCTGCACCCCTGGCCTTGTACCGCACAAGCCCTGCGCCCCGCAGGCCTTGGACAGATGCCGCTCCTGCGGGAAGGGCCAGCAACCAGGACAGCGATTGCCTCAGCTGCCTGCCCCGGCCCTCAGAGGTGCTCCCCAACCCTGCAGCGCACCTGGGATGGGGACACAGATGAGCACGAGGCCCCCCCCCACCAGGACCCCGCGGCAGGACACGCTGATCCAAGGGAGACACAGTGCACCGACCCTGCTGAGGCCGGGCAGGCGTCCCGAGGGCAGAGAGACCCCGAGGGCGGAGAGGACCCCGCGTCCAGCCCGGGCACTGTGGAAGGCTAGCGGGGGCCTGGGCTCAGCCCTAGAAACTCAGGGCCGCTGCAGGGAGCTGAGGGCTGCGGCCGGACGCAGGGAAGAGCCTGGGCGCAGGGAGAGGCAGCAGGAGCAGCCTGTCCAGGCATGAGTCCAGGGGAGAGGGGGTAAGGCGGGGGGCCCCAGGAACGGGCCTCAGGTGGACTGTCGGGCTCCTGCTGTCCTTGCCTGACAACGGGGATGGCCGTGGGTGGATCTGGTGGTGGAAGAAAGCTACGAAGGTCCCCTGGCCAGAAACCCAAAGGCACCAACCCCACGGTCCCTGCGGCCCCTGAAGCGTGGGAATGCTCGCCAAGGGACGCGGGCAGCAGCTCCCCTGACCAGCTGCCCACCGCCTCTCAGAGCTGGCCGCGAGCAGCAGAGACGGGGAGCTGGGGCGCTGAGGGCAGGAAGGGGTGGGGGCGCAGAGGCAGGGGAGGGCAGGCCTCTTCCAGCGGTGGCCCCGGCCTCCTCCACGCTCGGCAGCACAGGGGCCTTTTAGCAGCGTCCACTCCCCGCCTGGACGACCACCTAGTGGGCACGGTGCCAGCGAGGCTGCTGAGTGAGGGGCTCAGAGAAGAGGAAGTGCAAGCCCAGCTGAGTGAGGGGGCTAGAGAAGAGGAAGTGCAAGCCCAGCAGCACCTGAGGTCAGCAAGCCTGCTCCAAGAAGATCTGCCTTCAAGTCTGGCAGAGCCTCGTGCAAGCCTGGGAGGACCCAGGAGCCAGGCCGGCCCCAGCCTCGAGGGCTCAGGGTCTGAGGAGAAGACCATCAAGAGCACCAGTGGCGGCCAGAAGCACCAACACACCCGAGGTCACGGCTGTGGACGTGAAAGACAGTCAGGGCACTGGCCCAGGCCTCCCTTGCTCTGGAAAACAGCCACCGCTCCTTGGCACCCACGAGCACAGTGGCTGACCTGCAGGGTCAACACGCTGGTCCATGGTGCCTGGACGTTCCGTCCGACATTCTGGGTGCTCTGTACAGATGACCTTGGACAGGAGTGCCATCGAAGTGGTGGATTTGAGCAACGTAGATGGCCTTCCATGACCTGCATGGACCTCAGGCAACCAGCGGACTGGCCTCCTGGGAGTGAGAAGGACACTGCCCTCACATCGCCCTTGAACTTGAACTATAGCCAAGTGACCAAAAGACCCTACAAGAACAATGCAGAGGAGGAAAAGTTTGTTTTGGCTCATGGCTTCAGAGGGTCAGTCCATGGTCAGCCAACTCCATAGCTCTAAATTGATAGATGGGCTTGGGCGATGGGCCACCTCCGCCATGGAAATTTCCATGAGGAGCAACCTGGTTTCATTTTCCCCAGGCAGGAGCCAATCAGCTTAAAGGTCACTCTGTTCCCCAGGCAGGAGCCAATAGACTTAAAAGTCGCCCTGTTCCCTGGGGAAAGAGCCAATAACGTTAAAGCTCACTCTGGTATGCCTGTCCCCCAGAAATCCCTACTTAAAGCTCCTGCCTGCCCGGAGCTCAGACACAACAGCTCGTCCCTGCTGAGAGGAGGCAGCCACTGTGACAGCTCCAGACCCAATGTCTCCAGCCCAACAGCAGCTGCCCCAGCTGACAGCTCCAGCCTCTAGCCCAATGGCAGCTGCCTTAGCCAACAGCTCCAGAGACCACATCCAGCGCGACCCAGGCACACCCACCTTCCATCCAGAGCTCACACACTTCCCTCTCCTGACTCCTCTCTCCCCGTACTTCTTCTACCCCCAACCAGCCATAAAGGCTGATGAATAAATCTCTTGACTGCACGGTTGTCTCCGATGTGATTTTGCCCTTCATAAATAAGGCAGAAAATCATGGCAGAAGGGGGTGGTGAAGGAAATCCTCCCAGGACCTGGCAACCAGGAAGCAGAGAGAGTTCTACTCACAGGAGATAAAAGGTAAACCCCAAAGGCACGCCCCCAGTGACCTCCCTCCTCCAGCCGCACCCTACTGCCTACAGTTACCTCCCAGTTAATCCATATCAGTGGATTAATCCACTGATTCGGTTAAAGCTCTCCTAGTCTAATCATTTCACCTCTGAAAATTCTTGCACATGAGCTTTCGTGGGGCACCTGGTAGCTAAAGCATGACACCTGCTCTCCAGCCTGCCCGCCTGGCCTGACCTGCAGATTTTGATTTTGAACTTGAACCTGCCTTCACTGTGAATCACATGAGCCAGTTCATGACAACCAGATCTGCACCCCTCTTCTCCTCTCCCACCTCTGTCCCTCTCCTGCCCTCACACCTCGGGTGCGTATCCCCTGCCCTCTGCACAGAGCTCCTGCCCACGGTGGCCTGCACCATGGCTGAGGCTGAGCAGTGTCACAGGAGGTGAAGGGCATCCACCTCAGGTCCCCTTCACTGGCAGGACCCTCAGCAGTGGTGCCTGGGCTCCAAAGTGTGACAGCCCTTCCTCATGTGGCCTTCCAGCTTACACAACCAGCCACTGTGTGGGTCCCACAGAGGGGCTGAGGCAGAGCTGGTTGGCACCCAGCGGTCCCCGGCGCCCCAGCCTCCCTCCAGCCCCCCTCCGCGTGCCTGCAGAGCCCTGCTTCTCAGCCCCAGGACGCAGCTCATCCCTGGGGTTCTGCTGTATAAGGCATCGTGTTTCCCCAGTGCCCAAGCACCGTGCACCCTCCTGTCACTGTCCCTGTCTGAGGGTGTCCCCATGGGGCGCATTCTGCTGTAACCAGGACCGAGGCTCATCTGAGTCACTGACTGGGTGAGCGGGAAGCTCCCAGGGCCACTGCACGCTTCCACGGGCTCAGCTGCTCTTTCCCACGTTTAGAGAACAGACAGTCCCACGCGCCAGCCTCTCCTGCCACGGAATCCCCAAGACAAAGAGGCGTGGGGACCAGACCTGGGACCGTGCAGCGCGAGGCGGGCCTGCTGTCCGAGGCTGCTGAGAGCGGGTTGGGCACTTCCTCAGCAGGCCACAGTCTGGCTCCCGCACGTCCCGCCCACCACCCAGAGGGACCCCTCAGACAGTTCCCTAGGCCTCGTAGGTGGCATCCGCACCCTCTGACTCTGTCTAAGGTCCCATGTAAATCAGCAAATAGACAAAGGACGGAAGGAGCAGGGCCTGTCTTCATGGGGGGGGGGTCCCCAGGACGAGGCACAGCCATGGCAGGAAGCAGAGAGTGCTCAGAGCCCAGGAGGGCCTCTGAGACCGGCAGGCCGTCCCCCCTCCTTCTAAGTCCCCAAGAAGCACATGGAATGGAACTGAGTGTACTGTCCGGCTCACAGGCCCCACCCCACTGAGCCAGCCGTCAACCTGCTCAAAGCAGGGTCCACAGCACCAGCTGGCCCCTCACCTTCTCAACTAAGTGCCCGCGTGAGGGGAGGAGTGCCCAGCAGGAGGTGGGCGCCACGTGAGGTCACCCGCACCACGGCAGACAGGGAACCGTTAGGCCCGCCCAGCGTGGAGAGGCCTCCAACAGTAGGCGGGGAAGAGGGGACAGTGACGTCCGTGTCACAGTGCGCGTGCAGAGGTGAGTGATGGTTTTAGAGAGCCACGCTGAATGGTTTTGTCAGCTTTCCATGGACAAGAACCCAGTCCATGATAGTGGGGCTTTGGAAGCTTCGAGGCAGAATGGAAGCAAGGTTCGAGAATAAAAAGGGGAAATGCAGCGATAAAAGAAACAAAACACAGTTATAAAAGATCCATGAAACAAACAACCCTTCTGACAGCAAGTAAAATGCCCAGTGAAACACTGCTCTCAAAGTCCCGTCTGAAATGCCTGCTGAGTGGGCAGGAAGTTGCAGACCCTCGGTGCATGAGTCCATTCTCCATCACTATAACAAAACACCTGAGGCAGGTGAGCTTCATAAGAAAAAGACGTCCGTTCAGCTCATGGTTTTGGAGGACGCAAGTCCAAACAGCACTGAGCAGGCTCTGGTGAGGGCCCAGGGCAGGGCAGGGGTGCATGCAGGAGGAAGAGACCACCTCTCACCACCGGGAGCCAGAGAGAGACAGGGTCCCACAATGGCCCCAGAGGGCACACCCCCAATTGACCTAAGAGCTCCCCTTAGGCCCCGCTTCTTTAGGGCCCGCCACCTGCCAGCCTTGGCACGCTGAATGCAGTGACACACGTTTGGGGACACAATAACAACCCCACCTCGGCTCTCAGGGACTGGCCAACATGGGAGCCTCGAAGGTCCCCAGAGGCCCTGTGTTCACGGCCTGGTCCCAGGGTGGCACTGCGGGGAGGGGCGGAAGCTTTAGGGGACCTTAAGTCACCGGGGCGTGCTGTCCAAGGGGAGCGTGGGACCCTGGCCCCCTCCCCGCCCCTCTGCGCGCTGGCTGGTGATGAGGGGGCCTGCTCCCCCGCACACGCCCACCCGGCTGTTGCTGCCTCCCCACACACCCAAAAGCAAAGGGGCCACCAGCCACGGACGGACCCTCCAGCACCGCGGCCAGCATGAACCCTCTGCCTCTGGGGCCACCATCCACCCAGGTCTGTGCTGTAGTGACGGACACTGGCTGACACCCCAGGGGTGGGAGTGCAGAGGGGGAATGGAGCCCTCAGTCCTGAGCCCTGAGGATGGCCTGTGGGCCGCTGCAGGCCCGGGGCCCAGGGCCGAGGCTGGGCTGGCCAAGGAGGGTCTCCCAAGAGGGCCCCACAAACTCGGGGACCTGCTGGTACACTGATGGTCACTGGTGACCTAGAACTACACCAAGACTCACAGAAAATCCAGTGAAGAGCTGTCTTGGCTCAAGCTTGGAGCTCAGCAGATAGAACATTTTTTGAAAAATTAAAACTCCCATGATAATTTGAAATCCCAAGCCAAAACCCCTGTGGCTTTGCAGCCTCAGTGCCTACCAACTGCGTGAAGAAGGAAAGAGGGTCCCTCCCGGGAGAAATCACAGCAACGGTGTCCTAGCCAGCGGCCCACAGGAGCCAACACAGATGACAACTCTCTTCCACAGAAGCTCCTTCCACACAGGCCTCAGATGATCTTCATATCCAAACTGAGAAAACTGAGCCTTGGTCAAAAGTCACAGAATGAACTGAAACGGGGGCACTGCACGCACGACAGCCCCAGGAAGAGCAGGCGGGGTCCCCCCACAAGGCCTGCAGCCTCTGCCTTCCAGAAGCTGCTCGCAAAGCAAACATTGGGGAGACTCATCCAACATGCAGGAAGCAACAGGACCGTGAAAGTAATGGTGCTATATTGAAAAATAACCCAGTAGAAGGTCTGGAAATACCAATCCATACGACAGCTGAAATTAGAAACCCAGGGGCAGACCACACAGCTCAGGTAAAACACCCGGGGCAGACCACGCAGTCAGAGCTGCCAACGCAGTGGGGCTGAGGGGAGAGGTCAGAGGCGGGGCCCAGGGGTCAGTCAGGAGCTGAGGGGACAGGGCAGGAGGACGGGGCCCAGGGGTCAGTCCAGAGCTGCCCGACTGAGGGGAGAGGGCAGGAGGACGGGGGCCCAGGGGTCAGTCAGGGGCTGAGGGGACAGGGCAGGAGGGGGCCCAGGGGTCAGAGCTGCCAACGCAGAGTGGCTGAGGGGACGGCAGGAGGGACGGGGGGGGGTCAGTCAGGGCTGCCTGACGCAGAGGGCTGAGAGAGGACAGGAGGGGGGGCAGGAGGTCAGTCAGGTGCTGAGGGACAGGGCAGGAGGGGTCAGAGGAGCCTGATGCAGAGGGGCTGAGGGGACAGGGCAGGAGGGACGCGGCCCAGGGGTCAGCACAGGCGCAGGGTCAGCTTCATCCGACAGCAGGTGAGGATCTCCAGAAAACCGCAGGAAAAGGCAGCTCCCTCAGCCACAGCACGCTGACCCATGCAGAGCAGGCGAGGAAGAGAAAACCCTCCCCACTCCAACACTCCCCAGCCACAGGACAGGATGAGCCCGGCAGACCTCGACAGGGACGCTATGAAAACCAGCAAAGGGCGAACAGATCTCGCCTGTTTGAAACAAAAGCCAGACTCTAAGTCAACCTCTCTCAGGAGCAGCAGATGACAGAGGAAGGGGTCACCACCCCAGGCCACTGCAGAGAAGGTGGCCAAACCCCGCCCTCAGGGAAACTACCCTTAAACAGGGAAGAGAGGGAGGAACATTCCCAGACACCCATTCACTACGTGCATGTGATCCTTCTGCTGGACTTTTCAACAGAAAGATTCAATGAATCTACTCCAGACAGAAGTAAAACCATGTTTAAAAAGCTGGGGTGGGAGCGAGGGACAAAAACAGGAATAGTAAGCAGAAAGAATGGCAAACATAGAAAAATCTAAGCAAAGTTAAATGCATATAATCCAAACCACAGAAACAGAACCCAGCCTGGGAGATTTAACAATGAAATTTAAAAACAGAACTTGGAGAGTAGCACATAAGAAGGGGAAACTCTGGGAGCTAAACTCTTCTAGGATCTGTGATTTTTGAGGAGGGAAAATAGTTGTTGCTTTTTTTTTTTTTTTTTTTTTTTTTTTTTTTTTTTTTTTTTTTTTACTTCACTGGACTGTAAAAAGGAAAAGTCTGGGGGCTGGGGCTGTAGCTCCGTGGCAGAGTGCTCGCCTCGCACATGGGAGGCACTGGGTTCGATCCTCAGCACCACATAAAAGTAAACAAATAAAGGCATGCTGTCCATCCACAACTACTAAAAAAAAAAAAAAAAAATTTCTTTTTTTAAAGTAAAACTTTCTAAGGTAGCTACTCAAAAAATAAATAAGGGTGCAAAAATCCCAAAGCAGCCCTGGGGAATTGCACAAGGCGTAAAACAAACTCAGTGAATACACGGAACACGAACTGCAGAGGGTGAGTGGTCTGCATCTCCAGTGTGCCCCTAACGCTCACAGGGGCGCAGGTGTTTCCAGGTGGGGTGCTGTGGGAGCTGGGGGACCATCGGGGGTTGGACGAGGCGGATGAGATGGGCCACTGGGGTGTGCCTTTGAGAACCCTCGTCCCCAGCCCCTGGCTCTCTCCGTGCTCCTCAGCCACCACGAGGCCAGCAGTCCTGCTCTACCAAGTGCCCAGCCGTGATATTCTGCACCACCAAAGGTTTAAGGCCACGAGGCCAAGGGACAAGGGTGGAACTCGGCAACCACAAGCCAGCACTAATGTTTCTTCCTTTGAGCTGATTGTAGGTATCTTTTCACAGAAATGAAAGCTGACAAACTCAAGAACAGAAAAAGTAAGAGAAATAGAAAACATACAAGGTGATGAACATGAATCAAGATTTAATGCTAATTGCAATAAATATAAGTAGTCCAAACCCATTAATTAAAAGACAGCTAAACGGATTTAAGGTCATTTATGTATATGGAATTTACAGGAAACCTTGTAAAAGGTCTGGTTCTAGAAAGGATCAAAGAAAGAGCGTTAGAAATATAGGGGTTGGGGTTGTGGCTCAGTGGCAAAGCACTCACCTAGCATGTGTGAGGCACTGGGTTCAATTCTCAGCACCACATATAAATAAAAAATAAATAAATAAATAAAAATAAAGGTACCTTTATAAAAAAAGAATAGAAATATATACATAAACAAAAGATACAAATATTAATCAAAGATATTTGAATATATACGATAGATTATATAATATTTTATAATATGTAATGTTATGTATATACATATATGTACATGATTACTAGTGTTTAAATCAAAATACAGAAATATAAAATGGTCATTATAAAATGATAAATGTTCAATATACCAAGATATATAGCAATTCCAAGTACCATAGCTTTAAAATACATAAATTAACATTGACAGAACCATATTTGTCATAGAAGGAAAGTTTATTATACCTACACAATTATTAACAGAGGGGAAATAAAATTTAATAAATACACTAAATATTTAGATATCACGATTAATAAATTTTTCTATTACAAAAATAAAAAACAACTAGAGTATATGTAATATTCTCAAGTATAAATGAAATACTTTAAAAAATTAGTACATATCAGACTATAAAGCAATATTAATGTATTTCAAAGGCTGATGATTACACAGACAAGTTTTCAGACAAAACATTAAGTAAATTAGTAATTAATATCAGAAAGATCATTAGAAAGATTATATGTATTTGGAAAATCTTTTAAAACACACTTCTACATTGTGAATAAAAGAAAAAGTGAAATGGAAATTAGAAATTTTTAAAATACTGAAACTTTAAAACTCATATGATTCAACTAAATCAGTGTATGAAGGGAAATTTTATAGTCTTAATTGCTTATACTAGAAAATAAGAACAAGTACATCAGACATTAGAAAAAATACAGCAAAATACACCCAAAAAAAGGGAAGAAAATAAGTTTCCAAAGATGCTAAGTTAATGAACAGAAAACAAACCAACAATAAAAAAATCAGCAAATCTTTGAAAACACTGAGTGACAAAATTCTAGCAAGAACAGAGCGAGCAATACCATACACGAGTGAGAGACAGTAACACGTGAGCGGGCTGTTGAAGGGGGTGTGAGGGAGCCTCCTGGCTGGCAGAGGGACAGCAGTCCCCGCAGAGGGAGAGGTGCAGAAGGATTGCAGGGGCCCGCTCTGACCCTTGCACCTTCTCCAGAGACTTCCTGGAGAGCAGCACTAAAACTACTACTCTCACACTCTCTCTCCCCTCCTCTGTGCTTCTCAATAACACTTCCAGCGTAATTAGGAGACACACATACATAATTATAACACTTCTAATATAATTAGAACTTTTCATATCCTGACATACTGTTTATTTTAATCACTGCCTCTCCATTAGAGTCTAGGCTTCCCGGCACTATGGCTGTTGTCATCACCCCAACCCCTGCGGGTCCAGTTCCAAGACCTAGAGCAGGCTCTGGCACTTAGGAAGTACTCAATGAAGAATGTCGAGAAGGGAAATGACAGATTAGGACATCTCAGGCTCCACTCTCCCCCACCCTCACGCAGAAAGTCCAACCAGCAACTTACACAGATCATAACATCCTCTTTAAAACTGCAGTGCTCAGAAACAAGCCCAAGACACCCACGTGGTGTGCAAAGCTGAGTGAAAATTGAATCCGAAGAAGGGTGGCATTGCTGCCCCTCCCCCACCTCAGCACGAGGCGAGATGGGGAGGACCCTGAGCCCACAGGTTCCACGGGGGGGAAGAGAGCCAGGATCGATGCCCAGCTTCCCTGGAATTCCAAGGTGCTGCCCAGGAAGCCACCCTGTGCCCACTTCATGGGAACACAGGTGGTGATGGCACTGCTAGACTGCCCAGGGTCAGGTAGAAACAAGGAAAAGAGGCAGAGGTCACGAGCACCAGTGTATAGCTCTTGGTGATACCTCGACGTCGCTGCCAGGAGTGACACCCATTGAAAAAATACCAGCTGGGGCTGGATTGTGGCTCAGTGGCAGGGTGCTTGCCTCGCATGTGTGAGGCACTGGGTTCAATCCTCGGCACCACATAAAAATAAATAAATATATATTTTTTTTAAAAAAAATGAAAGAAATACCAACTAACTTCACAACCCACCTACAAAGCTGAGCTGGCAACCTTCAGAAGCACGGTAAGAAGTTAAACCTAGCTCAAGTGCCCACAAAGCTAGTCTCTAAGCCTATGCTCAGGCCCATCCCAACAGCTCCAGCTAGGCAGGGAGAGTCCCACCTCCCTTCATTTTGAATAAGTTCGGGAGCTAGGTCTCTTGACCCAAACGGTCAAACAGCTGCTCAATGCAGCCAAAAGTTCTCCTGTGATTCCATCCTGACAGGGGTGAGATCCTGACCATGCATCTCTAAGGAGCACAGCCCCTGGTTCTGCCTGCTCTGAGCAGTGACTCCAGCTGACCTTGGAGCACAGTCTGCAGTCCTGGCCGAGCAGATCCCAGATAGTGGGGTCATCTGGTCAGGAGTCTTCCTATGGCCCACTGCCCAGGAGTCACCATGGAATCCAGTCCACAGCTCACCTCATAGCAGAGCACAGCTGGTTGTCTTGTCATGCAGAGGAGCCCAATCAGCAGCCCCTTCCAACATCAGAGCAAGGCAGAAGCCCAGTCAACCAGAGAATCCACCACAATCTCTCTGTCCAGGTTTGTCACCCTGTCAGAATCACAGGCTAAACTAAATAGTGAGGGGTCATTCCTGCCAAAGAACATCTAGGAGAGCCAGCAGAGGGGACTGCCTCCTCAAATGCACAGACAACAACAGAAGGTCACAAAGATTGTGAAGAACCAAGGAACAACATCTTGAAAAGAAATGAATTAAGTTCCAATAGTGAACCTAAGGAAATGGAGACCTGTGAAATGACTGATAAAGAATTCAGAAAAATTCTCTTAAAGAAGTTCAGTGAACTAAAAGAACATTCAAATAGAAATTTGAATGAAATTTGGAAAACAATACATGAACAAGGCAAGAATATTGGCAAGGAAATAGATCCTAAAAAAGAAACAGGGATATTCTAGAGGTGAAGAATACAATGAACAAACTGGAAACTTCAATGGAAGGCTTCAACAGCACTCTCAATCAAGCAGAAGAAAGAATCCGTGAACAGCAAGACAGAAAGTTGGGGATTATCCAGGCAGAGAAACAAAAAGACAAAAGAATGAAGAAAACCTAAGGTAATTATGGAACATTCATTAAGAGACAAAAGCTTTTTATAATAGGAGTTCACAGAAAGAAAAGAGGAGAAAGATTATTTAAAGAAATAATGGTGGGGGCTGGGATTGTGGCTCAGCCATACAGCACTCGCCTAGCACATGCAAGGCCCTGGGTTCGATCCTCAGCACTACATAAAAATAAATAAATAAAAAGAAATAAAGATGGAAAACTTCCTAATCTGGGGAATACATGCCAATATCCACATGCAAGAAATTCAGAATCTCCAATCAAACTCAAACCCAAAGGGAGTTCACCAAGACACATAATAATAAAACTATTAAAAAAAATCAAAGACAAATGAAAAAAAAATCGGGAGGATCAAGAGAAAAGAAACACATCAAATGCAAAAGCATGAAAATACAAACTTGAAAGCAAACTTCTCAGCAGAAAACCTGCAGGCCAGGAAAGAGTGGAATTATATATCCAAAATGCCAAATGGGAAAAAAAAAAAAAAAAAAAAAACACCAACCAAGAATACTTTCCCAGCAAGTCTGTCTTTCAGAAATATGGAAGAATTTAAAACTGACCCAGATAACCAAAATCTAAAGGAGTTTGTCACCACTAGACCTGGCCTCCAGGAATCACTAAAGGGAGTTTTTAAGCTGAAAACAAAAGGCCTCTAATTAACAATAAGAAACATATAAAAGCATAAAACTTAACTTCAAAGTAAAACAGAGCCATATTCAGAAGATTCCAGGATTATAAAGACGGTGTGTAATGCAACTTTCCCCTAGTATGAGGGTTTTAAAAGGCAAATCTATTAATACAACTGTAACTAAAATAAGTTGTCAAGAGATACACTTTACAAATTGGTATAATTTCAGATACCAAAACAAATGTGTGGGAAAGGAGCAAGAGTGTAATTTTGTACACAATTAAAGTTAAGTTACAGTATCAGTTTGAAATGTGCTTTTATAAGATATTTTACAAAATGTTCTATGTAAGGCTGAAGACAAAGCAAAACCAAAGCCTGAATGTTTTCTCTAATATGCGGATGCTAATTCACAACAACGCAGGGGTGGGGGTCCTAGGGAAAAATAGCGCTACCTTAGATTAGGTAGAGAAGTGAAGAGAGGGGAAGGAGGGGAAGTGGGGATGGGAAAGAGTAGAATGAAACAGACATTATTACTATATGTATATTCGTGACTGCATGACCAATGTGATTCTGCAACATGTACACTTTGAAAAATGAGAAATTATATCCCACCTGTCACAGTGCATAAATGCATTCTACTGTCATGTATAATTGATTAAAACAAATTTAAATTTTTAAAAAATATTTAGTAGAAGAGTGAAACAAAAATAGAAAATATCCAAAGCATACCAATAAGAAAATCATCAAACAACAAGAGAAGACAATGAGAATAAAACAGTATCTACAAAACAACCAGAAAACAATTAACAAAATAATGGCATGAAGTATTTTCCTATTACTACAGTGTGGGTCTTCAATGTCCCTAAAGTGAAGCCTGGGTTCCCAGACCATGGCATTAGTGGGGAGATGGTAGCACCTTCGAGAGACGGGTCCTAATCAGAGATCCTTAGGTCATTGGAGGCATGCCCTTGGAGGGACGCTTGCTCTCTCTCTCTCTCTCTCTCTCTCCTTGCTTCTGGATGTGAGGTGAGCTGTTTGCTTACTACATACTCCTGTCATGATGGGCTTGCTCACACACGGGACCAAAATAATAGATTCGATGGGTCATAGTCTGGAGCCTCCAAAACCATAAGCCAAAATAAGCTTTTATAATAATATCTTTAAGTTGATGGCCTCAGGTATTTCATTATAGTAATGCAAACCTGACTAAGATATTTATCAATAATTACTTTGAATTTAAACGGATTTAATTCTCCAATGCTCCAAGAGAAATCGTGACTGAACACTTTTTTAAAAACACACAGGGGACTCAACAATATGCTGTTTATAAAAAAACCCATCTCGCTTTTAAAGATACAAATATACTAAATTAAAGGGATGAGTCAGGCATGGTGGTGCACACCTGTAATCCCAGCAGCTTGGGAGGCTGAGGCAGGAGGATTGCAGGTTCAAAGGTAGCCTCAGCAACTTAGAGAGGATGTAAGCAACCTAGTGATACCCTGTCCAAAATAAAAAGGACTAAGGACGTGGCTCAGTGGTTAAACACCCATGGGTTCCATCCGTGATATCAAAAGGTGGGGGCAAAACATGCATTCCATACAAAGGGAAAGAAAAGATGGCAGGGGTAGCTATACTCATATCAGACAAAATAGACTTTATATTAAAAACTTTTAAAAAGAGAAAGAAGGTAATTATACAATGACAAAAAAGTTGACTCACCAAGAGGAAACAACAATTATACACACACACACACACACACACACACACACACACACAAACAAAATTGGAGCACCTAAATATATTAAACAAGTATTAAAGGATCTGAAGACAGATAGGTTGAGATACAACCACAGTAGGAAACTTCAACACCCCACTTTCAACAATTAGACAGATCATCCACACAGAAAATGAATAAGGAAACACTAGACTTAAACAATACTTTAGACCAAATGCAGACATATAAAGCACATTCCACACAACAACAGAACACACCTTTTATCAAGTGTACACAATATATTCTCCAGGATGGATCATGTTAGGATCTAAAACATGCTTTAGCAAATGTAAGAAGATGGTAATAATATCAAGTAACTTCTTGACTGCAAAGGTATGAAGCTAGAAGTCAAAAACAGGAGGGATTTCAGAAATACACATGGAAATACGTGGAAAGTAAATGCCACTCCTAAATAATCAATGAATAAATTAAAAGGGAAATTTAAAAATGTCTTGAGACAAATGAAAATGGAAATATAATATGCCAAAATTTATAGGGTGCAACAATATCAGTTCTAAGAGGAAAACGTATAGTAATAAAATGTTGATGTTACACAAAAAAGAAGAAAGAGTTCACATAAACAACATGAATCTTCAAGGAACTAGAAAAAGAAGAATAAGCTAAGCCCAGTGTTAGCAGAGTGAAAGAAGAAATATCAGAACAGAAATAAATGAAACAAATTAGGAAATAAAATGATGCAAAAGATCAACAACCCTTGGAGTTTTTGTGTTTTTTTTTTTTTTGTTTTTTTTTAATATTAACAAAATTGACACACCTTTCACCAGACTAAGGAAAAAAGAGAAGGCTCAAATCAGTAAATCAGAAATGAAAGGGGAAACTACAAAAACACGTTGGACCATACAGACGGTGAATAAGTACACATCACCTAATTGGATGACCTAGAAGAAGTGTATAAATTCCAAACCACAAACGATCTACTAGGCTGAATCATTATTACAGACCGATAATGAGTACGGAGTTTGAATCAGGAATAAAATTCTTCCACCAAAGCAACACCCAGGACTGGATGGTTTCACAGCTGAATTCTACCAAACGCTGAAAGAAGAGCCAATACCAATCCTTCTCAAGTTCTTCCAAAAAAACCAAAGAGGAGGGAAGACCTTCACACTCCTTCCACATGGACAGCATCACACTGAGAGCAAAGACAGACAAGGACATAAAGAAGAAGAAGGGCTGGGGGTGTGGTCAGTGGTAAAGCCCTTGCCTGGCACGTGTGAGGCCCTTAGCTCGACCCCCAGCAACGTCAAAAAAAAAGTATAAAGGAGAAGCAAAGCACAGGCCAGCAGCCTCAATGAATATAGAAGCAAAATCATTCAAGAAATCATCAGAAAACTGAATCCAACCACTGTTAAAGGGATCAGATGCTGTGACCAAGTGGACTTTATCCCTGAGATGCGGGGACAGCGCAACCCATGGAAATCCAGCAGATGTGAAGCGTCACAGGGACAGCAAAGGATGAAAAATCACCATCGTCTCGTCAGATGCGGGAGAAGATCTGACAAAACCCACGTCCTTCTGTGATAAAATCTCCCAAATCAGCTCCTCAAGGAACATTCCTCAACACAGCAGTGGTCACATAGGAGAAGCCCAGAGCTCACACTGCTCAGTGGAGGGAAATTGTTGAGCTTTTCCTCTAAACTCTGGAAGGACACAAAGGTGGCCACTGTTGCCTTGGTTTTCACCCTAGCACTGGAAGTTCTTGCGGACCAACTGGGAAGAGAGAAAACTAAAGCCATCCTCATGGGAAAGGAAGAAGCAAACTTGTCCCTATTTGCTGATAACATGTTCTTATTGTAGAAAATCCTCAAGATGCCACCAAAGAACTGTTCAAACAAGCCACGGGACACAAAACCAGCAACAAACATCAGTAGCATTTCTACTAACAATGAAACTACCCGAAAAGAAATGGAGAACAATCCCATCTATGATAGATACAAAAATAAGCACTCAAGGGCTGGGGATATAGCTCAGTTGGGAGAGTCCTTGCCTCACATTCACATGCACAAGGGCCTGGGTCCAATCCCCAGCACAACAAAAAGAAATAAAAAATAAGTAAACACTTACGAATGAAATCAGCCAAGGAGATGAAACACCTGTCCACTGGAAACTACAAAGTACTGAAGAAAACAGTGGGAGAAGAAAACTAAGTGGAAAAACTACTGTGGGTTCATGGATTGGAAGATTTAATACTGTTAAAGTCTCCATGCTACCCAAAGTGATCCAGTTCAATGGAATCCCCATCAAAATTCCAATGCCATTTTTTTCATAGAAATTTAAAAATCCTAAGATTCATGTGGAACCACAAAAAAAAAAAAATAGCTAGGCAATTGTGAGCAAAAAGAACAGAGCAGGAGGCATCATCGGCCTGATTTCAGATAGACTACAGGCTGCAGTCATCGAAAGGGCAGGGTGCTCACAACAACAACAAAACAAAGGGCCTAGAAAACAAATCCAGAAGCCAACAGCACACATAGGAAAGGGATGAGCCTTTCAATAAATGGTGCTTGGACTTCCACAGGCGGAAGAATGGGATGGGACCCCATCTCCCACCATACACAAAGACCAGTGGAAAATGGATTAAGGACTTCAACATAAAACTAGGAGCTATATGAACTACCAGGAGGAAGTACAGGGCATTGGTCTGGGCAGTGATCTTTTTGGATTTGACCCCAAAAGCACAGGCTACAGAAACAAAAATAGAAAGAGGATGACATCAAACTAAGAACTCCTAGAGAACAAAGGAAGCCGTTAATCTTGAAAAGAGACAATGGTGGACTGGAATGAACTATTGGCAAACCACATATTGATGAGGGATTGACACCTCAAATACAGAAGGGACTCACTCAACTCCAAGAGAAAGCAATTCCCCCAATATAAAAATGGCAAATCTGGGACAGGGCTCAGTGATAAAGCTCTTGCCTGGCATGTGCAAGGCCCCAGTTAGATCCTAGCACTAGGAAGAAAAAAAAATATGGGCTAAAGGTTTAAAACACATGTTTCTCCAAAAGAAGACCACGAATGACCAATAGATACACTGGGAAATGCTTCATCATCAATCACCAAGGAAATGCAATTTAAAACCACAGTGCACCTCACCTGGTAGCATAGTTTGTCAAAAAGACAAAAGGTGGGTGCTGGTGAGGATGTGGAGACAGGCCACCCTTGCACGGCCTCGCTTGGTGAGGATGTGGAGGACAGCCACAACAGAGAACCACGTGGAGTCACCTCAAAGATCTGACGACACAATCGTCCAGCAATCCCACCGTGGGGTACTTACCCAAAGATTCAAACCCATTCTGTTTGTTTGGTTTGTGGTTGTTGTAGATGGACACGCTGCCTTTATTCTATTATTGTTTTTTCTTGGTTTTGATTAGTTATAGAAGCCAGACCCTCACACATGCTAGGCAAGCGTTCTACCACGGAGCCACAACCCCAGCCCCTCAAAACCCGTGTTTTGAAACAATGTCTGCAATCCCACGTTCATTGCCGCACTATTCACAATAACCCAGTTGTGGGATCAACCCAAGTGTCCATGCTCAGACAGATGAAGACAATGTGGTCCCTAGACACAGCAGAATACCCTTCAGCTTTACAAAGGAAAGAATCCAGTCTGCCGTGACATCACAGATGGAATTGAGAACATCGCGCGACGCAGAGGAAGCCAGACGGGCAGCACCGTGTGGCCTGGCTCGTGGGTGGAAGCCAACAGTGGAACCCACGAAAGCCGAGCAGGGTGGCGGCCGCAGCCGATCAGCAGGACAGTGGAGACCGCGGTGCAAGGCACACGCCTCCTCCAGGGAGGGATGTTTAAAAGCAATTGCACATCGTGGGGAATATAGTTACTGACAGTGTGTTATATATTTAAAAATGGCTGAGTAAATTTCAAATTTTCTCACCATAAAAATGTGAATCATTCGTGGTGAGGGATGTGTCCACTGGGCCGATTTCATTATCCCACATTGTGTTCATAGATCTTGGCACCACCTTGGGCCCCACGAATACATGCAGTTATAAATTGTCCTGTTGCTGCCTGAAGCGATGGCCGCTTGGAGCAACGAAGCCGCGGGAAGAAGTTCAGAGGCGAACTGGAAACAAACAGCTTTTTATTCTGATAACTTTTCTCTCTGGCTCTAACAAGGACTTTAACACGCACCACACACACCACCAAACAACCAACACACCAAATGGCGCAGACCCGATCAGCAATCTCGCTCAAGTCTCTCGAGATCCCGGGCCAAGTCCCGTGAGACTACGGAAGGCGGCAATGCCCAAACATCTCCATGACTCGTAGTCAACCGCAATCTTAGCCATCTCCCCAAACAGGGCTCCTGCATTGTCCATTTGCAATAAAAATAAAATTTGGAATGAGTTGCTCAGTCCCTCGATACAGAAAAATACACAACTCATAAACATGGGCAACAAGTGTGCCCAGGCACTAGACAGAAATGGCATGAATGGCCAGAAAGCATGAGGCACGCTGCTAAATTCTGCCGGTGGGAACTGTGAACTAGCAGGACCACCCTGAGAGGCATCTGGCACTCCCCAGTGAGGATGCGTGTGCATGCTGGCCCATCTCCCTCCATCTCCACCCTGCTTTCTGCATCTGCCCCCACCTCCATGTCTCCAGGGCGCTCAGGAGGAGGTCAGAGGGCAGGCCTGGGAGAGGTGGGGGGTTTCTCCCCCAGCCCCGTTTCCTGCCTGCCGCTTGGGGCTGCAGCCTCTGCAACCAACTGCTGCGGCGCTGAGCGCAAGAGCGCACGCCTCTCCGGATTCCCAGGCAGCTCCACTCCACCCCGCTCACAGCACGCAGATGCAGACAGCGTGTTACTTATGCATGAAAGAGCAACGGAGCAGCCATTAGCACCTGGTTCAAGACAGGCCTGTCCCAGCCGGAGTGGAGAGGGAGAGGGAGAGCGAGGCGGCAGCCTCAGCCTCGGAGTGAGCCATAGCCCCCTGCCTGAGCGGCTGCTCCGGGGCTCCTCTGGCCCTCGCTCCTGCGCCGTCCTCACCTGTGATGTGCGTCTGGGGCATGCATTCATTATTCAATAAAAACCATATTTTTTTTAAAAATCAATGTTTTCCCAGAACAAAAACTCTATTATTTAAGCAGCCATCGGGCTAAAATTAAGAAATATGCAAAATTATGTTTTTGCAGAACTTCCAAGAAATTAAAAAGAGCAAACAAAAACCAAATAGCCAGGGTCCAAACATTTTTTAATGATTACATTAAGTAGAGTAACATTTATGAAAAATAATTAGTTCAATATATTACAGATTTTTGAACAACATCTCATGAATAAGTATTTACCCAAGTACCAAATAAAAATATTAATTTTTTGGAGGAAAGGAGAGCCCTATATTTCATGCCAGGAACTGGGAATATAATTAACCCAACTCTCTGTACCTGAAGTCGGAAAGGGAAGGAGACCCGAAGGCGGGGAGGGAGGGGAATGGGGGGAGGTGAGGGCAGGGGAGGGGGAGGGCGCGCAGAGGGGGCTCTTGCTCTCTGTTGGTGGGGCCCAAGGGTAAGTGGGGGACAGGACAGGAAGGCCCCAGGTGGAGAGGGCCCTGCCTGAGGGAGCGGGAAGGGGCGTCACCTCCAGGGCTGTCGCAGACCGCAGCTGTGCGGGGAGCCGGGGGCTTGGGTCTGGCAGAGCGCGGACTGTGCCCCCAACCCAAGGCTGCGCCTCAGTGACGCCTCCCTGCCGGAGCCCCCTGGGCAGGTGGGAGGTGTGTCCAGGTGACCACGCCAGCTTCACGTTCAGGGCAGTGTGCAATGAGTCAGGTGACCGGCCACGCTTCCCTAGGGGCAGGCCTTGTGCCGGCCAGTACTGCCCACCTGCGAGTGCCCGAGCGGGTGAAGGCCCCGCAGCAAAGCCCTGGCGCAGGAGGCTGGGCGTGCTCGATGCAGGCACGGGGGCCACACTGCTGACCCACGTTGGGAGTGCCCGGTGCTAAGCCCCTGGAGGTTGAGCCATCTTCACAGAACCCAGCGTGGGCCACACTGCATGTAGCCTTGGTCACCTCGCCTCCCTGCCCCCCGCTAGGTGGTGACCCCAGGAGGACAGGCACCAGGTCCTTCCTCTGGCCTGAAGCCCCCCATCTCGGCACAGGGATGAATGGAAATGAGCAAAGCCACGGACCAGCCTCCGACCCGCGTGGCCCCCAGCCGCAGGCTCCTCTTGCCCTCCTCTCCCGCTCGGCCAGCCTCCTCCGTTCCTGGCCAAACATGAGGTCCCTCCACCTTCAGCTCTGGAACTGGCCGCCCTGGGTGATGCGCCCGGGAGCTCACGCCTGGGCTCGCCACGTGCTCCCCAGGGCACAGAGCCCAGGCTCCCCGTCAGGGAGGAAGGGCAACTGTGCTTAAGTCTCCTTCAGCTTCTCCTGCCCCTAGAGGACTCCTTGTGGTGACACCTGGCTGGGGACCGTCCCAAGAGCTCCCTGTCCCTGGAGCTGTGAACCTCCCAGTCAACTGCTGCCGCTCTGTTCAGACAGCTCTCTCCGCCCCTCTGTTCCCATCCTGGTGCCCAGAAGCGGCGGCCAGCCCCTGTTTCTGCTTAGCTTTGAAATGCAGTTCATGTCAACATCTGTGTGCACATAAGCGGGGCCGTGCTGCTGCAGTGTGGTGCTGTGGGCTGTGGTGTGATTCAGCAACATCTGGAAACGGCTCCTGGGCCCTCGCGCCCAGAGCTCACAGATGCAAGGTCCTCTGCTGCAGGAGAGGACAGCCACACGGCTCTGCAGCGCCCCTCCTCCTCTCCCGGCTCCATCCCAGACCAGGGGCTGGGGGGGCCACGGGCTGGGGGGCCACGGGCTGGGGGACCACGGGCTGGGGGCCAAGGGCTGGGGGGCCACGGGCTGGGGGCCAAGGGTTGGGGGGCCACGGGCTGGGGGCGACCACGGGTTGGGGAAACCACGGGCTAGGGGTACCATGGGCTGGGGGGCCACAGGCTGGGGAAGGCCACAGGTTGGGGGGCCACGGGCTGAGGGGGACCACAGGTTGGGGGGCCACAGGGCTGGGGGGGACCACGGGCTGGGGGGGTATGGGCTGGGGGGACCACGGGCTGGGGGGTAGCACGGGTTGGGGGGCCACAGGCTGGGGAGACCACAGGCTGGGGGGGCCACGGGCTGGGGGGAGCCACAGGCTGGGGGGCCACGGGCTGGGGGAGCCACAGGCTGGGGGGGCCACCAGGGGCAATCACGACTGGCTGTGCCGGTGAGTGCTGGCGCCTCCGGGCCACCTAGCACCTCCCACAGGAGTCTGTCTGCTGCAGCCCCCAGCAGGCACCTGTGCTTTGTGGGGCTCTGCCCCCCTTTAGAGTAAGCCCAAATCTCCCTCCCTGACCTTCCCTGTGGGATACCCCAGCCCTGCCCAGCAGGGTGTACGGCACCATCCAGTACAAATGCTGCCCTCTGCTTGCTCCAGCCCAGTGACCACTGGCCAGGCTGGCACCTGACGCTTGGCCAAGGCGCCTGAGAAGCTGAGGGCTCATATCACTCCATTGCAGGGCACTGACATCTGAATACGCATCACAGGACTGGTGGCTTGTTGGACATCTGGCCCTCGAGGGTTTCTACGAGGAGACTCTGGCCAGAACACGGTGAGCGGAGAGCCCACCCCACCCACACAGAAACGGGCAAGTCCTAACAACAGCAGAGAGTCCATCAAACCAAGCCCAGCCCGAGGCCAGAAGAAAGCCCTTCCCCAAAGTCAGCCTGTCCAGGCCTGAGCTATGGGACAGGGAAGGCTGGTCTCACAGGGACTCATGGTAGCCAGAGTCAGGCAGGAGGGACGGACAGGGATGGCTGGCCACGCCCACTGCCCCTGTGCCGCAGCAGGGCACGGGAGCTTGGTGTCCAGCGTCTACTAGGAGATTTTTTGATCATTGTCTTTTGACTGGATTTTCCAACTCTGTCATCCTAATTGCTTTGGTTATTTTTTTTATATATATCAGAACATAAAAAATTATATTTGACTTGAGAATACAGTAAAAGAGACAAAAGGACCGGGGGTGCAGCTCATTGGTGGAGTACTTGCTTCATATGCATGAGGCCCTGGGCTCTATCGCCAGCGAAGCAAGACATCAACAACAAATACAAGCAACATGTTTGTTTGTTTGTTTTGCTTTGGTTTTTGATGAAGTCCTCGGCTCTGGGTGACAGCTCCTTCCCCCTTAGTGACTCCATCTCTCTGTCTCTTCCACTGTGCCAGAGCCCGTGACAGGAGCCCTGTTTGGGGAGATGGCTTGAATTGCATTATGAGCCATGGAGATTTGGGCATTGTAGCCTTCCGTAGTCCACGGGACTTGTCCCGGGATCTCGAGTCTGGCCGAGCTGCCCGGTCTGGCCGTGTGTGCGGCGCTGTTAGTCGTTGTTGTGGGGACAGTTATCAGAATAAAAAGTGTTTGGTACCAGCCCTTCCAAGCCATTGCTTCAGTTTCTAGTTTTCCCCATGGCGGGCTCGTGCCCCTGGCCGTGGTGGGCTGTCTCTGTGGGGACAGATGGTCCCCCAGCCCTTCCCCTAGCGGGGACGTGAGGATGGTCCCCCATGGTCCCCTAGGGAGGGAGCTGTCCAATGGGGCAGTCTGTTGGACGTGCCCCAGAGCTCCCTGCGCTGGGCCCCTTCAGACCCGAGGTGGACTTGGACTCCAGGACCGTCCCCCGCCTGCGGCCCTCCGTGCTGGGCCCAAGGGGCTGGTTTCCACCCGCTCGTCAAGGACGAGTGGCCATGTCTGCATTTCCTGTCATGCTCAGACAGCTCCTTCCTGCTCCAAGTCCTGCGCAGAGAGCCCACGTCTGCACCCCCTTCAGCCCTGGGTCCCAGCTGGGCATGGCGGTGCATGCCCAGAATCCCAGCAATGCAGGAGGCTGGGAGAGGATGGCAAGTTCAAGGCCGGCCTCAGCAAGTTAGCAAGGCCCTGCCTCAAAATAAAGAATGGAAAGGGCTGGGGTGCAGCTTAGTGGGGAAGCACCCCCGGGTCCAATCCCAGCACAAAACACACACACACACACACACACACACACACGCACACACACGGTCCCCCAGTTTCCGCTTGAGACCAGCCTCTACAGGCGCTGGAATCACAGCTCCAGGGCCAGTGTCGGGCCCCAGCACCCCGAGACGCACATGCTTCATCTCCCCTCTAACCTGAGTTCTCTCCTATTATCCAGCACCCGGAGATTCACCAGTACTGCTTTGAACTCTATGTACTTGGCTCTTGTTTTTGCTCTGTGTTTGTTTTTGTTTTGGGTACTCAGGGGTACTCAATCACTGAGCCACATCCCCAGCCCTTTCTCATTTTTTATTTTGAAATGGGGTCTCACTCTTAGGGCCTCACCTAATTGCTGAGATTGGCTTTGAACTTGGGATCCTCCGGCTTCAGCCTTCCCAGTCTCTAGGATTATGGGCGTGCACCACCTTGCCCAGCATAAGTCCTTGTTCTTTAAAATAAATGCTGTATTTATGAAATAAATAGATGTTGTTTAACACATTCATATGCATGCGGAGCATTTCACTCTTCCTGATTATCTACTGCTGTATAAGAGACCCCCTGCGCAGGGTGGGGAACACGCTCACCTGCCAAACCTAAGGAAGGGACCAAGACACAGGAGGTGGGGCAGAAGCCAGGCTTTGTGGTGACAGTCTTGCAAGACGGGTGTCATGTAAGGACATGTGCTGGGCTCTTGAAGGACCAGCAGGTCAGTTGTCCCAGCTCCCGTGTTCTCCTGTGGCAGGAAGGACTTTGGGGTGAGTGCATTCTGGCCTGGACTCAGTTTACCTCTGTGAGGCGGGCCCACCCCTTCCCCTCACCTCCTGTTTGTCAAGGGGCTGTGAATTGTACGCTCTGTTGTGACCTTCCTCCCTGCTCTCCCCCAGCTGCCTCTCCTCCATCCCAAGTCATCCTACACGTCAGGCTGTGTACTGGGCTCTGAAAACGGACCACTGGACTTTCTGTTTCTCACACCAGCCACTCGGGGGGGCCGGGGCAGGAGAATCACAGGTTCAAGGCTAGACCCTCAGCAGTTTAGCAAGACCTGTCTCAAAATCATACCAATAATAATTTAAACACCACCCCCATAAAACCGCGTGGCTTAAACCATCAATAAGCTTCATTTGTTTTTGTTTTTTAATAAGTCCACAATTTGGACAGGACCAGCAGTGGCGGCTCATGTATGGTCCACGTAGTGAGCAAGGGCAGCTTGAAAGGGGCCGGACTTCCAAGAGAGCTCGCTCTTGTGGCTGGCGAGTCTGTGCTGGTGGCCGCTGGGGCCTCAGTTCCTGTCACCTGGCAACAGCACTGGCTCATTAGATGGCGGCATAGTGCCCAAAACCAGTGTTTCAAGATGTTTATAGCAGCTCAATTCACAGCACCTAGACTGTGGAGCCAATCTAGGTGTCCCTCAATAGATGAATAGATAAAGACAATGTGCTGTATATACTCAATGGAATATTACTCAGCTTTAAAGAAGAGTGATATCATGGCATTTGCCAGTGAATAGTTGGAGTTGGAGAATATCATGCTAAGCAAAATAAGCCAATCCCACAAAACCAAAGGCCGAATGTTTTCTCTAATATGTGTATGCTAATTCACAATAAGGTGGGGGGCACTAGGGAAAAATAGCATTATCTTAGATTAGGTAGAGGGAAGTGAAGGGAGGGGAGGGAGGGGATGTGGGGATGGGAAAGAGAGTGGAATGAAACAGACATTGTTACTGTATGAATATACGTGACTACATGACCAATATGATTCTGCAACATGCACACTCAGAAAAATGAGAAATTATATCGCATCTATGTATGATATATCACAGAGCATAAATGCATTCTACTCTCATGTATAACTGGTTAAAACAAATTTTAAAAATTTTTAAAAAGTTAAAAAAAAAAAAAAAAAGATGTGGGACGAGCAAGTCACCAGTCTCTTAAGGCCTGTGCCTGAAGACTGGCCTGGTGTCATTGCCGCCCGCTGTATGGCAGGTATCACAGACTGGTGGACGCCAGGGCGGGCGTGGCCCTGCCTCTCTCTAAACACCCGCGGGGCGGAGGTGTTTAAATACCTCTCCTTTAACACAAAACAGCAGCCCTCTTCTCACTACTGCAGCGTCCCTGAGCCCTGCCCTTCTCTACCCTCCAAACCTTTTCTTTCCTTCCTAAAATAAGGTTCCTGCTGTAGCCGGGACAGGAACCGACCATTTCAACCCACACCTCCAAACGTTGAGCATCTCCCTGGTAAGTCCTCATTCCCACTGACTTAAAGGACAGCATCCTTAGAGCACGAGGGCCCACCCTGGCTTGCCCAGCCTCCCCTCTGCAGAGGGGGCGGGGTTTGAGCTATTTTAAGAACATGTTTCAATCTTTCTTCCGAAACCATATCTGAGAAAATAGACCTCTGACAAATATGTATTAAACACGAAGCCTTTAAAGATGGTTAGACCTGCCTTGCATCCTTGTGTCTTTTTAAATTAATTTTGAATTTGTAAAGGCCTTCTTAGTCATTAATCACGATTAACTCCGGCGGGCGTCATGCCCCTTGCATCCTTGATCCACTACGGAGCGCTGATGGGTCTGCTGGTGGCCGTGCAGTGTCACTAGGTGCCGGTGCCGGTGCCGGAGCGAGCATTTCGCTGATCCCTGGAGCCCCGGGCACCCCCAGGAGCGGCTGCCGGGCTTGTCTGCTTGACCTGGCATTTGCCCTTAGTAAGCCCCACTCCTCGTGCAAGTCACATGTTGGGGCCGCCGGAACACCTGTGGCCGCCAGCAGCTCGGGCACTGAGGCAGGGGGAAGAGTCAGGATGATGGAACGGGCGCCACACCGCCTCAGAATCCTCCAATTAACCGCTAAGCAAATGACCTTCACACTTAACCTGCACCCTGCTGGCAAATGGACGGAGGTGAGGCTGGGGGGCACCTGACTGGGGAGATGGCTCCCTTGTTTCTCCAGCGTGTCGCAGGTCTCCCGCGAGGCCTGGTCGCTCAGTGGTGGTGCCACCTGGCTCTGAAGGCAGCAGCCCAGGACCCAGCACAGCCTGTCGGTCGCACGTGGAGGGACTGGGCCGGGTCCTTCCCTCCTGCGCCTTCAGAAGTCACGGGCTCCTTGAGAGGCCTGTTGTCAGGACTGAAGGAGCCGCGCTCTCCCCAGGCTGAGCCCGTCTGGGCGTCGGAAGATAGGGGCGTGCTCTCTGCTGTTTTGATCCTCTGTGACCTGGCTGCCCGCACAGCCTGCCACCACGTGGAGCTGGTAGGCAGGAGCCTCGAGCTCTCTGTGTCCTTGATCACATTTCCAAAGATGGGAAGCCCCAGCACAGCCAGAGCTCAGAAGCACTGCTCTGGGGACAGGGACAGGGCCTAGGCCTCTCTCTTCTTCAAGGACAGTATTCACATTCCCAGAATGCCCTTTTGCTTCATCCTAAACTATCTGCTCCTTTTCTCTGTGCTGCCTTCCTCTGTCCTATGAGCTGTGTTCCTTTGACGTGCTGAAACACTAGAGCGTATTATTTCAGGACTCCGGGTGGCCCTGTGGCCTGGGGAAGGACTCGGCACGGCGCGGAGCTGGGGCTCCAGATCAGGAGCCCACTGCAGAGAGCAAGCTCCCGTTTGGTGGTTCCACTCTCTAAGTGACAGCCTTTGCCGTCCCAAAGGTGACCGAGGGTCCCAGTTCTAGCTTCCAGCACCCCTGGGGCCAGGGACCCCCTTCAGCCTGTGTCTCCTCCGACCCTGCCTTCACAGCCCAACTCTCGCTCAACCGGCAGCTCCTGCTTCCACCTGCGGTTTTCCCGCTTTTACACCCAGCTGTGTGTTCACGACCACTCGCAGCCTCTTACTCACGGTGTCTGCAGGTGGAGCAGGAGCCGTCCTGCGTCAGTTCACTCTGCTCTGTCGGCCACCGGTCGGAAGCACGCTCCCACGCCAGGAGGGGAACAGCAGAATCACCCTGCCCGGCTCAGCGGAAGCACATCCTCGCGTGCTCCAGCTCCTTGGCTGAGCCCTGCATGGCTTGACCCTCCTCATCACGCAGTGGTCGGATATGCTAATCCCCACGTTGTCAAGAACCAACTGAGATTCACAGGACAGAATCGAAACTCAGAATTGATGTTTTTCTACTTTTCAAAAAGGAAAGGCTGGAATTGGACCCATTCTATCCATAACAATGCAGAAGCTTCTGGAGTCCAGGGCTTCCAGGAAGATCAGCAATGGGGAGATGCAGCCACACGCCCATCACACAATCTAGGCTGGAGCTAAGGAAGGGAGGGAGACGCCAAGCAGGGCTGAAAGAAATGCTACTCCACCAGCTCTTTTGTTAGCCCGTTCTGTTAAATAGTCTGGGGAAAATCTGCAAGTTAAGGCACCCATGTCAAGTCCTGTTAAGAGCAATCTGAAGCTGTTTTACACCAAACAGCAGAACTGACATTGTTCAGAGGTGGCTCCCGCCAGGCTGCACCCAGGTAAAAAGAGTTGTGCCAGGCAAATCGCAGTGGCACACCCCTGTAATCCCAGCAGCTCAGGAGACTGAGGCAGGAGGATCATGAATTCAAAGACAGCCTCAGCAATTTAACGAGGCCCTAAGCAACTAGCAAGACCCTGTCTCTAAATAAAATACCAAAAAATAACAATAAAACGAAAGGTCCGGGATGTGGCTCGGTGGTTATGTGCCCCTTGGGTTCAATTCCCAGCACCAAAGAGTTGAGTGGTGGAGGTCGGGAAAGCAGCGTGCAGAGGGGACGTGTGTGGCACTGCTGTTCCTTCCAGAACTCCAGCAATGCCAGGGACACCAGGTCCCCTGAGAATCACCAACCTGCAAGGACAGGACTCCACCCCAAATGAGCCCCAGGGCCACTCATGGGACAGAGCTGCAGCAGCACGCACCACCAGCCGCAGGCAGCCACACCTGCACCCAGCAAGGGACACCTCGGGCCACTTCACTGCAGTGATCCAAGAAGTCACGAAGGCACCAGCAGAATGGAAGACTCAGGAGCAGCAGGGGACACCAGCACCAGGGCTCACGCACATCCGGGCTAGGCTCTGCTCGCTCACCAAGCTAACTAGGATACAGGAGAGACCATCAGCAGGACCGGATGGGCAGGAAGCCTGGCTCACTCTGATGGTGCTGGGAAGGGCCAGACCCTACGTCATCATCGGGCCGAGGGCCCAGTGAGGATCAGTGACTCAGAGGGGTCTGCCTGGAGTCTCCAGGAGGCAGGGACACTGGAACGGCGTGTCCAGCTGGAGCCACACGATCACCTCTAGGGAGCCAGGAAGCCGCCCCGCGAGGCGCCCCACGGGGTCCCTCGGGCACGTCCCTGGTCCCGAAGACAGAGAGGACATATAAATAGGGACAGAGGCTTCGTCCTCCCTGGAAAGCGCCAGTGCTGTTTCCATGACCCCATCACACCCGGCTGAGCCCCGGACCTGTGTGGCCAGTGGATCCGTGGTCCCACCAGGCCAGGGACAGCAGCAGCACCTGCCCCCATGCCCAGAGCAGGCAGGGGCTGCGGGCAGCAAGGGGAGCCCTGGCAGGCAGGGGCCACCTCCCGCAATGACGGTGCCTAAGGACTAATGATGATAAAAATGACCCCGGGGCCGACGGAGGCCTGTCCTGGGAGGCTGGCGTGTATTAAGCCTCGGGGGTGCCACCTCCAGGTCGAGGCCACCTCCAAGTGGATGCCACCTCCAGGTAGATGCCACCTCCAGGTCGAGGCCACCTCCAAGTGGATGCCACCTCCAGGTGGAGGCCACCTCCAGGTAAAGGCCACCTCTAGGTAGAGGCCACCTCCAGGTAGAGGCCACCTCCAGGTAGATGCCGCCTCCAGGTGGAGGCCACCTCCAGGTAGAGGCCGCCTCCAGGTGGAGGCCACCTCTAGGTGGAGGCCACCTCCAGGTAGGGGCCACCTCCAGGTAGAGGCCACCTGGAGCGATGGCCGCTTGGAGCAACGAAGCCGCGGGAAGAAGTTCAGAGGCGAACTGGAAACAAACAGCTTTTTATTCTGATAACTTTTCTCTCTGGCTCTAACAACGACTCACGCGCCCACACACCACCAGGTAAATGGCGCTGACCCGATCAGCAATCTCGGCCAAGTCACTCGAGATCCCGGGCCACCCCGTGAGACTACGGAAGGCGACAATGCCCAAGTCTCCATGGCCCATAGTCAACCGCAATTTAAGCCATCTCCCCAAACAGGGCTCCTACATGTCACCTCCAGGTAAAGGCCACCTCCACGTAGAGGCCACCTCCAGGTAGAGGCCACCTCCAGGTAAATGCCACCTCCAGGTAGAGGCCACCTTCAGGTGGAGGCCACCTCCAGGTAGAGGCCACCTCCAGGTAGATGCCACCTCCAGGTAGAGGCCACCTCCAGGTGGATGCCACCGCCCCAAATTTTACTCACAGGGAGAGAAAAAATCACTTGTGAGGGGTCAGTAGGAACTTGTGACCCAGGGGTGCAAAGGTACTGTGCCCCCCAGGCCTCCTGAGCGGGCATGCTGGGTGGAAAGAGCCACCCCCTGGATGTGGGAGGTGTCAGGGCTTCACATCCAAGGACAGGACAGCAGAAGGGAAGGTCTCCCTCAGGGAGGGGCTGAGAGCCACCTGGGACTTGCAGAATCAGGGGGTGACCGGGGCAGGACGAAAACTCACCCAAGGGTCAGGTCACGTTGTGCCTGCAGAGGCCTCACAAGCAGAATTCAGGGGAAGAACCCCACCCAGCCCTGGCAGACACCTTGCAAAACCCAGCCCAGGTCAGAACGGCCACGCCCAGGAGGGTGGGAGGGAGGCTCCGCCTATGCGTCCCCAGAATCTCAAGTTCAACTGTGACTAATCACTTCACCAGGTCCTAAGCGGAGGCAAGGACAAGCCCAAAGCCCCCACCGGCCTCAGCCGCAGGGAAACCTCGTTTGTGCTGGTCACAGGGGCTTGATGGTGTGGCAGCCGGGATGTGGCAACACAGGCAGGGACTTCTGAGAGCCCCTGAAGAGGAGTTCCTCTTGCGCCCGCAGGTCCAGGACCCAGGCTGGCACAGGGAAGGCTGGCACAGAGAAGGCTGGCACAGAGAAGGCTGGAGGGAAGGCTGGCACAGAGTGGGCTGGCACAGGGAAGGTGTCCCTGGACGCTGAGAGGATGGGTGGGTGGGTGGATGGATGGATGGATGGATGGATGGATGGATGGATGGACAGACTGACACATGGGTGGGTGCATGAATGGATGAGTAAATGGTGGGTGGATGAGTGGGTGGGTGGGCAGGTGGTGAGTGGAGGGATAGATGGATGGATGGATGGATGGATGGATGGATGGATGGAACACGTGGGTGGAAGAATGTAGGTATGGATAGATGGATGATTAATGGATAAGTGAATGGACATATGGATGGATGGATGGACACACAGATGGACAGATGGATGAGTAGATGAATGGGTATATGGATGGATGGATGGGTGGATGGATGAGTAAATGGTGGGTGGGTGAGAGGTAGGTGAGTGGGTGGGTAGATAGATGGATGGATAGACATGTGGGTGGATGTCTGTATGTATGGATAGATGGATGGATTGATGGATAAGTGGATGGACATATGGGTAGATATATGGATGAATGGGTGGATGGGTGGATGGTTGAGTGGATGGGTGGATGGGTGGGTGGATGGGTGGATGGTGGATGGATGGACGGACATGTGGGTGGATATATGTAGGTATGGATAGATGGATGGATTGATGGATAAGTGGATGGACATATGGGTAGATATATGGATGAATGGGTGGATGGGTGGATGGTTGAGTGGATGTGTGGATGGGTGGGTGGACGGGTGGATGGTGGATGGATGGACGGACATGTGGGTGGATATATGTAGGTATGGATAGATGGATGGATTGATGGATAAGTGGATGGACGTATGGGTAGATATATGGATGAATGGATGGATAGGTGGATGGTTGAGTGGATGGGTGGATGGGTGGATGGTGGATGGATGGACGGACATGTGGGTGGATATATGTAGGTATGGATAGATGAATGGATTGATGGATAAGTGGATGGATGTATGGGTAGATATATGGATGAATGGATGGATAGGTGGATGGGTGGGTGGATGGGTGGATGGGTGGATGGGTGGGTGGATGGGTGGATGGTGGATGGATGGATGGACATGTGGGTGGATATATGTAGGTATGGATAGATGGATGGATTGATGGATAAGTGGACAGACATATGGGTGGATGCATAGGTGGATGGATGGGTGGAGGGGTGGATGAGTAGACGGGTGGGTGTGTGGGTGGGTGGATGGACAGATAGATGGATGGCTTGAAGCTGAAGACATGGAGAGATCCTACCTCAGGCTCCGGGAGGGGGACTTTTAACCAACAAGTGAGAGAAAGCCAAGGGGTAAATTCCCTTCCTCCTCCCACCTTAGCTGGGGATGGTCCAGGGACATGGTCAGGGGACTTTTGGAGGGCACGGTGCTCCCGGTAAGGCAGGCTAGCTCAGCAAGGGACCCGCAGGGGGCGTGAATGCCTCGTCTCTCCATCCCTCCCGGCTCCCCGGCCTGCCCTGGGCCGGTGCCCTCCTCTCAGGCTCCACCCAGGACCTGCCCCCACAGATGCCCAGCTGGGTGGGCTCCTGCACTCCACAGGCTGATGCAGACACTGTCCTCCCCTGAAATGGGCCTGCAGCCATCTCGCTCTGCAGGGGAGGCCCAGAGGTGCTGGTGTCTCAGCAGGGGGTGAGCAAGGTGGAGAGCAGCGGCTGCCACCAGGCCCGCCCGTCTGCCCACGCGTCTCTGCCTGCCTCCGTGTCAGACACGAGGGAGACAGGGGCCAGGCGGGGCCCTGGGCCCGCCTCCCAGCCGCACACGCTGAGCCCCCCAGGTTCTGGGCCTTCTCTGGGCTCCCTGGGGAGGGCAGGGAGGTGGCCAGAGGAGGCGTCCTGAGAGCCAGGCTGGTGGCAGCAGGTGTCCTGGCAGGTGGTCGTTGAAACCTGTCGGCAAAAGATGGCTGAAGAGCTTCTGGGGCTGGCTGGACAGGAGGCGTCCTCGTCCTCTGTGTGGGCAGGTGTTCCTGCCTCCTCCCGGCCCCTCTGGTGGGGAGGACAGGGGCCAGGAGAGAGAGCTTGGCACATCGAGAGCTCTGCGGGCCCAGCCAGGCCCAGCAGGGGCGGCCGCAGAGCAGGCCGCAGGGAATCAGCTGCTTAGCACGGCAGACAGGTCCTGCACGAGCCCCGCGGCAGGATGAGAGCCCACAGGCCCAGAAAGACCCTTGCCCTGCGGGGTTGACCCTTGATAGATAGGCTTGGGCCGACAGGCCACCTCCCCCATGGAAATTTCCATTAGGAGCAACCTGGTTTCATTTTCCCCAGGCAGGAGCCAATCAGCTTAAAGGTCACTCTGTTCCCTAGGCAGGAGCCAATCAGCTTAAAGCTCGCCCTGTTTACTGGGAAAAGAGCCAATAGCATTCAAGGTCACTCAGGCACACATACCCCCACCAGAAATCCCTACTTAAGCTCCTGCCTGCCCGGAGCTCAGACACAACAGCTCGTCCCTGCTAAGAGGAAGCAGCCGCTGCAACAGCTCCAGACTCACCATCTCCAGCCCGACGGCAGCTGCCCAGCCGGCAGCTCCAGAGACCATAGCCGGCACGACCAGGCACCCACCCTCCGTCCAGAGCTCACACACTTCCCTCTCCCTGACTCCCCCCTCCCACCAGAGCTCACACACTTCCCTCTCCTGACTCCCTCTCCCCGTACTTCTCTACCTCCGACCAGCCATGGAGGCTGGTGACTAAACCTCTTGGCTGCACGGTTGCCTTCAGTGTGACTTTTGCCCTTCAACCCTGACCAGACCCTGACCGCGAGGACCGTCTGCCAGTGTCCACGAGAAGCACAACATCAAAGCCCAAAGCACAGCAGAAGGACAGCAGTGATGGTGACCCAAAAAGCCACACCCCCTGCAGCGTGAAAATGACCCCAGGTCCAGGCCCGCTGGGCCGGAGCGCAGCCCACACCCAGAGGTGCCCACCCGCCCTGCTGAGACACAGTGCCTTTGTGACCCCAGCCACACCCAGGGGTGTGCAGGGCCCTGAATCCAGGTCAGCAGGAAAGGGGCTCAGCCGGAAGGAACAGGCAGGACGGGCGGAGAAATGACGCCCGGGGGTGTTGAGAGAGCAGCTGGGCCTCTGCCAGGCTGCAGACCCGCGGCCAGGGCAGTCAGCAGGGTCTGCGGCTCCGTGTGTGCAGCCCGTGCGCTGACCTGGCCCTCACTCACACCTGCACTGGTGCAGCCCCAGAGGAGGGAGGAGGGGGAGGGGAGAGGAGGGAAGGGGGAGCGGAGGAAGAGGAAGAGGAAGCCAGAGACCGCGTGTGGCCTGCTGAGCCTCTCTGGCCCTTTACAAGGAAAGATCAACCAAAGGCCTGCTGCCCCGGGCCACGGAGGTGGCCACAGGGCACTGACCCCCAGCCCAGGAGCTTCTCACGCACCTGAGTCACCTGACACCCGCTTTCCACACTGAGGGGGAGAGGCTGGGAGGGGGAGGCACCCAGGGCGGGTTGCCCGACTCAGGCTGGGAGCTGTCCAGCATGTGGCCGCTGGCACCCTGCCGCCCCGCCCTGCCTCAGCTTCCCCTCTGCAGAGCTGGAGATGCCCACAGCACTTTCCCAGGGTCACAGTCCTTGGGCACCTCCACCTGGCAGACAGGTGCAGGTAGGAGGAGCCGGTCCTCACTTCACAACCTGAGGACAAGAGCTGACCGGACGATCATGGCACAAACACCAGGCCGGCAGGGACTGTGGAGAGGACATGGGCGTGGCCAAGGCAGGGGGCTCGGGAAGGTGCCCCTGAGCAGGGATGCTACAGGAGGGAAGGGAGGCCCGGAACCGAGGAGGAAGGAGGGAGGTCGCTGCTGGCAGAGCCAATGGCGTGAACCAAGGTCCTGTGGTAGGACGGCCACTGCTGCTTGAGACCGGACAGCACAAGGCTGAGGCCAGACGGGCCCTGGCCACACCTGCAGGGTCTCAGGCCATGAGAGGGCCTTCTCCTTCATCCCAAGGACTGAGGGAAGGGACAGAAGGGCCCCAGGTCTGCCGACGGTGGACCCCCACCCACTGTGTTCGTGGGCTGGGAGCCCGTCTCCAGAACAACCTCGGAGTCTGTCCTCCCCGCAACTTCAGCTTCTGGCCACCAAGGCTGAGGTCACAGGAGCACAGGGCACTAGGGCTCAGGAGCCCCCAGACCACGCCTCAGCCCCCACGTGCCTCTGGCTGCGGGGACTTGCTGTCCTGGAGACCAGGGGTCTGGCGTGCCCTCTGTGCCGTGGGGAGAGGAGTCGGGGCCGCTGTCCCCAGGCTCCAGGGAGAGCTGTCCCGTTCCTGGGCTGCCCGCGTCTGGGCTCAGGCCGCCCCCATCTCCCATGCCACAGCTGAATCTCTGGCTCCCTCTGAGAGGCCTCCTGGGGGGACGCTGGACAATCTCCCTCCTCAGGGTCAGCCACCTTCACTCCCTGCCGCCGGGGGGAGCGGACACAGCCAAGGCCCCAGCGAGGGGCAGGGGCGTCTCTGGCCTGAGGGGAGCACGCCGACCCGCCCCTCCTCAGCAGGACATCTCTGCACACCTGCTAGCTCTTTAAAATGCCCGAGAGCTCCAAGACCAAGGTCTCCCTAGGCCTCGTCACCTTCTGTGACCCAGTACCCAGCAGCCCCCCCCCCCCGTCCAGCAGACCTGGCTGACCTCTGGTGGGGGAAGCCTGCCCTCCTCCCGCCCCCGGCGTGAGCAGCCCCTCTCCAGCCTCCCCCTTGGCCACCCACCGACTCTGCTTCCTCGCCTCCTCCGGCTGGGCTGACCCGGCACACACCAGGTAGTTCCGAAAGGAGCTGGGCCAGGCCAGCGGTTGGAGGTGACTGTATTTCTCCAGTTTGTGAGCCTGGCGGAGAAGGGAAGACATGTCGCAGGCCATGGCCAAGAGCCGGGGTGGGAGGGCCGCTGGGCCGCGTCCTTCCCACACCTGGTGAGTCAGAGGCGCTACGTCACCCTGTGTTCACACAGCCAGCAGCCTGGGACTTGGGTTCAGATGGGGACTGGCCCAGCTCTGGTGGCTCCGGGGTGTGGGTCCAGCTAGGTGAGCTCGGGACCAGCTGGGAGCTCAGGGTCACGGGCCTGAAAGGCCCCCGGGGTTTTATAAGGACGCAGTCTGCACACAGAGTGGGCCCAGCCTTCCCCAGCGCCCCCTGCCCCGCAGCCCAGGGCCTTCGTCTGTGAGACGGAGCCACACCACCACAGGGGCCAGAGCGCGCGGCACTCTGCAGTGTCGCCCGAGCCCACAGGCTGGGCTGGGAGGCAGCCGCCTCCAGGGAGGCCCAGGCTTCCAGGCATGGCTGTGGGCCTCACCAGAAGACCCAGGGCCTCAGGCCGGGGCCCGTCTCGGCAGATGTTTGGACACTTAACTCCAGCCGTATCCCAACGTCCACAGATGACCTCCAGCGGCCCGTTGCTGAAATCTCGGGGTGTTCTGCTCCCTGTCCAGCTGCAGCCATCGGGCAGCACAGGCCTGCTGGACTCGGTCGTGAGGGGCAGGCCATAGCAGCCATCTGGTCACCTGCGGGCCCATTTGCATGTGCCTCATGGGGCTTGTGGAGGTTCTGGGACAGTGAGGCTCCTCGGCCCCTGCGCCCTGAGACACTCCTGAGGCCACGCGAGGGCAGGGAGGACTCCAGAGCCACCACTCACCCTCCCACACCGGCTCCGTGCGTCCCTGGCTGCCCCTGGACCTGGACTGTCCCCACACTCACCCAACACCTCCTGGCCTTCCCCCCTGGCAAAGCCCTGGGGTGCCCTGGACTAGCCTGGCAGGGTGTGTCCCAGAAGCCCGCCCGCTGGACCCCTGTCCTGGAAGCTGCTCCTGCCACTGCAGCTGGACCCCAGCCACAGTCTCCCCCTGGCTTGTTGTCAGCAGGCACTGGTGACCATCTGATGTCACAGGACAGAGGCGCTTGCCCCCTTACTTCCTGTTCCCCACTGTGACGAGATCTGGAAGGCAGGGACGCTCTCTCCCTCTCCTAACTCCTGTGGGCAGCCTTGGCAGGCCCTGGTGGTCCTCAGTGCCCCTCACTTTGCCGTCACGCACCGAGGTACACGTGGGGCCTGGGAACCAGGAGGGTCAGGGTGCTGTCAGTGTCCCCACCCCTCCTCTCTATGGACGCCCAAAGTGAGTGGACAGATGAATCGAGATGGATCTGACAGCCCGTGGGGCCTGGTGACCAGGGTGGAGGGAGGGGGCTGTGTTCCCAGGCAGCACTGATGGCTGACTAGGAGGTAAAAGTCAGATCACGAGTCTCTCTGCCTAGGACAGTCTGGGCAGCGATGGCCAAGCTTCCCGCTGGACACAGAATATTAGGGCTAAAATATCTTCTTAAAGATGGCTGGAGAAATGGCAGGACCGTGGCCACTGCAGACTCAGTACTGAGGGGAAGGAGGCCAGGTCCTATGTGGGGTGGGCCACTGTGCCCAGCGGCATCTCCTTGTGAGGATCAAGGTCAACACAGAGGCGAGACTCAGTGGTGGCCTCACAGCCAGGAGGCCAAGATGACGGGAGGGCCCTGGAGTGTACTGGAGCCCCCAGCAGGACCCCAGGGCTGACTATCAGGAGTGAGGGGGAACCAGCCCGGGTAGCCTTCCCAGGAAACACAGGCACATCTCACATCTTCACAGCAGAACCTAGTGAAGAGGTCCTGGGGTCAGCTGAAGCTCTCCAGAGCAGTTGACAGACACCTGAGTCGTCTTTAAAAGAAGATGGTGCCGGGCTGGGGCTGGAACTCGGGTGAGGGGGCGCTTTCCTTGCATGTGTGAGGCACTGGGTTCCATCATTAGCACCACATAAAAATAAATAAATAAAGATATTGTGTCCATCTACAACTAAAAATAAAAATTAAAAGAAGAAGAAAGTGTCATTCTAGGCCTCCACTGAATCCTACAAACCACTTTTAAAGATGACATCTGGCACACAGTCACCAGGCACAAAAGTCAGGACAACATACAGAAAATCAACAGAGACGAGTCTTGTCAAAGAGACTCTGAACACAGAGTGGCTGACACATGACTTTGAGTGGCCAAGTTCATGGTACTCAAAGAGACAAAGGACGATGTTGAAAATTTCAGTACAGAAGGAAAAACTCCTTACCGAAGATAAATTCCAAAACTGAAAAGTCAAATGATCAAAATAAATGAGATGGATGGATTTTAGAACAGATTAGATACAGCTACAGAGAGAATCTGTGAAAATAGAAGATAGGTCAGACTAAAGAAGAGAAAATAGAGATACAAAATACAGGATGGATAATATAGGTGCACAGTGATAGAAAACACACCACAGGTGGGTTAAGGTACTCGTAACTGAGTCCCGAGAGGAGACGATAGGAGAGTGGGTGGATCAGAGAGATGTTTTGAGAAGATGACGGCTGAGGAGTGTTCAGAGCTGATGATAGACATGGAGCCCTAGATACAATAGTCAGCTGAGAGAAGGGAAAGAAATCATAAAACATATAATCCATAAAGAGCATAAAGAAGAGAGAGAAGGGGGAGAGAACAGGGGACAGGTCAGGAGGCTGAACCCAAATGGTGCATCTGCATCGAGTACAGCGCCCTCTGCTCGCTGGCTGCAGATGGAGGTTGGCAAACTGCATTGGAAAGGAGACTTGACCACATCGTGTTTACAGAAAGCACCCACAGAACAAGTAGAGATTAAGGGTGAAAGCAGAAAGCAAAATATATGTATGTACTCCCCTCATGACGGTCGGCTTTCTGGCACTGTGACAAGGCACCCGAGAAAGGCCAACTTAGAGGAGCAAAGAGTCATTTTGCTCATGGTTTCAGGGGTTTCAGTCCCTGGTCCTTTGGCTCTGCTGATTCTGGGCCTGTGGCCAGGCAGAGCATCATGGCAGGAGCCTGGAGTGGAGCAGGGCAGCTTATCTTACAGAACTGAGGAGGAGAGAGAGGGGGGCTGGGGACAAGGTCCACCCTGTGAGGACACTGCACCAGTGACCTTCTCCACCTCCTAAGGCCTCCACCACCTCCCAGTGGTGCCACCTGCGGGGACCCAGCTGTCAACACTGAGCCTTTGGGGAGCCTGCAGAGCCAGCTGTAGGACATGCGTGCACACGGGTGCAGGAGCCCTGTTTGGGGAGATGGCTTGAATTGCGGTTGACTATGAGCCACGGAGATTTGGGCATTGTCGCCTTCCGTAGTCTCACGGACTTGGCCCGGGATCTCGAGTGACTTGGCTGAGATTGCTGATCGGGTCAGCGCCATTTTGGTGGTGTGTGTGTGCGGCGCGTGTTAGTCGTTGTTAGAGCCAGAGAGAAAAGTTATCAGAATAAAAAGCTGTTTGTCTCCAGTTTGCCTCTGAACTTCTTCCCCGTGGCTTCGTTGCTCCAAGCGGCCATCGCTTCAGGCAGCAACAAGTGGCGGCCCGTACGGGGACTTCGGAGCGGACAGGTAAGAACTGAAAGGTCTCTAAAGATGGGTTCGAATATAACTGAATCCCAAGTGATAGAGGCTATGCAAAGACTCCTTGATATACCTGACTCTGTTCTCAGTGAGGAGATATAGAAAAAAGTGAAAGTGATCAAAAAAGCGTAGCTTCCACTGGGCCAACTGAGACCAGTAAAGAGAGTATTAGAAGAGTCCCAAAAATGACAAAAATCCAAGCTATTAGAGCTATTCGGGAGTTATTTGTGATAGCTGAAGGATACTTGCTCTTAATGGAACCTGGGCCTCAGGATATTGCTGTCAGTGAAATTAGCAGTGGTGAGGAATCTAGTAAAAGTGATCCTGAGAAAATGAGGAAAAAGAAACTAAAAAAGACCGAGAAAAAGGACCGTCCAGTAGAGGAACCACTTGTGTCCTCTACTCCCCCATGGGTGGAATCCATTACAGAAAATATGAAGGGTATTACTAGGCATTTGCATACCCTAGAAACAGAAATAAAAAGTCTTTCTGATCGCTTATGCGCTCTCGAGGGCAACTCACAGATACATTGGGAACCGCCAGCATTTGAAAAGAAAAATGGACAGAGTGTCCATCAGTCAGTAGATTTCAAAACAATAAAAAATCTCAAAGAGGCAGTAATGACTTATGGGCCCCAAGCTCCTTTCACGTTGAGTATGCTGGAGTCCCTTAACACCTTTAGCTTAACCCCCTCAGACTGGAAAAGTCTATGTAAAGCAGCATTAAGTGGGGGGCAATTCTTGGTTTGGCGATCGCAATTCCAAGAACTTTGTATAGAAACGGCTAAAAGAAACGCGGCTGCAGGGTTTGAAAACTATAATATAGACATGCTCACAGGAGAAGGGCAATTCGCAGACTTACAGGCTCAAACAGATTATGACCCAGATGTATATGCTCAGATAAACACAGCTGCCTTAGAGGCATGGAAAACTGTACAAGGACCTGGGGATCTACAAGGTAGCTTGTCAAAAGTGATTCAAGGACCTAATGAGCCGTATGCCGAGATTGCTGATCGGGTCAGCACCATTTTGGTGGTGTGTGCAGCGCGTGTTAGTCGTTGTTAGAGCCAGAGAGAAAATTATCAGAATAAAAAGCTGTTTGTCTCCAGTTTGCCTCTGAACTTCTTCCCGCAGCTTCGTGGCTCCAAGCGGCCATCGCTTCAGGCGGCAACACACGGGTGTGTCTCCCGCACTGACAAAGGTGGTTCTTAAGCCAGGGAACTTGTGGAGACGAGGGGAAGTCAACGTGGGGTTCACAGAGGACCGCCTCGTGGTGACGTTCCCGCTGCCTCTGGAGTGTTCGGGAGCGCTCCCCGTCTGTGTCGAGCGGCACATGAACGCAAAGTGGACAGAACTACAGAGAGAGATAGACGGAGCCCCAGAGGCCGTG
Organism: Tamias sibiricus; assembly: GCA_025594165.1. Taxonomy (NCBI): domain Eukaryota; kingdom Metazoa; phylum Chordata; class Mammalia; order Rodentia; family Sciuridae; genus Tamias; species Tamias sibiricus. Next base: position 176,028,471 of record CM046661.1, on the reverse strand, counting down.
TGAGCCGTGTCCTGAGCGCTGAGAGCACACGTGGAAGGAAGGGCAGCAGGAAGAGGGCAGCTGGAGGAGGCGGGCACCAAGGCGGGCACCAAGGCTGAACCGGGGGCGCACAGCGGGCCCCCCCGCCAGTGAGCAAACAGCTCGTGCGGCCTCGCGGACGGGCATGGTGTGAGTACGGCACCAGCCAGGTCCCAAGGAGCCTCGGGGACACGAGGACCTCCAGGGCCTTCCACAATGACGGTTTGAAGGAGCCCTAATTAGGAAGGGCTGTTGCAGCTAGCTGGAAGCCATGGGTTCCACCTGATATGTATGTGACGCACCTGTAGGCACCTGCAAAGCTGAAGGTATATAACCGGGTGAAAGCGGTCCGAGTTAGGAGAACGGAGAATTCAGTCAGCCGGGCAGTCACTCGGTCGGTCAGAAGAATCAGCGGTCAGAACGTAGGCAGAGCGGTTACAGAAGAGAAACCAGATAGAAGAAGTAATGACTGGTCAGAGTTAGGCCGAGACTCCTGAGGAAGACAGAAGACAGAAGACAGAAGAAGGAAGAAAGAAGAGAGAAGAAAGAAGCTCTAATCTTACTCTAAGCTAAGCTCTATCTTTCTATCTTTCTAACTAAGACTCTAAGCTAAGAATCTTACTCTAAGCTAAGCTCTATCTTTCTATCTTTCTAACTAAGACTCTAAGCTAAGAAGACAAGAAGAAAAGCTCGCTTTAATCTTTCTCTCTAAAAATCTTTCTTTCCCTCTCTAAGCTCTCTCTAAGAAAGTAGAAGTAAAAGTAAGAAAAGCTTAACTCTGCCTCCGAGAGTTTTTCCTCCCGGTTTTCGGTACCAGGCAGCTTACAACGGTTCTAGAAAGCGAGAGGGAGCATCACCCCTGGTAGGGTGTGGGAGGAGGAAGGGCTGCGGACCCCCACCGGGAGCCTGAGGCCTCTTTGTGTGATGAATGACCTCTGGGTGCCCGGGAGCCACTGGGCAGCTCCTGCAGGGCTGCTGGGCCAGAGACCCCGGCGTAGGACCTGACACTGGGAGCCCTGGCCCCTCCAGCTACGATCTGAGTGAGGACATCTGCCTCGAAGGCCTTGTGCGGCCTGGGGCCAGTCCACGGGCTGGGGGACGGGAGGCACTTCACGTGGCCCTCTTCTAATCAGCACTGGGGCTCCCCAGACCCTGGACAACAGGGGCTCTCGGAGCCAGTGTGGCTTCATTCCTGTCTCTGCCCTGCACCTGAGGCTCCGGTGGCCAGGGGTGGCAAGCCAGGGACAGGACCAGGTGCCCTCCCCTCCACGGTACTGCGGAGTGGGCTCCAGAGCTGGCCTTCAGGATGGCAGGTCAGGGACCTCTGAGTGATGGCCTCCCCCGGCCCAGAGAAGCTTGGCAGGCACCACTCCAGCCCTCTGCTGGGGTCCCTCCAGCTGGCCTCTGGAGAGAGCATGGGGCAGCCCCAGTGTCCTGCCTGCTGCCCTCCAGGGTCTGCAGCAGGACTTGAGGAGCAGGGCCCTCCTTCCTTCTCAGGTGGCCGTGCCTTGCCTCTTGCCGAGGGATCCTGCACCAAGGGACCCACCTGCCTCCTCTCTGGCCCAGCGGTGGCTTGCTTCTCTTCTCCCCCAGTGAGTGATGCAGGCAGTACAGTGAGTACCCCAGTGAGTGATGAGGGCACAGTACCCCAGTGAGTGATGAGGGAACAGTACCCCAGTGAGGGCACAGTACCCCAGTGAGTGATGAGGGCACAGTACCCCAGTGAGTGATGAGGGCACCCCAGGGTACCCCAGTGTGTAGGTGAGGGCACGGTCCCCCGGTGCGTGATGACGCAGTGTCCTGTGTGATGTGATGAGTAAGTGCACAGCACACGTGTCTGTGAAGGAGTGAATGGCCGAGCTCTGGTCCACATTGAGCTGCACCAAGACTCAGCCACCTGAGGCATCCCACCTGCACCAGCGTCTCCCGTCACCATGGCAAGGGGACACCAGGTCCAGGCCCAGGGAGGGCAGACGCTGCCCTCTGCATCCTCTAGCAGGGAGCCCCTCCTCCTCCGTCAAACTGGGAAGGTGCACTTTACAGACACGTCCTCGTTCTCGGGGTATTTGGAGCTAGCATCTCTCGAGGCTAACAAACGGTGGAGGTTCAGCTGCTACCCCAATTTTACATCAGGCTGTTTCCTCCTGCCCAACTCGAGTGAAGCTCTATGATGCTCATTTTTTAAAGCCCGACTACACAATCCTCTTCTTCCAAAAGCACCTCCGTCTGAAGCTCCATGTCCACGGCAGATGCCACGATCCGTCTGTCGCCCGTTGGTATTTGGGCCCCAGGAGGTTTCTGGGAGGAAGGTCATGTAGGGCGAGGCGGGGTTCCAAGCCGCCTCTGCCTCCCATCTCCCAGCACGCTCTGGCAGTGCGACCTCTGGGAGTGCGACCTCTGGCAGTCGACCTCACTCCTTCCCATCAAGAAGTGGGGTCACATCGAGACCCCTGGAATCCGCACTGGCTCTGCAGACTCATTGTGACCAGGAGAGAGGGGATAACGTGGCTTCCAGGAGGGTCGGGGGCCCTGCAGCCTCCTCTTGGCCTTGGGAGGACCTCTGTCCTCCCCAGCCGCCCTCTGTGAAGGCCGAGGCCACGGGGGAGAGGCCTGGCACAGGTTGGCGTCGGCTGGGTTCAGCCTTCGAGTCAGTCACCCAGGCCTGGCCCTGGGGTCTGGTGGAGGGCGTCCCCTCACACAGACAGCAGCGCCAGGCAGTCGCACCCCCCCCGCCAGGGAAGCCCCCCGGGCAGCTCCCGACATCATGAGCAGAGACGCCTCGACCCCGTCCACCTCCAGACCCACGCAGCGCCCAGCTCGGGGCCGCGTCCACGACCCTGGGGCTGTCACGCAGCATCAGACGGAGGTCGCCGGCTGGGGCTCCCTCTGCGTGGCGAGACCCGGGGCAGTGTGCTGTCTCGGGTTTGCACACGGCTTGCCTTTTCCTTGTCGTTGGTGGCTGTGGGTTTATGAAGACGGAGCCATTGTGACGGACACACGCTCTCTGGGACACATGCTGTCCGTCAGACTGATCCCCCCCCCCCCGAGGCATCTCTCCAAACCCGTGTCTTGGTGCCCTGCGTGAATTCAGTGCCAGGTGCAGCACCAGCCATCTGTCCCAGCCACAGAGAGCCACCTGCAGAGTCGGACCCCTGGTGCCACCATAGCTGCCCTGAGGACAGACTGCCCCTTTGGCAGCCCTGTGGCCTGACTCTCCAGATGGCCGTTTGTGTCCCAAGCCCCCCTGGGCACTGCTCAGCTGGGCAGACACTGCAGCCCTCTGCCAGTGTGCGTGCAGAGCTTCATTCCCTAAAGCTTAGCTTGGCGGGCTGATGGGGCAGTGTCCCTCTGAGGGACAGCCGTCCAGGCTCCTGTGGTGGGATGCCTGTCACTCCGCACCAGGGCGCCACCTTGATTCAAAACCTCTCTGCTCCAGGTAGCTCCCTTGACTTGAGGCTGCTCCTCCCCCTGATCACAGAAAAGCTGTTATGAATTCACTGTTTTATGTGAGACTCAAATCTCCACACTGCTCTGTTAATGGGACCAACCCCAAAACAAAACAGAAAGAAAACACTAAGTGGTATCAATCCGTGAGTTCTTAGAGGGAAGACGAATCCTGCCAAAGTGTGTTTACAAATACGCTTACTAGCAGGCCAGGTGCCTTAAAGGAGCACAGCGATCCTCGCAGGTTTGATAAATGAATCCAAAATAAAGGAACTGGTGTAAATGGACTCTCTCTATTTCAAGGTGTTTTTCTGCAGGCTGGAAAAACTGTCAGGAGCAGGAGCACCGAGGCTGGAACCGAGGCTCAGCACACTTGCTGGGAACTCAGAGGCCACGCCTCCTCCGGACGCCACCTGTGCCGGGCCGGGGCCCTGGGCAGGTCACAGGACCATCTGCCCAGGGGTGGATCCGGGACCGTGTTGATGACTGGATGAGATGCCACACAGACGCCCAGCCTGGGGCGGGCAGAGGCCAGCGTGCCTTGGCCTCTCCAATCCTCGCCCCGCCATGGTAATGCCGGAGCCCGCGGTACCAGGAACCGGCCAACTCCAGCGCTCAGGACCCCCCACGGAGGGGCCATCCTCCCGCACCCCGCTGCCCCAGCCCCAAAGAGCAGTGGGAACCGTCTGAAGGCCACTAAAGGATTGAGGGAGGGGACAGCTGTGGCTTAGGACCCGTGAGTGTCCCTCATTCACTCTCCAAACGTGGTGGCGGCTCGGGGGAGCGGGGACCTGCTCGGGATGACAGTCACAGTGGCAGAGCAGGACCCAGACTCGGCCCCTCTGCCCCACGGTCACCTCTCACCTCACCATGGGCCCTCGTGTCTACTTCCCCTGGCCCGGAGGGCACAGGCCCCACAGCACAGTGACCAGCGAGTGCGCGGCTGGGCGGCGAGGCTCACGGGCAGGGTCCCTGTCGAGCTCGGGCCTGCGGGTCGTGGTTCCACGAGAACTGCAAGATCCGACGACACCCATGAGCCCCGCAGCCCTGAAGGAGCCCAGCGGGCACCGCCAGGAGAAGAGTCTTACAGAGGGGAAAGGAAGGCCCCCTCGCTCTCCTCACTCACTTGCTCAAGCTGCAGAGCCCCGGCCTTTTATTTTTATTTGGGAACAAGTTGAAACAGCCCTCCAAATTAAGGAAATAACTTTACAAACTCGAGCTTTATGTTTTCTTATTTTAGAAATACTCATTGCCTCAATATGTCTCTCCTATGTACTTATATAAAAGCGTTTTTTTCTCTCTCTCACTTGCCAATTTTTAATGATTTTTTTTCTTCCCTTCCACTTACAACAAAGCAATCCTTTCAAATTAATTAAGTTCTCATTAAAATGTATTATTGTAATGTCCCAGCTACTGAACAGTGATTTTGTTTCTGGGAGATCGAGCCTGCAAAGGAAACAGCATAAATCGTGCAAGGAGACAATTCCAACGCGCTTCCCGCCTCCCGGAAGGACCAAAGGGAGTTTGCACACAGTAGGTTCCAAATGCATAGCGGTGATGGTTATTAGGGCCATGAATACGCAGAGCACCTGCGGGGACTTTGAAGAGTGCGTGGCCGCACGGTGAACTGCTCAGTCGCGGTGAGCTGCTCAGTCGCCGCAGCCGTGCTTGGGTAGGCCTGAGAAAACCCACCCCCAGACATCTGAAGCCCATCCAGAGACCACGGAGCTGCCCCTGGGGCCCGGGTCTTCGCACCTCCAAGGCGCGTGAGAGGGGACGTGCGGGAAGAGGGCTCTGGGCCCCAGAAGTCAAAGGTGTCCCCTGCGTCAGGCCCGCCCTCCCTCCCTGGCCGGGGTAGCTGTTTGCTGGCCGGGACCCGCGAGCTCAAGTCACGCTCAGCCTCATCCCGATGTCTGACAACATCGAGAGCACAGAAAACGGAAACACAAAAGGGGGAAACGTCCTCGCGATGGGAAGAAAGGGGAGAATCTGCCTCGATTCTGAGGGCCACGGAGCCTCCTGCAGTGGCTGCTGGCGGTGGCCTGCGTTGGTGGCCTGCGTTGGTGGCCTGCGTTGGTGGCCTGCGTTGGTGACCTGCGTTGGGTGCACAGGTGGAAGGACGGAGCCTCACGGGAAGCCTGAGTTCTGCAGCCCTCGGGGCTGTGAGAAATGCCAGGGAGAGGCTCCCTCGGTGATGGGCACTGTGAAGACTGGGCTCGAGCCACCTGGGGAGCAGCCGGGGCCTGGGCGCAGTTCCGCAATGAGCCCCAGTGGCTTGGTCCGCGGGACGGGCCAGGGAGCCAGTCTGGGTTCGCTGATACAACCCTCGTGCCATTTGATTCCCTTCTGCTTGCTGCTGGGTTGTGAGCCTCCGGCTCTGGCCCCTGCCTTCATTTCCCATCTTAGTCTCCTCCCTGGGCACCAGGCCTGGCCGCCCCCTCCCTGTCCTGCCAGTTACCCTTGGAAGGTGCTGGCCAGTGCCCTACCTTGTGGACTCTCATCGTCCCACCAGTAGGACCAAGGCCACGAAGTCCTCCATGAAGGACACCTTGTGCACCCCGAGGACACCGCTGGCCCTGTGCCGTCCCTCCAGCTGAAGGCAGAGCAGTGTGGCGGCCACAGTGTGTCCCTGCGTCCCGCAGCCACAACACGCCTCCCCTGGTCCAGGCTTGTCATCTACCCGTGGGCTCAGCGGTCAGCTCTGGTCCCCATGGAAAGCTCCACCCAGGTGGCACCACATTGCACCAAACAACGGTGGTGTGCCCCGGCTGAGCGGGGCGAGCCCCTGCCCCTGCCCGGAGAGTGGAACTGGACCCAGACGAGTCCACGCCTCCCAGAGCCTAGGAGGCCGCAGGGGAGGGGACGGCCTCAGACGGGAGGAATGCAGCCCACATGCCCAGGAGCAGCAGATGGAGAGAAGCCCCGGTCATCCTCCTGGCTCTGGTCCCTCGCAGGACGCTCACGAGCCCCCGTGACCAGCTCCTGCTCCTCGTTCAGTCCAAACAAGTTTGTTTCCGCTGCTTGCGAGCAGATGGTTTGAGTGACTGCCTTGAAGCAGCCGCCAGTGCAGCGCCCGTCACACGATCGGGGCTCAGTGACATGGCCTCCATCTCCCACCCCACCCACTGGAGGGAGGTCGGCTTAGTAAGCGCCATTTCAGCCCAAAAGGGCATCGCCGCCCCCCGCCAGGCTGCAAGGACTCCAGGGCCCACACGGGTTTTGGGGGAACCTGGGCTCTCCTGCAAGCAGGCTGCGCGACTCCAGGCAGCGCGGAGCTCCCTGGGAGAGCCTGTGACAGCAAGTGCACAGAGGGCAGAGGTGACAGCAGCCTGGGCACAGGCACCAGGCTCCCGCAGCCTGCACCTTCCTAAGTTGGAGGTCGCCTGCGAGGGCCTCCTCCCTCGCCTGCTGCCACCCAGGGTCACATCCGTCCTCCACGGTACTCCCAGCACCGTCTCAGCACTGGCTCGAGCCAGCCCTTACCGCCACCCGGAGCCCCCAGCTGAGACAGCAGGCCACGCAGGCCAAGGTCAGAGCAGGGCCCCCCGGGCCAGCCAGCACCAGGGATGCTGTGAACCCTTGAAGCAGTGGCCCGTCAGCTGGGATGCAACCCACAGAATTCACACGTCTGGATTCCTGATGACATTATTTAAATTACCTCTGATTTATCACTAACCCAATATGCTTTGTCATTTCTAAGTAATTACAGAAAATATTGTAATCTAAGTGCTATTGCATCAGGAGCGAAACTCCACATAAACACCACCTCTGCTGCGGTCAGTGCAGCAACGCGGATCGGGGCCGGCTGAGTTTTTGAATTTGAACGTGTTGAGAGGTCTCAATCCCCGCCTCAGCACCTCGGCCATCAATCCCCTCCATTAGAGAGCGAGGGACCCATGGCAGCCCAGGCTCCCTCTTACCCTTCAGTGGTCACAGCTTCCTCCAGCAAGGGACAAGGGACCAGCCCAAGAGCTCAACACAGTCCTGCCTGACATGCACAGGATCTGCTTCTTCCTGGGCAGCCTTCACCAAACACTTCATTTACCTTGACCATCAGGGCCAGAACTGTGCGGTGAGTAGTACCAGGAGGCAAGCCCCGCCCACCACCTTGGCCACACCCACCACCTTGGCCACGCCCACCACCCTGCCACTCCACCACCCTGCCCAGCCCACCACCCTGCTCAGACAGATCCACCAGAAGAGCCTGGCACAGGGGTTCAGTCACAGGAGTGGCTCAAGCTGTGGTCCTCCTCACTGGGACCAAGTAGCCTCTCTGAGTCTCAGCCGTGCCCTTGGCAGAACACCACGCACAGCTAGCTAGGCCATCGTCACACCACAGCTGGTCCACGTGATCGATAAGAGATGGGTAAGGAAACAGGAGCAGGTTGCAGAGTGCTGCATGGGGTGAGGAACTGGTGAGTGACGGAGAAAAAAGGCATCCATGGAGTCCAGAGGAGCAGGAAGGAGATTTCAGAGATCTAGGTACTCACCTCCTTATAAGAGGAACTACTTATAGCTGCATGGAACTACTTAGTACAAGCAGTACAGAACAATACAGTCCATCTCCACGAGACAGAAAATCAGGAGGAGGAGACGGGGCTGGGCAGCTTGGTACACGGTGGGCACTCAGGAACATGTGTTGCATGGATGAACCGTAAAAGAGATGCCAAGAGGGAGGAACCTATGGAGGCTTGAGACGCTGACAGTAGGGATAGGAAGGACCACAGAAAAGACACCACAAGGGACAGAGCACATGGTCCTGGTGTGGGGTGGCAGACCCTGGGGACAATCACAAAATGCTCTAGAAAGAGGGACAAACACGGAATAAAATTGAGTGGGGGAACAGAAACCAACCCCAGCTCCCACAACACACGAGTGTTCCAAAGACAGAAAATAAAATCAATAATCAGGACAAGAAAGGACTCTATATGAAATCAGGAAAATGTCCCAGACTTTAAAATCATTGTGCTCAGCATGCCTAAAGAGATAGCCAAGGTGAATGAGGGAGAATGCACTTTTTGAAGAAGAAACTATAGAAAAAATTTAAGGGCATATAAAAATAATAATAACAGCAGATGTTTATTTGAAAAAACAGTGATTAGAAAAACTAGCCAATGAAATATATAGCCCTTGAAATAAAATGTGTGCTCAAAGGAGAACATTTAGGTGGAACAGACTTAAAGAGAGAATTGGTGAATTAGAGGGAATACTGAGGAAGTCACTTAGACTGCCGCCAAAGACAAAATGATTGACGTAGAGATGCAGATGTGGCTATGCACACACACATGCTCACACATACACATACTGTCATGCACACGCTCAAACATACACATGCTCACACACACACTCACACGTTCACATACACATGCATACACATGCTCTCACACACATGCTCACAAACACACTCACAAATTCACATGCTCACACATACACATGCTCACAATACACATGCTCTCACACACATGCTCACATACACATGCACTCACACATACACATGCTCACACACATGCTCATATTCACATACACATGCTGCTCACACACACATGCTCACATACACATGCTCTGACACACATGCACATGCTCACATACACAACACATGCTCACAAATACACATGCTCACATACACATGCCCTCACATACACATGCTCACATGCACATGCTCACATACACGTTCACATACACATGCTCACATGCATGTTCACACACACACTCACACATACTCATGCTCACACACACATGCTCACATACACATGCTCACACACATGTTCACATACATGCTCACAAGCACATGCTCACATACACATGCTTACACATACACATGCTCTGGCATACATGCTCACAAACATGCTCACACATACACACACATGCATCTCTCACACACATGCTCACATACACATTCACATACACATGCTCACATGCACATGCTCTCACACACATGCTCACATGCACATGCTCTCACATGCTCACATTCACATACACATGCTCACATACACATGCTCTCACACACATGCTCACATACACATGCTCACACACATATTCACATGCACATGCTTACACGCATGCTCACACATACACACATGCTTTCACACACACATGCTCACACACGTTCGCTACACATCACTCACCACATACACATGCTCACACGTGTGCACAACACATGCTCTCACATACACATGCTCACACATACAAATGCTCACACACATGTTCACACACATGCTCACACACACTCACACATACACATGCTACACTGACACACATGCTCACAAACATGCTCACAAATACACATGCTCACATACACATGCCCTCACACACATGCTCACATACACGTTCACATACACATGCTCACATGCATGTTCATACACCCACTCACATGCACATGCTCACATTGCACCATGCTCACACATGCTACTCACACACACATGCTCTCACACACACATGCTCACATACACATGCTCACATGCACTCACATACACATGCTCACATGCACATTCACATCAACATGCTCACACACATGTTTTACACATGCTTACACATACACATGCTCTGACACACATGCTCACAAACATGCTCACAAATACACACACATGCTCTCACACACATGCTCACATACACATTCACATACACATGCTCACATGCACATGCTCTCACACACATGCTCACATGCACATGCTCTCACACATGTTCACATACACATGCTCACATACACATGCTCTCACACATATGCTCACATACACATGCTCACATGCTCACACACACATGTTCACATACACATGCTTACACATGCACATGCTGCACACACATGCACATGCTCACATGCACTCACACACATGCTCACAAACATGCTCACAAATACACGTGCTCACATGCTCACATACACATGCTCACATACACATGCTCACATACACATACTCACATGCACATGTCCTCACACACACATGCTCACACATTACACATTCACATACACATGCTCACATGCACATGCTCACTCACATGCTCACATACACGTTCACATACACATGCTCACATGCACATGCTCTCACACACATGCTCACATACACATTCACATACACATGCTCACATGCACATGCTCTCACACACATGCTCACATACACATGCTCACACACATGTTCACATACACATGCTTACACATGCACATGCTCTCACACACATGCTCACAAACATGCTCACAAATACACGTGCTCACACATACACATGCTCACATACACATGCTCACATGCACATGCTCTCTCACACACATGCTCACATACACGTTCACATACACATGCTCACATACACATGCTCACATGCACATGCTCTCACACACATGCTCACATACACATTCACATACACATGCTCACATGCACATGCTCTCACACACATGCTCACATACACATGCTCACACACATGTTCACATACACATGCTCACATGCACATGCTCTCACACACATGCTCACATACACATGCTCACACACATGTTCACATGCACATGCTCACATGCACATGCTCTCACACACATGCTCCCACATACTCGCACATACACATGCTCACACGCATGTTTGCATACACACGCTCACACGCATGCTCACACATACACATGCTTTCACACATATGCTCACACACATGTGAACACACTCCCACATACACATGCTCACACACATGTGCACATACACACACACACACACTGCATTCCATCAGGTCTACATGCACCTTTCACATCCTGATGCATCTGAAGTGGTGTGCACAGGGCAATCAGAGACACTCCATCTAGGTTGGAGGTGAGCCCCAGGCAGAATCTCCATTTGCCCCACCAGTTGATGGAAAGTACTGTTGATTAAAATCAAGAGTCAGTGTGTCCAGGCTTGAGGGAGGTCTAAAATCTCAGGGGAGTTCCTAAGTTTCCTGCTGCCCTGTCCTCGCGGTGGGCTTGTTTTGCATTCACGGCAATAGCGAGGCTGCAGCCCCAGGGCCCCACTTCATGCAGAAATCTCCCACTGACGTCTCACCCTGGCACCTTCCTCTCTGTGGTGCATGAAAACAGGGCTCCCTCCCTGCGCTGGTGGCTCCATGGGTCAGGTAAAGTGCACTGACCTGCAGAGACGGAGGGTGACTCAGGAGACCCCACGCATGACAGGTAACAATTGCAGAAGGAGAAAAGAGAGAAGCACTCTAAAGAAGTCATCACTTAGTTTTTTTTGCAGAGAGGAAAAAAGAAGAAGTCCTCAGTTCAAAATCGCCCTGTAAGAAAGTGTAGGATAAACAAAGAAAACCCACCGAAGACGCACGGGATGCGCTGCAGCACAGCAGGAGAAAGGAGAACGCGCGGCAGCTTCCGGGGGAAGAGGCAGGTGCCCATAAAGGGACACCGTCAGGGGGACAGGTCAGAGTGATGGGATCGGCAGAGATGGGGTGCTGTTCTCCAGGCTGAGGGCACAGAGAGTCACAATGAAGCAGCTGCTCAAGGAAAAGAGACTGGGCACTGATGAGAGCTCACCGCCAAAGACACGCCCTGTGGAGCCGGGGAGGCTCAGAGGCACACGGAGGTAAGGGAGGGCCTGGAGTGGGCCTGGAGTGGCGGGTGGGCGGCGGCGACACGGCTGCATGTTGGTCTGTAAGATAACGTCAGCAGGTTGGGGGGTGCAGGAAAGTGCAGATGGCAGGAACAGGAAGATGACAGAGGGGTCAATGGGTGACACAGTCAGTGGAGGTCCCTGTCGTGTTGGACCCTCCCCTGCAGGTGCCCCAGTCTCCCCCATGACACTCCCCCGGGTCAGCTGCGGGGACTGGGTGCACCAGCTCCGGGAGCTGAGCTGTCTCTCAGGGGACGCGTGTGCCTGCAGCTCGGCGTCTCCACGACACGGGGGGGGGGTCCCGGCTCTGCTCCCCACAGCTGGCGTGATGTTGGCACCGCACGCCCGTCCCGACAGCCTCGCCCACACCAAGGACAGGCGGGACGCCGGGAAGCAGCTGGTCTCGGGGGAGGCTTCACCCATGAAGGTCACGCTGACAGAGCGTCGCGAGTTCCCCTTGCAGGTCCCCGTGACGAGAAGGAGGAGAGCCAGGCTCCTGGGGCCTCACGTGGGTGAACTCACCCCGTGGACACTAAGAGGAGCCCGGCTGCGTCCTGCAGGGCTCCTCCAGTGTGGAGCGGCCCCCCGAAGACCCCAAGCCCCTTCCTCAAGAGCAGCCTCCAAATGGCAGCGGACACCTCCAGGCCCCTGGGCCTCACACCTTGCCCACTGCAGCCCTCTCAGCCCAGCGCCCTGCCTGTCCCCTCCCACCACAAGGACCTGGGGAGCTGCCTCTGCCTCAGAGTCCCTGTGGACGTTGGGCTTCCCCTCCGCCCCACGGGAGGGCCGCCGGCCAAGGCGGGACGTGCCTGGGCCTTTGTCCTGAACCTGTGTCTGTGTCCTCGTTTTTGCTGCTACAGCAAGTTGCCATAGGATGGGGGCGGGGTGGGGGCTTAGAGCCACACTGACACCACAGCCCTGGGGCCGCAGGCGACCAGCGTCTCTGTCACCTCAGCCTCGTCCCACAAGGGCCACCCTATAACCTGCCACCTCCCAAAGACCCCGCCTACGAGCACATCCACACTGGGGTCAGGGTTCCCACGTGGCTTCTAGGGGTCACGATCACCCAGCCCCACAGAGTCCGCATTTTCCTAGAGACTGTGTTTGTTTCTGCGTCTCCGCCGTGTGGCAGCTGCGTTGGCAGAGCAGCACGTGGCCGGACGCTCGCCACCTGCAGAGCTGGGGAACTGACGCTTCAACACGAGGTCCTGGCACGCCAGGGTTTGCGTCTTACGCAGGCTCTTGTCTATGCTTAGCGACGTCGCGGAAATCGGTTGAGCGCTTCGAGGTGATGTGTGGTGTGTTGTGAATATTTCCCTTTTCAGATAATGGAAATACACTCCTGGTGGCCACACCGTCGTGGACCTTCTGATCCACAGGAGTTCACCAGCACCTCGCATGAACACAGGGCCTGCGCCAAGGGGCTCGGGCTTCACGAGAAGCGCACATATAAGGTAGATGCTTAAAATGCAAAACCAAAGACTGCACAAGAGTCAAACGGCACACCACCTCCAAAATAACAAAGAAAAAGACAAAAGAAAAACTGCAGAAAGCTCTATTGCCCGGCAGAAGGAAAGAATAGAAAGAAAGCAAGAAACGGAATAAACCAGACGTGAGTGACACTATCAGCAGCCCCAGTGCCCAGAGGACTGAGGTCATGGCACAGACCACCACTGGAGTCTTAAACACAACTTGTTCTTCACTGTAAGAAACATCTGAAGGCAGGCCACACAGAGAAGTTAAAAATAAGAGGTGGAAAAATATACACAAGAAAACACGATGTAAAAAGGGGTGTAGCAAGAGACAGAGGGAATGTGATAAGGCACAGAAAACCTTCAACAAGGTCTGGAATGAAATTCCATGATAAGAGAAGTAAAAAATAATGAAAACCACCAATGTAGAGAGTTTTCCAAATACACAGTATTTGTGTGTTTTTTAGAATCTATAAAAGATGACTTTACAAATAAAAGTGTTCAAAACTCACCTGGATGAGCAGAGGAACTAGAGCACCCACATCAGCATGGGGGGGGGGTGACAGGTGGCAGGGGACACGGACTTCGGGAACCTGCGGTGACCAAGAGGATGTGGCACAGCAGCAGGAGAGACCTGGGGACCAGGCCGTCGCAACGACCCCACATCGAGACGCCAGGGTGGGGGGAGACGCCGAACCCCAAACCTTGTACCTTTTATGAAAAGTAACTAAAAGTGGGCCAGAAACTCACACTTCAGGTCTGAACTGTCAAGTTTCTGGAAGCCATCGGAGTAGAAAAGCTCATGACCTTGAGTCAGGCAGAGGATTCTTTCATGAGATCCAGCAGGAGAGACGGATGAGAACTCGTGAACACGAGCCCTCCGTTCTGCGGGGGCTGGCCTGGGAGGACCAAGTCCCAGGCCGTCACCCCGTTTGCGATTCACAGACCCCGTAAAAGCCTGGATCTGCACCACCATGAGCACCGTCCATTCCAAGCTGGCAGAAAAGCCTGAGTGGGCGTCTCACCGAGGAGACCCCGAGGACAAATACGCCCAAGGGAAGGCGCTGGGCTTGGTGGGCCACCAGGGAAATGCCACTGAAACCACAGAGATGGGGCCCGCCCGCCATGGAGTGCTAAACTGAGATGAAACCAAAACCACAGCAGGGCAGCCCCCGGCGCCACACAGGTGTTCCCACCCTGAGCAAATAGACCAGGATGTGGCTGCCCGGAGTGCCACCTGGTGCCACCTGTGGAGAAGGGGCAGGAGGCTTCTGACTGGGGTCCTTCCCCAGCACCACCCAGCGACCCGCCTCCCTGCAGGAGAGATGGCGCCAAGGTCCCCACGAGAACGTGAAGGCAAGTGCTCCGCAGCCCAGGCTGAAGCCAGCCAGACACCCTCCACCAGGCGGGCAGCCGGCAGAGGCAGCCAGCCCTCCAGGTCCAGACCCTCCGAGACCCGTCAACTCTAGGAGGAGCCACGAAGGGACAGCGCTCAGCAGTACCGTGACCCGAGCGCTGAACCCCGCCACGCGGGGCTCGCAGAGGCTGTACCCGGCGTTGCTCCAGGGACGTGAGGTGACGTCCTGCAGAAACCCAGCTGTGGGGTGGACACAGGGCACTGTGGGCGCGAGGGGGCTGGACTCCGAGGACAGCCCTTGGGCATGGGGGTCACCGCAGTGACACCGTTAGGCAGAACACGGAGTTCTGTACAATTAAAAGAGCAGATTTTACTGTATGCAGACTTTAGAATAAAAGTTTAAAAGAAAGAAATATATCCAACTTAGATACCCAAACTGGGTAGGACAGGAGAAGAAAAGAGAATTATGAAGCCATCTTACACGAAGAGTATAGAGAGAAATACAGAAAAGCTACCAGCAATTCATAGGTAGCATCGTAGATCATTACCAAGTGGGGTTTTCACAGGGATTCTTAACAGTTCAGTGTAAGAAAATCTATCATTGTGATACACAAAAGTAACAGAATATAAAAGAACACATGTAATCAGCAGGACAGTCACAATAACGGCACTTGATAAAATCCAATACCCATTCAGGGTGGAAGCACCTCGCAAAGAATGGCCCTGTGCTCCAGTGCAGGGGGACGGTGACCTCCTGCGAAAGGTCATTCAAGTCGCCAGCCACGAGAACACGCTTCTCACCAACAGAATAAAACTCGGGGGAAGGAAGGGACAAAGATGTGTGATTTGGGAGCCGTGAGCCTTATGTATGTAATCAGCCCTCAGAGACGCCCCCACGGCCCCCTTCCACCTGAATGGTCAGGGGTGGGCGGTCCATTCAGAGCTGGGTGACGGTCACCACCATTGATTTCCATCGCTCGACCATAGCCACCGCTGCCCACTTACCTCCCTCCTCCACCACCCAGCCGTGGCCGGGCCAGTCTGCGTCCTGCCCTGCTGACAGCTGGCCCCGGGCATTTCATGTGAACGCAGCTGTGGTGTCTGTGTCCGGCCTCCTCCTCTTACACACCGAGCTTTGTTCCTTAATGCCATCGTCTGTCCATCCATCGGCCGGGGCATCTGGGTTCTATCAGCAGCTCTTGGCCCTGGTACTGGTGCTGGTGGTGGGGGGGTGTCACGTGAGCCTTTGTCCCTGCTCTCGGATCAGGCCCCAGAGCACGACTTCTGCGTCATGGCCAGTTCCATGCTTATGGCCTGGGAAGCTTCCGGGCTGTTTGGAAGAAGCTGCCTGTTCTCAGTCCCGCCAGGAGAGCGGCTCCGGGCTCTCCACCGAAGGCCCCTCACTGTGACTTACACCCTCTCACTGTGCAACACACCCGCGGTCCTCGGAGACGCTCTGCCCTCCTTTGGTTGACATCGTTTCTCTTTGGTCAAAATCATTTTTACTCTCTTTCATGCTGTGTTGAAAGGGGTTGCCTACGTTTGTGTTTGGCTGTTCTTTGCAAAGTTTCAAAAATAAAATTGATTTTGCAACACACATAGAAGTGGTGGACACAGGAGAGAACAGTTTCGTGGCTGAGACCTTTTTGTCTTCCGTGTGCAAGTTCATGGCGTTTGTGAATTGTGATGGCTTCAATTCCTTACTTCCCATCTGGATGCTTTGTACTTACGTATTTATTCTTGCCTGTTGTTCTGCAAAGACCATCCAGCAGTGTGGACGTGAGGGCAGGGAGTTACAGGAACTCTTACGACTGGGGCAAGAACAGTACAGGGTGCAGCCACCTGGAGATGGAGGGCAGCTTCCTGTAAAGCTAAATACATTCTTATAACAGGATGCAACAATCACAGTCCTAACCCTTACACAAATGAGTTGAAAATTTATGTTTTCACAAAAAAGCCTGCACCAGAATCTTGCTTATAACAAATTTATTCATAAGCACCAAAAACAAGAAGCAGCCAACTTTAATAACTACGATACGTCCATGCAAGGGAACGTCCTTCATGGATGAGAAGAAATGAGCTGTCAGCCACAGAACAACCCGGGGAACCTTGGGGGGGCGGATGAGAGAAGCCAGGCGGAAAAGGCCCACACCCAACAACCCCAACCACACAACTCTCTGCAGCAGTCGAACTATCAGCCAGTAAAAAGACAGGTGGCTGCCAGGGGTTGGGGGAGAGAGGAAGGTAAGCGTGGGACAGAGACTTGGAGGTGGGGAGCCTGTTCTGAGCAGCTCTGCATTAGAAAGGGGACACTCAGTCAAATGGACCTTTTTTCTTTATAAAGTATCCCACTTGGAACACTTTGTAACAAAAAGCAAAGTTGTGAACTATAGGCTCTAGTTAATGATAATGTATCAATATTGGCTCAGACGTTGTAACAGATGTGCCACGTGGTGGGGGGGTGTTAACAGGCAGAACGGGAGGGGGGATGGGAGGTATGGGAAACTCCGGGTACTTTCTACTCAGTTGTGTTTTTTGTTTTGTTTTGTTTTGTTTTATTTTTGTCTGTAAATGTCAAGACTGTTCTAAAAATAAAGGCTATTAATCAATGTACAAGAACGTAAATGCAGGACACGTATGGAAATGTGATTAAACAGGAAAGTACACGATGGTCATGCGAGAAATGAGATCACGAAGATGCCTTTCCTCCAAGTCGGCCCACACCCTTGTCTGATTCCACCTGACAGGCTGCGTCAGGGCCCTGGTCAGCGCATCCTGAAACCCACCTGCAGGAGCCCTAATTAAGGAGACAGCTAAGATTGCGGCTAGCTGTGAGCCATAAGCATTGCCACCTTCCATGGTCTCCCGAGACTTGGCCCCGGGGGATTGTGGGTCGTTGTCGGTGCCATTTGGTGGTTGTTGGAGGAGCGTGGACGGCGTGTCGGGGTGTTGTTGGAGCCGGAGAGAGAAGCTGGCAGAAGAAAGAGCCTGTTTGTTTCCAGTCTGCCTCTGAACTTATTCCCGCGGCTTTGCTGCTCCAAGCGGCCATCGCTTCAGGCGGCGACACCCACCTGGAGAGCAGGGGCTCGGGGCTGGCTAGACGACGCTGAACTGCAAACAGGGGACAGGTTTGTCCCACCACAGGTGGAGGCCACAGAGGGCGGGCCGTGACAGGGTGAGGACAACGAGCAGCACACAGAGCCTGCGTCCTCGGAGACCCGGCTCAGCAGAGCCCGCTGGACCTGCGGGAGCGGCCCCTCCACCTTCCCCGAGAGGCGGCCACCCGCCAGAGCCCGTCCCCCCAGGGTGGACCACGGTGAGCCTGGACCGCCAGGGCACCTGGCTCCAGAGGCAGGTAACAAGACCCCGGCTTGAAGCGGCTTCCGCAGCCTCGGCACGCAGCGCCCAGGTCAGCCACGCTCGCAGCCAGGCAAAGCCCGAAGTCAGGGAGAAGGAACCATCGCTCTGTGAGCGCCTCTGGGACGGGGGTCCGAGGGTCCGTGTGCGCAGACAAGAGACCCGGCCTGCGCAGGCCTGCAGAGCGCCGGGCTGGAGGCTGCCCTCCCGAGTGCCCCCCACCACGTCCTCGACGGAGCCCCGGCACTGGGCTGTGGTGCACGTGCCCAGCGCGACTCCCCAGGCCTCCACGCGGGGCTGGCAGCGAAGGTGGCAGAGGGCATCGCCCTGGTCCAGAGCGAGACCTGTGCTGTCAGCTGTTGTGACAGGGTCGCCTCTCCAGGCACGTCCTGCGGAAGCCCCAGCACCAGGGCCGGAGGTGTGGAAGGGACCCCCAGGAGTCACGGCCTCCAACACCCTCCACACACCCCGCCAGCCCCGGCCGCAGCACCCTCAGGAGCAGCAGGAACCAGGGCAGCAGGCTCAGCCGAGGAGAGGCGTGAAGGGAAGGTGGCGCAGGACTGGGCACACACCTGGGGTAGAGGTGGGCTTGCTGCCAGGAGAGGGACAGGCTGCTCTGCACAGAGGGGGACGGCACAGCAAGGGGGTCGGCAACTCCCTGAACGCTGCCTGGTGTCGTCCGGGACCCTGGCCGCACACTAGGGCGCGGTGGTCCTGACTGACAGAAGCGTCCCCTGACCTGCGGGAGGCAGGTCTGTCTCTGGGGAGAGGCAGGCAGTGCTCCTGTCTCTCGGGGACAGGAAACCAGCAGGTCCCTCTACCTCCTCAAGGAGAGAACAGGGAAACCCGCACGTCCCCATCTCAGGGCCGTAAGCTGTCCCCTGTCTCTCAGGGGAGGACGGAGAGACGGCTGGGTCCAGGCCGCAGCTCTAGCTGGGGCTGCTGCCTGTTTCTCGGGGACCAGAGCGGTGTTCGTAAAGTGGGGGGATGGCCGCGGCTACGCTGACAAGGCGCACGCTGCACCAGGAGCCCCACAGCAACCCTGAGGGGCCGCTGCAGCCAGCGCCCACCACAGGGCCCCCTCCTCCGGGCACACCCACTTCTGTCTCATTAAAGACCTCCGCGGCAAGGGGACGGCGACAGGAGAGAACAGCCGTAGGACCTCAAAGCAGGAAGAGGCTTCTCCACGCACGCGTGAGAGGAAGGGAATCTCGTTCATCATAGACGGCACCCGGGAGTCGTCGCTGGAGGGAGGACGTGGGGACCCCACAACCCACACGGCGTGGGACCGGACTGTGTGAAGGCGCAGCCACAGAGGGGCACCTGCACGCCACCCTGCCAGCCGGTGTTCTGTCCAACAGGACCCGCGGGTTTATAGGAAGGAAATGGCTTCCGAGTCGTGGAGACTGGGAAATCTAAAGCCCACGGCCCGCGGGAGGGGCTGCCACAGGCTGGGGGCCGAGCCGCTGCTCCCCGGGAAAACCTGTCTCTCTCGCAGGGCCTTCAGCTGACTGAGCGAGGCCCACCACACCAGCCAGGGGAGGACAGAGGCCGAGCACATCTCCACAACACCTCCGTCAGGGCCTGACAACAGCGGGCGCTCGAGCCCGGCCGTGGTGACATGGGGAAGTGTCCGTCATGGCTGAACAGACATGCGGGAGGGAAACGTGCGCCAACCCCGGGGCGAGCCATCAGAAGGGCAGAAGGGTGTGTCACCGAGGTCTGGGGGACCGACTCTGTGCTCTGGCTGGTGGCGCCCACCTGGACCTCGGCAGGTCCCAGGTAGCAGGCCGCTGCGGTGTTCCTGTGGGGCTCCACAGCCAGGTGGCAGGGCTGGCCTCCTGGGCAGGTGTGCACACCTCAGCCGGGGGGGTCTCAGGAAGGTGGTGTGTGCCGTGTGCCCTGCGCCCAGCTGTGACACAGGGTGCTGACGGGCCGCAGCCCCCGGGGTCCTCGAGATCCACGGGCGACGCATGCGGCACAGGCAGAGGCCCTGGAACACGCGAGCTGTGCTCACGTGAGGCCCAGGTACGGCCACTGCAGGCCCGACGTCCCGAAGTTGAGCTGCACACGCCCAGGGCACAGCCATCATGTCAGCCCTGCGGTGCGGGAACAGCCTCAGTACCACCAGAGCACGATGACATCAAGGTCCTGGTGACACGGCAGCCAACATGGCTGCACACTCTGACGGGCACTGAAAACAGTGTGTAAAGAGAAGACATTGTCCCACCACGCCAGACCTCAGGCACAGGACCGCAGGGGCTCTCGCCTGCCACGCACGTAGACAGACGCAGCAGAGAGATAAACACGGCCCGGGGCAGTCTCGGGAATGGGCACTTCTGCAGACCGAGGGGCACGTGGGGGCCATAACAGGACTTCAAACACAGCTAGAGTTGTTTTTAAGAACAAATGAAGGTAAACCTCTGAAGCCGACAGCATGAAATGCTGCTGCTGCTGTGCATCCGTGTGTTGGAGTTGTGCGTAGTGGTGGCGCTCCTCCCCACACCTTCGTACATGCGTGGACACACTCGGTTCCATTCCAGGCCCAGTTTGAGTCTGGCCAATGTGTCGGGGGTTTGGTGAATTTTTCTGTCTTCCTCCAGGCCCGTGATTGGCCCTCAAAGGGCTTCCCTACTTGTGGGGTAGCCACGGGTGGCACCTCTGCTAGCTGACACAAGCCCCAGTCCAGCAAAACTGCCCTCCAAGACGGACAGACAGCTCCGGCCTGCCGAGACGGTCCCTGATCCAGATGCCTGAACTATTTCAGTATTTCTTTTATTTTTGCTCTTTCCTGCCAGTTCTCTGCCCCAAGGTGAACTCCATAATGAAAATGGACCTGGGTGGAGAAGGCCACTCTGTCCCTGGACATCGTGTGGAACAAGCCACACAAAGAACAAAATGCCAGGGCTGCCCGCCGGCCCGGCTCCAGCCCTCCGCTCAGCACCTGCCGCAGGCCCCGAACCTTCCAGCACCTTCCGCATACCCTCAGGCACTCTCCACACTGACTAGGCTGCAGGGCTTCCAAAGTCCCTCACTTCAATTGACGTTGGGACTTTCTTCCTGCCCCCTGCAAAGCCCTCAAAGCAGGAGATAGAGAAGTTACCCTCCAAGTCTTGGAAACAGAGTCACCTATTTCCGGGCAGGGTGAGGACCCCGCTCCAACCCAGGGCGCAGACCCAGCACCTCACTCCCCACTAGCACCGCCACGCCCCTGAGGAGGTGAGGACTGACCCCCACAGGCCCGGTCACCTCCAACCCCCCACTCAGCATCCGCCCAGCAGACCTGGGCTGGGCATCAGCACAGCCAGCAGGACAGGGCCGCCTCTCAGCAGCAGGTGCCCGGCCAACAGGGCACAACCGACTGAGCGTCCTGCCAGAAAAGCTCACGGGCCACAGGCGCAGAGCTCAGGGGCTCCCAGAGGAGGCCCCCGAGCCCCTCACCCTGCGGCTGCGAGCAGGGAATCAGGGTGCGGCCTCTGCTGGAGCTGCCCACAGCTGCAGCAGTGCCCCGCGCGTCTCCTCCCCAAGGTTTCCTCGTGCCCTCACCTCCAGATGCCGATGAGGGCCGGGAGTCCCCGGGGAAGGCTGGCCGCGCTGCCTGTCGCAGGAGCCAGCGAGTCTGTGACCGCGCGTCTCCCCCGGGGCTCTCCTCAGCGAAGCCTCCCTCCCCAGGCCAGGGGCCCGACCCAGGCATCCAAGGGGGCTCGGAGACAAACTGCCCGCGTTGGTGACGCTGCACCCAAAGCAGCCTCACTTAGGGAGCGAGTGTACAGGAAAGGGGTCTGGGGCGGCTCCCAGGTCTGTGACGCTTGCCGGGGTCCGGAGCGGAGGTGCGGGAGGAGGTGTGTCTCCGTGACAGAGCCATGCGACTGGAGTGACAGCAGACGGGGCACGGGCCTGGAGCAGCAGAATCTCAGTAGAGGCGAGATTCATCAGCCTGTCATGCTCCGAGTGTGCTTACATAAAACCTGACATCACGAGTGTTTCTGGAACAAATATTTATTTGTTTTGTGCACGGGCTTTGGGACCAATCCATCTCTGAGTGGCACCAGGCGCGTGGATGATTGCCAACCCCTCCAGAAAAGGGTGGGGCCACCTGCAGGCCCAGGCGCCCTGGGGTTGGAGCAACAGGGGCTGAGCTCACCCCAGCCCACCCGGTGCCCGTGGGGCCACCATGCCTGCAGCCCGCTGGCCAAGGCAGAGCCCAGCAAGGCTGGGGCAAGAGCCTCGGTCCCTGCCGCACCGGCCCTGCTCCCTGCCTTGGCACAGGGGACAAACCTCTCAGTCTCAGCTCCTGGGCACCCACTGTGCCAGCTGGGGCGCCTCCCAGCAGAAGGCTCGGCGGGCCTGAGCCTGCAGAGGGCTTGGTCCCCACCTCAGGAGGAGGGTGTGGCCGGCGATCTGGGAAGTCCAGGGCTGCACTGCCCGGCCAGCTCCTGGCCACGTCCGTCCTGACGATGGTGGGTCCCAGGAGACTGTGGGACTCGGTGTGCAAAGCAAGCGGCGGAGGCGGCCCCTCGAGCACTCGGCTGGAGCTGCTGACCATCTTCCACAAAGGGCTCTTGACCCCCTTCTACAGAGGAGGAGAGGGACACAGCTGTCCAAGGTCCGCAGACAGTACCGAGGAGCGTGGAGCTGTCCCCACCTCCCAAGGACATGCGCTTGCCATCCCCTGTGGGTCCCACCTCGCCTGCGTGGAGCACGTGACGCAGGGACACCTGGGACACGGAAAGCGTCCATCCCGCAGCTCTTCTGGCTCTGGCCTGCCGGGCTCGGGCTGCAGGGACGTCTCAGGGACAGGACAGAAGTCGGCAGGCTCCGACCGGCGCTCGGGGCCTCCCCAGAGGGCTCGTGAGGCGGGATCCAGAGGACCTGGGTCCTGGTGCATCCTCAGTGCTCCTCGGAGCGCGTCCCCCGGCCACACAGGCGCAGTGCTCCTCGGAGCGCGTCCCCTGGCCACACAGGCTCAGTGCTCCTCGGAGCGCGTCCCCCGGCCACACAGGTTCAGTGCTCCTCGGAGCGCGTCCCCCGGCCACACAGGTTCAGTGCTCCTCGGAGCGCGTCCCCCGGCCACACAGGCTCAGTGCTCCTCGGAGCGCGTCCCCCGGCCACACAGGCTCAGTGCTCCTCGGAGCGCGTCCCCCTGGCCACACAGGCGCAGTGCTCCTCGGAGCGCGTCCCCGGCCACACAGGCTCAGTGCTCCTCGGAGCGCGTCCCCCGGCCACACAGGCTCAGTGCTCCTCGGAGCGCGTCCCCGGCCACACAGGCTCAGTGCTCCTCGGAGCATATCCCCTGGCCACACAGGCTCAGTGCTCCTCGGAGCGCGTCCCCCGGCCACACAGGCGCAGTGCTCCTCGGAGCGCGTCCCCCGGCCACACAGGCGCAGTGCTCCTCGGAGCGCGTCCCCCGGCCACACAGGCGCAGTGCTCCTCGGAGCGCGTCCCCCGGCCACACAGGCGCAGTGCTCCTCGGAGCGCGTCCCCCGGCCACACAGGCTCAGTGCTCCTCGGAGCATATCCCCTGGCCACACAGGCTCAGTGCTCCTCGGAGCGCGTCCCCCGGCCACACAGGCGCAGTGCTCCTCGGAGCGCGTCCCCCGGCCACACAGGCGCAGTGCTCCTCGGAGCGCGTCCCCCGGCCACACAGGCGCAGTGCTCCTCGGAGCGCGTCCCCCGGCCACACAGGCGCAGTGCTCCTCGGAGCGCGTCCCCCGGCCACACAGGCTCAGTGCTCCTCGGAGCGCGTCCCCCGGCCACACAGGCGCAGTGCTCCTCGGAGCGCGTCCCCCGGCCACACAGGCTCAGTGCTCCTCGGAGCGCGTCCCCCGGCCACACAGGCTCAGTGCTCCTCGGAGCGCGTCCCCCGGCCACACAGGCGCAGTGCTCCTCGGAGCGCGTCCCCCGGCCACACAGGCTCAGTGCTCCTCGGAGCGCGTCCCCCGGCCACACAGGCGCAGTGCTCCTCGGAGCGCGTCCCCCGGCCACACAGGCTCAGTGCTCCTCGGAGCGCGTCCCCCGGCCACACAGGCTCAGTGCTCCTCGGAGCGCGTCCCCCCCCCCCGGCCACACAGGCGCAGTGCTCCTCGGAGCGCGTCCCCCGGCCACACAGGCGCAGTGCTCCTCAGAGCGCGTCCCCCGGCCACACAGGCTCAGTGCTCCTCGGAGCGCGTCCCCCGGCCACACAGGCTCAGTGCTCCTCGGAGCGCGTCCCCCGGCCACACAGGCGCAGTGCTCCTCGGAGCGCGTCCCCCGGCCACACAGGCGCAGTGCTCCTCGGAGCGCGTCCCCCGGCCACACAGGCTCAGTGCTCCTCGGAGCGCGTCCCCCGGCCACACAGGCTCAGTGCTCCTCGGAGCGGTCCCCCGGCCACACAGGCGCAGTGCTCCTCGGAGCGCGTCCCCCGGCCACACAGGCTCAGTGCTCCTCGGAGCATATCCCCCGGCCACACAGGCTCAGTGCTCCTCGGAGCGTGTCCCCCGGCCACACAGGTGCAGTGCTCCTCGGAGCGCGTCCCCCGGCCACACAGGCTCAGTGCTCCTCGGAGCGTGTCCCCACGGCCACACAGGCGCAGTGCTCCTCGGAGCGCGTCCCCCGGCCACACAGGCTCAGTGCTCCTCGGAGCGTGTCCCCACGGCCACACAGGCTCAGTGCTCCTCGGAGCGCGTCCCCCGGCCACACAGGTTCAGTGCTCCTCGGAGCGCGTCCCCCGGCCACACAGGCTCAGTGCTCCTCGGAGCATATCCCCCGGCCACACAGGCTCAGTGCTCCTCGGAGCATATCCCCTGGCCACACAGGCTCAGTGCTCCTCGGAGCGCGTCCCCCGGCCCACACAGGCGCAGTGCTCCTCGGAGCGCGTCCCCCGGCCACACAGGCGCAGTGCTCCTCGGAGCGCGTCCCCCCGGCCACACAGGCGCAGTGCTCCTCGGAGCGCGTCCCCCGGCCACACAGGCTCAGTGCTCCTCGGAGCGCGTCCCCTGGCCACACAGGCGCAGTGCTCCTCGGAGCATATCCCCTGGCCACACAGGCTCAGTGCTCCTCGGAGCGCGACCCCCGGCCACACAGGCTCAGTGCTCCTCGGAGCATATCCCCCGGCCACACAGGCTCAGTGCTCCTCGGAGCATATCCCCTGGCCACACAGGCGCAGTGCTCCTCGGAGCGCGTCCCCCGGCCACACAGGCTCAGTGCTCCTCGGAGCGTGTCCCCACGGCCACACAGGCTCAGTGCTCCTCGGAGCATATCCCCTGGCCACACAGGCGCAGTGCTCCTCGGAGCATATCCCCTGGCCACACAGGCTCAGTGCTCCTCGGAGCGCGACCCCCAGCCACACAGGCTCAGTGCTCCTCGGAGCGCGTCCCCGGCCACACAGGCGCAGTGCTCCTCGGAGCGCGTCCCCCGGCCACACAGGCGCAGTGCTCCTCGGAGCGCGTCCCCCGGCCACACAGGCTCAGTGCTCCTCGGAGCGCGTCCCCCGGCCACACAGGCTCAGTGCTCCTCGGAGCGCGTTCCCCCGGCCACACAGGCGCAGTGCTCCTCGGAGCGCGTCCCCCGGCCACACAGGCGCAGTGCTCCTCGGAGCGCGTCCCCCGGCCACACAGGCGCAGTGCTCCTCGGAGCGCGTCCCCGGCCACACAGGCTCAGTGCTCCTCGGAGCGCGTCCCCCGGCCACACAGGCTCAGTGCTCCTCGGAGCGCGTCCCCCGGCCACACAGGCGCAGTGCTCCTCGGAGCGCGTCCCCCGGCCACACAGGCTCAGTGCTCCTCGGAGCATATCCCCCGGCCACACAGGCTCAGTGCTCCTCGGAGCATATCCCCCGGCCACACAGGCGCAGTGCTCCTCGGAGCGCGTCCCCCGGCCACACAGGCTCAGTGCTCCTCGGAGCGTGTCCCCACGGCCACACAGGCTCAGTGCTCCTCGGAGCGCGTCCCCCGGCCACACAGGTTCAGTGCTCCTCGGAGCGCGTCCCCCGGCCACACAGGCTCAGTGCTCCTCGGAGCATATCCCCCGGCCACACAGGCTCAGTGCTCCTCGGAGCATATCCCCTGGCCACACAGGCTCAGTGCTCCTCGGAGCGCGTCCCCCGGCCACACAGGCGCAGTGCTCCTCGGAGCGCGTCCCCCGGCCACACAGGCGCAGTGCTCCTCGGAGCGCGTCCCCACAGGCGCAGTGCTCCTCGGAGCGCGTCCCCCGGCCACACAGGCGCAGTGCTCCTCGGAGCGCGTCCCCCGGCCACACAGGCGCAGTGCTCCTCGGAGCGCGTCCCCCGGCCACACAGGCTCAGTGCTCCTCGGAGCGCGTCCCCTGGCCACACAGGCGCAGTGCTCCTCGGAGCATATCCCCTGGCCACACAGGCTCAGTGCTCCTCGGAGCGCGACCCCCGGCCACACTGGCTCAGTGCTCCTCGGAGCATATCCCCTGGCCACACAGGCGCAGTGCTCCTCGGAGCGCGTCCCCCGGCCACACAGGCTCAGTGCTCCTCGGAGCGTGTCCCCACGGCCACACAGGCTCAGTGCTCCTCGGAGCGCGTCCCCCGGCCACACAGGCTCAGTGCTCCTCGGAGCGCGTCCCCCGGCCACACAGGCTCAGTGCTCCTCGGAGCATATCCCCTGGCCACACAGGCTCAGTGCTCCTCGGAGCGCGACCCCCGGCCACACAGGCTCAGTGCTCCTCGGAGCGCGTCCCCCGGCCACACAGGCTCAGTGCTCCTCGGAGCCCGTCCCCCGGCCACACAGGTTCAGTGCTCCTCGGAGCGCGTCCCCCCGGCCACACAGGCTCAGTGCTCCTCGGAGCGCGTCCCCCGGCCACACAGGCTCAGTGCTCCTCGGAGCGCGTCCCCCGGCCACACAGGCTCAGTGCTCCTCGGAGCACGTCCCCCGGCCACACAGGCTCAGTGCTCCTCGGAGCGCGTCCCCCGGCCACACAGGCTCAGTGCTCCTCGGAGCGCGTCCCCCGGCCACACAGGTTCAGTGCTCCTCGGAGCGCGTCCCCCGGCCACACAGGTTCAGTGCTCCTCGGAGCGCGTCCCCCGGCCACACAGGTTCAGTGCTCCTCGGAGCGCGTCCCCCGGCCACACAGGTTCAGTGCTCCTCGGAGCGCGTCCCCCGGCCACACAGGCTCAGTGCTCCTCGGAGCGCGTCCCCCGGCCACACAGGCTCAGTGCTCCTCGGAGCGCGTCCCCCGGCCACACAGGCGCAGTGCTCCTCGGAGCGTTGTCCCCGGCCACACAGGCGCAGTGCTCCTCGGAGCGTTATTCCCATGGCCACACAGGTTCAGTGCTCCTCGGAGCGCGTCCCCCGGCCACACAGGCTCAGTGCTCCTCGGAGCGCGTTGTCCCCCGGCCACACAGGCTCAGTGCTCCTCGGAGCGCGTCCCCCGGCCACACAGGCTCAGTGCTCCTCGGAGCGCGTCCCCCGGCCACACAGGCTCAGTGCTCCTCGGAGCGCGTCCCCCGGCCACACAGGTTCAGTGCTCCTCGGAGCGCGTCCCCCGGCCACACAGGGTCAGTGCTCCTCGGAGCGCGCGTCCCCGGCCACACAGGCTCAGTGCTCCTCGGAGCGCGTCCCCCGGCCACACAGGCTCAGTGCTCCTCGGAGCGCGTCTCCCCCGGCCACACAGGCTCAGTGCTCCTCGGAGCGCGTCCCCCGGCCACACAGGCTCAGTGCTCCTCGGAGCGCGTTGCCCCGGCCACACAGGCTCAGTGCTCCTCGGAGCGCGTCCCCCGGCCACACAGGCTCAGTGCTCCTCGGAGCGCGTCCCCCGGCCACACAGGGCTCAGTGCTCCTCGGAGCGCGTCCCCCGGGCCACACAGGCTCAGTGCTCCTCGGAGCGTGTCCCCTGGCCACACAGGTGGTGGCCAGCAGCGGGACCAGAGGTGGTGCTCGGGGGGGCACTCGGGCTCCAAGGACCCTGTGGCTGGAGCCCGAGCCCGGCCTCCTCCATGCTGGCCGTCCAGGGCGCCAGGAGAGACGAGGCCCCCGCCTCTGCACCGGAGCTGGAAAGCAGCACGGGGCTGGGCACGGGGAGCAAGCCCAGCGTGCCCAGCGTGGAAGGACCAGGGCCCTGGGAGCCGGCGTGGACAAGCTGAGGAGCCTCCTGCCCAGTGGGGAGCCCCCGGGAGAACCTGCAGGTCAGGCGGGTGCCCCGGCCAGCACCCCGGCAGGCTCCGGCCCTGCAGCCTGGGCAGCACCCTGCTCCCTCTGCCGTCACGGGCCTCTTGACCTTGCTCATCTCTGGGAAGCCCGTGACAGTAGGGTGACGGAGGACGATCTGGGGGTCCTGAGGGGCCCGTTCCCTGAGAACAGCCTGACCCCACAGCCCACCACGGTGCGAAGGCTGCAGGCACAAGGGAAGCCCACAAGGCCCCCAGCTGAACCCGGGGTCAGCCCTGGGGAAGGACAGACGCCTCCACTGTCCCCAGATGCAGTGAGCAGGGTGTGTCCCGCTGCTCCAGCCCGCCCCAGGCCGGCCTCCTCCCCACGGGGCTGCCGCAGCCCCTCCGTCACCCCCAGAGTCCCCACTTGACGCCCCTGCTCCTGCAGAGTCAGAGGGAGAGGGCAGACAGCGTCCCCGTGACGCTGCAGAGGACACCCTTAAAGAACACAGTCCTTCTGTTGGACATAACCAGCAGAACCGCTTTCAACAAACGGCCTTGGCGTCCCCGGGCCGCGGGAACGTGCCTCTCAGCGGAGGTGACATCCAGGCACCACGCGCTGCCTGGTACCCAGCGGAGCCCGGGCTCCCCCGGCGTAATCGGCCCATTCCGGCTGTTAGGACGGGGACTTTAACACTGAGTCATTCCAGAGCACCTCGGAAGCAGGGGCTCTTCGTCTCGCCAATTACCACCACGGCGGGCCTCGCCGCTGTCGGAGGGAAGATCCATCACCGCGGCTGCGCGGCTGCGCGGCTCGCTCCCGTGCTCCCTGGAGGCTTCCGTCACCCTGCGAGGGACAGGGAGGACTCCACTGCCCTGCGGCGGGGAGAGGCTGCGGCCGCCTGTCAGGACAGAGTGACGGAAAGGCTGCGAGGCTGCACAGGAGACCGGGCCACGGGGGGAGTCCAGCCGCTCCGCGGTGACCCGGCCACTCTCACTGGCTCCCTCCACCCTCGGTGCCCAGATGCCAGAGACCAGAGAAGCCCCAGAGTCCACACGCAGAATCCAGGTGGCCCCAGACTCCCGCGGGCACCCGCAGCCCTCCGTGGACACAGAGAGGCTGGTGGGGGCCGATGCCAGGTGAGGCTGGGAGGCCACCTTGGCAGACGTGGCTTCCCCTGGGGTTGGAGATGCACAGGAGTCCCGTGACCGTGCCAAGGAGAAGGTTTGCAGACAGGCGGAGGAATGTCCCCAAGCCCGAGGAGGGACGTCGTCCAAGCAGCTACTCACGACTGGCCCCGTGGGAGCACATGGACACAGGCCCTGGAGGGCCGGTGATGGGAGGCACAGGCCTGGCCATCACCGTGGGAAGCGGCGCTGCACCTCACGCACACTGGGGTCGCCGAGGGACTTGACGAGGCAGGGCCACCAGGTCCCCGACCACCACCAGCGCTGCTGGAAGCCGGGTCAGCGTGGAGGCTGCGGGTGGTGGCCGGGGAGCTGACGGCTGTGGACACGGGCAGGGCGACAGGAGTGTGAGAGGAGGCCCAGCCCTGAGAGCACCCACGGCTCCTGTCGGGGACAGTGTGGCCGCAGAACTCGGAACTAGAGGGACCTGGCGTGGGCTGAATATCATGCCCCAAAACGCGTCTGCCTTGGAACTTACGGTGACTTTACTTGGTAAGTCAGGCAAGGACCTCAAGATGAAGTCACCCTGCATTAGGGGACCCTAAATCCAACGACCGGTGTCCTTGGGAGGGGAGGAGAAGACACAGACGCACAAACAGAAGGCCACGGGGAGGGAGAGGCGGCGAAGACCGGAGTCAGGTGACCACAAGTCGAGGAGCCACCAGAGCAGAGAGGCAGAAAGGACCGTCCCCTGCAGCCCACGGGGAGCGGGCCTGCCGGCCCAGGCTTTGCTCTCTGGCTTCTGACTCCAGAGTTAACTACCTTCAGCCACCACCACGTGGTCATTCGTGACGGCAGTGCCTGGACACGTGCCCAGGCCAGGAGACCAGACGTCCACGAGCCAGCTCTGCACAGAGGCTGCCGGGCACCTCCCTGGTCGTGACCCTCCTGGTGCCTCTTGAAGGGAGGGGATGGGGGCCTCGGCCTGTGGTGGACACAAGGACACAGGGACGTGATCATTGGACACCCTTCTCAGGAGGGCCAGCCACGGGCGTCGGCTCCGGGTGGGGCCAGGCCCTTCATCTCTGAGTCTCCTCCGTGACCCCAACAGCTGCAGGCGGGTGTGGGAGAGAACAAGGAGCCTTGCCCTGCGACCCCGTCCACCAGGACAGACTGGGCAAGGCGCGCCTGGGCAGCGCCCACAGGGTCCTCTGCAGCACCAGGACCAGATCCCAGCTGGCTGAGGCCCGTCCCCGTCGGAGGTGGTGAGGGGCGGGCCTGGAGGGTGGGAAAGAATCAGAACTCAGCGGGACAGGAGCGGCTCCTGTCAGTCTGTCCAGGGCTCCCGCCGCGGGCCCTCCTGCCACGTAGCTCAGACGTGGGCGGGAAGTGATTCCCTCCCTGCAGTCCAAGGACCCTCTGAAAGCTCTGCGCCGGTGGAAAACGATTTCCTTCTTCTCAAAGAGCACAGCTGACATTTCCCTAAAAGCCTCTCGTTTTCAGCAAGAGCCGCCCTGGGGGGTCTGCAGGGCTGGGTGGAGGTCTGAGCCCCCTCCGGCTTCCTCCTGCTGAGGACACCCTCAAGAGACATCCCCAGGGTCCTGTCAGATCACAGCCACCCACGGAGGACCCGAGAGTTCCCGGCAGCGCCATCTTGGTAGAGAGCCATCTGGGGAGCTGGTGGCCCAGTCCCTGTCCCTGCAACCTAGGGTCAGGGCTGGAAGGAAGTGAGAGCCGCCCACTCTTGTCCCCAGCCTGGCGCCCCCAGCCCTCTGCACCCTCAGTGGGCGGCCCTGCCTCGGCGTCCCCTGCGAGTGCTTTGGAGACTGCCCTCCCCCTTGACCTCAGATGCCAGCAAAGCAGCACCTACTGTCACCAGAAGCCTTGTCAGTCACCCACAGAGTCTGACTCCCTGAGGGATAGGGACCCCCGTAGCGTAGGGGTCTGTGGAGGGCCACGTCCTCCAACAGGCACGGCAGGGCCAGGGAAGGCCGCCGGGGCCGGTCTCGGGGAGGACGGACCACAGCGGAGCCTGGCCAGCCCGTCTAGAGCGAGTGACAGGTGGCGCCAGGTTGGCAGGGTCCTGAGCAGGAGGCTGAGGCTGAGCTGGGAACTCCAGGGACGCCGTGTGTACAAGAGGCAGTGACCTTGAGACGTGAGAGGCTCCTGGCTGCGGCTCAGCTGTAATGGGGGCAGGGACAAAACTGAAAAGGCCCTTCAAACGCCACAGCACCAGGAGC
The DNA here is from genome assembly GCA_025594165.1 of Tamias sibiricus. NCBI lineage: Eukaryota > Metazoa > Chordata > Mammalia > Rodentia > Sciuridae > Tamias > Tamias sibiricus. The sequence continues at coordinate 175,996,801 of CM046661.1, read as the reverse complement.
CCCAGCCTCTGGCGCACGCCAAACGCTCCTCAGGAGGAGAAGGATGGGGCAGGAAGTGCCCGAGCTTGGGGGAAGCTGCCAGAAAGCTCCGCTGCTGCAGTAGGTGGCGGTGGGGTCGGGGTGCAGGCACTGCCGGCCAGAGCACTGGCCAGACCGGGGCGGGGCGGAGGCGGGCAGTGGGACTCAGCAGCGGACCTGGGTGGGCCGAGGGCAAAGGATGACATGGAAAATGGCACATCCACTGTCCCTTCCCAGTGTCGGGGCTGAGGACAAAACAACGTCACAGACATGATTCAGCACCATCCAAGAAGGATTTTCAGAATTTAAATAAAGACTTATGTCTACAGATTCAAAAGGCCCTGGTCTCTTGGAAAAATGCAAAAGATGCTAATAAGATGCTGGGTTTTAAAAATAAAACGTCTTTGGACAGCCAGGGAAACCCAGCCGCACACAGCGATGCACCGGGCCAGCCCGAGGTGTCACCACGGTGGCTCTCCTGGTGTGACCCAGGAGAGGGAGGCCTGCAAATCCTCCTTGAGGAGCCCGAGGCCTCACAGCCAGCCAATCGGCCTTCAAATGCAAAGGCCAGAGACAGACACGTTCTGAACTCAAGACCTACCGAAAATCCTCGAATGGTGCATCCTGAAGAGAGTGCCAGAGGACAGCCACGGGCAGCCTGTGGACCACTGTGGACGGCCAAGAGACAGGCAGGACGCTGCAGCGACCCTCACTGTGAAAACAAAACTGAAACTGCCATTTCAGCCAGCAGAGAGGCACCGGTGTGGAAGGTGGAAGCAGCCGGACACGTCTTAGCTGGAGAACCAGGGAAGCAGGGATCTGAGATCACCACGTCTGTCACAACCAGGAGGGAAAGGCCCCAAATCTGGTGAACCACTAATAAGTGGACGCACACCTGTATGAATTAATAGGCACACACAGATGCACACACATGGTAAGGGATGTGCGCACATGTCAGTGCACATGCAATCATGTTTACAGACGTATGTCTGCAGGAGCCCTGTTTGGGGAGATGGCTAAGATTGTGGTTGACTACGGGCCATGAAGATGTTTGGGCATTGCTGCCTTCCGTAGTCTCACGGGACTTGGCCCGGGATCTCGCGGGACTTGAGCGAGATTGCTGATCGGGTCTGCGCCATTTGGTGTGTTGGTTGTTTGGTGGTGTGTGTGGTGCGTGTTAAAGTCGTTGTTAGAGCCAGAGAGAAAAGTTATCAGAATAAAAAGGCTGTTTGTTTCCAGTTCGCCTCTGAACTTCTTCCCGCGGCTTCGTTGCTCCAAGCGGCCATCGCTTCAGGCGGCAACATATGTCTACATAGATGCACATATGTTAGCGGATTATTAATAGTTGTATACATAATTTTAGAAGTATAAAGGTAAATGCTGTGATATTTAAATACAGCCAAATAAAACAGAGGCGCAGGGACCGTGGAGACACTTGCTGTCTGACCATTCATCGCGCAGTGTCAATAGAGGACGGAGCAGAATGTCGAGGGACAGATCCCCACCCAAGCACATTTGCAGTCCTTCCAACTAAGAAATAAGTAGACAAAACAAAGACCCCCGAGGACCCGCAGGGAGAAGTTCTTCCAGACGCACCCCACACAGGGACGGTTCAGTCCCATGGGGAGGAAGACCCCAGTGGCCACTGGGAGGACGGAGCCGCCCCGCTGCCGACGAAGGCCTGTGGGACGGACGCACTTAAAATGCTGCGACCACGGCCCGCGCCAGGCAGGCTTCATTCGGGAACGTTATAAAAAAAAAGAAGTCGCTTTCTATGTCAAGAGGAGCCACGCACTGGAGGTCCAGCGGCTGGGTGTTGGTGCGTCCTACTGTGCGCCAGCATCCAGGCAGCTCAAGGAGCAAGTTGGGCAGAGCGTGGGGAAACCAGCTCAGGCCTGCCAGTGCCTGGGGAGGAGGGGTCCTGGGAGGCCAGACCCCAAGGACTGCACTCAAGGTCCTGGGCAGCAAGAGGCCTGGGAGTCACTGGGGGAGCCCCACCCGCCTGCCCCAGTGCACCCCGCACAAACCAGAATCCACAGGAGAAGGAAAATGTGGTCACGTAAAAGTCGTTTCAGGTCTGAACGTCAAGGACCATGCACTAACTACACCAAGACACAAAGGGCCCCCAGGCGTGGTGGCACACACCTGCAGTCCCGCCACACGGGAGGCCAAGGTGGGAGGGTCACGTGAGCCCGGGTGTAGGAGATTCTTGTTTGGGGAGATGGCTTGAATTGTGGTTGACTATGACCGTGGAGATTGGCCATTGTCCGCCTTTCGTAGTCTCACGGGACTTGTCCCGGATCTTGAGTGACTTGGCCGAAAATTGCTGATCAGGTCAGCGCCATTTTGGTGGTGTGTGTGGCGTGTGTTAGGTCCGTTGTTAGAACCAGAGAGAAAAATTATCAGAAAAAAAAGCTGTTGTTGTCTCCAATTTGCCTCTGAACTTCTTCCCGCGGCTCCGTTTGCTCCAAGCGGCCATCGCTTCAGGCGGCAACACCCGGGAGTTCAAAGCCAGCCAGAGCGCACTGCCAGACCTGTCTCAGAAACTGACGGCCCGGATGGAGTTGGAGACTATCGTCTAAGTGAAGTAAGCCAATCCCAAAAGCCAAAGGCCGAATGTTCTCTCTGATAAGTGGGTGCCAATCCATAACGGGGGGGGGGGTAATAAGAAAAATGGAGGAACCGTGATTGGGCAAAGGGGAGGGGGAGTGAGTGGGGAGGGCATGGGGGCAGGCAAGGTGGTGGAATGAGATGGACATCATTACCCTAGGTGTGTATGTGACCGTCCGTTTAATGGTGTGACACTACATCACGTACCGCCAGAGAAGTGAGAAATTGTGCTGCCGTTGTGCACAATGAATCAAAATGCATTCTGCTGTCATGTCTACCTAATTAAAATAAATAAAATGTTTTTTTTTTTAAAAAAAAGACGATCAGGGAGAATGTTTTGTATCTTAGACCAAGTTGCTATCTCTTTTTACTTCTTTGTTTAAACAAAAGGGTTCTTCAAATGAATAAGAAGACCAAAACTACATCAGAAAAATGATCTAAGGATACGAACAGTCTACTGAAGAAATACAAATGAGTCCTTAAACATATTGAAAGTGTTCAGAGTCACGTGCATGCACACAACCATCCTGACATTAAAACTATAGGAGCTGCCAACCCACAGAGATGGGGTGTCCCTCACCCTGCCCAGTCGGGGTGCTCCTGCGCAGTGCTGGGGGGCTCGGGGCACTCCTGCAGAGTGCTAGGGATGTCGGGGCGCTCCTGTGCGGTGCTGGGGACGTGCACGCAGGCTTTGGCTGGAAAGTGCTGTCTGTCCAGGTTCTTCTGCGGGGAGGCTCACTGGGGGATTCCAGGCTCACACGGCTGTTGGGAGAGTGGAGGTGAGGGGCTTTGCAGGCACTCAGGATCCAAACAGCGTGGGCACGTGGGAGCCCCCTCTGCAGACGTGCACGGTGGCTCTCTCCGGCAGTCTCGACCTCAGGCTGCGTGTGCGGGGAAGCCACCCAGACGGGCAGACCCCGGGGCCACTGGAGAGGAAGCACGCGGGGAAGTGGCTTCCGCCTGGCCGAGCCAATTCAGAACGAAGCCACCACTTTCTGAAGAGAACGATGTGGCCCCGTTTTATATCCACATCAGAGACGTTGAGAAGGGAATCCTCGTCCAGGTGAGAATTCAGGGATCCCACGCAGCCTCGCGCTGCGGATGGCAGGAGAAACGGGCACCAAGCTCTGAGCAGCGATGTGGACAGACGAGTTGGGCACCGTGGGTGTCACGCTGCCGCTGGGAATCATGGACAGAAGGCCATCATCACCCCAGCACTAGCTGGGCAGGGGACTCTGTTGCCCCCTTGTAGAGTCATCTCTAACTAAAGCAGAAGAAAACTCAATTTCCAAAAATCGCCCAACGTGCCATCCCGGGGATCTCGGTCACCATGCACTTAGGTCACGCAGCCTCCAGCACCGTGAAAAGCGCCCGCAGAACAGCGCGGAGAGGAGCAGGCCACCAGCAGGCCCTCGTCCCCTGGCCCAGCCTGTGAGGGTCACAGGAGCCCTGGGGCCGGCAGCACCCGGGAGGTGCCTGCCCTCTGGGCAGCTGGCCCCGGGCCCCGCAGCTCCCCACGCAGCAGACCGTTTTTCAGGGAGCAGAGGCCTACGGCTGCAAGGTCCCCAACCCCTGGACGTGGGGTGCTCCTGCTCCTCACAGCCCCGCACTGGCAAGCGCTTGCACCTGCCCCAGCCAGGAAACTGGCCGGGCAGGCAGGCGTCACGGGCCAAGCTCCCTCAACTACCAAGTCTCAGCCCCGGGACTGGAGGCCAGGCTGCGGGCTCTGACCCGCCTTCCTACCCTACCACGCAGCGTCCCAGCAGTTCCCAGCCCTCCTGGGCTTCCAGCAGCGTGAGCAGGCGCCTGCTGACTGCTCTCTTCAGATTCCTCTGACCTTCCCTCCTGTTCAAGGTCGGGATTTCGCAGATTCCCACACACACCTTACCAGGTCCATTTGGACTACGTGGAAGAGATCTCCACACCGTCCAGGAGCCTCACTCCCCGGAGGGGGTCCCTGCGGGTCGGTGTGCTTCCAGCCTGGCTTCTGAGTGCGTGGCACTGACTACAGGAGAAAGCCTGGTGGCACACACACCCCCGTGCCAAGATGGTGCCGCAGAAGGAGGGGCCAGCGGGCTGCACAGGGAGGTCCCGGCAGGCTCCCCTCATGGAAACCATGCCCAGGACTTCCTTGCAGGAAGGGAGGGGACACGGAGAGCCCCCACTCCTCCCCGGCTGCCTCTCTGCTCCTCTCCTTGCCCCCACACAGGAGGACTGGACCCCCCGAGCTCCCTCCCCGTATGCAGCGCCCCGTCCTAGTCTGCTTCTGCTGCTGTGACGGAAAGCCACCCACGGGGCGACCTATGAAGGTGTGTATTCCCCGCGGTTCTGGAGCCTGGGAAGGTTCGTTCTGAAGTGCAGCCCCCTGCCAGGTCCTTCCCTGTGGCCGTATCTGTGGCAGAGGGCGTCTGTGGTGGCCCCGAGCAGGAGGGAGGGAGCTCACTGCTGGGAGGGCCACCCACAGCCACCCAGGAGTCCCTCCCCAGGAGGAGCCCTGGTGACCTCTCGGCCTGTCCTAGGCTCCACCCCCCAATGTCACGGTGCTCTTGCTTGTCAATGTTAGCGCAAAGGGACCTTGGAGCACCCTCCCTCACCAGTGGTGGAGCGTGTCCACACCCCTTAATCTGGGCTGGACTCGGACTTGCACCTTACTGATAGAATGTGGTGGAAATGAGGACACGGTTCCGGGGCTGAGCCTGGCCCTCGGGAGGCTGCGTCCTCTTGGCGCCTGCCTCCCACCAGGACAGCAGGGCTGGGGGCAGCTGAGGAGAGGCACCACTACTCCCGCTGACAGCCACAGGCCAGACCAGAGCTGCCTACCCAAGGCTAAACCCCGAAACACACTCGTGAGTGTGCATAATGGAGGGGACACTCAGAACTGGTGTGGTCTGGCAGCTGGTGGTCACTCGGTTGTGCAAACTTTGAAACAGTTACTCACACACGCTAAGGTAGCATGACGTCACTGTGATGAGATCTTATGAGGCCAGCACTGTACAGAGGGCTGTGACTCTGCATGAGGAGGCCCCTTCAAGGCCAGAAGAACCGCCCAGCTGAGCCCTGCCCCGTGGCAGCCCCTCTGGACCATGAGCTAAACCTCTGGGTGCTGTTTTCAAGCCACTTGGTTCCCCGGTGGCTTCCGACCCAGCAGGAGCCATGTGTGGAACTGCCCAGGAGCAGGGTCACTGTCACTGAAGGGCACCCATTCCTACTTGCCTCCTCTCCCCCCCAGGTGTAGGTGATGGAGTCAGCACAGGCTGGGCCCTCGGGAGGCGGACCACCTCCCCGTTGCCTCCCACTCCCCCTGCCACGCCCTCCGCAGGTGCACCTGCCTGGTGCTGGCCTCCTTTAGCACAGCAGTCTCACCCATCCCTAGAGGGCAGGCCAACAGCCAGGGACAGGAGCCCAAGACCCAAATGTGGGCCGAGGGTGACAGCAGCCCTCATGGAGCCTCCCGACCTGAGCCCACGCTCCAGCCCAGCTAGGTGGAGCAGGACTTGGGCTGGGGTGAGGACCCACCAGTTGTAAAGTGAGAAAGCCACTGGGTGACACGTCCTCCCTGACTGGTGCTCCTGGGTTACCTCCACAAAGCAGAGGCGTGGTGGGCAGTGAGACGGGGCATTGCTGGGTCTTAGCCGTAAAACTGCCCAACACTGTCGAGACCCTGACTCGGCCCCTTCAAAGACATGGAGTCCCGTGTCACGAGGGCCTGGGACCCGACAACGAGGCAATGTTCAGAGGACAGTGTGGGAAAGCGTGTCCGAGGGAGTCCGCTGCCAGAGCAGGGGCTGGGCAGGCTGTGGAGTGAGCAGGGCCGGGCTGAGGAGGCAGCTCCCTGGGCTGGGCACCCGCAGGGCCATCGGGACCTGGACGGTAGGGGCCGGGGGGGTCAGACATACAGTGCTGGTGAGATCATTTCCAATCATCCTGAGGACAACGAAGGTACAAAAGAGCTTCACTTCCGTGTGGAATTCTTACTCTCAAGTCTTACTTTGAAAAGTCTGCATTTTCAAGTTGAATGTGGGATTTGTTGAAAGATAATTGAGAGTATCTTCCTCCCAGGACTTCTCTTTAAAGCACATCAATAAATCGTTCGGATGGCTTTAACATAGATTAACCAACTAAGCCAGCCAAGCCCGGCCGGGCTCCGCTCCTGGACAGGAGAGCTCTCCCCCTCCTCCGAAGCCCCAGTGAGAAACTCGGAGTCTCAATCCCGTGGTCTGGGGTGACCAGGTGGCTGGTCGCTGCAGCAGCTCTGTCCCTGCTGAAGCCCAAGGCCAAGGGAATCTGTGACATCCACCTCAGGACCGCCACCTTCCGGAGAGTTCCTCCTTCCTACCGACCTCTGCTCCTCAGTCCACGTTTGAGGTGAGGAGGAGGCAGTGGAGGGCGGGCAAGCCCCCAAGTGCCTGGGCCAGACACAGGTGGCCTGGTGAGAAGCCCAAGCCTGGCGCCCACACTCCAGATGGGAGAGAGCAACACGCGGCTCCTTGCCCTCACCCCCTCTCCCTCCGCCTCCTCCTCTTCCCCTTCCGCCTCCTCCTCATCCCCTCCTCCTCATCCCCTCTTCCTCTTCCCCCTCCCCTCTTCCTCCTTCTCCTACTCTTCCTTCCCCTCTCCTCCTCTCCCCCTCCCCCCCCTCCCCTCTCCCTCCTCCTCCTCCCTTCTCTCTCCCCCTCTCCCTCCTCCTTCTCCTTTTCCCCCCTCCCCTCTCCCTCCTCCTCCTTCTCCCCTCTCCTCTCCGCCTCCTCCTCCTTCACCCCTCTCCTCTCCTCCCTCCTCCCCTTCCTCCCCTCTCCCTCCTCCCCCTCTCCCTCCTCCTCCTTCTCCCCTCTCTCCTCTCCTCCTCCCCTTCCTCCCCTCTCTCTCCTCCTCCCCTTCTCTGTCCTCCTTTCTCCCCTCCTCCTTCTTCTCCCCCTCTCTCCTCTCCCTCCTCCTCCTCCTTCCCCCTCTCCTCTTCCCTCCCCCTCCCTCCCTCCTCCCTTCTCTCTCCTCCCCTCTCCCTCCTCCTCCTTCTCCCGTCTCTCCTCTCCCTCCTCCCCTTCCTCCCCTCTCTCTCCTCCTCCCTTCTCTATCCTCCTTCCTCTCCCTCCTACCTTCCCCCTCTTCCTCTTCCTCTCCCCCTCCCTCCTCCTCCCTTCTCTCTCCTCCCCTCTCCCTCCTCCTCCTCCCCTCTCCCTCCTTCTCCTTCCCCCTCCCCTCTCTCCCTCCTCCTCCTTCTCCCCTCTCTCCTCTCCCTCCTCCTTCCCCCTCCTCCTCTTCCTCCCCCTCCTCCTCCTCCCTTCTCTCTCCTCCCCTCTCCCTCCTCCTCCCCTCTCCCTCCTTCTCCTTCCCCCCCCCTCCCCCTCCCCTCCTCCTCCTTCTTCCCTCTCTCCTCTCCCTCCTCCTCCTTCTCCCCTCTCTCCTCTCCCTCCTCTCCTTCCCCCCTCCCTCCTCTCCTCCCCCCTCCTCCTCCTCCTTCTCTCTCCTCCCCTCTCCCTCCTCCTCCCCTCTCCCTCTTCTCCTCCCCCTCCCCTCTCCCTCCTCCTCCCTTCCCCCTCTCCTCTTCCTCCCCCTCCCTCCTCCTCCCTTCTCTCTCCTCCCCTCTCCCTCCTCCTCCCTCTCCCTCCTTCTCCTTCCCCCCCTCCCTCTCCCTCCTCCTCCTTCTCCCCTCTCTCCTCTCCCTCCTAGCCTCCCTACTCCTCCCTCCCCTCCTCCTTCCCCTTCTTCTCTTTCTGACACAGTGCAGTGGCAGCTGGTGCTCTGGGCAGCCGAGCCAGGAACCTGAACATGGACATGGTCCCTCCTCCAGGCACAGTCTCCGCAGGGACACTTTGCAACAGGAAACCAGGCCAAGCTGTGTCCCCAGCCTGGAGGTGGGTGCCCCTCCCCGAGCCCTCCCCCGCTGCAGACACGTGGAGAGGAGGGAAAACCCAGCTTCCCCCACAAGCCCAGGCGGACGCCCTGTCTCAAGCGCATTAGGAAGAGAACTGGAATCCATTCACCTGCATCAGAGCTGGCCAAGAGTAACAAGACAAAGGAAGACGCACAGCCAGGCCACCGTGCGGGAGGGAAGGGACACTCACAAACACCAGGCGCAGCCCAGAGAGGAGTCGCAGCTGGTGGACAGGAAGACCATGACCGGGTAAAAGGAGCTGGGCACAGTGAGGAGCAGCCAGGGTGCGAGTGGACAGTGCCGGGCTGTGAGCAGGGCCTCGTGGAAAGGCCAGTGGCCACACACCCCGTCCCTCGGTGTGGCCCCTGAGGACCAAGCACAGCCCACCCTGGGGGACGGCAGAGCCCTCCTCGACTCTGGCTGCTGGTGTGAGTGAAAGGGAGGCGAGCCCGAGAAGAGGCAGGAGAGGCGAGGGGTGGAGAAGGGGGTGCCGGGCAGTGCTGCCGGGACTCAGAGTTCAAGGTGAAGCCCGCACCCAGATGGCCCGGGTGGGGGAGAAGCAGCCTGAACCACACCCAGCAGCTGACCACGGACCTCCTGGTGGCTGCGTCCGACCACGGGCCGCGTCCCACCTACACAGAACAGGCGGGAGCAGACTGCGCAGCGCGCTCCGCTTCAAGGGCCCGCTCCTGTGGCCGCCAGTCCCAGCACCTGGGAGCTTCGTCTTCCCGAACGGGATTCAGCTCCCATGAAACACGGACCCTCCCCTGCCCGGCCCTGGCACCCCGCTCCACCTCCCGCCTCCAGGAACGCGCCCGCCCTAGGGACCCGGGCTGGCGGACGCGCGTGGCGCTGGCCCTGCCCCGTCACTCAGCACGGTGTCCTGGTGTCCTCGAGGCCAGCTGCGCTGAAGCGTCTGCCAGAACTTCCCTCCTTCCGAAGGCTGCATGGTGACCCACTGCAGAGAGACCACACTTTGTCACGGACACTCGGTGGCGCCTTCTCTAGGCGACTGTCGACACACCTGCGGACGCGCTGCCTCCTGGCCTCTGCACGAGCCATGGCGGACCTCTGGACCCAGGGTGCCCAGAGAGCAGGGTCAGCGTCACTGTGGGGTATGTCCGTGTTCCTGCTGAGACGGCCTGTGAGCCTGTGGGTGGGGCGCGCAGAGGCCCCGCCCACCGTGGAGCCTCACCAATCCGCAGCCTGCAGGGAGCAGAGTGGGAGGAGACTTCGCTTCCGGCTGGGGAAGACGGCTGGGCAGGGGGGCCTCCGCCACCAGCCCCACCCACTCTCCCGGGTCTCTGGCCCCGAGACAGAGAAGGTGGGGTCCTCGGCATCCATTACCTGTGAGCTGGCTCATAACCATGGGCCTTGTTCCAGAACTCTCCACACTCACACACACACACACACACACTCACACTCACACTCTCACTCACACTCACACACTCACACACACTCACACACACACACTCACACTCACACTCTCTCTCACACACTCACACACTCACAACACACACACACTCACACTCTCACACACTCACACACTCACACTCACACACACACTCACACACTCACACTCTCACACTCTCTCACACACACACTCACACTCACACACACTTAACACTCTCACACACACTCTCACACACTCACACACTCACACATACACACACACTTACACACTCTCACACACACTCACACACTCTCACACACACACACACATACACACACACTCTCACACACTCACACACACTCTCACACACACACTCACACACTCACACACACACACACTCACACACACACACTCACACACACACACTCACCCTATGAGGCCACTTCTCTAGAGACCCTGACAGGGACGCCCCCGTTACCTACGTAATGCTGTGTGTGCCGGGTGCCATCCCCAGCCGTCCCACATAACACTCTCAGCTTCTCCAAGGGACCTGAGGGGATCCTGTGCCCCCTTCCAGACAAGGGGTGAAAGCAGGCAGAGGTCAGGAAGCACGCCCAGGTCAAGGGCTGGAGGGTGAGCGCTGGGAGGTGACCCAGGCTCCATCCTCTCTCCACGGCCCAAACAGGCCTGGTGACATCGTGTGGCTCAGAAACCATCTCCTAGTTGTATTCCCTGGATTGAGTGGGGAGAAAAACATGCCCCAAACAGCCAGCTTGGGGTCACCCGTTGGCAACACCCAGAACCAACAGTGTGGGGACCCCAGCCCACGCTGCTGCGCAGGTGACCCCTCGCCATCAGGTGACCGCAGACAGCTGGAAACTGTGAAATGGATATCGAGGTTGTCACCAAGAACAGCTCAGACGCTCTTTCCCAGCTGGAATCAGAAGCAATGACACCAGGGCTGAGAATCAGGATCGAGTCCCCCTCCCCGTGCTGAAGACGGGACGCTGGGAAACACGTCACAAGAGCAAGGAGTTTTACTTAAAGGATAGAACAGGGAGAGAGAGGGAGGGAAGAGGAGGAGGAGTGGGGTGCCCTGCCCCTTCTAGACACTTTAGATTTCCTCTCTCCCAGGCCTCCTCCTCTTCTCTTGCCTACTGTGAACAAAACGTGGGCTGAAAGGTGGAGAGGACCTTCCAGGGCACAGGCAGGAGGGCAGAGGCCCAGGGGTGCTCGTTGACCACCCCTGGCAGGGAGGAACATTCCCTGGAGGCAGGCAGCCTGGCCGCAGAGGAGGAGGAGGGGGGTGTCCTGGAGGTGTCAGCACTGTCTACACCAGGTGTCAGCACGGTCTACACCAGCGGCCTCTCCTTGGCTCTCGCTTCACCAGGGCACCAAGACGGACTGAATGGCCGCCCACCCTGTGGCCTTCTGCACTTGACCCCTGCCCTGGCAGGCACGTCGCCTCCGGCCCAGCGTTCAGGAGCTGCAGCCCCTTCTCCAGGCAGCCCCCGCCCTCCTCTGGTTTCCCATGTGGGCATCACAGTCTCCGTGAAGAGGGCTTTGTCTTCTTGTTTATTTTTTCTTTTTGAGTGATGGTTCCCATGCTGATTTTTCTCTGCCTGTTTCTCCGTTGCTGGGAACTTGGACTCTGTCTCAGAGGAGACAGCTTCACTCTAGTACAAGCATCGCCAGTTTCCTGACCTGTCTCCGCCTCTGTCCCCAGTCACGACGGGGGTGCCTCCCATCCCTGCGCCTGCTCCTCCCAGGTCAGTCCTCCTGGCTCAGCCCATCCTGGCTCTTCACCCTGACCTCCTGCCCGGTGAGGCTGGTGCTGGGTGGGTGGGGTCAGTGAAGGTAACAAATAATTAGGTCCGATTAGAAAGGCGGGGGCTGAATCAGGAGGAAAGAAAATAAAACGCCAATGTCTCCAGAGCCCTCCCCCTCCTCCTCCTCCCGTTGCCAAGGCTACCTGCTCCAGGGCAGGGCTCTCCCTGCAGAGAGCTGGAGGAGCTGTTAACGCTCCTGTCCTGCCCATCTGGGCAGACACAGAGAGGCACCCCTGGAAGCCTTCTTTCCCAGCTTTGTGCCCATGTTTTGGTCACTAGTCACTAGGCAGGTAAGAGGAGAAGGAGGGCGTGAGAACAAAGGAGATCTAACACCTATACAAGGGGCAGGACACCCCCACTTCCTTGGACACCAGCTCTGGGCCCCTTCTCTTCAGAGGAGTCTGTCTCTGCTCTAGAACAGAGCCTGCTTTCTAGGCTGGCCCCGGTGTTTCTCAGGTGCCCAGTCTTCATCGTCTGGGGAAACAGGACTCCCCCTGGTTCTCGTCACCAGCGTCACGGGCTCCCTGCCTCCTGGCACTCGCAGGACCTTCCTTCCTCCTGTGCAGCCCACCCCCACCCCGGGTCCCCAGGAGAGTGTGCACTTACTTGCTCCGTGAGTAATGACGGGCACCTATTCAGAGGCAGGCTCTGGCTAGGCCCTCCAGTGCCACGAGAGCCAAGGCCTGCCACCGCAGCCAGCAGGATTCAGACGGCAGAGCCAGGGCCTCAGAAACCAAGGGCAAAGCACCAGAAAAGAGACCACCACTTGGGCATCCAGTGTCCCCAAAGAGAAGAGCAAGGAGTGAGGGTGCACTCATCTCTACCCACATGTGAAGAAACGCTGGCGGGAAACTGTCTCACTGACCAAAACCATCCCCCACAGCTTGGGATCCGGACAACGCCAATCGAGAGAAGCACAGAGAACCTCAGGTCGGCACCTCCAAATCAGAGCGGGAAAGAGAAAGAGAAGCAGCCCTAAGCTCTCCAGGTATATGCCGTCACCCAAAGTAAAAGAGCAACTGGGTGCGGAGCTCGCCTTCCCGCCAACGACCAGAAGACCATCCGAACGCGTAAAACAACCACTCGCTGTGCTGCAGGCGAGGGCCGCGCAGGACAGACCCCGAGGGAGGAGAGGAGCTGGGGCCCAGGAGAAACCACCTGGCTCTCCAGGACAGGGCAGCTGTGCTGACGGGTGAGCGCGGGGCCTGGGGGCTGCACAGTCACACAAACCCTCCTACGAGGACACTCGAGCACGACGTCCCCAGCAGGACTACCAATGCTCAGTGAAGACAGCATTACAGCTACACATGCTCTTCCAAGGGAAGAGAGAAAAGGGGTATTTTTCAAGTCCCTGTGTAAGACTGTGGTTCCTTTGATGCCACAAGCTGACAAGGACTACCTTTAACCAAAGGAAACAGAAGGCGAGAAAATCCTATAAAATGAAAGTTCAATAAATACTTTCTCAGATAAATAAAAAACTGGGAGAATTTGTTGCCAGGAGACCTGTCCTGAAAAAAATTCATAAAAAGTTCTTTAGGTAGAATAATGATACCAGGTAAAGACGGGTTCCCAAGGGAATAAAGAACAACAGAAATGATAAATATGCAAACTTTTTTCTGATTTTTAGACTTTCTTTTGAAAACTGACTCCCACAGCAAAAATACATATTTGTAGATTTATAGCATAAGTAGAAGTAAAATACATAGCACGACTTACACAACAGACAGAAGGAGGAGGTGAATGCACGAACTGCAAACTCCAAGGCAAACACAAATATTGAAAACAAATGTCACAAATGTCAATAATGCAGGCAAAGTAGAATTATGAAAACTAATCTAAAATAAAGCGGGAAGAGAAAGGATCGGTGGTACAAATGAGAAACAAGGTAGATTTAAACCAACCATGTTGATACTCACATTAAGTGTAACTGTCACTCAGGACATGATTCATCCACAACAACCTTCTTTGAATTTGAAGACATGTAAAAAAGGTTAAAATTAAAAGGATGGAAAACATATGCCATGAAAAACACCAAGCACAAGCGTGAGTTTTAGCAGAGATAAGAGGAGACCATCCTGATGATAAGTCGGTCAGTCCCGTAAGTGGGAACATACCTAAAAACAGAGCTTCCAAGTGCACAGAGCAAAACCTGACAGGCCTGATGGAAGACACAGACAGAGCCACTGTTGTAACTGGAGGTCCCAGGACTCTTCACGGAGTGGTCAGCACACCTGTGGGCACAGCACCAGGGAGCACATAGGGGACACAGGTGGACAATTTCATCAACCAACTGGGCCTGGGTGACACTCACAGAACCCTCCACCAAGGACAGCAGAAGCACCTCTGTCCAAACACACAGAGAGGCCTCACCAGGACAGAACACGTACTGGGCTGCACATCTCCTTATGCCTTCAAGATAGCCGAGTGGTATTAAAACACAAATTTTACGAAAGCAACTAAATTGGAAATCAATAAAAAGAGAGATTTGGGAAAAATCTCCAAATATTTTAAAATTAAGCAAGATAACATCCAAATAATTCTTGGATCAAAGCAGAAATTCCAAAAGAAATTGGAAAATGAATTTTGCTGAATAAATAAAAAAGGAAATCATCCAAATTTGTGGGATGCAGTTAATACACTCTGTAGAGGAAAATTCAGAGCTTTTGATGTTGATGTTGGAAAATTTTAAAGGCTTAAAATTGGTGAGATTATGTTTCACTTTAAGATGTTAGAGAAAAAGAATATTAAACATATAGTAATTAGATACAGTTTACAGCAGAAATAAAGTAGATAAAAAAGGAAGATAGAGAAAATCAATAAAATCAAAAAGGAAAATGGAAAATCAAAATCTAAGATGGATGCGATCTGTCTCAGCTGGTAAAGACTGTAGAGAGAAGACCCAGGCTGGCGGGGACGGGAGGAAGGGTGTGGCATCACTACAGACCCCACCACTGTCAGAGACTCACATGGAAGAGTGTGAAAAATCATGCCAGTAAATTCCTCTGCTTTGATTAGTCAGACGAATTCCTTGACCTACTCAAACTACAAAAACTGACTAAAAAAGAAACAGAAAATCTGAACAGTCCTAGAAGTATTAAAGAAATTAAATTCACAATGAAAATTCCTGCCACAAAGATCACTCTACACTCAGGAAGCTTCACCGATGAACTTGTTTTACACGTTAGGAAAAAGTAAAACTAATTCTCCCGGATTACTTTCTAGTGGGGGAGAAAAACTACATCTCAATTCGTTTTATAAACCCATCCCTAACCATTGCTAAAACCTGGTAGATACAGCTAACCTGAGTGAATGTCACACAATGTCTACACCTATTGAAGTGAATGTCACACAATGTCTACACCTATTGAAACACCACATGGCCACCCCCATTAACATGTACAATTTCTATTTTTATGTACCAATCAAAACTACATTTAAACTTTTTTTAAACCTTATAAAGACATTATTAGATACGTACCAACCTATATTTTCCATATGAATATAGATGCAACAACCCCCTTAGCACAATCTTAGCAAGTCAAATTCATCAATATGTTAAAAACTGGATTCCAAGAATACAAGATTAATTTAACATTTAAAAAGGAAGGTAATTCATTATGTTAATGGGATGTAGGGAAAACTCTGTGCTTCTCAACAAGACGGGGAAAATCCTATAACACTGTTAACACCCGCTTCCGATAGCAATTCTATGTAAAGTAGGAAGAGAAAAGAACTTCACCAAATAATACAGAGTCTGCCCAAAACCCGCCACTCACGTGGTATCAGCAGGAGGGCGCAGAGGCCGTCCCGGGAGGGAGCGAGGCTCAGCAGCCTCCACCGCTCCACGCCACTTGGCCTGGGGCAAGAGGGGGAGAAATCTGGACTGCAAAACTGCCCCCTCGGGCTCGCAGCTCCTGCAGCTGGGATGCGCACAAGGGCCTCCTGCGGTGGCGCCAGGGCAGGAACCGCAGTGGAGGCTGGCGCCCCGGTGGCGCCCGCACTCTGGGTGCGCCGCTCCTGCAACCCGGTGCATCAGTGCTTGGGCAGCTGCGTTCAGGAGCAGCCTCGGAGCGCGGCTCGGATGGCTCTGAGGTGAGCGGCGAGCCAAGGGGCTGCAAACCCACGAGGGGGCTGCTCCCCCCAGAGCCCACCGCAGCAGCACCCTGCGCCCCGCTGCCCCAGGGGGGAGTCCAGATGCAGCGCCTGCCACAGGTTCCACCGAGGCAGAATTCTAGAAGGAGCAGTCCCCCCGGTGCCAGCGAGCAGGTGGGGGCTGCCCGGGGCTGGAGGCCGGGCTGGAGACGGACAGGCCGGTGGGGGCGTTTGGGTGATGGAGATACTGGCATTCTGCCCCCCGGCCCCCGTGGCCGCACTCAGAGACGGTTGTCAAAACCTGTCCACCTGCACATCAGAAAGGACGGCTCCTGTGTGCACAGTATCCCTCAGCAGAAGGAGGGGCTTTCAGAGTGACCAAAAGAAGACATGAGAGTGGCCAGTAAGCATAGGAAGAGATACTCAGTGTCACTGAGGCCCAGAGAGTATGTGTCAGTGTAGCCGCCTGAAGCGATGGCCGCTTGGAGCAACGATGCCACGGGAACAAGTTCAGAGGCAGACTGGAAACAAACAGGCTTTTTATTTTGCTGACTTCTCTCTCCGACTCTGACAACAACTCTAACACACACCACACACCACCAAACAAACAACAACCAAATGGCGCCGACCCGCTCCAATCTCGGCTCAAGTCTTGTGAGATCTTGGGCCAAGTTCCGCGAGATCTCGGGCCAAGTCCCGTGAGACCATGGAAAGCGTCAATGCCCAAACTTCTCCATGGCCCGCAGCCAACCACAATTTCATCCATCTCCCCAAACAGGGCTCCTGCATGTCAGAGTGACGGACCACATCACTTCACACACACTTACGCAAGACCCAGAAGGCCAAACGCAGGAGCCTGGACCAAGGAGGCCAGAGCCAGGAGGCCAACAACCACCAGCTCAGCGCAGTGGGGGGGTCCCAACACCCATGGTGGCGTGAAACTTTCTTACCTTTTCTTACAAAGCTAAGCAAAACTAGGACTAGAGTTTCCATTTCCAGGTCTTTACACAAGAAAATGAAGACACACATCCCCACAAAGCCTTTCCCAGCGAGTATTTACGGCAGTGTCCTTCATAATTGCCAAACGCCGAAAACAACCCAGTAACCATCAACAGGTGAATGAAGAAACACACAACTGCATTCCCAGCAGCAGAGGCCAGCCTCCGTCAGGGGGCCTCACGGGAGGAGCGCGGAGCACGCGCACCGTGCCCAGCAGAAGGCGGACGCCATTCACACAGAGTTCTAGCACAAGCAAATCTGATCTGCAGAGACAAGGATCCACCTATCCGTCACTTCAGCAAGGAGGATGGCACAGTAGCCCAGAAGCAGGCTCTGGGGACATTCCTGGACTGAGATCCTGTTACTTGAGTGTGGCATGTGTGGGAACCCGCTGGTCTGTATTCTGCCTTCTGGTTAATTTATTGTATGCAAATTGCACCTCAATGATAAAGGACCAGGAAAAATGACAATCTGAAAATACGAGGAAAAACAAGTCTAACAAAATGTAAGAGGTTTTTATTCAGGAAACCATAAAACATCATTGAGAAATGCGGAAACTCTCAGAAAAGGAGAAATCATGTCACAGGGAGTGACGGTGACCTATGTTGTGCCTCCTGTTAGATTCCTGGCAGGGAGGACCACACCTCCCAGGTAGCCCAACTAGGCCACACCTCCCAGGTACCTTAAGACAAGACACACCTCCCAAGCACCTAAGGCTGGCCACACCTCAGGTGCCTTTCTGAGCCGATCATGACTCACGGGTTCCCCTTCCTACCCCTGGCAGCCTATGGAATTGGGGTCTCCTCTGGGGGCTCCCTCTGACCACCAGTTCGCTACTTAAGCTTTCTCCTGGACTGAAACCCTTCCCTCCTCTCCTCCTCCTCCTCCTCCTCTCCTTCTCCTCCTCCTCCTCCTCTCCTCCTCCTTCTCTTCTTTCTTCTTCTTCTCTTCTCTCTCCCCACCTGTCTCCTCCCCACCCTCGCACGTGTCCCTTTGGCTGATTAATAAAACCCCCCTTTTCTACACAGCGTTCCGGCGTGTGTCATCTGCCCTTCACCTCCACCTTTAAGGACTCCGTGCAGCACCAACCGAAACCCCAGGAAGGATTTCTGGGGAAGTTGGCATGCTAGTTCTACGTGTTATGTGGAAACTCAAAAGGCAAGAAGAAACAAGACCCTGCTGACCAGTCAGCGAGGCAGGAGGCGCTTGCTCTGCCCCACGCCAGCGATCACACAGCCCAGAGGCAAAGTCAGGGCAGGGCTTGCAGCCATGGAAGGGGAGGGAGCCAGACGCAGGCCCAGCGTGGGGACTCCTGCTCCACAAGGGGAGAATCAAGTGCCTCCAAACTCCCTCAGACACAAAAGTTGATTCCAGACAGACCGAGCTCCAAATGCAGAAGTCAAAACACTTACTAAAGCTTTTAAAACATGTAAGAGAACATCTTTGTGACCTTTGGATAGGAAAAGCTCTTCCAACAAGATTGAAAATGCAACAACCATAAAGGAAAAGTTGGGTACATTTGGCCACATAAAAATTAAGCATTTCTGTTCATCCAACAACCCCAGCAAGAAAGCCAAGAGGCAAAGCAGGCATTATCAGGAAACATTTGCAGCACATATAACCGACAAAGATCTCATATATAAAATAAATAAGGCACTCCTGCAAATTCAGGAGGAAAGAGGGTCGGACACTTGAACAAGGACATCCTGAAACATGCTGGCAACCGGCCAGGGCCCTCTGGTCACCAGGAAAGCGCACGTTAGAGCTTCAGAGAGAAGTCACAACAAACCCTCGAAAGAGCTGACTGCCACAACCAGGGGACGCTCATGCAGCCCCTCGATGGGGAGCCACCGGGAAGAGTTCAGGATGCCCAAGAAAGTCACGGGCGCACCTCATCCTCTGTCGTCAGGTTTCCATTTAGAGGGAAAAATCTGCATGAACACGGCAAGACCCAAATGTTCTTCAGCAGCAAAACAGATGAATAAATCTTGATAGGCAGCCGTGAAACGCCGCACGTTCCAGCTGCACCCCGCATAATGGATCAATCTCCAAACATCGCGTTGAGTCAAACAAGCCAAACGCAAATATCCAGCCGCTTCGTTGCATCTACATAAATATTTAGATCGTGCAAAACGGAGCCGTAGTATTTAAGGATACCTACCCATGTGGCAAAGCTATGACATGTATATAAAATAAAATCAGCCCCATAATCAGGAAGCGACTCGTGCAGAGGTGGGGTAGATGAAGCACGGCCCGCCGCAGCCGCAGGCCCCGCGTCTGGGGATGCTGCCGGCCTCCTATCCAAGATCCTCGGGAAAAACTGCTCTGCGTCAGCATCATCCAGACGGCGTTTGTCTCATCGTTGTTCCCTAAACAGCACCTCAACCTCTGTCTGCACTGCGTCCCCGGGTCGGGCACCAGGAGTGACCTGGAGACGCTCACGCAGGCAGGAGCAGGCCCCATCGCGTGGGCACAGGCTGGGCCATGAACAGACCTCAGCACCCACAGAGCTGGTGTCTGGGGGTCCTGGAGCCACATTTCCCGTGTGTTTTCTTTGGTGGCAGAGGGGAAGGGCTAGGAAGGAGAGGCGGGTGGTCCTCGTGGCGGCTGAAGCGGAAGGCAGGCCCCAGCGAAGTGGTGGTCAAGGGAGGCTTCATCCCAGGAGGGGGCTGGTGTAGGCACCTGCGTCTCACCCTCTCGCCCCAGCACAGCAAGGGGACAGGGACGAGGAGGCAGGAGGGAGGCAGAGAGACGCCCTGAGGGATAGAAGCCCCTGTACATGGTGGACACAGGTGAGCTGGGGGGACTGGGTGACCTGGGGGGACTGAGGTGACCTGGGGGGACTGAGGTGACCTGGGGGGACTGAGGTGACCTGTGGGGACTGAGGTGACCTGGGGGGACTGAGGTGACCTGGGGGGACTGAGGTGACCAGGGGGGACTGAGGTGACCTGGGGGACTAGGTGAGCAGGGGGGACTGAAGGTGACCTGGGGGGACTGAGGTGACCTGGGGGACTGAGGTGAGCTGGGGGGACTGAGGTGACCTGGGGGGACTGAGGTGACCTGGGGGGACTGAGGTGACCTGGGGGGACTGAGGTGAGCTGGGGGGGACTGAGGTGACCTGGAGACTGGGTGAGCTCAGGGGACTGAGGTGACCTGGGGGACTGAGGTGAGCAGGGGGGACTGAGGTGAGCTGGGGGGACTGAGGTGACCTGGGGGGACTGAGGTGAGCTGGGGGACTGAGGTGAGCTGGGGGGACTGAGGTGAGCTGGGGGCACTGAGGTGAGCTCTCGGGGGACTGAGGTGACCTGGGGGGACTGAGGTGAGCTGGGGGACTGAGGTGACCAGGGGGACTGAGGTGAGCAGGGGGGACTGAGGTGACCTGGGGGGACTGAGGTGAGCTCAGGGGACTGAGGTGAGCTGGGGGGACTGAGGTGACCTGGGGGGACTGAGGTGAGCTAGGGGGACTGAGGTGACCTGGGGGGACTGAGGTGAGCTGGGGGACTGAGGTGAGCTCGGGGGACTGAGGTGACCTGGGGGGACTGAGGTGAGCAGGGGGGACTGAGGTGACCTGGGGGGGACTGAGGTGAGCAGGGGGGACTGAGGTGACCTGTGGGGGACTGAGGTGACTCTGGGGGACTGAGGTGAGCTGGGGGGACTGAGGTGACCAGGGGGGACTGAGGTGACCTGGGGGACTGAGGTGACCTGGGGGGACTGAGGTGAGCTGGGGGGACTGAGGCGACCTGGGGGGACTGAGGTGAGCTGGGGGGACTGAGGTGAGCTGGGGGACTGAGGTGACCTGGGGGGACTGAGGTGAGCAGGGGGGACTGAGGTGACCTGCGGGGACTGAGGTGAGCAGGGGGGACTGAGGTGAGCTCTGGGGGACTGAGGTGATCTAGGGGGACTGAGGTGACCAGGGGGGACTGAGGTGACCTGGGGGGACTGAGGTGACCTGTGGGGACTGAGGTGACCTGGGGGGACTGAGGTGACCTGTGGGGACTGAGGTGACCTGGGGGGACTGAGGTGAGCAGGGGGGACTGAGGTGAGCTGGGGGCACTGAGGTGAGCTCGGGGGACTGAGGTGAGCTGGGGGGACTGAGGTGAGCTGGGGGACTGAGGTGACCTGGGGGGACTGAGGTGAGCAGGGGGACTGAGGTGACCTGTGGGGACTGAGGTGAGCTCAGGGGACTGAGGTGAGCTGGGGGGACTGAGGTGAGCTGGGGGGACTGAGGTGACCTGGGGGACTGAGGTGAGCAGGGGGGACTGAGGTGACCTGTGGGGACTGAGGTGAGCTCAGGGGACTGAGGTGAGCTGGGGGACTGAGGTGACCTGGGGGGACTGAGGTGAGCTAGGGGGACTGAGGTGACCTGGGGGGACTGAGGTGAGCTGGGGGGACTGAGGCGACCTGGGGGGACTGAGGTGAGCTGGGGGGACTGAGGTGACCTGGGGGGACTGAGGTGACCTGGGGGGACTGAGGTGAGCAGGGGGGACTGAGGTGACCTGCGGGGACTGAGGTGAGCAGGGGGGACTGAGGTGAGCAGGGGGGACTGAGGTGACCTGTGGGGAACTGAGGTGACCTGTGGGGACTGAGGTGAGCTGTGGGGACTGAGGTGAGCAGGGGGGACTGAGGTGAGCTCAGGGGACTGAGGTGATCTAGGGGGACTGAGGTGAGCAGGGGGGACTGAGGTGACCTGGGGGGACTGAGGTGACCTGTGGGGACTGAGGTGACCTGGGGGGACTGAGGTGAGCAGGGGGGACTGAGGTGAGCTGGGGGCACTGAGGTGACCTGGGGGGACTGAGGTGAGCAGGGGGGACTGAGGTGAGCTGGGGGGACTGAGGTGAGCTGGGGGGACTGAGGTGAGCAGGGGGGACTGAGGTGACTTGGGGGGACTGAGGTGAGCTGGGGGACTGAGGTGAGCAGGGGGGACTGAGGTGACTTGGGGGGACTGAGGTGAGCTGGGGGACTGAGGTGAGCAGGGGGGAACTGAGGTGACTTGGGGGGACTGAGGTGACCTGGGGGGACTGAGGTGAGCAGGGGGGACTGAGGTGAGCAGGGGGGACTGAGGTGAGCTAGGGGGACTGAGGTGACCTGGGGGGACTGAGGTGAGCAGGGGGACTGAGGTGACCTGGGGGGACTGAGGTGACCTGGGGGGGACTGAGGTGAGCAGGGGGGACTGAGGTGAGCAGGGGGACTGAGGTGACCTGGGGGGACTGAGGTGAGCAGGGGGGACTTAGGTGAGCAGGGGGGGACTGAGGTGACCTGAGGGGACTGAGGTGAGCTGGGGGGACTGAGGGGGTGAGCTGTAGGGACTGAGGTGAGCTGGGGGACTGAGGTGAGCAGGGGGGGGGACTGAGGTGAGCTCAGGGGACTGAGGTGAGCTGGGGGACTGAGGTGAGCTGGGGGGACTGAGGTGAGCAGGGGGGACTGAGGTGAGCAGGGGGGACTGAGGTGAGCTGTGGGGTACTGAGGTGAGCTGTAGGGACTGAGGTGAGCTGGGGGACTGAGGTGAGCTGGGGGGACTGAGGTGACCTGGGGGGACTGAGGTGAGCTGGGGGGACTGAGGTGAGCTGGGGGACTGAGGTGAGCTGGGGGGGACTGAGGTGCCCTGGGGGACTGAGTGTGAGCTCAGGGACTGAGGTGAGCTGGGGGACTGAGGTGAGCTGGGGGGACTGAGGTGAGCAGGGGGGACTGAGGTGAGCTCAGGGGACTGAGGTGAGCTGGGGGGATTGAGGAGATCTGGGGGTACTGAGGTGAGCTGGGGGGGACTGAGGTGAGCTGGGGGGGGACTGAGGTGAGCTGGGGGACTGAGGTGAGCTGGGGGGACTGAGGTGAGCTGGGGGGACTGAGGTGAGCAGGGGGGACTGAGGTGAGCTGTGGGGACTGAGGTGAGCTGGGGGGACTGAGATGAGCTCAGGGGACTGAGGTGAGCTGGGAGGACTGAGGTGAGCTCGGGGGGGACTGAGGTGATCCTGGGGGACTGAGGTGAGCTGGGGGGACTGAGGTGATCTGGGGGGACTGAGGAGATGTTGGGGGGACTGAGGTGAGCTGGGGGACTGAGGTGAGCTGGGGGGGACTGAGGTGAGCTGGGGGGACTGAGGTGAGCTGGGGGGACTGAGATGAGCTCAGGGGACTGAGGTGAGCTGGGGGGACTGAGGAGATCTGGGGAAACTGAGGTGAGCAGGGGGGACTGAGGTGAGCTCAGGAGACTGAGGTGAGCTGGGAGGACTGAGGTGAGCTGGGGGGACTGAGGTGAGCTGGGGGGGACTGAGGTGAGCTGGGGGGACTTAGGTGATCTGGGGGGACTGAGGAGATCTGGGGGGGACTGAGGTGAGCTGGGGGGACTGAGGTGAGCTGGGGGGGACTGAGGTGAGCTGGGGGGACTGAGGTGAGCTGGGGGGACTGAGATGAGCTCAGGGGACTGAGGTGAGCTGGGGGACTGAGGTGAGCTGGGGGGACTGAGGAAATCTGGGGGGACTGAGGTGAGCTCGGGGGACTGAGGTGAGCAGGGGGGACTGAGGTGAGCTGGGGGGACTGAGGTGATCTGGGGGGACTGAGGAGATCTGGGGGGACTGAGGTGAGCTGGGGGACTGAGGTGAGCTGGGGGGACTGAGGTGATCTGGGGGGACTGAGGTGAGCTGGGGGGACTGAGGTGAGCTGGGGGGACTGAGGTGAGCTGGGGGGACTGAGGTGAGCTGAGGCTGGGGGGGACTGAGGTGAGCTCAGGGGGACTGAGGTGAGCTGGGGGGACTGAGGAGATCTGGGGGGACTGAGGTGAGCTGGGGGACTGAGGTGAGCTGGGGGGACTGAGGTGAGCTGGGGGACTGAGGTGAGCTGGGGGGACTGAGGTGAGCTCAGGGGACTGAGGTGAGCTGGGGGGACTGAGGTGAGCTGGGGGGGACTGAGCAGGGGTGAGCAGGTGGGACTGAGGTGAGCTCTGGGGACTGAGGTGAGCTCAGGGGACTGACTTGACCTGGGGGGACTGAGGTGAGCTCAGGGGACTGAGGTGAGCTGTGGGGACTGAGGTGAGCTCAGGGGACTGAGGTGAGCTCAGGGGACTGAGGTGAGCTGGGGGACTGAGGTAGGCAGGGGGGACTGAGGTGAGCTGGGGGACTGAGGTGAGCTGTGGGGACTGAGGTGAGCTGGGGGCACTGAGATGAGCTCAGGGGACTGAGGTGAGCTGTGGGGACTGAGGTGAGCTGGGGACTGAGGTGAGCTCAGGGGACTGAGGTGAGCATGGGGGACTGAGGTGACCTGGGGGGACTGAGGATGATCTGGGGGGACTGAGGTGAGCTGGGGGACTGAGGTGAGCAGTGGGGACTGACGGTGACCTGGGGGGACTGAGGTGACCTGGGGGGACTGAGGTGAGCTCAGGGGACTGAGGTGAGGTGAGCTGGGGGACTGAGGTGAGCAGCAGGGGGGGACTGATGTGAGCTGGGGTAGTTAGTGATGTGAGCTGGTGGACGGAGGTGAGCAGGGGGGACTGAGGTGAGCTGGGGGACGGAGGTGAGCTGTGGGACTGAGGTGAGCTGTGGGGACTGAGGTGAGCTCAGGGGACTGAGGTGATAACTGGGGGGACTGAGGTGAGCTGGGGGACTGAGGTGAGCTGTGGGGACTGAGGTGAGCTGGGGGGACTGAGGTGAGCTCAGGGGACTGAGGTGATCTAGGGGGACTGAGTGTGAGCAGGGGGGACTGAGGTGACCTGGGGGGGGACTGAGGTGACCTGTGGGGACTGAGGTGACCTGGGGGGGGACTGAGGTGACCTGTGGGGACTGAGGTGACCTGGGGGGACTGAGGTGAGCAGGGGGGACTGAGGTGAGCTGGGGGCACTGAGGTGAGCTGGGGGAACTGAGGTGAGCAGGGGGACTGATGTGAGCTGGGGGGACTGAGGTGAAGCTGGGGGGACTGAGGTGAGCTGTGGGGGGACTGAGGTGAGCTCAGGGGACTGAGGTGAGCTGGGGGGACTGAGGAGTATCTGGGGGGACTGAGGTGAGCTGGGGGACTGAGGTGAGCTGGGGGGACATGAGGTGAGCTGGGGGGACTGAGGTGAGCTGGGGGGACTGAGGTGAGCACAGGGGACTGAGGTGAGCTGGGGGACTGAGGGTGAGCTGGGGGGACTGAGGTGAGCAGGGGGGACTGAGGTGAGCTGCTGGGGACTGAGGTGAGCTCAGGGGACTGACTTGACCTGGGGGGACTGAGGTGAGCTCAGGGGACTGAGGTGAGCTGTGGGGACTGAGGTGAGCTCAGGGGACTGAGGTGAGCTCAGGGGACTGAGGTGAGCTGGGGGACTGAGGTAGGCAGGGGGGACTGAGGTGAGCTGGGGGGACTGAGGTGAGCTGTGGGGACTGAGGTGAGCTGGGGGCACTGAGATGAGCTCAGGGGACTGAGGTGAGCTGTTGGGACTGAGGTGAGCTGGGGGACTGAGGTGAGCTCAGGGGACTGAGGGTGAGCTGGGGACTGAGGTGACCTGGGGGACTGAGGAGAATCTGGGGGGGGACTGAGGTGAGCTGGGGGGACTGAGGTGAGCAGGGGGGACTGAGGTGACCTGGGGGGACTGAGGTGACCTGGGGGACTGAGGTGAGCTCAGGGACTGAGGTGAGTGGAGCTGAGGGGACTGAGGTGAGCAGGGGGGACTGATGTGAAGCTGGGGGAGTGAGGTGAGCTGGGGGACGGAGGTGAGCAGGGGGGACTGAGGTGAGCTGGGGGACGGAGGAGAGCTGTGGGGGGACTGAGGTGAGCTGTGGGGGACTGAGGTGAGCTCAGGGGGACTGAGGTGATCTGGGGGGACTGAGGTGAGCTGGGGGACTGAGGTGAGCTGTGGGGGACTGAGGTGAGCTGGGGGGACTGAGGTGAGCTCAGGGGACTGAGGTGAATCTAGGGGGACTGAGGTGAGCACGGGGGGGACTGAGGTGACCTGGGGGGACTGAGGTGACCTGTGGGGACTGAGGTGACCTGGGGGGACTGAGGTGACCTGTGGGGACTGAGGTTACCCTGGGGGGACTGGAGGTGAGCAGGGGGGACTGAGGTGAGCTGGGGGCACTGAGGTGAGCTGTGGTGGGACTGAGGTGAGCAGGGGGGACTGATGTGAGCTGGGGGGACTGAGGTGAGCTGGGGGGGGACTGATGTGACCTGTGGGGACTGAGGTGACCTGGGGGGACTGAGGTGAGCTGGGGGACTGAGGTGAGCAGGGGGGACTGAGGTGGGACTTGGGTGGACTGAGGTGACCTGGGGGACTGAGGTGAGCAGGGGTGGGACTGAGGTGAGCAGGGGGGACTGAGGTGAGCTAGGGGTACTGAGGTGACCTGGGGGACTGAGGTGAACAGGGGGACTGAGGTGACCTGTGTGGGGACTGAGGTGACCTGGGGGGACTGAGGTGAGCAGGGGGGGGACTGTGAGGTGAGCAGGGGGGACCTGAAGTGAGCAGTTGGGGACTGAGGTGACCTGGGGGACTGAGGTGAGCATGTGGGGGGACTTAGGTGAGCAGGGGGGGACTGAGGTGACCTGAGGGGACTGGAGGTGAGCTGGGGGGACTGAGGTGAGCTGTAGGGACTGAGGTTGAGTGTGGTGGGGACTGAGGTCAGCAGGGGGGACTGAGGTGAGCTCAGGGGACTGAGGTGAGCTGGGGGACTGAGGTTGACCTGGGGGGACTGAGGTGAGCAGGGGGGACTGAGGTGAGCAGGGGGGACTGAGCAGGGTGAGCTGTGGGGACTGAGGTGAGCTCAGGGGACTGAGGTGAGCTGGGGGACTGAGGTGAGCTGGGGGGACTGAGGTGACCTGGGTAAAACTGAGGTGAGCTGGGGGGACTGAGGTGACCTGGGGGGACTGAGGTGAGAGCTGGGGGGACTGAGGTGAGCTGGGGGACTGAGGTGAGCTGGGGGACTGAGGGGCCCTGGGGGACTGAGGTGAGCTCAGGAGACTGAGGTGAGCTGGGGCACTGAGGTGAGCTGGGGGGACTGAGGTGAGCAGGGGGGACTGATGGTGAGCTCAGGGGACTGAGGTGAGACTGGGGGATTGAGGAGATCTGGGGGTACTGAGGTGAGCTGGGGGGACTGAGGTGAGGCTGGGGGGACTGAGGTGAGCTCAGGGGACTGAGGTGAGCTGGGGGGACTGAGGAGATCTGGGGGGACTGAGGTGAGCAGGGGGGACTGAGGTGAGCTCAGGGGACTGAGGTGAGCTGGGGGACTGAGGTGAGCAGGAGGGTGAATGAGGTGAGCATGGGGGACTGAGGTGAGCTGTGGGGACTGAGGTGAGCTGGGGGGACTGAGGTGAGCTCAGGGGACTGAGGTGAGTCTGGGAGTGACTGAGGTGAGCTCGGGGGACTGAGGTGAGCTGGGGGGACTGAGGTGAGACTCTGGGGGACTGAGGAGATCTGGGGGGACTGAGTGTGAGCTGGGGGACTGAGGTGAGCTGGGGGGACTGAGGTGAGCTGGGGGGACTGAGATTGAGCTCAGGGGACTGAGTTGAGCTGGGGGGACTGATGGTGAGCTGGGGGGACTGAGGAGATCTGGGGGGACTGAGGTGAGCTCGGGGGACTGAGGTGAGCTGGGGGGACTGAGGTGAGCTGGGGGGACTGAGGTGATCTGGGGGACTGAGGAGATCTGGGGGGACTGAGGTGAGCTGGGGGACTGAGTGTGAGCTGGGGGACTGAGGAGATCTGGGGGGTGACTGAGGTGAGCTGGGGGACTGAGGTGAGCTGGGGGGGACTGAGGTGAGCTAAGGGGACTGAGGTGAGCTGGGGGGGACTGAGGTGAGCTCAGGGGACTGAGGTGAGCTGGGGGGACTGAGGGTGAGCTGGGGGACTGAGGTGAGCTGGGGGGAACTGAGGTGAGCTGGGGGGACTGAGGTGAGCTGGGGGGGACTGAGGAGATCTGGGGGGACTGAGGTGAGCTGAGGGACTGAGGTGAGCTGGGGGGACTGAGGTGAGCTGGGGGGACTGAGGTGAGCTGGGGGACTGAGGGAGGTGAGCTGGGGAACTGAGGTTTTTGAGCTGGGGGGACTGAGGTGAGCTGGGGGGGACTGAGGAGAATCTGGGGGGACTGAGGTGAGCCTCGGGGGACTGAGAGTGCTGCGCTGGGGGGACTGAGGGTGAGCTGGGGGGACTGAGGTGATCTGGTGGGGGACTGAGGAGATCTGGGGGGACTGATGTTGGTGAGCTGGGGGACTGAGTGAGCTGGGGGGAACTGAGTGAGACTGGGGGGGACTGAGGTGAGCTGGGGGGACTGAGGTGAGCTGGGGGACTGAGGTGAGCTGGGGGGACATGGGACTGAGTTGAGCTGGGGGACTGAGGTGAGCTGGGGGGACTAGAGGTGAGCAGGGGACAGAGGGAGACTCCTGAGTGGTGAGTGGCTCAGGGGACTTGAGGTGAGCTGGGGGGACTGAGGATCAGGGGGGACTAGAGGTAGCTGTGGGACTTGACCGGTGAGCTCAGGGGACTGAGGTTAGCTTCAAGGGACCTGAGGGGAGCTTGGGGGGGACTGAGTTGAGCAGTCAGGGAAATTGAGGGGTGGTGCAGGGGGGGACTGAGTGTCGAGCAGTGTGGGGGGGGACTGAGGTGAGCTCGGTGCACGAGGGGGGACTGAGGTGAGCTCAGGGGGACTGAGGTGTGTGAGCTGGGTGAGGGAACTGAGGTGAGCTCGGGGGACTGAGGTGAGCCTCAGGGGACTGAATGTGAGCGGGGTGCGGTGTGGTTACCATGGGGGTACTGAGGAAGATTCTGGCGGGGGGACTGAGTGAGCTTAGGGGGACTGAGGTTGAGCAGCGGGACAGAGTGACTTGAAGGTGACTGAGGTGACCTGGGGACTGAGGTGTGCTGCAGGGGACTGTCCAGGTTGAAGCTGGGGACTGAGGTGAGACTGATGATGATCCTTAGGGGAGTAGAGGTCGAGCTGGGGGGACTGAGATGAGATGGGGGGAATGAGTTGAGGCTGGGGGGACTGAAGGGAGGCTAGGGGGGACCTGAGGTAGAGAAGTGGGGGGACTGAGGTGAGCTCCTGGGGGGATTGAGGTTGATCTCGGGGGACTGAAAGGTGAGCTGGGGGACTGAGGTGAGCAGGGGGGACTCATGGGGGGACTGAGCTCATGGGACTGAGGTGATCTCAGGGGGAACTGAGGTGAGTCTGGGGGGACTGAGGTGAGCTGGGGACTGAGGTTGAGCTCATTGGGGACTGAGGTGAGCTCAGGGGACTGAGGTGAGCTCTGTGGGGACTGAGGTGAGTCTCTGGGGGGGACTGAGGTGAGCTAGGGGGGACTGAGGTGAGCTGGGGGGACTGAGTGAGCATGGGGGACTGAGGATGAGCTGAGGTGAGCTGCAGGGGGACTGAGGTGAGATGAGGGGACTGGAGGTGACCTGGGGGACTCATTTAGGAGAGCCTGGGGGGTCCTTGAGGTGAGCAGGGTTGGACTGAGGTGACATTGGAGGACTGAGGTGACCTGGGGGGATCTGAGGTGTGCTGGGTGGACCGAGGTGAACATGGGTAACATCGAGGTGAGCTGGGGCCTGGGACTGTGGTGACCTGGGGGACTGAGGTAGAGCAGGGGGACTGAGGTGACCTGATGGGGACTGTAGTTTTCTGGGGGTCTGAGGTGAGCATCGGGGGACTGTGAGGGGGGTGGCGAGGGGACACTGCTGGTGAGCTGGGTGGACCTGAGGTGACCCTGGGTGGACTGAGTGAGCAGGGGACTTAGGTGAAGCAGGGGGACTGAGGTGTTCAGAGGGGACTGATGTGAGCTGGGGGACTGATGAGCAGTAGGGACTGAGTTGAGCTGGGGGGCTGAGTCAGCCAGGGGGGACAGAGGTGAGCTCAGGGTACATGAGGTGAGTCTGTTGACTGAGGTGAGCTGGGGGGGGGGGGACTGAGGTGAGCAGTGGGAGACTGAGGTGGAGCATAGGGGATGAGGTGATGCTGTGGGGAGCTGAGTGAGCTGGGGGACTGAGTGAGTTGGCGGACTGAGTGACCATGGGGAACTGAGGTAGAGCTGGGGGGACTGATGTTACTTGGGGGGACTGAGGTGAAGCAGGGGGGACTGAGGTGGACTTGGGGCCCTGAGGTGGAGCATGGGGGGACTGAGGGCCCAGTGGGACTGAGGTGAGGCTCAGGAGACTGAGGGAGCTGGGGCGACTGAGGTGAGCTTGTGTACTGAGGGTAGCAGGGGGACTGATGTGAGCTTACGACTCAGGGGTCTGAGGTGAGCTGGCGGGGAATGAGGAGATCTGACGGGGTAACCGAGGTGAATGCATGGGGGGAATCTGAGGAGAGATATGGGGGGACTGAGGTTGAGCTCAGCCACTGAGGTGATATGGGGGACTGAGGAGGTCTGGGAGGACTGATGTGAGCAGGGGACTGAGGTGACCTGGTGAGGACTGAGTGTGACCTGGGGGACAGAGGGTGAGCCAAGGGGGACTGAGTGAGCGAGGGGGACTGAGGTGAGCTGTGGGGACTGAGGTGAGCTTGGGACTGAGGTGAGCCCTCAGGGGACTGGGGTGTGACCTGGGGGAACTGAGAGATCTGGGGGACTGAGGTTGGGACTGAGGAGATCTGAGGGGGACTGTGGTGAGCTGATGTGACCTGGGGGACTGAGGTGAATCTCAGGTACTGAGTGTGAGGGGGACTGAGGTGAGTGACCTGGGGGGACTGAGGTGACCTGGGGGACTGAGGTGAGCTCAGGGGACTGAGGTGAGCTGGGGGACTGAGGTGAGCAGGGGGGACCTGATGTGAGCTAGGGGGAGTGAGGTGAGCTGGGGGACTGAGGTGAGACTGGGGGGACTGAGGTGAGCTGGGGGACTGAGGTGAGCTGTGGGGACGGAGGTGAGCTGTGGGGACTGAGGTGAGCTCAGGGGACTGAGGTGATCTGGGGGGGGACTGAGGTGAGCTCATGGGGGACTGAGGTGAGCTGTGGGGACTGAGGTGAGCTGGTGGGGACTGAGGTGAGCTCAGGGGACTGAGGTGATACTAGGGGGGACTGAGGTGAGCAGGGGGACTGAGGTGACCTGGGGGGACTGAGGTGACCCTGATGGGGACTGAGGTGACCTGGGGGGGACTGAGGTGACCTGTGGGGACTGAGGTGACCTGGGGGGACTGAGGGTGAGCAGGGGGGGGACTGAGGTGAGCTGAGGGGGCACTGAGGTGAGCTGGGGGGACTGAGGTGAGCAGGGGGGACTGATGTGAGCTGGGGGGGACTGAGGTGAGCTGGGGGGACTGATGTGACCTGTGGGGACTGAGGTGGACCTGGGGGGACTTTGAGGTGAGCTGGGGGACTGAGGTGAGCAGGGGGGGACTGAGGTGACTTGGGGGGGGACTGAGGTGACTGGGGGGACTGAGGTGAGCAGGGGGGACTGAGGTGAGCAGGGGGGGACTGAGGTGAGCTACGGGGGACTGAGGTGACCTGGGGGGACTGAGGTGTGCACTAGGGGGGACTGAAGGTGACCTGGTGGGGACTGAGGTGACCTGGGGGGAGCTGAGGTGAGCAGGGGGAACTGAGGTGTGAGCAGGGGGGGACTGAGGTGAGCAGGGGGACTGAGGTGACCTGTGGGGGGGACTGAGGTGAGCAGGGGGGACTTAGGTGAGCAGGGGGGACTGAGGTGACCTGAGGGGACCTGAGGTGAGCTGGGGGGACTGAGGTGAGCTGTAGGGACTGAGGTGAGCTGGGGGACTGAGGTCAGCAGGGGGGACTGAGGTGAGCTCAGGGGACTGAGGTGAGCTGGGGGACTGAGGTCGACCTGGGGGACTGATGGTGAGCTCACAAGGGGGGGACTGAGGTGAGCAGGGGGGACTGAGGTGAGCTGTGGGGACTGAGGTGAGCTCAGGGGACTGAGGTTTGAGCTGGGGGACTGAGGTGAGCTGGGGGGATGAGGTGACCTGGGAAAACTGAGGTGAGCTGGGGGGACTGAGGATGATTGGGGGGACTGAGGTGAGCTGGGGGGACTGAGGTGAGCTGAGGGGGGGTGAGCTGGGGGGACTGAGTCGGGGGGAGCAGTGGGGGGACTGAGGTGAGCCCTGGGGGACACTGAGGTGAGCTGGGGGGACTGAGGTGAGCTGGGGGGACTGAGGTGAGCTCAGGTGTAACAGAAGGTGAGCTGGGGGGACTGAGGTGAGTCTGGGGGGTACTGAGGTGAGCTGGGGGGACTGAGGTGAGTGGGGGGACTGAGGTGAGCTGGGGGACTGAGGAGCTGGGGGGGAACTGAGGAGGATCTGGGGGACTGAGGTGAGCAGGGAGGGACTGAGGTGAGCTCTGGGGGGACTGAGGTGGAGCTGGGGGACTGAGGTGAGCACGGGGGGAATGAGGGGTGAGCTTGGGGGGACTGAGGTGAGCTGAGGGGGAATGAGGTGAGCTGGGGGGACTGAGGTGAGCTCAGGGGGACTGAGGTGAGGCTGGGGGACTGAGGTGAGCTGAGGGGGGGGGACTGAGGTGAGCTGTGGGGGACTGAGGTGATCAGGGGGACTGAGGGGAGCTCTGGGGGACTGATGTGAGACTGTGGATGGGGACTGAGGTGAGCTGGGGGGACTGAGATGAGGATTGCGGGGACTTGAGTTGAGCTGGGGGGACTGAGGTGAGCAGGGGGGGACTGAGGTGAGTTCTGGGGGGGGACATGAGGTGAGCTCGGGGGGGGACTGAGGTGTGCTGGGGGGACTGAGGTGAGCTGAGGGGGACTGAGGTGAGAATCGAGGTGATCGGGGGGGACTGAGGTGAGCTGGGGGACTGAGGTGAGACTGGGGGACTGAGGAGGATCTCAGGGGATGAAGGTGAGCTGGGGGAATGAGGTGAGCAGGGGGGGACTGATGTGAGCTGGGGGAACTGAGGTGAGCTGGGGGGACTGAGGGGGGACTGAGGTGAGCTGGGGGGGACTGAGTGGGTCGAGCTGGGGGACTGAGGTGAGCTGGGGGAACTGAGGTGAGCTGGGGGGGTGGGGACTGAGGTGAGCTGGAGGGGACTGCAGGAGATTGGGGGACTGAGGTGAGCTGGGGGGACTGAGGCTGAGCTGGGGGACTGAGGTGAGCTGGGGGGAACTGAGGTGAGGCTCAGGAGGACTGAGGTGAGCTGGGGGGAACTGAGGTGAGGTGAAAAGGTGCGCTGGGGGGAATGAGGAGGATCTGGGGGAGGGTGAGCTGAGCTGGGGGGACTGAGGTGACTGGGGGGTCTGACGTGATTCTGAGTGTGAAGGAGATCTGGGGGGACTGAGGTGAGCTGGGCGCGACCGTAGGTGAGCTGGGCGGACATCTGGGGGACTGAGGTGAGCTGGGGGGACTGAGGACTGATGGTTGACTGGAGGGACTGAGTGTTGAGCTGGGGGGACTGAGGTGAGCTCAGGGGACTGAGGTGAGCTGGGGGGAATGAGGTGAGCTGGGGACTGAGGTGAGCAGGGGGGACTGAGGTGAGCTCTGGGGACTGTGAGGGTGAGGCAATCAGGGGACCATGACTTGGAAATGGGGGGACTGGAGGTAGAGCTCAGGGCGACTGAGGGTTGAGCTTGCTGGGGGACTGAGGTCGAGATCAGGGGAACCTGAGGTTGATGCTACAGGGGACTGAGGTGAGCTGGGGGGACTGAGGTGAGCAGGGGGGGACTTGAGGTGAGCTGGGGACTGAGGTGAGCTGTGGGGACTGAGGATGAGCTGGGGGCACTGAGCATGAGCTCTTAGGAAGGGGACTGAGGTGAGATGTGGGGACTGAGGTGAGCTGGTGACTGTGGTTGAGCTCAGGGGACTGGTGAGCTGGGGGACTGAGGTGACCTGTGGGGGACTGAGTGAGATCTAGGGGGGACTGAGGTGAGCTGGGGGACTTGGAGGTGAGCAGGAGGGGGGACTGATGGTGACCTGGTGGGGACTGAGGTGACCTGGCGGGACTGAGGATGAGCTCAGGGGACTGAGGTTGAGCTGGGGGGACTGAGGTTTGAGCAGCAGGGGGGGACTGATGTGAGCTGGGGGAGTGAGGTGATCATGGGGACTTGAGGTGAGCGCTGTGGGGGAACTGAGGTGGAGGATTGGGGACTGAGGTGAGCCTGTGGGGACTGAGGAGCAGCTGTGAGGGACTGAGGTGGGAGCTCAGGGGGACTGAGGTGATGCCGCAACACAGGGGACTGAGGTGACGCTGGGGGACTGAGGTGAGCTGTCGGGGGACTGAGGTGAGCTGGGGGGCCTGAGGTGAGCTCAGGGGGAATGAGAGGTAGATCTTAGGGGTACCTGAGGTGTAGCAGGGGGGACTGAGGTGACGCTGGGGGGGTCTGACGGTGACCTGTGGGGACAAGCGGGTGAGACCCTGGGAGGGAATGAGGAGACTCTGTGGGGACTGAGGTGACCTGGGGGGACTGAGGTGAGCAGGGGGGACTGGAGGTGAGTGGCTGGGGGCACTGAGGTGAGCAGGGGGGGACTGAGGTGAGCATAAGAGGGGTGTTGTCAGCTGGGGGGACTGAGGTGAGCTGAGGGGACTGAGGTTGACCTGTGGGGACTGTGGTGAGACCACTGTAGGGACTTAGGTGAGCTGGGGGACTGAGGTGAGCAGGGGGGACTGTGGTGAGTCTTGGGGCGGACTGAGGTGACCTGGGGGGAACTGAGGTGAGCAGGGGGGACTGAGGTGAGCAGGGGGGGACTGAGGTGAGCTAGGGGGACTGAGGTGACCTGGGGGGACTGAGGTGAGCAGGGGGACTGAGGGTGACCTGTGGGGACTGAGGTGACCTGGGGGGACTGAGGTGAGCAGGGGGGGACTGAGGTGAGCAAGGGTGGGACTGAGGTGAGCTGGGGAACTGAGGTGACACAGGGGGGACTGAGGTGAGCCGGGGACTTTAGGTGAGCTGGGGGACTGAGGGCCCCGCTGGGGGACTGAGGTGAGCTCTGGGAGGGACTGAGGTGAGCTGCGGGGACTGAGGTGAGCTGGGGGACTGAGTGTGAGCAGGGGGGTGGGGACTGAGGTGAGCTCAGGGGACTGAGGTGAGCTGGGGGGGACTGAGGTGGAGCCTGGGGGGACTGAGGTGAGCTGGGGGGGACTGAGGTGAGCAGTGGGGACTGAGGTGAGCAGGGGGGACTGAGGTGAGCTGGGGGACTGAGGAGAGTCTGGGCTGGGACTGAGGTGACTCAGGGGGACTGAGGTGAGCTGGGGGGACTGAGGTGACCTGGGGGGGACTGAGGTGAGCTGGGGGGGGGACTGAGGTGGGCTGGGGGGCACTGAGGTGAGCTGGGGGACTGAGGTGCCCTGGGGGACTGAGGTGAGCTCAGGGGACTGAGGTGTGCTGGGGCACTGTGAGGTGAAGCTTGGGGACTGAGGTGAGCAGGGTGGGACTGAGGGTGAGCTCAGGGGGGACTGAGGTGACCTGGGGGGACTGAGGAGATCTGGGGGGTTCACTGAGGTGAGCTGGGGGGACTGAGGTGAGCTGCATTAATGGGGGACTGAGGTGAGCCTCAGGGGACTGAGGTGAGCAGGGCGGGACTGAGGAGATCTGAAGGGGGGACTGAGGTGAGCAGGGGACTGAGGTGACCTGGTGGGACTGAAGGTGACTGGGGGGACTGAGGTGAGCAGGGGGACTGAGGTGAGCTGGGGGACTGAGGTGAGCTTGTGGGGTGAGGTGAGCTTGGGGGACTGAGGTGAGCTCAGGGGACTGAGGTGAGCTCACTGGAGGGAACACTGAGGTGAGCTGGGGGACTGAGGTGACCTCCAGGGGTGACTGAGGTGACCTGGGGGACTGAGACCTGGGGGACTGAGCTGAGGTGACTGAGTGTAGAAGGGGACTTGAGGTGGACCTGGGGGGACTGAGGTGACCTGGGGGGACTGAGCGTGAGCAGGGGGGTAGAGCTGGGAGACTGCAGGTGAGCATGGGGGACTGAGTTGTGAGCATGGGGGGTGAGGTGAGACTGGGGGGGACGAGGTGAGCTGGTTGGGGGGGGGACTGAGGTGAGTGGGGGACGGAGGTGAGCTGTGGGGACTGATGGTAATGAGCTGTGGGGACTGAGGTTGAGCTCTGGGGGGACTGAGGTGAGCTGGGGGGGACTGAGGTGAGCAGGGGGGACTGAGGTGAGCTATTGTGGGGGACTGAGGTGATGACTGTGCGTGAGCTCAGGGGCACTGAAGCGTGATCTAGGGGGACTGAGGTGAGCAGGGGGGGACTGAGGTGACCGGGGGGGATGGAGGTGTGTCCTGTGGGGACTGAGGTGACTATGGGGGGGACTGAGGTGACCTCGTGGGGGACTGATGGGCAGGGTGACCTCAGGGGGACTGAGGTGAGCAGGGGGGACTTGAGGTGAGCTGGGGGCACTGAAGGTGAGGCTCTTGGGGGGGGGACATGAGGTGAGCAGGGGGGACTGTTGTGAGGCTGGGGGGACTGAGGTGAGATGGGGGGGGGACTGATGTGACCTGTGGGGACTGAGGGTGACCTGGGGGGACTGAGAGGTGTGCTGGGGGACTGAGGTGAGCAGGGGGGAATGAGGTGACTTGGGGGGGACTGAGGTGACCTGGGGGGGACTGAGGTGAGCAGGGGGGGACTGAGGTGAGCATGGGGGGACTGAGGTGAGCTAGGGGTACTGAGGTGACCTGGGGGGACTGAGATGTGAACAGGGGGACTGAGGTGACTGGTGGGGGACTGAGGTGACCTGGGGGGACTGAGGTGAGCAGGGGGGACTGAGGTGAGTCAGGGGGGACTGAAATGTGAAGCAGGGGGACTGAGGTGACCTGGGGGGGGACTGAGGTGAGCAGGGGGACTTAGGTGAGCAGGGGGGACTGAGGTGACCTGGGGGACTGAGGTGAGCTAGGGGGGACTGAGGTGAGCTGTAGGGACTGAGGTGAGCTGGGGGACTGAGGTCAGCAGGGGGGACTGAGGGAGCTCAGGGGACTGAGGTGAGCTGGGGGACTTGAGGTGACCTGGGGGGACTGAGGTGAGCAGGGGGGACTGAGGTGAGAGCAGGGGGACTGAGGTGAGCTGTGGGGACTGAGGTGAGCTCAGGGACTGAGGTGAGCTGGGGGACTGAGGTGAGCTGGGGGGACTGAGGGTGACCTGGGGGAACTGAGGTGAGCTGGGGGGACTGAGGGGGCCCTGGGGGACTGAGGTGAGTCCGAGCTCAGGAGACTGAGGTGAGCTGGGGCACTGAGGTGAGCATGAGGGGACTGAGGTGAGCAGGGGGGACTGAGGTGAGCTCAGGGGACTGAGGTGAGCTGGGGGGATTGAGGAGATCATGGGGGGTACTGAGGTGAGCTGGGGGGACAGAGGTGAGCTGGGGGGGGACTGCGAGGTGAGCTCAGGGGGGACTGAGTTGTGAGCTGGGGGGACTGAGGAGATCTGGGGGGACTGAGGTGAGCAGGGGGGACTGAGGTGGTGAGCTCAGGGGACTGAGGTGAGCTGGGGGACTGAGGTGAGCAGGGGGGAATGAGGGTGAGCAGAGGGGGACTGAGGTGAGCTGTGGGGACTGAGGTGAGCTGGGGGGACTGAGGTGAGCTCAGGGGACTGAGGTGAGCTGGGAGGACTGAGGTGAGCTCGGGGACTGAGGTGAGCTGGGGGGACTGAGGTGATCTGGGGGGACTGAGGAGATCTGGGGGGACTGAGGTGAGCTGGGGGACTGAGGTGAGCTGGGGGGACTGAGGTGAGCTGGGGGACTGAGGTGAGCTGGGGGGACTGAGATGAGCTCAGGGGACTCAGGTGAGCTGGGGGGACTGAGGTGAGCTGGGGGGACTGAGGAGATCTGGGGGGACTGAGGTGAGCTCGGGGGACTGAGGTGAGCTGGGTGGACTGAGGGTGAGCTGGGGGGACTGAGGTGATCTTGGGGGACTGAGGAGATCTGGGGGGACTGAGGAGATCTGGGGGGACTGAGGTGAGCTGAGGGACTGAGGTGAGCTGGGGGGACTGAGGTGAGCTGGGGGGGACTGAGGTGAGCTGGGGGACTGAGGTGAGCTGGGGGAACTGAGGTGAGCTGGGGGGACTGAGGTGAGCTGGGGGGACTGAGGAGATCTGGGGGGACTGAGGTGAGCTCGGGGGACTGAGGTGAGCTGGGGGGACTGAGGGTGAGCTGGGGGGACTGAGGTGATCTGGGGGGACATGAGGAGATCTGGGGGGACTGAGGTGAGCTGGGGGACAGAGGTGAGCTGGGGGGACTGAGGAGATCTGGGGGGACTGAGGTGAGCTGGGGGGACTGAGGTGAGCTGGGGGGACTGAGGTGAGCTGGGGGGACTGAGGTGAGCTGGGGGGACTGAGGTGAGCTCAGGGGACTGAGGTGAGCTGGGGGGACTGAGGTGAGCTGGGGGACTGAGGTGAGCAGGGGGGACTGAGGTGAGCTCTGGGGACTGAGGTGAGCTCAGGGGACTGACTTTGACCTGGGGGGACTGAGGTGAGCTCAGGGGACTGAGGTGAGCTGTGGGGGACTGAGGTGAGCTCAGGGGACTGAGGTGAGCTCAGGGGACTGAGGTGAGCTGGGGGACTGAGGTGAGCAGGGGGGACTGAGGTGAGCTGGGGGACTGAGGTGAGCTGTGGGGACTGAGGTGAGCTGGGGGCACTGAGATGAGCTCAGGGGACTGAGGTGAGCTGTGGGGACTGAGGTGAGCTGGGGACTGAGGTGAGCTCAGGGGACTGAGGTGAGCTGGGGGACTGAGGTGACCTGGGGGGACTGAGGAGATCTGGGGGGACTGAGGTGAGCTGGGGGACTGAGGTGAGCAGGGGGGGGGGACTGAGGTGACCTGGGGGGACTGAGGTGACCTGGGGGACTGAGGTGAGCTCAGGGGACTGAGGTGAGCTGGGGGACTGAGGTGAGCAGGGGGGACTGATGTGAGCTGGGGGAGTGAGGTGAGCTGGGGGACTGAGGTGAGCTGGGGGGACTGAGGTGAGCTGGGGGACTGAGGTGAGCTGTGGGGACTGAGGTGAGCTGTGGGGACTGAGGTGAGCTCAGGGGAATGAGGTGATCTGGGGGGACTGAGGTTGAGATGGGAGGGTGGACTGAGGTGAGCTGTGGGGACTGGGGGAGGTGAGCTGGGGGGACTGAGGTGAGCTCAGGGGACTGAGGTGATCTAGGGGGACTGAGGTGAGCAGGGGGGGACTGAGGTGACCTGGGGGGACTGAGGTGAGGGGGGACTGAGGTGACCTGGGGGGACTGAGGTGACCTGTGGGGACTGAGGTGACCTGGGGGGACTGAGGTGAGGCAGGGGGGACTGAGGTGAGCTGGGGGCAAGGTGAGCAGGGGGTGAGCTGGGGGGACTGAGGTGAGCAGGGGGGACTGAGGTCAGCTGGGGGGAGCTGGGTGGGGACTGAGGTGAGCTGGGGGGACTGAGGTGACCTGTGGGGACTGAGGTGTGACCTGGGGGGACTTAGGTGAGCTGGGGGGACTGAGGTGAGCAGGGGGGGGACTGAGGTGAATTGGGGGACTGAGGTGACCTGGGGGGACTGAGGTGAGCAGGGGGGACTGAGGTGATGCAGGGGGGATGAGGTGAGCTAGGGGGACTGAGGTGACCTGGGGGACTGAGGTGAGCAGGGGGACTGAGGTGACCTGGTGGGGACTGAGGTGACCTGGGGGGACTGAGGGTGAGCAGGGGGGACTGAGGTGAGCAGGGGGGACTGAGGTGAGCAGGGGGACTGAGGTGACCTGGGGGGACTGAGGTGAGCAGCAGCAGGGGGGACTTAGGTGAGCAGGGGGGGACTGAGGTGACCTGAGGGGACTGAGGTGAGCTAGGGGGGGACTGAGGTGAGCTGTAGGGACTGAGGTGAGCTGGGGACTGAGGTCAGCAGGGGGGACTGAGGTGAGCTCAGGGGACTGAGGTGAGCTGGGTGACTGAGGTTGAGCTGGGGGGACTGAGGTGAGCAGGGGGGACTGAGGTGAGCAGTGGGGACTGAGGAGAGAATTTGTGGGGACTGAGGTGAGCTGGGGGACTGAGGTGAGTTGGCGGACTGAGGTGACCTGGGGGAAACTGAGGTTTGATCTGGGGGGACTGAGGTGACTTGGGGGGACTGAGGTGAGCTGGGGGGACTGAGGTGGGCTGGGGCACTGAGGTGAGCTGGGGGGACTGAGGGGCCCTGGGGGACTGAGGTGAGCTCAGGAGACTGAGGTGAGCTGGGGCACTGAGGTGAGCTTGGGGGACTGAGGTGAGCAGGGGGGGACTGAGGTGAGCTCAGGGGACTGAGGTGAGCTGGGGGGGATTGAGGGATCTGGGGGTACTGAGGTGAGCTGGGGGGACTGAGGTGAGCTGGGGGGACTGAGGTGAGCTCAGGGGACTGAGGTGAGCTGGGCGGACTGAGGAGATCTGGGGGGACTGAGGTGAGCAGGGGGACTGAGGTGACCTGGTGGGGACTGAGGTGACCTGGGGGGACTGAGGTGAGCAGGGGGGACTGAGGTGAGCAGGGGGGACTGAGGTGAGCTGTGGGGACTGAGGTGAGCTGGGGACTGAGGTGAGCTCAGGGGACTGAGGTGAGCTGGGGGACTGAGGTGACCTGGGGGGACTGAGGAGATCTGGGGGGACTGAGGTGAGCTGGGGGACTGAGGTGCCCAGCAGGGGGGACTGAGGTGACCTGGGGGGGACTGAGGTGACCTGGGGGACTGAGGTGAGCTCAGGGGACTGAGGTGAGCTGCTGGGGACTGAGGTGAGCAGGGGGGGACTGATGTGAGCTGGGGGAGTGAGGTGAGCTTAAGGGGACGGAGGTGAGCAGGGAGGGACTGAGGTGGTGAGGGGGGACGTGAGGTGAGCTGTGGGGACTGAGGTGAGCTGTGGGGGACTGACGTGAGCTCAAGGGGACTGAGCTGATCTGGGGGGACTGAGGTGAGTTGGGGGACTGAGGTGAGACTGTGGGGATGAGGTGAGCTGGGGGACTGAGGTGAGCTCAGGGGACTGAGGTGAGCTAGGGGGACTGAGGTGAGCAGGTGGGACTGAGGTGACCTGGGGGGACTGAGGTGACCTGGGGGGACTGAGGTGACCTGGGGGGGACTGAGGTGACCTGTGGGGACTGAGGTGACCTGGGGGGACTGAGGTGAGCAGGGGGGACTGAGGTGACACTGGGGGCACAGAGGTGCCTCCCTGGGGGGACTGAGGTGAGCTCACTGTGGGTGGGACTGATGGGT
Source organism: Tamias sibiricus (assembly GCA_025594165.1). Lineage (NCBI taxonomy): Eukaryota > Metazoa > Chordata > Mammalia > Rodentia > Sciuridae > Tamias > Tamias sibiricus. Next base: position 175,955,986 of record CM046661.1, on the reverse strand, counting down.
GACTGACTTGTGAGTGTGGGGGACTGAGGACACCGTGCCCCCTTTCTGGGGGGACTGAGGTGACCTGTGGGGACTGAGGTGACCAGGGGGGACTGAGGTGTGCTGGGGGGCACTGAGGTGAGCAGGGGGGACTGAGGTGAGCTGAGGGGGCAACAGGGGGGACTGAGGTGAGCTGGGGGGACTGAGGTGAGCTGGGGGACTGAGGGGGGGACTGATGTGACCGTGGGGGGACTGAGGTGACCTAGGGGGACTGAGGTGAGCTGGGGGACTGAGGTGAGCAGGGGGGGACTGAGGTGACCTGGTGGGGGACTGAGGTGACCTGGGGGACTGAGGTGAGCAGGGGGGACTGAGGTGAGCAGGGGGACTGAGGTGAGCAGGGGGTACTGAGGTGACCTGGGGGGACTGAGGTGAACAGGGGGACTGAGGTGACCTTGGTGGGGACTGAGGTGACCTGGGGGGGACTGAGGTGAGCTGGGGGGGACTGAGGTGAGCAGGGGGACTGAGGTGAGCCTCAGGGACTGAGGTCAGCAGGGGGGACTGAGGTGAGCTCAGGGGACTGAGGTGAGCTGGGGGACTGAGGTGACCCTGGGGGGACTGAGGTGAGCTGGGGGGGACTGAGGTGAGCAGGGAAGGGACTGAGGTGAGCTGTTGGGGGACTGAGGTGAAGCTCAGGGGGGGGACTGAGGTGAGCTGGGGGGACTGAGGTGAGCTGGGGGACTGAGGTGACCTGGGGGAACTGAGGTGAGCTGGGGGGGTCTGAGGTGACTGGGGGGACTGAGGTGAGCTGGGGGACTGAGGTGAGCTGGGGGACTGAGGTGAGCTGGGGGACTGAGGGGCCCTGGGGGACTGAGGTGAGCTCAGGAGACTGGAGGTGAGCTGGGGGCACTGAGGTGAGCTGAGGGGGTGACTGAGGTGAGCTGGGGGGGACTGAGGTGAGCTGGGGGGGGGACTGAGGTGAGCAGGGGGGGGATTGAGTGAGATCTGGGGGGTACTGAGGTGAGCTGGGGGGACTGAGGTGAGCTCAGGGGGGGACTGAGGTGAGGTGAGCTCAGGGGACTGAGGTGAGCTGGCGGGGGGGGGGGACTGAGGAGACTGGAGGTATGAGCAGGGGGGACTGAGGTGAGCTCAGGGGACTGAGGTGAGCTGGGGGGATGAGGTGAGCAGGGGGGACTGAGGTGAGCAGGGGGGGACTGAGGTGAGCTGTGGGGACTGAGGTGAGCTGGGGGACTGAGGTGAGCTGGGGGGACTGAGGGTGAGCTGGGAGGACTGAGGTGAGCTCGGGGGGACTGAGGTGAGTCTGGGGGGACTGAGTGGGTGAGCTCAGGGGACTGAGGTGAGCTGGGGGACTGAGGTGAGCTGGGGGAATGAGGTGAGCAGGGGGGACTGAGGTGAGCTGGGGGGACTGAGGTGAGCTGGGGGGGGACTGAGGTGAGCTCAGGGGACTGAGGTGAGCTGGGGGGATGAGGTGAGCTCAGGGGGACTGAGGAGAGCTGGGGGAGGAAACTGAGGTGAGCTCGGGGGACTGAGGTGAGCTCGGGGGGACTGAGGTGAGCTGGGGGGACTGAGGTGATCTTGGGGGGACTGAGGAGATCTGGGGGACTGAGGGTGAGCTGGGGGACTGAGGTGAGCTGGGGGGACTGAGGTGATCTGGGGGGACTGAGGTGAGCTGGGGGACTGAGATGAGCTCAGGGGACTGAGGTGAGCTAAGGGGGACTGAGGTGAGCTGGGGGGACTGAGGAGATCAGGGGGACTGAGGTGAGCTGGGGGGGACTGAGGTGAGCTGGGGGACTGAGGTGAGCTGGGGGGACTGAGGTGAGATGGGGGGGACTGAGGAGATCTGGGGGGACTGAGGTGAGCTGGGGGGACTGAGGTGAGCTCAGGGGATGAGGTGAGACTGGAGAAGGACTGAGGTGAGATCGGGGGGGGGACTGAGGTGAGCTGGGGGGACTGAGGTCCATCTGATTCTCCTGCGGGGACTGATCTCTGCCGGCTTGGGGGGACTGAGGTGAGCTGGGGGGACTGAGGTGAGCTGGGAGGGACTGAGTTTGAGTGTGAGCTGGGGGACTGAGGGTGAGCTGGGGGACTGAGGTGAGCCTAAGGGGACATAGGAGAGCTGGGGGGACTGAGGTGAGCTGGGGGGACTGAGGTGAGCTAGGGGGGGACTGAGGTGAGTCTGGGGGGACTGAGGTGAGCTGGGGGGACTGAGGTGAGCTGGGGGGACTGAGGTTGAGCTGGGGGACTGAGGTGAGCTGGGGGGACTGAGGTGAGCTGGGGGACTGAGGAGATCTGGGGGGACTGAGGTGAGCTGGGAGGACATGAGGTGAGCTGGGGGACTGAGGTGAGCTGGGGGGACTGAGGTGAGCTGGGGGACTGAGGTGAGCTGGGGGGACTGAGGAGATCTGGGGGGACTGAGGTGAGCTGGGGGGGGACTGAGGTGAGCTGAGGGGGGACTGAGGTGAGCTGGGGGGACTGAGGTGAGCTCAGGGGACTGAGGTGAGCTGGGGGACTGAGGTGAGCAGGGGGACTGAGGGTGAGGCTGGGGGACTGAGGTGAGGTGAGCTGTGGGGACTGAGGTGAGCTGGGGGACTGAGATGAGCTGGGGGGGACTGAGGTGAGCTGTGGGGACTGAGGTGAGCTGGGGACTGAGTGTGAGCTCAGGGGACTGAGGTGAGCTGGGGGACTGAGGTGACCTGGGGGGACTGAGGAGATCTGGGGGGACTGAGGTGAGCTGGGGGGACTGAGGTGAGCAGGGGGGACTGAGGTGACCTGGGGGGGACTGAGGTGACAGGGGGGGGGGGACTGGAGCTGGGGGTGAGGTGAGCTCAGGGGACTGAGGTGAGCTGGGGCAATGGGGGACTGAGGTGAGGCAGGGGGGACTGATGTGAGCTGGGGGACTGAGGTGAGCTGTGGGGACTGAGGTGAGCTGTGGGGACTGAGGTGAGCTCAGGGGATGAGGTGATCTGGGGGGACTGAGGTGAGCTGGGGGGACTGAGGTGAGCTGTGGGGACTGAGGTCGAGTGGGGGGGACTGAGGTGAGCTCAGGGGACTGAGGTGATCTAGGGGGATGAGGTGAGCAGGGGGGACTGAGGTGACCTGAGGGGGGACTGAGGTGAGGTGTGACCTGTGGGGACTGAGGTGACCTGGGGGGGACTGAGGTGACCTGTGGGGACTGAGGTGACCTGGGGGGACTGAGGTGAGCAGGGGGGACTGAGGTGAGCTGGGGGCACTGAGGTGAGCTGGGGGGACTGAGGTGAGCAGGGGGGACTGATGTCAGCTGGGGGGACTGAGGTGAGCTGGGGGGACTGAGGTGACCTGTGGGGACTGAGGTGACCTGGGGGGACTTAGGTGAGCTGGGGGACTGAGGTGAGCAGGCGGGACTGAGGTGACTTGGGGGGGACTGAGGTGACCACTGGGGGGGACTGAGGTGAGCAGGGGGGACTGAGGTGAGCAGGGGGGACTGAGGTGAGCTAGGGGGACTGAGGTGACCTGGGGGGACTGAGGTGAGCAGGGGGACTGAGGTGACCTGGTGGGGACTGAGGTGACCTGGGGGACTGAGGTGAGCAGGGGGGACTGAGGTGAGCAGGGGGGACTGAGGGTGAGCAGGGGGACTGAGGTGACCTGGGGGACTGAGGTGAGCAGGGGGGCTTAGGTGAGCAGGGGGGACTGAGGTGACCTGAGGGACTGAGGTGAGCTGGGGGGACTGAGGTGAGCTGTAGGGACTGAGGTGAGCTGGGGGACTGAGGTCAGCAGGGGGGACTGAGGTGAGCTCAGGGGACTGAGGTGAGCTGGGGGACTGAGGTGAGCTGGGGGGGACTGAGGTGAGCAGGGGGGGACTGAGTGTGAGCAGGGGGGACTGAGGTGAGCTGTGGGGACTGAGGTGAGCTGGGGGACTGAGATGAGCTGGGGGGACTGAGGTGACCTGGGGGAACTGAGGTGAGCTGGGGGGACTGTTGTGACTTGGGGGGACTGAGGTGAGCTGGGGGGACTGAGGTGGGCTGGGGCACTGAGGTGAGCTGGGGGGACTGAGGGGCCCTGGGGGACTGAGGTGAGCTCAGGAGACTGAGGTGAGCTGGGCACTGAGGTGAGCTAGGGGGACTGAGGTGAGCAGGGGGGACTGAGGTGAGCTCAGGGGACTGAGGTGAGACTGGGGAGATTGAGGAGATCTGGGGGTACTGAGGTGAGCTTGGGGGGACTGAGGTGAGCTGGGGGGACTGAGGTGAGCTCAGGGGACTGAGGTGAGCTGGGCGGACTGAGGAGATCTGGGGGACTGAGGTGAGCAGGGGGGACTGAGGTGAGCTCAGGGGACTGAGGTGAGCTGGGAGGACTGAGGTGAGCTCGGGGGACTGAGGTGAGCTGGGGGGGACTGAGGTGAGCTGGGGGGACTGAGGTGATCTGGGGGGACTGAGGAGATCTGGGGTGACTGAGGTGAGCTGGGGACTGAGGTGAGCTGGGGGACTGAGGTGTGAGCTGGGGGGACTGAGGTGAGCTGGGGGGACTGAGATGAGCTCAGGGGACTGAGGTGGGGCTGGGGGGACTGAGGAGACTGGGGGGACTGAGGTGAGATCGGGGGACTGAGGTGAGCTGGGGGGACTGAGGTGAGCTGGGGGGACTGAGGAATTCTGGGGGGATGAGGAGATCTGGGGGGGGGACTGAGGTGAGCTGGGGGACTGAGGTGAGCTGGGGGGACTGAGGAGATCTGGGGGGACTGAGGTGAGCTGGGGGACTGAGGTGAGCTGGGGGGACTGAGGTGAGCTGGGGGGACTGAGGTGAGCTTGAGGGGGGGACTGAGGTGAGCTCAGGGGACTGAGGTGAGCTAGGGGGGACTGAGGTGAGCTGGGGGACTGAGGTGAGCAGGGGGGACTGAGGTGAGCTCTGGGGACTGAGGTGAGCTCAGGGGACTGACATGACCTGGGGGGACTGAGGTGAGCTCAGGGGACTGAGGTGAGCTGTGGGGACTGAGGTGAGCTCAGGGGACTGAGGTGGAGCTGGGGGACTGAGGTGAGCAGGGGGGACTGAGGTGAGCTGGGGGACTGAGGTGAGCTGTGGGGACTGAGGTGAGAGCTGGGGGCACTGAGGTGAGCTCAGGGGACTGAGGTGAGCTGTGGGGACTGAGGTGAGCTGGGGGACTGAGGTGAGCTCAGGGGACTGAGGTGAGCTGGGGGACTGAGGTGACCTGGGGGGACTGAGGAGATCTGGGGGGACTGAGGTGAGCTGGGGGGACTGAGGTGAGCAGGGGGGACTGAGGTGACCTGGGGGACTGAGGTGAGCTCAGGGGACTGAGGTGAGCTGGGGGACTGAGGTGAGCAGGGGGGACTGATGTGAGCTGGGGGAATGAGGTGAGCTGGGGGACTGAGGTGAGCTGGGGGGACTGAGGTGAGCAGGGGGGACTGAGGTGAGCTGTGGGGACTGAGATGAGCTGGGGGGACTGAGGTGAGCTCAGGGGACTGAGGTGAGTGGGAGGACTGAGGTGAGCTCAGGGGACTGAGGTGAGCTGGGGGGACTGAGGTGAGCTGTGGGGACTGAGGTGATCTGGGGGGACTGAGGAGATCTTGGGGGACTGAGGTGAGCTGCGGGACTGAGGTGAGCTGGGGGGACTGAGGTGAGCTGGGGGGACTGAGGTGAGCTGGGGGGACTGAGATGAGCTCAGGGGACTGAGGTGAGCTGGGGGGACTGAGGTGAGCTGGGGGGACTGAGGAGATCTGGGGGGACTGAGGTGAGCTCGGGGGGGACTGTGGGTGAGCTGGGGGGGACTGAGGTGAGCTGGGGAGACTGAGGTGATCTGGGGGGACTGAGGAGATCTGGGGGGACTGAGGTGAGCTGGGGGACTGAGGTGAGCTGGGGGTACTGAGGAGATCTGGGGGGACTGAGGTGAGCTGGGGGACTGAGGTGAGCTGGGGGGGGGACTGAGGTGAGCTGGGGGGACTGAGGTGAGCTCAAGGGACTGAGGTGAGCTGGGGGGACTGAGGTGAGCTGGGGGACTGAGGTGAGCAGGGGGGACTGAGGTGAGCTCTGGGGATGAGGTGAGCTCAGGGGGGACTGACGTGACCTGGGGGGACTGAGGTGAGCTCAGGGGACTGAGGTGAGCTGTGGGGACTGAGGTGAGCTCAGGGGACTGAGGTGAGCTGGGGGACTGAGGTGAGCAGGGGGGGACTGAGGTGAGCTGGGGGGACTGAGGTGAGCTGTGGGGACTGAGGTGAGCTGGGGGCACTGAGGTGACCTGGGGGACTGAGGTGAGCTGTGGGGACTGAGGTGAGCTGGGGACTGAGGTGAGCTCAGGGGACTGAGGTGAGCTGGGGGACTGAGGTGACCTGGGGGGGACTGAGGAGATCTGGGGGGACTGAGGTGAGCTGGGGGACTGAGGTGAGCAGGGGGGGACTGAGGTGACCTGGGGGGACTGAGGTGACCTGGGGGACTGAGGTGAGCTCAGGGGGACTGAGGTGAGCTGTGGGGACTGAGGTGAGCTGGGGGACTGAGGTGAGCTCAGGGGACTGAGGTGAGCTGGGGGACTGAGGTGACCTTGGGGACTGAGGAGATCTCTGGGGGGGACTGATGTGAGCTGGGGGACTGAGGTGAGCAGGGGGGACTGAGGTGACCTGGGGGGACTGAGGTGACCTGGGGGACTGAGGTGAGCTCAGGGGACTGAGGTGAGCTGGGGGACTGAGGTGAGCAGGGGGGACTGATGTGAGCTGGGGGAGTGAGGTGAGCTGGGGGACTGAGGTGACCTGGGGGGACTGAGGTGAGCTGGGGGGGGGACTTAGGTGAGCTGGGGGACTGAGGTGAGCTGGGGGGACTGAGGGGCCATGGGGGACTGAGGTGAGCTCAGGAGACTGAGGTGAGCTGGGGGACTGAGGTGAGCTGGGGGACTGAGGTGAGCAGGGGGGACTGAGGTGAGCTCAGGGGGACTGAGGTGAGCTGTGGGGACTGAGGTGAGCTCAGGGGACTGAGGTGATCTGGGGGGACTGAGGTGAGCTGGGGGACTGAGGTGAGCTGGGGGGACTGAGGTGAGCTGTGGGGACTGAGGTGAGCAGGGAGGACTGAGGTGAGCTGTGGGGGACTGAGGTGAGCTGGGGGGACTGAGGTGATCTGGGGGGACTGAGGTGAGCAGGGGGGACTGATGTTATCTGGTGGGACTGAGGTGAGCTGGAGGGACTGAGGTGAGCTGTGGGGACTGAGGTGATCTGGGGGGACTGAGGTGAGCTGGGGGGACTGAGGTGAGCTGTGGGGACTGAGGTGATCTGGGAGGACTGAGGTGAGCTGGGGGGACTGAGGTGAGCTGTGGGGACTGAGGTGAGCTGGGGGGACTGAGGTGAGCTGGCGGACTGAGGTGAGCTGGGGGGACTGAGGTGAGCTCAGGGGACTGAGGTTATCTGGGGGGACTGAGGTGAGCTGGGGGGACTGAGGTGAGCTGGGGGGACTGAGGTGAGCTGTGGGGACTGAGGTGAGCAGGGAGGACTGAGGTGAGCTGTGGGACTGAGGTGAGCTGGGGGGACTGAGGTGAGCTGTGGGGACTGAGGTGAGCTGGGGGGACTGAGGTGATCTGGGGGGACTGAGGTGAGCAGGGGGGACTGATGTTATCTGGTGGGACTGAGGTGAGCTGGAGGGACTGAGGTGAGCTGTGGGGGACTGAGGTGATCTGGGGGGACTGAGGTGAGCTGGGGGGACTGAGGTGAGCTGTGGGGACTGAGGTGATCTGGGAGGACTGAGGTGAGCTGGGGGGACTGAGGTGAGCTGTGGGGACTGAGGTGAGCTGGGGGGACTGAGGTGAGCTGGCGGACTGAGGTGAGCTGGGGGGACTGAGGTGAGCTCAGGGGACTGAGGTTATCTGGGGGGACTGAGGTGAGCTGTGGGGACTGAGGTGATCTGGGAGGACTGAGGTGAGCTGGGGGGACTGAGGTGAGCTGTGGGGACTGAGGTGAGCTGGGGGGACTGAGGTGAGCTGGCGGACTGAGGTGAGCTGGGGGGACTGAGGTGAGCTCAGGGGACTGAGGTTACTCTGGGGGGACTGAGGTGAGCTGGGGGGACTGAGGTGAGCTGGGGGGACTGAGGTGAGCTGTGGGGACTGAGGTGAGCAGGGAGGACTGAGGTGAGCTGGGGGGACTGAGGTGAGCTGGGGGGACTGAGGTGAGCAGGGGGGACTGAGGTGAGCTGGGGGGACTGAGGTGAGCTGGGGGGACTGAGGTGAGCTGTGGGGACTGAGGTGAGCAGGGGGGACTGAGGTGAGCTGTGGGGACTGAGGTGAGCTGTGGGGACTGAGGTGAGCTGGGGGGACTGAGGTGAGCTGGGGGACTTGAGGTGAGCAGGGGGGACTGAGGTTATCTGGTGGGACTGAGGTGATCTGGGGGGACTGAGGTGAGCAGTGGGGACTGATGTTATCTGGTGGGACTGAGGTGAGCTGTGGGGACTGAGGTGAGCTGTGGGGACTGAGGTGAGCTGGGGGGACTGAGGTGATCTGAGGGGACTGAGGTGAGCTGGGGCACTGAGGTGAATCTTAGTTTCTGGGCAGTTTGGTCAACAGCTTTGGGTCCAGGACAGAAGCTGATAAAACAGGGGCCAGGGGAGGGGCCTCCTGCCTGGTCCTTTCTCCTTCCAAGAGGGAAGAGGAAGCAGGCCCGCGCTCCACCCTTCCAGGCTTTTAGAAGCACCCGGCTTCTCAACACCAGGGCAGACGCAGGAGCAGGTCTTCCAGGGCCACCCCAGCTGCCTGGGCAGCTCTGCCCAGAGTTCCAAGGGCAGTCGGGCTCCCCAAGCCTGGCAGACCCTGAACGCCAACAGTGCACACCAGGGTCGAGAGGAGACCACCTGTGCTGGTGGCATCGCGTCCCTGAGGAGAGACATATGAAGGAACAGCGTCTCTGTCACCAGAGAGGAACCTGGACCCCCTCCCTTGAGTGAAATGCTCAGTGGCCACGCTCAGATCGAGACGTGCAGGCGGTGCGGCTGCCGTGTCGGGAAGAGGAAAGAGTTCATTCCGAAAACTCCAAGTTCAAGTTCTCATATGCAAAATACGCCTACAGATCTGGAATGGTAAAATCAGGGAACTCGGTAAACACCAGCTGCTCTGCACCCAGCTGTCTTCAGCTTGCTCAGAGAAACGGGGTCAGGCGCCCAGCACCGCTCCGCCCCGCAGAGCAAGCACCCGCCACCGGCAGCAGCGCCGGGCCTCAGCGCTGCGTCCACAGGGCTCCTGATTTGCAATGTCCTGAGGCAGTCCGGTCACTGGCTGCAGAAAGAGCTGACTTCATGCACATCTTGAAGTACCAAGATGAACTCATTTGAAAATTGCAAGAAACCCATGAAAATATGAAGATGTTTAATGATAGAGTTTATGGACTCAAAGCAAAAATGTCATCTTTGGAAAAAAAATACAAAACAGCTCACGACGCTGTTCAGTGAGGGTTCTCACTCGAATCCTAGGAAGAATTATGAACGTTCTGGAAGCACCATCTGTGGACGGCGAGGAAAACGTCATCGTTATTTTGAAATATTTGATATAAAAAGTTCAATTAAATTCAAAATCCATTTTCATCATTACAAAAAAATTCCAACATTATATTTGTTAATGAAAGAAAAGGCTGAGTTGCTTCTCTGGGAGGTGGAGGGCCTCCAAGTTCAGCTCAGAGAGCCTCCACTGCTTGGGGTCCAGTCAACGGTGGGAGACGTTCTGCCACGGCCATCGGGGATCCGGGACCCTCGTCCCAGCCACTTGTTGGAGTTCCTCAGCAGCCATGGGGTGGGGGGTCCCCCCAGAAATTCTCTGGGGCCATTTCTAACGCACCGTCCTGGGGCAGGCGTGGTGCCTGCTTCTAACGGGGGAGGGTGTATTCGGAAGTGTCACCTGAACCTGGCCTTCCCCGTCTCTGGCGCTTAGCGTTTCCTTAACACAACCACACAAAGGCTGTGGACGCTTCACCAAGCAGTGTCTGCCACCCTGAGTCCCTGCAGCGGGCCGTGGGAGTGACGGGGCTGGCTGGTCCGTCGGCGGGATGTGACCAGAGCTGAACTTCCCAGCCGCAGGCCTGGGGCTCGGGCAGCTTCGCTCCAGACAGGGAGCTGCTCTCTCCTAGGGCAGACAGGCAAGCGACAGGGCCTCCCTGAGCCTCTGTTTCCTCATCTGTAGGATGGGACGGATGACCTGGGAGAGTCTTGCAGCACCCAGTGGGCAAGTTCATGAAGCAGGCCAAGGACCACTCGGTCCCCATCCAAACACGACTGTGCAGAAGACACACACAGAGAGGCCGACGCGGTCACTCAGGCGGACTGGGAGGTCCCGCGACCAGGCACTCAGCCCTGACACTGACCCCAAGCCCCACGCCCCCCCAGACCAGGGATCTGCCTACCTGCATGCACCCTAGTGACCAGGGCCAGTTCTGACCCTGGCTTGCCCACAGTCCACTCATGCCTGTGCTATGGGGCATGCGTGGGGCCCACTGGCCCCCACTCACAAGCAGACACCAGCCCAGGCTGGGGCCCCAGGGGAGCACCTGGCCACTGTCCACCCCAGACCCTGGGGCCCACTGCTCAGGGCAGGGAAGGAGTGACCGGGGCACGAGGCAGGGGACCGCTCCCTGCTACGGCCCCTGACTCCCCCCAGTCATCCTGCTCCTGCCAGAGCCAGCCCACAGTGCCCTTGGCCACACTGCAGCGAGCCCCGGGCCCTGCCAGCCCACAGTGCCCTTGGCCACACTGCAGCGAGCCCCCGGGCCCTGCCAGCCCACAGTGCTCCCTGGCACCGCTGCCTGGCCTGCCTCTGGGTCAGAATGGCCAGCATCTCCGCCAGCGTCCCCCCTCGTGTGTCCACCTAGGGCAGTGAGCACAGCCCGCCCGGCACAGAGACAGAGGGCGCACGTGGGAAAGGAGGACCTGCCCCTGCCGCTGGCCCAGAGGGGTGTCCTCCTGTCACTCCACCTGGCCTGCAGGGAGGGCGGCAGCCTCAGCCCCGTGGACAGGGGCGGGGACCCAGGCTGAGAGGCGCCCTCCCACACCCAGGCCTGGGGGACACAGGCATGGGGCATGGGATGACGCCTGCCCCAAGTCCGGAGGGAAGCCTAAGTGCCGAGGACTCCGGGACGTGCAGGGCTGCAGACGCCGTGGGCGCCGTGGACCAGTGCAGACTCAGCCGCTGTCAGGGCCGACTCCTGACCAGCGCGTGGATCGGGGGACGCGCCAGCCGCGCTGCTCCTGGGGTCACCAGCTCTGTTCTGTCCCCATCTTCCACTCACCTGGCACCAGTGCGGGGTGAGACCTGGCGGGCGTGGGGGGCCCCCAGTCTCCTCTGTGCCCGGGCCACGCTGTCGAGCATGCCCATGCTGGGGCCCACTTCCCGGGGTTCCACAAGGATCACAGACTTAGTGTGGCTGCGCGGGGCCTTGCCCGGGGCCTGGCCAGCAGAGGTCCCTTCCATGGTCACCTCTGTATTCCTGTTCCTCCACCCCTGAGTCACACTGAGTGCAGGAGCCCTGTTTGGGGATTGACTTGATTTGCGGTTGACTATGAGCCGTGGAGATTTGGGCTTTGTTGCTGTAGTAGTGGTGGTTGTGACAGTGGATTTGGCACAATTTTCTGTGGAAGAGACCACAGTTTGCTTATCACCTTTGGCTACCTTGATTACGGTTTTTTTTGACTCTGTGGCCACTGTGGATGTCATTGTGGTAACTTCTGTGATGACTGTTTTTCTTTTAGATTCTCCATTGATATTTTCATCTTTGTTGGTGGACAGACCATTTTCATCAATAAAATCACTACTTGAGGTTAGATTCCTCTTCAGATGTGATAGGTGATGGAGTAAACCTTCTTACTTCTGAGGGTTCAATTTCCATATCTTCTACCTGATTAAATGAACTGCTTCCAGGACAAGATGGTGGAGGCGTGGTGGGCTCTGTGCTGGGAGACTCTTTGGTTGATGGTAGCGCCTCAAGGCTGTCTTGGTAATTACCTTCACCAGCTGAAGAACTCAGTATGCGTGACTTTGTATCTGAATTGTTTTTTTCATTAAAATCTTCCATAATAACATCACCAATTAATGAATGGCTTTATACCTGACTATTTAACAGTCAATGACTTAATATCATTTTCAGGGACTATTTTATTTATGTTATTAACCTTTGGTTCAACATTACCACTTATGATTTTACTTTCAGAGATTTCTTTCAAACATTCACCTTTCAAATATACTTTAGGTTTATTATCTTTTCCATTTATTTGAAATGTACTTGCTTTCTGGCTTTTCTTTTCAGACTCTCGATTTTCATTATTCCTTTTGTCAGTGATATTTTTTAAACTTACTTGATCAATACATTTATTAACTGGTGTCTCTGCTAACTTGTGCTGTTGACTTGTTTTTTTACCATTTGTTTCAGTTACCTTACCCTGCAGCCTGTCATCACATTTTCCAGTGGACTTATCTAAAAACAAACTCACATTTCGATGGCTCCAAGCTTTCAATACCTTGTTCTGGAGTTATGAACTGTTTCAGAATACTTTCATTGCTATTTTGAATAATCACATCTCCTCACAATTGGACGGCTGTTAGTCATCATATATAGTCGATCCTAAAGGGCTCCATTGGATGGCTGGTTAGCCAATGACGGGTAAGAATCCCCAGAGGGGGACAACCTAAGACAGGCACAGTCGCACGGGACAGTCACTCATGTGGCCGACATATCAACCTAAGACAGGAGTCAAGGGCACAGCCTTGATTATCCGATGACGGGTAAGAATGTTGGTTGCACATAGACGTCCTAGAGCATTACCTCTTTTAAAACAAAAGGGGGGAAATGTAGGAGCCCTGTTTGGGGATTGACTTGATTTGCGGTTGACTATGAGCAGTGGAGATTTGGGCTTTGTTGCCTCTCGTAGTCTCACGGGACTTGTTGCGGGATCTCGAGTGACTTGGCCGAAATTGCTGATCGGGTCAGCGCCATTTTAGTGGTGTGTTTGTCGTTGTGTTAGTCGTTGTTAGAACCAGCCAAGAGAAAAGTTATCAGAATAAAAAGCTGTTTGTCTCCAGTTCGCTCTCTGAAGTTTTTCCCGCGGCTCCATTGCTCCAAGCGCTTCAGGCAGATGGCGGCAACAACTGAGCAAAGAATTTTGATGCGCGTGATTTATTTTTTCTCGAAGAAAAGATGCCCGCTGACGGCTTTTCCCTGCCACTTTCCCTGGACTCTGCCCATGTCCCCTCAGTGTGGCAGCCTTGGCCAAGGAGCAGCCGAGCAGGCAAGGGGCAGAGCACAGGTAGCCCCTGGCGGACACAACCCAGGTGCTGACAGCTGGCCAGGGCTGGCGGGGGCAAGAGCACGTGCCGTTCTAGCCCCACAAGGCCCCGGGGACAGTGGTCATGCTGCCATCTTCCCAGCAGGGACAGCTGCGTGGAGAGAGGTCGGCCCTGGACTGGGAACCGGAAGACCGTAAACAGGCTGGACAGACGGCCTCTGGGCCAGGGCTCGGGAACCCAGGTGTCCTCGGCAGGGGAGATGCTGGGACTGGGGGTTGGAGGCTTCTGCCCCCGCTGGGCAGGCCAGGGGTCCCTCACAGGCCTGTGCCAATCTCCCTGTTGCTTTGGACAGAAAACCTGGGGTGCCCGGGGCTCTTGCTCAGGGAGGCCAGCGTCCAGGGTGAGTGGTTGGCCTCAGTGCGGACAGATGGGGAAGCCAGGGGCCTTGGGGACACAGCGGACCCAGGGGGAGGGCTGGGAGCAGGGACAGCCACAGCAGGCATCAGGGAGGGTGTGGCCAGTGCTGTTTCTGAGAGCGTGCCTGGTGGCCTGGCTGGTGGGGACGTGAGGCGGGAGGAGAAAAGCTACTGGACTGACCTTCACCCAGCGGCTGGGCACTGAGGGTCCCTCTGGGCTCGAGCCCCGGAGACGGGAGTGGCCTTCTGATCTGCCACCTTGGGGGCATTTGCCAGGGCTGCCTCTGCCTCGGCCGTCGGCCTTGGCGACTGGGCAGCAGGTGCAGAGGTGGGCGAGGCCGGGCTCTGCAGAAGTGCCTCGTCTGTGGAGTGGAGACGTCCCGGCCTGAGTGCCCTCCACCACTCGCAGCCGGATTTAGTTCCAGAGAACTCATCTGAAATAGATATTTCTCTCCACTGCCGGAGGGATTTATTGACAAAACTAGCCATCTATTAACATTATCCTGGGACTCTGCGCTGGGGAGAATAGACACTATAAATCTTGGTTGTGTAAAAACCCAGGAGCGAGGAGGCTTCAGAGGAGGCAAATAGAAAAGCCCGTGAGTTCAGACCTGTTTATTTTACTTAGAGGGAAAGAACATTCTGTACCCAGCCAGGCAGGAAATGGCTTTTGGGGACGGCCACTTAGCCCAGCTGTTGGCCCTGAAACTGTGGGAGTAATCGCTGCCCGCAATTAGAGCAGGCAGCCCAAGGACTGCGCTTTGTAGCCAGTGAGGGAAGTTTCTGGAAGAGTCAGGCCTGAGGCAGGTGCCGAGGGGCCTGCTGGGAAGGAAGAGCCCAGCAGCAGGCTGGGGGCCAGGCTCCCGTGTCTGGCCAGAGGCCCTGGTCTCACTGCCCGGGCAGTCCTGTGTCACCAGTGGCCTGGCTCTCGTAGCCACCTGGTCTGGGTGACACTGCATCACCCCATCCAGACCCTCCTGTCTGGGGACAGCCAACAACTGTCCTGCCCAGCTTGCCTTCCGGGCCTGAGGAGCCTCTGAATGGTCACCTGAGCGTGGGCGTTGGGCCCAGGCCGAGCGCTGGTGCCCTCTGCCCTGACACGGGCGGGAGGCCCCGGTTGGGGTGCAGGACGGAGCAGGACTGGCAAGCTTGGGTGCCAGGTCTGGTCCTAGGCTTGCTAGCCGATCTCGCCGGGCACCCTGGTGGCCTCTGCGCCTTCCTCTGCTTACCCCCAGGATGGACTTCACGTGAGCCTCCTGCGGTCAGCAGAGCTTCTACCGTGGCACTAGTGATTTTCTCAGGCTGCTGCCCACCCCCGTCTGTGGCTTAGAGCCCTGGAAGGCCTTTCCCCTGCCCTGGAGGCTGGAGTGAGCTCACAGGCCTAGTGGGGCTGTGCCCCGCCCGAGGGCTCTGGGGCAGCCCCTGGCCGGGGCCTTCCTCTCAGTTTCAAGCGAGTGGGCAGCTCGAGGCCCTGCGGCTTGGGGCTGCATCCCTGCGGCCTCCTCCTCCGTCACCCGCCGTGTTCTGCTCTGGCTGAGCCTCAGTCGCTCCTCCGAGAGACACCAGACCCCTGGACGATGAGCCACCTGCTCCACGGTGGCCAGATCTCAACTAACGACCCTGTTTCTAAATAAGGTCACAACAGGGGGTCTTGGTGCAGGGGGGGACGCAGGGTCGTGCCTGGGTGAGTGAGTGGCTAGCTCCTGCCGTGGTCCTGGGGCGGCGGGTGAGCGCCCGGCTCTGGGTCCCTCCCGGAGCCTCGGGGCCGGGCCCGCCCCTGCAGCCTGCGTCTGTCCCGCAGCCTCTCCCACCTCAGCAAGGCCTGTCCTTTGGGCCTCAGTTAGTTGTCCCTGGTGCTGGCAGCCAGGGCCTGGGGAGTGACGACCCCGTGTGTGGATACTTGAAGATGGGGCCTGAGCCAGGCTCTGCCGTGGCCTGGGAGACCCCAGGCTGCAGGCTGGGCCGCTCTACGCCTGCGCGTCTGCCCTACCTCGGGGTCTTCTCTGCATCTCTCTAATGTGCATGGGGCGCCCGGGTCAGAGGGACCAGGGGGCCCTGCGGAGCAGCAGTGCAGTCCCTGTTGGTGGTGGCTGGGGGGGGACTGTCCCACTCATGAGCTGTGAGGTCCACTCGGCCCTGAGAGTCAGCAGGGTCTTCGGTGCCTGTTCCTGGTGGCGGGCCACGCCCCCTCCCATGGTGAGCTGCGTGGAGCAGGACTGGGCTCCCCGGTACCCGTGGGGACGGCTCCAGGATCAAGGGCCATCCCAACACCCCCCCTTAAGTGGCAACTTGACGGCTGTTCCCTTGTGGCAATCCTGGGATTCCACCCTTGGGAGAGTCAAGACAGGATCCTTCCAGAAACCCTGAGAAACACTGAGGAATCGAGGTCAAGAGAGAGTGGCTTTGTCCCTCCCTTGGTGCCGGTCCTTCCTTTTGTCAGTCCTCCCTTTGAAACGAAGAGGTGAGGAAGTCCTGGGACGGAGACCTGGGCAGTGCCTGGGCCGAGGCTGTGCGGCCATCCCCTGTGAGGAGCGAGGCCTGGACCTGCGACTGCTGCTCTCCAAGGTCGCTCCCGCCCGGTGCCCAGCAAGTCCATCTTCCTCCCTTTGAGAAACGGACGCGGCCTTTCCCAGGTGAGAGGTGACTCAGAGAAAGGCACCGATGATTAATATTGATGCGGCTTCAAATGTTAAAAGTTAGAATTAAGTAAAAAAAAGAGGACGGGGTCACATGTAACCAATTAAACTGCGACGTGTCCGCGGCCTCTCGCCCACTCTGGGGCAGGACGGCCCTCTGCAGCTCTGCCAATTAATCTCGCCTCACCTTCCTCTGCCGCAGAGCCGAGCTCTCTGCAAATTGCAGGGAAAGGAGGACTCGCTGGGTCGCGGACACGCGGACCATCTCCCGCTGTGCAAACACCAGGGAGGAAGGAGCACCGATCAATTTGCAGGGCTGAGCTGCGGCGGCCTGGGAGGAGAGGCGGGGCACTGTGCCCGGGCTGGGTGTGAGAATTAATGAAGGCGGCTTGGAAGACGGAGGAGCACGGGCATTTGAAATGAAGCCCAGCGGGTTGCGAGAGTTCAGGATGAATTTCAAAATGCAGAGATTTGCGGGCCACGGGCTAATTATCTCCCAGGGACGGGCAGGGAGGCGGCGTCCAGGCAGCTCCGAGTGTCCAGGTGGAAGGTGGAAAACCCGGCGCGGGGCGCTGGTTTGGCAGAGGGGGCTGCCTGGGCCCCGGCCCCCCGTGCTCCGTCCCCTGGGCCGCAGCCCTGCTTTGGACACTTACTCTTGGGTGGCAGATTCAGAAGCCAGCGGGTTGCGAGGAACAGCCCGGTGGGTTTCGGTGGCATGGAAGGCAGGGAGGGGCCAGATGAGAAGGACCCCTGTCCTGCTGACAGGCAGCCCTGCTCTGGGCCCAGAGCCCTGGGGTCGCTTGAGGCGTGGCTGGGGTCCTTCCCACGTGGGCTTTGGGCGCTATTCCTGGCACTCCTTGGAGTGGAGGTGGGCACAGCCAGCCTAGGGCGCGCTGCCTGGCACCAGCCTCACTGAGCACAGCTCTCTGGTGGACACTCCAGTCAGAGGGACCTGCTGGTGTCCAGGGCCTGGGGGAGAGGCCGAGTGAGCGGCTTCTGCACCCGCCGGCTGGTGGGGTGCGACCCTCACTTCTTGAGCAGCCACCTTTCACCACCCCCGAGCAGCCTGGCTGGGCTGTTTGGGCCTCCTGGTGGTGGGGGGGGTCCAGCTTGCTTCTTCTGCCTGTGGCCTCGGGTCCTCCAGCAGGCCAGTGTTAACATGGACAAAGCACTGGGCCGGGTGTGGCAGAGGGGAGCCAGTCACAAGGCCACCACCCTGAAGGGGAGAGTCTCCACCTCACCCCTGAAGAGCGGCCAGGCCCAGGCGAGGGGCGGGGCTCCGCAGCCCTCCTGCTCCAGGGAGCGGGGCAGGGCCTGGCGGTCAGGGGCTGCACTGGGAGCCGGGCTCAGGCCCTGCCGATCGTCTGTCCCGCGCAGTCCACTTCTCTGTGGAAACGCAGGCTCGTCACTCTTTTTTCCATCTGGAGCGGCAGAAGGCAGGCCGCCTCCCGGGCTGCGGCGGGAGCAGGCCAATTGCGAGCTCATAATTAAGAGGATTTGACAAGAATCAAAGGAGACTGGTCTCCTCTGGAGGTTTGGGGAGTTAATTACCAGTTGGTGCCCTGCCTTGATAGGGTGTGAGAGGCACCGGGCGAGGGGCGGGGCCTGCGGGAGGCAGCGGGAGACGACGGGGCCACCCTGCTCTCGCAGCCGCTGGCCCACCGCCGGGAGTCAGGGTGAGGGGAGAGACCTCGGCCTCCTGCTGTCAGCAAGGCACTGCCCGTGTCCCCCCAGAGACCAGGCCCAGTGGAGGCCCCGTCCCTGTGGCCCTGCTGGGGAGGGGCAGAGCTCACGGGGCGGCCGTGCTCTTCCTGCCTTCGGGTCCCTCTGGCCCCAGGACCCTGGGACAAGCTGTGGTCCCTCCGCGCTCCACCTCCTCGCAAGCTCACTCTCCCTGCTGTGGGGGGCCACCCGGGGCCGGGCTCCCCAGCTCCCTTCCCAGCTCCGACGTCGGCTTCGCTGTGACAGCAGCAGGTTGCCCGCCCTGCCTGACCCTCGGGTGCTCCTGCAAAAGCCGCGGTCCTCCCTCCGGGTCGACCCTGAGGGGCGTGGGCGTGGGCAGCAGGGCGGGGATGGGGGCCGGGCATGGCAGGTCGTGGCCCAGGCTGCGCCCCCCGCCCCCGGTGCCAGGCACGCCCACCACCACGCTCGCGGCTCCCCGCCGCGGTCCTCGCCGTGGGCCATGGCTCTGGCCCCAGCTCCCTCCCTGCAGGGGGCACTGCGCGCAGCTGTTCATGGTGGTCAGGGAGACAGGGGCTCCACGAGACGCGCCACCAGAGACAAGCCAGGGGGCGCCCTCTGGGGGGTCCAGGTCTCCTCGGGCTCCTCGGCGGTCCTCGGCACACAGCTGGTCACTGCTCGGTCCCCTCTTCCCCGGGGAGAGTGCAGGGGCTGGAGGGCACTGCTGCTGGGCCTCACTCGGAAGGGGGAGGCCGCCCTGGAGGGGCCGTGCCTAGTCCCCAGAGGCCAGCGCAGCACCAGGAAGATGGGCAGCGGAGGGGGAGCGGTGCCCGGGACAGGCAGCACCAGGGCGCGGAGAGGCGAGTGTGAGTCTGGGCATGTGTGTGGTGTGTGCGTGTGTGTTGGTGTGTGCATGTGTGTGGTGGGTGTGTGTGACGTGTGTGGTATGTGCATGTGTGTGTGATATGTGTGTGGTGGGTGCGTGTGTGTGGTAGTGCATGTGTGTGTGGTGAGTGCGTGTGTGTGTGGTGTGTGCATGTGTGTGTGGTGTGTGCATGTGACGTGTATGTGGTGTGTGCATGTGTGCATGATGTGTGTGATATGTGTGTGGTGTGTGTGTACTATGTGCATTGTGACGGGGGGTGCATGCATGTGTGTGTGTGCATTGTAGTGTGTGTGTGTGTGGTGTGTGCGTGCGTGTGTGGTGTGTGCATGCATGTGTGTGTGTGTGTGGTGTGTGCATTGTGTGGTGGTGTGTGTGTGACGTGTGCATGCATGTGGTGTGTATGTGTGTGGTGCATGTGTGCATGATGTGTGTGTGACATGTGTGGGGGGTGCATGTGTGTGGTGTGTGTGTGTGTGTAGTGCTGTGTGTGTGTGTGGTGAGTGTGCATGTGTGTGTGTGTGTGCGTTGTGTGACGTGTATGTGGTGTGTGCATGCATGTGGTGTGTGCATGTGTGTGGTGGTGCATGCATGTGGTGTGACATGTGTATGGTGGCGTGTGCATGTGTGTGGTGTGGTGTGTGACATGTGTGTGTGTGCATATGTAACTGTGTGTATGTAGTGTGGTGTGTGCGTGTGTGTATGTCTGTGTGTGTGTGGTATGTGCATGTGTGTGGTGTGGCGTATGTGTATGTGGTGTGTGTGTGTGTGGTAGTGCATGTGTGTGTGTAGCTGTGTAGGTGTGGTGAGGTGCGTGTGTGGTGTGTGTGTGTGTGTGTTTGGCGTATGTAACTGTGTGTGTGTGTGTGTGTGTGTGTGTGTGGTGTGTGTGTGTGTGTGTGTGTGTGTGGTGTGCGCGTGTGTGCCGTATGTAGCTGTGTGTGAGTGCGTGTGCCGCCTGTGTCCCCCAGGCCTGGGTGTGGGAGGGCGCCTCTCAGCCTGGGTCCCCGCCCCTGTCCACGGGGCTGAGGCATGCCGCCCTCCCTGCAGGCCAGGTGGAGTGACAGGAGGACACCCCTCTGGGCCAGCGGCAGGGGCAGGTCCTCCTGTCCCACGTGCGCCCTCTGTCTCTGTGCCGGGCGGGCTGTGCTCACTGCCCTAGGTGGACACACGAGGGGGGACGCTGGCGGAGATGCTGGCCATTCTGACCCAGAGGCAGGCCAGGCAGCGGTGCCAGGGAGCACTGTGGGCTGGCAGGGCCCGGGGCTCGCTGCAGTGTGCCAAGGGCACTGTGGGCTGGCAGGGTCCCCGGGGGCTCGCTGCAGTGTGGCCAAGGGCACTGTGGGCTGGCAGGGCCCGGGGCTCGCTGCGTGTGTGGCCAAGGGCACTGTGGGCTGGCAGGGCCCGGGGGCTCGCTGCAGTGTGGCCAAGGGCACTGTGGGCTGGCAGGGCCCGGGGGCTCGCTGCAGTGTGGCCAAGGCACTGTGGGCTGGCAGGGCCCGGGGCTCGCTGCAGTGTGGCCAAGGGCACTGTGGGCTGGCATGGGCCCGGGGCTCGCTGCAGTGTGGCCAAGGGCACTGTGGGCTGTGCAGGGCCCGGGGGCTCGCTGCAGTGTGGCCAAGGGCACTGTGGGCTGCAGGGCCCGGGGGCTCGCTGCAGTGTGGCCAAGGGCACTGTGGGCTGGCTCTGGCAGGAGCAGGATGACTGGGGGGAGTCAGGGGCCGTAGCAGGGAGCGGTCCCTGTCTCGTGGCCCAGTCACTCCTTCCCTGCCCTGAGCAGTGGGCCCCAGGGTCTGGGGTGGACAGTGGCCAGGTGCTCCCTGGGGCCCCAGCCTGGGCTGGTGTCTGCTTGTGAGTGGGGGCCAGTGGGCCCCACGCATGCCCCACAGCAGAGCCCCTCCCGGTGGGGGGTGGCGTCTGCCTCCCTACAGACCCCAGCCCCAGCAGCAGCGTCTCCAGAGTGAGCCGGGAAACAGTCGGCACCGCGACGCCGGCTGATTTCCTGGCGGGCGGAGGCGGGGTTTGTGGGGAGGACGCCTCAGGACGGATGGCAGGGCAGGGCGAGCCTGGGCAGCCCAGAGGAGCAGCCCCAATGCTGCCCTGGGGCTGGACAGCAGGGCACTGGCCTTCCTGTTGGCACCGCCACCACAGGACTCAGCACCAGGCTCCCTGGAGGACCCGGCTGGCCAGGCGTACAGCCCAGGCCACCCTGGTCAAGAAAGGGTACGAGCACCAGGGCAGGGCAGGTGAGGAGAGGGACAGACGGACAGAACAGCGACAGCCAGTCAGTGGTACCTCCAGAACCCTGGTTCCAGTTGGCTGGTTCTTCCCTTTGGGTGGAGGAGTGGAGAGCGACCGGTAGGAAGCCTGGAGAGACGGCGGAGGGTGGATGGACACATGGATGGATGGACAGACTGTCAGGGGCGTGGGTTGTGCTTAGTCCACTTCTGCTGCTATAACTAAATGCCTGAGGCTAGATACTTTATAAAGAAAAGAGCTCAGTTTTGGAGACTGAAAATCCGAGATCAGGTGGCCCTACCGGTTTGGTCTCTGGCAAGGGCTTCGTGGTAGACAGCACTCACTGGCATGAGCACCTGTGAAGCAATCCTACGTGAGAAGTCAGGAGACTCAGAGGCCAGGCCAGAGCTTTCTAGAATCCACTCTCCCAGGAACTAGCCAGGGTCCCTCAAGAACTGATCTCTTCCCGGGGTGCCACCCCAGTGACCTGTCACCTCCCGTCAGGCCCTCCTCTCGGAGGCCCCCACCCTCACCACCACCAGGCGGGGGGACCAGGTCTCCTGCTCGTGAACCGTGTCCGCACCAGGACGGGCCGGCTGGCGGGAGGGAGGAAAGGCCCAGAGTGGCGGGTGGGAAGGGCCACTGCTGAGACACCCTGGGTGAGCGGTGGGCGGGCCCGGAGGTGCTGGGCTGGCGAGTCAGCAGGATGCCCGTTGTGGACCTGGGAGCCTGGCTGCGCGGCCAGGCGAGGATCTGCTGGGGCAGGGCCTGGCCAGGAGTGCGCAGGGGACAAGATGCAACCCCCTGCAAAAGCACCCCAGCCCTGCACGCGCACTGGCACGTGCGCACTGGCACGCCCAGGGCCCTCGGCTTCGGGTCGTAGAGAACCCGGGCCAGAGAGGGGAGGTCGCGGCCGGGCAGAATGGAGGCAGATCAGAGAGGCCCTCGTCGAGGCCGAGACCACCGAGGGCTGCAGAGGAGGCGCAGCTGGAGCAGAGGCCGGTCGAGGCCAGCTCTGGGTCACAAGCCCACGCCTGGAGCCCCCCACATTCCAGGCCCAGGCCCCACCCCTTGCAGCTCAGACCGCCTCATCACCGGTCACTGGTGGTCGGGTGAGGATGGCACCTGCCTCAGAGCCCAGGTGTCCCCAAAGTGTGAACACAGCCACCCGGAGCCCCGTGGTGTGGGCCTCCTGTGGAAGAGGCTCCTGGAGCCCTGTGGTTTCGGGGGAGCCTCCTGGGGAGGCACCCGTAGCCCTGTGGTGTCGGGGTGGCCTCCTGGGAAGAGGCACCCGGAGCCCTGTGGTGTCGGGGGTGGCCTCCTGGGAAGAGGCTCCCTGGAGCCCCGTGGGTGTCGGGTGGTGGCCTCCTGGGAAGAGGCTCCTGGGAGCCCCATGGTAGTCATGGGTGGCCTCCAGGGAAGAGGCTCCCATAGCCCAGTGGTGTTCAGGTTATGGCCTCCTGGGAAGAGGCACCAGGAGCCCCGTGGTGTCGGGGGTGGCCTCCTGGGAAGAGGCTCCCGGAGCCCCGTGGTGGTGTCGGTGGGAAGTAGGCAACCCGTAGCCTGTGGTTGTCGGCCTCCTGGGAAGAGGCTCCCGTAAGCCCTGTGGTTGTCCAGGTGGCCTCCAGGAAGAGGGCGTGGTGTTCGGGGTGTCCTCCTGGGAAGAGGCACCAGTAGCACCCGTGGTGTCCGGGGGTGGCCTCCTGGGAAGAGGCCACCCTAGCCCCGTGGTGTCGGGGGTGGCCTCCTGGGAAGAGGCACCCGTAGCACCCCCGTGGTGTCCGGGGGGTGGCCTCCTGGGAAGATGCTCCCGTAGCCCCGTGGGGCCTCCTGGGAAGTAGGCACCCGTAGTGCTCCCTGGTAAGGCTCCCGTAGCCGCCGTGGTGTCGGGGTGCCTCCTGGGAAGAGGCTCCCTTACCCCACGGGTGTCGGGGGGCCTCGCGTAGGTGTCGGGGGTGGCCTCCAGGGAAGAGGCTTCCCGGCTGGTGATAGAGGCAGCCCTAAGCCCCCCGTTGTGTCGGGGGTGGCCCCGTAGCTCCCGTAGGGGATGGGAAGCCGGTGGAAGTGGTGTGGGTGGAGGTGGCCTCCTGGGAAGAGGCACCCGTAGCCACCGTGGTGTCGGGGGTGCCTCCATGGGAAGAGGAGGCCACCGTGGTGTCTGGGGCCCTAGCCTGGGAATAGGCACCCGTCAGGGGGTGGCCTCCTGGAAGAGGCCCCGTAGCCCCGATGGTGTCGGGGGTGGCCTCCTGGGAAGAGGCACCTGTAGCCCCGTGGTGTCGGGGGTGGCCTCCTGGGAAGAGGCTCCCGTAGCCCCGTGGTGTCGGGGGAGGCCTCCTGGGAAGAGGCTCCCGTAGCCCCCCGTGGTGTCGGGTGTGGCCTCCTGGGAAGAGGCTCCAGTAGCCCCGTGGTGTCGGGGGTGGCCTCCTGGGAAGAGGCTCCCGTAGCCCCGTGGTGTCGGGGGGTGGCCTCCTGGGAAGAGGGCACCCGTAGCCCGTGGTTGTCGGGGGTGGCCTCCCTGGGAAGAGGCTCCCGAGCCCGCCCCGAGGTTCGGGGGGGTGGCCTCCTGGGAAGAGGCTCCCGTAGCCCCGTGGTGTCGGGGGTGGCCTCCTGGGAAGAGGCACCCGTAGCCCCGTGGTGTCGGGGTGGCCTCCCTGGGAAGAGGCTCCCGTAGCCCCGTGGTGTCGGGGGTGGCCTCCTGGGAAGAGGCACCCGTAGCCCCGTGGTTGTCGTGGGGTGGCCTCCTGGGAAGAGGCCACCATAGCCCCGTGGTGTCGGGTATGGTCCCCGTGGTGTCCGGGGTAGGCCTCCTGGGAAGAGGCTCCCGGAGCCCCGTGGTGTCGGGGGTGGATGGGCCTTGCCTGGGAAGAGGCTCCCGTAGCCCCTGTGGTGTCGTGGGGTGCCTCCCAGCCCCGTGGTGTCCCCCGGGGGTGCTGGGAAGGAGGCACCCCCCCGTAGCCCCGTGGTGTCTGGGGGTGTCTGGGACTAGGGGGTGAGTCGGGGGTGCCACTGGGAAGAGGCTCCCGTAGCCCCGTGGTGGTCGGGGGGTGGCCTCCTGGGAAGAGGCTCCCGGAGCCCCGTCGGGGGCGGCCTCCTGGGAAGAAGGCACCCGTAGCCTGTGGTGTCAGGGGTGGCCTCCTGGGAAGAGGCTCCCGTAGTGGTGTCGGGGGTGGCCTCCTGGGAAGAGGCTCCCGTAGCCCCGTGGGTGTCGGGGTGGCCTCCTGGGAAGAGGCTCCCGTAGCGGGGGTGGCCTTGTGGTGTCGGGGGTGGCCTCCTGGGAAGAGGCTCCCGTAGCCCCGTGGTGTCAGGCTCCCGTAGCCCCGTGGTGTCGGGGGTGGCCACCTGGGAAGAGGCACCCGTAGGTGGTGTCAGGGGTGGCCTCCTGGGAAGAGGCACCAGGAGCCCCGTGGTGTCGGGGGTGGCCTCCTGGGAAAGGCAGGCTGAGTCCCAGCCCCCCGCTGACGGGGTCACTGCGCCTGTCGGAGCCCCAGGGCAGTGGGAAGGATGGTCCATCGCTGCCCTGCAGGACCCCCGGGATCGTGGGAGGGACGCAGGTCCAGTCAGGAGAGCCTCGTCCCCACCCCGGGCCGCAGGCCCGTCCCCCGCCCTTTCCTGCAGCCCACTGGACGCCTGTCTACGCGGTGTCCCTGCTGGACCACCTTCCCCACACGTGTGGCTGGTGGAAACCTCTCACAAAGCCCCCCCAAAGCCCCTCTGCCCAGACCCCCGTGCCCTCCACCTGCCGGCAGTGCCCCTCACGCTCCGCGAGAGGCACCTGAGCGCTCTCGGGGTCACAGATCCTCAGCTGGTCCCCGGGCCGCAGCCTGCAGAGGCCAGCTCCAGGGGTTCCACACACCCCGGCAGGTCCGCAGGGTCCAGCATGGGGGTCGTGCCTCCCCTCAGGACAGTGAGCGCTGAGCTGAAGGAACCGCAGGCCGAGGGACCCAGGGACCAGGGCCCGTGGGCATGGTCCCCAGGCAGCCTCAAAGGTGCCTCAGATCCGAGGACCAGTGGTGGAGGCTCAGCCTCCAGCCTGAGCCTGTGAAGGTCAGAGATGCCGCGCCCTGCGGGGGTCTCTCTGGGCCTCGTCCCTGACGGATGGGCTGCCGGTGACAGTGCAGACAGACGCTCCCCGTGACTGCTCCTGGGGACCTGCCGCTGCGGAGGCAGCCTCCATCCTTTTGCGTGCCCGGGGCGCAGGGCGGGGACCATTTCTCCCTCCTCTTCCTCTCCTGCCCATTGTCCCCAAATGCCACTGCATCTGCTCTTTGCCAGCCACGAGTGGGGCTGCCCGGCCCGAGGCGAGCCCCGCTGTCCACGGCCTGCTCCTTCCCCACAGGTCTCAAGGCCTGGAGGACCCGCCCGCCCAGGCCCTGCTCTCGCGGGAGAACCGCAGGGAAGGAGGGCAGCGGTGGGAAGGCCGCCTCCTGCGGGTCCCTCCCTCGCTCCTACTGGCCTCGGTGCCTGGTGTCCACAGGCTAGACCCAGAGGGAACGTCCTGCAGCGCTGCAGCGTCCACACGGGGGCACCACAGCCGTGGCCAGGCTCTCAGGGCAGGACTGGGAAAGGTCTCCCTCAGTCTCGTACGGAGGCCAGCGGGCCTGGAGGGTGGAGGGCCATGGGCTGGCACCGTCAGGGCCTTGCCAACTCTGCTGCCAACACGTCAGAGAACAGAACAGAGAGGAGGGAGGGGAAGGGAGGGAGGAGGGAGAGGGAGGGAGGGGGAGGGAGGGAAGAGGATGAGGGAGGAGGGAAGAAGAGGAAGGAAGAAAAAAGGAGGAGGAAGGAGGAAGGAGGAAAGGGGGAGGAGAGATGAGGGAAGAAGAGGAGGGAGGAGGGAAGAGGAAGGGGAAGAAGGGGGAGGAGGGAAGGGGAGGAGGAAGGGGGAGGAGAGATGAAGGAAGGAAGAGGAGGGGAGGAGGAAGAGGAGGGGAGAGAGGGAGGAGGGGGGAGGAGGGAGGAGGGAAGAGGAGGAGGGCGGAGGGAGGGGAGGAAGGAGAGGGAGGAGGGAGGAGGGAAGAGGGGAGGGGGAGGGTGGAGAGGAGAAGGGAGGAGGGAAAGATGAGGGAGAGGAGGAGAGAAGGGAGGAGGGAGGAAGGGAAGAGGAGAAGGGAGGAGGGAAGAAGAGGAGGATGAGGGAAGAGGAGGGTAATGAGGGGGGAGAGGAGGAGGAAGGAGAGATGAGGGAAGAGGAGGAGGAAGAAAGGAGGGGAGGAGGGTGGGGGAGGAGAGAGGAGAGGAGGGAGGGGAAGAAGGGATGAGGGAGGGGGAGGGGAGGAGAGAGGGGAGGGGAGGAGGAAGGAAGGGAATGAGGAGGGTAGGGGGAGGGGAGGAGGGAGAGGGAAGAGGGAGGGTGGAGGATGGAGGATGGGGGAAGAGGAGAAGGGAGGAGGGAAGAAGAGGAGGGACAAGGGAAAGAGGAGGGGAGGAGAAGGGGGAGAGGGAGGAGGAAGGAGAGATGAGGGAAGAGAAGGAGGGAGGAAGGAGGGGAGGAGGGTGGGGAGGAGAGAGGAGAGAAGGGAGGGGAAGAAGGGATGAGGGGGGAGGAGAGGGGAAGGGAGGAGGAGGAGGGAAGAAGAGGAGGGACGAGGGAAGAGGGGGGGAGGAGAGGGGGGAAGAGGAGGAGGAAGGAGAGATGAGGGAAGAGGAGAGGAGGAGGGAGGAAGAAGGAGGAGGTCCTTTCGGGGTGAGAAGGAGGAGGTGAGGGGGTGAGGAGGAATAAGAAGGAGGAGGGGGAGGAGAGAGAGGGGAAGGGAGGAGGGAGGAGGGAGGAGGAGGAAGGAGGAGGGAGGGGAGGCAGCCGAAGGATCGAGAACGAGGGTGTGCGACTGGCCTTGAGCAGGGCTGCCTCCCTCCCCGGGGCCTGGGCCGCCCCACTGCTGCCAGTCCAGCAGGTCGCGGGTCCCCAGGTCCTCCCAGGGACCTGCTCGGAAGCGGACGTGGTGTGCCCGTCTGCCGTGTGATTGAGGGGCTCGCGGGATGCCCCCCACAAGGACGGCCCACGGTCTCCCTGCACAGGCCCCTCCTTCGTACCTGAAGGCCCGTGGTCCTGGGACCTCAGGGAAGCCCCCCAGTCCCCCGCAGAGCCCCTGCCGCGTGGCCACTCTGCCTCCTGGGCCACCCTCACTGAGGGACGGGCACGGGCGCCCCGTCCCTCCCACACCATCAGCCAACCTCGTCCTCTGAGCCCCCAGGCCCGCGCTGGGAACCCGCAGACCCGCCAGGCAGGCCCGGCTGGCCGCGTGGTCTGGGGAGAGCAGGGCGTGAGAGCCTGCAGGGCGGTGTGGGCTGTGTGTGGTCAGCGCGAGCTGTCCCAGGGAGCAAGGGCTCTGCCCACGGCACAGGCTGCCTCCCCCAGCAGGGCGCCCGCGGGGGTGGGCCCTCCAGGAGTGGAGTGGGGACTCAAGCCAGCGGCCACTGCCCTTGTGCAGGAGACCAACAGGCCTCGACCCGTCCCCAGGAGGCAGGGGCCCACGTCTGCCCCCAGGAAGTCCAGGCACAGGAGGGGCGGCCCATCGGCCTCCGAGACCGTCTGGTCAACGGCACCATGATGCTCCGCTGCTCAAGCCAAGGTCGCCTGGGCAGAGAGGGGACAGCGGCCCCTGGTACAGATCAGCCCACTCACCTGCTGGCCAGCGCCCTCCCAGAGGCCACTCCTCCCTCGAGCATGACCGCAGAGGCCAGGGCCCTGCCCAGAGCACGTCCACTCTGGACAGAGGACAAGCCAACTGCTCTCTCCAGGTGTAGGAGGGAGGCCTCAGTCCCCGAGGCCGGTGACTTCTCGGTCACCTCCCCGGCTAAGTGCTTCCTGCCAGGGCTTTGCTAGGGTGGGGTCACAGACAGCCCTGCCCGTCGAGGGCTCGGGCTTGGAGTGTCCCTTCTCAGGCCCCCAGCCGGTGCCCCCCAGGCAGGCGTCACTCACCAGAACGAGATTCCTGATGGCACCGCCTGGGAGTGTGTGGAGAGAGGGCCTGCCCCCGTCCCCAGCTGACCAGGCCTTGGAGGAGTGGGAAGGACAGTTCTCCAAGCTGCCCACGGTCACACAGAGGCCTTGGGCGCTGGCGAGGCAATGAAGGGCCTCAGACAGGACGTGGGCAGTGTCCGCCTCAGAGAGTTCCGCAACCACAGACACCAGGGAGCATCGAGGGTCACCCCGCGGCCAGCGGCCCCCCTCCCGTGCTCCCCCGCCCCCCCAGGAGCAGACGCCCTCGTGGGCGCTCAGTGACCTTGGCGAAGCCACAGTGTCATGGCCATTCCCACCCTGTTCACAGGGAAGGCGACTTTGCCCTGGGAAGGCTGAGGGCATCCGTGGGTGGTCAGCGGTCCACGGCGCCCTCTCCAGAGGACTTGGAATTAGGAAACAGAGCCTGAGTCCACTGGAGTCCTGGGCTCAGGACAGGCGGGCACCTGCCACCACCTGGCAGCCCAGGAAGCTACTGTGAGGGGCTGGAGCTGGGTCTCGGAGTGCAAAGATCACGCCAAGGTGCCCAGGCCTCCGTCCACGGTGCCCGTGAAGGCTCTCGGGAACCAGCAGGACAGGGATGGAGCCCAGCCGGATGCAGGTTCTGGTCCCCGTTGTCAGGAGACAGGGTCCCGGGGTTTAGGGCCGGTGCAGCCACCCGAGGGAGCGTGACAGACCTCTCCTCTCCGCCCTGAGGCCAAGTCCCCAGCCCCCCTGCCTCCGGGGGAGCAGCACTACCTGCTGCTTTATCAACCTTTCCTGTGAACGGGATCTCCTCGATCCAGGAGCTAATTGTATTGACATTAACCTGTTTGAACAGGGCTAAAGTATCAATAAATCATTTTTTAGTAGCTCCTCTTATTACCGCACTTTGTTAATGTATTGCACTTGAAGTGACGGATAGCCCGAGAAACCACAGCTTTCCTGTAATAGACTTTGTCTTTTTAAGCCTTTTCTTTCCTCCTACTAGTTCAGAGACTTCTAAAGTTGATTTAGAGGTGAATTAAGACAAAGGCCAGCAATGCCCAGGCTGGTGCTTTGCCTTGGCCATCTTCTGTCCCCTTCCACGGCTCCACGCCGCCAGGACAGCGGCCGCTTGCCCGAAGCCCCAGCACTACACACCACCGGACGTCGGATAACTGCAGTTTCTACACTAGAGCGATCTGGGACACGTGTGATCAGGGACTTACGAGAAGGGCTTGAAGCTCAGTATCATAAAGAACAGATTTTATTCAGGCGTTTAAAGAGATCAAATCCATAGATGGGTGTAAAGAGATTAAAATTCAAAAATTTCAAAACTTTCAGCTAAGGGGTCGCCAAAATGGCCTGGGGCGCTGAGCTTACTGGCAGCCAGGGCAAAAAGAGAAAATGCTTTCTGTATCTCATTTGTATTTGAAATGACAAAGGGAGCAGGCTGGCCTGGGGCAGGGCTCGTGCAGGGTTCTGAATTCTCAGACCATCCGGTCGCCTGGGAGGTAGGGGGAAGCAGCCTGTCCTTCTCTATGATGGTTGCACTCGGCCCCACGTGGATCCGTGGGTTCACTCTGATGTTTTACACGATTGCATCAACGTAGCGCTTACCTCGACGATGCCGAGGTGGGGCTGCTCTGGTTGGGGTGCATGGCCACCTCTGCATGGCCTTTCCCTGCCCAAGCCTAGGCTGGGTTCTCTGCCCGGGGGGCGAGGAGCCCCAAGCCCAAGCAGCCAACAGGTGAGCTGGGGGACTGGCCTCGGCCGTCCAGCACTAGCGGACGGCCACACCGCTCCTAGAGCAGGCCCCGCCTCTCCCCTGCAGGGGGCTGGGGAGCCTCATCCCTCGGGGCTCCCATTCACGGTTTTGGCCCAGGGAGAATGATTAATCCTGTTGATCCCTAATTGACTTCAGGTGACTGCGACACCAAACACGGACACGGTTCCTTAAGGAGTGACTTCTTCACTCCAACGGGCTGCAGCCTTACTTGGAAGAAAGAAGAAGAAGTTAAAGCCGCAGGCAGGGCACAGCAGAGGGGACCACGGCTTATCAGCAGTTGCAATCAGGCGCCCCCGGGCACGGAGGGAGGCCGTGAAGAGGCCCAGCCTCGTCCCCACAGACACTCTGCGAGAGGCAGCAGACAAGGGGATCGTGCCTGGCAGCTAGAGGGGGGTACCGGCAGTTGGACAACTGGCCTGGCCTGGCCAGGGGCGGGCAGCAGAGAATTAAGGCAGAGTTTGAAGCAGGCTGAGAGAGCCCAGTTGCAATTGGAGTAAGAGGCCAGGGAAGGCCCCGAGGACGGTGAGGTGCTGCTGGGATGGCCTAGAGGTGAGGGGAAGGCTCCAGCCAGCGACTGACAGCACTGGGTGGAGAGCCTCCTCCCAGGATTTGAAGGGCCCCTTCACCTTCAGGGTTCACAGTCAAGCCAGACTGAACCCCAAAACTAGACAATGAAAACCGGATTTGTGAGCCTGTGTCTCTGGGACACTGAAGACAGGGGTTGGCTTCAGGAACAGCTGGATCCAGCAGTTAGAGGGCAGAGGCAGATTTCTATCTCCTGGCTCTGCTTTACGCTTTCCCACCAATGACGTCAGCACCAAAGCTCTGGACCTGCCTCTCCTACTCGGGAGACCCGTGCCTCCGACCACTCAGGTTGAGAAGGTGGAGGAAGCATTTCACTCCTTCTCAGCCCTCCACCAAAGCAGCGTAAGAGGTGTGCCAAGACGCGGGAGAGCTGGGAAGAGGGCGCCACCACAAGGTGCTAGAAAACCGCAAAGCAACGATGAGCCTTGTGTTGTCCCCGGGCTGAGGCCAAATCCCAGACCTGCAGTGTGAAACTCCCGGAACCACCCACCGACAATTAGGGCCAGAAACTGAGGATCGGGCAGCTGTGGAACCAGGTGAGGTGACAGGTGACAAGCCGAGGGGACCAGGTGGAGATGGAGTGGGAAACCGCCCAGAGGCTGGGGGCTGCCCTGGCAGAGATGGGGGTTGTTCTTGGGGGAGGTGGCGGTCCCCCTGACCACATGGCTCCGGAAAGGCTTGAGCTCGGGTTCCGAAGGCTGCTCCCAAGCTGGCAGCCAGTCCTGTCCCCACAGACAGGAGCCTGGAGAACCAAACAGGGGGACCAGCCAGCCCCCGGGGGGAGCCCAGCCTTCTGCAGCCCAGGCCCCCTCGGCCACCCCCAGAAGCCCGCAGCAGGCTCAACCTGCCAGCCCCGACCCAAGCTGAGCTTCCAATGACCAGCTGAGCACCAGGGAGCAGCAGGCACCTGTCCCCAGCACCTGTTCCCAGCACCTGTCCCCAGCACAGAGCACACAGTCAGACCCAGAACAGCCAGACGCACCCCGCAGGGAGGAAGCAGAACCCGATGGCAGCGAGCCCACAAGCCCCTGGAGTCTTCAGAGAGGAACGGCTCATCCGGGAAACAGAACCCAGGTTCTGAGCAATGGGAGGAGGGGGCCACCGAGAAGGCAGGTGCCAGGAAGGAAGAGGGGCAAGGGACCAAACCTAAAGGCCGCAGGTGCCCACCCGCAGGGGAAAGCAGCCCCGCAGAGGCCCCTCCGGAGGGGCAGAGCCCAGGGGCTGCCGAGGAGGGTCCTACGGCCTTCCAGATGGAGGGAACCCAAAGAAAATGGGTCACAGAGAAGCAGAAGCAGAAGCGTTCAGGCGTCCTCGGGGACAGCCCTGAAATCTGGAACGCAGGGAAGAGACACTCTCCAAGCCCAGGGATTGATAAATCCCAGCTGAGCCCTCGCCTGGGAGAAGTGTCCATCAAGCGTCAGGGAATGATGGGATCTGCAGAGCTCCAAGTCTGACCCCACACGTCGCTGGAGGGGCCCGCAAGAGGAGGCAGGCTGGGAGAGAGGGGCGCGGCCCCCCAGGACGGCAGAGCAGCCTGGGGGGGGCGAGAGCCAGAAGCACCCGCTGTCACTGTCATCACGTCCTGCCCCCACGCGCAGGAAGCCCGGCACCGTGCCCAGCCGAGAGGGGCGGAGGGAGCCACGACTCCCCTCCACCCTCTGCTCCCACAGCACCGCGCAAGAGCCCTGCT
Source organism: Tamias sibiricus (assembly GCA_025594165.1). NCBI lineage: Eukaryota > Metazoa > Chordata > Mammalia > Rodentia > Sciuridae > Tamias > Tamias sibiricus. The sequence goes on along the minus strand of CM046661.1, from coordinate 175,923,940 downwards.
GTGCGTCCTGCTGGGACCTCACTCACCGTCCGGGGCTCAGACGCACAGGGCCACCTGCACCAGGATGTGGGAGCCTGCGCTGCCCGAGGCTTCCCACGGACCTGCCGAGGCTGTGGTGCCTCTCCCGGGATCTCTTCCTTCCCCACGGAGCCCCGCTTGTCCTGGGTCCTTCTTGCCACCGTCACACACATCTGCCTGGAAGGTGGAAGCCGAGGAAGGGCTGGGACACGGCTGGTCCCCTCTGGGGCGCAGGGTCCTGTGCTGGCCGGCACGCTGGGGCCTGGGGCACGCAGATGTCTTAGTCAGCTTTGCTGCTGCGACTCCAGGACCTGACCGCACACTGCAAGGGAGGAAAAGGTTTATTCGAGGGCTCAGGGTTCCAGAGGTCTTGGTCCAGAGAAGGCCGGCTCCGCTCCCAGGGCTCGAGGTGAGGCTGAACATCATGGCGGGGAGAGGGTGGCGGAGGAAGCACGCTCACATCACGGTGACCAGGAAAGCAGAGAGACTCAGCTCCAGACACAGTAGGGTACCCCACAGCACACACCCCCATAACCACCTCCTCCAGCCACACCCACCCACAGCCACGCCCCCATAACCACCCTCCTCCAGCCACACCCACCCCACAGCCACGCCCCCATAACCACCTCCTCCAGCCCACACCCACCCCACAGCCCGCCCCCATAACCACCTCCTCCAGGCCCACACCACACCCACCCACAGCCACGCCCCCATAACCACCTCCTCCAGCCTCACCCACCCACAGCCACGCCCCCATAACCACCTCCTCCAGCCACCCACAATCCAGTCCCTTCTCCTCTGAACCACCCCGCAGGCCTCACCTGTGAGCTTCTGGGGACACCTCACATCCAAACCATACAACACACAGACACACCCCAAAAAGAACCCCCGGTGCCCCTCCTGTGCCATCGGGAACTTGGCCCTGCCCTACAGGACTGGGTCTAAACACACGGGTCATTGCTTCTCCACCTGACCTTGAAACCCCGGTGCCAAGGTGAGGGGCCACGCCCAGCAGCTCGGACCCAGGCAGACCCCACCCTGGAGGTACCGGGGCTTGGCAGGAGGACGCCCTGGGGCAGGTTCTTCCTTCCAGTAACGAATGGGCGGGGTCTGTTCCGCAGAGGCGGCTCCCAGGCACCCTGCCCGCCGGGCTCCCCCTCAGCCTCCCCTCCAGTGGAGACCACCTCCCTGCGTCTCCCTGGGGCCGGTGCCGTGCCCTCGGAGTGGGGGGCACAGTGACGGAGGCCCAGGAGGCTGAGAAACCCAACCAAGATCTGACCTGAGCGATCGCGATGTTTTTTACAAAGAAACTTAAATACGGTATGAATTTTTCCGTGTACTAATGATCATGTGGAACACACAACGGCCATGGCGAGGATTAAACACTATAAAGAAAATTTCAGAGCGACGTGGCTAATTTCCAGATTGATATATTCCCTCTAAGAATCTCATCGACGATCCGGCTGCGACCGCTCAGCTCTGCGGAGCTTCCACGAGAGGGAGGTAAGTTCTGGAACTGTCTGAGCCCCACAAGGCTGCAGAAAGGGTGTCCAATTTTGTCATCACTGTCAATAAAAGGCAACTATGTGAAAATTTTAATTATAAGAACATAATTAGCGATACTGCGAAACGAAGGCAAGAAAATAAATTTTATAGAACAAGCATACGTTCATTTTTATAAATCATGCATATTTTTGTTTTATTATTCATCCAAGCATTATTGGTCCATCAACAGAACACCCAGGCACAGGCAATCAGTAATAAACTCAGTTTGCTTTGATATTTTGCCAGTGTTATGTCATCAAAAAACAACCCAGAGTTTTTTCATACCTTTTTTTCCGTCTTGTTATCGTGAAGGCCTGTACTTGTCAAGGCGGGAGACGAGGACATTTTTTACTTAACAGTTTCGTTAATTGATTTATAATTTATAAATGTTTAGACCTGCAGTCCCGGGCCTGTGCGTTTCATACTCTGGCCCCCGAGCCCCACATGTTAGCCTGGGCCCGGGAGGGGCAGGAGGGGGAGGTAGAATTAGGAAAGGGAACACAGAGGGCGTGAAGGTTCCAGGAAAGTTCTATTCCCACTCCGGGGCGTGGGTGTGGGGCCTGTGTCGCTTCTGTGGACTCTGTATTTAAATTCTTCCCATCCTGTGAGTGAGTGATGCAGAGGACAGCAACCAAGAGAGGGCCCTGAGTCCTGGGGCGGGGGGACCTTGCAGGAAAGCGCGGGTGGCACACAAAGCATCCACTCTGGGGCCAACTGCTACTGCTGTCCCCTGTCTCCAGCCAGGGGGTAAGGTAGGACGTTAACAGCCCTGCCAGGAATGAAAATCCTGTCAACATTTTCCTTACCAGAATTTTCTTTTTTTTTGGGGGGTGGGGGTGGGTACCAGGGATTGAACCCGAGTGCTTAACCACCAAGCCACACATCTCCAGCCCTTTTTTATTTTCTATTTTGATACGGGGGGTCTCGCTAAGTTGCTTAGGGCCTCACTAAGTTTGAGGCTGGCTTTGAACTTGCAACCTTCCTGCCTCAGCCTCCCGAGTCGCTGGGATCACTGGCATGTGGCCGCTGTGCCCAGAATCTTACCAGAATTTTTAATCACATGTTTTATACTGATTCTAAACACAACACTGGCCCAATTTTGAAAAACTTGGAAACTAAGAAATAAAAAGCAAGTGTGTATCTCAGCACTAGAGAAAACTGCTACAGAAACATTGGCATATTTCAGTCTTCTACAAAATGCATCTTTCAGAGGCTGGGCGCGGTGGCGCACGCCTGTAATCCAGCACTTGGGAGGCTGAGTCAGGAGGATCGTGAGTTCAAAGCCAGCCTCAGCAATGGCAAGGCACTTAGCAACTCAGTGAGACCCTGTCTCTAATAAAATACAAAAAGGGCTGGGGGATGTGGCCCAGTGGTCGAGTGCCCCTGAGTTTGATCCCCCAGTACCGAAAAAAAAAAAAAAAAAAAAAAAAAAAATGCATCTTTCAATTTATAGTTTTACAGGATTGAGATCAGCCTCCAACACAGCTTTTTACCTGGTTTTTCTCATCCTTACAGCATGCTGGACACTTCCTTGGTGTTATTACAAACTCGCGGTGAGCCCCTGTGGCCACATGGACATACTCAGTCGTCCTCCCCTCGTTAGGGGACAGTTGGGTGGGATCTAATTTCTCACCATCTAGGATCGTGAATCATGCCGTGACGAAGGCAGGACTCTCTGAGCCTGGTGTCGGCTCCGACTCTCTTCTGAGGCTCGGTGTCTAGAACGGCTGGGGAGAGTGCTGATCGAGGCGTGGCCCTGGAGACGCTGGTTTGCACACACGCCACTTGCCTTTCAGACATCCAAGTGCTGTCACCTGGCGACAGCACTAGTTACTAAGTGAATCTAAAAGCACCTGGGCAGACTTGAAGCTGCATCCCAGGGTTGCAAACCTTGCCCCGATGGCCTCAAGGGCGTCAGCCTCTCCAAGCCTCAAGTTTGTGTCTGCAACAGCCACGGCACAGCCCCAGGGCTTGGGAGGCTCTAAAACGGGGCAGGCACACACCCGCCCAAGGCCTGGCACGCGGGCACTGTTCAATAGGGATGTCTGACACCAACAGCTTTTCAAAGTGTCTCTGTCCAAAGTATTTCAGAGAAGAAAAAAAAAAAAGCCCCAGGGCAGACTCTGATTGGCCAGCCCCAGAGTCACATGTGCGCCTCTGAGCCAATCACTGTGCTTCCTGGCTGGCCTGCCAGGAGTCAGGTCTCCCCTCTGAGCCAATTGCCACAGACTGATGAGCCAGCTCTGGGGTCCCGGTCCTCCGGAGCCAGAGACTCACGTGGGGGGAGCCCTACCTGAACTACAGGAGGTCAGACTCCGAGGTCCCCAAGAAAAGCAATCTGCCCCAGAAGCAGGTGAGCAGCGCAAGCAGCAGAGGCACCAGGTGCCGGGGCATCTGTGACAATGCCTCCCGTGCTGCCTTCTGCGAACAAGTTAGGGGTCCCAGAGAAGTCCCCTGGGGACCAGGTGGACGTGGGAGCATGACCCCTGTAGTGTGGGTCTGTGGGGACGAGAAACAAGCAAAACCAAAGCCAGGGAGGGGTGGCAGATGGCTACCACAGTGGCTTCCCAGGGGCATGGGTCAGGGCTGCACCTCCAAGGAGGCAGAAACCCTCCCCAGAAGCCCTCCCCAGAGGGTGAGCGCGGCCCCCTGAGGAGGCAGGGGCTCTGCTGCCTGGGAGCCCCAGGCCTCCGTCGGGAGACCGTGGGTGCAGCCTGGCTCACAGGACACTAATCTGCTGCCCGCCTCCAGCCCAGCCCTCTCCGAAGCCCACTCCCCCGAGCCCTTCAGAGACAAGCCAGGCTGGTCACACGCACGAGAACCCGGGGACCCAGTGCACAGGGAGCGTGCAGGGCACACCAGCTCCCCTGCACCTGCGCAGCAGCAGAGACTGGACCTCTGAAAGGAGACTGAGGACTGTGGGGGGGACAAGGGTCACGCAGTGCAGCGGGCAGTGGCTGTGACAGAGCAGGGTCTGCTGAGCAGCACTGTCCACGCCGGGCTCCAGCCAGCTCCCCAAAAGCCAGGGCCCTGTCCCCAGCACTGGCTGGAAACTGGCCTGAATTCTGCTGGTGGCCTTGGGGTTCCCAGGCTGGAGCTAAAGGTACGGCTGGAGGCGTCATCCTTGGGAAGCCGATGGACTTGTGTGGCTGGGGAGGGCGGGGACGGGGGACGGTGCGTGTTCGAGGCTCTGCGGGCCATCTGTGCGGAGTCCTGCAGGCCCATTGGGCCAAGGGCAACGCGCCACGTAGGGAGGAGAGCCGTCCTCGCCAGCCCTCGGGATCCCCCTCCGCACTCCTCTGGGTGCCCCATGGTCACCCGCAGACCCCTGGGGGACTCCCTAGGGTGGGACTTCTGTCCCACCCAAAGGGGCGTGATGGAGGGTGAGCCTTGGGGCATCAACTTGGCGGCTGCCCAGCAACGGGCAGAGGAGACGGGGGTGGGGGGTGGCAGGGGTACCCGCGAGGGCCCACCCCCTCACAGAAGGCCATGGGAGGCCCCTCTGGGTCTCCATGCAGACCTGGAGGCCACTGGCTCTGCACAGGTGATGTGCCACTGTCAAATGCCACCCTGGGCCTGTGGAGATGGCCTCCGGGGGCTGCAGGGCTGCTCCACCCACCCTGCCCAGCGGGCGCCATGGGGCCTCCTCGGGAAGGGAGGCCCCAACGAGGCCTGCATTCTGAGGCCCAGGCCCAGGTTTGGGCCCCACTGAAGAAGCCCCTCGCCAGCGCTGGCTGGAGGCTGGGTGGGTCCTGAGCCGGCAGAGCTCTGCCGGGCACGAGGGGGCCTGGCCACGGAGGAGCCAGCCAGGGGCTCCCTGGGCTCCAAGCTGGGATGGAGCGCGGTGTTCCCTGCCCGTCCTGGGTCCCTGCTTAGACAAAGCCGCCGGCTCCCACCCACTCCTCCCTGAGAGCCACTGGTCACTCCCCCTTCAAGGTCACCTCATGCACCATCCCCACCTGTGACTCTGACCTACCCCGGGCCTCAGCCAGGAGGACGGCTCTCCCGCCCGCCCCCAGGCCTTTCCCTTGCTCTCTGGGCCCCGGGGACCCTCATCTCATCCAGCTGGGCATGACTGCACAGGGGGACTCCTTGGGGCCAGTAGTTCTGCCGCCTCAGGAGAGCTGGGCTGGCACTGTACCCATGGGCCTGGCTTGGCAGAGCTGTGGACAGAGGACGACGGGGACCTGCCTGGTCTGCCCGTTCGCGGCAGCCTCCCGGAGCCTGATTGAAATGTGACTTTCAAAGACAGAAAGATGTGTGGGAAGGAGGGTGGGGCTGGCTCTCGGGCCTCTACGGGTGGCAGCGGGCCTCTGGGACTGTGCGGGGGTGGGGGGCAGGGAAGGGCTGGACCACGGCAGGGCCCGCTGCGTCCACTTCCTGGCACCTGCAGGGGAGGGGCAGAGCTTCAGGGCTCTGGGCTGCCGTCGGGGCCCAGGGCAGGCTGTCGGGCAGAAGAGGGGTGGCAGGGGAGCTCAGCCCCTCCTGGCGTCAGGCCTGCGCTTGGCACGCCTGCTGATCGGCTTCGTTGGAACCCTGAGCCGCTCGGGTTCAGAGCAGGCCGGCTGGGGCGTCCTGAGCCTTCAGCCGTGGGGACACGGAGGAGCAGCTCTGTGCAGCAGTCGCCTGAGGAGCGCAAGGCACCGCCGTGGTGGGGCGGCACCTGCCACAGCCACACGCCAGGAGAGGCCCAGCCGCAGCCACGCGGCCAGCAGCCACGCCGTCCCTCCAGAGAAGGTGCCGGGGCGCGGTCATCTCCTCAGGCCCCCTCTGCGCCCAGCTCCGAGGACAGCGGCTGGAGGCAGGCGTTCGCCAGGCAGTGAGATGAAGACGAGTCACCTCTGGACCCCCAAGTGCCCACTGCATGCCAGCCTGGCCTCGGTGGTGGACACATGGTGGTGGACAAAGCAGACCCTCCCAGCAGGCAGCACAGGAGGAGAGGGGAGCTGAGGAAATCAAGGAGGCTTCCCGGAGACAGCGAGCCTGGCCTCCAAGAACAAGCAGGTTCACAGGTAAGGGGGGGACCCAGGCCCAGGGACACGCGCCACGCCTCCCCCAGGCATGTGGACCCGTCTGGTCAGGGAGCAGGAGGGAGAGCCGCAGACACAGGACAGGCGCCTCTGAGACACCCACAGCTACACAGCAGGACAGCCAGAGAGGCAGGCCGCGAGGGAGGCCCAGCACCCCGAGGGAGGCCAGCCCTGACGGGAGCCCCAGGGCCCAGCAGGCCGCGCTCCCGCCGCCTCAGACAGACCTCCGGGGCACCTCTTCCGTATCATCAAAATCAAAAAGGCACTGCTGGAGACCCCCAGCCCCTCGTGTGTGAAACCGGGGTGAAAGGAGCGTCAGGCTGCCTCGCGCCCACCAGGCTGCAGTCTGTGGACCGGCAAGCGCTGCACCGGCCCCGAGACGCAGGGACAGCCGGGGGGCCTGGAGGCAGCTGCGTGGGTGCTCACGGGGGCCGGTGCTCACTCTCATGATTCTGCGAGGCAGACTGTCCCTGCCAGCATGCACCGCCCCTCCCAGTGGGCTGTCCCTGCATCGGGTGACTTCGTGCCCCACTGATGACGAGCTTGGCCAATGAGTGGCAGCGGCAGGTCCTGCTTCCTGAAGAGGACTTAAGGCCACAGCAGGGCATGGCTACCTTTTCCCCTCTGCCTTGACACCAACCATGTCCCAGAGAGTGGCCATCCCCACCCTGGGTCCCACAGTGAGGAGCTGGAGCCACTCATGAGGAAGGTGTCCTGTGAGCAAGGACTTTGGGGATGCTTGTTACTGCAGCAGAACTTAGCCTGAGCTGACTGACAGAACAGAAGCCAAGGCTCAGGGGGTTGAGTGACTTGCCCAAGATCATCTCGGGAGTTGGTGGCACACCAAGACCAGAATCCATGTCTCCCAACTTGGTCTGCCCCTTTCTGCCTCTGCAGGTGACTTCCCAACAGCCAACAGTGGGACTGCAGAGACGCCCCCACTAGCAGGGAGCTTGACGTCATTCCAAATCCAGCCGTTCTTTCTCGGCACGTGCACAATGTCCCACAGTGGTCGCACCTGTGTGCACCCACCCGCGCTGTTGACACAGCACAGTCACGTCCTAAGGACTCTGGAGTTACAAGCAATGCTGCCGTTGCTGGCCTTCACATCTCTGTAGACTTCGGCTGCTGCCTCTGGGAGATAGAGACCAGTTGGGATTAGAGACCCCAGGAAAGGCATCTACGGCAAGCTCTGGTGGAACCCCAGCATCGGCGTCTATTTCACTGATGTCCGTTCTCACCACAGGGCAAGGACAGCTGTCTCCAGTGCTGCTGTCTCGATCCTGGGTGCTGGTGGGGTTGCCAGGCGGGCTAGGCCCTCGCCGGGCTCTCGACTGCTGGCGAGGGCACCTCTAGCGTCATCGTCAGCCTCTGACTGTCTTCCAGGGAGAGCTGCGCCCGGGGGGCTCCTCCTCCTGGGGGGAGTTCATTGTGTCTGTGGCCTTCACTCCTGCGCACCTTGAGCCCTGGAGCAGGAGGCCTGGCCTGCAGCTGCCCACAGGGCCAGCAGGGCGTCCACCTGTGGGGAGGCCGCCCTCTGCACCTTCACTCAGCGCAAGCGGGTAGTGCAGTGGCCGCTTACTGAACGCGCCTGGCACGTGCTGGTCCATCGCCCTGGGGGCCTCCTTCCCTCACAAGAGCCTGCTGCCTCGGTGCCCCTCCACCACATCACTCCAGAACCCCGCAGGCCTGGTGGGCAGTACCCGAAGGAAAGGAGATCTGTGCGTGGAAGAGATCAACCCAAGGGGCCGGTGACCCACTGCCTCAACACCAGCATGTCCCCTAGCCACCCTCCATCTGGGTCCCAGAGTGAGGAGCGGAAGCCACTAGTGACTAATGTGTGTACAAACAGAAAATGGTATATCTCACAAGGGAACATTATTCAGCCCTAAAAAAGATGGAATTCTGCTCCTGCAGCAACATAGGCCAGCCTGGACGGCTCCGAAAGCTGATGAAAGGCCCGGGAGGCTAACACGGAAGAAGCTGCTCTGGCAGGGTAGGGAGGCCGGGGATGTAGGGACAGGAGGGGCGGGGCTCAGTGATGGTGCAAAGTGACAATAGCCCTGGTCCAGCTCTGGGTGGGGTCTAGAGCAGTGAGTGACTAAACCCTGGAGGTGACAGGGACGCGAAGGACCCTGACTCGATGGCCACAGGTTATCACCTGCGTCAAACTAGCACACGGCACACAATCTCCGTGTCAATTAAAAACAAAGTGTTAAAAATGCCGAAGTCTCAAGAGCTCGGAAATCCGAAAGACTTTTCAAAGATCTCTAGGCAACAAAACCTGCCGCGTCTCAGGAGACCCCCGCACGCTCTGTTCGCCTCCTTGGTTTGCACAGTCATGCTCTGCTGCTAAAATAAATTTGATTTTGGGAGCATTTGCCTGGGCCTGCTGCAAGGTGAGGCACCGGAATGCACCCCGTTACCGCTCCAGAATCACAGCGGAAAAGCCGAAACGTGGCCTGCCTGCCCCGAGGGTCCAGGCTGGGAAACCGCAGACCTGCTTCGTTACCCCAAGTCTCAGATGAAGAATCTGGGAGAGAGCCGGATGCCTGTCCCCAGGTGCACTGTGCCAAGTGACAAAGCAAGAAGTCAAACCCCTCAGCCCCGCCTGCCCTGCTCCCTGCCCAGCCTGCAGGCCACGCGCCGTCCAGGCTGGCGGGGCCACGGGAGAGCTCTGTGGGAAGGCAAATTTGTGATGGCAACAAAGGGCTTTATGTCCTAGGGTCCGAGAGGAGCCTGTTAGGCCACCTTGTCTCCTTGGGATCTCAATTCAAGGTGGCAGCATGGCTCCTAAATGACCACAGCGTGTCCCCAGCCAGTGGCAGGAGAGCAGAAGGGCTCTCTCCCCAGGTGTGGCGGAGGCTGGCGGCTGGGCGGAGGCCGGCTCCCTCCCTAACAGATGAGTTTAATTAAACCGGGAGGGAGGCTGGCCCGCTGGGGACAGTCCTCAGACAATCAAATGCGTGGGTACAAAGAAGAAATTGCGTTTCACCAGACGGTTCGGCCATCGAGGCGGAATCAATCAATACTTCAATTAGAAGCTAAATGGGTTGCTCGGGCCTAAGCCCAGCCACCAGCGGACTCCAGTGAAGGCCCCACGTGCTGGGCCCAGAGGAGAGGGAGCACCGTCCTGCCACAAGTCCCCTCAGAGCCACGCGGCCACCGTGGCCAGACACGGCATGTTTCCATGCGGGGTTGGAAGGGCTGTCCCCACAACAGGTTCTGCGATGTCACCGGGACATCATCTCCTCCCAGGGGAGAGGAGACACAGGAACAGGAATGGAAGGTAGTTATCAGTACCCTGTGAAAAGAAGCCCCCCAAAGCTCGGTGGGGTGTTAGCAATCAGCACTGGCTTCTCAGGCCTCTGCCAGGGGCCGGGTGTCCCCTGAGATCGGCCAGGCCTGCCGCAGCACCCGCAGGTCCGCTGGGCTTGTCCAGCCCAGGCTGGGCTCAGCGGGGAGGCTCCTCCTCAAGTGGCCAGGGCCAGGGTGGCCAGGCAGCCCACTCCACCCCGTCCTCGTCCTCCACCAGGGAAGGCTGCTCTTGGGTGACCTCAGAGGCCAGAGAGGGCACCAGGGCTCCTCGGGCCTCAGGGTGGGCCTGGACACTGTCTTCTCGTGAACTTACCTGTCACTGGGCTGAGCAAGCCACCTGGGCGGGGACCGAGCCAAGGTGGGGAAACAGCTCCCAGGGCCTGGTGGGCATGGGCACAGGGAAGACGAAGAAGGAGGTGAGGTTCGAGTTCGTGCAGGGGACGGACGCACATGTCTGGGGTCCCTGCGTGTTTGGGGTACCGCCGTGGGCCACTTATAAGCATTGCCTCAAGGAATCTGACCATCAACCTTCAGATCTGCATTACTGGCCACTGTCTTAGAGATCAGGAGACTACGACTCTCCGAGGTCGCCTGGCCAAGGTCAGCTCATGAATGAGTGGCTGGACATGGGCCAGGCTGCTTCTAGCCCCTTCCACACCCCACCCGCCTTCATGCTGGCCTGGGAAGCTGGGCAGGTGGGGACCAGGGACGAGGCCCGCCCACTTGGCTGGTCTTCTTCATCTGTGGACAGGAAGCTGCCTGGGCCTCAAGGTCCCTGGAGGCCCGAGGGTCCTGGGTTCTAGGGCTGCAGGGTGGCTGAACCAGCAGTTTCAGTTACACTGAATGGACACCAGGTCGCACGCAGAGGCCTGCTGACTGCCGGCCTTGGCTCTGGCCACACAGATGAGGCCACAGGAGCTCTGGGCTGGAGAGGACTTCAGGGTCATCAAGCCCAGTGGCTTCCAAACATTCTTTACTATGACTCTGGTAGACCGAGCAATGGTCCCCAAAACCTGTGTGTTACATGATGTGGCAAAGGGAGGTCACACAAGAGACTGAGGTTTCAGGCCTTGTGCTGGAGAGGTGCTCCTGGATCGTGCCAGTGGCCGCGGCAAGGGCAAGGTCCTTCCAGGAGAATGCAGGAGGCCAGGGGGACGGGGTATGCTATGTCGCTTGTGTCGCTTGCTTCAAAAATGGAGTGGCCACGAGCTGGGAAATGCAGTGCCCTCTAAGAGCTGTAAGGACAGGAAAATGCAGCCCTAGCACCCCAGAAAGGAGGCAGCCCTGCTGGCCCTTGGGAAGACCCTTCAGACTTCCAACCTCCAGGACTGAGAGATAATAAATCAATCTCTGTTGTTTTGAGGCACTAAATTTGTGGTAAATGTTTACAGCAGCCACAGGAAACAAACACAATGACATTCTGTACAAAATGCACTCTGTGTCACAACCCAGTGTAAACCCCCCACACACACACACACACAAATAGGACAACTTCTGCTATGGTCCACTGTAACGCGGTGCCACAGACTAGGTGACTTATAAACAACTCCATATTCCCTCACAAGTCTGGAGCCTGGATGGTCCCAGGTTGATGAGCCAGGGATTAGTGTGGACAGGACCACTTCCTGGTTCACAGAGAGCTCTCCCCTGGGGTGTCCACACGTGGTCAGCGTGCTCAAACCCTCTGGCTCTCCTTTAAAAGGGCAGTAATCCTTTCCATGAGGCCCCCGCTCCCAATGCCATCACCTTAGGGCTGGGTTTCCACACACACACACGTCGGGGGAGACACACTGAGTTGTAGCTCGCGTGCACACGTGCACCCACGTACATTGCACACACATGCACCTACACGCATGCATACAGATGGCACGAAGCTCCACTTGCGAACACACTGTGAGGAGCGTGTTCCCATGACGTCTACTCAGTTTCATTAAAAAGTAAATAGTCGACCTGATTGTGACTGGATTGACTGCACAACCCCACCCTACAGTTCAAGATGCTGCAGTGTGCTGGCCGCTGGCCCCTCTAACCTCCCAGCTCAGGACAGTTGCTCTGGGAACCTTCAAACACTGATTTCCTCCACCCGCACCACGTGTCAATCCTCTCCAGCCTCCTTTGTCCCTCACTGTGACTGTGAGCTCTTCCCCTGAAGGTAACATCCTCGACTCCTCTCTACTCTAAGACACCATCCTTACATCAAGAAGAACATGCCTGGTAGATGCTAACAGACACACCTGCCGCCTGCTTTGGGCCAGGTGCAAAGTATCCAAGTGAAAGAGATCAAGTCACCAGAATTCCTCTGGTTTATTCAAAAGAGGTTTCTGGGGCAGAGGCTGAGTTAGGGCTCTAACAATGGGTGGAACTACTCTGTTCCAGGTGAGGGGAAGAATTTCTAAGTTGCACCAGAAGGAAGCCAGGAAGGGAGGCCGCAGTGAGCAAGATGGCCGACGCTGCCACTCTGCCAGGGGACCCCTCCCACACTCCCCAAATCTTCAAATCCTCCACAAAACACTTGAGTGTGGGGAAGTTTCTGGGAATTGGGGAAGGACTTGGACTTGGTGCCCCCAAACTATCTCTGGTAGAATCTAAGCCTAAAGCACAGACTCTGGGAACACAGAGCCAGTGGGAGACAGAAACTGGAGGAAAGACCCAGGCAGGCCCTGAAGGCTAGAGCTGTGAAAGTAGATGGAGTGTGGCCAACGCAGAGGCCAGGAGCCCTGCTGGCACCCGGGCATCTGACGCAGATCAGCCCCAAGGAGCCGTGTCCAGGGAGGGGCACAGCCACACACACACCACAGCTCTGCTAGCAATGCCCTGAGGAGTGAATGAAGGGCCAGTGGGGACCTATAGGACCCAAAGAGACAGCCCTGCCGAGGGTCCAGAGGCCAACAGTGGAGAGGACACTCAGCCCACGCCTTCTGGACACGTGGGGTCTGGACCTCAGGACAGTACAGCACTCTAAGGTCCTTGGTCCTGCCCTGGGACCAGAGTTTCTGCTACGGGCCTGAGAAGCTGCGCCTTTGCAGAGCTCCAGGTGACTCTGCCACTCGGCCGGCGTAGGGAGCCACCAAGCTGGAGAGCAAGTGCTGACTGCTCCTGCCGGCTCCTGCCTGCATCGTGGGGCCGCGTGGGGGTTGCCTGAGCCGGGCCGGGGCGCACGCTCCACCGGCCAGCCTCCCTCAGGGCTCGGACTCTGGCACCGACTGGAAAGTTCCTGGATGGGGACCTTTGTGGGGACTGAAGGGTCCTGTGCTCGTCAGAGGCTCCTCCCTCCCTCCCTGCCACCCCCCACACCCCCCACACCTATGCACACAAGAGCCCCCTCCCAGCTTGGGCTGCGCCTTGGTACGAGCCGTACAGCATGCCCGCGCTGAGCGGCTCCTTTTCCTCCAGCCTGTGAGGCGTCCCGCTCTGTCCTGGCCACCTCTGCGTCCATCCCTGGAGGGCAGGCGCCATCTGGGCCACAGTGAGCCTTCTGAGACGATCATGAGCTTTCCCTGAGATGCGGCTGGCCCAGGGACGGGGGGAAGAGGACATGCCTCCTCTGCGGGTCTCCAGGGTCTGCGTTGGGCTCCGCCCTCTGCAGAGCGGGCATAGCATCCGCGGGACGGGCCTGGGCGACGCTCGCCTTCAGTGCCCACAGGCGGGTGCGAGGGCAGGGTGGGCTGGGCGGCTCCCGCACCTTCGGCTTGCCCAGGGCCCTGGGAAGTGTGGGCAGCTTCCCTGGTGGCTGAGGACAGGGGCTGGCTGTGCAGGGCATTTCCGCCCTGTATCCCTGATCCCCTCTTCCCCTCTCACGCCATCCCCTCTTTGCTGTCCCCAGTGCAGCTGGTAGAGTCCCTCAGGGCCTATCCAAGTCACCTGCTCATTCAGATCTGCCAGGTCTGAGATCTGCTGCTCCAGGTGAACCTGGGGACAGGGCATGTCACCAGCGTCCGCGTGGCCGAGGTGGAGGGTGGTCTTGCGCATCGCATAGCACCAGCTGCTGGAGCCTTGCTGAGTCCCTGTGCTCAGGAAGCATCAGGGGACCGCCGTGAGTAAGAGGACAGTCCCCCCGTTCTCCAGGGGCCCTGGGGGAAGGCCCAGGCTGGGAAGCCAGCAGCGACGGCAGAGCACAGGGCCGGGAGCTGGCCGAGCTCCCAGGACGCGGGGAGCAGGTGGTGCGCACAGTGGGCGGGACGCCAGCCCCCGCGCAGGCCCTCCGGCTGCCACTGGCCACTGACGCAGGAGGGCACCGGCCCCAGGGGCTTCTGTCTGCGAGCCGCAGCTAAAAGGCCCGTTGTCACACAGAGCCTCAGCCCCTTCCTCGAACAACTCAGAGTCAGGGAGAAACAGGAGGAGTGGCCCCTGCAATCCCCAGGGGCTGCCTGGGGACAGGGGTGAATCCAAAGGGCCCTGCCCCAGAGAGCTCAGCCCAGAGCGGAGGAGCTGGACTCTTCCCTGGGTCCAAGGAACGAAGGGGAGGCCTCCAGAGGGGCCTCTGGAAGGCCAACAGTGCAGGCTGGGAGGAGAGAATGGCCGTGAGCCAGGCCAGCGCCCCGTCTTCCACCCCAGGTAGGCCGGCGTCCCGTCTGTCTTCCGCCCCAGGTAGGCCGGCGTCCCGTCTGTCTTCCGCCCCAGGTAGGCCGGCATCCCGTCTTCCGCCCCAGGTAGGCCGGCGTCCCACCGTCTGTCTTCCGCCCCAGGTAGGCCGGCGTCCCGTCTGTCTTCCGCCCCAGGTAGGCCGGCGTCCTGTCTGTCTTCCGCCCCAGGTAGGCCGGCGTCCTGTCTGTCTTCTGCCCCAGGTAGGCCGGCGTCCCGTCCGTCTTCCGCCCCAGGTAGGCCGGCGTCCCGTCTGTCTTCCGCCCCAGGTAGGCCGGCGCCGTTCCGTCTTCCGCCCCAGGTAGGCCGGCGTCCTGTCTGTCTTCTGCCCCAGGTAGGCCGGCGTCCCGTCTTCCCCAGGTAGGCCGGTGCCCCGTCTTCCGCCCCGGGCGTGAGAGGAGTGGCCTGGGCGGGGAGGGGTCCTCACTGCCGGGTGGGCTATGGGCCAACCAGGAGGCGTGGGGGGTCCCGGGCAGGGAGAAGGAGCAGCTCACGTGTGCTCTAGGGACACTCCTCAGAACCAACAAGAAAGGCCGAACAAAGAACGGGCTTCGTGAGAAGGAGGAGGACACACGCAGAAGCAAGAGCAAGGTGGCGTCCACTCCAAGGAGGGCGGGCCTGGTGACGCCCGGGGCGCATGATGCTCGGGAGGGCAGCCAGCTGCCGGCGGCTGTGTGGCGTGGCACTTGGACGACAGGTGGGCTGCTCCGGATGTTGAAGGCACATGGGGCCACACGGCACCTGTACACTCAGGTGTGTCCTGAGCCACAGGTGCCAGGAGTGTCACTGTCTCCAGGATCCCAGCAGGAAACCCACCATCAGCCCAGGTGTCCAGCAACAGGGAACGCACGGCCCCCGCAGCCTGTGGCCATCACACTGGCGTCCATCGAGGACAGAAATGCCCGCACCCAGCCTGGGCATCAGGCCAGGCCTCAGAGCAGCTGCAGTCCCTCCACGGAGCCCAGCACTGCAGGCCCGTCCAGGGCGCCCAGGGCAGACAGATGCAGACCAGTGCGCACAGGTGGCCGAACCTCAGAGCCCAGGGGCAGGCACCCAGGACGCAGGGTGGGAGGGACGGAGGGGAGGGAGAATGAAACCGGGGCTGCAGAGGGGACTATGCGTCCCCGAGGCTGTGGCCAGAGAAGGGGCCCGCTCTGTCCCCCACAGGCGTTTATAAATACCATATTGAATCTGCTCAATATTTAATTACAAGCAACAAAGAAAAAGAAATGCTGTTTAAATAACAGAAAATCGGAGACAAAAGAGAAAGGAACAAAGGACTTTAGCTACATTAGTGAAATTGTAGTTATAATATTTCTTAAAAATTTGATAACACCCCAAAATTCAACAAGACACCAAAAGACTTCCCATCATCACATGGCCTTAGACGGGTGCTTAACTCCTGGGCCCCGTGGCCTTGTTATACGGCAGTGGGACCTTGGGGACACTATGGTTATTCAAATTGTATGTACATAGATTAAATATTTTATATATGCATACATATTTATAGAATTTAAATTATATATGCATTTATTGACCAATAAATTGGTTTTATTATGTTGGTTGCCCTGAAATGGTTTTATTCAAAAGCCATTTAAAAAAATAAATTTTTAATAGAAAAACGAAAACACAACATATCTATGTCCATAAAAGCAGATTTTTAAAATTCTTCGTATGATTGTTTGAACATAAAAAATGAGAGTTAAGCAAACGTTCCCGGTACACGTCTGCTAGTGCCGGGGCGCCCTCCGGGCGTCCACCTCGAGCCAGCGTCAGGGGCATTTCCAGAAGGAGGGATCTTCACGTCATTAAAGTTTTCATGAAGTTGCCGCAGCCCCTCGGTGCACTGTGGGATTTGAAATCTCTGGTTGTGACACTGCAGCTGACTCTTCCCCACAGGGCAAGGCGTTCTTGATTTAGAAAACACCCTCTCCACAGGAGCCGCGGTGCCGGTGAGCTCAGGGTGACAGGCACCAAGGGACAGGCACCAAGGACTGGGGGTGGGAGAGACAGATGGGAGGGGAACACGTGGGTTCTGGAAGGTGGTCCTGGGAGGAGGGCGTGCTGGCAGGGGCACTGCTGCAGCCCTGCTCAGGTCCTGTGGTCAGCCTGCGTCCAGCTCGTCATGTCCACTCACGATCCCTCCAACAGCTGTGTCACACTCAGCTGTGACAGTCCAGGACTTTCCACCTCTGCTTCCCAGGGCACCGCCCACGTCACCCCCAGGAAACGCTGGAGTGCGTTCAGAGACTCCTCCAGGACCCCAGCTCCCCTGGGAGCAGAGACACCTGAGCTCAGCCCGTGACACCTCCGAGGGACAAACCTCAGTGTCCCTCTGCTGCTCAGCCTTGTTTCCAATCATCACAATTTGCTAAAAACTGACATTTGTGGATTCTACTCATTGACAGCTTCTATTAAAGATTCCTACCTGGTCTCGCACAACTACATCCAAAATCTAAAGGCGTGGTTTACAGAAAGGTTAGCGCCATTACTGGGTCCTTGAATCGATTTACCAAGCAACTGTTCAAGGGCTCAAGCGTTTATGAAATCTTGATAGTAAGAAAAATGACAGACAGTGCGTACCGACATCCTGGGAAAGAACAACATCGGCAGGATTTTCTTATTTCACATCAACTTCCTCACTGCCTGCTTGGTGATGGTTCTTGGAGCACACACACGAGCTGGAAGTCTCGACAGCGCTGGGGGCTGCCCGCGGGGGCAGGTCCACAGCCTGTTCAAATGGACCGTCAGCAACCCACGTACCTACCCTTCCGCACTGGATCTGGGAAGGATGTTTGTAACCAAGACGCCAGTTGTTGTTGTTGTTGTTTTAAATATTTGTTTATTTATTTGCTTTAGTTGTGTTTATTTATGTGGTGCTGAGGGTTGAACCCGGGTCGCGCGCGTGCTAGGCGAGCGCTCCACCGCTGAGCCACCACCCCAGCCCCCAAGACGCCAGTGTTGCTGAAATTTGCTGTCCTAAGGAAGCCACAAGAACAGACCACTCCGTCTTCGTGCGGAGCTTCCAGCTGAACTCCCAGCAGCAGCCTTGCCTTGCCAGCAACAGAAGAGCTTCCAACTCCATCCGGGCAATTAGAGGGAGATGATGGAACAAGTGTTGAATTAATTGGTTTTCTCCTCGAAGCACCGGTGACAATGACACAGAACTGGGCAGCTCAGCTGTTCCCAGAGCTCTTCTCCTACCAGGGCGGTCCGCACGTTTCCACGAGGGGCTGGGACACTTGGGAGTGGGAACCAGCAAGGCTGATCCTCAGGCCCCGTCCCTGGACCTGAGTGGAGGCCATGGCCCACAGAGCCAGGCCAAGCACAGGGGCTGCGGCCCCGCGAGCCCCCGCAGGTCCCAGGCTGCCAAGCTGGGCCAGCGGTCCCTGCACGTGGCTCGACTCTCCCGCAGAGGGAATGCCGGGCTCACTGACCATGCCTTTGTCCCTCAGGCCCACTGCTGCAGAGAGAGGGCCTACTGCGGCTCCCACGTGGGCCCCACGGTGCAGGGGCGGAGAGCCGCAGGGTGCCCGCCCGCGTGGCACAGCGCCGCAGCTGGGCTTCGCATCCTCCAGGGCTCTGAGGCCCAGGGCGCCCCTCTCTGCCCACCTCTGCTCCAAGGGCACGGTCTCTCAGCTCCAGCCTTCCTGCTGTGACGTCACGCCTCAAGAGGCCAGCGCATGGTAGCCACAGCTGGTCTCCCAGTGGCCACCAGGGCAGCAGCGCCCTGGCTGCTTGTGGCTGTTGCTGGCTGGGTTCCTGGAAGCAGACCTGGGGCAGGGGTCCAGGGACAGCGAGGGAGGGAGGCGAGGCAGCCGGAGCTGCGAGAGGAGACACCAGCGTGATGGCCTGACGCCCAGCCAGACCAGCGGGCTCTGAAGTGGGCATTCCTGCTCAGCATGCCCTCGACCCCCGCGACGACCAGGCCTTTGCACGCTGCCTGGCTCGGGCTGCCCGCTGCAGCTGGAGCAGGCTCTCCTCCAGGGCGGTGCCGCGTGTCCTCCCCGCACTCGGCTGGGCACCGCCTGCTGGTCAGGACCCCTGGCCGGTGGTCCTCGGGAGGGGCGAGAGCTGGGCTCCAGCCCAACAGGGCCAGGAAAAGAGGGCTCTGCGGAGGGCGCTGGTCACTGCAGCGTGCCGCACCTCTGCAGGCCTGCGACACCCGTGCTCTCCAGGACTTTAGTTGAAAGAGGCCCTCTTCTGCCTCTTCTGTTTGAACTGAGCCAGCTGCCGTCACCGTGGGCCAGGCCAGGCCCCTCACCCGAGCCCGGACACTGTCCAAGGTGGCGACGATGCCCCAGGCACGCGCAGGCAGAAGCCCCCCCAGGGCCCGCGCTGGGTCCCCCCACCCGGAGTTGCCCTCCACTGGGGAGAAGGCAGGTCTGCGCAGAGCCCACATGGACGCCCCAGGACACCAGGAGGAGGATCCAACTCGGTCACAGAGCATGACCATGACGTGCCACCATGACGGCTCAGCTGGGTGGAGGCCGGGGGTTGAGTGCCCCTGAGCCTGCCCTGCAGTGCATTGTCCACCCCCTGGCCACAGGCAGGAGAGGGCTCAGAACGGGGGAGCTCCATTCAGAGCCAAAGACTTTCACGGGACTTGGAGTCGGGACGTCTGGCAGAGGCCTGGGTGTGTAAACCAGCCCCGCGCAGCAGGGGCCGCAGCCCGGGAGCCAGCGAGGCCACAGGTTAGCTGGGTCCCTCCAGGTGCCTGGTCCCCGTAACACCACCCATCCCGAGCCCTGCCTGCAGAGCATGCCGGCACCTGCCCGGCCCTGCTCAGGGCAGCTGGCCTCGCCCCAGCCCCGTGCTGCGTGGGTGACCCCAAGCTGCAGGCCCCCCGGACATCGCCTGAAGTCTCCACGGGCCTCCCTCTGCCCGGGGCGCCCTGGCCAGCTCCGCAGGCTCCCAGCTCCTGAAGCTGGGGTGCTGTTTGTGTGAAGGAAGCCCCCCTTCCGCGGCCGTGGTCATGTCTTGAAGTTTAAAGAGCACGAGTTTCCCCCGCACGCCTCTGTTGTCCAAGAAGACGGCTACCACTCGTGGAGCACTGATGATCTAGTAACATGAAGAGGCGAGGGAGAAAGCGGCTTGTGAAAGAACACACATTTTTATTCAAATAAATTACATAGATTTTCGATTAAAATGCGCCACTTACAATGGACGCGCCATCACAGCCTTTTCTGGGCATCTGCTTCCAACTCCCCTCCTTCATCACGGCACAGAACAAAAGGTCTATTCAGAGCTCCGGCCGCTCGCAAGCCAGGACGCCCCATCCTCTGCGTCCCCAGGGCTCACGTGGCCTGTCTGCCCCCTCGAACGCGTTTCTGCAGAGATAAATCAGACTCTAGGGCTGGAGCCGGGGGAAGACACACTGCTGTCCCCAGCCCTGACTCCCCACACCTTCTCCCTGGGCTGGGGGACATTCTGCCTCCCGCAGAAGGTTGAGCCGCGGCCCCAGCTTCCTCTCCCACAGGGACCTGGCCTGCATCTCCTCCACCAGAAAGCAGGGTCCCTCCTAGTGCACACCCCCATCCCCTGTCACGAGGCTGCAAAGCTGGCTGTGACCCCACCTTCCCAGAGCAGATCACCAAGTCCAGCCGGAACCAGAGGCCTCCAGCACCAGCTGCCTCTCCGCCAGGTGCTCCTCTGGGCCTCGGTCTTCCCACCTGTGCGATGGAGCCAGTGCGACTGCTGCGCTCTCTGACACGGAGCCAGGAGCCTCTCGTGAGACCACGAGTCAAACGGTGTTGTCACCATGTTTGGAACAGTGTTAGAAGGTGACAGCATCGGGCCAGAGGTGGTGCGGGCTGCCTGGAGACCTGGCTTCTCACACGAACGGTGCTAAAAGTGCCATCAACCCACCTCACCAGAGGGACACTAGGTGCAGGGAGAAGCCTTGCTCCACAAGACAAGGCCAACAGGCACCACAGAGCCGTGTCCCCACTCCAGCCCACACTGGGACTGTCCTGCCTTCTCTGGTGGGGACATCTCCTTCCCTTCTGCAGCCACCACGCCCCGAGGCCTGCGGGGCTCTGGCTCAGCCACGCCCCCCTGCTCAGATCGGAAACCAGAGAGCAGCCTGAGCACCTTAAAGAAGTGACTGTGCTCCACAGGCCACTGGGCACCTGTCAGAGATGGGGCAGGGGCTGGACCCCAGGGACCTGGAGGAGCGTGGGTCACAGCCCGGGGTCCACCCCCTACCACGTGGGGAGCAGAGCAGCGGCCAGTGCTGAAGAACGCGCCCCAGCTCTCGGCATCGCCACGTCCTGACTGCGCGCGTCCTGGAGGGCCACCCCCTGCGGCGGTGCGGCAGCCCTCCCAGCCCCGGTCCCCAGCCCTGGAGGAAGTGCTCCCTCCCTAGGTGGCCTTCTCCTCTTGGGGGACTTCCTTCCTCCTGAGTGACCTCCTTGTAGGTAGCCTCCTCCTCCCAGGCGACCTCCTCCTCCTAAGTGATGTCCTTCTTCAGGTGACCTCCTCCTAGACCACCCGGGACTGCGTCACGTGCAGGGTGCAGGAGAACCCAGGCCTCAGTCCCGGTCCTGACTGTGCCGACCCCCTCGCCGGGGTCTGGCCCTCGCTGCGGGATCCCAGCTTCCGCTTCCGCAGCGTCTGTGCACGTTCCTTTTACTTGCTGTGGCTGAAAACCCCACTCGGGGGCCCCTGGGGTCTAAGTCTGTTGCTTGCTATTTTTCTAGCTGGCTTCTGGCGGTTTCTCTTGGTGCAGGTGGGATCTTCTACCTACCTGAGGGCACATTCCTGTGCACTTTGTCCACGGGCACCCTGAGGCCTGCTGGGGCCCATCCCTCCAGAAATCATCTGTTTACATGCTCCAGAGGCTCGGGTTGGTTCTGACCTAGGGCCATGTGTCCCTCAGGGTCTGGGCTCAGCTGACTGTCCTGCTGGCTCACCCTCAAACTGCAGGCTGGTAGAGGCTGAGCCCCGGGCCCTGCTCCCCGCATGCTGGGCTCCAGTCAACCCCACCAACGCTCAGCTGCCCCTTTTTGCCCCAATTCTCCTTCTAGTGATGTTTCCCATTTTGCAGAAATGCACCAAAAATATGTTAGAAGTAGATTTCTGCTTCTACCAAGGATGTCAACCTACGTGACCTCCCTCCTCCTGAGTAACCTCCCTCCTCCTAGGTGACATCCTCCCAGCAGGAAGTGACTCACCATAAGAGCAAGAAAATATCATATGGACCACATCACATCGGTAAGCCTTCAAAAGGTCGTAACCGCAAAGGAGGCTAAGTGAGCCAAATTCTCACAGGCGAGACGAGCCAGAGGCTTTGATGATCCCTGGTGTTTCTAAGGCCCGGAGACTGGGATGTGCTGCCATCAGATTCTCATCACTGCTACGAAATACCTGATAGAACCAACTTGTGGAGAGAAAAGGGTTATTTTGTCTCAGAGTTTTGGAGATTAGGTCCATGCCAGGTGACCCCATAGCTTTGGGCTGTGACAAGGCAGAACATGGTGTGGGCACGTGGTGGGGCAAAACTGCTCCTCATGACCAGCGAGACAAAGGAGAGGGAGTGGATGTGGCCAGGGCCCATCGTCCTCTGTGAGGGCAGTCCCACCAAGGCCCCAGTTCCTCTCCCTAGGCCCCACCTCCGACAGAACCACTCTGGGACCAAGCTTCCAACATGTGGCCTTTGGGCCCCGGGTCCCCGAACGCTGGAACTCCAGTCAGGCTCCCCAAGTGGTCAGCTGCCTCCTTTGCCCTAATTCTCCTTCTAGTGATAGTTCTCATTTTACAGACACGACCTTGGGGAACATTCAATATCCAAATTATAGTAGGCAGGCAAAAGAGGGGGCCTGCCACAGGCAAAGGGGCTTCAAGCTCAATGAGAAACCAGCCAAAGATTCAACTGTGGGCCTAAGTGACAGACTGGAGTCTGAGAGAGCCCACGGCAGGACAATGATCCCTGTGACCAGACCATTCTAAGAGGCAACAGGAGTGAAGCTGGGGGGGGAGAGAGAGATTTTACCGTCTCGTGATGTGGAAATGCAGATTCCAGGACCTACAGAGGCCAGGGGTGAGTGGGAGACTTCATTCTCAAAACAGCAGGACCCACAAGTGAACTGAAATTAACTAAAGCTGCAGCTGAACCCCCAATGATCTCAGCTCCTGGTGAGCTCTCAGAACGGCCCTCCACAGAGGACACAGGAGGAGCTGGAGGTTGGGGTGGAGGGCAAGGAGACAGCCGTCAGCGTGGACTCCTGAGGCTCGCATCCTGGGCACTCGGAGAAAAGACCCCAAACTACCCTCAACACAATGGATGACAACCTGGACTAAAACTAATTGAGGCCGTGACCCAGTCCCAGCCCAGTCAGACTTTTGGTTAAAAATGTGAAAAACAATTAGGAAAAAAGATACTAATGGCAGACACATATGACCCAGATGTTCGAATAAACACACAACCACCAAAAATCTATATTGTAAATTTGTTAACTAATTCAGAGAAAAAAATATGGTCAGAATGGGAAAGGAGAATCTTGGCAGCAAAATGAAAGTTCTACATGGAAGCCCTACATTTCATGGACAATAAATATGGAATTACAAAACTAAAAAATGTTATCAGTGAAACACATAATTCATTGACTAGATCAGACGGCAGATGCAGCCAGCAGGTCTGAAAGTGTCAGGCACCCCCAGGCAAGGTGAACCCAGAGGAAACCACACCTTGGCATAACCTAGTCCAACTAGTGGAAACCAGAGATAAAAAGAAAGATTGTCAAAGCAGGACAAGAAGGAGAAGGCTAAGAAGGGGAACGGGAAAAGGAAGGCAAAGAAGAGGAAAAGGAGAAGGGGAGAGGGGAGGGGGGGGGGGGAGAGGGAGAGGGAGGAGGAGGAGTTGGGGAGGAGAATAAGAATAAGAAATGTTTTCTCTAATGTGTGGCTGCTAATTCACAATAAGGCGGGGAACACTAGGGGAGAATACCGTTACCTTAGATTAGGTAGAGAGAATTGAGGGGGGTGAGGGGAGGGGAGGTGGGGATGGGAAAGATAGTGGAATGAAACAGACATTATTACTGTACGTATGTATGTGACTACATGACCAATATGATTCTCCAACCTGTACACATAGAAAAAAGAGAAATTATATCCCATCTATGTATGATATATCACAGTTATACTGTCATGTATAACTAATGAAAACAAATTAAAAATTTTTTAAAAAAGAAGAAGAAGAAGAAATAATTCACATTAGTTTTATGATAAGGTACAAAGAACGATGGCTGACTTCTCATCCGAAACAATGGAAGTGAGAAGACAATGAGCAACACTTTCAAAAATACTGAAAGAAAAAACAGTTATCAACCAAAAATTCCACGTCAAGCAAAACCATCATTTAATGTTGCAACAAAATAAAGATATAATAAAACAGACCAAAGTTGGGAGAGTGGGCAGGCAGGACCAGGGACCCAGGGGCCAGGCACATGGAAACCTTGCTGCTCTGCCTCACAGCACTGAGGGGCTGCCAGCACACTAGGGCTTCAGACTCATGAGCCATCTGTCACCTGAGCAGATGACTGGCCCCGACTAGTGACCACACCTGGAATAAGAGCTGAGGTGGGTGTTCCTATGGTTGGAGCATGGGAAGGTGGCCTGCCCTGTCCAGAGGCTGGATGTGGCTCCAGGTCACCAGCAGCTCTTGGATCTTGAAGGGAAATTTGACCCTCAGCTTCCTCGTGGCTGAAACAAGAGGAGAAATGTGAGCTGAAAAGAAGCTGTCCCTTCTGTCAGTGCCTGGCCTGGAATTCAGACACCCAAGATTGTCACGTGATCCTGAGGCAGACCATGCACTCTGTCCTTAACACAACCAAAGGCCAGAGTATGACCTGGGCCTCTTTGCTGACCACCACCCACACTAGGCATGTTCCGCAGGATTCCAGGGAGATGCCGGCACGCCCCGTGGTGCCTGTGGGCACCAGCCCACCTGGGTGGTATTCAACTCACCTCCACCTCACACCCACGCCGGCGTGCCTGATGTGCCCTCCATCTGGGGCACTCCTGGGCCTGGGCCTGTGGTTGATTTTTTTTTCCTTAGAGAAAACGGCATCACATTTAATTGCTACTTGAAAGCGAATGTTTGGGGGCATCTGGGGAGGAGAGATGGGACAAAAGGGAGAAAGCGAAGGACTGATCAATTGTTTCAATTTAAAGAGGCTGCAGTAAAATGGTTAGAAGACAGAGTTATGTGCTTCCCGAAAATGTGGCAATAAATAAGGGAAATCACCCAGAACAAATAGCACCAGCTGTCTAGATGGACCGAGCAGCCAGCAAACGTGAAGGGTAGCGCCTGAGCAGAAAACGGCGCGGGGTCGGGCCCACGCCTGGGCACCCGCCTGGCTCCCAGGAGGAACCAGGGTGCTCTGTGGAGGGAGCACGAGGACCCTCTGAACCCTCAGCCTGAGCTTCCCTAGGAGGACCAGCGACCCCCAGGGCACACAGTCCTTGGGGAAGCTCCCAACCTCCCCGTGATGGGGACTCATCGCCAGGCCACCCTTTATTCATTCAAGGGACACTCGGCAGGTCACACCCATGCTGAGGCCAGATGCGCACCAGGTGGGCCCCACCCGCCCGAGGAGCGGTGCTCAGTGACCTCACGCAGGGAAACGCCCGGAGAGGACCTGCTGTCAACCAGCGGGGAGCCTGCGGGCCTGAAGAGAATCTGAGCCCTTGAGCCACGTTTGCAGGGGAGAGGATGAACACGCCACCAATGGCCAACAGGCCACGGGAGGGAGGCGTGGCCGGGCCGTGGGAGCACCAGCTGTCAGTGCGCTGGGCCGCGGGGTGAAGGGTACGCACGTGGGGGCGGAGCAGGGCGCGGTGGGGTCTGCTCAGGAAGCCTCGTCCTCATGCCGGAATTCAAAGACCCTCTTCCCTCCACCTCCCGTTGTCCTCAAGGACCACGAGGAACCCGCCCAGAGCAGGTATCCGGCTGCCCCACGCATCTGACTCCAAAAGATGGGCCTTCTTGCCCCAGTGACCAATCTGGCTTCCCCAAGCTGGCCCCGCCCACGTGAGCCACTCGGTCACTGAGATTTGAGTAGGTCCTTCAGAACCAGTGAGTCAGGTTTGCAGAATGACCACCAGTTTCCCACCTGGGCCCAGGGGTGTCACACAAAAGGTTGTCCTCCCACGTGGACACTTGAGGGGTGGGAGGAGCCCCACCTTCTCCCAGACTGAGTGTCCCTGGATGGACAGGTGTGCCTCTCTCTGCTGCTGCGTCCACAGACAAGTCGCTTCGCTGGCTGTTTCCCTGTTCTAGATCCGAGGGTGAGAAGGTTCCTCCCCTGTGACCCACAGCACGCAGGTGTGATTTGCAGCAGAGTCCTTCAAGCCTTGCCATCTTCACTGCCTCTTCATCTGGCTTCCAAGCAATGCATGGGACAGAGTCCCCAGCTACCTAGGGGCAGTGTCAGGGGTGACGTCATCTACAGTATCACCAGTCAGGTAGAACAGCCCCAGTGCTCTCTCCTCACTGGGGAAAATGGCTTTCCAAAATACTTTTGGCCTTCATCATATAAACTTGTGGATGCGAGAATGTTGGTGTCTAGGACTTGCTCTATCCCTGATTGCTGTGTATCATGTGGCAGCATGGCTTCCCACCATACAGTAGGGATGACGATGACATCTCCTGACCAGACTTCTGTGAGAATTAAGCGAATTAATTTAGATAATATGTTTAGAATAGTATCTAGCAAGGAGTAAGAAAAATGTAAGTGCTAATAGTCACCATCACCGTCACCATCATCACCATCACCATCATCACCACCATCATCACCATCACCATCATCACCACCATCATCACCATCATCACCATCACCATCACCATCATCACCATCACCATCACCATCATCACCATCACCATCACCATCACCATCACCATCATCATCACCATCACCATCATCACCATCACCACCATTATCATCATCACCACCACCATCACCACCATAACCATCACCATCACCATCACCACCATTATCATCATCACCACCACCATCACCACCATAACCATCACCATCATCATCACCACCATATCATCACCACCACCATCACCACCATAACCATCACCATCACCATCACCACCATTATCATCATTACCACCACCATCACCACCATAACCATCACCATCATGATCACCACCATTATCATCACCGCCATCATCACCATCACCACCATTATCATCATTACCACCACCATCACCACCATAACCATCACCATCATCATCACCACCATTATCATCACCACCACCATCACCACCATAACCATCACCATCACCATCACCACCATTATCATCATTACCACCACCATCACCACCATAACCATCACCATCATCATTGTTTCATTAACATCATTATCACCATCACCATCATCACCATTCTTGTTATTCTGTAGTTGTTTTTTCTCTTCTTTTTCCCCCTTTGAGTGAGCATATTGCACTAGGTACTTTAAGGGGATCCTTCTGTGCTAGAATTGAGTGACGCTTCTTTCAATCCCTGTCACACATTTCTGCTGCCAACTGACTGCTGCAGTGCAGAATTATGAGAGGCCATTTGTCTCATTGGTGTAATTGACCCAAACAGCCTTAATGAATTCAGTGCATTTCCATCCCGCCCTCAGGATGGAAAGGGGCCGCCTCATCTCTGCTCAACCCTGACTCAATGGCCTTCTCTGGGCAAAGTGTCACTTGGAGGAAAGTGGTGACACATATCTCATTGGCGATATTCATTTGGGGCTTCCCAGCAATGTTTATGCCTATAAAATCCAAGGCAATTTTGATGCACTCCATGCCAGCCCTGGTAGGAAACTCCAGATGTTTCCATGGTAACTACCTGAGCCAGGTGTTCAGGCTGTGCCAGGTGCATCTCCCTCACACGCTGAGGTCTTGGGCCACTCACTGCCATGCCATGACCAAAGCACCGCCACCTCTTACCTGGAGCTTTGCAGCCACCTCCTGTCTGGCTGCTGGGCTCCAAGTTTGCCTCCTCCAGCCATCCACACGGCCAGTGTCCCTGTTAGATTGCCGCTCCTGTATTTAGAGACTCCAGGGCTGCCCGCTGCCCACAAGTAAAACCCAAACTGCTCATCCTGAAACACAGCGGTCCTCGTGATCTCTCCCAGCCCCCGCCTTTGCAGAGGTGTCAGCCACCTGGGCCCTTGGCAGTTTCCCGCCACAGTCCATGCTGACAGTGTGCGCGTCTGTCCTCTGATCAGGAGGCCCAGCCCTCGCCCTCCTCCCACACAGACCAGCGCTCGGTCATTTCTTCAGTCCCAGCTCATGCTAGGCCACTGCTCAGGGAAGCCTTCCTGCTTCCCCAGCAGACGCGCCTCCTGGTGGGCCTCGCTACTGCTGTAGTTTGCTAATACATCTGTTTTGGTCTCCAAAAGTATTATCTGAAAGACTCGAGGAGAACATCTCCAAATCCCAGGGCCTGGCACAAAAGAATGCTCAGAGAGAGTCCAGTGAATGAAAGGCTGGACGGTGGGTGATGCCTGCGTGCTTGAGGGAGGGTGGATGGATGGATGGATGGATGGCTGTTCATAGATTGACAGACGGACAGATGTAGGAATGGATAGAGGGGTTAGTGCGTAAGTCACAGGTGGGTGGCTGTATAGATTTAGGTGGACAGGTGGGTGGGAGGGTAGATGGATTGGAATGTGTGTCACGGGTGGTGCTACAATTAGGAGTTTTTTATCTGGGAATTGAGCCGAGGTCCTCGTGTGTGCTAGGCAATGCTTTCCCATCGATCCACATCTCCAGCCAATAGTTTTTATCTTAAGTGTCCCCGGAAGACCTGTGTGTTAGGGGCTTGGACCCCAGCCATGGCCCTGTGGATGAAAACTTCAACAGGTGGAGCTTAGTGGTGGTCTTGAGGTCACGGGCACCCAGGACCCTTCCCTCCTTCCTCTTCTTTGCTCCACCATGTGCTCCCACTGTGACGTGCAGTCTCATCACAGGCCCAGAGCAGTAAGACCAGTGGATCATGGATGGAACCTCTGAAACTGTGAGCCACAACAAGCCTTTTCTCTTTATAGATTGGCTGCCTCAGGTATTTAGTATACTAACAGAAAGCTAACGCACGTAGACAGATGGACGGATTCACAGATGCAGAGACGGATGAATGGGTGGACAGGTGATGGTGAAAGGATGGACAGGTTTGTGGATAAATTGATAGGTTTATTCATAGGTGGGTTAGAGACAAATAGACTCATGGATGAATGGGTGGATAAATAGAAGGAAAGGTTCGTGGATAGATAAATGAGAATGTGGGGGCAGTCGATGACCGGATAGATTCACAGAAGGGTGGATAGGTGGACGGGAGCTAAGGGGGGGGGGTGAATTGGTGGGTGGGTGGATGGATTCACGGATGGAGGGCTGAGTGGGTGAGTGGTGGGTGGGTGAACAGGCGGACAGACTCCTGGATCTGTGGGTGGATACATCAATAGCTAAGTAACGGGTAGACACATTGGTGGATTTTCAAAACTCAACTGAGAATGGTTTTTCTGTAGCAAATAAATCAAGCCTGCTTATTTATTCATGGCCTAAATGGATGTTTGATCTTCTGTACCTCTGCTTTTTGCTTTTGGGAGTTTGTGTTTATTTCTTGTGTTCCTTTTTTCTTAAAAAAAAAAATGGATAGTAAGAGTGTGACTATGTTCACCAGTGATTTTAAAAGTACAACTCCTGGGGTCCGGTTGGACCAGAGCCGGCCTTTCTGTTTCTGACAGTGTCCTTCAGTGTCGAGTCCCTGTAGGTGGGAGGCAGAGTGACCGGCTGTCTTTGGACTCCTTCCTTTTCAGGAAAAGTGTGAAGTCCACACTCTCCCGGTTCTGCCAGCCCCACCCCACCAGGGCCAGTGGCAAGATCAGGGCAGGACCGATGTTGTCGGGGGATCAAGGCCAAGGGCCACCTCCCAGGAGGCAGCTGGGTGGGGACACCAGCACCCGGGCTCCCTTCCTGACTCAGCCTCTAAGCGTGCCTGCCCCGTGGAGCCCTTGGGCAGCACCAGCCCTGGCCGGGCCACAGCAGCTCCGGAGGGTCCGGCCCGGCAGAGGCTGCTGCAGCCTGTGGCCGGGTCGATGGCTTTGCTATGGCAGCCAGGCCGTTCAGGTGGCCGTGCAGTGCAGGAGCCCTGTTTGGGGAGATGGCTATGATTGCGGTTGACTTCGGGCCACGGAGTTTTGGACATTGCCGCCTTCCGTAGTCTCACGAGACTTGGCCCGGGATCTCGAGAGACTTGGGCCGAGCGCGGAGCGGGTCGGGGCCATTTTGGTTGCTGGTTGTTTGCTGGTGTGTGGTACGTGTTAGCGTTGTTAGAGCCGGAGAGAGAAACTGACAGAATAAAGAGCCTGTTTGTTTCCAGTCTGCCTCTGAACTTATTCCCGCGGCTCTGTTGCTGCTCCAAGCGGCCATCGCTGCAGGCGGCGACAGTGCCGCTGAGCCACTGAAGGCGAGCTTTCTCACTGGTGGAGCCCAAGCCCCCCAGGTGGCTGTGTGAGGGGCTCGGGCCCTGCCGAGGAAGGCCCTGTCCCGAGAGGAGACCTGCGCAGTCCCCTGCTCTGCTGGGGCCGACCTGCACACACAGTGCCATCGAGGCCACAGCACCCTGGAGGTGGGACGGCGAGCCCACACCATGGGTGACAGACACAGGGGACAAACTCACCCCAGTGGGCAGCAGTGAGACGGCAGGTGGGAGCCCAGTGCCACAGGAGCGACTCCCAGGTCCCCTCTTTCCAGTGCCCCCGGCAGCTCCTCGTGTCCCTTCACCCCCACCACTGTCCCGGGCCCTCCTGGCATCGCTGCACCCGGCCCCTCTACCCACCGGGCTCCGGGGCTCACCCCGGGGCTGAGCGGCTCCGGGCCTGCCCCTCCTGGCCTGCTGCGCCCAGCACTGCCCGCCGCGGCGCCTCTTCCTCCTGGGGGAGGGTGCTTCCCGGTGGCCGCCCGGAGGCCAGAGGCACAGCCTCCAGGGAAGTCCCGGCTTTGCTGCTCCAGCTGGGGCTGGGGACAAGCGCCACAGTGGCCTGGGACCTGTGTCCCAAGCTGTGCGGAGGGAGGAGCACTGGCACCTTCCAGGGTGTCAGGAGGGTCACCGAGGTCCAGTCCCGGGCACGCAGCTGGCACAGGCTGGCATTTGGGAGGTGGTTGATGGTCGCGACAGCCGCAGTCCCTCTGGGCAGTAAGTCGGGCTCCCCAGAGGGTCCCTCGTCCCTCCGAGTCCACAAAGGCAGAGACAGGACCTCCCGATCAGAGGGAGGCCCAGGCGGGCAGAGCCCAGGAGGGCGTGGGAGAGGAGGAAGGCGAGCGCCAGGCCAGGGCCGCGCGGTTGGGAAGGCGGGTGGGGCATCTCGGTGATCGCCAGACCACGCAGGGGGCTTCAAAGGGAGCACGTGTCCCCAGGCACCGGCGCACAGAAGCTGGGGTGCAGAGAGCCGCGGGGAGACCTGGGAGGGAGGGGCGTGGCGCCAGGATCTTGGTAGGAGCAGTGGTGGCAAGGGCACAGGGCAAGATGGCCAGGGCCTGGGGACCTGAGCGTCACTGAGCCCGAGTTCCCAGGGGTGGCGCGTCCTCGCCGGGGTCCCTTCTGTCGTGACTAGGTGGCACTGGGCCTCTGCTGGCGGGAAGCCCCTGCCCGCTCGGCGCCCTCCTCAGGCACCCCGCCAGCTCTTGGGGCTCCTTTTTTTAATTCAAATCTGCCTCTCTGCTGTCTTGTTTGGCAACGATGTTTTGTTTTTTTAAGCATTTTCCAAATTTTTAAATTTATGAAGACTTACTTTAGACTCTGGTGACATTCCACCCTGACACCAGCAGTGCCGTGTGGCGGAGCTGCCTGTGCTTAGGGAGGAGTGCGGCCACCAAGACAGAGGACGAGTCCTCGACCCTCTCCCATCAATTCCAAGAATGAGAAAAAAAAAAATACAAGGGTCCCCTCTGCGGAAATCCAGGAAAGAGACCCTCGCGGGACGCAGCCCTCTGCGCCCTGGTGTCTGTGCGGCCTCGCGGTGCCTCGGGCCACCGGGCGCTTCCAGGTCGATTGTGGGATCAGCCGGGCGGCAGCCGCGCCCCAGACCGACCGTTCAGAGTTGAAAGAAATAGAAATGGAATATTTTAAACATAGATGCAATAAAAGCTTTAAAAGCCAAAAATCATTTGTTAGAGCTTTTCAAGGCAGAAATGGAAAAGCCACTGAAGCATCTAGCGCAGCTGGCCCGAGGCCCTGCAGCAGGCTCACGTGCGACAGGGACAGTGAATGCAGCGGGGGTGACCACCGGGTGGGGGTCAGCAAAGGGGGTGCCAGAGTGCTGCTTCCCCACGGCAGGGCGGCTCTCCACGGACGGCCTGCAACGCCAAGACCAGCAGCACGTGCGGCAGGGGCTGCCCGCGCCTCACAGAGGAGGGCCAGGCAGGGCTGGGGGCGGGCAAGGCTTGGGGGGGGCAGGCAGGGCTGGGGGAGCAGGAAGGGCTGGGGGGGCAGGCAGGGCTGGGGGGGCAGGCAGGACTGGGGTCAGGTAGGGCTGGGGGGGCAGGCAGGGCTGGGGGCAGGCAGGACTGGGGGGCAGGCAGGACTGGGGTGGCAGGAAGGGCTGGGGTCAGGCAGGGCTGGGGTCAGGCAGGGCTGGGGGGCAGGCAGGGCTGGGCTGGAGGGCAGGCAGGGCTGGGGCAGGCAGGGCTGGGCTGGAGGGCAGGCAGGGCTGGGGCAGGCAGGGCTGGGCTGGAGGGCAGGCAGGGCTGGGGCAGGCAGGGCTGGGGGGCAGGCAGGGCTGGGGGGCAGGCAGGGCTGGGGCAGGCAGGGCTGGGGGGGCAGGCAGGGCTGGGGGGCAGGCAGGGCTGGGGTCAGGCAGGGCTGGGGTCAGGCAGGACTGGGGCAGGCAGGGCTGGGCTGGAGGGCAGGCAGGGCTGGGGCAGGCAGGGCTGGGGGGCAGGCAGGGCTGGGGCAGGCAGGGCTGGGGCAGGCAGGGCTGGGCTGGAGGGCAGGCAGGGCTGGAGGGCAGGCAGGGCTGGGGGGCAGGCAGGGCTGGGGCAGGCAGGGCTGGGCTGGGGGGGCAGGCAGGGCTGGGGGCAGGCAGGGCTGGGCTGGAGGGCAGGCAGGGCTGGGAGGCAGGCAGGGCTGGGCTGGAGGGCAGGCAGGGCTGGGGCAGGCA
This sequence comes from Tamias sibiricus, assembly GCA_025594165.1. Lineage (NCBI taxonomy): Eukaryota > Metazoa > Chordata > Mammalia > Rodentia > Sciuridae > Tamias > Tamias sibiricus. The sequence continues at coordinate 175,891,289 of CM046661.1, read as the reverse complement.
GGGCTGGGCTGGAGGGCAGGCAGGGCTGGGGCAGGCAGGGCTGGGGGGCAGGCAGGGCTGGGGGGCAGGCAGGGCTGGAGGGCAGGCAGGGCTGGGGGGGCAGGCAGGGCTGGGGGGGGCAGGCAGGGCTGGGCTGGAGGGCAGGCAGGGCTGGGGGGCAGGCAGGGCTGGGGGGCAGGCAGGGCTGGGCTGGAGGGCAGGCAGGGCTGGGGCAGGCAGGGCTGGGGGGCAGGCAGGGCTGGGGGGCAGGCAGGGCTGGGGGGCAGGCAGGGCTGGGCTGGAGGGCAGGCAGGGCTGGGGCAGGCAGGGCTGGGGCAGGCAGGGCTGGGGCAGGCAGGGCTGTGGGGGCAGGCAGGGCTGGGGCAGGCAGGGCTGTGGGGCAGGCAGGGCTGGAGGGCAGGCAGGGCTGGGGGGCAGGCAGGGCTGGGGCAGGCAGGGCTGGGGGGCAGGCAGGGCTGGGGGGCAGGCAGGGCTGGGGCAGGCAGGGCTGGGGGGCAGGCAGGGCTGGAGGGCAGGCAGGGCTGGGGCAGGCAGGGCTGGGGGGCAGGCAGGGCTGGGGGGCAGGCAGGGCTGGGGGGCAGGCAGGGCTGGGCTGGAGGGCAGGCAGGGCTGGGGCAGGCAGGGCTGGGGGGCAGGCAGGGCTGGGGGGCAGGCAGGGCTGGGGGCAGGCAGGGCTGGGGTCAGGCAGGGCTGGGCTGGAGGCAGGGCTGGGGCAGGCAGGGCTGGGGGCAGGCAGGGCTGGGGGGCAGGCAGGGCTGGGGGGCAGGCAGGGCTGGGGGGCAGGCAGGGCTGGGGGGCAGGCAGGGCTGGGGGGCAGGCTGGGGGGGCAGGGCTGGGGCAGGCAGGGCTGGGGGGGGCAGGCAGGGCTGGGGGGGCAGGCAGGGCTGGGGGCAGGCAGGGCTGGGCTGGAGGGCAGGCAGGGCTGGGGCAGGCAGGGCTGGGGGGCAGGCAGGGCTGGGGGGCAGGCAGGGCTGGAGGGCAGGCAGGGCTGGGGTCAGGCAGGGCTGGGGTCAGGCAGGCCTGGGGCAGGCAGGACTGGGGCAGGCAGGGCTGGGGTCAGGCAGGGCTGGGGCAGGCAGGACTGGGGCAGGCAGGGCTGGGGTCAGGCAGGGCTGGGGCAGGCAGGGCTGGGGCAGGCAGGGCTGGGGGGCAGGCAGGGCTGGGCTGGAGGGCAGGCAGGGCTGGGGCAGGCAGGGCTGGGGGGCAGGCTGGGCTGGGGGACAGGCAGGGCTGGGGCAGGCAGGGCTGGGCTGGAGGGCAGGCAGGGCTGGGGCAGGCAGGGCTGGGCTGGAGGGCAGGCAGGGCTGGGGCAGGCAGGGCTGGGGGGCAGGCAGGGCTGGGGGGCAGGCAGGGCTGGGGGGCAGGCAGGGCTGGGGTCAGGCAGGGCTGGGGTCAGGCAGGCCTGGGGCAGGCAGGACTGGGGCAGGCAGGGCTGGGGTCAGGCAGGGCTGGGGCAGGCAGGACTGGGGCAGGCAGGGCTGGGGTCAGGCAGGGCTGGGGCAGGCAGGGCTGGGCTGGAGGGCAGGCAGGGCTGGGGCAGGCAGGGCTGGGCTGGAGGGCAGGCAGGGCTGGGGCAGGCAGTGCTGGGCTGGAGGGCAGGCAGGGCTGGGGTCAGGCAGGGCTGGGGGCAGGCAGGACTGGGGGGCAGGCAGGGCTGGGGCAGGCAGGGCTGGGGCAGGCAGGGCTGGGGGGCAGGCTGGGGCAGGCAGGACTGGGGCAGGCAGGGCTGGGGCAGGCAGGGCTGGGGCAGGCAGGGCTGGGCTGGGGCAGGCAGTGCTGGGGGGACAGGGCTGGGGGACAGGAAGGGCTGGGGAACAGGCAGGACTGGGGCCAGGCAGGGCTGGGGGTCAGTTAGGGGTGGGGGCCAGGCAGGGCTGGGGCCGGGCAGGGCTGTGCCGTGGAGATCTCTGTGAGGTGGAGACAGCGCACAGGTGCCCCTGCTGGAGTGGACGCCTGCGCTGATGCCACACTGAGGTCGTGAAAGCGCTGGCGAGCGGAGCTGGCCCTGTCCTCAGCAGGACCGTGGCCAGGCCACACCGCAGCATCTTGGCCCAGGACAGAAAACAAGCCCTTGGGAGCGGCGGAGCTCTGATCCCATCTGCTCTGAGGCCTGGTGACGGGCAGGAGGCAGGCAGAGCCTCGCCTCCCCCACAGGTGTCTGTCTGGGGCGCCCTGAGCCTCCCCCAGAAGGCCACAAGGCCGTGGGGAGCCCCTGGTGGCTCGGCTCTGCAGACCTGGGTGTGCGCAGGCATTTCCTTTATTCATACATGAACGAAGCCAGCCTGCCGCCTCAAGGGAAATAACCAACGCAGTTGTTTCCAATATTAAAATCTGAGTTCTCGTGAGAATCAGAATTTTGGGAAGATCGTGGCCACCATCACGCGCAGCGGGTCCCATCCTTACAGATTATTCTGACGAGGTCTGCAGTGATGCCAACAGGCACGGGGTGCTTCCCAGTTAGGCGGTTTTTTAAATTAAATGTGTACTAATCACAAGGCCCAGTAGCTTCACTCCTACTTATCTACCCAAGAGAAACAAAGAAAACACGTCCAAGCCAAAACTCATACACAAACATTCACAGCGTCATTATTTTCAACAGGCAAACATCAAAAACAGCCCTAGAGTAGCAATGATTCAAATGGATGAGCAGCGTGTCCCTCTGCGACGGAACACAACTCGCCAGCAACGGTGCATCCAACAACGTGGCTGAACCTCAGATGCATTCCTGCTGCCACTCACGGTGTGCACGCCTGCGCTCTCAGGGACTCGGAAGGCTGAGGCAGGAGGATCCCAAGTTTGAGGCCAGCCTGGGCAGCTTCGCAAGGCCCTAAACAATTAGTGTGACCCTGTTTCCAAAATAAAAAATAAAAAGGGGGGCTGGGGTTGTGGCTCAGCGGTAGAGCGCTCGCCTAGCACGTGTGCGGCCCGGGTTCGAACCTCAGCACCACGTAAACATAAATGCATTGCATTGTGTACAACTAAAGTAAATAAATAAATATTTTTAAAAAAAATAAATAAATAATAAAAAATTTTAAAAATAAATAAAAAGGGTGGGGGATGTGGCTGAGTGGTAAAAGCCCCTGGATGCAACCCCTAGTACCAAAAAAAAAAAAAAAAAAAAAAAGAAAAGAAAAAGAAAAAGAAATGTTGCTAAGTCAAAGAAGCCCAGCCCAGAAGACTACATATTCTGTTTCGTCCCCCGTAGTTTTATTGGTGTATTACTGTTGTGCATAGTGGTGGAATTCGTTGTCACGCATGCATTCGTGCACACAATGTGGGAGTTTAATCTGGTCAATATCTCTCCACAGCATTTCCCCTTCCTTCCCTCCCTCATCCCACCCCCCGGTCCCTCTCGCCTGCTTAACTGATCACCCATCACTTTTCGTGAGATCCCCCACCTTTCTTTCCTTATTCCTCTCTAGCGTCCACATGCGCGAGAAAACATCTGAACCTTGACCTTCTGAGTTTAGCTTATTCCACGTGATGTCATGGTCTCTACTTCCACCCATCTTTCTGCAAACGACACGATTTCATTCTTCTTTATGGCTGAATAAAACTCCATTGTGTATATGTACCACATTTTCTATATCCATGCATCTACTGATGGACACCTAGACTGGTTCCATAGTTTGGCTCTTGTGAACTGTGCTGCTACACACGGCTGTGCCTGTGTCACTAGGGTACACTGACTTTAATTCTTCAGGGTAGATACCAAGAAGTGGTATGGTTGGCCTACGGTGGTTCCATGTCCGATCTTTGGAGGAAGCTCCATACTGATTTCCATTGTGGTTGTACTAATTTACAACCCACCAACAGTGTAAAAGTGTTTCTTTCTCACCACATCCTCTCCAGCATTTAGTATTAACTAACTGTATTCTTGATAGCTGTCATTCTGTGATTTTTTGTTTGTTTGTTTTGTTTGTGATACCGGGGATTGAACCCAGGGCCTTGTGCATGCGAGGCAAGCACCCTACCAACTGGGCTATATCCCCACTGGATAACTGCCATTCTGATGGAATGAGATGAAATCTTAGTGTAGTTTTCATGCGCATGTCCCTAACTGTTAAAATTGTTGAACATCTTTTCATATATTTGTTGACCATTTCTATTTCTTCACTTGATAAGTGTCTGTTTAGTTTATTTATCCATTATTAATTGGGTTATGGGGGGAGTTGGTGTTTTTTGAGTTCTTTATATATTCTGGATATTAATCCTCCATCAGAAGAGAAGCAGGCCAAGATCTCACCCCATTCTGTGGGTTCTCTATTCACATTCCTAATTCTTTCCTTTGCTGTGCAGAAGCTGTTTAATGTGATGTTGTCCCATTCATTAACTCTTGGCATTATTTCCTGAGCTTTCGGGGTCCTACTGAGAAAGTCGTTGACTGAATTTGTATGTTAGACTGTTGAGCCTATGTTTTCTTAGGAGTTGCATAGGTTCTGGTCTAATTCTGAGGTCTTTCAACATTTAGAGTTGATTTGGGGGCAGGCTGAAAGAGGAGGGTTCAGTCTCATTCTTTTACACATGGATAACCAGTTTTCTCAGCACCATTTGTTAAACATGCTGTCTTTCCTCCCATGTGTATTTTTGGCACCTTTGTCAAGGACCAGATGATGGTATCTGTGCAGTTTGTCTCTGTGTCTTTATTCTGTGCCATTGGTCTATGCGTCTGTTTTTACACCAGTGATATGCAGTTTTTGTTACTGTAGCTCTTAGGATAATGTGAAGTCAGGTATTGTGATGCCTCCAGCATTGCTTTCATGGCTTAAAATTGCTTTGGTAATTCTGGGTCTTTTATTCTTCCAAACAAATTTTAGGACTATTTTTCTTTTTCTGTAAAGAATGTCATTGGTATTTTGCTGGGCATTGCATAAAATCTGCATATTGCTTTTGCTAGTGTGGCCATTTTAACAATATTAATTCTGCCTATCCATGAACATGGGAGGTATTTACATCTTCTTGTGTCTTCTTCAATTTCTTTCTTCAGCATCCTATAGTTTTCATTGTAGAGGACTTTTACCACCTTGAATAGGTTTATTCCTACGTGTTTTTGAATCTCTTATAAATGAGGTTGCTTTCCTGATGTCTTTCTCAGCAGATTCATTATTGACTTATATAAAAGCTATTAATTTTTGTATGTTGATTTTGTAAACTTGCTAAATTTGTTTATTGGCTCTAGCAATCTTCTGGTGGAGCTTTTTGGGTCTTCTAAGCATAGAATCATATCATCTGCAAACAGATAATTTGACTTGTTCCCTTTGTATTTTTATCCCTTTTATTTCTCTTGCCTAATTGCTCTGGATAGTATTTCTAGTAATATAATGAACAGGAGTAGTGAGAGTGAACATCCTTGTCTCATTCCAGATTTTAAAGGAAATGCCTCTAGTTTTTCACTATGATGTTTTCACTATGGGTTTTTTGTATTCAGCCTTTATAATGTTGAGGTAGTTTCCTTTTGTCCCTAGATTCTTCAGTGTTTTTATCATTAATCAGTGCTAAATTTTGTCAAAGGCTTTCTCTGCATCTACCAAGATGATTAAGTGATTTTTGTCCTTAATTCTATTTATGTGGTGAGTTATATTTTATGATCTGCATATGTTAAACCATCCTTGCATCCCTGAAATAAAACCTATGTGGTCATGATGTCTAATCTTACTATGTTGTTGAATATGATTTGTTTATATTTTATTAAGGATTTTTGCATCTAAATTTATTAGGGATAATTATCTGTAGTTTTCTTTCCTTGATGTATCCTTATCTGGTTTTGGTACAAGTGTAATATTAGCTTCATAGAATGAATTTGGAAGGATTCCACTCCTTACTATTTAATGGAATAATTTTGAGGAGCATTGGCATTAAGTTCTTTTTGAAAGTTCTGATAGAATTCAGCTGAGAATCCATCTGGCTATGGCTTTTTCTTTGTTGAAAGGCTTTTGATTACTACTTCTATCTCATTGCCATTTATTGGTCTGTTTCAGTTTTCTATGTCCTGTGATTTTATTTTGGTGGACATATGTGTCTAGAAATCCATTTCTTCTAATTTTCCAATTTTTTGGAGTGTAAGTTTTCAAATAATCCCTTGTGATACACTGGATTTCTGTGATATCTGTGGTGATTTCTCCTTTTCTCATCTCTAATCTTATTAATTTGGGTCTTCTCTCTTTTTCTTTTGGTCAGTTTGGCTAAAAGCTTATCAATCTTCCTTATCTTTTCTAAGAAACAGCTCTTCATTTCATTGATTCTTTGTATTTTTTTAATTCTCAATTTTATTAACTTGTTTGATCTTAGTTATTTCCTGGGAATTGATTTGTTCTTTTTCAAAGGTCTTGAGATGTATCATTATGTTGTTTGAGTTTCTGATTTTCTTATGTAGACAATCATAGTTATAAACTTTCTTCTTAGAACCGCCTTCATAATGTCCCAGAGATTATGGTATATTGTATCTCCATTCCTGTTTGAGCCTAAAATTTTTAAAATTTCTCCCCTAATTTCTTCTATCTCTCATTCATTATCCAAAATTGTGTTTTTATAGTTTTTTTGCAGGGTTTTCCTGGTGTTGATTTTTAATTACATTCCTTTATGTCTTATAAATGCGAGAATTTATATCAATTATTTTGTATTCACTAAGAGTAACTTCATGGCATAAAATATTTTCTATTTAAGAGAAGGTTCCATAAACCACTGGAAAGGAAGTATATTTAGCTGTTTTTGGATGAAATGTTCTACAGATGTCTGCTAAGTCCATTTGATTTATAATATTTTTCAGGTTCAAAGAGTCTTTACTGGGTTTATGTCTAGATGACCTACCTATTGGTGATAGAGGTGTGTTGATATCACTCCATATTATTGTAGTGCAGTCTGAGTCTTAATTTGAGTAATGTCTGTTCTATGTTATTAGGTGCACCCATATTTGGGGGTGCACCTAAATATTTACTATCATTTTATCTTCTTGTTGGATTGTTTCCTTTATCAGTATGAAGTGACCTTCTTCTGATTAATTTTGGCTTGAAGTTTGCTTTGTCAGCTATGAGAGTAGCTACTTCTGCTTGTTTGCGGGCTCCATTTGCATGCTATGTTGATTTCCATCTTTTCACTTTCACCCTGTGGCTCGGTCAGTAAAGGTGAATCTCTTATGAAAAACGTATACTTGGTCTTGTTTTAATTCACTCTGCCAGCCTATGTCTTTTAATTGGAGAGTTGAGACCATTTACATGCCATGTTATTATAGAGAAATGTTTATTAACTCCTGCCATTTTGATTTATATCTAATATTTAGTTTCATCCTGTTTTTCATTTGCTTAGATACTCTCCAAATGAGATTTGTTTGTGAGCTCCTGGGTTTGTTTGTTGGTTGGTTTTTTATTTCTTCTAGGTGGATTATTTCTTTAAGTATTTTCTGTAGTAGCAGCAAAGTAGTTATGAATTCTTTTAGTTTCTGCTTATCTTAGAAGGTTTTATTTCTTCTTAAATTCTGAAGAATAGCTTTGCTGGATGCATCAATCTTAGTTGACATTTATTTTCTTTCAGGGCTTTGAACATATCATTCTGAGCCCTCCTGACTTTTAGAATTTATAATAAGAAATCAGAAGTAATTTTGATTGGCTTGTTTCTAACTGTGACCTGATGTTTTTTTCTTGAGGTTTTTAAAATTCTACCCATGTTCTATGTTGGGAATTTTAATTATACAGTGTCCTGGAGAGTTTTTTTTTTTTTTTGTTTGTTTGTTTGTTTGTTTGTTTTTTATCTTGTCTAGTTTGGGTTCTGAATGGATTGTAGATCTGAATGCCCATCTCACTCTCAAGGTTTGGAAATTTTTCCATATTATTTCCCTGAATAGGTAATCCATTCCATTAGCCTGCTTCTCACAACTCTCTTCAATTCCAATGATTCTTAAATATTTGGTTTCTTAAAATTGTCCCAGAGTTCTTGTATATTATGGTCATGGTTACTTCTTTTGTGTGTGTGTGTGTGTGTGTGTGTGTGTGTGTGTGTGTTACCAGGGATGAACTCAGGGGCATTCGACCACTGCGCCACATCCCCAGCCCTTTTTTGTATTTTATTAGAGATAGGTTCTCACTGAGTTGCTAAGTGCCTCACACTTGCTGAGGCTGGCTTTGAACTCGTGATCCTCCTGCCTCAGCTTCCCAAGTGCTGGGATTATAGGCATGTGCCACCATGCTGAGCTATGGTTACTTATTTCTTTTAATACCATCTGAATGTTTAGGCCAGCCACTTTGTCTTCCAGCTCTGAGATTCCATCTTCAGCATGCTCTACTCTATTAGAGACACTTTCAACTAACATTTTATTTGATTTATTATGTCTTTCATTTCCAAGATTTGTTTGACTCTTTTTCAATATCTCTATTCCCTCATTGAATTTCTCTTTCATATCAAGTACTGACTTCTTTAGTTCATTCAATTGTTTTTCTTTATTATCTTGAAATTTATTGATCACTTTTATAATCATTCTTTTTAATTTTTTTTTTTTTTTCGTACCAGGGATTGAACTCAGGGGCACTCAACCCCAGCCCTTTTTTGTATTTTATTAGAGACAGGGTCTCACTGAGTTGCTAAGTGCCTCGCCGTTGCTGAGGCTGGCTTTGAACTTGCGATCCTCCTGCCTCAGCCTCCCAAGTGCTGGGATTACAGGCGTGCACCACCATACCCAGCTATATTCCTTTGAATTCTTTATCTGGTATTTCATAACTTTGATATTTCTCTTGAGTTATTTGCTTGTGAATTATAAACTTGATGAGATGTTGTCTTATATTGTTTTTTCATACTTTTTTGCATTCCTGTGTTAAGTTTTATGCATCTGTTGGAATGACTTTCCTTTCCACTCTTATGTGTAGAACGTTTTAGGGCATGGTTTCCTCTTGCTAATGTGTTCTATAGTGACCTAGATTGAGAATCCCTCACAGGGACGGTGTCCACACGCTTTGTGTTAATTCTGTTTTTGCTGTATGTGTGGATATTTATCAGTGAGACCTGAGTGCTCACCTCTGGCCATTTCTACATGGGGCCTTAGTTTGGGTTTTGTCTCTTCTATTCTTTATATTAAAGTATAGCTAAAATTTGAGTGTTATTAATTTGTTTGTGGAGCAAGGTGAGTCATCTTATGACCTACTTTTGTTCAGCAACAGAGTCTCTACCATGTGAACTTCTAATGTCCTTGTAGATTCCCTGAACCTCACAGAAAAGTGGGAAACTAACAATATAAACAACTGAAGCAAACAATAAACAGCATTGAAATAAACCCCTGGTGCATGCTGTGGTGTCTACAACACTAATCACCACAAAAACAGGAATGGTGGAGTCAGCAATTGCCAACAGCAAAACCAAAAAGTAACCATGAACTACATCTGGCATTAAATCATACATCAGGTGCCAACTATGTCATCCACAGCACTGATAACTTCAACAACATAAGTGGTGGGGACAGGAGTTCTAATAACCAAGTAGTTCTAAAAGATGATAAAAATACAGTTCAGTAAAAGAGAAGGAAATGTGATAGGAAGGTATAAGAGAGTTTAGGATGTTCAAAATGTGAATAGAGAGAATCTTAGCCTCTTCCTGGTGGGATTTTTAAAATCGTGGTAAAAACAACATAAAACGCACCACCTTACCCTTCCCACGCACACAGCTCCATCACCGTGAGTCCGTCTGCGTCGTTGGGAACAGACCTCAGGACGTCCCTCCTGCCCAGACGCTGCTGGGCGCGCTGACCCGTTCCCTCCCGCAGGCCCGGCAGCCCCCTCCCACTTCCTGTCTCTGTGAATTTGACCTCTGCACCTCCCTCCTATAGTGCGACCAGGCCGCATCTCTGCACTTGTCTTTTTTGCAACAGGTTGGTCTCTAAGCACAGTGACGTCAAGGGTCATCCATGTAGCCTGTGACAGGCTCCCCTCCTCCTCCTCCCCCTCCTCCTCCTCCTCTCCCTCCTCCCCCCCCTCCCCCTCCTCCTCCCCCTCCTCCTCTCCTCCTCCTCCTCCTCCTCCTCCCCCCCTCCTGTAGCAGGGATTGAACCCAGAGCTGCTTAACCATGAGCCACTTCCCCAGCCCTCATGCACATTGTATTTTGAGACAGGGGCTCACAACTTTGTTAGGGCCTTGTTAAATGGCTGAGGCTGGCCTCAAACTATGGATCCTCCAGCCTCAGCCTCCGAGTCACTGGGATCACAGGCGTGGCCACTGTGCCCAGCTGGATTTCCTTCCTTTTAAAGACAGAACCGTCTTCCACCGCATTCACAAATACGCTTTGCCCACCCCCTGAGCTGTCGGCAGACACCTAGGCTGCCTCCTCCTCTCGGCCGGCGTGCATGAGCGTGAGTCACATATCTCTTCCACACCTGCGTTCTGCTCCCCTGGCCTGTGCCCAGGAGCTGGCTGCTGACCATGGCGCTGCTGTTGGGTGCTGATGAAGCCCCGCGCCCTTTGGCACCGCGCGTGGCCCACTCCCCGTCCCACCCACGGCACGCGGCTCCAACGTCCCCTCCTCACCAACACTGTGGCCGTCGGCACCAGCCTCCCTGAGGGTGGGGGAGGCCCCCTGGGGTCCTGGCCTCCGCGCCTCCCTGGCGATCACAGCGTGGAGACTCCCGGGAGCCTGCGGCCATCCCTACTGCATCTTTGGGAACCGCCTGGTCAGGGCCTTTGCCGGTTTCTAGAATGAGGTGTTCGCTCCTTGTGCCGAGTCACGGCACTGCTTTCCGGGTTCTGGACCTCAGCCCCCCATCAGAGGGACAGTTCGCAAGAGCCCCTCCCACCCAGCAGGTCGTCTTCCCCTAGGTGACGGCGGCGGCCTTGGCCCGGGGGTTGAAAGCAGGACAGTCTCTTGGCCCGCTTTTGTCTGGAGGCTTGTGCTCTGGGGGTCACCTCCGGGAAATCACCGCCAGGCGCAGGCTTGAAGCCCTCCCCTGCCTTTCTCCAGCTGGTTTGGAGTTTGGCCTCACACCTAGACCTCCGATCTCCTGGGCGTGACTGTAAGGGTGTCAAGAGGGATCCCACCTTGGTCCTTGGCATGGGACTCTCCTGCCTCCCCAGCACCGTCTGTGGAGGAGGCTGCCCGCGGCCTTGGCCCTGTGGAAGGGCATCTGCCCCCACACTGGCACCTCCCCTGGGCTGCCCTGGGTCTGCTCCACCGGTCCCGGCTCTGCTGGTACCACGGTGGGATTGCCGTGGCTTGGAAGCATATTTTACTTCAGAGCAGGAGAGTCTGACAACTGTGTTCTTTTCCAGAATTGTTTTTGGCTGTTCAGGGTTTCTTGATAGTCATGTGAATGGACAATTTTGGATGAATTGTTCTATTTCTGAAAAAATAATGCCATTGGTGTGTGTGTGTGTGTGTGTGTGTGTGTGAGAGAGAGAGAGAGAGAGAGAGAGAGAGAGAGATTGGGGTTGAACAAAGGGCCTTCCACATGCTCAGCACGCACTGAGTGACATCTCCAGCCCTTTTTATTTTGAGAGAGGGTCTTGCAAAATTCCCAGGCTGGCCTCAAATTCACCATCCTCCTGCCTCAGCCTCCTAGTCTCTGGGACTGGAGGCCTGCACCACTGCACCTGGCTTACATTGTATTTTCACAGGGGTTGTGTTGACCTCTGTAGGTAGTACGGACATCTAGGTAACAACCTTCCATCTACGAACATCCTTTCAGCCTCATTTTGTAGCCTCGAGAATGTAAGTTTTTTTCCTCCTTGGTTGGGTTTAAGAAATGTGATTTTTTGATAGTGGATGGTGTAATGTGCCACTATTTGGAAGATCTGCATAAACTAAGGTCAGTTTCCAAATGACCAATACACTATGTTACAAAATCATACAGGGATAAAAGATCCTTTTAAAATGCAAAACAACAAATAGATTTTAATGTAACCAAGTGCAAAAAGTTAATTGATACAGTTTCAGCTTCCACAATGCAACCAACCTTTAAAAATAAACACTGCTTGTCAAAGAAAAATGCCCATAATTATCTGAAGAGACTTCTAAAATGCTCTTTTCCTTTTCCAATCGCATATCTGTGTTAAACTGGGTTTTCTCCAAAATTCAAATCAAACAGCACAGTGTCGCAGGTCGCGTGCAGAGTCGCAGGAGAGAGGCGGCCGCCAGAGCAGGCGCCGGGAGACTGGCGGACGTGCAGAGCCCCCTCCCCGCCTGCGGAGTCGTTCCCTGATTTGGAGATGGGGTTGCTCTTCATAAAACGCGTTACCTAGTTTAATATGTAAAGAGTTTATTATTATAACTTTAAATGGCCTATCATTAAAATTGAATGACATATTTTCAGAACCTTGCAGTTTTTGTCTCTAATCTGGTGCCCCTGGGCATGATCCACACCAACAAAACCTGTGTGGGATCCTCCGTGGCTCTTCGGAGTGTAAGGGAGACCAAGGCTTTTCAGAACTGCTCGTCTAAAGCAAATGGAAAACGGTCATGAATAACCTACAAATGTGCACTCTTTGGCCGCCACCAAAATATATCCTTTGAAACGGTGAATGGCACATTTCATGTTATGTGAATTTTATCTTAATAAAGAATGGAACCACTCAAACGAAATACATACATTCCAAATTACCAAATGTGCACAAAACAAAGCAGACTGCGAAAGACTTTTAGCTTTTGAGTAGAACGCACACTAAAACGAGACGGAATGAAAACCACGCCCTTATTAACACACCCACATATTGAGACTCCCATGGGCTGAACTTACCTGCTAAAAGAAAATGACTGCGGCTGGGGCTGGGGCTCGGCGGTAGCGCACTTGCCTGGCATGTGTGAGGCACTGGGTTCGAGTCTCGACACCGCGCATGAATAAAGAAAACAAAGGTCTATCAACAACTGAAAAATGTGTATTAAAAAAAAAAAAACAATGACTAAGGAAACACCGGTGGAGACCCAGCAAGGGGAGCCCTCCGGAGCCACCCAGCAGGCGGCGGTGCGCCCTGGCAGGCCGCTCTGCCAACAGCGGAGCCTTCCTCAGAGGAGGTGCTCCTCACTCACACCAAGAAAAGAAAACGGTGCCAAGGTCAGATCACAAAACAAGCCCAGAGCAAGCCACACGCAGACAGAGGTACCCATGACGGATGACTCAGAGCGGCTGGAGTCGAGGTGAGACTACAGGGTCTCAGCTTTAAGATCTTAACACATGGCAGAGTTGACGCCAGCTCCTAAAGCCCTAAAGGTGTGGGACAGAGACCACCACCGTGGGGAAGGACGTCCCCCGTGATGAAGGCCTTTCATCTGCACTGTCCTCGCACCCGACAACAAGTCCTGGACGTTCCATGAAAACTATCAACTGGCTGCTTCGAGAATCCAGATAAACTCGCTCAGCAGTCCCATGACAAAGCTTAGGGAGGCCAGCTCCACCCAACGTGAAAGACGGCAAGAGTGTGATGACTTTTAGCTTCACACACGTGGTCAGTGTGGGGGGTAGGAACCCCAAGTGTGAGGAGATCTACTACATGATGAAGGTGGGATGTCTAACTAATAATGAAGAAGAAGAAGGATCCAAAATGTGGTATCTGGGGAAAAGTTAAATCTCACTTTAATCTTACAGGAAGATGTTTTCCAGGTGGATCAATGATTTAATGTGAAAAACAAATCATAAAAGTACTAGAAAAAAATAAGAGAATTATTTAGATCTCTAGATGGCCAGGCCTTCTGAGTATATTAAAACATGAATGTGTATGCACATGCACACACACACATCAAAAAACCTTGAAAAATTTGACTATATAAATGGTTTTTAAGTCTGTACTACAAAAAAAAATATATACAAAGTTGAAAGACATAGGAGGATACATGAATTTCATATCACAGAAGGAACTAGTTACTTTAATATATAAAGAGGTTCTATAAAACAATAAGGTCAACAGACAGAAAGAAAAAAGTAGATAAGGGTTATCGGCCAGCAATTCACAGACATGGAAAAATATTTCTTAAACATTCAAAGAAATGGCTTAGCTTTAGTCAGAGTAAAGAAACTGTGAACTAAAACTAAAATACGATCCTCTTTTTTTAAACTACCAGATTGACAAAGATCAAAATATTTGTCAATTGCAAGTTGATTAGGATGTGATAAAAAGATGGCTCCCGATCTGGCGGAGAGGGGGGGCCTCGGAGGCCAGCGCGGCTGCCCTGGGCTCCGGGGTCCTCGCTGACAGGCTCGATGCGCGGCTCCATCCTCCCCTCCTCCCTGTGCTCTGTGTAGAAGCTGTGCTGGGGACGGAGCCGGAGGGTGCCAGGTGCCCGGAGCAGATGTGTCACATGGGACCTCGAACACAACGGGTTAGCATTAAGCTGACAGGTGTGGAAATTGGCACAAATTCTGTGCAGAACAAAAACTGCTGTGTTAAAGTTAGCAACGCACAGTCTCCACTCGGCAGCTCACTCCCAGAGACTTGTGCGCGTGCGCTCTCGAGGGCGTGAGATGCACGCGAGACACGTTCGTCACAGCACAGTTAGAAACTGTGACGGGCTGCAGCCCTGCCATCGTGGGGCGCTGGCAAGCGAGGCGAGGCCCACCCCTGGATCAGGGTCTAGAGAGAACCCGACTCGCCAAGGGAGACCCGATGGAGGAACAGTGGGGACGGCCGAGGCTCCGGTTAGAAATCAGGAAGGACGCGGCCCTTGGCTTGAACGCGGTCTCCTGCCCGTTTTTGTTTATGTAAGAGAACAGACACATTTCTGGAAAATGTAATCCAAAATGTAAGGGGAACACGAAAACGCATGCATCATGACAGCACTATGTATAGTTTCGGGTTATGTAACACGGTTTTGAACCAAATGAAATGGGACAATTTCCTAGGAAAGCAAAAATCATAAAAAAAAATAATAACTCTAGAAAGTCTCAGTGTATAAAAATAATGTGAGGAATTTTAGAGCCTCTCCGTTCTTCCAGGCTCAGCTGGTTTCAGGTGACAGGCCCCTCCAGCGCCAGCTCCACAGTTCCAGACCACGACAGCAGCCCCTGGGCGGCTTGATGACCACACTTACCCTGAACCAGAGCCCGCGGCAGGGTGCGGAACCACAGGCCAGCCGCACAGTGGCTGAGCAAGGCCCTCTTCTCGCAGGACGAGGGCGGGACTCACTGGTGGCGGGCCTGGGCACCCAGGGTGCAGGGCTGCAGGAAGCGGGGCGTCGCCCACAGAAGTCCACCCGCACCCAGGGAGGTGCCGGGGCGCAGGACAGGTGCCTGGGGACCCTGAGGAGCTCGAGACTGGCCGAGGGGCCAGAAGCGCTGCCCCAGGAAGTGACCGCCCAGCCCAAAGATGGAAGGTGAGGCATCAGCGAGAGGAGCAGGTGTGGGCGGGAGCGCCAGGCAGAGGGGCAGGAGGTGAGGGCCGAGGGGGTGAGTGCTGGGTGTCGGCCACCAGGGAGGCTGTGACCAAGGGCTGGCTCGCGTCTGGAGCCAGACGTCCACCTCGGCCTCCACCCTCCCGCGCCTCCCCTGCTGCCCGTCCAGGGCCTCAGCTTGACTCCGTCTGCAAGGAGCCGATTTCCAGGCCTCATCCTCAGGTGCCGGGCTTGTGACTGGAGCATGTATCTTGGGGACACAATTCAGCCGTGACAGAGGGGACAGGGCAGATCCACAGAGCCTCAGCACAGTCTGTTCAAGAGGGCTGTGTGTGCACAAGTGTGCGCCTGTGCGTGCACAAGTGTGTCGGCTGCGTGCACCTGTATGTCACAGAGGTGTGCGTGGGTGCATGTGCACCTGGGCGTGGGGTGTTGGTGAGAACCTAGGTGTGTGCGTGGTGGGAGGTCAGATCTGACTCCCCGGCACTGCCAGGACAGCACCGGGTGGAGGGCTGCAGGAGCCCTGTGTGGGGAGATGGCCTAAATTGCGGTTGACTACGGGCCATGGAGATTTGGGCATTGCCACCTTCCGTAGTCTCACAGGACTTGGATCTCCGGGATGGCCCTCTCAGTGACTTGAGCCGAGATTGCTGATCGGGTCAGCGCCATTTTGGTGGGGTGTGTGGTGCGTGTTAGTCGTTGTTAGAGCCAGAGAGAAAAGTTATCAGAATAAAAAGCTGTTTGTTTCCAGTTCGCCTCTGAACTTCTTCCCGCGGCTTCATTGCTCCAAGCGGCCATCGCTTCAGGCGGCAACAGGGCTGGGGCAGCGGCCCCACGGTGGGGCGTCACTCATCCACACGGAGGTGTCCCCGGCAGGTCGCACACGGCACGGAGGCCTGGAGGAGCGGTGTGGCTGGAGACCCAGCCCTGGGCCCCGGGTGTGCGACAGGGGTCGCTGGGCGCTGGGGAGGGGACTGCAGTGGAGGGGGAGGGAGAAGGAAGGGCTGGCAGGGGCTGGGACACCAAGGAGGTCAGGTGGAGGAGAGGGGCTGGTCTGCACAGGGGTGGGTGGGGACACAGGGGCAGGAGGAGGACAGGGGGGACTGGGGCAGCAGAAGAGGCCCCAGCAATGGACAGTGTCATGTATGAGGAGCCAGGTCACTGAGGACGGTGGAGAGACCGTGGAGAGAGCCAGGTCTGTGGTGGCCGGGGTGCAGTCAGGGCCAAGAGCAGGGGGAGAGGGTAGGAGCAGGCTGGGGACAGCACAGGTCAGAGATGTGACAGAGGAGGAAGAACTAACAGTGGTGCCAAGAAGGAGGAGCGGCCTCCTGCAAGGGGACAGAGGCCAGGGCTTTAGGGACCACCCTGCTGGGGCCGGAGGGCACTGCGGCCCCGGAGGGGTCTGTGACAGGCCACCTACTGAGTCTACCCTCACGCGCCCCAGGTCGGAAAAGGACCTCTTCAGGCCTTTCGTGCCCTGTGGGCACCCAGACAGCAAGTGCTACAAGCCAGAGAAAGTCCCCTGGCACCAGGACCCCAGGAGAGCACCACCACACCACACTGGCTCAATGGGGCGTCAGCAGCACCCAGGAAGTCAGGGGCAAGCCGGGCCTCGCTCGTCACCGTGACACGCCCCCACCTCTGGGTCCTAGCATGAGAGGGGCCTGGTAAGCACGAAGGGTAGAGAGGAGGAGAAACGGCATCACTCAGAGAACCCAAGGCAAGCGGTTTAAAACCCACATGACTGAGGGCAGGCTAGCGGCCGGGCTAGATTCTAAGTGAATATTGAAAATCCAGTTTTCCCAGGTAGCAGTGATGGCCAGGTAGTGCCCGCGGGAGCTAGGGAACCGGAAAAAAGAAAAGATTCCACTCAAAGCAGCAATGGACTACAAAGCATTTAAGTCCTAGAAATCACTGCAATAGAAAATGCCAGCACGTGTGTGAGGAGCGTTTATAAGCCTTACTGAGAAAATATGGAAGTTTATGGAAAAACACACTGTATTGATGGAACGTCTGAACACTCTAAGTTGGCGGGTTCTCCCCAAATATGTCAAGTGTTTGTCCAATCCCAATGGAAGCTCAGATCTAAAACAACAGCAAAACGTCACAATGCCGTGACGGGTACCCCGACGTGATAAAGGGAGATTTCTTGGAACGGAAGGGGGGTGCAGGACCCCTCCCCCCCATCTGTCCACACACTGGTCAAAGGCAATGGCACAGACACTGCGGTGCAGTCACGAGCACGGGCCATGGAGAGCCACAACCTGCAGGCCTGAGCGCACCCACAGAAGAAGACGCTCCAAGACGGCTTCAGGAGGCAAGAAAGTGTCCTCAAACGGAAGTCCGGCGACGCGGGAGGGAGGGACAGGCGAGTCCCCAGACACGCCCTGGAAGTCGGTGAGTGGACCGGCCTGCAGGAGGCTCGGCACCAGAGGGCCTTGTGAGGGAGGGAGGGAGAGCACCCCAGGGACCTTCAGATCTAGATGGTGGCCTTGTGTCAGCTGGCTTCACACTGTGACCAGAATATCTGACAGTTCAGAGGACGAGAAAGAAGAGCGTTCTGGCTCTGGTTTCAGAGGTCCAGTCCATGGCCGGCCGTCTCCACGGCTCTGGCCTGAGATGAGGCAGGACGTGGCGGAGGGAGGGCGCGGCGGAGGGAGCGGTCAGCTCATGGCTACCAGGAAGCAGAGAGAGCTCGAGGGCGGGGGGCCAGGGTGAGATAGCCCCCAGGGCAGGACCCCAGGGGCCTACTTCCCCCCACTGCCCCGCATACCTCGTGACCACCAATTATTAAACCATCAAATGGATTAATCCCCCTATGAGGTCATGGCTCTCGCCACCACCTGAAGCCCCACCTCTGGACCTTGCTGCACAGGGGACCATGCCTCAACACATGAGCTTTGGGTTCAAACTGAACATCAAAGGTCCAGACCATAGCAGACCCCCACAGGTGGGCTCAGCTCTCCTCCTCTTCCATCCCCACCTGAGTCAGCTGCGAGTGTGACCATCAGCACCTGCCTGGAAAGCAGGGTGGGTCAGTGAATCGAAATCGTGAGACCATTCTAAAGTGGGCAGCCCAGTGAGATGGACCCAGGAAAACATATGAAGCTGTTGCACTGGACCCGGAAAGTCCCCGGAGCCTCGTGGGTTGGAGGGGTGGTCTCCCTGCAGCCACGTCCAGAGGTTGGACTTTTAGGAAATGATGGGGTCACCAGGGTGCTAGCCTCATCAGTGGACTGGTCCACCAAGTGGATTGATCCTTTGAATGGACTACCAGGAGGAAGTGGAGGCTGTAGGCAGCTGGGGACGTACCAGGAGGAAGGAGGCCCTGGGCATGCCCATGGGACTATACCTTGTCCCCAGCCCTGCCCCTCTCTCTCCTTCCTGGCTGCCACAGGCTGAGCAGCCACCCTCTGCCACACCTTTCCACCATGATGTAACACCTCGCCTCGGGCTGAAGCCCTGGAGCTGGCGGACCATGGACTGAACCTCTGAAACCATGAGCCCAGATAAACCTCTCCCCGTCTGGTCAGGTATTCTGCTCACAGCAACGCAAGGCCGACTAACACCAGGCTGGTGAATCACACCAAGCCTTTACAGTCTCCTGGAGAAGGATGAGAGATGAAGGCACTGGGGCTAGGGGTGTTGGGGGAGAGACCCAGCCTACAGGTTCTGGAGAGTGATATCATCCCAGGGGGCCACCAAGGAGGGTGGAGGGAAGAAGTAATTAAAGAACTAAGAGAAGAAAATCTCCTCCGAAAGGGAAGCGGGTGTGAGCCTTCCGGTCAGGCTGTCCTGACCAGGATCAAGGGAAATTGACGCACTCCTACAGGAATGCTGGAGAAGCTTCTGACTCGAGCATTAGAACGTCCTCTGAGCTTCCAGAGTAAAAATATCTTTAAAAGTAGGTTGCTTAAAAAAAAAAAAAGATACAAGCCCCACTTCCGTTGGTCATTCCTGCCTGATACAAAAACGCCTGGAGACAACCTTTGTGCACTTGGTGTGGGGCTCTGAGAAAGCAGGACTTTAGAACCAGATTCTGTCCCCAAAACTGCAGAGCCATGGGGGTGGGGGCAAAGGAACGTGGACCAGGAAGCACGCTGAATGTGTCTCTGTTAGTGAAAAAAATAACCCTGGGGTACCATTCAGTGGAATGAAGAAAAAATAAGAAAGGGATGGAATTGGCATAAAAAAACAATGGTGAGAAAATAGATCATTAAAAGTTACAGTTAAGTCCAAGTAATTACTGAGAAAATGAGCTTTAATGCCGTTGTTAGGAAATAATTCCCCAAATAGACAAGACATAATGTTCTTAAAGTAATTGACATAATGTGGAAGAAAGTTAGTAATATTCTGGAACAAAAATTCCAAATGATTGCAATAAAATTGTGCCAAATGTCTTGTCATATTCAGTGGTAATTTGTGGATACTGAGTAATTCTTGAAGTTGATGGGAATATGTGTTTTAATATTTTATGGGTTAGGACTATTTTGGTCGCATGTACAGAAACCCACACAGCCCAGCCCAGGCAAAGCTGGGCATGTGTTAAAAGGGTGCTGTGATGGCTCCCAGGGCCCAGGGAGACCACTGGGGTTGGACCTCGGGACACTGGGACCAGGGACTCAGGACGAAGGCCACCCTGTTCTCGCCCCATCCTCTGCACTGTGCCCTCCTCTCTGAGCATCTCGGCTTCCTCTGCTCCTGAGATCACCTGTGCAGGACACCACCCTAGACAGGTCTCACTTCTTCCTCCTCGTTGAACTCTTCCTGCCAGTTCCAGCTCTGAAACCTCCCCGAAAGACTCTAATTGGCAGAGCCTGGCCAAGGGGCCACCCCAGAATCAGTCTGCTGGAGATGGGGCAGAAGGGCAGTGCTGAACGGTGGAGGCTGACGCACGGCTTGGGTCAACAGGGGCACGTGGGTGCTGGGCCAGCCACCCCGGGGTGTGTCCAAAGGAAATGAAATCAGAGCACAAGAGCCACCCGCTCACCCGGGGCCACTGCCGCCCTGTTCCCAGCAGCCAGGCCCCGGAAGCAGCCAGGGCGTCACCGACCAAGGAGTGGGTAGAGAAAGGGAGGCCCCTGTACGCTCGGGCTCTCGTTCAGCTATAAAATCAGGACGTCCTGCCATTTGCAGCAAGGTGACCGCGCCTGGAGGACGTCGGCCGTGGGACACACCCCAGGCACGGAGGCACACCACGGGACCTCTCACTGTGGATGTGTACAACGCTGGTCTCGGGGTAGGAGAGAGCAGAGTGGGGGTGCGCAGGGGCTGAGCAAGGTGGGGAGAGGGAGAGGGCGGCGGGGACAGTACCAGGCACACAGGAGCAGTCCCAGTCCCCGCAGCACGGGGCGAGCAGGTGCACAGGACCTGTCGTCCTTTTCACGAGGGGCTAGAAGAGAGGCCCGAAGGCTCCAGCCCCAGAGGAGAAACAAGGGGACGGGAGGCGGGTTACCTGACGTGACCAGTCCACGCCACACGCACGTACTGGAATGCCACGCTGCATCCCATAATAGGGGCAATTCTGTGTTAATTAAAAAGAAAAAAAATGAAGTTTAAAAATAAAGAAGAATTTTAAAGAAAGAAAATCCGTGCTGAGGTCTTCAACCCATTAGAGCCCATGACGGTGCCCCTGGGCTGCCCTGGCCTTGAGGGGCCAGGTGCTCCTGAGGGTGGCTTTTCAGATCTCTTCGCCTCTGGCTTCCCCTCTTCTCCCTCTTCTCCTTCTGCGTCCTGGAGACAGGGTCTTGGTAGGTTGCTCAGGCGGGTCTTGAACCCACGACCTCCGCCTGCCGCAGCCTCCCACACAGCTGGGCCCCAGGGCTCACCACCAGGAGGCACCCCTGCGTCTCCCAGGCCCGCACAGTCTGCTTGCGGAGCCGTCGGCCCAGGCTGGGGGTGCCTCTGGGACACCTGTCCCCCAGCACGGCGGCACGTGTGGCTGTACCCAGAACACAGTGCTGGCAGATGAGGTCCCAAGTCCAAGGCATGGAACAAGAAGCAGAGGGCAGCCAAAGGCCAATTCAGCAAGGACAGCGCAGAGGCCACTTCCTGCCACAGCAGACAGCTGGGGTCTGACAGGTGACAGCCCAGGGTGACGCGAGGGAGCCGGTGCCTTGGGCACCTGGAATCTCTGCTCACTCATCCCCCAGCCCTGGTCCTGTGTGTCAGCCTGCATGGACCAGCTCTTGCCCCTCCTGCCCACCCCCCTGCCACCCCAGCCGGCAGCCCCACTGACACCCCGAGGTCCTGCCTCCAGGCCTCCGGGCTCCTCCTCCAGGAATCGAGCCTTCCCCCAGTGGTGCCCAGCCCCAGAGGCCCCGCCCCAAGGCCCTCTCCCCTCTGCACACGCGGATCCCACACACCCGAGGCAGCCCTTACTCCAAGTCCATGTCCGCCTCCCCCGACCATGAGCCGGAATAGACAGCAGCCCCTGGCGCCTCCCAGCCCTGGTGGGAGGGCTGTGCGGATGCCGACAACCCCCCGCAGGTGGGGACAGGGGAGCCATCTTGTCACTGGCTCAGGAGTCCAACCTGAGGACGGCTGCGCACTGGCCTGGTGGGGCTGTATGCCCAGCCGTGGCCACCACGCCACCAAACACTAACACAGCAGGACTCTGGAGAGGCGGGCTGGGTGGCCTCATCACCACATCCCGGCTGCTGGTGGCTCGACTCGGGGCCCTCGGAGACCCAGCTCATCCCATGGCTGGCCGCACCCTGAGGCCCCTGAAAACCGCTCCTGAAACGTCCCCACGTGCCCTGGTGGCAGGGCCTGGCCCTCATCTATGGGCAGGCATTTCCGGGGTCATGGAGACCCCTGGGCCTCACCCCCACCTGCAAGGAGAGCGCGCATGGCTCTTCCCGGGAGCTCCTTGGTGTGGCCCAGTGCCAGGCAGGCGCGGGGCAGCCTCATCCTGCCTGGGGACAGGGGATGGCACCCCCAGTGTCCACTGGGACGGCCCCATCACATAAAGCCATCGCCCTGTGGGACAGGGGCAGGTGACCCCCACGGGCTCACCAGTGTGACTGGTGGTCTTCACACCCAGAAGGGGATGGCCGGGGGACGTGGCCACTTGTTTCCCAAACAGCCCAGCCAACCCCTCCCAGACCCTTTCAGGGGGCCCAGCCTGGGCGAGACCACAGTGCCGGTCCTCCTGTGTGTCCTCCTGTGCGTCCTCTGTTGGCCTGTCCCACCGTCCTCTGCCCCAGAGCTCTCCAGCAGCATGAAAGAGGGACCACGCTCCTCCCTGGGACCCCAAAGCGGCGAGGCCAGTTAGCAGGAGAGATGACACCCGACAGTCCCTCCAGCTTGACGACAGGACTGTCCCTGCTGGTCCCCAGCACAGAGCGAGGGGCTCGCAGCAGGGCCTCCCACCTGGACCCCAGCCCCTCGAGAGCGCCCTCCTCTCGGGAAGGAATAAAGGCTGGGCGATGTCGTTGCGCAGCCCGAGGCCTCCAGGCAGCCGGGCCAGCCTCCGGAGGGCTGCGAAGCCGGGTTGGGTTGACTCACGGGGAGTCCAGGGACAGGCCTCGCAGCCAGAGCGCAGGGGCGGGGGCGAGCAGGCGGTGACCACTCGGTCACACGGAGCTCTCGGAGCAGCTGCTCTGCTGATGGGGCCTCAGGCCGGGACCAGAGATGAAGGGCCCAGCCTGGAACAGGGCCTCGTGCTGAGCCGCGGTGGCCAGGAGATGGCCGGGGCTGGGCCAGCCACAATCCCCCTGCAGCCCACGCCACCCAGCAGTCGGGGTGTCCTCCGGGAGGGCCGGGCCCCTCCCACAGTGCAGAAGAGAGGAGGGGCCGGGAGGTGCGCCCACCTGGGGTGCCGGGCGTGGCAGTGCTCACAGGCAGTGCCACGTCAGACGCGGGGCCTGACACGGGCCACGGGACTCCACCTGCCCACTGGAGAAACCTGCAGAGATGATCTCCAGGCTGCGGAGTCGGCACGTGCGACCTCTCAGGGTCTGGACGGATGTGGATGGTGGGGAACAGAGACCACCTTACGGTCCCGACGGGGTCCACGGGTGTCGTGCCGGAGGAAGACGGGACATTGATCCGCCACGCCCCTATACATCTGTATGCAGGTGGCGGCCAGGTGGATCGGTCACGTGGCGACCCTGCTGTGGCCTCTGGCGTCTGCTGGGCACTGCTTAGCGTCCAGAACTGGCCAAACCTGGAGCCCGACCTTGCACTCGCCCACCTCAGAGCAGAGAAGCAGGACCCGCGAGCCTGCTCAGCGAAAGGCGGCGCAGGCCCTGCCTCCCCCACACCAGGAAGGCCCCAGAGGAGGGGAGGGACCACGCGCAGGGGCACTAATGGCACCACCAGGAAGTGTGCCCAGCCCTCCTCTGGGCCAAAGCCCAGGGGAGGGGCGCAGGAGGGGCCCATGGCCTCCAGGGTTTATGGCCACGCTGGGCGTGTGACCCCTCCGGGAAGGACACCAGTGGGCTCCAAGGGAGCTGAGGGAGAGGAGCGAGCATCCCTCCCTGGGCGACGGCACGTGGGAAGCCCTGGGCAAATGTGCCGGTGAACTTGGAGCTGCCACCTCCCAAGCAGAGGCCAGTCACCCCCTCGGAGAAAGCCTTGGTGGGCAGCACACCTGAGGCCCAGTGGGAAAGGAGGGGGACAAAGGCCATTACAGAGATTGATTCCCGTGACAAGAGGAGGTCCAGGCGCCAGGCCCCACCTGCAGCCTCACCCAAGCCCCCGAGGTGTGCGGCCTCAGCACTGCATGGAGGCCCGGCCTCCAGCCCAGCTCCCCCGCCCAGAAGCGGAATGGAGCCAGCGCCTCCCCCGAGCCTAGCAGATATTTATGGTTTGTTAATGTTAGTGCAAAAACCCCTCTCTGATGAAGCCGGCTCGGGTCGTATAAATTAATGACCTCAGGTGGGAGCACCAGGACCATCACTCGGGCCCTGCCAGAATTCCTGCTCGTCAGCAGAAACACTGTCCCCGCCGCCTCACCGGAGACATAACTCACCGGCTGGGGGAGAGCAAGCCTCAGGCTGCCCGCAGTCTCCGAGGCCCTGGGCCTCTTCCAGCCTCGGCACAGGTGGGGCTCAAAGAAGTGCACCCAGCCACCGAGTGCTCAGAAGACAACCCCAAACCTCCCGGTCACCCCGTAGGTCCTGAGGACGTCCCACCTGCTCCTTCTCTGAGACACTTAAGATTAGGGTCGTTGGTCTTGGGACACCAGGGCTAGACCCAATAGATTCTTCCAGAACTTTCCCCTGCTCCTTCCGGGCCACCTCACATCCCCTCACCCTGTGTTCAGACTGGACGGCAGCCAGTACCTCCTTCACCTTTGCTCTTCCAAAATGCTCTCCTCCGTCCGCCATGCTCCCATCCATCCTTCGGTGCCCAGCTGGAACGACCCGTTCCACGTCCAGACCTGACCCCAAGTGCCCGTGTGAGGGACACGCCGTCCCACCTGCTCGTGCTGCTGCAGCAGGCCTGGGCACGGGTGTGCGTGAGCGATGAACGAATCCCGTCTCCCCGCTGGGGACTCGGGAAAAGCTCCAGCCCGGGAACCAGGCAGGCTCAGCCAGCCCCGCGCCCCTCTGCACCAAGTCACGGGCCCCTTTGTAAGTGATGCTGTGCGCCGTCGTCCCCCAGGGCTCAGAGTAGGAGGGACATGGAGGAGGAAGGGGAAGCTGGCCTCCCAGAGTGACCGTCACACCCAAATCCTCCACCGCACGCCTCCATTAGGTCACTGATAAGTTATTACGTACTACATTTTAGGTTGACAAGCAAATCTTATCATAAAAGTGTAATGACACTATAAAAGAGAGCGTGTCCCTCCGTTCCATCCTCTTGTTCACGCTGACACCTCATTAAGCTCCCGAGACATGGCGAAGGAAAACTTTAATTTGGCAAATCAACAGAAATCTTCCAGGAGCTGCAGCCTCCAAGCTCTGTCCCCTCCCCCGAGCCCTGTGACCGCTTGGGTCCAGGGTCCAAAGCATAAAGTGGTGCCTCCTGCCCCCGACGCCACCCCTGAAGTGCCCGGGGCTCGCCTCTGAGGATTCCACCAGCCCACTCCCACCTGCCCACCTGGGAGCCTCCGGGCAGTGCTGGGCACCTGGCCTTGAGTGTGGTGGGACGCCCTCCCTCCATCCTCAAGACAGATATGCAAGTGGCCCCAGGGCCACAGCAAGCAGAGGGGAGAGGCTTGCTGTGGCAGGAGCCTCGACATGGTGCTGACCTCAGTACACCCCGTCTTGCTCTGCGAACCAGAGGGTCATGCCTGACCTCAGCCTCCGTCT
Organism: Tamias sibiricus; assembly: GCA_025594165.1. Classification (NCBI taxonomy): domain Eukaryota; kingdom Metazoa; phylum Chordata; class Mammalia; order Rodentia; family Sciuridae; genus Tamias; species Tamias sibiricus. Next base: position 175,865,741 of record CM046661.1, on the reverse strand, counting down.
CCTCGTCTGTGTGGGTGTTGTGTGGAGCAGAGGCGCTAGCACGCGACAGGTGGGCTGCTGTGACCCTGCACAGCCCTGGCTCCAGGGAAAGACAGCACTATCCACAGGGACCTATCCTGATGTCCAGACAGCCATGCCCAGACCAGGAACCAGGGCTCAGGGGGCTAGGGACATGGTGTGAAGACCTAGAGGACCTGGAGGGCTGAAGTTCAGTGACAACACCCACCTGCAGCAGCAGGACCCTGGGGACAGCTTGCAGAGACATGGCCTGCCCCTCCGCCTCTCTGTATTTTCCAACGCTCCAGAGGCCTCTGCTGCTTTCACTATGGGGAAGCACAGGTAGGTCCACGTACAGGTAGGTCCACGCACAGGTAGGTCCACGCACAGGTGCGCTCCAGAGAGCCTGGCTCTCACCCGTCTGAGGCTCCTCAGCCGCCAGGCACAGGTGACAGTGCCCCGCCCCTCCTCAGGAGACGGCACTCTGGGGCCCAGGCCCCTGGAAGTCAGTGATGGATGTGTTTTTGATATCTTCTAAATTGCCTCTAATTTGGAAATCGTGCTCCTTAAACAGCTCAATTTAAAGTTGTGATTTTTAGGGTTGATCATTTTCCCTTCTTCCTACTGCTATTAGCAGAATGCCAGAAACATTTCTAGCAAATTATTTGAAATAGGAATAAAAGCAGTAAATGGTCTCCAGGGGTCTGTGAGAGAACAGGGAGCGCCTGGAGTGGTGGGAGGGAGCGGCGGTGCGCCAGGCAGGCCGCCAGCCCGCCGCTGTGCCCGCCCATGCCCATGCCACCACTCTGCCTGGCCCTCCAGGCCCACCCTCCATGCCCCCACCACGCCCATCCATCCCCTCCTTCCTCCGTTCCCCTTGATGCCCAGCCAAGCTCGCTGGACCTGGCCCTTGGCCGTCTCTCTCCACAGACCAGAGTGTGTCCACTCGAGTGTGACCAGAGGGCACCTTGCTACCACAGCGCTTCAGGACCCGAGTCCTGCTGGCACCTCTGGGAAGCTGTCCTGGCTGAGGTGGCCTCAGGGCACTGTGCTCATGCTGCCGGCCCCAGGCCCCAGGCAGGCCAGCAGGGGAGTGGCCAGGGCTGGAGCCGGGTCCCTGCCAGGAGGAGGGCAGCAGGCAGAGCGCACCCTCAGCCAGGACGAGGCGGGCACGGCAGGTGCGGGTCCAGGGGCAGCAGCCGTGCGGGGAGCACGCTGCAGAGTGGGCTTTGGCGTCCACATGGAGACGTCTGGGCAGCAGGGGCAGACGAGGCCAAGGCCAAGCGGGACAGCCCCTGAGGCCTGACAACTGGAAAGCAGGGGACGTGCGGCAGAGGGCTCCCAGGAGAGGGTGGCATGACGCTCACAGGCTCGGGGTTCGGCAAAGGCGGAGGTTCTGTGGGTGGGGCCCCGCGGGTGAGACGGGTCCTGCAGCAGATCTGCACGTACACCCGGGTCCCCTGAGCAGGGCCTGCTGGGGGCAGCCCAGGCCCAGCACAAGTGCCACCCAGAAGGCACCAGGGGACAAGGACTTTGGGGACAGACAGGCTCAGGTGGCACAGTGCCACCCGCCGACTCCACCCTCACATAGCACTGGAGGGGACCTAGGCAGGCTGAGCGGGGACACTGGGCTCCTGGGAGGGGGTGTCCATTCAGGAGCGCAGAGGGAGGGGCGTGTGCCCAGAGAGCGCAGACCCGCCCCCTGGCTCCTCCAGGAGCTGACGGGCAGAGACCAGCACAGCCCAGGCTCGCAGGGGCGAGCAGAGCGAGGCCAAGCACCCTCAGGGAACACGTGGGGTCAGCGCTGGCGTCCACCCGGCCTGCTGTCCAGGAGGCCTCCCGGACACTGCAGAGGGAGGGCACTGCGGACTCTGCCTGTCCCCTGGGTCCTCCTGCTCCCCCTGTCCTTCCCCTGCTGGCCCCTTCTCCCCACCCTCTGTCCGGAGGGCACAGTGGTCATCTCTGGACTCACAGAATTAAGTCTGGAGGACGTTAGAACTTCCCTTGGTTGCCAAGGCAACATGGAACAATTCTCACTTCCCAGCCAAACCCAAGACAAGCCCGGCTTTCCTCTGCGTTATGGTGGCCAATTATTTTTAATAGCCAGGTCAGTGGCAGCTGTCCCTGGTCCCCTGTTCTCATTAGCATGCCCAGATGGGGCTGCGAGGGCCTGGTCTCTAGGGCTTCAGGAGGCGCTGACCTGGAGCAGGAGGAGAGATGCCCCTCTGCCGCCTGTCGCCAGGAGGGTGAGGCCAGGCTGTCCGTCTGTGCCGAGATGGGTCCCACTGGACAGACAGCAAGAGTGCGGGGCTGAGCGGGGCGGGCGGGCAGGGGCGTGCTGCAGAGGCTGCCCAGGATGGGGCATGGGTCCAGAGGCTGTGGGCAGCTTAGCTGGACACAGAGGTTCTCTGACTCTGTGGCGGGGCTGAGCCTGGGGACAAGGGGTGGGCTCCGACCTGGAGCAGTGTCCTCACTTATGGAGGTGACCTTGCACGTGCTCCATGGCCTCTAGAGGGGACCCTAGTGCCCACCCCCTGGACCGCCGGCCACTCCATGGGTGAGGGCCTAGGAGACACAGCTGCTCAACAAATGCCTGCAGTCCACGACCGACAAACTACCCTCCCTGTCCCAGGCCAGCTCTGTCCCCAGGCTAGCCTCTCCCCACCTACAAGCAAAATATCTGCTCCCATGGATCACGAGGCAAAAGCTGGCGAGGCATCCCTGGGCTTTAGCCTCGACAGACAGATGGGGACCATGGGAGGTGCCCCAGGGTCACCGAGTGACAGAACATCGCTGGACTGCCGAGCACGGGTCAGCCCAGGTCAACCCAGGCTCCTCCACGCCCTTGACACAGGGCCCTGGGCCAAGGTCGTTGGCCTCTTGGGCTTCACACGTTCTGCAAGGACCAGCCACCTGCCTGGCCCTGTTCCTGAAGCTGGGGACAGGAGCAGGTGAGACGCAGCCTGGCGGGGGGCAGCTTGCTGGGAGACGGCCATAGACTAAAAACCACGTCCACGACTGTGCTCTGCAGAGAGGAAACCAGGCAGGAGCGGGGGGCTGCCTGGGAGGGCAGGGTGGACGCCTCCCCAGGACCAGGCCCTCCGTCCCAAGCTGGCCACCTTTCTGAGCTGAGCCCAGATGCCCAGGGTGGGTGTGGACCCCACAGCAGAGGCCTCTGACTCACGTCCATCCCCACGTCAGACAGACGGCCAGCCAAGGAGCTCTGAACTGGGGACACAGTGGCAGAGTCCTGCCTCCACCACCCCAGTTCCTAGCACAGAAGTCGGCCACCCGCTCGCCTGGCCCTCGGACATGGACCCTCCACAGCCACAGCTCAAGGCTCCCAGGATGGGGCTGGCTTTTCAATTTAGAAAATGAATTTGAAAATTACAGAAAAGAAAATGAATAATTTAATCACACACCCTCGTATCCACAGCCCAGGATTAACCCCTGTTAACATCTCGATGCAAGTGAATCACCACGTAATGAGAAATAAAATATTTATATAAATGTAAGTCATGCAAATACCATTAGAAGATATACACATATACAAAACATGTGCATCATGTTTATTAACATGTAAATACAACACAAATTGCATCAATGTGTAATAAAAACAAATGTGGCTAATGCCCTTTGGTCCCCACCACTGCCTCCCACAATGGCCCTGGAGGGACAAGCACCCTCCAGCTTCCTGCTGTCTTCCACACCTCCCACAAGGACGCACGTGGGCATCTGGGTGTGCTCTGACCTCTGCAGGGAGGGCAGGGAGCCCCACTGGGAGCCCACCCTGCCCTGCAGCGTGAGCAACTGCACAGGGGACAGGAACAGCGCCTCCCTGCTGGGCTGGCAGCAGGGGCTGAGGTGGTCCAGGTGAGGTCCCCAGAGACACCTGGCTGGGGTGCACCTGTCCCCAGGGCTGGCTGAGCAGTGCTCCTAACCCTGTGCAGGGATAATCTTTACCGCAACGCTGCCAGGCCTCTTGCACCCACAGGAGCCCCTGACGTTCCACGTGGTCCCATCCCCCCACTGTGGCGTTCCACTCCACGCTACTCTCCTGGGAACGACCCAGCCTGCTGCCGGGCCCCTGCCTCTGCCATGCGGCACACACCCTGCAGTGTGACTCACATGCGAAATTTGGGGGCTCAGGCTTGCTTGAGGTCCCTCTGTGGGACCCTGAGGTGGCTCTGGGGTGCACGCCTGCCTGGTCCTCCGAGGGGAGAGTCCCTGCATCCCACCTGCCCCTGCCCACGCCCGTAGGCCTCTTGGCTGAGGGGCATGCCCACCACACTCCTGTGAGGTCCCTGCTGCCGGCCGCAGCCAGGCTCACCTGGCCTCCTGAGACGCCCCCGACAGCCCTAGTCCTCAGCAGGCGCCCTGGCCTGCGGCTTGTGACATTTAGGCTGACCGTTCCTCTGCCTCCATCTAAGATGTCATAGATCTTAGATCTTCTGTTGACATTAAGCCCCCCACCCTTCTTTTTGTTTTAAAACAGAATCTGCCCCAGTGGGGGTCACTGAGCCCCGTGGCCATGGCGCAGGTTTTAGTGAGCTGGAAGTCTGTGCTGGTCTTCTCCCGTGAGCTCCCGCCCAGCCCAAGGCTGCAGGAGGCGGCAGCGGCAGCCCTCGCCGCCGGCCTCGCCAGGCTGATGATGTAGACAGGCCGCACAGCAGCCTGCAGACTTGATGGAAAAAATAAAGAACACCCAAAGAGCAGCAACCCCCCATTCCCTGCCCATGCTGGGCGAGGGCCAAGGTCGCAGTGGAAATAGGGTCCCCCCTCCCCCCCCCCCCCCCCGCCACCGATGTCACATGGTGTGGGCTAGACAAGCGTACACGGCAGCCACTGTGTTTCTTTGGTGCTCTGCCGGTTTGTCCTGCACACCCTGGCCCCGGGCAGCCGCTGGTCTTTTACTGTCTACCATTCTGCCTTTTCCAGAACGGCACAGTGTGAAGCCCTCCAGATGGCCCTCTCTCAGCAACATGCCTGCGACTTTCCTCCATGTCGGCTGGTGGCTTCATGGCCACCCCTCTTATTGCTGAGGATTCCCATGCATGGCTGTGCCACCGCTTGTTTAGCCACTCACTGAAGGGCAGCTGGTGGGTCCAAGTGTGGGCCATTGTGAATGCACATTCGTGGGCAGGCTTCTGTGGGCTCACGAGCCTTCAGATCACCTGGGTCAAGTATCCAGGAGCACGACGGGGCCACCTTTGACTTGGGGGGAACTCCAAGCCGTCTCCCAGGGTGGCTGCACCGAGTTGCAGCCCCAGAGCTCGACCGGGCATGGCTGCCACTCCACATCCCCGCCAGCGCTCGGCGGTCAATGTTCTGGACCTGCCAACCTGACAGGGCGTAATGGCATCTCACTGCTGCTGGAATTGCCATTCTCTAATGACACCTGTCCCTGAGCAGCTCTGGGTATGCTCCTGCCCTATCCCTAACGTCTACTTCCCTGAGTGTCTGTTCAAGTCTTACGCCCATGTTTAAATTGGGTTTCTCATTTTCTTATTGTTGGGATTTAACAGTTCTTAGTCTATTTTATGTAGCAGTTCTTTATTGACTAAGCCTTTTGCAATTATTCTCTCCCAGTCTTTAGCTACTTCTTGTTTTTTTGGCTGCTTTTGATTTTTAAGATCTCTACAGCATCTGTAGTTTTGCCTTCCTCTTTTTAAACTTTTTCCTTAGAAGTCGTCTGCCATTCAGCAAACTTTATGTGGCTCCAACTACAGATTGGGTGCTGGTTCTGATGGCCAGAGCTAGCCCACCTGAGGAACAGGCCAGGTCCTGCCCTCGGGAGACTTACACGGCTGGTCTTTTCTAAATGCACCTTCTGTTTTGGCCAGCCTTTCCCATTATTTCTGTTTCTTTTCCACTCCAGTACCGGCTGTTTCTCTGTCGTTATTCAAATCAAGTCATCTTATTTTTAACCTTTCCCCCAGGGGTCCACTGCTTTCTGCAGGAGCCCTCCTGTGACTACACTGTGGACAGGCCAGTACTTCCTGGTGGCTGGGGGGGGGGGGGGTGCTCACCTGTGCAGGCCGGGCCACACCTACGCAGGCCAGGGCCAGGGAAGCTCCCTGAGCACCGGCAGCGCTTTCTCCATCCTGGCTGACGCTTCCCACGTGGGGTCTGGAGGACGCCTGCGTTCTCAGTCACACGGTCTTCTGGTCAGTGTCCCTCCTATTTCTTTTCCTTCAAAAGTCTTCAGTCGTGTCTCTTTCCAACAGTATGCTGTATTTTATTGGTTTTCAAAACTATACAATGTACCCTGTCTGAACAGGTAATCAATATTTCCTATGTGACATACTTTTTCTGGCTTTTTTCTACTTCCTGTCTTCTCAATTGTGATCATTCTCTTCCTTTCTCTTCTCCTGGCAGTTATACACTGGTTCTGTCATTTACAAAGTTATCTTTAAATTATTGTTTCATTTCTTAAACGTCTACTAAGACATTCCACAGTGAACCAAGGAGTAGGTCTTCCCCTCACTGCAAACCACCATGGGCTGGGGACCACGGGGGACTGTGGGGGACCACAGTAAGTCTGCTCACTCCTGCATCTGGCAGCAGTGACTGAAGAACCCCACTCCTAAAAATCCATAAAGAAAAGTATTCAAATGTAGCTATTCGTCACAGCCACATTTGCAATAGTTTAAAAAAATCTACTTAATGCATAAGGGAAAAAACAAATCATGCTAATCCATGCAGCTGAATATTATGCAGTCATTAAAATCATGTTTTTGAAGAATTTTAATGATAGGAGGAAAATGCTTCTGATATTAACATAACAAGATGTCCTGTGAGGTCTCTGTCTGGGCACAGCAGGAAGGGAAGGAGGAAGGAGAGGCTGTGCCTCAAGGTGGCTGCAAGAGGCCAGGCATGTGTCTGAGCAGCGGGGAGGGCCAGAGAACACAAGCTGCCTACCAGTGACCAAGGCTGACCACTGCAACTGCTGGGGAGGTGAGAGAGGCCCCCAGGTCCTACCCTGCTGGTGGAAGCTGACCAGGAGCGATTGCTTTGCCAGAGGGTCTCCATTACCGAGTACAGTGGGTCCCTCCACAGGGCTCAGCAGCCCCACTCGGGGTGAGGAGCAACCAGACCGCGGGCACACGCCTGCCTGCAGGAGACGTGCACACCGATGTTCAGAGCAGTGCTATTTAGTCACCCCAACCGGAAACAGCCTGCGTCCTCCAGCAGCAAGATGCACAGCACCTCCCGCACTCCCATGAGGCAGAACCAGGCAGCAATGGCAAGGAAACACGTTTGTGTCACAGGAAGGGTTGGGTAGAAAAGGTGTCGTGCTGTGATTCCCCTGGCACTATGTTTAAAGGCAGGTGACACTGCACTCCAGTTTGGAAGTCAGGCTGGTGCTTTGGGGAGGAGAGCAGGGGCTATGGGGTCTGGGGTGTTCTACGTCTCACCCCGGGCTCTAGTTACATGGGGGTTTGCCTTGGGATAATCCAGGAAGTGCTGAATCTGGGCCATGTCCTCTTCTGATATATTTGCAACAACATTTTTTTGAGGGGGGGGGGAAACACAGGCTAAAGGAGAGGGCGTACTGGCTTTTCATTGCTACATAACAAATGATCACAAACAGTCCTGGACCCCACAGTTGCTAAGTGATGGAGCCTGACAGTTTGTCGTGTATGTTTTCCATTTAACTATTAGTGCTGCGGACATGCCACTCATCACTTGAATTGCTTCTTTTGTAAACTGCCTGTTTTCTGTGCTGCCCATTCTTATTCATTTCCGAGAGCTGTACGCACTAAGGAATTCCAACGTCTCTCCTAGTCCAGCTTATTGTTGCAAACGCTGGTCCAGCTTATTGTCCATCACGAATCTTTGTTTATTGAGGTTCTTGAATTTGGTGGTCCTTGCAGCTAGTTGCTCGTGTAGTGCAACCTATACATATTTATTGGTAGTATTCTATGCTGTTTGTGCCACTGGTATCAAGTTTAGGAAGCATTTTCTACATCGAGTTATAAAAATAGTTGCCTACTTTGACTATTTGGGGGGACTTTTAGTTTTTATTTTTAAATCATTTCATCTAGAATTTAATAGGGGAGGTGGTTGTTTTTCCCTAAAATAATAACCGGTGTACAAGCACGAGTTCACTTCTGGGCTCTCCGTGCTGTCCCACTAGGCGATGTGCTTACTTTGTGTTGTGTGGTATGGTGCCCTGTTTTAACCGCAACAGCTTTGAGTACAGTTTGGAATCAGAGCTTCCCAGCTTTGTTCTTTTGTTCATGACTGCCTTGGCTACATGGGGTTTTCTGTTCTACATGAATTCTGGAATTTTTTTTCTATCTCAATGAAAGACAAAACTGGCACTTTGAGTGCACTGACTCTATAGGTCACTTGGGTGGAATGGGTATTTTAGCAACTTCCAGCCTTCCAATCCATGAACATGGGATGTCTTTCCACTTATTTTTGTCTTCATCAATTTCTTTCAGCAATGCTTTATAGTTTTTAGTTAACAGATCTTTTGCCTCTTTGGTTAAATTTATTGCAATTTTATTTTTGCAGCTGGTGTAAACGGGATTGTTTTCTTGATTTTTTTTTTTCAATAGTTTGTTGTTAGTGTATGGAAATGTTACTGATTTTTGAGTGTGATTTTGTATGATACAACTGTACTTAAATTCATTTATTCTAATTTTGTGTGTGTGTGTGTGTGTGTGTGTGTGTGTAATCTGCCATGTTATTGGCAAACAGGGACAACTTGACTTCTGCCTTCCCCATGTGGATGCCTTTCATGTTTTCTCTTGCTTGACTGCTCCAGAGAGAACTTCCAGTGCCACACTGAGTACAGTGGTCAAAGTGGGCATCCTGTCCTGTTCCAGGCCTCAGAGAAAAGGGTTTCAACTTTCCACATTGAGCCTACTATTGGCTGTGGGCGTCTCACAGGGCCTTTGATATGGTGAGGGGCATCAATTCAATAGACACTTAGATTCAATTTTTTATCATAAAAGGACAGCGAATTTTGCCAAAATGCTTTTTCAGCATCTAATGACATGTTCACGTGGGTTTTGTCCTCATTCTGTTAATTAATGTGGTGTATCGTATTTACTGACATGCCTGTGGTGAATCATGCTCACATCCCAGGAGTAAATCCTACTTGATCATGGGAGAGATGAGCCTTTGAATGTGTTGTGGATTTGCTTGCTAGTATTTTGTTGAGGATTTTTGCATTTATGCTCATAAAGGATACTGGCTTGTGATTTATTTTCTTGTAATGTCCTTATCTGGTTTTGTAATCAGGGTAATCTAATGTTGGCCTTTTTTTTTTTTTTTTCTTTCTTTTTTTTTTTTTTTTTTTTTTTAAGCTTGGAAGGCTTCCCTCTTCTTTGATTTTTTGGAAGAGAAGAGTTTAAGGATTTGGTTAGTTTTTTTGGTAGAATTCAGTGGTGAAGCCACCTGGTACTGGGCTGTTCTTTGATGGGAGACCTTCTAATCATCCTCGACTGCCAGTGGCCTGGACTTGAGGGTTCACCCATGGAAGTGGCTTCGTGTACTCAGTCAGCATCTCTTGCTGAGGACTTCCCAACCAGGGGCTGCAGGATGGCTCTGAAGAGGCCTCCAAGCTGAGTAGGGCAGACCTGAGCAACTGACCCTCTGGGGCTAAATGCTACCCTGGAGGGAGTCCAGGACTGGGAATGAGAGGAGAGGGCAACCTCTGTGGGCAGCAGAGGCTCCGGGGGGGGGGGGGGTGCATCTCAGTTGTCTGCCTCAAAGAAGCTCCCCTGAACCCCAGCCTGAGAGCAGACCTGCTGAGGCGAGGGACTGGCACAGAGCTGCAGCCCAGGGTGGGTGGCACCTGGAGGCTTGGCCCCGTGCACCTGAGAGGGCCTTTCTGCAGCTTTCCCCATGTCCTAGAGGGAGTTGGTCTGCTCAGCTCAATCTACATGCACATAAGCACTCTACCTATTAGTCCTTTCTGTAACCCAAGTCACTCCAGCACTCTAGGACTCTGCCCCTCCCCAACAAGGCTGCCCTGGCCAGGGTCTGGCTGCCCAAGGGTTACCTCTGGCCCTTCACACACAGCAGCAGAGCCAGCAGGCCGGGTCTCTTCTGTGGATCAGGCAGGTGAGACGCACAGGGACACAGACCATCTAAGGCGGGGGCCTGGGCACCTCTGGCCTGGCAGTGAAGGCTTCAAGTGGGCCTAGTGCAAACCACAATGGCAAATTGCAGGAGGCAGCTGTTAAGCTCCTACTGGAATGCAGAGTTGGTGGCTGCACAGAGGGACCACCAGTCCCTGTTCTGTAGACCACAGTGGGCCCCACTGAGTCTTAGGCCTATGACCCACCCTCAGCTTGGCCCACTTGGCCACAGGGATGAGGGGGTAAGAAATCACCAGCCCAATCATGGTGGCAGGGCCACGCCCAGGCAGCAAGTAGCACGAGGTAGCAGAAAGCCAATGCTGCTGTGGGAGGGTCCCAAATGTGGGGGTGCAGACATGGGTACCCAGAGAGGCACGGGTGCCTCAAAGACTCCTGAGAAGCCAGGGCTCAGCAGGGCTGTTTCAGTGATGCGGGAGGGGCAGGGTGGTGTGTACACCCAGGGAGTTCCAGGGTGGGGAGGAATGGCCAGATCCTGGGGTGCCCACCAGCAGACCTTTCACAAAGCCCAGGGGGCTGGCCTGGACCCTGACACTGTACCAGCTCCTGTCCCCCAGCAGTGCAGAGTGTGGGCTTTGGGGGACGAGAGCCCAGTGGGAGTCCTGCTACACCACTCTTCAAGTGCACCTTCCTCCCCCAAGGTCCAAAGGGTGTCACCGAGATCACAGACTTATGCCCAACACAGGTCCTGGCATGCAAGGCACAGTGCTGGGTCAGCGGCCCTATTTGAAAAGTGAGTCCTCCAATCCCCGGCCACACCACAGGCTGCACTTGGCACCTTTATTCCACGTTCCCAGCACAGCGCATCCCAGACACTCTGGAACAGTTCAGGCCGCCTGCTCAGAAGCGGGACTCTCACCAGGCCCCACACCAGCATATGCATACAAAATACAGGCAGGACTTTGAGGATCCTTTCCCTTTGAGAAATAACCTGCTTCGATGGGCAGAGTTTTTGTGTGCCCAGCTTTCTGGCTGTGCAGAGCTCTCTGGGCGACAGGGGGGAAGGTGCAGGGTGGATTTTGACTGAGTAAGATGGGGCTCCGCACACACAGCCACGGGCATGGTTTTTCCTGTAACTGGATAGCCCTCCCCTGCCCCTGCAAAAGGAGCAGGTGGGAAGAGGGTCCCATGAAGCTGGGCTGGGAGGAACCCTGATCCTGGTGAGATGGCCTCCATCTGGTCCAGGGCTAACCGGTCTCTCCACAGATCTGGGAGCATATGACACGTGCACAGTGCTGTGTGCTAATTTCCAAGCCACATGTAATGAACCAAGATGATTTTAATAGAAGCAGAAAGATACACATGTCACACTGGTCTGGAAATCCCACAGCCTCTGGGCAGTGGCCAGGCACACGGCAGGGGCACTGCTGCCCCTAAAGGAGGGACAACTCTGAGAAGTGGGCGACAGTGGGCTGCTGGGGGCAGGGCCCTGGTCTGGTTCAGGGTAAGAGAGGCTGAGGCTGCCACCATCCCTGTGGCCCTGCGCCCCAGGGGTGTCCTTGTCACCTGGAAGATTGTGGAGGCAAGTCCTGAGGGCGTGGTGCAGCACAGCCAGCCAGCAGAGCCCTGGAGCGGTCAGCACAGCTAGTGCCTCAAGCCCCACTCACCGCAGACCCAGGGAAGCACAGTGGAGCTGCTGGGAGCCCAGGAGACCCCGAGAAGTTCAACCCCACTCAGCCCAGGCAGCTTGGAAGGGCGCCCTGTGCAAGGCCCGGGTTCCAGGCCAGTCCATCCTGCTCTCAGAAGAGCCCCCTCCCACAGTGGCTATGGGGCAGGGACCTCCCAGGATTGGGTGTGGGGGGGGGGGGCGTCTCTTTTTAAGATTAGATATGGAAAGTAAGGCAATTGAGAGAGGCCTCACTCTGTCCCTGGCTTCCTGCCCCATGGCCTTCCTGGGATCCAGGGCCTGACATGGGCTCCAGCCAAGCTTAAACCAAGAAAGGAAACACCGCAGGGTGAGGGGCTGCAGCCCAGGCACGGCTGCCGTCAGAGGCTCTGTGCACGCAAGGGCCTGCTCAGCGGCTCGTCCATATTTTATTCTCTCACTAACAGAATAGAGTTGTGCATTGTGAAGCAGGTCTGAGGTGGCTGTCCCTTCCTCCGTCCGGCTCCTGGACAGCAGGTCTGAGAGGTGCCCCTTGGCTGTCCAGCTGAGGGTTCTAGGGTGGGCATTTGGCAAGGACACTCCAGGGACAGGGTGAGGGGGCTCGGGACCCATCTCTGGCCCCTAAAGCTGGGACCCTCCCTTGGCTCTCTTTGGTATCTCAGAAAACTGGGGCTGCCCCACCCCCTCAGCCCTGGACGCCTGGGCCCACCCTGGCAAGTCGCCTGCAGGACGGGGCTGCTCCCCAAGGCAGTGCCTGGCCAGCACCCGCTCACAGGGGCCTGCAGCTGGCCAGGCAAGGAGGGGACGCTGCCCGCACCGTGAGGCCACTGTCACTGGCCCCAGGCTCACTTCTTGTAGTGATTGGGGGCATCTGCGAAGACGAACTTGAGGCGGTAGGCCTCGGCCAGCAGCAGGCTCACGTCCTCGTCGCCCCAGCGGGCGGTGGGCAGGTTCTGGAGGAAGAGCAGCAGCTCCTGTGGGGGGAGAGACAGGCGGTCAGAGGAGGGTGCAGGGGCTGCAGGCCAGGGCCAGAGCAAGGCAGATGCCAGTGGCCAGGAGGTGGGCGGAGGGCACTACAGAAGCCTCCCCTGCAGAAGCCCCTCGCCCACCTCCGCACCAGCAGGCCCCTCCCACTCGTCACAGCTGCGGCCATGTGCCAACCCCTGCTCCAGGGCGGCAGGCACCAGCAGCCCAGGGCACACTGTGCTCCAGAGGCCCAGCAGGCGAGCCAGGCGCCGCTGAGAGGCGGGGAGCACCACCCCCGCAGAGCTCAAGCACGCAGCGTGGGACCCCAGCGTGGAGACAGGAGCACATCAGGACCACATCAGGACCACCCGGCCTGCCCCGCCACAGCTGCCCTGTGCCAAGAAAGTGAGTCAAGTGTGCGGAGGCACGGGGTGTCAGCAAGCCCAGCCGCATGCCCAGGTCCAGCTGAGCTGCTTAGACAGTGCCACCTCTGAGCCCTTGCCAGTCCTATGTAGAGCTACGCAGACAGGGACCACACGCTCAGGCCACAGCAGCATGTCAGCACCAGGCGTGCACACACGGGGCACACTGGGCACACTCGGGGCACACTGCACACTCAGCACGGTGCCTGTCACTGCCCCTCATTCGGTTTCTTCTGGCTTCCAGGAAGCAGGAGTTCTGCTTCAAGTCTCCCATGTTGGAGCCCCTTCTGCTAGCCCCATGCCCCAGACTAGCAATGGGCCCTGTCTCAGTCTGCATAGCTGTGGGGACATAGTCACACTGCCACAGGACAGAAAGGAAGTCTCCAGATCTCGGAGTTTAGAGGCCAGGGCGCAGACACTAGTGACACGGTGACCTCCTAGCTGGAACTGTGGCAGGTGCTGGAACCCAGCCCACCCCCACTGTGCACCCACAGTGCAGCCCCTCCCATAGCCCTCAGGCCACATCCAGAGCATCTCTGACCTCACGGAGGACACGGTGGGCTTCGAGGGACTGTGATACCTAGTATAGTTTGGCAGGAGTGGGGCTCCGAGGGCTGTGTAGCCAGGACAGCTCCCTGGGCTGGGGTCTCAGAAGAGGAATGTGGGACTGGGCCACTGGCCAGGGCTGGTCCCTTATGAAGCCAGGACAACTTCTCAAAGGGGGTGCCCAACTCGTCTGATGGCCCTGCTGGACATGGTCCTAGAGAGTGTCCACCTGGGGCCCTCAGGGGCCACCTGCTCCCTCCCTGCCCATCCAGAAGCAGGATAGAAGTGAGGAAGGCAGTCAGGCTCCCAGGGGGCTGGCACAGCCCCTTCCCAGCTCCTGGCAGGTGACAAGTGACAGAGGGGGCAGCTGGCTCAGGCTGCCCACACCATCTGTCTAGAAAAGGTACAGCCCAGTGAGGCTCATCCCCAACCTGAGGCAGCCTCTGGGACCCTGCAGGGTTGGCGCAGAGGGGGCGCTGCAGAGCTGGTGTGGCAGTGCACAGCCTGCTTTCCGTGTGGTCGTCAACGCGTGCGCCCCTGACCCTGCTCTCCTGTAGCAGCGAGGCTGGAGCTGTCTCCTCACGGGCAGGCTCAAGACAAGCCGAGCGAGCGTCCTGCAGGGCCTGGCACAGTCCCAGCTGCCCTTGTGACCACCCACCACCGGCCCCACCCTGGGCGATGTAGGGCCCTGGATGTCCCTGAGCAGTCCTCTCCCATCACGCACATGAGGGCTGTGTGCCAGGACGCTCCTCTAATTGTCGTTTTGCTATGGCTGGGTGCCAATTCCCCCCATTTCCTCTGCATTTTGGATACTTTCTGTGGGCCTTTAAATTGAATTCACGGAGCAAATTTCACCGGCAATATGTCCTCAGGGACACATCAACATCAATCTGCTGTCTTTCACCATTAGATGCAACTTACACGGATGCCAATCCGATTCCAAGCAGGTCATAAATAAATACCTTTGGTTTTATTTTTAATCCACTTCGCTCCGTATTATCATGACCTCGCTACTCGCAAGGTGAGGAGCGGTGCCCTCCCATCACAGCGGCTCACCCACTCCACCGCACACTCAATTTCAGAATCTAATTTAATCCCCCAGGCTCGATGGATGGAGGGAGAACAGAAACGCCCGGTTCCTCACGGCCTGCGATGCTAGGCAAGGAAAAATCTATCCAGGTGACCTTTACAGCAGGCAGAGAACACAGGCAAACGCATCCTTAAATACAGATCTCTTTTAAAGGCTTGTCTTATTTATGCGCCAGGCAGCGGCGTCTCCAATCTGGGTAACACGGCACATTTATTAGCCCTGCGCTGTTCTGCATTATCCACCTCACGCAGGGAGCGGTGCGCAACTCACAGAGCCATCGCCTGCGCGCATGACGGGGCTGCGGCTGGCCCTGGACCACCCGGCCCCGCGTGGCCAGGCGCAGGGCTGGGGGAGGCCTCCAGGGGCCTGGTCCAAAGACCGCAAGTGGCACTTTCCCCATCAATCCTGTCTCCTCCATGATCAACACTGACCCCTGTGGCAGCTGTCAATCTTCAGGGAAGGCTTTGCCCCCACCTGTGACGCTAAAGGAAAACAAGGTGGGCCAGTCCCTGCAGCGCTTTCCCGCCCTGTTTGTGTCCACAGGACTTGTTAAAGAGCAAATGACGTTTAATGCTCTGGCTCTTTGCTGCCACAAGGGCATTATTTTTCCAGAGTCAAACTCGTCATAGCGCCATCTGCACCATGTGGTCACCTCTGCACACAGGCACTTTCAGGAAGGACAACATGGGAACTGGACTATGTGAGCATGGGCAGCAGTGGGATGGGCAGAGATCACAGAGGAGACACCAGTGGGCACCACCCAAGCCCCAGCTCCACCACCAGACGGGTCTCCACAGACACGGCCTCCGTGAGCTGCCTGTCACAGGAGACACTTCCTCCGCTGTATGAGCAGGTGCCTGTGTCTCTCTGCCCCCAAAATGGCATGAGGCACTCAGTGGAGGTCAGCAAACATCACAGGAAGGTGAACACAGTGCCCCAGGCACCACCAAGGGTCAACTGAGCACACGCTGGCTGGTGCCCAAGGACCAGGATGCAAACCCAACCTGCATGAGGCATGCATCCTGGGCAGGTCCCTGACTGGCTGTGCCTCAGTTGGTCACCTGTAAAAGGGGCAATGAGAGGCCCTCCCCCTTGAGCTGCCCAATGCTGCTACTATCGTGAAATCAGCATGTGACCACTAGTGGTGGACGAGCCACCATCGTAGAAGCCACGGCAGTCATGTGCTTCCAACAAACTACTGTCCACAGACGATGCGGAGCCATCCAGCAAACAGGCTTAACACGAAATCATGGTCTCACTGAGCAGAGCTGAGCACTGAGAGGAGGCAGGGACACTGGCCTGCTCTCCCGGGGCAGAGCCTGGATATGGCAGGGAGGAGGCCACTGTCCAGAGGAGGAGACGCCATTACAGGTGGTGACTGGGCTGGGGCTGGAACCCACCCGGGAGCAGCCACACCTGCCCATGCACCCACACTGCACCTGTCACTCCCAGGAGGACACACCAAGAGACCTGGAGGAGAACCTGCACAAGACCCTTGGAAGTACCAAGAACCAAAGGTAGCTGCCCGTCATGGCTGAGGGAACGTGGGGATTTTCTTTCACTGGCCCACAGCCTGATCTTTAAATAAAAAGTCGGCATGCATTATTTGTCCATTAGAAATGACTCAAGAGAGAAGCAGAGGGCCTGCTCGGAGTCACGGGGCTGCACTGTGATATCCCCAGGCGCAACATGCCCTTGCATCTTATGGGCGGAACTGTGGCACCCCTTACCTTAGACTGGGCCAGCATCCACCAAGGCTGGCAGCCCTGAGACCACTTCCCGTCTCCCTCCCTCCTGTCGCTCCAGGCCCCCCCAAGGAGTCCAGAGTGCAGCTCTGACAGTTGATTTCTTTGACAATCCAGTTATTAGTTTGAAAATCTTGTCAAGTTCTGGACCAAACCAGGGCTAAAAATAGCAGCACAGTGACAGGCAGCTGGGACTGGACGGCGCAGCCAGAGCTGGCCAGCTCCTGGGCTGACGGCCCTTGGAGGGTGAAAATAGGTGACCCCTCGACAGAGCAGTCTTCCGAGGAGCCCCTGATGGCACAAGGACAAACGTGTCCTTGTGATTAATTTTGTATTTTTGCCAAAAGAAGAATTCTAAGAGAAAACACCTTTGGAGCTCAAAACCAGCTCGGCCCACAGCGCCCCACAAGCCGTCTCGGAGCCCTTCATGTCTGGGCGCAGCTGAGGACCTCTGGCCAACACAGTGTTGCCAGTCCTCGTGCAGTGATCGGTCTGTTTCATCCTGAGCAGGCTGCCTGCACTGTGGACCCAGGCCAGGGATGCTGTGGCCATGTCGTCCCTAGGTGCCACTTGGGAGGGCGGTGGGGCTAAGGAAGGAGAGTTAGCGCTTATCTACAAAGCAGCAGGCTCCATGGCCTGGCACCCAAACGTGGGCACGGGGCTCACAGCAGCAGCCACCACTCTCCAGGCTACACCAGACAGTGGTGGCCACACTGCCTGCAGGCAGCACAGAGGCATGGCAGGACCAGGCTTCCCAAGAGGCCCGAGGGAGCCGGCCCCACACCCTGCTGGGCCTGTGCCACGACCCACAACGTCTGTCCTGGAGCCTCGCACCTGGGCAGCCCGTGGCCTCACTCTGGTCCCCCCACTACCCATGGGACCCGGCACCGTACCCTGGTGGACCCAGACCCCTGGCCCTGTAGCCACTCCTCTCTGGCTCACCTTCAATCACTCCGACAGCCTTTCCTGGCCTCCTTGGCAGCCCTGCCCTGTCAGGCCTCTGGGTGCTGTGGTGACCAGGCCCTCTCCTCTCTCCTCTCCTCTCTCCTCTCCTCTGCACCTCTGGGGATGTCCTCTGGGGCCAGGGCTGACACCTCCAGCATCCCCACCCCTACATCTCTGCCCAGCACCCAGCTCCCTGACCCCCAGCCCCGCATGACCTGTGGCCGTCTCTGGCCTGCGTCCTGCCCATGGCCATAGCTGAGGCATCTCAAGCTGGACGTGTGCCCCCTCAGTGACTCCTCCCTCCCCCGTCCCTGCAGTGCTGGGCACCACTGTGGTGGAGGAAACGGCACTGAGGCACCCACCCACGTCCAGCCCCCACGGCCCCTGCCAGTGCCATCTCCACACAGCACGTCCACTTGGTCACACTGCCTTCCCACACTCACACAGACCCACACACGTCACCCTGCAGGATGAACCAGGCCACCTCACTGGGCTTTCTGCGCCCACCCTACCCGAGCCCCAGTGACCCACAGCCTGCACAAGCAGGGACGCCGCTTCCTTCCTGAGGCAGAAGTGCAGGCACTGCTCTGCCTCAAGAAGGCGCCGAGGGCTCCTGCCACGTGAGGAACGGGCCCCAGGCAAGGCTCTGCACTGCCGGGCCCCACAGCGCCCTGACCATCCTCTGCCCCTCTGCGCTTGTTAGGAACTCAAGTCAGGGCGGGGGGTGCAGCTCATGCCACAGCACTGAGCCAGCAGGCCTGAGGCCCTGGCTTCAATGCCCAGCACCCCAAAACAAAAGCAAACAAACTCAGGGGTAGTTCCTCTCTCCTGCTTCAGGCCTGCAAAGCTTCTGTTGGCATTCACAGAACAATTCTAGTCCCCGCAGGTCTGCAATGTGACCTCAGGGAATCTACTGCAGCCACCCAGCTCAGGTGAGCCTCCTGGCTCAGCACCCTGGTGCTCCGTGACTGCCTGGGCACTCTGCTTCCTTAGGCGGGCGATGGGAAGCAAGTCACAGCTTATAAGACAGATGACTGCACGCTGAGCTGCTGGGACAAAGTCGTCTGCAGAGCATAACAGAACCAGGAGTGGTGACAGCTCCACCTGCAATGCCCAGCACACAGGAGAGCTGGTCAACTGCTCAGATGAACAGAAAGGCCACCAGTTAAGAGGGAAGGCTGCCAGGAGGCACCAGCCAGGACATGGCCCACGGGGCACCGGGCCATGGCAGGCAGACTCCAGGGCAGGGGTCACGAGTCACGTGATCCATAAGGACGGGTGGGAACCGCAGCCTGTGGCTGAAGAGCTGGGCGACAGCAGAGATGGAAGCCCTAATAAAAGACAGAGGTTCTGAACCAGAAGCCATAAAGCCTGGAGTTAGAATCTCCATCCAGCAGATGGAGATTCTCAGAAGCAGGTGGGGACACACAGGGAGCCTCCCAGGGCCCCTCGCCCTGCTGGTGACTTGGCCAGCACTGGCCTTCCCCTGCCTGTGCCACTTCCCCACTGCAAGCTGCTCTGTGGGCAGGTGCCCTCTATCCTGCTAGCTCCAGGATCAGAGCAGCACAGTGCCCAGTCGTCCCAGGCCTCCAGTGTCCAAGGTACGGGGAGGAGTGGTCAGGGTGGTGAGTTTAGAGAGGGCGCTTCTGCATGTGACAACTGAAGGCTGCAGCTGAGGACACTTGGGAGATGAAGCCAGTTTAAGACAAAGACATCCAGCAACAGCTCGGAGGGCCCCTCGCCAGGGCCAGAATGGGAATCGAGAACATCTGGCAGAGAGCACGGGGGTGGCTGGAGGAGAGAGTGCCCAGAGGGCACTGGTCAGTAAGACCAAGTGAGAGCAGGAAGGAGTGGGTGCCGGGGCTCAAGCAGGCCTGGGGTGCCACCTGCTCCCACCAGCCACGTGCCCTGTTCCCATGGCACCTCCTCCTGCCCTCCTCACATGCTCACACCCACTCACACCCACGCAGACCCGCCTGCAGACCCTCCTGTGTGCCAGACCCAAATGGTCGCTTCTGCAGTAGCCACTCCTGGACTTGCAGGCACCTTCCTGTCCAGCCTCCTGACCAGCAGCTCGCTGGGAGAAACTTCCAAGGGACCCGACTAAGGTACCAGTGACCGCTGATCTCAGAATGCGGCAGAGCACTCAACAGGACAGAGACCTCCTGGGTACAAAGGGACGATGGAGCAGCACAGCAGCTTCTTGTCAAACTAGGAGCAGGCAAGGGCCACCCCATCGTGGCCGAGAGGAACCCTAACGTGGGGTTGCCACCTAGCAGGCAGGAAGGCCCAGCCCCACAGCTGGGACACGCTACTCTGTACCCATGTGGCACCCCTGTGGCAGGCACTACTGTCACCACCTCAGTGCCATTAGGAAGCTGGGTCCCAGCGGGGTTGCTACTGGCCTGGGCCAAAAAGCCTACAGTCAAGGAGCAGGAACAGAGCTGCAGGCTGTGGTGACCGCACAGATGGGCACGCTGTGAGACACCAAGCACAGGCCCCTTCCCAGGGCAGGGCCTGAGGACAGGGCCGGCTAAGGGGTGATGCTGCTGCTTGCCTCTGCAAGTGCCTGAGCTCCAAGATGACCACTCGACAGGCCTGTGTGGGGTCTATGCCCCTCACTCACTCAGGGGTCCTCCTAGGCGAGAAAGGCCACTTGTGACCATGGAGGCCTGAAAGACCTTCAGGGGTACCACCTCCCAGAATCTCCCTAAGCTCCAAGGAAGAGGCCCAGCTGGGTGGCCAGCTCTGCTTGTTGTGAACCTCGGAGGCCCATGATCCACTGAGGTGGAGCCCCCACCCCTCAGGAGGGCCACAAGGAGTGCCAGGGGGCAGCTGCTGGTCTCGGGACACCGCCTTTTTCTCAGTTACTCTAAAGACAGGCTTACAAAATGCATTTCATCTGCCCCCTCCCACCCTGCAGGCACAGGCCCGTCCTCTCTGCCCCAGAGAGGAGGACTGTGGGTCTTCTGCTGCGAGCCTGAGATGGGGGCTCATCCCAGTGGCCCATCTGAGGGTGCAGAGGGGACTCACACACAGAATGGCCAGAGATGGGCTGAAGAGCCACAGCGCCCTTGAACTTGGAGAGGACCACCACCCAGAGTCCACTGTGAGTAAGCACAGCACCAGGAAACCCTCCCGGGATGTCATTAGGTCCTCAGAAAAGCAACCGCCTGCAAGCCCCAGAGCCAGAGCCGCTCGGGCCTCCTCGGCTGCCTCCACTCAGGGCTGCCCCTTCTGGAGCCTCCCTCTTCCACCCTCCACCACGGACACCAGCCTCAGAGCTCCCGGGGCAGGCTGGCCAGCCCCACTGTGCCTCCTTCCTGCCCAGCCCAAGTGTGGAAAGAACACGCCCCCTCCCTGGCCACGGGGTGGCAGGGCGCGGAGCCAGCCTGGCCCACGCTTGCAGGCGACACTCTGCCCAGGCGGGCGCTTCTGCTACTGAAGGAACAGTGCGGCCGGGGAAGGGAGAGTGCCGTGTGGGGTTTTGCTAAATGTCTAATTAAGGCCCTAATTTTAGAACTTTTGGAAAAGCATTTGAGGAAACAAACAGAGGCTGCGGGCCATGCCGCTGAGCAGATGTGTGTGTCACACAGACTGCACTAATGAGGCCTGGGCCATGGCAGGCCACCCCAGGCTCCGGAACCTTCTAAGTTTCCTGTCACAAGGGCATGATCCCCACCAGGGCACCAGCAGGTCACTGGACATGGCTACCAACATCAGCCCTGCCTGCAGCTCCCCTGAGACCTCACATTCCCAGGCGACTGGACAAGCAGTGTACACTGACCCTGGGCTGGCCAGTGACAAGAGTGACCTTTGGTCCTCTGCCTCACTCCCCTGCTGGCTCCCCAAGAACCTGCACTAAGAGCTGCACAGGAAGCTGCAACTAGCTGGGATGAGAGGGGATGAGGGATGAGGCCGGGTCAGGGGTCAGTTGCTGCAGCACCAGAGGCTGGCTGGGGAGCGCAGCAGGCAGAGGAGCCTCAGAGGAGGGTCCTGCAGGAGGGCTCCTCAGGCAGGCCTCCAGGCCCAAAACACTGGGATGAGCTCCCTGAGGGCCCAGCTCCCCAGGCAGGGCCTGGAGCTACGGGGGTGGGGTGGGGGGCAGCTGTCTCCCAGCCAGGATCACCAACTGTCTCAAGCAGCCTCCTTTTTAAGAACTTCAGTTTTTTTAACCCAACTGTTCTCTTCTTGTGCCATATGCTCTCCCTTCCTGCCCGTGTTTGTTTAAATGTCTTCCGGATTGTTCTACAAAGGTCCCCTGGGTGGGGAGCTCCCTTTCCACAGCAGGTGTGCAGCAGAGGACGGTCACATGGTAGTGGGAGTTTGTCTTCCACTTCCCAAGGGTGAGGAGGCTCCCGGGGCTGGCGCTGGTCTGTTGCTGTTAAGACACTTGGTGTTTCGCTGTTTTCCTTTCTGGCTTTGACACTGGTCCCCTGCCTGCTGGAAGCCTCCCCTGGGATCAAGGTCCTCCAGGTCCTCTTCCCTGGCACAGCCCAAGGAAGAAATGGGGGCTTTTAGGACCAGCTCACACCAGCTCCTCGCTCTCTCGATCATCCCAGCCTGGTCCTCGTCATCATGGATCAGACCCTGGTGTAGCCTGCCCCTGCCTCTGGGTGGCATTCTTGTTCGTGGCCCTGGCACAACTCCTTGCCAGCAGGTTTGGAGCTGGCCAGGCTGTCTGTGCCTGCAGCTCAGGCCATCCCTGCAGTTAAGGAGAAGCTCGAGCCCGGCAAGGCCGTCCTGCTGCAGCAGAGCCGCAGACAGCGGAGAACACTCACAGCGCTCGAAGACAGATCAGAAGGCACATGTGTGGCACAGCCTTGCTAGGACACAGGTGGCACCTACATCCCAAGGCCTCTCTGAGGACACGTGTGACCTGGGGACCTAAATCAATGCCAGGAGCTGGTGCTAAGGTGCACATGCTGGAGGCCAGCAGTTCCGGGGTCCCCCGACAGCTGGTGCAACATTCAGGAAGGCCAGAGAAGACAAGCCTGGCTGGAGGCACCCACACACGGCACTGACGGGCAACCTGACGGTGCTTAGAACACAACACTCCAGAGGGGTGGTTTCACCCCCGCCATTGTCTGCAACTGGCAGTTCCTAGTTACAATAAAAGCAGGTGGACTACAGGCTGGATTCCCGGGGCCTGCTCATCTGCTCCCAAGGCCTGAGCCCGCTGCTAAAGTCCTGGCTGCTGGGCGCTGCTCCATGGGCGGCTGGGCCCGTCCCTCCAGCTAAGACTCAAACCAGCTGCACCCCTGGCTTAGACACGCCTTTCTTTCAACTGGCCTGCCCCTGTCACTCAGCTCAGGTCTGCGCTCCCGAGTAGCAGGAGCACAGCCAGGGTACAATCAGGCAGGGTCACTTTCACAGGTGTCTGGGGTTGGTGGTGTCCTCTAAATGAAAGCGTGAATGAATGAATGAATGAATGAATGAATGAAGGTGTGCCCTCCAACAGCCATCATGGGCGTCCAACGTCCATGGCCTTACCCCAGCACTCAGCCTGTGGCCAGAGTCCCCTGTGCAGCTGGGGACAGCAATGGAACCAAAAACCAAAAATAGATCCTCCCCCCCAGCTCTGCACCCCCCAAGCGAGGACACTTCCTGCTTCCCAAGGCTTTGCTCTCCTGGCCAGATGCAGAATGGGCCACTGAGACATGGCCCAAGTATCAAAAGAAACATCTCACCGCCTGTCCCTCAGTGTGGTCCAAATCAATTCCGAGGTAATCCGATTTGGTTATCTCTCAATGATAGTAGAAAGACAGAGGTGTGGGCTGCCTTAGGTGGAGATTAAGAGGCGCTACTGGTGGGGCGACATTAAAGATAACAGCTAACTGTGCTATATTGGCCTGGCCCAAAGAAGCCTTGGGCCTGGGTTCTTGAGTCTGCAGGAATGAGTCTTATGGATTTTTCCTAATGTCACTTAAGCACCATTCATCAATCCTACCTAGCAACTGTAATCAAAAGGCTTCGACTTGATTGCAGGAATCTGCTCTGGGGAGGAGGGTCAATCGATCCTTCTTGCTAGTCTACCCCATGGATAAGTGAGGCACCAAGCCATAAGTAATGCAAGAATGTCTGGATGCCTGGGAAGAGTCACACCATCCAGGGATGTCTCCCAGCCCTCTGGGTAGCTCCCTGCCGAGCCACCTGGTGTAAGCTGGCTCCTCTTCCTGGGCCCCAGCAGCTGTCATCCTGTCCTGAGGCTTTGGGCGGCCCCAGGGATGGGACTGGTAACTTCTAGGGGAGAAGTAGAGGAGGCCTCACTCCTCTTCACCCAGTGCCTCAGCCTGTGCCAGAAATGAGGCCCTTCCCCAAGGGGACGTGCCCATGGGCCCCAAACAGTGCCTCAGGAGAGGAGCCATGGGAAGGCAATGTCCATGTCCATAGAGGGCCTCGGGCAGCCCAAGTGCACAGCTCCATAGTCTCAAAAGCAGAGTGGAAGGCCTGGTTCAGCTGGGTGGATGCAGGGCATGGGGTCTTCTCTAAAGAAGCCAAGGGCATCAGTATCTGAGTAGCCCTGGCCTAGTTTCCAGAAGGGAGTGGCCTCCTGTCTCTACATGCCCCAGAATTCCATGAGGCCATCCACCCAGGACCTCTGTGAAGGGGAGTATGTGGGGAAGGGCTGATTCACAGTGTGGCTGGGCGTCACCCATCAGCATGGGCAGAAGAAGGGTGTGGCCAGGACCACGAGCAGACGGAAGAGGGAAGGCTGCATGCGGACTGTGCATTCCTGGGAGTTTCCAGGCCTTCTCTATCTGTGCAGGGGAGAAGGGCTGCTCCAGACCTCACCCCAGGCCCGCAGATTCCCTGTTGTGTCTCCGACAGGGCTCCAGGGACCAATCCTGGGCAGGCTCCTCCTAGCAGGGCTGTCTGTGCCTCACCAGCTCAGCTGGCCCTGGCTGCACATGCAGGTCCACTGGGTGCCTGCCAGAGAGCATGGGGCCCCAGGGGACACTAGGCTGGCCCACCTGCTGGGAGAGGCTCTGCATCCCTGGGCTCAGCATGGACCATCCTTGCTGGTGGGCTGCCATGCCCCTGAAGATGTGGGACATTGACGGGGATGCTTAAGATGCAAGCCTGCTCCTGGATAATTAACCAGGCCCTGCTGCAGGGCTTCTTACTACCTTTCCAGTAAAACCCAGGCTAAAAATCCTCTGCAGGTAGGACACTCTTTTTTGTTTTGAGGATTGTTAAAGAGTCACTGCCAAACATTTCACACATGAGATGCATGGATTTGGAAGGGCAAAAGCTGCTTTTAGGGCTCCATCAATTTGTAGACTCTGTGTCTGCTCCACCAAGGTGGAGATGGGTGGGGATGGGGGCAGGTGGCTCCATCCTGATCCATCTAGATGGTCCCCTTTCCTGGGGAGAGAGAGTCAGAGCTTCTAAGGGAAAAGGTCTCCTCAGGGCAAGGCTTGAGTAGGCGAGCATCCTTGCCAATACCATCCATCTACAAACCATCCACCCATCCATATCTCCACCCAACACTGGGGAGCTGTGGGGCTCTCAACATCTCCATAGTGCAGTCACTCTCAGGGCCTGAGCACTACCCTTCACCCTCACCACCAGTAAGTCCCTGAGGACAAAGGTCAAAACATCATAGTGCCTGGCTGAGAGCAGCAGGATAATGTCCAAATGAATGATGAATGGTGGGTGGGTAAGTAGGTAGATAGATGAGTGAGTTAGCACGGGGAGGGTAGATGGGTAGATGGATGAATGGGTAGATGGATGGTTGGATATATATGGATGGGTGGATGGACAGTGGGTGGATACATAGGTGAATGGATGGATGGATAGATGGATGGTGGGTGGATGCATGGATGGATGGGTAGATGTGTAGGTGGATGGTGTGAATGGAATGGATGGATGGTGGGTGGATGGGTAGACGAATAGGTAGATGCATGAGTGGATGCAGAGGTATGTGGGTGGGTAGAAGAGAAGGTAGATAGCTGGGCATGAGGGTGGCTAGGTAGGGATGGGCCTGAATGCAGGCTCCATGGTGCTAATCTTCCCATTGGGAACATGGAGGACAGCCAATGCCATGAGGCCTCCAGGGTCCAGGGTGGCAGATACAGGCACGTGCTCCCCATCCAGCAGAAGTCTGAGCACACAGGAGGCTGATGTTGCTTATGTTCCAGTAGCACCATGACTGCCAAAACCAATGCATAAAAAGCCAAACATAGTCCATGCCAGATCACCATTTGGAAGAACAGTTTCAGTTACAACTCAAAATATTATCCAGCTAAGCTCTATTTTGGAACTGGTGGAATTTGATGCAGGAACTGTAGTCTTTAAGGTATTAGCCAAGCCATTTCCTTCCTCCCTCCCTGTACAGATCCCTTATTCTCTCCTCTTTTCTTTTTCTTAGGAAAAAGCTACAAGCAAATAGGAAAAGAAGCCCCTGGAAGCAGGTATTACTAAAGATTCCACACAAAATGGCAGTGCCCTGCTTCAGAACAAGGTGCTAGGAGGGTTCCCCAGGCACTTAGAGGAGTTGGGCTGCCCGGGGTTCCGCTTGCCCTGCCTCATGCTAGCTGTGGCCAAGTCACGGTGCCTGGACCTCCTTCTTGGTGGTTGGGCATGAAGGAAGACGGGCAAATAGGCTGAAGACTAAAGGCAGGCACCAGCGGAGCGCGGCAAGCTCCGTGCAGACAGTGACTCACACCACGTGACCGTGCTCGGGGCGGCTGGGGCAAGCTGTGTGCTCTGGGGCCTGAGAGAGGACGGAGCAATGTGCTCGAGGCACATGACGTGGAGCACTGGCGCTGACGCGAAGGCCGGGGGGCCTGAGACCCAGGCCTCCTGCAACTCCAGGGCTGGTTCCAGGCACACTGTGACTGTGACTGGGGCGTGGAGCTGTCACTTCACAGACAAGCCCCAGAAGCATGGGAGCCCTTTGGGGAAGGTGGGGGCTGGGCTCCCCCACAGGCCCTGCTGGTGGCCAAGCAGAACAGCTTCCGGTGAACAAGCCCGTTTTCTGACACAGGCTCTATGGCAGTGCTCTGCACCCCAGTGAGCTCCATCTACAATAAATGGAGCAGGCTGAGCCGCCCAGAGGTGTGGAGAGATTCAGCACACATCCCGAGCTCAGTGGTGAGGCCTTTTCAATTGATTTCTAAACACATACAGCTCAATTTCTACTCAGAATTATGCCCACAGCTCCCAACGAGGAGGAACTGCTTTAAAAATTGCTGGGCTTCATTTTGGACGTCACTGCTGTTCCTAGCGACCGTCTCCAAAGTGACAGAGTGTCATCAGATAATGATTATAAAAGATGTTAATGTGGCGGGGAGTGTAGACAGAATCACAGATTGGTATTTAGAGTGAGATTCTGATCAAGAGTGATAATGTGAGAGGAGATGTCACATCATTTGACGCCATGACAGGTTCACAGGCTGGTTTTCATGTACCGGCAGGAATTAGGTTTTATTACAACGGGATTATTTGAAGACATAAAACATGGCCCTGAGAACGGGGCTGCTGCAGCAACTCTGAATACAAATATGCATGTTAGGAAGCAGGGCGGGTGCGTGGGTGCTGGCAGGCCAGCCTCCTCTGAGGCCAGGAGGCCAGCCTCCTAAGGTGAGCCTCCTGCAGTGCCAGCTGGCCCCTGGGAGAGGGAGGACTGCCCTGTGCTCCACAGGCGAGGGGCAGGGGACCCCACATGGGGCGTGCAGGACATAATTCTGAGCAGAAATTGAGCAGCACGTATTTAGAGATCAATTGAAAAGATCTCGCCACTTAGCTCTGACTGTGTGTGCCAAATTCATCCATCCTTCCTGGGGCGGCTCAATGCGCTCCACTGATTTGCAGATGGAGCTCAAGGCTGCTGCAGAGCGCTCTGTGGAGACAGGGCTCGCGGGCCCCGCCCCCGCCCTCCCCGCAGCTCACCGAAGAGATGTCAAAGAGCAACGCGGACCCCACGGCCAACCCCATGCAGAGCTCTCCACCGCTCACATGTGGGTGAACTCCTGGCTCAAGGTCCACACCAGCAGGACGAAGGAAGGGGGTGACCACACTGGTGCTTTTGGCCTGGTGCCTGAGACCTGAGCCAGTGGCACCCTCTTGGCACACTGCCCCAGATGCACAGTGACATGGGACCATTCTTCAGAGGCCTCAGGCCTTTGTACCTGAGCCTCATGGCGACAGATGAGTGTAAGCAAAGCAACCAGACATGGTAAGCTGACTTCTAGCACAGGCTCGGCAGAGCACTCCCAGGGGCGTTGGCCCAGCCAAGGGCCCACATCCAGGCGAGGCTGGAGTGAATGGCTGGAATGGCTGGAAGCCCAGCAGCTGCTGAGCTGTGTTGGGAGTGTCTGATGAGCTAGCTGCGATGGTCTCCATGCTCCTTTCCCCCAGATTCACCTGTTCAGGTCTGACCCACAGGCGTGGCATTGGTGGGGCCTGAGGTCATGAGGGAGGGGCCCTCACGAATGGCGTAGGGCCCCTATAAAGGAGGCCTGAGAGAGACTCCTGCCCCTTTCACCCAGTAAGGACACAGCCCCACACTGCACGTATTTGTGCTTCGCTGTGGCTTCTGGGCTTGGCATGGGGAGTGACAGGTGTTCCCTGTTTACTGGCCACCCAGGCTAGACCCAATCTACAATAGCCGGAAGCCCCAAGGTATCACTGAACACCCTGAGGACAAAGCAAGAAGGCTCTCCACGGCAGCGAGCGCCTCCACCCAAACCTGCCTCCCAGCTCCTGTGGAAGGAAGCAGCAGTGACCAGGCAGGGGCCGGGGCCAGGAAACACAGTGCCTTCAGCCTCTCCAGGAACCTGCTGCTGGCCAGTGCCAAGCTGCCAGTGACCACTGTGCACTGTCTCGCCTGCTCCCCCAGGGGCCGAGTGCACTGTAGAACAGGGACCGGCGGCGTCCTCAGCTGGGTGCACACAGAGCACACTGCAGAGCAGCCGGGTGTCAGCAGTCGCCTGACCAGCTGGGGGTGCTCCTCAGCAGAGCAAGGGCCCGAGCGCAGTACTTTCCCTGGGCACCCATCAGGACCACGGCTCATGCACGGTATTTCAGGGGCACGAGGAATCCTACTGGATGACAGTGGTGACGCTAAGGACAACAGTCTCTGCAGCGGCTATGCTTCCAGGGTACCTATCTGTCAGAGGGAAAGCAGTCTGGCCTAGTCCAGGGTGGCTGTCAGTGACAGGACCAGAACCCAGTGGGGGAGCTGAACCTGATGGTCATTCCTCTGAGTCTGGGCTCCACCCACTGCAGGACCTCCCTTCCCTACCTTTCGTGCCACCTCAGGCCAGGCTGGTGGCCATGCTTCCACGTCTTTCTCTTCCCCACTGAGAGACGCTCAGGGGCTCTCAGGAACATGCAGAGGTCCCAGGCCCCGGGCCTGAATGGGGCCCTGCATGGCTGTGGCGTTTGTTTTATGGTCCTGCAGGACTGTGGCAGAGAAGGCCCCGAGGACAGGCAGAGGCCCAGCTCTAGGACCCTGAGGGGCACAACATGCATCTGTGTGCAGAGATGTCTCAGCAGCCCAGTGCCCAGTGCCCAGGAGAGCTGCCCCATGAAGAAAGGATGTCGGGGCTTGGCAGGGTCCTTGGCCTCTTGCTGAGGGGCAGTGATGGGGGGACCCAGGCTCCATAGTGGCCAATCCAGGCCCAGATGTCCCTAGTCTCCAGCGTCCAGCCCGACTGGACCCTGCAACCCGTCAGCCATGCTGAGAATCAGACACACTAAATACGAGAAAAGCAAATATTTTTTCTTTGCAGGAGGAATTAAAAGATCAATGCAACTTCTGTGTGTGCTTTATCTCAAAAAACAAACACCCCAAAGCTGAATTGAGAAATCCTGTCATGTTTGCCCTGAAAATCCTCCAAGTAATTACAGTAACAAAGGAAAGCACAGGTCCAGGCTTCCGCGCTTGCCCACCTCATCCTGGGCCACGCCCCTGCCCCCTCTCACACACACACCTGGTCTCCAGCCCTCACAGCCTCAGTGCCCTCTGCCAGGGACATGCCCTCTGGTGGAGGCCAGCCTGTGTGGCCAGTACCCACCTCCCCCAGCCCCAAGGCCATCTGCATGTGCTCTACCCTGTCCACGCTCGCTGTCCTCCTGTTGGAACCAAGGCTTCCCGAGGCACGTGCCCTTCAGCCTGTCCCACCCCCAGGTCCTCAATCCCTGGTGACACCTGTATGCCCACTACATGAAGAGTCAGGGAGGGGGAAATGGGCCCAGTACAGACTCAATTTGAGGGGTGTTAGGATATTAGGATGATGGAAAGAAGTGCCCAGCCCAGCCCTGGCCCACCACAGGTACTCAGGGGAGGTCAGGGACCATGAGGTGGCCCTGGACAGCTTCCTTCACCCTCCTTGGTTCGGGTAGGAGGCTGGACCTCAGAAGGCCTGGTAACCACGGGAGAGGGTGGGGACGATCCCCACAACACTGGCTTAGGGAATGTGCAGCAAAGCCACAGGCCCATGACCCTTCCTCGGGATTGGGGTCGGGGTCTGGGTCAGGGTCAGGCAGAGGCTGGCTAAGGCCAGTGTGGACCAGCACCCTGGGCACATGGGAGGCCTGGGGTGAAGGGGCAGTTTGGCTGCAAGAGAACGGGGTTAGACACCAGTGGGTTCCCCTGGGCATCAGCCTCCCCTCTGGGCTACACGTCCTGCCCAGCAAACAGCACCTTGATCTGGGTGTGGAGAGCTCCATTGTCTCCACTGTCACATGAGCGGAAAGGACACCAGCTGCACAGCACAAGGGGCTCTCGTGAAGAAAACCAGGAGCTGGCTGAGTGATGCAGCTAGTCCCGAGCTCAGGGGACACAGCCCTCCTGCAGTAGCCTCTTCCTGGCCAGAGGTGCACACACAATCGGGCACGCTCTGCCTCAGCCTCCTGGAGCAGGCCCTGAAGCCTGCGGCTGGTGGCGGCCCTCTACGCTTTGCTCCCAAACACTGGAAGGTCCCGCCCTGCTGAGGCAGTTCAGGCAGGCGGCCTGAGAGGAGCATGTTCCTGCAGGCCACCTGGGCCAATGCCACTGCCACCCCATGCTAGACCTGTGAGGGCAGCCAAGAAGGGCTGCGAGATGGGACCTGGGACAGCTGCGAGGGAGATGTTTTATTCTATTTTATTGTGCTGGGGATTGAACTCAGGGGCACTTAACCACTGGGCCACATCCCCAGCCCTATTTTGTATTATATTTAGAGACAGGGTCTCACAGAGTTGCTTAGGGCCTTAACAAGTTGCTGAGGCTAGCTTTGAACTTGCCATCCTCCTGCCTCAGCCTTCGGAGCTGCTGAGATCTTAGGCATGTGCCATCACACCCAGCTGAGGGGTACATTTTAATAAGGCCCAAGATGTAATCACACCTCTTCAGGGAATGAACAGAGGAGCTCCCCTAAGTTTATCTGCCTCAGATAGCAAACCCCATTAATGAGATAATAAGGGCTTTTCAATTAATGATTTGAATGGTGGATGTAATTTTTTTCTTTAATGGCAAGATTAATTCAGAAGCAGAAATGAGCAAGGGGGAGAAATGCTGGCAAGTTCCTCTGTTCTCCCCCACCCCCCAGTCACCTGCA
Organism: Tamias sibiricus; assembly: GCA_025594165.1. Classification (NCBI taxonomy): domain Eukaryota; kingdom Metazoa; phylum Chordata; class Mammalia; order Rodentia; family Sciuridae; genus Tamias; species Tamias sibiricus. Next base: position 175,834,759 of record CM046661.1, on the reverse strand, counting down.
GGCAGGTGCAGCAGGAGGCTTGGGCGGGGCCCCCAGACAGCTGGAGCAGACCCAGGGAAAGGCACCAAGTCCTGGGGTCCAGGAGCCACCCTCTTCCCAGGGAAGAGAAATTCTCTTAAGAAAGGGCAGTAGGGAGGGAAGTCTCCTTGGTCTGAGGACCGCGCCCGGGGAAGGGCAGGCGCCTAACATGAACGCACAGGGTGACTTCCGGGTGCAGCCAGCCTCGGGCTGCAGCCGCACCATGAAACATGGCTCCCTGCAAAGCCGGGGGCACACACACAGGCCACAGGACCACCGTCATCCTGTCCCCTGCCAACCAGCAGGCACACTGCTGCAGGCGGAGTCCCTGAGCCACCAAAGGGGCCTGCCATGTTGCTGCAGGACAGGGAAGAGTGTCCTAGAAAGCCACACTGCTAACCAGCCACTGGCCGTGCAGTTCTGTACCTCTGCTGCCAGCTGGAGTCATGGCTCACAGTCAAGGAGGGACCAGGGGGCCCCACACGACTCTGTCACCCAGTGACATCACAGGAGTCCTCGTTCGTGCAGGTACACTCTGCGATGTTCATGGTGTCTGCACAACAGAAAAACTGCCCGCGGGCAGGGTCCTGTCGTGAAGCAGTGACAACGGTGCCTGCAACTTCAGAGGCTTCGAGGCGTGGAAACCAAATCCAGGCCCACAGGCAGCCCCATCACAGCCAGGCGGGCCTCCTAGCACCCTGCTAGGTCCTCGCCCCGACACATGGAGGCCCTGCCCAAAGTGTGACAGGATGAAGCTGCGCCCAGCTGGACACCTGCCTGCTCGTGAGGACACGGCAGGGTCTCTATCATACTGCTCTGAAGTCACTCCCTGCAGAAAATCTGGCCAGGACTCCCCCGGTCCCCCTGCGTATGTGGGAACGTGTGCGGGCCCCACCCTGGCCTCTGACCTGGCCATTAAAGAAGAATTGGGATGGAGCTTCTCACAGCTTGTTAGTGGCCCTCTAGAGTGTCAGTGCAGAAACTGAGGGAAGGGCTTGGAAGCTTCTAGAACACAGGCCACTGCAGTGACACCTTACTGCCCTTTACTAAAGCACTGGTCTGAGGTGAGTGAGGGGAAACTGCTCTGGCCTGGGAGACACGACAAGAACCAGCTCTCAGGCACCTTGTGCTGCAGCTAACACCCTGGCAGGGCCTGGCCTTGGCAGTCCCCTGCCACACTGTGGGCCCATTTTCTCAGCAGAAGGGGTGTTAGCTGAAGCGCAAGGTGCCTGAGAGCTGGTTCTTGGTCGTGTCTCCCAGGCCAGAGCAGCTCCCCTCGCTCACCTCAGACCAGTGCTTTAGTAAAGGGCAGTAAGGCCCCCCTTCCAAAAGGCACTCCAAACAGGAGGTGCTGGTGGGAGCTCACAAGTGAGAATAAACTTGAGGGGTGACAACCTGGAGTTCTCCAGGATGAAGGGACCTGCCCACAGCTCTGGCAGTGTTCATGGTTTAGATGCGAGGTGTCCCCCCAACAGCTCATGCGTGGGACGACGCAAGGGAGTTCAGAAGTGAAGTGACAGGTCATGCGAGCCTTGACCTAGGCAGTGCCCTCATCTTCCCCTGATGCGGATCACCTGGGTGGTGCCTGTGGGCAGGGGGCGGGCTGGAGGAGCTGGACCACCGGGGGAGGCCTTGGGGTCTGTATTTGTTGCTGGAGAGGGGAGCACTCTCTCTGCTTCCTGGTACCATGTTCCCAGGTGCCTTCCTCCTCCACACTCCTGCCATGATGTTCTGCCTCACCTTGGGCCCAGAGAAGTGGAGCCGGCTGTCTGTGGACTGGGACCTCTGAAGCCAGGAGCTACAAATAAGTCTTTCCTCCTCTGACCATTCTCGCCAGGTCTTTCGGTCACAGCAATGGAAAAGCTGCCTAAAGCAGGCAGGATGGTGAAGACACATCAGCATGGTGACTCTAAGCAAGGGGACGGGGGACAGGGCTGGGGCAGGGTACAGGAAGGTAGACAGAGAGGGACAGGAAGTCAGGTGGCACCCTCTCCCTCAGAAGCACCAACAAAGGCTGGGAAAGAGCGGAGCAGCACCTTCCAAGCACGGTGCCTTCCAAGCATGCTGGCCCCATCACCCTGCAGGAGAGGCAGGGTCAGTCCCGACACGCTGTAGCCCGCTTCCCTCGGAGGGGCCGGAAGGTGTGACTGACCAGGAGGAAGAAGCAAGAGATGAGCAGGGGTCACTCAGGCAGTGGGGGGGTGACAGCGTGGCCACGTGGCAAATGGCCACAGGGCCACAGAGGGCAGGCTGCAGGACACAGGGCCGAGTGCCCAGAGTGCAGGACCTCCAGCATGAGGACAATGTCGTGCACACAAAAGCCATCACCAGGCACCACGGCACTTGCACAGCTGTGGGGAAGCAAACCCAACCTGGGGAATGCCCACATCACTGCGCACCCAAGCACATGCCTGCCGTGGGTGCTGGAACCCTACGTTTTCACCTGCCCTGTCCTGCTGTGGAAATTCATCACCTAAGGCTGAAAAATTTGGAAATGGCTACTTAGAAAAACAGAGGCAAATACAAAAAACAAACACCAACACGAATGGCTGCCGGTGGTGGGAGGGGCTGGGAATGGGGTGCTCCCTGTGGGACATTGCCTCCAGAACATGCTGTCCTTCAAATCGTGTGCACACGTGAGCCTGGACAGGGTGGACACTGTGCATGCTTAGAGTGTGGGCTTGGCACACAGGTCCCTGGGAACAGCCCTCCCTTGCTCTGTGACCTTGAGGAAATGCTGTATGAGGGAAGCCACCAGGGTGGCAGACCTTGGCATCTCCACTAGGCCAGCAAGGGTCGTGAAACCAAAGGCCAACAGCCTCTCAACTCTGCTGTCATTCATGAGAAATCACGATGGCACCTGCTTCCCAGCAGGCACACTGAGACCACTTGGTGGCAGGACCCAGCAGCTCCAGCGAGTCCAGGCCACTGCCCAAGAGGTGGCGGCATTTGCTGTGGCATAGTCAAGACAAAAGAAAGGGGGAACGAAGGACCCTGAGACCTGGACACACAGTGAACAGGTGCACAGACGCCAGCCCAGCCCAATCAGGCAGGCGGCCAGCGCGGAGGTCCTGCAGATGGGGTGACCTTAGGCTCGGTGGGCCCACGGTCACGCAGCCTCACCCAACGTGTGAGCACTGGGGTTTGGATGGCCTCCGAAGGTGGCCAACACCTGAAGGCCTTGAGCACAAAGTGGACATCACCTCATGCCCTGGGAGTTTGAGGTGACTGTTAGGGTCCCAGCGTGGCCCCGGGGCACATGTGCTGAAGTTCCAGCTGCTTGTCCTCAGAGGAAGTGAGATTCATCTCAGAGGGGTGACTGAATACATAGGTGTGTCTGAGCACAGTCATGGGAAAACCGATTTTCTACAACCCCGTGCAGATGCCTTTTCCTGAAACCTGTCCTGTGAGTCAGCTGTTAAAGGTAAAGTGACCGAGCTCACCTGGAGTCAACGAGGCACCCACGGCGCTCCCTGGAAGCCACCACTCAGGAGGGCAGGGCAAGGCATGTCCTCCCTACAGCAAGGGTCTGCATCAGGGCGGGCAGGAACCCCAGGACTTGGTGAGTGGACCAGCTCCTCGTGCCACCCCCAGCCACCTAAGGGGTCACCTCTCAAGGCAGCAGTGAGGAACAGTGGGAAATGCAGAGAGGATGACTAGAGAGGAGGGAGGGGCTGGGGGGAGGTCTGTGTCCATGCCATCAGGGGCTCCTGCAGGCTGGGCATGGGTAGCCTGGGGGCCAAGGTGAAGACTGGGCCCAAGAGAAGGAGTGCCAGGCACTCTCCATGAGAACAGGCACCTGAACACTTCTTTGGCCAGCCTGGGTCTGAGGACAGTGCACCTCCTGTTACTCTGAAAACACTCACTGTCCAGACAAGGGCCCCGGGGCAGAGGTCCCCTTCCCTGCTCACTAGGACAGAGCACGCGGGCTGGCCGAGCGCAAAAGCCGAACGCCACTCGACAGGGACTCTGCTTGCAGTAACAGAAGCACAAGGGTCATCGTGCCAAAGAAACCCAAACACTCCTACACGAGGCAAAGCAGTTTTCTTTATGACTATTTAGGCAAGAATTCCCCATTTGCAAATAGAGAAAGGGTTTGTTTTTCAGAGATTAAAAAAACAGTCAATTCTTTCCTGCTTTGCTTCCTAAGAGATTCCAGTGTTGTGTGCAGACATGGACGTGTGTACGCATCTGTGTGCCTCCTCAAGAGCACAGCGTGCCCGTGTGCGTGCGTACTGTGTGAGCACAAGTGCACGAGTGAACGTGTCCCCATGAGCCTGCATGTGAGGAACCATCAGCCCGGGCGCCTGCCCTGTCTGGTGGAGAGGTGCAGAGACATTCCAGAATGCCTCTCCTCACGGTCCCACCCTCTTGGGGACAGTGACTCCCCAGGCTAGGCAGGGCAAAGGGCCTCTGCCTCCAGGCCCCTGCCTAGAGTCAAGGGCCCCTCATCCCCAGGGCGGCCACTTCCTTGCACTACAGCTGAACCTCTTCTCCTGCTTCCATGGGACAGAGGCTGCAGGATGGCTCCCTTGTCCTTGCCCCAGGGCGTGACATCATTGCAGGGCCAGTGCAATGCTGGAGCAGAGGCTCTGGGGGCTGCCAGGCTGCAGAGACGAGGACCGGCCTCAGTGCGTCCCTTCTGGGCCTGGGCCCGGCTGGAAGACCAGCTCTGGGACCTCTGCACTCTGGCGCAGCCGGGCCAAGGCACGTGGAAGGCAGCTTGCAGCGCTGTGTTCTGCCGCAAGGAGAAGCCCACCTTCCTGCGCTGGGCGCCTTCTTCTGAAGGCTTATGCAGACCCTGGCTCAGCCCTGCCTCGCCTCTCCACCCTGGGGGGCAGGTGCTCCCCGCTGAGCTCTAGCTGGGCTGCTCACCAGGGGCAGCTTCTCCTCAGGGCCAGCAGGATGTCCCTGGCAAATTGCTGCACGGAGCCACAAGGAAGTTCTTGTGGTGCAGCCCACACTCCTCTTGCTTTAATTGGGCTGTGGTAAACAGGGCCTCATCACTGTCCTTGGGCTTCAGGCCCCTACATACCATGAGCCTCTCCACAACCTCACCCCTGTCTTCTTCCCCCTGCCTCATCTCAACTTTAACTATTTATTCTGGTAAGAACACTGCTATTCAACTTTGCAGGCTCCACACCACTCCACTCGGAGATGACGACACCTTCCAACCCCACGGCTACCACCACAACAGGCAGGATGGCTTAGTAGGGAGGCCATCTTCTGAAGTCTGAAAATTACCTGCTGGCATTTAGATGTGTGGGCCAAAAGGGAGCATGCCCTGCTCTGCCTCGGCTGCCAGGGCCTCTCAGCCTTGCCCTTGAGAAGACCCCTGGGCAAGGGGGCTCCTTCCACCCAGCCGGGGAGTCAGCTGGGAAGTGAGTCTAAGTCAGGGCCCTGTGGGGAGGCGGGAGTGCCACATCAGCCTCAGGCTGGGGTGCAGTCACCCCAGGGCCACACCTGGTCTTGTTGGCTCCCGCGCCCCTCCTGACGTCCCCTGCTGGGCCGGACCCTACCTCCTCCTGGCAGCCCTGCACACACTCTGCCCCCTCTCCTGCAGGCCTGTCCTCCTGTCCCTGAGGGCCACTCGCCCAGCCAGCTAGCTCCCTGAACGCGCTGCTTTCAGACCACTGACTGACTGAGCCCGATCCCACCCGACCCAGGCACCTACCAGTATCAAAGGCCCACTGCTCCTCAGGCAGGAAGCAAGCCGTCCCCATGGCCGGCAGCCCTGTTCCCAGCCTCCACATCTGCCTCCCTTCAGCTGCGAGGACACTGCTGGCCTCGACTACAGCCACAGCACTGCAGCCCAGGGCTTCTTCACAGAGCTTCCACCTCTCAAGTGACCCCTCCCTGCCACTCTCACAGATGGCACCAAACCCCTCCTGGGAGGCTCTGTCTCCTCAGCTGGCAGCTCTGGCCCTCATGCCAGGGGGACATCACGGCTCTCCTGGCCTCCCACATCCTCCCTCCTACATGGCCCTGGACCCTGGTAACAATGCTCTGCAGGGCAGGGGGGGTATAGAGGTGCAGAGGCTCTGTGGGAAGGGCCTGGGTGGCCGTGCGCAGGGTCTGCTGCCCACTGCCTGTTGGGCACCCACAAGGCTGGATATCTTCTCCTGTGCTGCTCTGCCCAAGGGAAGCTCGGCTGTCTCCCACCTCGCCTCTCTGCGAGTCCCTTCCTCCTGACCCGCAGCACCACAGCCCCATCTCACTCTTGGTCCACAGGCCCCGCCTGTCCCCTCTGGCAGGCCAAGGCGGCAGCAGGCCCTGCTGCTCCACAGGATCTGGCCCTCCAGTCACCTGGCCCTCTGTGTGGAGTCCCCGCCACCCTCTGCAGCTCCCCACAAGGACTCCTTCCAGCTGTGAGTGCACTTGCCACCAACCCTCTACGTGCAGACACCATCAACAGCGTCCTCCTCCTGGGCTTCCCAGTGCCACCCAGCAGGGAGGCCAGGTCTGGGCCCCGGAGGCCTGCTCCACAGCCCTGCTGCGCCTCCTGGTGGCACTGCCCACACTGCAACGCAGTCACCTCCAGGAACACAGAGGCGGAGTCCACAGAAAGATTAGGTTCCCACTGACCCCGTGCTCTCTAAAACGTCTGGAAATGATAAGGAAGGAGACAACTGATCTTTGCTTTGGCATTTCGTGACATTTGCTGCTTCAAGTGAACACTGGGTGAAACAAACCCACGCAAGCCAGATGGAAGAACGCGCTGGCTCGGGGCCACGTGACAATCAGCAGGCAAGGCGACGTCCCCGAAATAATTAACCAGGCCCAGGGTGTGTGTGGCTCAGGACAGTGGACCTGCCCACAGGAAGCTGGGCTTCCAGGCAAAGCATCCAGATGTTGTTGCCTGAAGCGATGGCCGTTTGGAGCAACGAAGCCGCGGGAAGAAGTTTAGAGGCAAACTGGAGACAAACAGCTTTTTATTTTGATAACTTTTTCTCTCTGGCTTTAACAACGACTAACACGCGCCGCACACACCACCAAAATGGCGCTGACCCAATCAGCAATCTCGGCCAAGTCACTCGAGATCCCGGGACAAGTCCCGTGAGACTACGAAAGGCGACAATGCCCAAATCTCCACGGCTCATAGTCAATCTCAATTCAAGCCATCTCCCCAAACAGGGCTCCTACATCCAGAGACAGGACCGTCAGGACCACGGGCAGGAAGGCCACCTGCCAGGTGGCACGCGGCACAACACTAGGTGGGAGGTCTGCTGGAGGACACACAGTCAAGGTCACATAACACACAGGGGCCAGAGGCACCAGGGACTTCAGGACAAGGGTCCTGAGTGGCCTCCAACAGAAGTCCACGCTGCCCCAGGCGGAGGAGGAGACGCTGCCCAGGAAGTACCCCTGCTCTCTGCTTCATGCCTGGCTGAAGGCTGGGGAGGCCAGGGTGGTGGGGCCGAGGCCCTCCCACCACCAGCCTTCCTGAGGTGCTGGCAGGCAGAACAGCAGGGACACCCCTCGGCCTCTGGGTGGGGTGGAGAGCTGGGGGCCCTGAGTGGCTGTTCTTCCAGGGAGAAGAAACTCCAGATGGAACCCCACCACCACTACAAGGCAGGTGCTGTCTCCCACCCCCTCCAGGTGTAATTCCAGAGCTAAAAGTGACCTTGAGACCGGCCTTTCCTATGCAGGCTGGGAAGTCCTAGCAGGCAGGGAAGCTGAGGACCTGTGGCCACCTGGGCACCACCATATGAGGCCAAGGGCAGGTGAGGATACAGGCCACTTGCCCCTCCCTCTGCACACCCTTCGCACACAGAAGCTGGGCTTGATATCTGCGAAGCTTGGGGCCAGGCTCTTACTGTCTCCAGTTCTTTGTAACTACAGATGTCCAGGAGAGACTCTGCTGTCTTTCCTCATTGTTTCTTTACTAGAGACCCTGAAGCCCGAGACCAGGGCGTTTGGCTCCACAGTGCTTAGAATGCGTCCTGGGAGCAGACTGCTGTGTTCCTGGGAGGAGCGCTCCTGACTAGGACGGGCTGTCCCCAGCACCTCCCAGGCACCTGGGGCTCTGGTCACTGTGAGCCAACTTTTCTGTATGAGGCGTGTCAGCCAGACACGGAAAAGTGGGCTTACAGCAGGCCAGCTTCTAGTTCCAGTAGGTGGAGGCTGAGCTGTGGCCAGGGGTCTCCAGGACAGACTCCGGTTCCTGCTCCATTCAGAGCGAAGCCTCAGAGGAGCCAGAACACATGATCCCAGTTCTGTCCGTGTGTCTGTCTGTCTGAGTTCACTAGCTTGGGCTCAGGGCCCAGCCTGCTCTGTCTCTGGCTCTGTCTCTGGCTCTCTCCCCACCTTCCTCCCTGCCCCATGGGCTGGGTGCAGCATGGCTGGGCCACAGCCTGGGAAGTGGGTGCCGCTGCTCCTCCACTGGAGAGCCCAGGCGCCCCGTTCGAGGACAGCGAGCAGGCTCCACTGGGCGCCTCCTGACCTGGATGGGCTGACCCTGGCACTCCCCAGCTGCTAGTGGTTGTGGAGCTGAGATATTCTGTAGCGTGCTAAAAGACATTCTCTTATTTCTACTTAGTTAAGAGTAGTTGTTCTTCCTATCACACTCAGGAAAACCAACAGGGTCTCCTCAGACGTCCTGCGGCCTGCGCCTGGTTGACAGGCAGACCCGACACTAACGGCAGCGTGCAGGACGCTCAGCACAGCAGGCGGGGCTCGGAGGCCGCCCTGACTCCTTCTGTGAGAGTTGGTGGCGAGGGTGTGCCTCGTGCCAGCCCGCCCAGGCTGCTCAGGTGGACGCCAGTTGATGGGAAACACCAGCACTTCTGGGATCTGGGTTCCAGTCAGAGGGGGATAACCTGGAGCAGCCCCACCAGGAACCTCGGGCTCTGGGTTTCCCGTGGGCTTCCCTGGCAGGGCGCCTCGTGGCTGCTGCAAGGAGAGCCTCCCTCCTGGGGCCCGTCAGGAGGACTGCGAGGAGCCTGCCCCTGCTCCCCCACACCACCTGCAGGCTTTCCCTACGGACCCGGCAGTGTCACAGTGACAAGTCTTGGCCACTGAGACTTGTGAGTCCTAAGAGGCCCAGGGTGATGGTGGTGGGACCCCAACACAGGAGATTCGCCAACACAGACCCACTCAAAATTCCTAGTATAAAAAGATCTGATGGAATATTTTTTAGTTAACATGTTGATGAATTAAATTTGTTGGCATATCACTAAGAATATCAGTATCTATACTGCAAGGAAAATTAAATTCTGATCTGATTTTTATGTGTGCCTTCCTTCACATTAGCACAGCTCTGTTCAAGAGGTTTATACGTGCACCGTCCTGGGCAAGACGTGCTGAGGGCGGAGGTGCCCAGTGAGCGAGGCCTGGAGTGGCCCCGAGCTGTGCTCCTGACGTACGTGTACACACACGAGACTCTACCATGCAGCTGACGTACACACACACGTGACTCCAGGCTAGAGTCCAAACCCTGTTTTAGTCAGCTTTCCGTCACTGTAGCCAAAGCACCTGACAAGAACAACGCAGAGGAGGTAACGTGTATTTGGTTCGAGGTTTCAGAGGCTCAGGCCTTGGCTGGCTGGCTCCACAGCCTCGGGCTTAAGGTGAGGCAGCACGAGAGGTGGGAAGGTGTGGCCGAGGAGAGCTGCCCAGCTCACTACACCAGGAAGCAGAGAGAGAGGCTCCCCTCACCAGGGACAGAATATAAACCCCAGAGGCAGGCCCCAGGAACCCACCTCCACTAGACACACCCACCTGCCCACAGTTCTCCCCCAGCTGATCCATATCGGTGGAGCAACCCACTGATCAGGTTACAACTCTGAGTCTGATCCTTGCACCTCTGAACATTCCTGCACCATCTCACACGTGGGCCTCTGGGGGACACCTCCTACCTTCCATAACAGTCCCCACTTTCTTATGGGGAACAACTGCCCCACAAGGGGCCTCTGGGAGCAGGTCAGCCCTCTTGCAGAGTAGGCGTGCCCTAGGCCTTCTGCAGTCCACCTGCAGGCCACGTGAGCCCCAGCAACCAGGCACCACCCTGGAAGCAGAGGGCAGCGTCGCCAGACCCTGAGGCTGCTGGTGCTTGGCCTCAGACTCCCCACCTGCTGCTTACAGATCACCCAGCAGCAGCAGCAGACTAAGACCCTCTACGCTGAAGGAAGACAGGTGGACCCAGCCACTGCCCCAAAGTCACCGATACCAAGATGGAGACAGGCCGCCGGGCCCCAGCTGCCTCGATCTGTGAGGTGGAATGCCAAGTCCCATTTCTCTGAGACTGCGGATGAAGCCACTGAAAAGACACCTGCTGGGCTTAAAGGTAAGGCTTTGGCAATATTTGAATTTATCCCCAAATTAGGGGTCCAATAGGTTGTTGAGCTTTTTAAACCTTATCTTCAGGCAGTTTTAGCATTTTATATTATCCCAAATACAAAAACTCCTCTTTCCTGGCACAGAAGATGGCAGCCCCTGCCCTGCTGCTGGGCTCGGCCTTGCAGCCCTTTCCCATGCTCTGGCTGCTCGGCCTCTGCCCAGCCCGTCTGTCTCCACTCAATTCCTTTGTCTGCTTGATCAGAAGCTGACTTTATTTTTCTCCTTTAACTTTTTGAGTCAAAGGCTTAGTTTATTTCTTTAAGAGATGTTTTTAAATAACAAAAGCACTATGGCTTTGAATTTGATTATGGGCCCTGTACTGGCCACGCAGCTCACGTTTAATTATCTTTCTGTGACCACAGGATCATTTTCATCTCAACCCGTGTTTTTCTGAAGAGGGTTCTTCAAGAGCCAAGTGCTGACCACCTGGTTCTCATCTCACTGTTGTCTGGTGTACAGGACATGCTCAGGGCACACAGCTCGCTTGCCTCATGGCTGCTTTCTGATTTTGAAAGATCTGAGGCCTCAGTTAGACGAGTGCCACAGGACCCTCAGAAGAAGACGTGCTCTGCAGCACCTGCCCCTCCGGGCTCAGCGACCACCCTCGGCCCTCCACAGCGAGGTCTCCTCCCGTGCTGCGCCCTCCTGCTTCTCCTAAGTCGCACACGGTCTTACACCCGGGTTTACCAGAAAAGTACACAGACCCGAGTTCCAAAGATGGCGCGGCCAAGGGCTGCCACCCAGCCTCAGAGACAGAGGACATGTTCCTGCATCAGCGGCCCGACCGCTGGCCTGGAGGCACTGCTGTGGCCTCTGTATGACGCCACACCCTCGGGGTGCGCACCTGGCTGCAGCTACGGCACAGAATGAGCCTCTCCTCCTCTGTACCCAAGAAGGTGCCGCCGGGCTTCCTCACAGCCTGGTGTCCCTGTCCTTCTGCCTGTCCTTTTCCTTGTGGCCGGAGGGCTGTCAGCTGACCCTGCGGCTCTGCGGCTCCTTTGGTCGGCTCCCACCCCACCCCTCCCAACAGCTCTCCCTCAGCCTCGGTCGCCCCTCCCTCTCCCTCCCTGTGCTGTGTGCGGGGTCCTCTTTCCAAGGCACCTCCCTGGTCACCACTCCCTGCCGAGCCCAGCACTCCCCACCCGGGGGGGCGGGGCTACTGTCCAGGAGAAGCCCCAGCTTGCTCTGCCCTCCTGCCCGGGGCCTCTCCCGACAGCGCCCCCTCTCCCCACCCACCACCCTGCACTCCCAGTGCTGGGCACCAAATGACTTCCCTCCATAGAAAGGGCACTTGCCAGATCCACTCTGTGAGGGAAACACCATCCTGCTTTCTCTTTGGTCCTCTGCCCCACTGGCTCCCAGCACCTGATCTGCTCCTTCTATTCCCTGGGTAACTGTGCCAGGCACCCGTAACACAAAGTGTTGTGCTGACCCCTGAGGAGTGGTCCTTCACCCCTGTCCCTGGAGTGCAGCTGGCCTTGCCCTTGAGGCAGAAATGGCACAGGGGGATCACTGCATGAACAAGAAAAATCCATAAGCCATGAAGACAGGCCTTGAGGACCCGGGAAGCAAACTGGACAGGGCTGGGCCTAGTCGCGGCCCTCACCTGTTCTTGCCTGGTTTCCCTGCCTGGTGGCTACAGCTGCCACAGGACCCCACCTGAGACCCAGAGGAGGGGGGTGGGGGGCTCCTGGGCCAAGCCCTGCAGACCACACCTGCGGGGCTACTTCCTGTACACCCAGGAGCTCTCACCTGGACGTGGGACCTGCAGCCAGGCAGAACTCCACGGGAACAGTGTCCAGAACCAAGCCCCGGCCTGTCCTGCCCCCTTTCACAGGCCTAGGAGTAGGCAGCTCTATGCACACAGAGAGGCCGTCTCCAAGTGAGGCAGGCCCAGCCACCCTCAACCAGGTGTGCAGACGCTCAGGTGCAGAGGCTCCTGAGAGAAGCTCAAGGTTTCAGCACATGCCATACCATGCCCACCAGAAATCACCTGAGCACAACTCTCAAAGGGCCCCTCCTCTCGTGTCAAATGGTCTTTAGACCAAAAACAACCATCCCAGGTCCTTGCACATGCAGAGGACTTCCCAACCTCACAGTGCACTTCCGGATCCAGGCACCTCGGGGGCAGTTCTGGTGGCTGGCAGGGCAGGACCGGGCCTGCCTGGGTGCACCTCTCATCAAGAGCACAGCCAGGAGTGGTTCTAGCAGGATCCACTAGCAGGGAGGCTGCAGCGAGGAGGACACAGCAGGAGGCTGGAGGGGCTGCAGCGGATCCCCGTGAAGCCAGAGCAGGAGGCCGAGAGCTGGGAGGTGAGGTGGGCACGAAAGGTTCTAGGACGGCTCATTTCCAAACTTTCTCAGAGTCAGAAAAGCCAACAATGGAGCTTAATGCACGCCCCACAGGGGTCAGAGCCAGCACACGCGGCCTCGCAAGAAATCTGCCTGTGTCCTGCTCAGGGCTTGTGCCGCAGTGACAGAGCCCTTTCTCTGAGCACAGGGACATGTTGCAGCCAGCCATTTGCAGGCTTACAGGGGGTCTGCAGGCCCAACTGGCCAGAGGGACCAGCAGGCCCCAACAGAAGGCACGGGCCTTGGAGCTCTCTCACCACACAAGGACGGTGGAGAGCGCCAGGCAGACTCCAGGGACACTAGACACTCCACACAAAGGACCTCTTTTCACCCCAAAGACCCTACAAGAGTCTGGTTGGGAAAGGCAGCCAGGAGCGCAGAGCCCAGGTTGTGGGAAACGAGGGCGGAGCCCAGTGGAGCAGGCCTCAGCAAGACGCCAGCTGGACGCCCTCTCTGCATTCTGGGTGCTTGATGGGCGGACACGCAGAGGGAGTGCCCACGGCCACGCCCAGTCAGAGCCAGGCTGCAGAAACAGATGCCAAGGTAGGCAAGTGCCAGCAAGAAAGCCCCTTCCCAAGGACAGGCAGCTCTGGCAGGGACAGAGTGCAAATCACTGAACCCCAGTACTTCGGGGAGAATGGTCCTCCTCTCCAGAGGGCACCCCTGCCCAGGGACCAGTAGGCCCCCTAGCCTGAGTCCCTGTTCTAAGACACTCTCCCATTGGCCCCAAGTAGCCCCTCCACATTCACAGAATGGCCAGAACCAGCCAGAACTCCGGCTGCACCAGTGTCCAAAGCTAAGGGGTGCAGGAAGGGGCGGCACCCTCAGCCCTTGCCCTTCCATCCCAGCCCCCCATGCCTGGCCCACCGTCTAGCACCAACAGAGCCCAGCCTCACTTCTGGGAATACTGCCCTCAGAATAAGATTCCTCCTACGACAATGACTCAAAAAACAACCCGCTCTTTCCCAATGGGCAATCACAACGCCACAGGTGGAGGGCTTTGAGGCCGTTTGCAATGAAGATTCTCTTGCTGGAGACTCACATCCTGGGTCTCACCATCCAGCCTGCCCTCCACGGTGCACACCATGTTTCCTAAAATGTCGTGATCACAAATGTCAACTCCCCCACACCCACTAGGACCCCTTGGGTTCTTGCTTTAATTTGCATTTCCTCTTCCTACTTCTTTTCCCATTTAGTTCAGTTCTCCACAGCGCATGCTGGGTTCACATGGTGCTCTCCGTCCACACCCCGTGATGTCAGAGCACTATCTGTTCTGAGCTTACAGGGGAAACACCATCCTGTGGCTCTTCTGCCAGGCTGCAGGGCTATGCAGGCTCCAGTCTATGCCCTGGTGGGCACCACACCTGCACCTGATTCTAGGCAGCGTCCCCCACCCTCCCTTAGTCTCAAGGTGAGTGAACAAAGCTCAGAGGAGGAGGGCCGGACACTCCCACCAGCTGTCCAGGCACCTGTGACCAGCACAGCACTGTCTGCAGCCCGACAACCAGCAAACTGCGCCTCTGAAGCGTGATGCAAAAGGGCAGCTGGCGACACTGGCCACCCCGCCCTTCAGAGCCTCAGCTAGGCTGTCCACGGCCCCTGTGTCCAGAGGCTGCCCCAACATTCGGTCCTCCACCCATGAGGGGCTCTCACATTTATGTTGGCCCCCAGGGCACATGTAACACTCCTCTGCAAGAATAAAGAATAAGCAAGAACAAAGGCTGCCTGGAAATGCCCACGGCCAGTGTGCACCTGATCTGCTTTGAGCCACCTTGTAGGAGGGACTAGAGCAGCACTGGCCCTACTGGGGAGCAACCAGAAGAAAGGGAGGGGCCAGAAGGCTAAGCCCCTTGCTGAAGGCTCCTCGCTCTTCACTAGAACGAGAACACCATTCCAGGCCGTGGCACGTCTCGCACACCTGCAGCCCAGGGCCTGTCCAGAGCGGGCTATGGAGGCTCTGGGTGCCGCAGCACACAGCCTGGCTCCAGGTGCACCGCAGGCTTCTCCTACCACCCCCAACCCCAGTTTGGTCAGTCCTTCAAGGTGGCTTCTGGGAATGCTGTTTCCCACCTGGGGAAGCCACACACAGGTGGCAGGAACATTGAGTGGCCAGGTCAGTCCTGAACCCTGCCTGTTGGGGGCAGGAAGCAACTGCATCTGGAACAAGTTCTCCAGGAGGCCCCTGGGAGACAGCTGGGCACAGGAATGCATGCCAGCCAATGCATGTGCACCACACTGGCCACAGTCACACTGAGAGCAGCCACTGTGCCCAGGGAGGCTGGGCTCCTCACCCTCAATAAGCAGGCCACCTGGTCAGTGGCCTTCACAGCCAGCCCTGCTCTCCAGCACCCCCAGGGGTGAGACTGCTTCCTGCAGGAGATGGAAGTGGGCACATGAGGAGACGGTGGGCACATTACCAGCATTTACTCTGCCTTATTTGGTGGCAGGGAAGTCACAGCCTCTCTTAGGCATGTAGGCTCCAGAATGTAGAGGTGAGAGTGGACCAGGTGACCCAGGGTAGGTGAGGGCAGACTTCTGTCCATACTCAGGTAATGGTGGCTGTCACCCCACAGTGGCCAAATGACCCCCAGGATTCTTGGATCACCATTCAGAGGAGCTATCGGGGGTGGGCCAGGGACTGGGGACTCAGTCCACGTGGCATCCCCTGGGTGGGGCACAGTGCCTGGCAGATGCATGCTGTTATGGACTAGATGTGAGGTGTCCCCAAAAGCTCACGTGTGAGACAACGCAAGAAGGTTCAGAGGAGAAGTGATTGGACTGTGAGAGTCTTAACCCGATCAGTGGATTAATCCCTGCTGGGGTTGACTGAGTGGTGGCTGGAGGCAGGTGGGTGTGGCTGGAGGAGGTGGTTATGGGGCGTGGCTGTGGGGTGGGTGTGCTGGAGGAGGTGGTTATGGGGGCGTGGCCGTGGGGTGGGTGTGGCTGGAAGAGGTGGTTATGGGGGCGTGGCCGTGGGTGGGTGTGGCTGGAGGAGGTGGTTATGGGGGCGTGGCTGTGGGGTGGGTGTGGCTGGAGGAGGTGGTTATGGGGGCGTGGCCGTGGGGTGGGTGTGGCTGGAGGAGGTGGTTATGTGTGGGATACATATTTCATATCTGGAGCTGGAGTCTCTCTCTGCTTCCTGGTCACCGTGATGTGAGCTGCTTTTCTCCGCCACCCTCTCCCGCCATGATGTTCAGCCTCACCTCGAGCCCTGAGGAAAGGAGCCAGCCTTCTCTGGACTAAGACCTCTGAAACTGTGAGGCCTCGAATAAACCTTTCCTCCTCTACAGTGTGCTGGTCAGGTCCTGGAGTCACGGCAGCGAAACGCTGACTAACACACACCATCAATGAATCCTCTGATAAGTGGGTTCAAGTACAGCTCTCCTGCTAAGGCACTAGGGGGCTGGCTCAGAGAGGATAAGACAGGTCCCAAGGCACACAGCTAGCTCCCAGGCGGTCTGGCCAGATGGGAACCCGGGCACGTGGCTGCTCACCCAGCACCATCCCTCAGGCACAGTGAGGAGGGTTCCGGAGACGAAGGTCACACTGTGCCCTCCAGGGTTATGCTGCTGAGGGTGTGTGCTGGCTCTGTGGGGGCTTGTGACACTCTTAACAGCTCAGGGTGCTGGCGAGTTTATCCACCATGGCCGCACTGTGCCAGCAACTTGTGTCTCCCCAGAATGAGCCTCCCGGCAGCTTCTCCACAGATTGCCCCAGAACCAAAACTAATAACCCTCTCTCCCTGCAGAAAATCAAATGCGGGCGCGTCTGAAAAAACGTTTACTTACTTGAAAATCTCTTTCTTCTAGTATTTCTTTCCTCCATCTCACGAGAAAAGCAGCACAAACGTACAAGTGGAAATGAGAAAAGCCCTCGGGTTCAGACTAAAAGAGAAAAAACAACAGGGGGAGAGAGTTTAATGCGTGAGCCATCAGCATAGCCGCGGCGCTGTCTGCGTGACTGGGGCTCCTCCAGTCAGGTTCAGGGGAGACCAAAGCGGACGTCAACCTGCTCACTTTTACTTAATGACTTAATTTCAAAATTCGCGACTCATTAAAATAAACACCATTTTCTCTTTACATACCAGCAGCCTGATAAATAGGATGGGATGAGCAGCCCAGGCTGCAGGCAACATCAGAAATGGCTGTTCATTTTCTGCCAGCACAGATAATAGCCAGCGATGATCAAAGGCAAATCCAGCCGGCTCCTTCCACGCCAGGCGCAGAATCTGCTCCTGCGACAACAGGGAGGAAGGCGTCTCCCGTCTTGAGGAGAAAGTAGCCGAGAAGCTGAGAAACTGGCCGGGCAGGGCCCGGGGATCTGCAGGGCAGGCATGCCAGGAGCCTGGCCCAGGGCCTGGTTCTACTGGGTGTTAACAGGGCAAGGAGCTGGAGAAGGCCTGAGGCCAGGAGGGTGCCCGCACCTGCGGGCCTCACACCTCACTGTGGCCAGGCACAACCTCCCTCTGCCTTCTTTCTCTACTCGCATCCTGGAACCAGGACCAACGGCCTTCTGGAGACCCACCCAGACCCCCAGCCGCCCTCCCAGCAGGAATGCCCCATGCCTCGCCAGTGCTGCCCCCTGCTGACTGCTGAGGCTGGGGTGCCCAAGACACCAGTCCCCAGGGTACTGCCGTCACCATTCTGCCATGCCACGTGGTTCCTACACAGCTGCTCTCACCAGTTTAAGTTAATATAAACAACAAAAACACACATGGCACCTAAGATGGGGACATGCTTTGGAACAAGACAGGGGAAAGGAAATAGCAAGTGTCTGTGTGTGTTTGGGGGCTGACGATTCTAACATGGTGGTCAGCCACCTAAACAGACACTTAGGTGAAGACACAGACAGGGTGAGTCCACAAAGATTCTGGGGTCAGAGACCACCTGAGACTCCAGGAACCAACAGGGCATACAGAGAGCAAGGTGTGAAGCAGAAGCTGAGGCTGGCTGGGAAGGAAGGGGGGGGTGGGTTCCCAGGACTCTGGCCATGGCCTGCTGCTGTGAGCCCGGGAGTTCTGGGCAGGGCAAGGATCCTGCCGGATCTCCCACTGGGAACAGACAGGGCATAGGGCAGGGTGGGGAAAGGCAGAGCCAGGGGATGGGCTGGAGGGCGTGGTCATCAAGAAACTGACAGGTGTTAGACATGTGGGCCAAGCAGGGCAGGAGGCTTGTGGGAAGAGGTCAGCAGACTCTAGACGTGGGCTGAAGGCTGAGCCAACAGGAGGCACGGATGGAGATGATAACCTGGGTGCAAGAGAAAGAGGAGTCGAGCACAACACCCACACCCGACGATGCCCCCTCCCTGAGAGGAAGGAAGGTCTGTGGGAGCTCGCAGGCAGCGACTGGTTGAGAAGGTCAGGATCTCTTCTGTGGACGTGCCAAGTTCAAGCTACCTCCAGGACCTACGAGTGGTGATGCCAGGTGGCCCTAGGACATGAGTATGAGACTGGCCACTGGTCTGGGACAGAAATAAATGCTGATGACTAAAAGACCTAAGGAGTAGCCAGGGAGCAGAGGGACAGTCAGTGCAGTGGACCATGCTGCAGAAGGGCCAACGAGGATGGGCACTGGGAGGTGACGTGGAGGTGACGTGGAGGTGGCAGGACGCAGGAGAGCTGACCAATTCTGGCCACTAGAGGCAGGAGTGCAGTGTTTGCCTCGTGGCGCTGGCTGGCAGACACACTGGGCGACACTCGGGCCTCCGCTGGCTGATCCTGAAAGGAGCAGCGGCTGAGAACCGCTCACCACAGACAGTGCCGGCCAGGCCTCTGCAGGTCAGGAAGGCCCCTCCCACTCCTCACTCCCGAGAGCTCCCAGGACGGCTACGGAGTGGAGTCCAGCGGCATCCCTGAGGTCCTCCCTCCACGTGCCGCTGCCACAGTATCCTGCTCCCCTTCAAGCTGTGCCTGCCTCCCGGCCTGCAAGGAGTCGACTGGGCCTCAACAGGCTGCGCTTTCATGGCCAGGCCCTGCGGGCTAGGCCCGGCGTGCTCCAGACCATGCGCCACTCCTGTACTCCCACGTGCAAGAACGACCTCCACTTCCACCCCGGAGACCGTGCTCAGGTTTAGAGCAGGTTAAGCCTGCTCCCTCTTCCACTCCCAGGCAGGCACAGTCTGCAGGGATGTGGGTCCTCTGGATGCTCCCGAAAAACAGGCAGAGTCTGCTGCTTTGTGGAAAGATTTTACTCCAGATCTCACCTCTTATTTTGTTGAATGTTTTTAGTGCGTTACACTTATATACAACAGTGGGGCTCGTTCTGACATGATCCTATGCGAATCCATTTAGCTCAGGCCCTCCTTATTCCCTCCCTCACCCGCCCTGCTCCCCTTCCTCTATTCTCCAGGGTGTTACCTTGATTTATTTGTTTCTTATAAAACAATTCAGACTTTCTCAGATTTGGGGGCAAATTTATTTTTTCCAGGAATTTGTCATCCAGATTTTCAAATTTGTTCATAATTATCTATTTTCCTTAAATCCCCTGCTTCATTTGCAACATTATCCTACTTGCGATTCTTAATACCACTTTTATGTGCCAAAGCACTTTCCTCGTCTTAGTTATTAATCACCTAAAGGTTTAATTTCATTAGTCTTTTAAAATAATCAACTTTTGATTCTGAGGATCAGCTTCAGTTTTTCATTAGTTGTTGCTGCTATCTTTATTGTTTCTTTCCTGCTACTTTCTCTTTTAATTTCTTTATTGTGGATGCTTTAAAGATACAAAAGTGAGTCATTTCTGACGTTTTATCAGTTCTTGTTCTAACTTAGGATAGAGCATTAGTGTTCCGCTTTTCTTTGCTTGTGGTATAAATGGCAAACAAGCCCACCATTTTTCTTTTTGTACTAGGGATGCGTCTCTCCCACTGTGCTCAGTCTCCGGCCCGTTCTTGAGTTTTGAGACAGGGTTTGCTCAGCTGCAGGGGGTGGGCTTGACTTTACTGGCTCCTGCCTCACCTCCCTGTGGCAGGGATCACAGGCCTCAGCCCCCTTCTGAGGTCCCACGGGAGTGGCACTCCACCATCTCCATGAGTCTACTGGGCCTACCCTTTAAGGAGGTTCTGTGTCCTCTGTGACTTCCTTTTTGGGATCACAGCTGACTTGACCACTGCTTTTCAAATCTACACACACGTGGCTCTTTCTGTTTTGCCTTGTAGCTCTCACTGGGTGAGGGGTTTATAACTTGAAATGGTTCCATCCCTTTCAAGTAGAGGAGCTTTGGTTTCTGGAGTAGAACCCAACTGAGTTCACAAATGCCCAGGAGGCGGCATCACTGGAGACCAAGAATACAAACCCTGGAGTTCAGGTCCTGGCTCTGCCACTTACTGTCACCTGTGACACCATGCCTGGCCTCTCTGTGTCTCAGTTTCCTCATTTGTGAATATTGGGAAGAGACAATGAAAAGCACTCAGGATGATGCCTGGCACACAGCAAGTGGCACATGCCTGCCTGCTGCCCCTGGCACGTCACAGAGCGTGTGTTCGGGAATTCTTGGAGACACTCGACGGTGCGGAGCAGGTCAACAGTGTGACTCCTCACTGGGCTTCCATCAGCTGATGGTCTGCCAGTGACTGAGAGGTGGTCAGGAGCTCTGTTCACACATTTGGAAGCCATGTTGCCAGGCGCCTGCACGCTCAAAACTGCCGTACCTTCCCGGTGTACTGAACAACACCTGAATGTCAATGAATATAACCTCTTTAATCTCAAACAACACTTTTGCTTTTTGAAGTCTTTAGGGTGTGGGGGACACAGAGCAGGTGTCTGATGTGACGTAATTACATATAAGTTTTTGTTGGGTAATTTATTTTACCCACTTTTTTTGTTGTTGTTGTACCGGGGATTGAACTCAGGGGCACTCCACCACTGGGTCACATCCCCAGCCCTTTCTTGTATTTTATTAGAGACAGGGTCTCACTGAGTTGCTAAGTGCCTCGACATTGCTGAGGCTGGCTTTGAACTCGCAATCCTCCTGCCTCAGCCTCCCAAGTGCTGGGATTACAGGCGTGCGCACCACCACGCCTGGCTGGTAATTTATTTTAAATAGATTTACTGATGTTTGGCATACAACAAACTTCACATATTTAGAGTTTATAATTCAATAAATTTTGCCACATGCAGACACTTATAAAAGACTATCACAATTAAGATGGTTAGCATCTCCCTCACCAAAGAGTGACCTGTACTCCTCTCTCACTGATAAAGGAGGGTCTTCCTCCTGGGACGGTATGCCTGGGCAACGCCGGCTCCGCTGCCTCCCGCCCAGCCCTCCACCCTCTCATGCTGCCACATGGCAGCCCCCTCCCAGCACCACTGGCCCTGGCAGGGCTGCTCCCCACAGGGAAGAGCCCCCTGGTCTTCTGGGGCAGCCAAGTCCCCTCTCTGCCCACAGTAGCTGTCCTGCCACTTCTGTCCAAGGGCCCTGGCAGTCTCTGCTGCCATATCCATGTCTCCCACACTGTCACTATCAGTGGTCTCACGTCCAATCTCCTGCTGGTCTCTGTGACCCCTTCTTTGCAATCCCTGCCCCAAGTCCAATGGCAGGATTAGAGATGGAATGAAATCACACGCTTCCCCAAATCGACTCATTCACAGCCTGCGTCTGGGGACACTGGCAGGCGGCATTAATGGATGCTGGACACTGAAAACCTGAATACATCTAAAGAAACATGCTTTTCCTTTTAAATATTGAAGGTGACCTGAACAGCACACAGACCCTTTCAGACCTTCAAGGCCCCGAGGGAACCAGCCCTAAGAATCACAGGAGCTGTAACGAGCGCCGCAGATACCGGGAGGGAAAGGTCTCCAGAGCACCCAGGGTGCTTCTCGAGGAATCCAGCTTCCACTCTCGCTTTGCTTAGCAGCCTTTTGTTTAACCAGCCAGCACCCAGGCCAGCCCCGGGGTGGGGGGCGGGGGGGTTATGGCTTTAAGTGGATTATTTGTCTTCAATGGCTTAGTAAATTACATTCAAATAGCAATTTGATAAAGAAACAAAAAATCACAGCATAGATGAAAGGGGGCTTCTGCTTTAATGGAGCTCAACCCAGACAATTCATGTCATCACCCTGGGCAAGGTATATGAGGCAGGCAGCAGCCATATACCAAAGGCCAGTCCTGGCCGCCTACCTCAGCCCAGAGCCTGTGCCCACTCAGGATAAGTCGATTCATTTCCAAGTCAAACAAGAGCACCTCCCTCTCTGTAGAATAGGCTGTGGCTCTGCGAGGCCCCTGGGGTTTGCTGGAAGGACACTGTCAAGCCCCGTTCCAACCCACAGGGAAGCACAGCAGAGGGCCACTCCAGCGCAGCAAAGCCCCAGCTGGGAGGGCAGGCTCTGGGAAGCTCTGGACCCTGGCAGGCCTCCTGGCCCTGGCTCCCTGCTCCTTTGTAAGCCCCCCGTGCCAGCAGGCCTGACCTGCAAATCAACTTCTTCCCGATTCCCAAGTCTCCAGACCAGATGGGGAGAGAAAGGAAGGAGCCAGAGATCTGGAAAGGCCACTTAGAAAACTTCTCTGGCTGACCTGCAGGAGCAAGGGAAGTTCCAGCAGATGGGGTGGGAGCACGGCAAACTTCTTCCTCCAAGCTCAGGACAAGGCCTTGAGCTCGTCACCTGCAAAATTGGACACTTTCCCTTCTTCCTCCAGCAGAAATCCAAGTGGAGACCCAGTCGGAAAACACCAACCCATAGGTAGAACTTTCCAGGTTGCGGTGGGGTGCTCAGCTGCCTCACCAGCTGGTTTCAGGACATCATGGAGAAAGGATGGCTGCCTAGACTGCAGTGGTCATGCTGCGGCAGACTGGGCAGCGTAGAGCTGCCACAGCCCAGGCTTCCCTGGCCCTGGGGTCAGCTGAGAAACTTCCAGGGCCACCAGGAAGAGTCAGCCTTCAGTTACCCTCGGAGCATTCAAGGCCCATCCTGCCTCACCAGCCCTCCCAAGCTGCCCCAGGGACTCCTCCATCATGACCATCTGCACCCACAGCTGGAAAAGCCCCGAGGACACAGCCAAACCCTGAAGCCTAAGGGCTTCAGGACCCAGGCTTGCCCCTAGCCTGGAGGACCTGGGTCCTGTCACTCTTCCTCCAGGGACTCTGGCCGCCTCACCCCACAGGCCAGGACTGGGACAGCTGGGCCCTGAGGCCTGAAAGCTCCCATGGGCTGGCACCAGGCAGAAGCACGAAGAGGAGAGTAAAGGCCAGGCAGGACCAGGGCAGAGACAGGCTCTGGAGGCCCGGGGTCCACCAGCCCAAGGAGGCAAGCCCCCAGCCTGCCCTCTGCCCGCCCTGGTTTCTACCTACAGGATGCAGGGGTGGGGCGCAGCTCTAGGCTCCCCGCTTTGCCAGTGTGCAGAGGAAGCGACTCCCCAGCCAGCAGTTTGAGAGCATCTTCTTCAGGACTGTGATGGGTGATGAATGTGGTTCTGATTAATACAACAAAAGAGGACGTTCGGCAAGTTTCGTCTCAGGTTATTTCAGTACTACCCTGTCTTAGTCACTAATTAAGAAAACAGCGGCTCAGATAGACTCCTTGACAGTAAGTCTGCTGGGCCAGACCGCATCACATGGCCCAAGCACTCCCAAGAGCACCGGGCAAATCCGGGTGATGTTTTCTGAGCTTTGGAAAAGAAGACAAATAGAACTCTTTTAAGCAGATCCTGGCAGGCTCGTACGTTGCCTTACAGAAGCCCAGAGCTAATTTAGCTAATGCTCCCGCTGTCTACCCAGAGACTAAGCCATCATCCTGCACCCGCCATTTGCAAGAGGTCTGCTCTGATGGTGATGTGCAAATCAAGGAGGGGTGCCCCGCTCCGAGGCCTAGAGGCACAGCAGGCACGAGGCCAGCCAAGGCCAGCCTGCAACGGCAGGGAGGGCCCAGCGTGGGCCTTGGCTGGGTTTCAGCCCCTCTGCTGGGGGCCTCCTCCACCATCCTTCAGCTGCACTCCATCCCAGGGCTTGCATCCCTGTCCCCTGGGCCCCAGGCTTCCCACCAGCTCTGCAGCACTCACTGTCCTCATGATCCACAGCCCATACCAAATGCCCCGCGGGAAAGGCCCTGGGGTGGGGGGGTCTCATGTTGCCTCTTCCTGCAGATGAGGACACAGGTGCAGAGCCCTTGGTGGCTCACGGGGTCCCACCTCAGGTCTCTGTGAAGGCAGCCCTCGCGTGCAGTGCACAATTAGCCATGTGAGCAGTGGTCCCAGAGCCAGAGACTGCAAGACCCTGTAGCCATCTTGCATCCGTCTTCCATTTCTCTAAAGCAGAGATGCTGCTGCACCTGGCTCCCTGGCCCTGCTCAGCCACTCTCCTACCACACTCTGGTCCCCTCCGTCTGCCTTCCTGCCTCCTCCACCCACGGCCCCTGTGCTGTCCTGCACTCCAACGCCTCCCAACAGTTCTCAGAGATGAGACCATGCAGACCTTGTCCGTCCCTTCCCTCTTTGCAGGCTCTTCTACCGACCACCCTCTGAAGTCCCGAGTGGTCGGGGCCACACCCTGCATAGTACCTAGTGGTGTCAGGACTCCTGACTTCCTGAGGGTTAAACTTTCTCCTCTGCATCCACCTGGGCACTGTAAGCCCCAGAGAGATGAGCAGGAATTTGCTCTAGAACATTCTTACCTGTTGGTAAGAATTCTCAAGTAGAATAAGATAGCCAAGAGTCAAATTCACAATGTAAATATGTGTACAAAATTTCCCTTTAAAAGACAGTTCCTATAATTCTAGTAACATGTTTTCTTTGAATTTTAGTTTTTCTGTATTTTTCAACTTCACAGGGGTATAACTGGAAAGTAGAAATTGCGTACATCCAAAGTATACAACATGATATACAATGTGATGTTTTTCAGCACACGTATGTGGTAAACAGTCCCCACAATCAAGTTCATCAGCACCTCCACACCTCACATAGCTACCTGCATGTGTGACAAAAACACCTAAGATTCATGAAATTCACCTTAGCAAATTGCCACCCTACCACACAGAATTTTAACTATAGTCACAGTGCTGTCCCATCTCTAAAGCTTAGTCATGCTATGTAACCAAAACTTTGTCCCCCTCGACTGACATCTCTCCATCTCCTAACCCATAGCCCCTGACAGCCACCATGCCAAAAGTTCTATGAGTTCAACTCTTTGATTTCCACACATAAGTGAGATCCTACAGTGGCCATCCTCTGTGCCTGGCTTTTATCACTTGGTACAATATCCTCCAGATTCATCCATGTTGTTGCAAATGACAGAATAATCTTCTTTTTTAAGGTCAATTACTATTCACACCTAAATATTATATACTAATAAATATTGCATAATGCATATAATGTTAGATATTACATAATTAATACACATGAAGTACTTATCACACGTCTCCACGCATTCACACGTCAACGGGCATGTAGGTTTTGTACGTATCTCAGCTCTCATGAATAATGCCACAGTAAACAAGGGAGTGCAGGGACCTCTTGTAGATACTGATTCCACTTCCCTCAGATTCCAATAAGTGGAATTGCTAGTGGCAATTCTAATTTTTAATTTTTGAGGAACCTGCAAACTGTTTTCCATAACAGTTGTGCCAGTTTATACTTGCCCCAACAGTGTACAAGCAGAAAAGCCACTTACACATTTAGCTGCACAGGGAGACGTGCAGAAGGCAAACTGAGCACTGTGAGTAGCTGTGACATCGTCAGGAGCAACACGAATGCCCTTCGACAGAAGGGTGGATAAGGTACAAGGGTTCAGACAGTGTAACGACTCGGTGTGCAGATAAACGAAACACAGCTCTAGTTATCAACTGAATATGAAAAATATAAAGTTGAATTAAATAAAGCATTGTGAAAGAATATTTAAGTATGATTTAATTTATAAAAGTTTTAGAATGTGGATTCATTTGATACTACATTTGCTTATGGATATATATATGTATATGGCACTAATCCATGTTTAGAAATAATAAAAACCAAATTCAAGGTATTTATCTCTGGAGAGGAAAGAAAAGCTTTCAATGATATATGTAAAATTTAATTTCTAAATAAGAAATAAACAAAAGGCCTGAAGCAACAACGATAAAAAGTTTTCAGATGTGCTAGTGCTGGGTACTAAGTATGCAGGCTCTCGTTACATTGTTATCTACACTTTTCTCTGTGTGTGTATATATCTCTCTCTCTATTTTTTTTTTTTTTTTTTTTTTGGCTCAGGAGACTGAGGCAGGAGGATCATGAGTTCACTTTTCTGTATATTTAAAATTTTTCATAATTAACAGAAAGGACCAAGGACTCATTTGAAATGGCCTTTTCTAGTCACCATCAGCCTTTCCATTTGAAGGGCCCATTAATCTATGTGGCCCAGAGCAGGGCAGGTCCACCTGCCCTTTGATGTCATGGGAGCCTGGCCGCCATGCCCTCAGGCCAGCCCTGCACAGCCCTTCTGCCTGGCACCCAGCGTGGAAGGCAGGTATTCCTCCTTCAGTCCTGCACCAGGGACTGTGTGTCTGCCCGCCGAGGAATGCCAGCATCTCTCAGGTTTTTGGGAGAAGCACAAAAGAATGACCGTCGGGGGGAAGAACTATTCCTCTCCCTCAGTGACTGGCCAACCCCAAGGCCTTGTGACACTGTGAGTCGCCTTAGAACGGCACACCACGTTCTACAGAGGACCGACCTACTTTTCCTTATGACAAAACACAGGTTAAAAATGACCAAGGATTTACTAAATGCAAGTCACTTACATATGACATGTGCTTTGTAAAAACAGGACATCAGGAAAGGAACAAGTTTCCTTCCATTTTTATAGTAGAGAAATTGTGGGAAAAGGAACAATTTTTAATTACATCATTAAATTTTCCAAATAGATTTTGGCACCTACAATAAAAACCAAGATGAATGGCCTTGTGGCCTTGGCTTCCCCGTGTGTATGTATTTATGTAGATGGATTTCTGAGGCCCTTCAAGTGACGGGAACTGTTTCTTATCCTTTGCTCAGATTCAAGAACATTGACTTCAGCTGTGCAAGCAAAAGCTTTGCTTGATTTTCTCTGAAATATTCATCACCAGGCCATCGCGTGATACAATTACCCACCAGGAATGCAGAGCACGGTCCTTTTGCAATTCACACCAACATGCCCACGTTTGGACATGGGCTAGTAATGAGGACAGTAAATCACATGTCATTATGCAGCCAGATTCCAAAGCCTAAGTGGGCCTGGTGCTCACCCAGCCAGCATCAAAGTGACTGATCTATTATCTCTGTGCCCATCTAGATTATCTTCTGCCAGACAGTTATTGGCATGTGTCCATCCATGTCTGAGAACATCCCAGCTGGTTAAATGACAAAGGTCACATCCAATAAAATTCAGTGACTCACAGGGCTAACTCTGGCCTCTGCAGCCTCGGGAGGAGAGCGGGGAAGGAGACGGCTGCCAAAGTCTGCTGCCTGCTCCCAGGACGCTCTGCTTGCTGCTCTCAAAGCATCAATACTTTCTAACTGGAACCAGTCTCTTAAACCACATGGCACAAGAGAAAAACATGAAATTATGAAATACACTGAAATAATTTTTAAAATTCTTAATGGATATTTATTCTTCAGTTAATGTATCAGCCAGGGTTCTCTCAAGAAACAGAACAGGACACACAGGTGCGCGCGCGCGCGTGTGTGTGTGTGTGTGTGTGTGTGTGCAGGCATGCAAGAGAGACAGGGTGAGGGTGATCTGGAGGAAGTGGAGGCCTGCTGAGGACAGAATTTGGCAGGACAGGCTGCAGCCTAGAGCCTGGGAAGACCACGGTGGACTCCCTTTTTCTCCTGGAGGCGAGTCTCTGGCCCACACAGGCCGTGAGTGGCAGGATGAGGCCCATCTACACTAGGGAGGGCTGGGTGCTTTGTGCAAAGTCCCTGGTTTCACTGTTCATCTTATCCCCAAATACCCTCACCTGAACTTCCAGAATGATATTTGCCCAAATACCTGGGCATGGTGGCAAAGCTGCGTTGACATGACAACACGCTTTCACAACCAACTGCTCAGATCAAGGTCCCTCTGCCATTTCAAAGAACATTTTCTGCAGTGCTTGTTTCTAGGTCCTTTAAATGTTCAATTAATTAACAAGAAGCCAACACTGCCTGAGGAGCTACAAATTCCTATGGCTCTCAGATGGGAGGTGGCCCCCAAGTTCCTTCAGTGGACACTCTGGGAGCCTGGAGAGTCTGAAGTAAGAGCTCTGCCAGGCCTCTCTGGACAGCTGCTCTGGGATCTGCTCTGGACCTGCCAGGAAGGGCTGACCCTGAAATGCAAAAATGCCCCCCAGAGAAAGCCACTTAGGACTCAACCATGAAGGATGACCTTAATTTACATGCAAGTTTCCACAGGGGTCTCGAGACAGCTGTGCGGTCCCCCAGGCAGGCACTCCAAGAAGACTGCCTGTGGCCCAGCAAGGATCCCAGGGCTATCTGTCACCAAGACGCATGGCAGAGGCAGCTCCTGTCACAAGGGCACACCACATGGACACACTGCCTGCAAATGCCTGTCCCCTTCACGGATGAAATCAGACGTCCTAATGCTGCTCTGTGGGACTATGGGCCAGCAAGGGTGCTAGGTGAGGGAGCAACCTGCTGAGCTCAGCTCAGCTGCCCTTGTGACACACCCTCCCTGTCCCCAAGCTGAGCATCACCCGGCCTATGACTGGCATGTCTGAAAGACACTACACAGCCCCTGGACCTCTGGGCACAGTGTGAGAGGTACTTCCACTGCCCTGTCAAAACTAAGAAACCTATTTTTTAAAATTCTGCCAAGGACACTCCTGGCAAGTTCAAAGGGAAAAGATCTGGCTGTGGGCCCTGATTATTTTTTCTTTGAAGCAAGAACGACACCATACCAATTAATAACTCACAGCCTCGGTTCCCTCTGTGGAGCCAACTCAGCCGAAGGGCAGCAGGTTGGAGTGGGCAGGCGAGCTGCCGCTCTGGGGGAAGGGCTGGGGCGCCTCAGGCGGCACTCCTGGGAGGCCTGCAGGTGCCCCCACCGTGGGTGCCCATGGCCCCCGCGGGCGCCACCATGGGCCCTGCCAGGCCTCCCGGGTGGCCCACCCACTCCCTCCCAGGACAGATCATGCTTTCCTGGCAGAGAAGCCGCTCCGCCTGTCCCCATGTCTGTAAGGTCGAGTGTGGCCTCCTTGCCAGGAGGCTCGAGGCTGCTGCAGGTGCCCCCTACTGCTCCCACACTACGTCCTGGGGCCATGTCACCCCAGGGCACAGCAGGACACATGTGTACAGCACACCCTTATTTGTTGGCCTCCCCAGGACTCCGTTCTCTGGGCCCTGCTCCTGTGTCCATGCAACACCTCACCCAGACATGGCGCCCAGTCAAGCCCTATGTTCCTGTGGGAAGGGCAGCTGCTGCAGCCAGACACGTGATGTGGTGTGAATCGTCCTTGTCTCCACCCCCGACCTCTCACCTACAGAGCAGCAATTACAACACCTTCTTCCCAGTACTGATCCCAGAAAGAAATAGAGGTGGGTTGTTTAAGCAGCAGAAGGACCAGTACCTAAAGCAGGTAGCTGGAGGAAGGTGAAGGGATGACATGCTAATGCCTCATAGGAGCAGCCAGCTGAAAATTGTCACAGAGGGACAGCTCAGGCCCAAGTGAACCTCAGTCTCCTCCACTGGGAAATGGCGGAGCTGAGCTGCAGAGACTAGGCCCCTGGGCTCTGAGCTGCCAGGACCATTCTGCAAAGGCGACAGCAGCCTGACAAGCCCCTGGACCACTGCACAGAGCCCCGGTGCGTCCACGGCCCCCAAGATGCCTCCCGCATCCCGCTCTGCTCACTCCCTCTGCATGGCCATCTGCAAATGATCCCTGCAGAAACCAACAAGGTGGCCGCCAAGGGAGCAGAAGGCTTCCACCTGCCAGCAGGAGGTGAGCTTCTCAGGCCATGTCCACCTGGAGAGGGGACAAAGCCACTTTTCCCCTATGACAAAACAACAAAGGGCATTTGCCTAGGCCAACATGTTTTCAATTTCACTGACTAGGATTTCCCAAAGTTACTCAGCTATAAAATATGTGGGAGGGACAACAGTGGCAGAAATAAACAGACATGTCACCCCGGAAAGTCACCCAGATGGAAAAACCCAAGTATCTCGAACGCCTCTGACTGTAAGCTCCTTGGGACGGGGCAGAGCCTCACGTGGCTGGGGTCCTCCATGCCTGGCTCTGCGTGGAGGCTGGCAGGGTGGGGGACCAGGTGTCTTTTCTTAGCACCCTAACAGAAACAGAGCCTCTTGGGGGTGCACCCAGGAATCTTCCAGCTCCTTGGAGGACGCTCTCAGGAGGCAAAGGTGGAGGGCCACTTGCTGGCGTAAGCTCCAGAAGCGAGGCCCTGACCACCCTCCTGCCTGGGTCCCCCTAGGTACAGCACAGCACTTCTGCACACAGCAGGGATTCAAAAATGACAAAGGTAACGAGACAGTGAATTAATTAATGCTCTGCCAAAGTTCCATGTTCTGTACATAACTGGTAGCTTCACACTGTCCTGACTGCTGAGCCTCACTGAGGACTGAGCGTTTAGGGGCTCAGACCACCAGCCTCAAACACTTTGACCTGTCCCCTTGTAAATTAGGTTGTTAACGTGACTTTTATTGCTTTGAAACTAATCTGAACAAAAGGAATCCACGCTCATCTAATGGTCTTCTCTGGGGAATCACCAGAGTTGGCAGAAAATAGGACAACAGTGAGCAGGGTTTCTAATGGGCCGAAACGAGGAAAAGCGCAGAGCACTGAGCCCAATGCCTGGAACAAGAGGGCTTTACAACACTCAGCCTGCCCACGGATCCTGTCCCCCGCCTGCTGGGACTACCACATTCCACGTAGGCCTCACTCCTTCCAAAGCACTCCTCAGGCCGGGCCTTCAGGGCATGTGTGTGTGTGGCATCCAGTTAGGACCTCTCAAGACCCCCAACACAGACAGCACAGGAAGAAGGCGCCCCCGCACCCCACCCAGCATCCTCAAGGACGGACATTTGGCTGAAGCGGTTTCGTTCATTACCTCGCTGCCCTCTGCCCACGTGCTGCTGCATGGTTCTGCAGCAGACCCAGCATCGCCTCACACCCAGAGACAGCTTCATCCAGAGCTAAGGCTCCATCCCAGGAAGACTAGCAAAAGACCATGATCCCACCTAAAAGGTCAACCAGGCTCCCTTAGGACGACCTAGCGTGCCTCCGAATCACGTCTGCTCACCGTTGCTGCCTGGCTCGGGCTCCAGGTGAAGCACACGCTGCAGTCGCCTCTCAGGCCTTTTCACGTTTCTGCCTCCCTTCCCCTAGAATGGAGTCCTCCATATTTCACCACATCAGGAGGCAGAACGTCTGTGGTCTCCTTGTGAGGCTATGATGGATTGGCGGGTCCAGCTGTTGCCAGGCAGGGCCATCCATCAAAACGTTCCCTGCAAGTTCCAGCCCAGGTGTTGCCAGCAGGGCCACCCACTGCGAGGTTCCCTCTGCTGGCTCCCGCACTGCAGGCGAGCACTGCCCCACCCATGCCTTCCTAGAGCAACGCGGCGCCGTTCATTCTCTCTGTGTTCACAACTGCGTTTCTTCTTTAAGGAGGTACATTTCCTCAAAAACCTATCTAATGCAAGGAAAGCAAAGGGCTTGCCTGAGTCTTTCCTCTTATTTGTTAGTTGGTGCCTTAGCAACTTTGAAGGTAAATGAGTATGGGTTTTACTAACACGGCTCAGGATGCCAGCATCTGGCCGGTGCCAACTCATGCCAGGTGTGTCCACGGAGGCCCAATCCTTCCAGGGAAGCTTGATGCTAAACTGCTGTGGATGGTTTCCCTGACTTTCTCTTCCTGTGCCTGTGGTTTTCTTCTGGTTTTGAGTTGAAATAAAGGCAAGCATGACGTACATATTAACGAAGGGTCTTTATTCTGCTTGACATTCCCCTGAAGACAAAGCCCACTCACACGGCTCCATGAGGCTACAGCTGCAGACCACTGCTCTTACTTTTTGTTTTGCTTCAACCATGCCCCATGACTTATCTGTCCATGCTACTGTTGATGGATACCTAAGACCAAAGAATTGTATTCAATTCTGATTACTATTCACTCACAGAGCTGCAAGTGGTGACCAGAGTGGACAGGGCAGCTCTGAGGACATGTCAGTGTGGAGTGAACACCTGTGTCACGGGGAATGCACCTGCTCAGCTTCCCAATCAAAGCTCAGTTCCTTTCCAAAGTTGATATACAGGTTTACACTCCCACCTGTCTACCTCCCTGAAATGTGGTATTTTACCTTTCACTCTGATGCAGAGGGTCCTTCCCTCACCTGAAGACACACTCAGAGCTCGCTGCAGGCCAAGCATTCCCTGCGGGGCCTTAGGCTAATGGTTTTGTTCGGAGGGTCTCCCCTGAGCCTCACCACCCAGGAAAACCTTGGCATCTTGTCTCTCTCAAGTACTTGGAAGGGTCTCAAACATGGAAGCTCAAGTTCACTGGATTTGAAAAATATGACATCAGGGTTCCACTAACTTTGGGTTTATGTTTTGACACCCCCCCACCCCGGGCATCTAAGGATTTCTAGCCAACACTTTAAAGGATTTTTATCACCTTTTATTTTTTGATGTATGATTTAAAACAGAGTGAGGCATGCTGTTTGATGAGTCTGGTCAGAAGAACACCCAGTGCTACCCACATCCCCATCCTGCCAGGGGCTCCTGCCGCCCACGGCCGGTGAGGGCGACTCCTGTCCTGACTCCACCGCAGGGCACTGCGCCCATGGTTCCAGAGCGCCATGTGCGTGAAGCACGCAGCCCTTCCCAGTGTGCTGAGCTCTGCTCTGGGGGGTCCACACGCGGCTCTGGGACTCCCCACGTGGTCGCTGAGCAGCGCTGCAGCGTCAGTCTGCCCACCCGTCCTTCTGCTGTTAAAGACGTTTCTGGGTGCCAGCTGACACAGATGACGCAGCACGACTGCTCTTGTACAGCAGTGTGTGTGTGTGTGTGTGTGTAAACATTTATTTCCTGTGTGAATACTAAGGCAAGGAGCTGTGGAGCCACAGAGGAGGTGAAGTTCTGTCCTCAGGGAACAGCCAGTTTTCCAATGTGGTGGCACCACCTAATGCTATGCCTGGCTTTGAAGGGGGCAGTTTTGAAGGGGGCACCGAACCACAGGAGGCTCCATACAGCCTGGGGGGGTCCCTGGTCACAAGGTGTCATGACCTCTCCTGAGTCCCTGCTCGCTCTGCAGTCACCTTGCCTCACTATTCGTCATCACCTTCTGCCCACACCACTCTTGTTCTGGCAGCTCACAGAGAGCCTAGCGATCACCAGGTCGCGCTCTCCAGTTGACTTCTTTCACAAGATGCCATCTCCACATGAATTTTGGAATAAATGTGCCAGTTTCTACAAAACGGCTTGGTGGGATTTGGAACTGCACGGACCCTGCACGGACTGGGGCAGAGCGCCGGCTTCGCCCGCCGAGCCTTGCGTTCCTCAGCCTGGCTCGCCTCACCGCCTGATCAGGTCTGCTTCAACCTCTCCCAGCCACGGTCCTCAGACCTACCTTGAGACGCATCAGTTAAATTTCTTCATAAGTATTTTTATGGTTTTTGAAGTTACTATTAGTATTAGTTTCTAATTTTCATTTTCTAGTGTCCATTGCTAATATGCAGAAATACCACTGAGTTTGGCATATTAGCCTTGTATCCTGCATTGTTGTTGGGTTTTTTTTTTTTTTTTGGGGGGGGGGGTGCTTTAAGATTTTCTAACTGTGCAATCAAATCAACTAGACAGGTAACTTTCCCCTTGCCTTTTATTTCACTTTCACACCCAACTGCCCTGGCTATGCCTTCCAGTATAGCCTGAGTGCAGGTGAGGAGAGTGAAGGTTCCTGCCTCCTCCTTGCCTCGAAGGAAGCAGGTGACGACGCCACCACGAACGGTGATGCAAGCTGTAAGGTCTCCTGATGTCTTTTCACACTGTGGAGTTCCCGTCTATGCTTGTTTGCTGAGAGTTTTTATCATGGGTGGGGACTGGATCTTGTCAAAATGCTTTTTCTGCATCTAGTGACATGATAGCATGGTTTTCTCCTTCACTCCACTAATGTGGTCAATTACACTGATTGGTTTTTGAATGCTAACTCAACCTAGCATGTGTAGGATAGATCCAACTTAGTCCCAATATGTTATCGTTTTACACGTTAGTTGATTCAAGTTGCTAATGTTTTCAAGGATTTTTGCAGTAGGTATTGTTTTCTAATTGTCCTACAATGTCCTGTCTCCTTTTGGGATCTGAACTATGGAGACTCCTAGAAAGAGCTGGGAAATGTCCCTTCCTCCTGTGTGTTCTGAAGGAGCTTGTGTAACAGAGGTCTTACTTCTTCCTTAGTGTCTGGGAGTCCCCCACTACAGTCCCTTGGCCTGAGGCTGCGTTTCTCAGAGGTTCTTAAGGAGGAGTGTTCTTGCCTGATGCTCCAGCCTTTCAGACTTCCTGTTCCTTCCTGTGCAGATCCACCCGCTGCATCCTTCATGCAATCGTCCATTTCATCCAAGTTGTTAAGTCTGCTGTTATAAAGTTGCTAATGATATTATCTTTTTAATTTCTGTAGAATCTCTAGAGATCTCCCTTCTTTTGTGTATGATGTTAGTACCCTATAGAGAGACACACACATTTTCATTTTCCCTGACTAGCCTGGGCTGGAGTTTTTCAGGATTATTAATCTTTTGATCTTGCTGATTTCCTCTATTGCTTGCCCAGGTTCTATTTTACTGGTTCTGCCCTCTTCATTTTTATTTTCTTCCTTCTACTTCCTTTAAGTTGAATTGCCTTCCCGCATCCCCAGTGTCTGAAGACAGAGGCTAAAATTACTGATTTTAAATGTTTTTTTTTTTTCTTTTTCCTTCTCACATATATGGGCTTTTAAAGGCATGCATTAGCTTTCCAGGCACTGCTTTAGCTGTATCTCACAAATTCGAGTATGTTGTATTTTTATTATCCAATCAGTTGAAGATATTTTCTAAACTCCCTTTGGCTTCTTCTTCTTCTTCTTTTTTTTTTTTTTTTTTTTTTTAGAAGTGTGCCACTTAGTCTTCAAAACTTTGAAGGATTTTTAGCTATCTTTCTGATTTCTAACTTAGTTATGTTATGGTTCAATAACACATTCTGTATGATTTTAACTCTTCAAATTTTTAGATGTACTTTATGGTCTAGAAAATAGATAACCTTGGTGGCTGGTCACTGTGCACTTAGAATGTTATACCAGGTATTTGCAGCTGATGAATGTATTATTTTATAAATGTTAACAAGATCAAGGAAGCTGCATGATAATTTCATTTAAATCTTATGCATCTTTACTTTTTTTTTTTTTTTTTTTTTTTTGTCTATTCAATCTAGTAATGACTGAGACTGAAAAACAAAAATCTCTAGTTATGACTATGGTTTGTCCACTCCTTTCAAGCCTGTCCATTTGTGTGTCATGTCACTGAAGTGTTCATATTCAGGTAGTCATGTCTTTGGGTCATTTAAAACAGTCCTTATTCAGCCCTGGTAGAAGGCCAAAATGTGTCCTGAACTCTCTTCCATCAGATACTGATGCAGCCAGCCTTCCTTTGGTATTTGCATGGTGCATCTCCTCTATCCTTTCTCCTACCCAGGTCACTATATTTAAAGAGGTCACTTATAAACACCAGAGGGTTGGGTCCTGCTAGCTCACTTGGTCTGACAATCTCTGGCACACAACTGAAGAGTTCAGTCATTTACATTTAACATCACTGGATGTGACTGGACTTGAGTCTATTATCTACCTTTCTGCTTCTGATGATCACATCTGTGTTCTGTTTCCCTTACACTTTCTGCCTTCTTTTGGATTAAAACAATATTTTGCAGTACTCCATTTTATCTTATAATATTTTACAACTGGGTGTTTTTTTGCTAGTGGTCATTCCAGGGTTTATAAATAATATCTCTTTGACTGACCTCAGTTTATCTTTAAGATTACAGCCATATCATGCCACTTCACATATAAGAACTTTATAAGAGTATACTTCTACTTACCCATCCCTTCTCTTGAGATACCATAAAAATGTTTATAAATACTTTCCTAGGATTTTTACTTGTTTTCAATGGGAAGTTGCCTATTTCACTGACATTCTAGAATGAAACTCCAATCTTTCTTTATTACAATGGCTGCTCACCCCTCACCTGCCCACTCAGTAGTAATAGGCCCAAGCCACGGCAAGGCCGGCTCTCCTGTCTGTATGCGTAAGGAGTCTGCAGGGCCTCTGCACAGCTGACCTCCCGCTCCCCGGCAGGGGTCATCCATGCCCCTGCAAGCCCTTGCAGCCACGATGCCCTCTACCACGCTCACCAGCTCCAGAGGGGAGGGAAGCCCACAGGAGCACCCACCACGAGGAAGACTGCAGGAGAAGACTTCCCGACTAGGCAGGATTCGCCACGAAGAGGCTGCCTGTGAGGACGACAGTCACCTCGCCACAGGTGTTTCAGTGAAAGCCAGACAATCAGCGAAAGGGGACATGGCAAAAAGGAGGGGCTCCTTTCAGCAACACCTCAGGACCACAAGGCAACTCCACACTCCCTTGACGACAGTGCCAGGGAGCTGTGCCCCACAACTGTGCCGCGCTCTACCTCCCTGTCCACTGGCTTCTCTGCTCGACAGTCCCAGGGTGGCTCCTGTTTCTCAGCAGGGAAGCTGGAGCACCGGCCACTCTCTCTCTCTCCCCAGCTCTCCAGGGAGGGCCACGCTAGGACACACTAGTGTGATCTTCCCTCTTTGTTTACATTTATCCTAAAAGCAAAAGTCTCACAGTATGTACTGAAATTGCCTCGTGTTCCTTCTGGGAAAGGCTAGAAGAGAGAGAGAGAGAGAGAGAGAGAGAGAGAGAGAGAGAGAGAGAGAGTACAAACACCACTGGCAGAGGAGAGGGGAGTGGGCTTGCGGCCAGGAGCACAGGCTTCTCCCCTGGGTGTTGCCGCCTGAAGCGCTTGGAGCAACGGAGCTCCTACACCTGGGCACTGCCCTGCACCGCTGCACGCCAGCCCACTCACCTCAACAAGGTGGGAAACAGCCCCGTGCTCGTGCTCTGTCCCCATCAGGGGTGGCTGGAAGAATCAAAAACGACCCCTGCGGACAGCCCTGGCATGACAGGCAGCTGTGCAGGGCAGGGTTCCCTAAGATAGAGGGTACACTGGGCAGGGCAAGGGACAGCTCTGACAACCAGCTCCAGGAAAGAGTGCCAGCAGGGGCAGAAGAGGCCCAGGTGGCACCCTGAGCACACGCCGTGTGCCAGGCCAGGCACACACTTGCTTTTACTGTCCCCAGCCACAGCACACGGCTGTCCTCTTCACTTTAAAGGAACTCTGAAGATGGGCAGACCCGGGCACTAAGCGCAGCCAGTTACTCCCTAGAGAGCCATCTCTGGCCCTCCCGAGCAGCCAAGGAGCTCTACCCAGCGCTCAGCACACTTCTGCCAGCCCCGGCTTCGGGCTCAGGGGTGCAGCTGTCACGCTGCCTGTCCAGCTCCCCCCACACGCGGAAGGAGCACCCCCAAGAGTCCAAGAACAGCACCACCAGGCGTGGAGCTGGGCTGAGCAGGCCGCCGAGCCCCCGCAGGTCAGAGGCACAACCGCCGCCACTTCACATCCATTTATTTTGTATTAATCTCGCTCCAGTACTCGGGTCATTTCTTTTCTCATAGAAGCACCCACTTCTCAGATGACTCTACGACCTGTTCTTTCCGAACCAGACTTTTACCACAGACCCCTCGACTGACCCAAAACATTCCTAAAAGGGAAGCCCAAACTGCTTGCCCCACGTCACCCCTCTCAGCCCGGAGCAGCCAGGAGGGTCATCGTCCATTTCCCTACAGCAGTGAGGGCTCCCTTATCAGAGGGGGAAAGGGACAGGGCAAAAGGACAGGCAGCTGATTACCAAAGAAAGGGGAATGGACAGATAACACTCCCCATCACCTCAGGGGAGGGGAGGACAGCCCCTGCGGCTCTCCTCCTGCCTTTGGTCTTGTAGGCAAGAGAAGAAAGGACACCTAGAATCCACAAAGGGGCAGCGCACACCCACTCCCTTGGCACCAGCTCTGGACCCCCTGCTCTCCAGAGGAGTCTCTCTCTCTCTCTCTCTGTTTTCTTTCTATCTCTTAAATAAACGTATTCTCTTGGAAGGAGGAAAAAGAAAAAAAGGAGCAGCCAAAAGCACCCCCGGCAGCAGGCAGTGGGGGCTCACCACCATGCCCTGGGAGGACCAGAGCCACAGGACGCCAAGCAACCAGGCCACAGGATGGCAGGAAAGCTGCCCTTCACACCTCAGCCACAAAGACCAGCCCAGGACCCAGGCTCTGAGTCCCCAGGAGAAGTCCACACTCACCAGGGACAGAGAAAGCAAGTCTGGGCAGAGGAGATGGCATGTGCCCATAGAAGGAACCCAAATGGTGGGCTGGGGCTCGGCTAATGGAACAACATGACCAAGTGTGCCAGCTTCCCACACAAACTCACCCCTTCTTCTTTGATAAGAGAATCTGGACTTTTTAGCTGGGCCAATAGTCCCCTGGACCCAGGAATAAGTGGCCATGTGCCCATTCTCCTCTGCAGCCAGGCGTGGTCATGTGATTCAGTTCTCCCCCATAAGACGTAAGTAGAGGTACATGCAATGTTCAGGAAGAATCCTTCAGCGAGGGGGACATGACATCTTTGACCACCTCCTCCTTCCTGCCAGCCGGGATACTGATGTGATAAACAAAGTCCAGCTGCCCTCTTGTTCTGAGGTGGCACACTAAAAAGCAGAGTGGAGAGACACCATTTCAGAGTGCCCCGGCTGCTCACCTGCACCCTGCGGCTTGGGAGAGGGAGAGCTCATTCTACTTTGTTCAACCTGATTTTTAAAAATGTTTTTCCTCCTGTCATATGTCACCAAAACAACTGCACTAACACATACGGGGAGAGCAAGAATGGAGTTGAGGGAGGAGAGGGAAGAGAAAGTGGGAGGAGGACAGGTGAGAGAAGCCAGGAGCCGAGCCAGTCCTCCTGTTTCCCAGAGGGCAAGGCTCCGACCTGCGGGATTCTGTGACAAACACCCACCCACCTTTCAAAGTGCTGGGTAGTTATTTAAAGGTCTGCTTTTAAATTTCCAGATGCAGGGGATTTCCTGTTGTTGTTCTCTTGTATTACTGGCTACTATTTTAAATGCACCAAAGTTAAAAATAGGTATTGATTGATTGAGACTTGCTTTGTGGATGGGAAGGTCTTCAATTTGTGCAGTTTACACTTCTCTCTAGCCTCAAGTGCAGGGTCTACATTTAACCATTCAATTAAGCTTGTTTATTGGACTGTTCTGGACTTCCATGCCTTCTAATTTGGTGGTGGAGTTTAAAGCTACTGCGATCATGGATGTGTCCATCTATGTTGGTAATTCTGGTGACAGGTGCTTAACACATTGTAAGGCCAGGTTTCTTAGTTCAGAACCATTATACATCTCTAGAAACATTCTATCATCATGTAGAGATTTCCAACATTCTTAATACTCTTTGCTCTGAAAGCCACTTTGTCTGCCATCTGTACAGACACTGCGACCTTCCTTAGTTGGGCTCTTTTAATTACGCTTCTTTCCATTAATGAAATTTAAAGCGCTCTAGGCCCTTGTGTGTCCAAACCCCGGCCCCAGGTCAACAGCAGCTCCCTCCACCTCCTAGGCTTTCCCGTGGCTTCTGGTGACTACTCTGCTTTCCTGAATTTGAGTCGGCCTGAGTGCTCTACCACTCTGTGGGTCTGCCAGGATTGTAACATCCCATACCTGAAGCCCCCACTCATCCCCAGGAAGGGAAGCAGGGATGCGTCTCCAGCTCCATGCTGAGCACGCTGGCTCTTCACTGCTCCCTCAGTTTGGTCTGGTTTATCTGGGGGGGCTCACTCAAAATTGAGACTCAGCAACACGATGGGTGGGCTAGATGGCAAGGAACCCTCATGCCACATGGAAGCCTCTAGGCTTTATCTGGTGGGCAATGGAGGGGCCAGGAAGGTGGCAGGACAGCTTCTGGGCTTCTGGCCCTCAGGGACAAACAGCACTGAGACAGCACCATTCACAGGCCCTTGACAGCCACCTCAAAGAGCACATAATGAAGCTGAGTCCACCGTGCAAGGAAGGGGTGCTGGACAGACCGTGGGCATCAATTTTTCTAAAACCTACACACAAAAGTGAATTATTCAGTTGAGTGGATGTAGCTTAGGAACAATGACAGACACATTTCACACATAAGCCTATTTCTCTCCAGAGAAAAGACCTGGGAGTTGCCTGGGAGGGGCTAAGACTTGGAATTAACAAAGTGCCTGCTTCCAGCATCTCCTGAGTTGTCATAGAGACAATTCTAGCTGGAAATCATTAACAATGGCCACAGCTTTCCCCTAAGTCTCCCTGACAGAGGTGGTCATGCACAGTAGGGAGGAAATGGGGGAGTCCATGGGGCCACAGGGCTCTTCTTGGCTAGTTGCTGGGCAGGTCTCCTCTGCAGTGCAGGCCTACGAGGCTGGCAGGGGCTTCGACCTCCACACTGTGCTGCTTGGAACGAGACCCACGGTGGGCGGGCCAAGCCTGAATCATGTTCTCGCAGTACTATGTGCTCTAGAAACCTAGCATGGAGGGTGTCTTCAAGTCCTACCAAGGAACACAGGGCAGTCTGCCCCTGCACCAGCTGGACCTAGACTGCCCCAAGACTGGAGTGCCTATGTCACCAATGCCTGCCTGCCCCATGGTCTGGTCTAGTGGGAAGCCCCAGGCCCAGCCACCGGAGTCCTTGTGATTTAGGAGTTTTGACCCACAGCCTCAGGCTGTTTATGGCCATGTTCCAGAGCTCTGTGGAAGATACGCAGAGACGGGGTGGGGGGGGGGGGGGGGGGGTCTGCATGAGTAGGGCACCAGCTTCCCCTAGGACCTTTCTGCTACCAACTGTGGGATGTGGTCTCTCTTGCTCCTGGGGGACTCTGTCATGTTCCGAGTAGGTATGCTACAGAACGAACCCCAGAAAGGCATGGTGTTACCATGTTAATAAAAACGCCAACAGCATAAAATAGACTTGGTACTTCAATAGCTTGAATAAAAATAGCTGCTTTCCACAGCCTGCAACAACACTCAGGGATGTGGTTTCCTCAGAGTGCACAATCTCCCCATTTCCTGCCGAGTTTTCCGGGTCACACATATTTCTTCATCCAGTCTATACTTCTGCTTCAATAGTTAGAAGAGTCTTTCAGTATCATTTTTCCTGAAATAATTTGTTATCCATCATTTTTATGGAAGCATTAAATTTTAAGAGAGAATTGAGAGGGATAGAAAATCTACTACATATTCCAGCCCCAAAAGAAAGACTTTAATAAATTTAGAACTTCTCAGTTTTACATTCAAATCAAACCCAAGAACCAAAAGGCTGTCTGGAGCTGTCCATTCTTCACCTGGGGATGTGGGCCCTGTTGCCCACCCTGTCTGCAACTGGGCAGTGGCTCAGGAGGCCCTCCCTCACTGGCAGGGGAAGGCAGGCCTAGTGGCCCAGACAGTAGATGCACTGCCAAGAGGCCAGCCTCAAAGGCCAGAGAACAGGCCCTCACAGACCTCTCCTAAAAACCTGGCGGGTATTCATAAGTGCTCCGTGTTAAATCAGGATGGGGTGCCAGGACCCACAGCACCCCCAAGCCCACAGCAATGCCAGCATTGTCCCTGCCCTGGAGGACCTCTTGGTCTAGGGTGAAGGCAGGCATGAGATGGTGGCCCTGTGAAACCACAGGCTAGCAGAGAGCTGAAGGCACGGGGCTGGGGGCTGCCCCAGGAATGCAGCCATGGCCTTGGGAGGGCTACTTGCTGCTCTGCCTGGGCCCACCACTTCCAGCCACAGGGAGGGCCAGGCCCCTCACTGCTGGAAGCCAAGGAGGTCACAACAGGCTCATTTTGAGAATCACAGTTCCTGGTGGGGAACACAGTGAATGAAGTAGAGCAGCCCAAAGGAGAAGCCACAGCCTGGCCCAGGGCAGCCTGAGCTGTAAACCCAGTGCCACACCAGCCAGCCAGGAAGGCATCCCCCACTCATAGCCCTGCACCCCACGAGGGCAGCCTCTAGGCCGGGCCTCTGCTTTGGTGTACCATCCGCAGGCACACTTTTCTAAGCACGCTCAGACAGACCACGGGAACACAGACCTGCACCCAGCAGGAAGCCAGGCATGTAATTTTCAATACAAAACGGCAGCCAGTCTCAGGAGAGGCTGCCACAGAGCCCACGGAGCAGCACACACTTTATCATGGCAACCAGGATGACGCATGGTGAGCAATGGCTCCTCCACTTCAAGAATGAGAAGATTGATGTCTGCATCAGATTGACTCTCTGGACTCAGAAATTCAAATGAGGAAATAACTTTTATTTATTAGGACTGGCTTGTTCTTTTCCTCTTTCCCAGAACTTCAACAAACCACAGCTATAAAGCATTAGCAAGTGTTTCTGGATTGATAGATCAAATCACAGGATGATAAATGGATGGCGGATCATTTGAAAGGAAAGAATGGAAATGGCAGGGTTGATCCTTCCCTCCGCCCCTGAGCTACAGCTTCCCTTTCTAACTAGGACAGTAGAAGCCAGGAACCTGGAAGTGTGGTGTGGCCTGCCCAGGAGCAGGCCAGCCAGGGGCAGCACAAGCTCAGTCTAGCGTTCCAGGCAGAGAGCAGGAGGAGGCCACAGCCTAGGGCAACCTGCTGCTGCAGCCTCCCTCCCTGGGCCCCAGCAGCACCAGGCACAGGTGAGGGGGGATTACTATGGTTTTTACTATGTCCTTCAACAGTTTGGGAAATTGGCCACTAAGGCGATTTTTAAGTTGCTCATTTTTTTGAAAAGGCCTAAGCATGGAGTTCAAATATTTACATATAGGTCTGTCAATTTAACATCAGCTCCTTAGGAAATGCTTATAATCCTGACTCCCAGAATCCACTCAGCCATCCTAAGTGGCTAACTCAGAGCAACAGACATGGTGAGGTCAGCTCTGGCTCCCAACTATGGGAAGGCGACGTGGAACCATCGCCTCCGCATCACACAGACGGCGCCAGCAGCTGCTTGTGGTCGCAGGACATTCTGAGAGGCTACAGCAGTGGGACAGTCTCCCTCAGGGGCAGTACTCCCAGAACCCTGAGGCAGCTGGGGGCTGCGGGGTCTCCACCCAGACCGCGCATCTCACCCGGACCTGGCTTTCCAAGTTCATTTTCAGGATCAGATTTGTAAAAGACACATGTGAACCTGTAGGTTCCTGGCTGAAACTCTTTCAGTTTGAAATGCCCCAAATTTCACTTGGTAAGTTGGTCAAATTAACTCCTTTAAAAACTTGCTTTTGCAACTTTTGTTGTATTATTGGATTTTGCAATAGGAGTTATTTTAACAATGTATAATATAATTAGCCACTTAATGTTATTAAGAAAATTTATGAGTCTTTCTGAGTTGAAAAACGGCACCAAATGGTATTTATTAACTATCTGGGACTAAAAATAGGGCCCCATTGCCTTGGTGAACCACGTTTAAAAAAATGTATAGTCACAAATAATATGTCTAATTATGTATTAGACTAATTCTTGCCTTCACCTTTTGGATTTCTAAACTCCTTACCTCATGTATCATTTTAATTATTTTCCAGTTCATTCCCAAGGAAACTGGCTGATGGGGAATTAATTAATGGGTCCAATAAAGAGGCTGTGGTATTGTTCACCACAACCTGCACCCAGACTCATTTGCATGTCTCCTTTTATTCTAGACAATAGCACTGCTGAGATTTCGGCATGAAATTGTGAGCTCATTAAGGAGGACACAATCATATCCATTTCCACAGATATTCATCAATTACCACACTTCACTGCAACAGGAACCCATGAATAGAGATTCCACTAGAGCTCCTGGCCCCAGGGTTTTGGGGGTTCCTCAGGTTCCTGAACACCACACATCCACCGGACGAGATGGGGTCACCTGAGGCCCCAAAAAGAAGCTGGCTGCATGTCGCAGCAAGGTCTCGGCCACTCTGGAAGAGCCGCCTCCACCTTCGGATGCCTCCGCCGAGCACAGCTGCGGGACACACTACAGAGAACAGCAGCTTCCTTTGGTAGAGTGCACACTTGCTCTGTCCCCAGTCACGCTGGCAGAAATGATAGGCCACACAAAGGCCAGCAGTACCCAAGTCAAGGATTCTGCCAGAGCAAGCACCCACATTCCCGCCCATAAGGGCCCCCACTGATGACCGATCCAAGGAGGACAAGGTGCCCAGAAGCCTGTCTGTGGCCAGGCACCTGGCCCATTCCCCAGCTGAGCCTGCCTCTCGCTGTCACTGGCTAGGTGTCAGGTGAAGCCACTCCCTGGCGCTCACTCAACTGAAGGCGCTTCCAAGGTAAGGAACCATGCTCTTTCAATGTCCCACATGTAGCACGAGGACAAGTTGAGTCCAAGGGTTGAAAGAGGTGCATAAGGCCTCCAGCAAAATACAGACTGATGACACCAAGACCAGTAGGTAAGGGTCCACATTCCTAGCCAGACCCAGGAGAGGAGAGCCTTGGGGAGCCGCTTACTGGTCCGGTCTGAGCAAGGTCCAGCTGTGAGAGAGAGCCCAGCACGCATGCCCCTGACTCAATCTGCCCCTTCAGGTTACTACTTAAGTGACTGTGGTCCCTTTCCAGGGCTTTGCATCTAGCCTGGAGTCTCTGCCTGGGTCCTGAAGTGCACACAGACCCCGCCCTACATGGCCAGCCCCAGGGTCAAGCCTCCAGTGCTCTGAGGCTGCGGACCCTTCGCACTCAGGGCCACCACCAGCTGTGCACTGCCTCCTAGAATTCACCGTGACTCACAGCAGGACTTGCTCCTTGGAGTAGGAAGACCTTGGCTACCCTTCTGGATGCAGATGCCATCTCTGTCCTGGCTTCCCTCCTGAGCAGTCATCTCTTAACAACTAGCATGAATAAAGGAGGGGCAAGATTTGTCAAT
The DNA here is from genome assembly GCA_025594165.1 of Tamias sibiricus. NCBI lineage: Eukaryota > Metazoa > Chordata > Mammalia > Rodentia > Sciuridae > Tamias > Tamias sibiricus. Next base: position 175,790,086 of record CM046661.1, on the reverse strand, counting down.
CTGATTCAAAGCCTTCAAGAGCAAGCCCTAGAATTCACACACACAAAATGACTTTCTTCTGCCTTGAAAGTCCTAGAAGGGGGACTGGAGTTGTGGCTCAGCAGCAGAGCGCTCGCCTAGCACGTGCGCGGCCTGGGTTCGATCCTCAGCACCACATACAAATAAACACATTGTGTACAACTAAAGCAAATAAATAAATAGTTTAAAAAGAAAGAAAGAAAGTCCTAGAAGGAGAGACAGTCATTAGACTAAAGTTTTCAGGAGGTTTAGAGTCAGGCAGAGCAGGCCAGGAACATGGACACCCACCAGCAGCAGTGCCTATGGGAACCACGCTTTTTGATTAATAGTGTCCGCCCCAATTCAAGAATGGGTTTGCAATTACCTATGTAGACAGAAGCACTAGAGCTGGATTCAAAAACAAAAACAAAAACACCCAGATGAACAATGCAGCGAGCCAGACTGAGAGCAGAGGCTCTGGTGCATGCAGAGGCCAAGCACAGCCTGCCAAAGGCCCAGGAGCCCAGGCCCTTGCTGAGACCCACAGAGAGGACAAGTTTCAAAGCAGCCACTGCCCTGGCAAGGCTACCTCTGAGATCCCAACTGCCAGTTCCCACATAACTGCATGGCAGAGATAATTAATGCTCTACCAAAAATCCACTCTGCCCTTCCACGGCAACGCCTGGAGGTCGACATGTGCTGGACAGCACGTCCCAGCCTCCTACAGAGGAGAGTCCGGCCTCAACAGGTTGATCACTCGCCAGGGCCATGAAGGGACGGAAGTGGCCACCTCTGCAGCTTCTCTCTGCCAGGCTTCTCTCTGTTCAGCTCCTTGACTTGCTCCTCCTGGTCCTGGGCCTCCAGGCCCCAGCACACCAACAGCACGCCAAGGGATTCCAGCCGGGCTGCCACATCCCTGCCTGCTACCGTCCAGCTGGGGACTCCAGAGGCACCACACCTTTCTCATGGTTATCCGGTGGCTTTGCCATTGTCCTAGTGAATTCTGCATGCTTTTTCTTTAAGAAAGGACCACAAGTTTTTATGGGTATCTTGGTTTACAGAGGTGCCAGTGGCTTAGTTCCCAAAATGTTCTTGGATGCCACAGTGGGAAATCTGATGGCACCAACTACCTTCCTGGACCGTCCTCAACAGCTGGGTCCTTTCTGAGGGCCTGCTCACTGTGAGCCTCGGCCACCTCCATCAACACAGTGCAGGGTGGTTCATGGTGTGGGGCTCTCTCTTTCTGGATCTGAGTGTCCAGCGGGCCCAGGGACATGGCCAAGGTGCTCAGTTTGTTTGCCCCGTGAGACTCAGCATTCCTCGAGTCAGCATGCCCACTAGCTCCATGCACAGGCAACGGTGGGGCTGGCCGAGGAATTCTAAACAGGCTTTGGAAAGGGGCCAAGGAGCCTGAGTCTCCTGACTTAAGAACCTAAAGTCATTTGCTCAAAATAAACAACCAAACACTAAAAACTGGCTGTCTCTTGGCACCAGAAAATGAAAAGGCAGGACAGGTCACGAAAGGCCTGGGTGCTATGCAGGAAACTGACTCCTGGCAGCACCGTCTTGGTGACACCCTCACTGCCCTCCCTTGCCAGCTGGAGTCAGAGGAAGGGCAGAGGCAGAGACCAGGTGCTCTTCTAACTCGCAGCTCCTCAGACAGCAATCCTGAGGCTGTGCCATAGACCTCCTTCAGCAAATCCACCAACCACTCAGTGCTCAGCTGGGTGACCTGGGGATGTCTCCAGGGAGAGCCACAGAATAAGGCCTCCAAATGCTTATTTCTAGACCCCTACCCCAGGAGGGACCCAGGTCTGAGGTTCCGCTCTGTGAAGGGAGCCCACACCCCCCTGAGCAGAAAGCACCTGCACTGTCACAGCTCTGAACTGGAAGCCACACTCTTCAGTGGTGTCAGTGCGGAGCAAACCAGCCCCGGGAACAGCCTAACTCACAGCTGAGGTTCCTCTCACTTAAAAAGCATTGCTACCTCCTTTAGAAACCGCCTCTGTGTGATGCTGGGAAAATTAGTTTCATGTACATTTTTCAAAAAGACACTGTCAACTGCAGAGAAGAAATTAGGGCTTTTAGGGTTAACACTTATGAAATTTAATTAAAAGAAGCACAGCCCTGACCCTGACAGCCTGCAGTCCTGAGCGTGACAGTGTAGCAGGGGACACCTCGAGTTCCGGCTCAAGTTCCTGAGCACCTGGATACTCCTGGGGTCCATTTTAAATTCCCTATCGTGCTTTGTGGTGATAGCAGCGGTGACTCCAGAGCCCTGCGAGCCCCGCAGAGGACAAGGGGACTGCAAAGAGTCCTACCCACTCCAGAACAGGCTGGCCTTGTTAGTGACAGTAATAAGGACTTTCCCTAAAAATGTCCTACCATTCCTGTACTTAAATAAAATGCCATCAAAATGAATCAGACTGAACCACTTAATCCTTCCATCGTGAACCACGCTGAGTCGAGCAGCTCTGCACACCTGTTCAACAGGGGTCTCGGTGTTCCCAGTTCTGTGTTTACTGAAGCACAAGGGCCTCCTGTGGACAAACCTGCCCAGCAGGAGCTGAGAGGCCACAGGCCTAGATGCCCAGAGCCCAGCAGCATTCTGGGCCTGCTACCTGGGGCTAGGAGGGCAGCCTGGCCCTGATGAAGGGGCCATCTGTGGCAACCAACCTATGTCCCTGCAGAGTAACATGCAGGGGCACCTGTGCATGTGACCTTATTGCGAAACAGGCTCTTCACAGGTGTACTGAGATGAAGCCATGCTGGACTGGGGTGGGCACTACTCCGACCACTGGTATCCTCGTAAAAGGAGATAAACCTGGATGCAAATACCCAAGGGGACAAGGCCATATGCCCCAGAAGCCAGCCATGAAGGGATGCTCCCACAAGCCACAGAGCCTGGGACAGATTCTCTGTGGAGCCTCTGGAAGGCACCAGCCCTGTCCACACCCGGCTGCAGCCTTCTGGCCTCAGGGCTATGAGAGAGTCCAAGTCTTCCGTCTCAGCCCCACTGGTGTACTTGCCATGTAGCCCAGGAGACTGACCCGCTGTGCGTGACCACCCCCAAATCCTACACTGGCCCCACCCTGGGGCATGGCTAGGAGGACTGCAAACCTAACCTCAAGGCCATGTTCCCAGATATCCCTGGGCCTCACGAAGTGTGGCACACAGGCCATGACACTGGTGCCCTGGAGCAAAACTTGTTGGTTCGCCCCTGGCACCCCCAGGAGGCTGCCCTCTCCTCTCTCAGATGAGTCCTCACTTCTATGCCCACAGGGCTCCAGGCCACTGTGAGCCTCTTTACACTGCCCACACACTCGGGGTCCAGGACGCAGTGGGCCTCCTTTCACCTCCCAGGAGCATTCTGCAGGCTGCCTCAGCAAAGGCCCAGGGACAGAGCCATCAGACCGGCATCATGTGGAAGAGACTTCTCAACCCCGGGCATTCAGGACACCACGAAGAGAGCACAGAGCCCAGCGTTCTGTACCCCTGGGGGTCCTCACCAGCTCTGCAAGCAGGCACTGGGATGAGCACTGTTTTATAGCTGGGACCCAGCAGGCAGAGACGGCAAGTCACCCGACCAAGACCAAAACCTTGGGAGGCATATGTGGCCACAAGCCTGCCCCTGACCATCCAAAGGAGATGCGGCGCTCATGGTGCTGGCTCTGGTGAGGTGGGCACCACTGCCCCATCAGGCATGGAGGACAACAAAGCTCACACAAGGTCTGGCCACTCTGCCAGCAAGCTGGAGAAGTTGGGCTGAGCCAGGCTGTAGGGATGGCCACCCCGTCACCATTCCCAATATCACACTGCCTCTAGTTAGTGCCCAAGAAAACTGAATCTGAAGAAAGGAAAAGACGGGAAATCTGAATAATGAGACACTTCTGGCCACTGAGTCACTCTCAGCCAGGACAAAGCTGGCCACAGGTCGAGCGCAGGATGGAGGCCTCAGCTCTGCCTTGGTGCCCTCCTCCCAGAGGAGGCCTCCCTCCGACCACAAAGCACTCGCCAGCTGAATGCTGAAAGGCCTGCTGCAGCTGATTAAATTGCATTTGCATATGTATTCACATTCTTCAATATCCAAGGAATAAAAACTTGCAATACTTTTTTAATAACATAGACTTAATTCATATTTAGATATTTCTTTGTGTGCAGCTGCTTGCTTTGTTAGCCATGATGAAGCAGAGAGATGCTCTTTGGAAAGGGAGCTCCTGCTTCTTATGCAGATTACTCGGCCCCTGTCTGGGCCTGGACTCAGATAGGCGGCCAAGGGCCAGCACTGATCATGGTCACGGCTGCTCACATACAGACCTGCTCAGACCCAGCCTCCCAGGAAGCAGTGTGATGAGGCTCTGGGACACAGCGCTCTTAGGAGCTGCCTGGTGTGGTGGCTCCTCCTGTCATGTGCATCCACCACATCTTTTCATGGGGTAGCAGTGACAAGAGCGCATGGAACAGGCAGCAGAATCAAGGGGCACACAGAGGGCCAACAGTCACAAAGTCCAGGGCCCAGATGGACAGAGCTGGGTACCTAGGAGGCAGCACAGAACCCTTCCCACAAGAGGTCCCATGGTAGCAGAAGCACCAGCCTAGAAAGCCTCAGGGAACGGCAGTATATCACAGCCTCTAGGGAACTCTGCAGGAAGGTTCTTTCACTGGTTGACCCTGCCGTCACCGAGCTTCCTGACCAGGCAGCCGCGCCTACACTGGAGACACGCTAGCGCATGGGAGCCCCATCTCCAGGAAGCAGAGTGAGTACAAGTAGCTTGAGATTGGCTTCTGGCTCCAGGAAGAAGGTGGCCTGGATCTAGGGTCCCAGGTCCCAGGCCGCAATGGGGTCTCTGAGAACAGGCTGAGCCAGGGGGACAGCGTGATGAGGCTCTGGGCCACAGCCACCAGCAATTCCGCCCATCTGCAGAGCCAGCAGAGCAAGGACGTAAAGCTTTCCAGGTGGACAGCAAAGGCGCTCTGTCCCCAAGGTGCCTACTGAGAGGCTGACGTGCTACTCCCACTGATGGGACCAGAGTCACCACTGCTGGCTGGAAAACTGCAGTAAGGTAACGTGTGACCCCACACTGAAGGCACCTGGGCCTGGGGCCATGCATGCTCCTGGGGTCCTCCTGCGGGCAAGCACCAAGGCCTCAGCAAGGATGCACTACCTGCTCCCTGCACTCACAGAGCTGGTGGACATGGGGATGGACGGAGAAGCCATCACACGGGCAGAGCACCAGGCACCAGGTGTGCTCCGCGTGCTTTTCCAGACCTTGCCCGGCTCTGTCAGGAGGCGAAGCCTGTGTCCCCCACTGTGGGTGGGCCTTTCTCCAGGTGGCTCACCAGGTGACCTCCACAGCCAGTCCATTAGCAAGACCATACGTTGGCATCTCGTTCTCATAATGCAGCCACCATGCTGTGAGGAAGCTCAACAGCCCCACGTGCCTACACAGAGAGAAGGAGGCTGGAGACCTCGGTACACTGTGCCTCTGAGCAGCATCAGCATGCCAGCCAGGTCATATGTTCCTGAGGATTCGGTGCAGACTTCATAACTATGACCAAAATGGCAGTGTTATTAGAAACCACTAAGTGCAGGGTGTTTTGTTTCACAGAAAAGAACCTAATCCAGATAGGATGTGAGAGCTGCCTGACTGTATGATCCTGGTTAGGTGAGTAGTGGCCAAGGGCAGCCATGTCAAGCAGAGAAAGAAGACTGGCTCTAAGACACGCTGCACAGCCCCAGTCCTGCTGTCCATCACGATCCAGAAAGCTATAATCCCAGACGCCATAATCCTGAATACCAAACCACAAAAGATCAAATCTTTGCAGTCTAAAAGTCCAAAATTCACAATCCCAAAAGATTAAAATCCCAAATGTTGAAATTCTGAAATCTAAAGATCCTAAAATCTGCAATTCCCCTGGAGTGGAAAGCTGGGGAAAGGTCTTGCCATGCAACCAGGCAGCAATGAAAACTGCAGATTACAAAGGCCTTGTTTGCTGTTGCTGAGCATGTGCAAGACCCTGGGTTTGCTCCCCAGTGCCAAAAATAATTTTTAAAAGGTATGATTTGTCTGCAATGGTAGTCTTTCTAGCTGCTGAAATTCCAGAACGGAATCTAATGAGTTAAAGCTACCATGGGCCTTTAGATGGGAGCAAAGGAAAATACTTATTGCTCAGTATGATAAGAAGACAGGCACTGGGTCACCAGTGTGGTTTCGACCAAACTCACAGTCTGCGTACAAGTGCATGCCAAATGGATTCCTGCACGCCCAGGACAACAGAGAAGCATGACACAGAAGAGAGGACAATGTAATAAGGAAAGCTCCTGCTGGTGCATACTGAGCCACAAAAGACCTTCAAAGATGGCAGCACACATGCAAAATGGATGTGAATGTGCTCTTGGAGGACAGGCACACAGATGTTCACAGTGACACAAGGATAGGTCAGTCAGCCAGCTCCCAGGACCACCTCGGTGCAAGTGCCCACAATTTGCCCCCATAATACACTTGCTCATGTGCTAAAATTTTTTTTAGCTTCTTTTAGTTTTCTCATAAATTGTGTGAAGATGCAAGAGAGTTCTGATTCACTTTATGCCTCTTTTTTTTTTTTTGGTCAAATTTGACTCCATGAAAGTACACACTGTACTCTGGATATTGAATGTACCCCAAGGGCCCGAGGCGTTACTGGTAGGAGGGAGAACCTGCAGGGGGTGGGGCTCAGTGGAGGGAGGTGGGTCTCTGGGTATGCCCTGGAAGGGGACACTGGCCAGAGCCCATCCTCTTCCCCTCTTATACCTGCCATCTGCCATGAGGTGAGCAGCTTCTTCTGCCACAAACTCCCACCATGCAGTGCTGTCTCACCACAGGGCCAAAAATAATGGACCAACCAGCTGTGGGCTGCAACCTCAGCAACAGCAAGCCAGATACACCCAGTCTCTTCTTCCTGAGTGAGTTCCCTTGGGTGTCCTGTCATGGTGGAAAGTGCCTACCAGCACATCGGCATCACCATGTGGACTCTGGTCAGGACTAGGCCTGGGCACAAAACGCTGGCATCTTCTCAGTGAATGAAGAGATGCCTTTCTGTAAGCTGGATTTCTCAAGATCATGGCTCCCTAGGTGACAGCACATGTGGTAGTCTGATGGGTCTCATCAAAAGCCTCAGGCTTCTGCCACGGAACTTCAGAAGACTGCAGTAACGAAGCCAGGTGTCCTCAACTGCCAACCCATGACATGGGTTCATACATTTCACTTTTGGACCCATTTCTATTGTTCTTCCCCTCCTCCCCTTTTTTTCTTTGCACGCTGGGGAAGCCAGGGCCTCACCAATGCGAGGCGAGCCCTCTACCAGCAAGCTATGCCCACCCTGCCTATTTGTTCATGATTCCGTTCATCTGCTCATAGCTTTGTATTACACCTGAGTGTCTATGCTTGCAAAAAATGTTGTCATTGCCTATTTTATTGTGTAAAGTGCCTATGGAATCATGTTTTTATGTTTTTCAAATAAACCTCCCTTAAAAACAAAGTAAATACTTTTTTAAATTTTTAAATTATTTTTTCCAAAATTATATTTTGGGGATTATGATCTTTGGGATTATAATTAGATTTTAGACTTTTGGGATTTTGATCTTTCAGGGTATCAACTTTGGGCATCACAGTGACAAGAACTATGTCTTTTGGGATTATGGGCCAAACCCACTAGGTCTGGGCAGGAGGGTGAAGTGAGCCAGGGCAGGAGGTGGGCAGGGAGAAGGCACTGCAGTGCCTGGGGGGATGGCATCACCTCAGGAAGGCTGGGGGAGGCAGGAGGCTGATCAGTGCTCTCTGTGCAGGTGGGAAGGGGAGAAGCGGGCTAAGGCCCAGCCCTGGCTGAAATTGGGTGGCCGGAAGCTATGGGTGCCGGGACCCCACCCCAGGGATCCTGACCCAGTAGGCACTAGTGATGATGCCAGTGTCCAGCTCCAGTGGAACACAACAGGTGGAGGACAAGGCTGGGCCTGAGGGCTGAGGGCCCTGATGCCTTCTGGGGGCTGTCACAAGGGCCACCCAGCAGGAGTGGCTGGGGGCAGGTGAAGGGCCTTGCGAAGGACCAGGGAGATCTCAGTGGCCTGTCCTCACCCAAGCACAAGGTTGACAAGGGACTGCCATCCTTTCCCCGCTCCTGTCTGTCTCACGTCGTGAGCTGTGTCTCTAGCAACAGAAAGCACTAAGGCACCTGAGGTGGGGCCCGCCATGAGCTGTTCTGGAACAAAACAGAAAGAAGCACGTGGGGCCAGGACAAAGCATGCCCACCACACACGGGCCTGGTGGCCGCGGGAGGCTGTGACTCGGCTGCACGGCAGCAGGACATCCCCAGGGCAGCGGTCCTCAGGTCTGAGTGGGCATCTCAATCCACTGGAGACCTGAAGCACAGAAATGGGACCACCCAGAGCTCCGAATCAGATGGCCAAAAGGCACAGGGGCTGACCTTGTCACACTGTCTGAGCTCAAGATTGGGAGGAAATGCCCAATGATTCTGAGGAAAGGGCCTGAACAAGGCAGCGCCCTCGGCAGGAGAAGGCATCACGATGATGCAAATGCACAGCAAGTCCCAAGACACGTGAGGAGGGAACAGAGACGAAGAGGGTGCACCACGGGCCCAACCTGAGCAAGATCCCAGGAGAGACAGAACCAAAGGCCACGAGTGGACTTCAGTCTCTGTGGAAAGGCTCCAGAGGGCGGGCGCCATTGTCCTGCCTCAGTTCAGGGCTTCTGCACAAGGTGCAGGTGTGCAGAGCACGCTCTGAGTGCCCTGAGGCTGAGGGCAGTGGATGGGACACCCTGAGGGACTCCTAGGAACACGCAGGCAATGGGCAGGGTAGGCAATGGGCAAGGCGGGCAGCAGAGGAGGAGAGAGGGAGGGGAGGGAGTGGAGGGGCAGAGGAGGGAGCAGGAAGGAGGCCCGGCACACCTGCACATCTTGGGGAGCATAGGCCCTCTTCTCTCGGTCCCCATAAGGCAGCTTCTCAGGGCCACCCAGAGGGCAAGTCCCCATGTGACCTGAGAAGGCCAGAAGTGTGCCTTTCAGGGGCCCAGATGGCCAGAATCCAGGGGCTGGTAAACGATCATGAGTGACATTTTGGGGGATGCAAATATATTTTAAGTGGGAAAGGCCTCTGGCAGCAAAATGTGTATGGCAACCTGCTTATGTGTCTGCCGGTGGCAGCGAGGGCGTAATGCCAGCAAGGCAGAGGCGGCACACCTCCCGAAGGACGCAAGCCTGGAAGGCTGAGGCGCGGAGCTGATTCCTACCAGAGCATCTGCCCTTTCTGACAGCATTTGCCTGCTCGGTAGTGAAGGAGCCCCAATTTGGGAGATGGCTATTGCGGTCAGCTGGAAGCCATAAGTTCCACCTGATAATAAGTATGTATGTGACGCACCTGTAAATGCACGTGAGGCACCCGCAAAGCTAAAGGTATATAACCGGGTGAAAGCGGTCGGAGTCAGGAGAAGAATGAATTCATTCAGTCAGTCATGCAGTCGCTTGGTCGGAAGAAGAGTTCGGGTCGGAGAAGAAGAAAAGAATCAGAGCGGCCAGACGTAGGCAGAGCGGTTACAGAAGAGAAACCAGATAGAAGAAGTAATTGCTGGTCAGAGTCAGGCAGAGGCTCCCGAGGAAGAAAGAAGAAAGAAGCTCTAAAAGCTAAGCTCTCTCTCTCTCTAAAGAAGAAATCTCTCTCTTTCAAGCTCTCTCTCTTTCTCTCTAAGCTCTAAGAAGAAAAATCTTTCTTTCTCTCTCTAAGCTCTCTCTAAGAAAGTAGAAGTAAAAGTAGTAGTATCTTTACTCTGCCTCCGAGAGTTTTCCTCCCGCGGCGTTGTGGCTGGCCATGACAGGCAGCTTACACGGTAGTTTGGCAATCGTTTGCCTATGAAGCCATCTCCAATTTTCCCCATAAAATGCAAGTCAGAAACCTGAACAGTGGCAGCAGAAGTCTACGGTGGCCTGCAACACTTGTGGGAAGCACATGGGAAGCCGGCCCCAGTGCCCTGGTGCCAACGGTGACTGGAGCTGACAGCACATACACACGCAACAACCACTGGGGCATGAACTGCCATGCTCCTGTCCAAAGGAGGCTCCGTCCAGAACCCCCAAGCCCCCAGAGCCCTGCGTAGATGGGAGGACTGCTGCCTGCCCGTCCCCTGGGGCCCAGGCAGCTCCACGATGCTCCCTTCAGAAGCCTGGTGCAGCCACAGCAGACAGCCCTTCCTACAGCTCGTCATTAACGAAATGCACCAGCAACACAGAGCCCATCTGCATGGCTGAGATCACAGACCCACCAAGTCACAGATGGTCCTCCAGACCCGTCTTTAAAAATAATAAGCTCCCTCCTGGTGCCATAAAGTACTGAGGCCAGAAGAACGTGCAGCCTCTGCAGCTAAGGCCCTTCAGACCAGAAGGCACGTGGGGCTCTGCCACAGCTAGCAGAGGGTGGCCCCTTCCATTCAAATTAGGCCACCAAGGGAAAAGCCACCTTTGGTTCTTAGGCCTCAGGCAGCAAGGGTCTAGCTGATCTGTGACTGCTGATACGCTCCTCAAAGCATGCTGCCACCATCCCTCAACCACACAAGCGTCTCGAGGTGGTGGACACAGAGGGGCCCACACTGGTGGTGGAGACACTCAGAACTCAGCATTCAGGAGAAAAATCTGAAAAACTTTATATGCCATTTGAATGATTCCAGCAGAGAGCAGATGCAAAGTGATGGCTTCTCATGCTGAGCTAAGCGTGTGCCTGGGTGGTGTGAAGTGGGGACTCCCCCCAGGAAGGCCTGCTTGCTTCACCTTCCACCTCCTACTGTGCCTGCCCACTCACCCCCTGCACAGAAGAAAAAGGGCCCAGTTGCCCCAGTTACACTCACACAAGGGCACAAAGGGTGCTTGTTCCCACCTGGAGAGGGCCCAGGGCAGCCTTGTGGATGGCCACAAACCCAAGTCCTGGCTCTGCCTTGCACCTGGGTGGGCAGCTTTGGACAGAGAACCTAACCTGTCCTCAATCACTTCCTCTGTAAGGTGGCTGCACACGGCTGTCACAGGGTGGTGGTGGAGAGTGTGGGAAGCCAGGCCTGGCACCAGCACATGGCCACCCTGTCTGATATGCCAGGCCTCACTCTGAGGGGCCCTGCTCAGGATGCCCCATTCATCCCACACACTGTTGGGTTTCCTCTGGTCTGTTAAAAATGTGGACTGCGGTCCCAGGCAGAGAGAGGGTCATGGCCTCTGAATCCCTGGGCAGCAGTGAGAGGAATAGTGCCAGCTGCCAAGGGGCTAGAGGGTCCTTTAGTCTCTGGTAACAGCAGGGCCAACAGGAAATGAGGCTCTTATTAGGAGCACCACTGTCCTCCTCATACCTGTGCAGGGAAAGGGGCTCCGCAGAAGGTTCTGTCTGCAGAGGGTTCCGGGCAGGTGAGTGGAGGAGGCGGTCACAAACACCCCACATGAGCTGCGTGTGCGCCTCCTCACTCAGCTGGCCACGGCAGGGCCAGCCCCCAGCCCAACACTGCTGAAGAGGTGGGCCCATGGTCTGAAGGGAGAGAAGCAGGTGGGCTGCAGGAGACCCACAGGCCAGGGAACAGCATGAGGATGAGGGGCTGCGGGGTTCAGGGAGCCAGGAGGGCCAGACAGGAGCCAGGGCCTCGTGGCCCCAAGGCAGGCTCTGGTCATCCTCAGAGAAATGGAAGCGCCTGAGGCCAGCCTCAATGGACGCAGGGCTGGTCTCTCCTTTAGGGCTGGCCAGCAGCAAGAAGGCCGACAAAGAGGCAGGGCAGCGGTGGACCAACAGCAGTGGATGCGGCCTCTGAGAGGACCTGGTGACAGACAGCACGGGCCATGAGTGGCAGGATCCTCCTCACACCTGTGGGTCAGGAAGGCCGAGGTCACTTATGCTGGAGACAAGCAGGCATACTCGGAAGGCCCTGGCCCAGGGCCCCGCCCCCAAGCCAGATCAGGAAGGCCGAAGTCGCACTTGCTGGAGACAAGCAGGCGGACTCTGGAGGCCGAGGGCCAGGGCCCTGCCCCCAAGCCAGATCAACTACCAGCTCAAATGTCAAAACCAACTCGAACTTAAACATGTTCTCAGTCACCGACAAGCACCCAGCCAGTGAAGATGCTTTAATGGCAAGCAGGGCTGTAGGCAAAGGAGTCCCAAGGACACCCAGCAACCCCGAAGGAAGATATCAGTCTACACAGCTGCCAGTGTAGACCATCTCCCCACTTGGGCCCACCAGCCCCTTGAGTTCTCCCCAAGACAGTTCTCAGCCATGGACACCTGACCAGTCTCCTCAAACAGGCCAACAGTCAGAGCCACGCCTCGGGAACAGGAAGTCAAGTGCAGCAGAAAAGCGTGCCACAGGGACCTACTCCTCAGGCCCCTCCTCCTCACGTGGCCCAGTGGCAAGGAAGCTCTAAGGGGTCATCCATCTATTCCCAGGCCTGAGCACTCAGACCCAGCTATGGCTGAGTCCACATTTTGTTCTCAGAAAGACGTCAACACTGGGGGTGGCCACCCTACTCTCCCAGCCCGCGCCCAGGCAGGACTCTAAGCCGTCTCTCCCAGGACCTGACTTGGCCAAGCCACTCTGCCCCACCTCCTGGTGGTCCCACCCTGCCCTGTGCTCTCTGGTGGCCCTTTAGCACGCGTGGCGTCCTGCCTCCCCACACTCCCTAGCTGCACCTCAGCCCTCCCGTGCCCCAGCTCCCAGACTTCCCGTTACAGACCTCTGCAAAATGTTGAAAAGATAAATATCCCATCAGAGGTATTTAATCACAGTTCTCCTCCAGCCACGCCAGGGACTAAACCCAGGCAAGTGTGTGTGTGTGTGCCAGGCAAGCACTGTACCAGTCAGCAACATCCACAGCCCCCAAGTCCTTCACATCAGCATTGACACTGGTGTGTGCTGCTGCAGTCACACATAATCTCCTCCTATCCAGCCATCCTCTCTCCCTCTGCCTAGCCAGCAGTGATGTTGCCAGACACCTTGGTGCCGTCACCCCTCCAAGCAGCAGCTCTGGACTAGCCGCCAGGACACTCCCATGACCCCTCTGCCCCAAGCTCATGATACAGATGAAGATAAAGACAAAGTGCAAAGGAAGAGGAGGACTAGCGTGAACAGAGCCCAGAAGGGCCCCTGGGCCGTCAGCAGAGGGTACACAGGGGCAGCCCTGGTATCTGCCACCACCTGTCGGGAGTGGCCCTGCACAGCGCCTAGGTGCCTTCAGAGACCTGCTCATCATCTCCATATCACAGGTGAGGAGGATGAGGCTGAGCTCAAGGGATCTGCTGACAGCTACCCAGCTGCCCAGGTGCGGTCAAGCGGTGGCCACACTGAGGCCTGGGCTGCAAGCCACTGCCATGCTTTAAGGGAGGGAAGACTTGGACAGCAGAGAGACGTGGCCTCGACCAGAGAGCCCCGCAGCTGCATGTGCACCCCGGGTATGGTCAGCCTGGAGCACGCCTATAGGAGGTGGTGGGGAGGAGCAGCTCAGAGGAAGCTGGAGGAGTCCCGGCCCTTGCCAAACGCCTCCTGAGCGTGAGCAGCTGTCAATCCAGCTTCCTCGCAACAGTCCTCATCAGCAATCTCCCAGGCGCCTGACGCTGGCCCTGCTACTTGACTTCAATCAGAGGCAAAGCGCCTTCCTTCTGTTATCACATCAGCAAGGGGGAAATGAATGCCCAGGATGCAACGGGCCTGCCGAGGAAGTCAAGCCACACCAACAGAATAGCAATGAGCAGCCGCTGGAAAGGCGCTCGGCCGCACCAACAGACGAGAACAGTGAGGTGCGCACGGAGCGAGTGCTAAGAGGCAGATCTGTGGAGTATAAATAATGCAGCCAGGGACACGCCATGCGAGCAGGAGGCGAGCTGGGGCTATGCTGACAACGGAGAGGAGCATCCTGGGCAGTTGGAGGTGCTGCCGGAGGGAGAAGACAAGCCCACAGTGGCTCCAGGCTGCTGGTGTGGCAGCCCAGCCGGCCAACACCGCAGGCAAGACTGCAGCCAGCCACACGTTTCCCCACACTGCTTTCCCAACACGGCACCCTTCTCTTGCTGCAGCGCAGCCTCCCAGACCTGTGGGTGTCTGGTCCTCTCCTCTCAGTCCAGGTGCTGTGGGAAGAAGCTGTGGAGCTGCAGCTGCTCGGGACCTCAGGACCTCTGTGCACACCCAAGTCCTAGAACTTCAGCCAGGTGCCCAGGACAAGTCACCACCTCTCTGGGCTTCAGGTTCCTCATCCTAGAGCGGAGAATTTCGAGCTTTGTGGGAAGAGCTGCCCCTGGGGGAGCTTCCTCTGTGTCCTCCGCCTCTCCCGACAGGCGGGACGTGGCTCCAGGACCTCCCCGGCACTGAACACTCTGGTACCAAGGTGAGCTGGCGTGCGGGAGCAGAGGGCTCTGGAGGCCGCAGAGCTGACCACGCTGCTCCTCAGCCACAAGTGGCAGCTCGCCCTGGGTCCCCAGCAGCCCGCCAACCTGCACCTCCATGCGGGAGGGCGACGCCCTGCCTAACTGCCACCCGAGGACCTCCGAGTGCTCCTGACAGGCCCCCAAAACAGCACCTGCTGGGCCTCCCCCAAGAATGGGCACCCAGAACAGAGGGCAAGAGGGCCAGGCGTCCCCAGGGTCTGCCTCAGGAGAGGGAGGCAAGGCTGGTGCAAGTCTAGTCAGTGTGCTGGGAACTGGCTTCACCCCGCCTCACCCGCAGGAGGGCAAGGAGGGTGGCCAGCCAGACCACCTGGGGGAAAAGATCGCCAGGAACAGGAAGAGACAAAGGAGGCCCAGAGTGACACTCAGGTCCCTTCCCAGGGCCACAAGCAACACATGGGAAACAGCCAAGGCCTCAGGCCGAGGGCGGACACTGCTCCAGGGAGCTCTGGGATCAGTCAAGCTGCCAAGGTCAAGTAATGGAGAGAGACACAAGTGAGGCACCCACTTACAGCAGAGGCCAGGGTAGCCACGAGGAATAGGGAGGCCAGCCAGCAGCCCAGCCAGGCAGGGCCACGTAGGCTCAAGGGTCACATCAGACCTGAGGACTACAGGCAGGAGGGTCAGCTGTGCAGCACTGATGCACTAAACAGAGGGTGACCTGGGGTTAGTGGCTCATGCTGTGGGGGGTCTGGTGTCACCCAGCTGGGGAGCAGTGGCCCCAAGTGGATGAGCTCTTGGGCAGAGGCAAGTGCTGGTGGCTGCACCAACAGGGCCATTCAGAGAAGGGCAGGAGCCTGTGGCCACCGCAGGGGGCACAGCTGTCCCGCAGAAGTTTATTACAAACACTGCCTACTGTACGTTGCTGGGCAAGTCACCTCACTCCTCTGGGTGGCCCTCGGGTCCTCCCTACACACAGCAGGCCTAAGTGGGTCCACTTGTTGGGCTCATCTCACTCTAAACAGGTCGACTCAATCCTACCCCTTCCCACACCTCATCACGAGGGTCTCCACGTCTTCCTGGGTAACTCCAGGTTCACGCACCCTGCCCGCCCCTCACAAAGGACCAAGAGGAGCTCCCTGCAGCATACAGGGGCAGCACAGGTCACAGGGCCAAGAACACCCTAATCAAGAGGGAACGGGGATCCCGGGCCTGACCTCTGCGCCACTGAATCACCCAGTATCTCCTCAGGGACGTGGGTATCTGAAGTGGGTGCAGGTTGCCCCGAGCCAACATTCAGAGCAACAAGAACCCATGCCACACATGCCATCCAACCCCAAGTGCAGCCTCACGGGCACGGCTCCCAGCACACCAGAGGGCCTGCTGCGTTGGCCTGACTATGGGGACAGGAGCATGTTGGATCCATTCACCCAGGAAAGGGGCTTCTCTTCTCTCATCCCTCCGCAACGTGCTCTGGAATATAAGCCTCATGAAGCGAGCAGCAGGGCTGGCCCGTTGGCAGTTCAGCGCGGCGTGCAGGCAACTTGAACCTGCAGTTGTTCACGGGGCCCACTCCTCAACAGGTGGGTCCAGAGGTTTTCCCAGGAGACACAGGGTAATGCTTGGAAGTTTCAATGCTCAAACCGTGACAGGAAGCTAATGGCTGGCCCAGGCACTGTGCTAATATCACAGAGCCTGGTCACAGCGCGCCCAGAAAGAAGAGCTGAGCATCCACAGCAGAGCTGCGCGTGCAGCGCGAGGGAGCCAGGCAGAGCGCTGGCTGCCGCCTCCTGGTCATTAACAAAAGGTCACAGGAAATTGGACTAGAAACCTTGAGAACTCCCTGCGCTGGGGACATGTGAGGCCCAGCTGCTGGAAGCAACTCTTAGGTTAACTTGTACTTCCTGACCTTCTTCCAGAGCTCACAGAGAGGGGATGATCACCAGCCTACACTACACCTTAGGAGGCCTGTAAATCAAGACCTGTGGGTAGCAGCTGCTCCCTAAATTGCTAAATGCCCATCAGAGCAAGGCAGGAGCTCGCCCACCCCTGGGGAGGGCTCCTACTGCCAACTCTGCTCCCAGTAATAGTAGCCCCCCACCAAATCCTGGCACCCAGAGACAGCAGGCCCCGTATCCCCCACATGCCCTGCACAGAGTATTTGTAGAACGAGGAGACAGGCCAGAACAGGGCAACTCTAAGTCACCACGGGAGGAGAAGCAGGTGCACAGAGCCACAGGGGCTGGGGAGGGGCAGAGAGGCCAGGCCGCCAGGGAGTGAAGAATGCTCCATTAGTCTTTCTGCCCCCACATCGAGGCTGGCAGTGGCCCTTAGGAAGACCTTGGATGCCAAGACCAGTCTGGCATTTGCCATTTTCTCCTTTTCCTTCCAGGTCAGGAGACTCGGTAATCAGAGACACCGGCTGGGATGACTGAGCACCACATCTACAGGGGACAAAGTGACTGGAGGTGCTGGGACCAGATCCCCCTTCCTGCCCGAGGGAGAGACAGTGCTCCACAGCGGGCCTAGCATGGCTGCCGCCCCCCGCAGTGCACAGGTGTCATCCCACATCTGCACCATGGCTGAAGCCAGCAGAGAGCCAAAGCCACCCTGCCTCTCCTGACAGGGATGTCACATGGGCAGACTCTGGGCTGGGGCTGACCTCAGTCAGTGCTCAGGATGGCGTGGACACTTGCTGAGGTCACACAGGCCCTGAAGCCACCTTATACATGAGAAGGGTCCAAACGCACCTTCTCAGCAGCAGAGCCCACTGGACCTCCTCCTCTGGCTGCATCAGGGAGCCAGACACGGAGGAACCACAGGACAGCCCGGGAGTAGGACTGTGGAAAGGGCAGGTGGGAGGTGGTCTCAGCTGGACCCTGTGCGGGTTTTAGCTTGTTGCAGCTTCGTCCTCCAGGCTGAAAGTCACCTCCTTTCACTTGAGATCAGGTGGAGATGCCTTACTTTTGCTCTTGGCCAACTCTCCAGGAGAAAGCCAAAGCCAATGCCAAACAGTGGGGAGCAGGTGACCCTGGCACAACCTGGGTGCAGCCCTGATCACCAGCCAGGCGAGCCTCTGCCCTGGAGAAGTCCTCCTGGGGAGGCAAAGCAGGGTCAGAGTAGAGTCTACAGCTAAGGGCAGCACTGGACCAGAGCGTCCCCGCCATCCATCCCAGCACCAAGTCCGTGCTGAGCAGGGGCTCTGGAAGGCAAGCAGTGCAAGTCCCCCCTTCAGCCCCCGGCACGCCGCCCCATGTGGGTGACCAGCTAGACTCTCCAGGACTAGGAATTAAACACTGGCCATGAACAACTTCCCTAACCATGCAGGATTCTGATTAAACACGCAAACTTAGTTAGCATTCTCTGCAAGTCCATTTCTAATCCTGTCGGAAATCTTTCCAAGCCATGCGTTTTTAGGGAGGTGGTAGAGCAGCTCCCTGCAGGAAGGGAAATGTCCCTGCCCCTGCTCTGCCCATTCCTACACTGAGGTCCAGCTGAGGTCAGGAGAAACACTCGTCCTCCTCCCGAGCTGGGAGCCACGCCCTCCTCCAGGCTCCAGGCAACAGCCCTGGTTTTACTTAACCTTTTGTCCAAAGGTCTGAAGAAGTTAGACAAGTTGGTTAAAGTCGTACTGAAGATAAATGATACTGAATTATAGTGGCAAGGGAGGGGGGAAGAGAGGAACGAAGGAATGTTAAATAGAAAAAAGGGGGAAAGGGGAGGGAAAGGGACAAGGTGATAGAAATAATGGCAGAAGGAGTTGGACATCAATATACTAAGTGCATGTATAAAAACTCAAATGGCATCAAAATACTTTGTGTAAAACCAATGACTTGGAAAACTGTGCTCTTTATATGTAATATGAAAAGAATTGTACTCTAAAAGCACATATAACAAATTAAATTAAATAAATAAATTTTTTAAAAAAGAAAAAAAATTCGCCAATACATCATCTTAAAGCTTAGAAAATGGAACACAGTTAGCAAACTCCATGTGACCCTGGGTGGGGCCACCAGCCTCCTTACCTCCTCCTCCCTACCTCCTGTGGAACAAGCCCCCGGGCAGCCAGCACAGCGGCTGCTCCACAGCCCTGTGGAGCTCAGGTCCCGAGATCCTCGGCACAGGAGGCAGCTGGCTGCTGCTCTGCCTGGAACCGGAGCCCGGGCAAGGCACTGGCTCTAGGGGCCGCGGCCGACGAAGACGTAGCTCTGGCACGTGCTTTCCTGCCACACCTGCTCTTTCTACCACAGATTCTGTCCCACATCCAGAGCTGCAGATGCCAAGTCTGAAGCCACCTAGGGCCCAGCCCTCAGATGCAGCAGCACAGTGTCAATGGGTTTTCCTGTCCTGGCCACACCTTTGCACCTTCCCTGGGGACAGGTGCAGGCCCTCCCTCCCGGCGTCCACAGTGCCCTCAATCACTGGGGGTCCTAGACTCTCCGGCTACAGGTCTTGGCCCATTTCTAGGAGGCACACAGGAACTAGGGGCCTTTCCCAAAGTTTCACTACCTGCAAAGAACCAGCTTGGCCAGGTTCTCTGCTGGGCAGCAGAGATATGCGGATGTTCTAGAGGGGCTGCAGCCCAGCGGGGCTGCCTGGTGGCCTTATGGCGTCACCACCTTCTGGCTCACATGCGCTGAGGTAAAGCCCTCAAGTGCTTCACGGTCCTGAGAACCCAGACTTTCCCAAACCACACCATGCAGCAGGCCTGGGGGCCAGAAGCTCTCCACTTAGCTCCATGAAGTCAGGCTTTGTCACAACAGTCTCTCTGCTGGCACCCTAAAAAGGTACTGAGGTCTGGACACCCTCCGTGCAGGCAGGCCTCCGGTGCATGCCACCCCAGGTGAGCTGCTCCCTCTGTGCTCCACCAGAAGGCTTCTGCAGGTGACCCTAGGCAGGGCTGCTCCTCCTGGTTCTGGTCCAGGTTCTAGCACACACTGGACCTCCTGGAGGGGCTGGTGAATAATCCAGGAACAAAACAGAGAAAAGGCGCAGCCAAAAGCTGACTTAAAACAGTGGGGCTTTGCCAGGGTGTTTGTACTTTCAGGAATTCTTCTCAGTTGCAGTGCTGGGGGTTGAACCAGGGTTGTCTGACCACAGAGCCACACCCAGCCCTTTTTATTTTTCATTTTGAGACAGGGTCTCACTAAGTTGCCCAGGGTGAGCTTGGACTTGTGGTGCTCCTGGCTCGGCCTCCCAAACTGCTAGGATCACAAGCATGTGCCACTATAACCAGATAAAAAAAACTCTTTATCAAACCATCTTACAAAGTGCCATCACCAGGAAGCTCAACTCCAGAACTGGCTGAGGACTCTTGGCTCCTTTGAGCAAGTATTCACCAGAGGCAGCACCACTGAATACAAGGTGCCAGTCAGCACCTTTGAATGCAGATACCAGGAAGAACTGGACATCTGGGAAGTCAGAGATGCCTGCCCTCTGGCCAGCCTGACCCCTCCCAGGGAAGCCCAAGGTAGCCAGACCTTCCAGATGACGGAGAACCCAGAGGAGGCTGCCACTCGCCCATCACCCTTCCCACACGAGAAACTGCCCTGCCTGGCCCACTAAGAGGCAGCTGCACTTTATAATCAATCTTCACATAACTTCTAGGAATAAAGGTTTTGTCTATTACAAATTTAAAAATCAGAGCATGCTGCAGTTGAGATCTGGAGCGTCCCCCACACGCCCATGGGTTAAGGTCTGATGCCCAGCTAGGGGCAATAGGGCTTGGTGGGAAGTCTTCAGATTTGTGGAGGCTCTGCCCTCCAAGGGGACACTGGCACCCCAGCCCCACCATCTTTTACTTCCTGCCCTGAGGTGCACAGCGTGGCTCCATTGTGTCCCCGCAAGACATGCTGACTCACCACAGGGCTAACAGCAGCAGGGCCACTGGCCATGGGCTAAGACCACCAAAACAAGCGGAAATAAACCCTTCCTCTTTATAAGCAGAGTACCTCAGCAACTTGTCACAGCAATGCAAACCTGACCACACAGAGACCAAAGTATCATGCAAGTCACTATTCTCGTTTCAAAGCTAGCTCTAAGGTTCCTCTGTGAAGAGCTCCAGAGGTGGCCCCACATCAGGACTGCGGGAGTTGACAGGGCCCTGCACAGACTTTCTTCAATGGGACACACACGGACCAGAGCTCTGGGCCCTCACACACTCGCCCAAACATGCTGGGGTGAACCAGAGCTGCAGAGGGAAGAACACATAGAAAGGGCTCCGATAGAACCCGACGTGCCCGGAGGATGAGGAAAGACGGGCTCGGGCCCATGTGTACTCCAGACGCTCTTTACGCAGGTCTCTAAACCCCAGGCCCGGACACACTGCCACTCCAAGTGCGGGTGCGTCAGCAGGGAGTCAAGTCCTGCTGCATATTCTCATTTCTAAATCCCAGCCGCTGACAGGGACGTACGCCTGCTTCCCGCAGGAGGGAGGGCAGGCACGAAGAGCTTACGCCCCAAATCCTAATGGGCTTATGAAAAAGCATGTTGTGAGGGGACCTGCTTCTCTGGGTTTATTAGATTAACCCAATCCATCAGTTCCCACACAATCAGCACCGTGCTGCCGGGAAGGCCCAGAAGAGCCCAATGGCTGTCACCTAGGCCCAGCGGGGAGAGGGTCCAGCAGGTACTGGGCTCCAAGCCCCTCTCCTGCTCGGACACCCAAGTGACCCAACATGCCACACCCAGGCCTGCCTCACAGGGACCAAGCTGTGCCCATCTGCTCCCGGGCACCTTGGAATGTATTCCTCGCCTGCTGCAGACCACCCGCTGACACTTCCTGGATGGGCTCCGTGCCCAGCAAGTGCTGGGCACAAGGTCCCTGACCTCTGGAGCACACCCTTGGCCCGCCCTTCCACTACACCTCCTCCGGCTCAGCTTCAACTCAGCCACAGACCCAGCTACCATGCCTCCCCAGCACCCCGGGCAGGGAAGGTCCTCCCAAGCCCTAGTGTCACCTGCCACCAGCAGCACACAAGGCTATAACTGTGTCCCCATCCACTCTGCTTTAATCAGCTTTTTCATCACTGTGACCAAAAGACCTGACAAGAACAAATATTTGGTGTTCGTGGTTTCAGAGGTCTCAGTCCACAGACAGCCAGCTCCACAGATCTGGGCCCAAGGTGAGGAAGGGTGGGGAGGAGGACAGCAGCTGGGACGTGGCAATACAAACAGCAAAGCCATGCCCACAGTGTGACCCACCTCCCCAGGCACACCCTACTGCCTACACTCACCTCCCGGTTGATCCGTGTCAGTGGGTTAATGACTGACTCTCAACTCTACTCCTCTCACCCCCACATCAGTTTTGGCGACACCTCACATCTAAACCATGACATCCTCCCAGGCCAGGCTGTACGCTCCCAGGGCAGGATACTTCCTGAAGCACAGTCAGGGGGTCCCGGGCCCACAGTCTGCCGCAGAGCAGGAGGCTATGCTGCTGGCGACAGTGGGACATGGATGTCATCAGCAGGTGTGCCTCTTCTGAGCTCCACAAAGTGCCATCAGAACTGACCTGCATTTCCCATTAGAATGTGAATGGAATTTCATGACCTGAGACTGACAGGTCGGACCCATGTTCAGAATGACTTCTGAGAAGGCGCCCACTCCCCACCTCGGAAGAAAAGTTTTCACTTAAAAGTGTTAACGAGGGGCTGGGGGGGCTCAGCGGCAGAGCGCTCGCCTTGCACGTGCGCGGCCCGGGTTCGATCCTCAGCACCACGTAAACATAAATGCATTGCATTGTGTACAACTAAAGTAAATAAATAAATATTTTTTTTAAAAAAAAGTGTTAACGGAGCCTATGCCGTGCTCACAGGGTGCTGAGAACTGGGAGCAGTGCCCCAGCTCGGGGACCTGTCCAACCAGCCTCACAGCCCACCTCTCTCATAGCCCAAGAGCACCCACCCTTCCACCTCCTGCCTCCACTGTGCGCACAACAAGCCACACCCAGGCCTAACTGCCCTTGGGATGTGCCCACAGGCAAGAGGCTTCTCCATTCCCCCTCCTGTCCTGCGTCCTGCATGACTCTAGATGCTACTTAAACCACCGGTGATAATAAAACCTAGCATGTAACTGCCAAACTCAGTGGCATACGCTATGGAGACCTGCGTGCTTCTGGGAGCCAGCCACTGGAGCACAGCTGGGGCTCTGGTTCCGGGTTTCTGAGGCTACGATCAGGGTATCAGCAGGGTATCACCCCAGGGCTGGCGCTGGGGAAGCGCCCGCTCACAGCTGCTCGAACGTCTGATGGTGCCCCAGGTCCTCAAGGGCTGGTGGATGGGGAGACCACTCCTCACCCTGTGGGCCTCTCCCTGGACAGCTTCACAGGAGAGTCAGGAGAAGACTCAACAGGGAGGAGTCGTCCATCAGGTCCAGCCCACACCAAGAAGAGGGGCTGGCTGCTCCAGAGGCTTCCCAACACACCTAGGACTCATCTCCAGCCCCACACACATCTCTGACACCACCTTCAAGACACGAGGAGCACACGGAGTCTGGCACACAGCAGGGCATCAGATGGACAAGGCTGTGGCAGAGCCCCGTCCAGTCCTGCTGCTGCTGTCCATCCCCGGGGCCCACTGTGTCCTCATGACCACTCTGACCTTGGCCTTGATGTGGACTCAGGTCCACACTCATGCAGGTTTCTTTGGTTTTCCCCTCATGTTCCTTTTCTGTCCCAGAGCCCCTCCCAGGATCCCACAGGACTTTCAATCATCACCTCTCCTTGGGTTCCTCTGGCCTGTGACAGTTCCCCAAATTGCCTTTGGATGAGCCCGACAGCTTTGAGGACTGCTGGTCAGCTCTGTTCTAGAACATAACTCCACAGGGAGTTGTCTAATGTTTTCCTCTGGGCTGGTCTAGGGATCTGGGGAGGAGAGGCCTCAGTGGACAGAGTCCTTCTCCTCCGTCCCCTGGCCGTGCGTCTCTCAGGCGTCTCCACTGCCACACTCCTCTCCCCTACTCTCTACGCTGAGCGTTCTGAACAAGGTCACTCTGCACAGTACAAGTTAAGAGGGGCAGCATCTATCTAAGTGCCCTGGAATTCTGGACATGCACTTCATCTCTTCTTCCTGATTATCAGTTTATGCAACCAGGGATCCCTTTCACTGTGGATTCACAGATACTTTGTTGATACTTTGGGTGACAGTGCAATTCTACTTTACTTATTTCGTTGCTGATTCTTCTGCTCTGGCCACTGGGTCCCTTGGATGCCCCATCACTGGGGGTGCCTGAGCACTCCTGTGCTCCCTAGCCCTACACCTTGTTCCGGGCTGCTCCCCAGGGACCAGCCACTTCCCCTGGGTTCCTTTTGCTGGAAAACAGTATCAAAAACCCACATCTGAGCTGGGCACGCCTGTAATCCCAGCACTTGGGAGGCTGAGGCAGGAGGATCACGAGTTCAAAGCCAGCCTCAGCAGTGACGAGGCACTTAGCAACTCAGTGAGACCCTGTCTCTAATAAAATACAAAAACGGGCTGGGGATGTGGCCCAGTGGTCGAGTGCCCCTGAGTTCAATCCCCAATACCACCAAAAAAAAGGAAAAGAAAAAAATCTGGGTGTTAGGTTTAGATGTGAGTTATCCCCGCAAAGCTTAAGTGTGGGACAGTGCAAGGAAGTTTATAGGTGAAGTGACTGGGTTATGACAGCCTTAACCTAATCAGCGCATTAAGCCCCCTGATAAGGATTAACCGTGAGGTAACTGTAGGCAGGTGGGGTGTGGCTGGAGGAAGGGGGCTCCTGGGAGTGTGTCTTTGGGACTTATAGTTTGTCCTTGTTGATCAGAGCTCTCCCTGTCTGCTTCCTGGTGGCCCTGTGCTGGCCTTTCCTCCTCTACACCCTTCTGCCATGAGGTTCTGCCTCACCTCTGGCACAGAACCATGGAGCCGGCTACCTATGGACTGAGACCTCTGAAATGGGAGCCCCAAGTAAACTTTTCCTCCTTTGAGTGTTCTTGTCAGGTCTCTTGGTCACAACAGTGAAACAGGTGACTAAAACACTGGGAATGGGTGTGTTCATTGCTACTGGGGTTTGGTGGCTTCTAGACCCTCAGCTGGCAGAATAAGGAACACAGGGGAACACTGAGCCCTGCGTGCCTGCTGGCATCCACGGCCACTTCCCACACATGAAGGCCTGTACCTGTGCTGAGGGCACATGCGCTCACCTGATACCGAACTCTGATCACACCATGTGCATGGCCCTGACACGTGAGCTCCTCCAGGACAGGCCAACGTGACGATCCTGACACCTGCTGCTCCCGCTGCCCAGGGTTTCTGCTCCCTAGATGTCCACCTGGCTCCCTCCCTCCCCTGGAACATGCACAGGAGGCTGCCCATCTCCCCATCACAGCGGCAGCCCCCATGCCCTCTGCCCTGGACGCAGCCCTCCCACCACCACAGCCTCAGTCCCCACTGCAGGAAGCGGCAAGAGTGGGCCAGCCACGCTCCCGCCTCCAGGCGCTGCCTCTCCCAGCCACCCTCAGACCAGCTTCACAGCACGGCTTTCCTCTGGCTCTGCTGCACCCTGACTCCTTCTCCACCCGCGATCCCCTGCTCCCTGACCCTGGCCAGCAGTGCCACAGGGTCATTCCACAGCACATTTGCTCTCGCTCCCACAAGGAGCATGCTGTGAGGACAGACTTGTCTTGCCCTGTGCCCCAGGCCCAGCTCAGTGCTGGCACACAGGACACACTCAACGCCTGTCTCTGGGACAGGTTTGTGGAGGAGGAATGAGGCTGGTGGCTACCGCCCAAGACAGGCATCACACGAGCTGTGCGTTCCTCGCTGGGGCTGCTCAGGACCTGTCCTCCTGGCCAGGCCTTGTTGGCCCACCTCTCTCAGCAGTTCCAGGAACTCCTCTCACTTTGCTCCTCTAGTCCTGACCTTTAAAATAACAAGTTTATTTCTGAATTAACTAGAGAGCAAAGGAACACATGCCAATCAAGAGGCAGCTCCTCTGCAGACAGCAGTGCAGACCAGCTGCTGCGCTGCTGAGTCACCCTGTCAGGGACAGTGATGGACACCCGCTTACCATTCCCACCTGCAAGGCACTTCCCCTCTTGGCTGCTCTCTGGGACAAAACAGCGAAGGCCACGTGTGGCCCTGGCCCATCAGAGGAGAAGCCAGGCTGGAGCAGTCCCGTGGGGAAGGTCTCCCAGCTCTGATGCTCAGGGGTGGCTGGGCATTCCTGCCCTGGATGCGCACTGACCCCAGGAAACAGCAGCTCTCAAAGAAGGCCATTCCACTCCACTGGTGCCCAGAAGGCCACCATGTCAGCCAGCTCAAGGCCATCCCCCCTCCATCCTGGTCATCCCACACAGCGTGGACACAAGCAAGCGCCCCAAGCCAGCATCTAGGAGCTGGGACCACAGTGAGGGCAGAAGACAACTGAGCTGAGAGTGTCTGTGGGAACCATGGCCAAGGCCTCCTGGGAGGCCTGCTGGCCATCGGGGTTGCCAGCAGCAGGCCCTCATCTCAGGGCCCCCAGGAACAAGTGCAGCTTGGTCCATAAATACCCAGCGCAGCACACCCCATGGCTCAGTGTGGAGCCCCCACTCCATCCTGCTCTGCAGCCCGCACCTCATCCTGCTCACTCCCTTCAAAACAAGCCTCCTTGCCTGCTCAAGGTCACGTGCCCACTGCCTCAGAAAATACCCGCTGGGGCAGGGAGCTGGCATCACGTGGCTGAACTGGTGAGAGAAAGCAGTAGCTCACCCCCACAGCGGCAGGCCAACTAGAGGAGGAGAGAAAGGAACCCCCTAAGTCCCCTTCCCTGTGGAGGGCGTGGCTGCAGGGGCCGCAGGCACAGCTGCATCTGGGCTTCATGCAGCACCCCGAGGGGCTCTCAGGGGCTGGGGCTCTTCAGGGAGCTGGGATCCTGGCCTGCCCACAGCCACCACCCCCACGCAGGCTTCTGAGATGGACCACGCAGAGGCCAGGGGAGCACGCTTTGTGACGACACTCCCCATTCACAGTCAGACCACCCTTTAGTCCGGGTCCTGGGCCGGGGTAGGTACTCAACAATAACCACACTCTGATGTGTGTCCCAAGAGAATTCTAAGCTACCTTGTCAGGGTTAAAGAGTTACTGAGAGCTATAATGGCCAGCCAATGAACACCCCAGTTTCGGGGAGAGTTGTCACTCAGCTGGTCTCCCATGATTACGATGTATCTTCATTGCCAAAAGATGCTATACAATTTCATGGTTACTTGGTCCTGTAAAATAGAAATACCCTCAATTTTTAAGAGATGAAAAGGTTTATGACCAAGTACTATGAGTTCATGAGTCCATGGGACAAATGAGTCAATTCATGACAAAATTTAATTTCAGGAAAATTAACTCAATGCAGAGGCCATAATCATGCTCAAAGTTTTAACACCTACTAAGAGTTTCAGGGAAGTGGCAGAGGATGTGGTGAGCTGATCCAGCTGAGTCACTATCCTTTGTTGGTGATGGGGATGGCATCACAAGGAACTCTGCTTAAAGAGGGGCCTGGGCTTGAACCGCCCAACCGACCACAGAAATGCAGAGCCTTTGCAGTTCACAGGAGGTAAGGCTGTGCTGGATTGCCGGCAGCCCTATACCGAAGGCTGCTTGGGCCCAATAGCCCCAGGTAAAGTTGGACCCGCCCACTAGGATAACTCCTCAGAAATTCTGGAGCTGCAAGTGCCCAGAAGGGCAAAGCTACCCTGAGGGAATAATCAACACAAATGCCCACGTGCCAGGTTCCATTTCTAGATTCCAGTCCACCTCTGCTGCCTCACAGACACCTGCTCCCTGAAGCTCCTCTCTCAGCCCCAGGCTGTGCCCGGCACACTGCCCACAATGGGCAGGTTCGCAGCACAATGCCCGCCTCGTCAAGCTAAGCGTGCACACCAGCCACAGGCTCCTTCCCCAGCTCTGCAGAGGCCCCGCTGCCAGTCCCACACAGAAAGGCACCTACGGTCTGCACAGATGGAGAGCCCTGGCACCCAAGCCCTGCAGTGGGTGCAGCCTCAGCAGACAAGGCGAGCAAAAACACAAAGGTGTGAGCACAAGCAGCACACACAAGGGAGAGGCGGCCCCACCCAGGCAGCACACACAAGCAGCACACACACAAGGAGAGAGGGGCCCCACCAGAGAGCACAAGCAGCACACACAAGGGAGAGGCAACCCGACCCAGAGAGCACAATCCCCTGGAAAGACCCAAATCTCACCAAAGCGGGTGAAGAGCAGAAAATGTCATATTGTCCCGATCTCCTAGGACTTTCTGGGTCTCCATCCTAAGCCACTGAGAACACATAGTGTACATCCTGGGTGACAGCAGGACTCCGTGCTCCCAGGACTCGGCTCAAGGTGACTTGCTGGCAAGTACTAGGGTCACCATCACCATATGGTCAGAGCAAAACCCAGCAATGAGTGGCACAATACAAAGTCCTCTGCCCTGTTCTACATCTGGTCAGAGAGCAGGAACACCAACAACAACCCCCTTCGCGACCGTTTTAGTCGGGAGGACCCTTGAAGGCAAAGTCAAATGCAGGGCTCAGTGTGGGGGGGGGGGGGGCTCACCTGGTACGTGTCCCACAGGCGCACGGTGCAGCGGAGGGGCACCTCCCGCATCAGCAGGTTGTTCATCCAGCGGAAGGCGAACTGCAGGTACCGCACCTCGTGCTGGTCCAGGTGCCGGTGCACTGGCTCTGCCAAAACAAACACAGGCCCGAGGATGTCAGGGGAGCCCTCTGCAGGCCACGACAGCTGCCACCTGGCCCCCGAGGCCCTGTCCCCCAACCCCACTCCATCAGCCAGCGCAAGCCCAGCAACAGCCAGCACCTAGTGGGCTACCTGTGACACAGGCTTCACAGCCCACCCTTCTTCAAGGGGACGAATGATGGTGGCAGTGGGGGTAGTGACAGGGATGGTGAAGACACCTGTGACCCGGGCAGACCTGAGTCCAGCACACGGGGGAAGCCTGCACATCTGGATGGCCCACAAGCAGTCCTCTTTCCCCAACCCCACAGCCCTGCCAGACCCAGGCTGATGTCCATGGTGACAGAAGGACCTGAGCTGGCCAGCCTTCACCCTCCTCAGGTAAAATGCTCCTCTGCACCTGGGCCCACTGACATGTCCCTGGGCACGGCCAGGTGGCCTTTGGATTCTAATCTGAGGCACTCCTAAGGACAGCAGGGCCTCTGAAAGCCAGGCGCCACCAACCAGCAACCCCAGAGCCAACCCAGTTAGTTCAGCCACATGATCCTCCCTCTCACCAGGCCAAGCCTGATACCCTCATGCCTTGCCCCAGCCCCTCGAAGAGCCACCACCCCTGCAAGGAGGAGCACTGGAGCCCTGACGTGCTCCCAGGTCCACACACTGTCACCCTCCTCCCCCACTGCTGCTGTCTTCAGCTGACCAGAGCCAGCAGAGCCGGGTGCCTGTGGGGGGCTGTGCTGCAGCTGGATGTGGTCTGTCCCACAGGGCTCCCGTGCTAAAGGTGAGGTCCTGGGCGTGGCACCACAGAGGTGGGTGCAGGTCATCAAGGACTGCCCTCTGAAGGGACTCTGCTGGTTCTTGAGAAAGGGCTGTCACAGAAGAATAAACCTGGCCTTCTCTGGCAATGTGATCGCTCCCTCTCCTACAGGCCCCCATGCTGGGATCACAGGCCTGTGTCTGGCTTTGCTTTATTAAGAGATCTGGGCACACCCACGCTAACATGAGAGACAGACCTCCGGATTTCTACAAAAGCAAACGACTTCTCATCAGACCAGAGCTGATACCAGTGCTGTGTCCTTGAACTCCAGAAACGTGAGCTAAATAAAACGCCTTTCCTTATAAGTATTCAGCCCCGATATTTCACTGCAGTAACAGAAAACAGACTGGTACAGGCAGGTATGGGGAAGAGAGAAGGTGGTGGACACTGGCTACGGTAGAAATGATCCAGCACTCAAGATCAATGCAAACGAGACAGTGAAAGACCAACAGGAAGAGCAACAGCAGCCTGGGAGCAAGGTGCCAGCAGGCTGCGCCAGCCAAGAGGCCCCAGAGGAGAGCCCTCAAGGAGGCTCCCTGGACCAGGCCCCAGGGACCCCAGAAGTTCCCATATGCCCACCCCATGCTGCCCCTGCAAGAACAAAGTTAGGGACTGAGAGGTCCAGGCCCAGCAGAGGGCCAGCCATGGACATCGTGCTAGGCCAGCAGCAGGAGGAATGGGGGCCAGGCAGCAGGGCAGCTTCCAGGGTGCCTACTTGCCTGGGACATACAGCTCCCACTCAGCTCCTATAGACAGGGTGGGATTCTCTGTGTGTTGGTTTGTTTTTGTTTTTTGTTTGGGTGATTGAACCCAATAATGCCCGACCATGAACTACATCCTCAGTCCTTTTTTATTTTATTCTGAGATGGGATCTCACCAAGTTGCTGAGGCTGGCCTTGAACTTGTGATCCTCCAGCCGCAGCCTCCCAAGTAGCTGGGATCATAGGTGTGCCCTGGTTTGGCTTTCTTAAGAGATCTAGAACACATCCATGCAAACATGACAGATGACCCTGCATGTTTCTACAGAAGCAATTTTTTTGAAGAATATAAAGGGCTGGGGATGTTGCTCAGAGGTGTAGCACTTGCCTAGCACAGATGAGGCCCTGGATCCCCCGCACTGCAAAAAATTAATATAAAAATCGTTTTTAATGGAAATTATCTGTAGCTGAAAAATGGACCTGAGCCCCCAAGGTGGCTCCTCGCCTAGCCCTGACCTTTGTCCATTCCCCAAGAATACAGCCCTCTAGAACTGACGGACAGCCTCACCACAGCCCGGTGCACTGACAAGGGGCACAAGAGCCAATACAAAACTCAAATCTGACAATACCTGGAAACCAGCAGTCTGGAGACCAAGAGAATTTACTGAACAAGATTCTTTTACTCCGAAGACAGGAATGAGCTTCAAAGAACAGGCAGTTGGCTACTCGGGTAGGGACAGGCCACAGTGACAGGGACAGCTTCCCAGAGGAAACCTGGGCCTGGAACTAGCAGGGGTGGTTTGTGCAGGGGTGTGGTGAAGCACTGGCCCGGGGGCCCAGGCTGTGTGCCCAGCAGGTGGCCTCTCCCATTCTGCAGCTCTGCTTTCCTGGGTCCTGTCTCCACTCAGCTGCTGTCACGTGCACACCTTTGGACAGGCTGCCTTGCAGGTGAGGGCCGAGGTCCCCTGGTCAGGATGTGAGACACGTGGCCCTGCAGGGAGCTGTGTGGGAGAGCCTGGTGCAGGACAGCAGGGCACCATGCCCTGGCTGGCATGCACTCCTTGTCAATCCAGCTTCAGCAGGGGAGGGCTGGGAGCAGGCCCGATTCTTGCCCTGCTGCCTCTGAGGCTGCAAATAGAGCATGAAGGCTTGGTTTTCACTGTTTCGTTAGGTTACTTCAATGACAGATGTTCCAGAAACACGTTTAATTTTTCAGGGTTGTTTCTGGCCAGTTTGTCTTAGAAAGGTGCCACCTGCCTCCAGGCGTGTGTCAGAGCTGTTTATTTTCCAGTCCTCGAGATGCCAGCCTTCTCTGTGATGGGCCCTGGTGTGCAGTGGAGTGCCTGCCAGGCTGGGGGCACTGTGGTTCCTGCCCATGCCCTGGGGCTCCTTTTCCCTTGGTCTTGTGACTCTTCAGAGAGGCTGGTGCAGGTGTCACATGACTCCTGGTGGGCAGGCCTGGCTCAGTCTCCAAGGGGTCCCCACCTCTAGGAAGTCTCTATTTATGGGGTAAGAACTGGCAATGTCATTCACCTCAGCCCCGTGCATGTGGGAGGGGATACAGCTGAGTGCTTGCTTTAAGGCTCATCTTACAAACTGGACTTGATTTCTTGCTAGCAGACCATGGTGTCCATGGCAGGTAGAGAGAAGCAATGCACAAGAACTGATAGCCCAAAGGCAGAATGCCGAAGGGTTGGTTAACCCTGTTAGAAACTGCTTTGAACTGTGTTAGTAAAACATGGAGTCAGTGCAGCGTCCAGATTATTAAACATGCCTGTCCCAACACTCTTTACAAAGTCAGGTCCTGCCGTGGCAGTGGTGGCATGGTCGGCAAGGAGTGACCGGACAGGGACAGGCACGGGTGGCTTCTGCGCTGTTCATCCTCAGGAAGCCGAAGGGTTGCCCACGCCATGCACTCCAGCCCTCTCCTGGTGATGACGGATTCCCAAGGAGCGCACGCCAGCCAGGGCATGGTGACCTGAGCCCTGCACAAGCTCCCCCACACAGCTCCCTGCAGGGCCACGTGCCTCACACCCTGACCAGGGGACCTCGGCCCTCACCTGCAAGGCAGCCTGTCCAAAGGTGTGCATGTGGCAGCATAGAGTGGAGACAGGACCCAGGACTACCCCTCCAACTGTGGAACGGCCCCACCCTCAGGTCTCTGGGAACCAGCGCCTGGATGCGGTCATCACCCTCCACACAGCGAAGCCCAGCCAGCATCTGCAGGAGTGCCGGCCACAGGACGGAAATCCAACCCAGTGGTAACCTAGGAGGACACAGCCCAGCCCTGGGGAATGGAAGGCTCCCCACTCGACAGTTCCCCCAGCAGAGCTCCGCCAGGAGCCCCACACCAGGCTGCCTCTCAGGGCAGACGCAGGGACGGCAAGGCCTGCTTCCTGCCCTGGAGCTAGGCACCACCCGAGGCCCAGCCGCCAAGCCGTCTCCTTCACCAGACCCCCAGTGCGAGCACCCAGCACCTGCCTTCACTCTCTCCGGAAAGGAGCTGAAAGGCCAATGCCACACGCGTCGGGGGGAACCTGAGTGAGGTGTCATGGCGCACACTCTGCCAGGCAGTGCAGCACAAGGCCAGGCTAGGACATCCGACAGAATATCCATCCTAGAATGAACGGCAGAGTGTCCTTGTTCATGGGCAGGTGGGCATTTTTCACTGGTTACGAGCTTCTCTGGAAGCAGGTAAGGAAGAGTGACAGAGTGGACCAGCCCCATCTCCAGCCACCTTCTAATGTGCATAATGAATGTCTGGCCGGGCTGCCTCCTGTTTTGAACAGGGTGAAAAATGGACTGCTAAACTCCAGGCATGACTTTCAATTTATATACATCAGAGCTGCAAATGTATATGCTGAAAAGATTCATTTTTTTCCATTTTATAAGTAATTGTGAGCAGATGCTCTTTCACTGATAAAGGTAATTTGGTTAGCAATAATTCTGAAACTGAAATTTCCATTTCACTGGAAATAAGGGTGTCGTATAATGAATGAGCAGGCAGATGTAATTACTGTCATCTTTCAGGCTGAAAAGACTTCCCCACAATGCCCTATGTGCCAGGGCAAGGTGTGCTGGGAAGGCCCCAGGAAGGGCCCGGTCCCATCAGGGCAGGAGAGGGGACCTTGGTGTCTGCTGAGCACTTTCCATAGCGATGTCGACAGCAGGCCTACAGATGAATCCTGTGGAAACAACTCTGCTTGACTGAAAGAGCACTCTGTCCCAGGATTTATGCTAAAAAGGAAAAGACACGATCCCATCAACCTGGCATTAAAAACACTGCTGACACAGGATCAGACACCACTCAGATCTATCTGCTCAAAGACCAGGCATAATCACGCACACTTAAGACACCTGAGAAACCCTTGCTGCCTCCGCAAGGAAGAGCACAGCGGTGGGTGCACCATACAGGCACTGAACCAGGGGTAAGCCCAGAATAATGGGCTTTGAATTGGGGGCACAACTTCTCCAATCAGTTTTAAAAGACAAAAAGAACAAGAGCCAGCTGGCAGTGAACACAGGGCCTCTTCACAACCAAGAAGCCTCCTAGGCTGAGCCCACCCCACCCATGGAGGCAGGATGTGGTACAGGTCAACCTTAAACAGCTGAGAAAAGTCAGGCCCCAAACAGAGGCTGCCACACCTGCCAGCTGAGGACCCAGGGCCAGGCAGGATGAGGAACTAAGTTTGGGGCCACTTCACAGGGGACCCGTCCCCACCCTGCTCTCCAGGCTGAACCAGGAAACCACAGAGGCAATGCCGGAGCCCAGTCTAGGAATCCATGCTGGAGGTGCTGAGCTCAGCAACCACCTCCCGCCAAGCCACCCGGTAAGCCTGCTCTCGGTCAGCGCTCTCAGGACACCCTTCACAGGCAGACAGGCCGCCCCGCAGCTTGAGGCCCAGCAGAGCCTCAGAGCTCCCTGCAGGACTCTGCTTCCCAGCCATCAACAAGTAAAACAATGGCGGGGCTGAGGTGGGGAACACTCCAGACAAAATGGTCTACAAAAGCAAGACGGGTGGCCCAGACCTGGCTGTGCCAGGACCAGGAGCCAGCTGGCCGCAGCTGCTGGCTCTCCAACCTCCCACCCAGAGGGGAGCACCTGCTATCTCAGACCAATGGCCCGTAGCCATAGCAACAAAGGAAGGGGGCACCTGTGCCCCATGGATCAGAGGCTGATGGGTAAAATCCAGCAAGATTCAAGGTGGTGTCTGGGCCAGTCCTGAAGGATGGCCACACCTGATGATGCTCCTGGAGTGTCACTTGGCTCAGAAAACCGTACCTCCAGGGTAGCCCCTCCACTAAGCCACCTGACCCGTAATGCCCTAAGGAGGCCCTGCTCCTCAGGAATACAGACCGCTGCACTTCATAACACTTATGCGACCTCTTAACAAAACAACTTCTTTTCCTCAGAAACGGTAATGGAAATCAATAGGAAGTGAGATTTATTTAGAAAATTTAACACCATTTCAGGAATGTGCTGATGATGCAAAGACAACTCCCAACCCCTCGCCTCACTCCTGCAGCCAGGACCCAGGAAGCAGCTGACCCCACGGTGCTGAGTGCAGAGACCCCTCCCCACCACAGGAGCAAGAGCTGCATCGGTCATTACGGCCCAAGAGGTGCACTGAGGGCCTGGAGGCTGCTGCTGGAGGTGCGTGGTGGCCCGGTATGCTGGAGATGTGCATCTGCCTGACGCCAGGCCCAGGGACACCGGCTACACATGCAGCTCCTCGATGCACAACTAAGACCTTGACTGGTCTCAGTCCCAGGGTCCTGGAACTGCAGGAGGGGGGTCTGCACGCCAGAGGGACCAAGCATGGCTGGAGCCCTGGAGAGTGGAGGGAGCTGGAGATGGAGCTCCGCCACACACCCACCGGGCACTGTCTGGCCCACACCGCCGAGCCCCATGGGAACTCTGGGCATGGAGTTCTGTGGAGCCTCCTGGCTGGCCAACACTGTGACGGGGTGGGAAGGAGCTCGGTGTCCCCAGGACCCTTCCAGACTCTGTCCCATGGACCTGCTCATTTGTCTGGTGCTCTTGACCTGCTCCTTTAAAATAAAGCAGCACCCATGAGTGGAATGCATTCTGGAGCTCTGTGAGCCATTCCAACCAATCACCCAACCCCAGGGCTCTTGGACATGCTAGATTGACAGCCAGACCCAGAATGGTGCCTGAGGTGAGGGCAGTCTTATGGAGGCCTGAGTCCTTGACTTGGGGAGTCTGACGTTCGATCCAGGCAAGTAGCATCAGGATCACACTGTGGTCACCGAGCGGGCACACACAGAATGTTCCTGCCATCATTAAATGGCCCTGAGGTCTGAGGCCCTGACAGATAACAGGGCAGAAGCCACACTGCAAATGCATTCCTCCAGAGCAACTTCCCCAAGGCTCATTTGAACGTGGGGCCATGCCACGTGGCTGTGTCCCCTAGTACGCTCCACACAAGTGTGGGGGTGTGTCAGACCCAGAAGGCACAGTCAGCTGCTCACGGCAGGCGAGCCTGAAGCAGCCAGGGAACCCGAGGAAGAGGCCACAGAGCATCCATTCCTGGGCCTTGCAGGACAGGGACATGACCACTCACTCTCAAAGCCTCAGTAAACCTGAGCTCAGCATAGAATTAAACCTCCTGGCAAGTTGTAGAAAACAGTGTGTGTCTGACACCACAGCACACAATCTTTTCATCTCTAGAGAGGAATGAAGGTATATTTTGACAGGACTATAATCTAAAATACAAGTTCTTCTAAAGCTACACAGAACTGAAGCAATGAGGTATTAAATCATCACTTCACAGAGGTACCCATGAACTTCCTGACAAACTCCAACCAGAGGGGCCTGTTTTCATGAGGAAGCAGCAACAAATCTAACTTAAAAAAGAATGCAGATGCCAGGGCTGCTCATGGGGGACTGGCTGTGTTCCATACCATGGCAAAGATGCCCCACCATGACATCTGCAGTCCACGCTGCCTGGACAGAGTGTGGGGCGGACCATGGGTGAGCTGGAGGAGAGCCTGCAAGGGGCTAGGCCTTGACACTGCCCCAGCTCTTAAGATGATGGTCCTGGGAAAAAGACAAGAGCATCCCAAGAGGTTTCTGCTTGGATGATGAAGTCCAATTTATTTGTCAAAAATCACCTTTAAGTTTCCCTGATTTAGTGCCATTCTAAGAAATCTCAAGTACCCAAGTCAAGCTCACAAAGACTTCCTATGTTTTTTTGTACAAGTTTTATGACATTAGGTTTACATTA
This sequence comes from Tamias sibiricus, assembly GCA_025594165.1. Classification (NCBI taxonomy): domain Eukaryota; kingdom Metazoa; phylum Chordata; class Mammalia; order Rodentia; family Sciuridae; genus Tamias; species Tamias sibiricus. Next base: position 175,754,261 of record CM046661.1, on the reverse strand, counting down.
CAGATCTTTGATTCGTTTTGAGATAATTTTTAATATGGTACAATAAACGAATGCAAATTCCTTTGACATACCAACAATGCATGGTAACTGCACGATGTGTTGCGTGTTCATGTGGTATGTAACACATGCTTTGCTACTGCACTGCTCCTGTGCCTGTTGGACGTCACTGTCACTCTACTTCTGAACACTCCTCCATCCCACCGACCTGTCAATGCCAAGGGCCTCCTTTACAAAGCTCCGTGACTCTGGATGGGGGTGGGGAGGGGCTAGTCCTCCAATGTTGTTCAGCCCCTTCACTGTTGTTTAGCTCTTCTAGGGACCTGGTGCTCATGTATGGATTTTAAAATCAGCTTTTTGATTTCTGTACAAAAACATGCTGGAATATTAACTGGGATTGAGCCGAATGTGTGATCAGCTTAGGAGAAACAGATTTAATGATCTTGAGCTTTCCAATCTGTAGACATCATCAGGTCATACCTGATTTCCCAGCAATGTTTTATAACTTTCAGTGCATAGGCCTACTACATCTTTGGTCATATTTTCCACAAATTCTTCACGTTTTATGCTATTATAGTTGGCATTCCTCACTTAACCTCAATTTCTGATTTCTCACTGGTAATATACAGAAACACAATTCATTTTTATATATTGATCCTCTATCCTGAAACGTTGCTAAACTCTCCATTCTAGTAGGATTTTGTAGATGCCATCAGATTTTCAAAAAACATGCTCATGTCATCTGCAAACGAACCCACTCCTCCCCTCCTGCCCTTCAGTCTGGATGCCACGTGCACGTGTGCGTTTTCATTTCCTTGGATCTGTCCACGGGACTGGCTGGGATCCCCAGCGTGCCTGCTGAACTGCAGTGGGAGGAGATGGAGCCACGTCCCCATCTCAGGGGAGTGTCAGATACACGTCACTTTGTGTGACTTGGGCTGCAGGTTTGGCAGATGCCCCTGTCAAGCTTAGGAAGTTCTGTCCTATTCCTGGTTTGCGGAAAGCTTTATTAGGAATGGGTGTTGAATTTTGTCAAATGCTTCTTTCTGTATATACTGAGATGATTTTTATGGGTTTGTTCTTTTTAATATGTTGATGTAATGAACTCTACTGATTGCTTTTTCAACGGTTAAATCAACCTTGCAGTCTGGGATGAACCACATGTCACAATGATATATTATTCACTTTACTACTGTTGGATTTGACTTGCTAAAAAATTCCTGTTCAGGATTTTTACATCTATGTTCATGAAGGATACTAGTCTGTAGTTCTCTTTCTTGAAATGCCTTTGATTTGCATATCTGAAAAATGCTGGCCTTATAGAATGTACTGGAAAGTATGCCTCCCTGTTTATTTTTTAATCCTTCATATACAGTTAGTATTGTTTGTTAAATGTGCAGTAACCTGTGCCAAGAGCTTTCTTTGTAGGAAGGATTTAAATTATTAATTTAAATTCTTTTAAAATATGGAAATATTCACATTACCTCTCTTCTTGGCCAATCTGGGTTTGTGTTTTGAGAAATACACCTATTTCATTAAATTTTCAAATAAATGGGCATAATATTGTGAATAACAGTCCCCTATCCTCTTAATATCTGTATAATTTGTAATGATGTTAACTCTCTCAGTCTTGACCTTGGTAATATGTGTCTTCTCTCATTTTTTCCTGATCAGTCTGACTACAGATTTATTGACTTTATTGATTTTCTTAAGGGGGAAAAAAAAAAAAAAAAAAAAAAAAAAAAAAACTTGGTTTCAACCTCTTTCTCCTCTTTTAAGGCAGAAGCCGAGGTCACTGATTTGCGACACCTTTGGTTTCTCAAATACACTCAGTACCATCAACTTCCACCTAAGCATCACTTTGTTTGCATTTCACAAATTCTAAAGTGTATTTTTCTTGTCATTTAAAACACTAATTCCCTTCTGATTTTTTTCTGTGATCACTGGGCTACTTAAAAGTATGTTAATTTAGAATTACGTGGATATCTAGATAGCTTGCTGATTCCTAATTTATTTCTGCTGTGCTCAGAGGACATACCTCATATTTCCTGAATCCTTTAGATTCAAATATAGTCAAAAATTTGGTCTATTTTGGAAAATGTTCTGTGTACAAAATAATTATAAAAGAACGTACATTCTTAGAATTTTTCACAAAAGTCAACTAAAGCAAGCTGCTGGAAGTGTTCTTCAGGTTTCCTGTATCCTTGCTGATTCTCTATTTGTTCTGTTGCTTATTGAAAAAAAGTTGAAACTTCCAACTAGAATTGTGTGTTCACTTCTGGTGGCAGCTGTACTAGACTTTGCTCTGTGTCCTCTGAAACTCTTCAGCAGGTGCATTAACACTCAGGGTTGCTACTGCCAACTGGTTAACTGACCCTTTACCACGTGAAACAATACTTCTTCTATAATAATCTTTGTTCTGAAATCTACTCTGACATGACTCTAGCTTTACTCAGACAGGTGTTAGCATGGAATAACTTTGCCCACCATGTGACTCTCAGATTATTTGTGCCTTTACATTTAACACACACGAAGAACACAGGTGGGCCTTGCTTTGTAATCCAGTCTGACCAGACCTGCCTTTTGACTGGAGCTTGCTCGTCCACCTGTCGCGCACTTAGCCAGGTGGCAGAAGGCAAGCCTGTGGTGTTCCCATCGGGGTGTCACGCGTCGCCTCTGCTCCCTGCTCCCGTCTCTGCCCTCCTTCCAGCAAGCGCGTCCTGGAAGACTCCATTCCGCCTGTGCTGGCTTCGCCTGCTGCTTGGTGGCTCTGCGGTGGCAGCAGTGTCCTCCCCTCACCATGCCCGCATCAGTGTGCTCACGCCCCTCCACGCACACCAGGAACCAGCAGTGCACTCCCCTCGGCCTGCATCTGCGCTGCGGTGGGCTTCACTTGATTGTCTTAAAAACCCACAACAGAGTGTGACCATGTTATTTTTGCTCTGACCTTCTGATTGTTTTTAAAAGAGATTTAAGCAATAAGAAGAGTATTTGAAAGCACAGCTGTGGCCGCAGGTTCTGGGGCTCTCGGTCTTTGTGCAGAGACCCGAGTTTCACCTGGTCAGCCTCCTTTCAACTCCAAGTCTCCCACTGGATTTCTGGTCAGGCAGATACCCTGGCCTCCTGTGGCTTCTTCCAGCTTCCTTAAGCCTACAAATGCATTTCTTTCACCCACGTCTCTGAAAATCCACTAGCTTGCTAACAAGCTTGGGGTTTCTCCTCCAGCAGTTCACAGAGCTGCTCCACTGTCACCAGCCTGAACCGTCCGTGACGAGGAACCTGCTGCCGCCCTGCTCTCCTCCGGCTCCTTCAGACCTTCCCTTTACTTGCGCCTTGAAGCACTGTGATCACAACAGGCGGAGGGCTGAGTTTCTTCCCACTTCATGCCTGGCATTCATTCACATTCTTGGTTCTACAAATTTATAGTTTCACCAATTTTCTCTAAAAAGTGAATGTCTCTCCCAGTGCTTTCTCTGTTTCCCCTACAGGAGACACCAATCGCACACACGTAAGCTGCTTGAACTGTCCCGTAGTCTATAGACTATGATCTTGTTGTTTTATCCTTTTTCTCTTTCATTTTGAATGGCTTTTATCGCTGTGCCTGCAGGTTCACGGATCTTTTCTTCTACAAAGTCTAATCTGCTGGTAATCCCATACAGTGTGTTTCTCATCTCATTTCATTGTAGTTTTATCGCTATAAGTTCAATTTGGATCATTCTGACATCTTCCATGTCTACTTCACATGTTCACTGCTTCTCTAGATTTTGAACATATGGGATACAATTATAATAACTGCTCTAATGTAACTCTCTAACAAGTCTCACACCACGCCATTCCCAGGTCAGTTGTGATTGATGCTTTCTGTTACAATTTTCTGCATCTTTGCACGCCTGACAATGACTTTGGAAGCGAGATACTTTGGATTTTTCCTTGCTGGGTACTCAATATTTTGTATTCCTATAAATATTTTTGAACTTTTCACTAAGATGCAGTTAAGTCACTTGTGAATAGTTTAATTATGTGGGTCCTGCTTTCAAGCTCTGGGGCAGAGAGAATTTAGGTTTACATACGCTAGTGTTGAGCAAAACCTTCTGAGTTCTCTAAGCAATGCCCATGACTTATAAAGTGTCCTCTGGCCTTCAGGAAAGATGCACTCCCCACCTGTGAGGGTTCCAGGGCTTGGCCCTAGGCAATTCAAGTGGTTCTTCCCTACCTTGAGTGTAGATCGGTGCTCAGACCTGCAGAGCATCTGCACTCTCTCTGGGGGCTGTTCTCCTCCATCAGCCTCTTCCCACAAACCCCAGGGCCCTTGGCTTCCCCAGATGTCCAGCTCTGTGGGGTTCCTGCTCCTCCTGTCCGCAGATGCCCTCCAGGCGTTGACTTTGGCTGACACGGAGCTCACCTCTGCATCAGGTCTCAGATGTCAAAGACTAGGGTTCCACCATTCTATCCAGGGTTTTTGCTGATTCAAGCAGCAGAGTGAATATGGTCCCTGAAAATACCACCAACACCTTGGCAGAGCAGACTCTCACCAAACCTGAAGCTTCCCTGCTCAGGGATGCTTACAATCAACGCCAACAGCAAGCAGGCGCGATTCCCAACACTTGCAGCTCATTTCCCTGATCAGGTCGAAATAAACTGTGGGCTCTGATTATTATTATTGTTGTTATTGTTATCACTTTAAATCACGATGGATACCGTTCTCTGAGAACAACACGGTGCAGGGCAATGGTGAGTTGGGGAGGCTCTGTTCAGGCTCACGTGTGCATGGCAAGCACCCCTTGCCAACAGCAACAGCGGCAACACGGACAGGAGAAAGCTGAGGTCTGTGTGGGGAGCAGGCCGCCGCGCTGCTGGGTGAAACCCAGAGCTTGATGGAAAGAGAGACAGGGCTCCGTGCTACCATCCATTCCTTGCACACCGTGCTGGTCCACGTTGCTCTGTCACCACACACCACAAACATGGCAGCTTAAGACAACATGGATGCATTTCCTCAGTCTCTGTGGGCCCAGTCCAGGTGGGGCCAAGCTGGTTCCTCTGCTGGGCACTGCACAAAACTGCAGGTGAGGCTGAGTTCTCGCCTGGAGGCTGACTAGGGAACGCCTGCTTCCACACTCATTTCAGCTGTGGGCAGAGTCCACCTCCCTGCAGCTGCATGACGGACGGCCCACTTCTCACTGGCAGGAGGCTGAAGGCCACCCACGGGTCCTGGCCACATGGGCCTCTCCAACTGACTGCTTATCTCAGGAGCGAGAGGAGCCCGCCCCATTCCAGCTTGCTAAGTTGGGGTTACACAATGTCATTATGGACTGACACCCCACAGCCACATCCTGTTGATCAGGGTCAAGTCACAGGTTCTGCTGAACTTCAGGAAGGGCAGGTACACGGGGGCATGAACACCAGTGGGTCTGCCCACCGTGCTCCCTCGCTGTGCTTGGTGAGGCAGCAAGAAAGCCCCGCCCCTTTGCCTCAGTCTCCCTTTTACAGTGTGACAAGAAAGAGAGAGCAGGGCTGGGGTTGTGGCTCAGCGGCGGAGCGCTCGCCTCGCACGTGCGCGGCCCAGGTTCGATCCTCAGCACCACATAAACATAAATGCATTGCATTGTGTACAACTAAAGTAAATAAATAAATATTTTAAAAAAAAAAGAAAGAAAGAAAGAAAGAAAGAGAGAGCGGGCCTGTGAACCAAAGACTCCAGCGTGGAAACCAGGCAGAGCAGCCACCAGAAGAGGAACAAGGACACTCTGCCCACCTGACAGCGCCTCACCAACAGGTTTCCCTGGAGCAAACGAGAAAGGACACAGGGCTGGGTGGCGCACACTTGTAATCCCAGAGGCTCGGGAGGCTGAGGCAGGAGGATCACAAGTTCAAAGCCAGCCTCAGCAAAAGTGAGGCACTTAGCAACTCAGTGAGACCCTGTCTCTAATAAAATGCAAAACAGGGCTGGAGATGTGGCTCAGTGGTTGAGTGCCCCTGAGTTCAATCATTGGTACCAAAAAAATAAAAATAAAAATAAAAATAAAAGCCCTGATGGAGCCCAAGTCGACAACTGAGCTGAAGGAGGGGGCTCTCCACAATTAGCCATAAAACTTAAAACAATTCATAAGTTTTAAGCTGTTGTTCTGAGCAGTGTGATGAAATCCCATGCCGATCTTGCTCTTTGTCCAGTGTATCCATTTATACATATAAATTATGCTAATTTGTAAATCAACTCTCTCCTAAGTGTGTATGTAGAGGTGTATATAAGTGTATATGGTGTATACAAGATTCAGTAATGTCCGCGGTTTCAGGAATTCACTGAAGGGATCTCCTGCAGAAAAGGAGGACTTCTCATGACACACTGCCCCACACATCCTGACAACCCTGATGACACCCTGTGCCACTTCTAACCCTTCCACAAAGCCAAGACTCCCGAGGAAGGCAGGCTCGGTCCTCACCTGCCCGTCTTCTCTAGCATCAGCAGTGAGCTGGCAAAGGTTGAACAGCCAGCACTCTAGGAAAGAGGCATGACTTGCAGCATTTGCAGATTTCTGTGTGACAAATACCCCTCTAATGCCATATGGTGATTTAATGTCACCCAAGATGATGGCCCTGGACGCAAAGTCGGGAAGAAGTGCACACCACTGGCTCCATGCACACGGCCTGCACCGTCCCTCCCTGCACCCACATAACCGGGGGTTACATCCCTGCACTACGTGGTGAGTGGCAGGGACACAGGATCCAGATGGAATCACAGGCTGTCACCGGCCATAGTCCCGTCAGCACTGCTGCACACCAGCCTGAAACCCCACGGGAGCTGGAGGTGATCTCCTGAGCAGCCGCCCCACGAGAAGGGGCAGGTCCATGTTGACAGCACACTGGTGCTGAGACGGGGCGGCAGAGGGAAGGGAGGGTGGGTCCTGAGCATGCCACCCACTTGATGCCTCAGACGTGACGCGAGAGACAGCAGCCCTGAGGATCGACTGTGGATTCGCTCACCTTTGATTTCCTCTCTCTACACAGCCACCACTAGGAGCCACTGCCAGTGATGAGTGGTGACATCGGGGACAATGCAGTCAAGTTCAAGCATCTTTAGAGCAAGTCTGTGCAGTCTAGACCCGACTGGCCTTGGAGAACCACCAGGAGTGGTTTCCAGAACCCCTGAGCCTCAGGGAGCCGGTCCAAGGCTGCAATCCCTTCCGTATGGCGAACTGCACGTCAGAACTGCAGCTAAGCTCTGGAGGGCAGCAGTCCTCAGAGCAGGAGCATGGGTGTCTGTGGCACAGCACTGGCTCAGGCCAAATGGCAGAGTCAGGCTGTGGCTTTACCAGGCTCAGGGGCCTAGAAGTCCTGGCCTGACCCTAGAGTACCCCTTAGTGCAGACCAGGCTGAGGCAGGTCATATGAAAATAGCACCTTTATTTATCACAGTGCTAGTGAAACAAGGTCTAGGTGGCAGTGGGAGGGGTCCTTCTGGCCTCAGAACGCATCAGGCCCCGTTTATGGGGCAGCTCTGGCCTTTCTCGTCACAGACTCCTGGGGCCTCAGGCCTGGCCCGAGGAGGTCAGGATCCAGGGAGGTCTACCGCCTCTTCACCTACGCCACCTCCTCCTACCCCGGCACCACCGTCCCTCCAGCCTGGATCTTGCTGCAGCACTGGAGAGGATGTCCCGCCCCAAGTCTGGCTGCAGCCCTTGCCCCATCCCCTCCCTGTCACACCCCGAGGGTCTTGGCAAAGAAGACCTGAGCACAGTGGAGAGGACGGGACGAACCCATGGTGATGGGGATGCGCGGCTGCGATGTGGGCCTGGAACGTGCAGCCAGAGTGCAGGCCAGCCCCACATGCTGAGGACCACCCACACCCGCAGCTGAGGGCGTAAGGGACCCAGGGGTTGCCATGGGTGCACCGCTGAACAGGAACAAAGTGGAAAAGATGTGGCCTCCAGTGCGTGGAACCAAAGCTTCTCCTAAAGGGCCAGTGGTGGTGAGATGGGAAGGTGAAGGACCCACGTGCGTAACAGAGAACTACCTTCTCCTGGACTGCCTGGCTGGGACGTGCCCACCTGTAGGTGCTGCCTCCTGTGCTGCAGTCCTCATGGTGAGGAAGGTAAGATGCTCACACCTTCTCCCAACTCACAGCCATAGAGCAGACAGAATTTGGGAATCATCCCAAAACCAGACCACGGCCCCGTTAACTGAGACCCTTAAGGAGGATCACTCAATCTGGAAGCCTTCTTACAGTTCAACTAAAGAAATAAAGCCAAGTGCCACTGTCAGCATGGAGAGTCACAAAGATGTCATCATTAAGAAGAGGGGGCTCAGAAAAGGAAACAATCAGCAATGTGAAGAGAGAGGCCACAGGGTGGAGAACAACTTTACCACATGCACATCAGACAGAGCACTAATCGCCAGGATATATAAAGAACTCAAAAAACTTAACACCAAAAAAAAAAAAAAAAAAATCAATAAATGGGCTAAGGAACTGAACACATTTCTCAGAAAAAGATATACGATCAATCACCAATCAACAGGTATGTGAAAAAATGTTCAGCCTCTCTAGTAATTAGAGAAATGCACATCAAAACTAAGATTTCATCTCACTCTAGTCAGAATGGCATTATGAAGAATACAAGCAATAATAAGTGTTGGCGAGGATGTGGAGAAAAAGGCACACTCATACATTGCTGGTAGCACTTGCAAATTGGTGCAACTACTATGGAAAGCAGTATGGAGATTCCTTAGAAAACTTGGAATGGTACAACCATTTGACCTAGCTATCCCACTCCTTGTTTTATACCCAAAGGACTTAAAATTAGCATACTATAGTGACACAGCCACATCAATGTTCATAGAAGTTCAATTCATAATAGCTAAACTGTGGAACTAACCTAGATGTCCTTTGACAAATGAGTGGATAAACAAACTGTGGTACATATACACAATAGAATACTCAGCTTTAGAAGAGAATAAAATCATGGTGTTTGCAGGTAAACGGATGAATTTGGAGAATATTATGCTGAATGAAGTAAGCCGATCCCAAAAAACCAAAGGCTGAATGTTCTCTCTGATAAGTGGATGCTGATACATAATGGGGGGGGGGGGAGCATGGGAAGAATGATTGGGCAAAGCAGAGGGGAGGGATAGTAGGGGAGGGGGTATGGGGGCAGCAACGATGGTGGCATAAGATGAACATCATTACCCTAGGTACATGTACGACTGCATATGTGGTGTGTCTTCATCATGTACAACCAGAGAAATGAAAAGTTGTACTCTATTTGTGTACGATAAATCAAAATGCACTCTGCTATCATGTATAACTAATTAGAACAAATTTTAAAATTTTTCCCTATGTTGAATGCAGTGGCATATTTTTGCCTTAACAATTACTGAATTAATGACACATATTGGGAGGAAATAAAAAGAGGAGGAGGCTGGGTCCTGAGCCGCCCAGCCTCGCATGTTTCAGTTCATAATAGGCAGCCACAGGGCACGCTTGAGCAGCCAGGGTAAGATGCCAATTCTGGCTCTGCCAACCCCCTCCAGGTACCTCTCAGGGCCCAGGGAGTAAGTGCAGGGCAGCGACACCCAGCGGCTGGAGCCTGTGGGGCGAGCACCTCCCCTGCTGCACTCCCTGCAGGACCTTGGCCAAGAGCAAAGCAGGGAGCCCTCCAGCCCCCAGCATACTGTGACCAGCCTGACGCTAGCCAAAGGCCATGAAGTGAGCCAAGGTGGGTGGCTGATGGTTGCAGACTGCCACTTCTTTATGACTGCTGAGTGCAGGCTGGAGAAAAGACCTCTTGGCATGACTGGCAGCGTCCTGTCTTATGTAGGGCAGAATGTTCCCAGTGGTCACAGACCAATACCCATCAGCATAAGGTCTTAAACATGTGCAATCCTTCTGTCCTGCAGAGGATTTAAGTGCAAGCTGATCTGAAGGCCATTTGCCCCAAGATCCTCCTGGGACACTGCCAGCCCAAAAGCAAGATGAAAGCTGCTCCTTGGTTTTTAAAAAAAAATATCCCTCTCACTTGCTCTAGAGGAGTCAATGAAAACTAGGTTAACTGGGCTTCACTGGAGGCATGAAGTAAAAAGAGCAGCAAGGAGACGGGACAGGGTGAGCCCAGAGAGGAGCCATGACTTGTCCCAGGCCCCACTTGGCATGGAGATGCGACCTGATTCCCAGATCCTGAGACAACAGCATGGGACCTGAAAATAAGGCCCCAGGATGGGGAATTGAAGCAAAAACTGGTGAAGCAGCAGGCAGGGGAGAAGGTCTGGCACTGGGTGGACTCTAGGCCCTCAGAGGTTGTCAGGCCAGTGTCCCATGATCCTCTGGCTGTGTCATCTCCAAGTCAGGACTTAAGAGCCCATGTGGCCCAGAGGGACAAGGGTCTCAAAGCACTCCACCAGCACTGCCTCCTTCAGTCACTAAAAACTCTGGGATGTGGGAAATATTCCAAGACTGTCCCTGCAGATCAAGGCTCATGCAAGCAGGAGAAGGTCTCTATATTCAGAATGATATGTTGAGGGGCAAGTCAACAGATCAAGGGGCCACGGGAAGTACGGCAGGACAGGGTGCAGCTCCGACAGTTCACAGGGGACACGAACCATGAGGCAAGACAATCCTCAGACACCATTACAGTTTAGATCTGGAAAGTCCCCCCCAAAGTCTCCCATACTCAGAGGCAGGGCTGTGGGAATTGATTAGCTCATGAGGGTTCTGACCTCATCAGCGGATTAATCCATTTGATGTAATAATTCACTGATAGCTGATGAACTTCAGATAGAAGGGACCTCATTGGGAGGAAGCAGAGGGGCAGAGGCATAACTGGGTGGGACCCTCACCCACAGGCCTTTCTGGGCCTCCCACATGGGGGAAAGGACTGGGAGCACTCCCACGTTCAGCACCATCCCAGGATGGACAGTGCTAGGCGCAACATGGACATCATCAGGGCTATAGGGAAATGAGACCAGAGGGGCAGGACTCTTGAAGCAAGGACAGCACGGTACCATCTGATGGGCTCCTGTGGAAAGCCACCAGGATGTACTCAGAGCCCTGAGAACAGCCTGACGGGTGCTGGCTGCTGTACCATCATCCCCAGCAACAGCTGCAACCCACGTTCAGACGCAGGGGTGGACCTGCACATACACCACATTTATTCCGAATGCGTGGAACCCAGGAATATAGTCCTTATATATGATTTTGTAGGTTACACTGCTAAACTTCCTCTATTTCTTTGATTTTCTTTTTTGTACCACAGAATGTACCCTTCTTCCCAAAGATGCAATAACATGTCCATTCAGACTGTCGATTGAGAGTGCATTACGTCAACGTGACTTGAGGTGCCACAGTGAGTGCTCACCTGGGGTGCCACACGCCTCAGCCTACAGATGGCCCTTTGAGCCAGGCTTGCTATTTAATGGACACCAGTGGGTAGCCATCAGTCACAGCAGGGAACAGCGACATCCAATGGGGAAGGCCGCAGGTGGAAGGGCCTGGGGAGAAGGCTGCGACGGAAGGAGCGGGCATATTCAGCCCTAGCTGGCACAGGGGGCCTCCCAGAACATTAGCTGGGCTTCTTCCCAACAGGTTCTCAATTACATGTGTGCTTTGCCAATCATCATGTCCAAGTGTCTCAACTGAAATGCCACGATGGCTTCCAAGGTTAGACCAGCCATCCCGGGCCCACTGAGGCTGCGCGCTGCAGGGAGGCGGCCACACCGAGCACTCCACCAGCCAAGCCACTGATGGACACTCTGCTCTCCCACGGCTCACCTTGTAGGAGTGATAAAAATATTTTCACTTAGGCGGTAATAAAGCTGAATCTAGTTTACTCGCTGTAACTGAATTCTATCTTGAAAGAATAAGTCAATTTTAACCTCACAACATAGTCATGACAGCTTTCAGAAAAATTTCATTAAAATCACATTTAACCTGAATTAAAAGCCCAAGAAAGGGAAATTGTACAAGTAGATAAAGCCATTTTAGACACAGAGGTAAGAGTATTCTCCAGTAACAAATTCCAGCATATTCTTCCTTAAGGGAGAAAAGTATAAAATGTTTGCAATAATGGCCGCTGCAGCCTCCGGTCTGGGCCTGCCCGGGATCAGACTCCACCAGGCATCCTTGTGGCTGAAAGAGGAGTCAGCCTCAGGAGCCAGGGCCAGACCAGGGACCCCTGCAGCTCAACAAGGTCCTGCCCCAAATAAACCCCAACCCTCCCCCACAGTTGGCTGCTCGCTGCCTGGTGCACTATTTCTGGTGGCACAGGGACTGTGGGCGTGGCTTCAGGGAGGGGGTGGACTGGGACTGGAGCTCCTGGAGCCCTGTGCTGATGGTATTTCTGCCCCAGTGTTGAAGCTGACACCTCGGCTCCCTGGGAAGACAGAACCCACCCGCAGAAATGTCCTTCCTCAGTTTTGTTCTACAGACTGTGCTTGTGCTTGAAGCCTTTAGTGAAAAACAGGGATGACGTTCCCTTCCTGACTGACCCATGCAACCCCAAGGCCCCTAAGGGCTCAGGGTACCAGACTGAGCAAATGAAACTGAGTGCCCAGTTAAATTTGAATTTCTGAGAAATAATGATATTTCATGTATCTATTTTAGTGTAAGCACGGGTAGTCTGAGGGTCAGAGGAGGAAAGGAGAGGGTGGACCTGTGTGGCCTCACCGGAACTGCCCTTGAGCAGCGCTGGCCTGCTTGTCCACTGCTCACAGGGGGCAGTCGCAGCCTGGGCTCTGGGCAGCCCACCTGGCCCATTTCTGTCTGTGTTGTGTGCCAGCCCTGTGTGAGGTGGGAAATCGCTACACATGAAGGGTGACAGCGCTGCCAGTGCGTCCTAAGCCTCGTGCAGGCTTGGCGCCCACTATCTTGGTGGCAGTGGCCCAGTTCCGCACAGGGGCTCCGGCTGCAGGCTTCAGCAAAGCCAGGCCTGGAAGCCAGCACTTCTCTGGTAGTTCTACCCTGGGGACAATTGGGACTACATGACCCAGGAAGTTCACATTAGACATAATAGAAATGATGACCACAAAATGTACAGGGACTGCGGGGGGCGCCTGGCAATCCAACCAGTGCTTGACAAGGATCCACTGGGAGAATGATGTTTGCAAGGTCTCATCATCTCGGGAAAATGCCAGATGTCTGCCTCTGGGTTCTGGTGCCTTTTCTGCACTATCTTCTTATTAATATAATACTCAATAAATTTTCTAGTGGTGATTGCTGGGGGAGGGGAATTCTACAGTATTTTCTGAGAATATTAATAAAATATAGGAAACCATAGCCCCTTCCCTACCACAAATAGTAAATAATTTCCTGCCACCGTGTGATGTGTCTTTTTCCTGGGGTGATTGTTTTAAACAAGTATTGCTATGTGTGAGAACAGGCACAGAGCCACCTGTTTCTCCAGTTATGAGTATGCAAAAAGCACTTAGTCTCACTGATAGTAATCAGAAACAGAATATATCAATGTACTTCCTGCTAAAGAGACCCCATGAGAAAAAGTCCCTTTGGTGCCTGTGACCCCGTTCTAGTAAGATTTACTTTACTAAACAATATGGCAATTATCTACAAGGAAATTTGCCATGGCAACCACTGAGGTCACTGCCCTCTTGACTAACTCTTGCCATGGTAACCACTGAGATCACTGCCCTCTTGACTAACCCTTGCCATGGTAACCACTGAGATCACTGCCCTCTTGACCTACCCGAACTTAAAGTTTAACTTAGGCAAGAATAGAGTCAAAGGACTGGCATGTTTTCTATTATGAAACATAAAGTGATGAATATTGTTAAGTACATTAAGGTAGGAATAGGAACTTCAGATCAATTTTACTGATCATATTCATAGATTTAGAACAATAGTAGGAAATATGGTGGGGGTCATTAACTCATATAATTACATTTCCCAATAGGCCTGTTCTGTACTAAGAGTTCTAAGGATTTTCGGTAACTACTTTCTTGGCATGATATGCTTTAAAAAATATATAAAAACTGTGTGTGAAATCAATAAAGTTGTCAGCATTCTGCACCGGCCTGTGAGTCTGTGTGGTTGTTGTCCATTCCATCGCCGACGCTGTTTACCCCGTCACATCCCCTGGACCAGGAAGACCCCCGACCCTGCTAGGGCTGGACCCCGGCAAGGGACATCATGAGGATTTACTGCAAAAAATGTAAAATTTCACATTCAAATATACATAAGCATTCCAGATGTCACAAGGAGTGAAAATCTCATCATGTGCTTTACATGTTGAATTTCTCCCAGTCAGATAGAGTGCTGGGTAGAGAGTTAGTGTATATTTATCACTGCAACAATGAATTACTAAGTAATAAGAGTAAAGTGTTGATTTTATGCACAAAAAAAGTCCTTTAATAACCAGAGAACAGATTGACAGTTGATACAAACATTGTAGGCAGGTAACCTTAGAACGAACATCATATCTTCTCGGAGCTACAAATGCTCTCACAATTTAAACGACAGGCAGGGTGGGATAGAGCAGACAATATTCTAATTCTGTTTTCCACGGCGCTGCTTGACACATGCCCTGCCATAACACAGAACAAAACAAACTTTAAGACATTTAATTTTTAGTCATTAAATTCCACTTAGCCATGAGCCTTATTTCAGGAATTTTTCAGAAAAAATATTCTTCCTGAACAAACATCAGGCCCTTAGAATTCCCCTCCTTAAATATTTGATAAGATTGTAAAAGTGAGTCACAGTTTGCATGAACTCCAGACCCACGCTGCTATCTCAGAGATGTTCTATGGTGGAGACCACAGCGCGCTCACCAGCAGCACCCACTCACGCTGGCCTCCTAGGCCCAGGCAGACACTGTCCCGTCCCCCACCTTACTGTAGTGATGGGACTAGGCTGGCTGGCCAATGAGACCCAAGTGGGCATCATGTGCCAGTCTCTGTGGGAAAGCCTCCCTCCAGCACAGGCACTGGACAAGAATGTGCTTGACGGTGGCTGCTCCCTCAGCCTGTATGCCACAGCGAGGGCAGGACAGAACACAGGCCCAGCCTGGCCTCGACAGCCACACTGAGTGAGGAACAAGTGCTGCTTCAAGCAGCTGAGACGGAGAAGTCGTCCACTCATAAAGCATACCTGGGCCTGTCCTGACTGATAACAGAGACACGGATCACTGACCCAGCCATCCCCAGTGTGACCAGTGTGCACATCTGATGCAGTCCCGGTGCCAGGTCATGTGCTCATGCAAGGTATGAGGGTTCAGGTCTAACCTGCCATGGAGAAGCAGACGCAGCATGCACAGGGTCTGGCAGGAATGAATGCTGGTCACCAGAGCAGAAGAAGCCACTGTTGGCAAGAAAAACAGGAGGACAGGAGGAGACGAGGCTCCAGCAGGTGCAGGCACCAAAGGGCAGACGGACTTGAGACACACCCTCATAATGAAATGGCACGGCATTCCACGCCCACACCTGCACACCTGCCTCCTGCTAAGCGGCCCCCACCAGCTGTGGCCCACCCTCTACACACCCTTTTGCGCACAAGGTGCTGGAGTTCCGCAGGCCGGGTAGCAGTCCAGGGCAGCAGGACAGCACCAGCAGCACCTGCTGCAGAAGCACCACACCTTCACTCCACACAGCACCACCAGGAGCTAGCTGACTTACCACAAAAGCCTTGGCACCTGAACAGTCAACTCTGACAGCAGGTGGCGCTGAAGAATCAAAGGGTGCTGGCATGCATTTCCCTAAACAACTGGGTCTGACCCAAAACATCTAACCCACCATGACCACCATGGAGGGACTGAGATGTTCAAAAGCCAGGGAGGAAGGAGGGATGGAACCGCCCCTAATTACACGGGTTGTTTTCACTCAGGTGTTATGTTTCTTCTTAGATGCAAGGTGCCCCCGAGAGCTCACATGTAAGACAACACAAGAGCTCAGGGGTGAGGTGACTGGGTCCTGACAGCCTTAACCTCATCAGTGGATTACCCTGCTGACAGGGATCAACTGGGTGGGAACTGAAGACTGGCAGGGTGTGGCTGGAGGAGGTGGGTCATGGAGGTATGCCTCTGGGGATTATATGTTGTGGGCTGTGTTTAGTCTCTCTCTGCTTCCTGGTGTGATATTCTGAGCTGCTTTCCTCTGCCACGCCCTTCCGCTATGATGTTCTGCTTCACCTATAGCCTACAGCTATGAAGTCAGCTGTCTATGGACTAAGACCTCAGAAACTGTGAATGCCAAATAAACTTTTCCTTCTCTAAAATTGTTCTCATCAGGTTTCTTGGTCATAGCAGTGGAAAAGCTGACCAAACACCAAGTGATCCATTTCTTCTAAAAGAAGAAAAGAAAAACGGTTTGGTAATAGGCCAAAAAGCCAAATAAACAAGGAAAATGTGTTAGGTGAGGTTTCAACAGCACTGTAAATGCCACAGACCCAGCCCCTCCCTCAACTCCCGGATGTGTACTTTGTGAGTGCCGCCTGACTGGGGTGGGAGTCGAGCCCTAGGGCCCCACCTCGACCCCTCCCTGCATCCCACTCTCCACCAGCAGCCAGAGTTGCCCCAGGAGAACCTGATTCCACAGCTGGGGCAGGAGAGGCCTGTGGGAAACCCTGGCCATAACAGTGTTCCTGTGCACCAGAAACCGCACCTTCCACACCCAGCCAAGAGGAAATACTGCTCTGCAGAAATGAGACCCTGGCCTGAATACTCACCTAAGAATCAGCTCTTTTGAGGCAAATGATGGTCAGACACAGGTTTCTGCTACAAACACAGCTGCCACTCATCCACAAAAATCTCAACTCCTCTCAATGACCCACTAGCAAGCATCCTGACCTATGGGATCTCAGACCTCATCCCAGTCTTACCATGTCCTGGAAGGGGACTTGGCTTTCTTGTGGTGGATTATCTGGTTCTGTCCTTTCTTTGGCAAACTTACGGTACTAGCCCATGTGCCTCTCCCCACAGGCTGGACCTGGGTGATGGTTTGCCTGGGTACAGGGAATCTGAAGTTCACAGGGACCATTCCCTAGTTATGCTGCAAGGCCAGTTCACATGTGGCTTTATTTGCTTTTCTTCTTGATTTATACAGTTTCTTGGAGGCAGTGTGAAACAATTCAGATTTCGACATAATCCTGGAATATCTAATTCACTTCTGAAGGATATCTTTGCTGGATATAGACTCCAGGGAAACAGTTACATTCTCTCTGGATATAGAAGATACCCTCAGGTACATTCTATTAAGAAGTCAATTCTCAATTAATAGCCATTCTCGGGAAAACATTTTTCTTCTCTGATGGATTTGAGAATTTCTGTGTTTAATTAAATTCACTATGATGAATTTCCATTAATTCTCCTCAGGATTCACTAGCCTCTAGAATCTGTAAACTTCTGTAGTTTTGGAAAGATGTCATTCATTATTTCATCACGCTTTCCTTAGTTCTAAAACCCCAAATAAATATACATCACACTTTCTAATTACATCCCTACATCACTTACTTTCTGCATTTTCATGTTCTTAACTCTCCAAGTTTCACTAGGCTATTTTCTTCTAACCCATTTTCCAGTTCACCAATTTTCTCATTAGCTGTGTCTAATGTGTTACACTTGTAGGTAGGATTTTTATTTTTGGTTACCATGTCTTTTAATCCCAGAAATCCTATTGGGTGATTTTTCAAATCTCTTATGCAAAATTATACGGTCCCCTATTCCCTGTAAATACTTTCAAACTTCTTTTTTCATACATAAGAAGCACAGTGGTTTTATAGTATGTGCCTAAGGATTAAAAATCTCAGGTGGACCTGGCTTTGTTATCTGTTTACTCTCACTTAAGGAGTCTTGAATGTGCAATCAAGATCATTTCATTTGAAAAGAAAATATTTATCGGAACAATTTTAAGTTCTGGTGACTCCCCTCCTGAAAAGTTGTTTTTACTTTTCACAAGCCTTCTGAGGAACTCCAGTACAGAAACTTGGCACAATCAAGGTTCAGACAACCCTGGTCCTGAACTGCCTGAACTTGAGGCTATGGGAGGTCGTGAGGGTTGAGTGGCTCCCACCACACCCGACGTCTCACCTTTCCAGCTGTCAGGAAGTAGAGGGGCATTTCCTGATTCCCTATTCTAAGGAAGCCAGGTTTTACCAACTTGCCCCATAAGACTGCCCAAACAGATCCTTCTGGATCAAGAAATGCCCAGAGAACAGCAGCTTTGGTGCTGTGCTTCTCTCCTGCGGTTCAGGTACTATGTCATCCAAGAAGTGCTTGTTTCCTTCATAGCAGTTTGATATTTTTAAGAAATTTCTTTTCTTTTGTTTCCCTGTTTGGTTTTGTCTTTGACAGCTTTTAGTTATTTTCAGTGGGAAATTTGGTTGGAATTATCTAGTCTGCCTCTCTTAAAGTAGAAGTTCCTCCTCTCACCTTCTCCTCAAATTCCAAATTACATGACTCCAGTCACCATCTCTCATTATGTGGGAAACTCCACAATTTCTGCCCCAAGATTTCAGGGGAAACCCTGAACTTCTCACCAGCCAGCTGCCCCTCCTGCAGTGGTCTCTGCTCCCCACCCAGTGCCAACGAAAGGCTCCTTCCCATCCCTACCACATGGCTTCCACAAGGAACACAACTCTCTTCCTTTGTGCACCATTACCTTCGTGTGCATGTAACCCTAGAGGTTAAGGGTGCAGAAAGGCGCTGCTCAAAATGGGAAACTCTTTAAAGTGCCTTTGGTTAATCTTTTGGTCACTCCTTTCCCCACTCCTGTACCCCTTCCCTCCCCAGACACGTTCCCATTCTCCTTTGACAGGCACCTGCCCACATCTTCACAATGCCACCACTGGAACTCCAAAATTACATTGACCCTGCAGAGCAACTTAGCTCCTTTTCTGAACAATCCACACCTGGACCTAGCCACAAACCCTCACCTTTCTTCACCAGCAAGTCCATGAAGATTTTCCCTCACCAAAGTGTCAAAATTTTCTGAAATAAATACTTACTTTCCCTGAAAATGCAGAAATGAGGCAGTGGACTTTTTATAAAGCAATATTTTTCTTCCTACAATAATCTGCCCTTAATAAAAACTTCATGGTCCCTGAAAAAGTTCCAAGCCCACAGATTCTTTCTCCTAGTGTGATGATGTGCAGAGAAGCAGTCTCCCAAAGCCACGGTCCTGGCACTTCTCCAGGTGCCTCTAGAGACAGAGGGTCCCCACCAGGGCCCACTGCTGCAGGTTCCAGACCTTTCCTTCTGGAAAAGCTTGGGTGTCCTCATGTTGAGGACAACACAGAAGTTCTTTAAGGTTCCGCCAGAAGAATGGGAAGCAACAGGTTGGATGGTTCAGCATGTTGCAGACAGCACCTCCTTACTGTGAAGACTGACCCTTTAAGAGCCCAGGGTGAAGATGCCACAGCAAGAAGCCACACGGAGCTGGAAGGATGCTCTGCTGAGGACAGGTTCCGCTGGGCTCCTGCGGTGGCTGTTGCCACTCTTTCAAAGAACCACCCAACAAATCTGCAACCTGCTTCTTTCTAAACCACAGAACAAGAGAAAATCAATTCAAGTATTTCTCTAAATGCAGCCCTGGAGCAGATGAGCACTGGCCACAGCTCTCTAACCTCCAGGAAAATATAAAATAGGCCTTCTGAGGGGCACAGGGGGAAAAGAAGAGCCTCCTAAGAATGAGTAATTCACATCCACTACAAATCATATTTCAAAGAACTAAGCGGAACGGCAACCCTCATAAAACTGTGGTCGAGGGAACAGAATTCAAGCACAGCCAAGCGCGATCCTACTGTGCATGTACAAGGTATGCACACAATGTGCTGACAGAGGCAGAAAAGGCAGGGCTTTGAATAGACAGGTTGAAAAGTACCTAAATATAACACTGAATCAAATAAAGTATCACTGGAAGAACTGTATAAGACTTCATAATATGGAAATGAGGCAATAACCATCAGCCACAGAGCTAAAAATCAGACTCCATCAGGAAACAGAATGGAGTTTGTAATTTGCATGGCTCCGCTTTATAATGTCATTCAGTGGCTTCCCTCGGAAGCCTGAGATGACAGGTTTCTCTGCTGCAGGTCCAGCGAGGGCACCTGCACATGCTCACAAGTCAAACTGCCATGTCCAAGTTTCAAACCAAGTGCAATTTCTCTACATGCAGTGAGATGATTTGCCAGGCTCACCTGGGACACTGCGTGAAAGCACAAGTCTCCTGTGCCGCTCACCACGGCAGGCTGGTGTCACATGTACTCCTGGTTCTGCTTGGCATCGCTTTGTTAATTCTCTGTTCATTAATTTAACAAACTATCAGGAGAATGCGCCTGGAACGGGCAGCATTATCTCTCAACTTTCATTTAATTAAACTCTGCTAGCGCAATATGACAGTCAGCACATCACAAGGGGAATTATTTTAAGGATGAAGGTAAAAAGCATTCGAAGTCCCCACTTAAACATGGAAGCATAATCTAAAATTGCCAGAGAACACACTATAATTTTTCTATAATATTAAGGATGTTATTTCCAGACTTGGTAATTAATTGGATTCCATGGAGAAATTATTCTAACTTCCTTGATAGCAAAAGCATACACAAAGCCAGGGAAGAAAGTGCCAAAGGACAGCCATAAACAGCCGTCCCCAGCTGAAAGAGGAGGAAGGGCTGCCTGCAGAGAAGGCAAGCATGGCCTTCCAGCCACGCTGCCTGAATACTGATCATCACGCTGGGTGGAGGGGGCGGGGCAGGTTCCTAGAAGGATTCACAGGGATGAGCCCCAGCAGGTCTGGGTGCCACTGCATCCTATCCCCCAATGGCCAGAGCCACCTCCCTGAGCCTTCCACTAGGCCTCTTCCCACCCTCCAAGAGGGGCAGCTCAGGAACCAGCTCACCATCAATCCGGCTCACGAGTTCTTCCAACATCTTCACTTTCATTTGAATCCCAGGTTGGGCAAAGGTGTAGTTGTCCTAAGGAAAAAAAATAATAATGTGTATCATGTGTATATAAAATAAAACTGAGTTTCCCAAAAGGAAACAAGGAGTTAAAATAGCTTGTAGTGAGCGTTTCACAACCGCACCAATTCATACGCTGTTAGGTTTTAACCTGAGAAGCGAGTGCGGGAGTGACCTGGCAGCACCCCAGCACCTCCTCTGAGGGAAGGCTGGCGTCAAAGGGCGCGTGCATACCTCAGGAATGGGGAGTGACATGCTGCTGTGTGTAAATGTAAGATACTTACATTCAAGTTGAACAAACAAGTTAAATGTGAGGCTCATCCAGCAGAACCCTGTGCTGGGCTGACCACCTCCCTGGTCAGCATGCACTCAGCCTTCCAGGGGCAATGGAAAGTGGCAAAACTGTCTGACGTGAAGTGCCAGCATCCCTGAAAATGGGAGCTTGATGACACAGTCACTGCCTAATGCAGGAGCCCTGTTTGGGGAGATGGCTTAAATCGCGGTTGACTATGGGCCATGGAGATTTGGGCATTGCCACCTTCCGTAGTCTCACGGGACTTGGCCCGGGATCTTGCGGGACTTGGCCCGGGATCTCGAGTGACTTGAGCCGAGATTGCTGATCGGGTCAGCGCCATTTTATGGTGGTGTGTGTGGTGCGTGTTAGTCATTGTTAGAGCCAGAGAAAAAAGTTATCAGAATAAAAAGCTGTTTGTTTCCAGTTCGCCTCTGAACTTCTTCCCGCGGCTTCGTTGCTCCAAGTGGCCATCGCTTCAGGCGGCAACAGCCTGAGGCAGGAAACAGCGGTGTGCTCAGGGGAAGTCCACAGCTAAGCAGGGAGTCCTGCATGGAGGGAGGGTGGGTTTCAAGCTGGATCTGGGGGGGGGGGGGGGGGGGGGGACACTCTGTGACTCAGGAGCTGCCAGCACTGTGAGTGGCTTGCCCTCTGTGGCCCCGCCTTCGCCCTCTATTCTAAGACTGCTCCAAGGCTTCAAGACAGCACTGCGAGAGGCACGAGGAGGAGGTTCAGGACAGAGGCCCTCTGTGGCTGCAGTAGTCAAGCAGCTGCGAGTGGGCAAAAGGAACGCTGGCCCACATGGGACGTGCATGCACACGCCGCAGAGGCCTCCACAGCACCTCGGCCAGTGCACAGGGCCCAAGGTCACCTGCACAGCAGCAGACTCGGCACAGAGCTGCCAGTGTGCATATGGAAGGCAGAATGACCACACCACAGACCTACACATGACCCCTGGGCGTGGCACCACACATGGCAGGGGAACTAAGACTCCCAGTGACCAGACAGAGGGAACTCACCCTGACGCTCTTGGGACCCTGGACCACAGGGTCTCAACAGGTGGGAGGGAGGATGGGAGAGCGCGTCAGAGTGAGGACCGTGGGAGGATCCGCCACACCATGGCTCTGGGACAAGAAGGGGCTGTGGGGCTGTGGGACTGGAGTGGGGAGCTCTGGGAGACACGCTCTGCCTGGTCCCGTGATGGGACGCAGCCCACAGACACTGCTTGGCCTCAGCCACACTTCTGACTCCAGCCCTGAGGTAAGAGTCTGTTCTTTTAAACCACAAAATCTACAGTCATTTGCTATAGCAGCAACAGAAAACCAAGATAAGAGGTGTAAAGGATATATTTTGCGGGGGACAAAGACTCACTAAGAAATAAAAGAAGCCTGGGAGCCACCGGGTGGAACTAGGCCTCTGGGGCGCTCCAGACCCTGGCTCTGATCCCTGGTGAGTAGCGGGACCTCGGGCCTGACCAGCGCCGCAGACGGGAGTCTACAGCAGCTCTGCCCTCACACAGCTGATGCTGGAGCGGCCACACGCACCTCAGCAATGGGAAGCCAGGCCCCAGCTCAGCAAGGCCCGAGACAACGTGGCCTTGGTCTGGACAGATAGGCTCAGATTTTCTGGAGCAGATGCTTGATCACAACAAGCAGAGTCCCTGTGGCCCTGCCACCTGCACACTCAAGGGCACCAGGCGTCCATGGGCACCTGGGCAGGAAAAAGTTGCTGGCTTCACAGGCCAGTCTGCCCGGGCAGCACGGGAACAGCCGCCACCTTCCACCAGCACTCAAGAGCAGGCACAGGGCCTGACCTGCAGCTGATGCTTCTTGCTGGCAGGGCCAGGACTGGAGAACACGCAGGAGTACAGCATCGCCATAGCGGGTCCTGGAGCTGGCCAACCACGCAGACACCCGGTGGTCAGGACAAGACCACAGGGTTCACACTGTCCAAACAGGCAGGAAGCAAAGCTGAGCTAGGGCACAGCAATCAGCCCTCGGAGCCCCCCACAGGACTTGGTAACAGTACTCACAGTACCCCAGCTCCCGAGTCTGGCAGTGGGGGCCTCTTCAGGGAGGCCTACGTGGGCTGAGGACAACTTCAGGCCAGCAGCAGTTTCCAAGGCCAAAAGTCCAATGTGAAAAGCACACACTGCATCTGACAGCACCTCTTTTCTGTCTGTCTGTCTGTCTGTCACACACACGCATCTGCAAGCAGGAGTAGAAGCAGCAAGCAACTAAGGCACAAAACTAAAAAATAGCCACAAGGTGCTGCAGCCCCCAGGAGTGGAAATGGACAGTCAATCCTGCCCCTTAGATGGGAGATCTCTTCCAGCCGATTTCAAGTGACAGGCCCTGGATTCCCAATTGAGACCTCTGCAAGGGCAAAACCAAGAAGATCTGCATCTGCCCACCTTGTTCACAATGAAAGCATGGCCATGGGCAGCAGGAGGGACAGGCTTGGGATCATGTCCCACTAGGATGACCCCCCCAGGGGCCTGAGGAGGACTGCTTTCCAAGTCTGGTGAGGCAGTTCTAGGATGAGCTTACGCATCCTTCCAAAAGCTGAACTCTCAGGAGTGAGGGTGTCAGAAGCTAATGTCCAATGTAAAGGACCTCCAGGCCCTAAAGGGGCCTCACTCATCCCAGTGAGACCTCAGCACCCCACCAGCTGAGACAGAGTGGCAGCAAAAGGTAAGGGAAAATTATATGCCTGAATGCATCTGAACAGGCATAAGAAATTTTGGTCCTGGACTTCAGTTCCTTTGAATACCATCATTTTTTGCCCTGAACTTAGAAAGGTTAGCTTTTTCTCCTAGGCAACTAGATAACAGACCGACCAAGGTTTATTTTTAAATCTGGGACACGTTTATATACTGTCATTTAACTTCATGGAGGAATTTCTAATGAGCGAGGCTGAACAGCACAGCTGGTAGAATTAAGAATGAGAAATAAACTAGAGAGTGGTTTGCAGCCTCAGGTGCAGAGAGGCCTTGCAGATTATCTAATGTCCTGTTCTGATAAATTTCAGAGCCAGCAGGATGACACTGCAGCAGCCCATAGCCACCAGGCTTGTCCCAGGAGAACACCTGAAGGAGCAGGTCCCTCACAGTGGACTGGACTGAGCTGAAGGATAATGCGTCTCTGTGACTCCCCAGCTAGCTGATCAGGGACCTAATGGCTATGCAAACAGCAAGCTGAAGAAGCTGAGAGGCGACACTTCCCCCAGATCTGGGGTCTGCTTCCAACAGGAGGGAGCTTAGTTGGTAAGTCTCTTGTCCTCTATCTCCAGAAGCACCTGCCCCAAGGAGATGATCGACTAACACCCAGGGCAACAAATGGCCTGGGGTGCAGCCCCCCTGTCGTGTCTCAGAGTCAGCTACTCCCTGGAGGCTCTGCTGCACAGGAGGACGGCCCAACTGGCTGGGAGGCAAGCCTGGACAACCCTGGGATTCGTTCAGCTGGTTCACATTAAGACAGGATTCAAGCCTCTCACTTAGCGGGAATAAAGTTATTCTTTGGTCTCTATCTTTTTTTTTTTTTCTTTCCAATTTGTTCAAACCCAGGGACAGAAGATGGGTTGTTGGAAATCCAAACAATGAGAAAAGAACAACACCCATGAATCTACAAAAAGGAAAAAGATTCCTATTTCAAGAAGACCTGCCAAAACTGACAGGTATGCCTTGGCATTCTGACTGTAGGCTGGGGCAGGAAGACCACGCTTGGGGGTTTACCTGACATGGTAAAGCATGGGCAGTCTGGCTGGGCACTGTCTGGGTCTGCTCTGGTGAATGAGTCCAAGATGCAGACAGCACTGCCCAATGGCCAGGAAGGCTTTAAGGGGCCCATGAAAGAGACAGACATTAGAGCTGCAGCTGCCAGAGCCAGACAGCTGTACAAGAAGGTGTGAGGAGAAGAGCCTCTCCGGGGAGCACTGGCCACATTGGCCTCCACCAAGGCCTGCAGGCAGACCAGGGGCTTGCCTGGGGCAGCCTTCCAGCAGCCCTCCACACACCAGTACCCCGGGCTGGATAACAGCACTCAGAAAACATCTGCTGAGCAAGTAATATGCACAGGCAGCAAACAGGGAGAAGCAAGAGATGCCCACTAGCAGAAATGCCAAGGGTCAGGACACTAACATCACTCCCTTCACAGAAGGAAGCGTGCATATTCTTTCAAACTGAGATCTTTATTTTGGGTCTTTTTGTAAAAGGAGGCAAATTACAAAGCATATGGGTTGGAGGGAAGGAAGGCAGGTCTGTGGACATGGCAGCCTTCTGCTAGCTGTGTTACAAGTGCCGGCGTCAGCAGGCAGAGCCCAAGGGGACCCCGCTCACCTGCACCTGCCGCCCTCCAGCGAGCTGCCCCAGCCACAGCAACAGCACTTCCCAACTTCTCAGAAGAACAACCCTCCTGAGAGAGCATTTTAGAAGGGTGGACAGAAGACTTCCGGTCAGCTCAGCTGGAAGGGTCCAAAGCACCCACCTGCTAGACCTACAGCTCACAGTCGGCATCTCTGACAAAGCATCTCCCACCTGCACCAGGGAGCCAGCTCCCCACAGCCCACTGCCCTTCCTGGCCAACCTCACCTGATAGCAATCTGTTCACTTAACACTTACTCATGTCTCCTAGGTGCCAGAAAATTAAGTCCCAAGTATCAATGCTTTAGAAAGTGCTAGAAACAGCAGGCCTGGGTGCTGTCCCTGCACAGTGTGCAGGTGGTCCCTGTCTGGCATCTGGGAACCTGTACAGGACGGGTCACATCACTCCCTAACCCAGAGTGGCTTACTGTGCCTAACCACACAGTGTGGCAACAGACAGCACCTGCTTGGCTTCCGGGAATCTGGAATTTGGGTGCATGTCAGGCAGGGGTACTTGTATGTCATTGTCCCCCATAACACCCTGAACCCTGAGTCACTACCAAGCTTCCTTTGTGTTGTCATAGCCCACAGATAGGGAAATTACGCGTGTCCTGTGCGGCTCCACAGGGAGAGGACTCCAGAGGTCCTGGTTCCTGCTGGACTCCACACCATTCCCTCTTTTTCAGCTGTGAGTGCAGCTCAGCTGATCCTGTGAGCCACCACACCAGGCTAGGTCTGGGGTCCCGACACGGTGGGGAGAAATACAGGCAGAGTCCTTCCGTTCCTAGAGCTGGCAGTCTGGAGCTAAGCAAACGCTCATCCATCGCACACGCCACGCAGCACTCGTGTGGAACTAACTGTGCTCCGGGCACCTTGCTGTATGGCACAGAAGAGGCTGAGGAAGACCACTCTGAGGATGTGGGGCCTGGGCTGAGCCGAGAATGATAGTTCTGAGTAACAGGTGAAGAAGGGAGCACCGTGTGGCAGCACCGCAAGGACCCTCGGGAGCACGGTACATCCAGAAAGGGATTCCCAGGGGCCGTAGGGAGCATGGCATGTCCAGGAAGAGAGGAAGGCCCAGCAGCCAGGGGTTGGGGACAATGCAGAAGCCAGGAAAGGCAAGAGAAAGCCACTGGGCTGGTAAGAAAGATGCAAAGCCATCCAATGAGGTTAACTAGGTGGAAATGGGGGGCAAGCACCATGGCTACAGGATGTGCATTTGAAAAGATGCTTCTGGCTGCACAGTATGGAAACAACAGAAAAGGACCAAAGAAGACGGGGATGTTGGTCATGAAACAACTGCTGTAACCTAGGCAAAAAGATGAAAAGAACGTGGCGCTGGCTGGAGGTGCACCCAAACTGTCCAAGCCATTTCCTTCTGACCAAAGCTAGAGGGATTTTTTTTTAACTTGAATGTAGGACTTCACATTTGTTCCTATTAGGTTATTCAGTTGATTGGTTCTCGTCTGGCATTCTGGGTAGCTGAACTCCATCTGAATCCTGATCATGTTATCTATCACATTAGCTGTCCCTCCAAGTGCACTGGCTACACTGATACCCACAATGTCTTCATTATAGTCTCTGAGAAGAGGGAAGGACAAGGACAAGGGCAGGACCCTGTAACATGCCTCTTAGAGGCCATAAGCAGAGCAGAGAGGTACAGTATACAAGCAGCCTGGCTTTTCCTGCTAGCTTAATTTCTCAGATTTCCTGTTTCTCATCAGTACAATGGAAATGCCTCCTCCCAAGGGCCCTGGGGTATTAGGTGAGGGGCTGTATTTAAAAGGATCTCCCACAGCATCCGCCCCAAGTGTGAACCCCACCTCCTGTCCCATGCTGGTGCTGGCCATGGCACAGCAGTTAGGACTGAAGGCTCCAGGGGCACGGCAGAGCAGCCAGAGCTCCTACTGCAGGAGACCTCAGAGGCAGGCGGGCAAGCCACACACCTGCGTGCAGACCCAGGATGACCACAGGCACAGAGCGGGATAACAGTGCCTAAGGGCTGTCTAGGACAGAATGCAGACCCCTGGGTGACCAGTGAAGCCACCACCAGAAGAGCAGCCAGCCAGCAGACCAATGTGGACATGGACTCAGAGAATCCAGCCTGGAAAGGCAATGTGCTGGAGGACTGCACCCGAGGACATCCTGAAAAGCCAAAACTATGGAGACTGGGGCTAAGGGGGGCTCAAGAACAGGGAGGGAGGGAGAGATGCACAGCGGTGTGCAGGGAACCTCAGAGCCATGGAACAACTCTAGGTGGCAGTGCCACAGTGGACCCATATCAACGGACATTTGTCAAAACCCACAGAAAGTACAGAAACTAAGAGATTCAGATTAATCTTAGGTCAGAGATTCACAATGGCGGGTTAGAGGAAGGCTGCCTTCCCGCCCGCCGCTCAGGACTCCGCAGCAGGAGCCCCGCCTTAGCCAGGGGTCAGCGGGGGATTCGCTGAGACTGGTGTTGGACATGCAGAGACCCTCAGGGACTCAGAAATCCGGGTGCACTGAACCACGGACAAGGAGTACATTGGGGCCAGGCTGGGGACAGCGGCACCGGCTCACCACAGAGTGGACGGCGGATGCTGAGAGCAGCGCAACCGGCAGATTTGGCCCGGAAACCCTGCAGATAGAGAAGCAGCCTGAGCGGCACAGCAAGCTGGTGTCTAAGAAGCGCCCTGTGCTCCTCAGCTGGCCCTGAGACCAGGCAGAGCCACCCTGAGGAGGCCACGCCCAGCGGCTGCTGCTGTAGAATGAAGAGGTCCCAGCACAGGTCGCCACACTGTCCTGGTCCACCCCTGCAGGGTGTCCCAGGGTGTGCCCAGCAGCACACGGCTGAGCCCTGCCCAGAGAAGACTGTCCGGGGGTTCGAGGCAGAGGCAGGAGGGAGCCCAGCTCAGTCTGGTGGTCAGGTGACCACGGAGGCAGGAGGGGAGTCTGCACAGACTGGTCGCAAGCTGCCAAGTGCGAGACCTGTGAAGGGCTACCCACCCTCCCCGCCTTCTTGGCAGGCCCCAAGATCTAGGCCCAGCAGAGATCAGCACCTGCACAGCCCCAGGTGTGCTGACAGAAACTCCACAGCAGATGCCACCCACGCAGTCCCAAAGGCCTGACTCCAGCCTCCAGAACACCCCACTGAGAGCTCTGCAGCAGCCCCACCGAGCGAGCGCACAGACCTGGTCTGTCTGGACCAAACCCCCATCCACACGCCCCCATGCCGTCCTACCTCACACTGTGGCAAGGGAAGCTGGGAGCCACGTCAGCCAGCGGCCGCACCAAGCCACTTTAGCTGGCAGCTGGGCGGGCACCAGGAGAGGAGAGTGCCAAGCACGGCCCTGCTGGCTAGGAGGGGTACTCAGCCCACAGGAGAGGAAGGAGGGCGGTCTGGCAGACAGCGGCCTCCATGCCTGTGGACGGCCCTGGCCTCCTGGGCCTCTAGAGGCAGCTCCTCACTAGTCCTTCAGGTCTGCTGTCCTGTACCTTCAGGTTCTGGCGGTACTGATGGCTGTGGACAGACACACCTACACAGACGTGGGGTTTTTCCTCATTTTCATCATTTTTATGTGATATTTACTTGGTCTTTTGAGAGTCTGAACTTCTTGTTTATTGTGGGTTTTTTGGTTTGTTTCTCTTTCTCTCCTTTCTTCTCCAATAGCCCATCGTCTTGTTCCTTCTCCTTCTTTTGTTTTTAAATTTATTTTTCTCCTCCTTTAAAACCATCACTTACTACATCTCTTCTGCATTCTCTGTTCAGATTTTGAATATTCTAAACTTTCTTTTACCTTCCTATCACATTTCCTTTTTTCTGCATGAACTGTATTTTCACAATCTCTTAGAACTATTTGGTTTACATAATTCCTGCCCCCACCATTAGCTATTATTAGTACTGTGTATGGCAAACATTACTGGCTGCTTACCTAAATACCAGGCCTACCTCGTGGCTATTTACCATAGTTACCATGGCAAGTGCTGACCATGCCATTCCTGCTTTTAGGTAATTAGTATCGCAGACGTCACAGTAGAATCGGTATTTATTTCGGTGTCATCTTCTGCCCTGCTGTTGTTTCCCTCCTTTTCAGTGAGTGCTGGAAATCTACTGAGACACGATGAGTTCACAGGCATGGACACTCTGCTGCTGAGCTACATCTGAAAGCCAGTAGAGACAGTGCGACTGGCTCCACAAACAAACTGAATGACTCAAACTTCAATACGAACTGTGAAGACAAAATCCCAAACCAATGACAGACCCCAAGTATAAAGAGGAGGGGGAGTACCTGAGGGTCCACTTGTGGACATCCACTCCTACAGTAAAACAGAGGATGGTCACACCCTCAAAGGGTCTCCACACCTGGCTGCTCCCTCACCCACAGAAAGAGCTGCTAGGGGAAGCACAGCAACCACGGAGGCTCCCACAGACCCTACTACACACACACACACACATGACCACTGGGTCCCCAAGAAGGATCCCACTCTCGTGTGACCTAGAGGGAGAGTAGGATTCTCAAGCTGTGACGCAATACACACTATATCAAAATAGATTAATCAGGGGGGCCGGGTTGTGGCTCAGTGGTAGAGCACTTGTGCAGCACACGTGAGGCACTGGGTTCGATCCCCGGTACCACATAAAAATAAAATAAAGGTATTGTGTCCATCTACAAAAAAAAAAAAAAAAAAAAAAAACCAAAAAACCAAATAGATTGATCATCACCACCAAAGAACTAGCAGGGAAATTATACCGCAAACCCCCCTTGGAAACACACTGAAAACTTCACAACACCCCAGTACATTAGAACCTATCAGAACCTCCTGGACACTATGAAGGCAGTTCTAAGAGGAAAGATTATAACTAAGAAAGTTAGAAAGACCCCAAATAAACATGCATCTCAAGGCCCAGAAAAACCAGAATAAGCCAATCCCAAAAGCAGCAGAAGGAAGGAAATAATTAAAATCAGAACCAAAATAATGAAATAGAGGGAAAAAATTATGCTATGAAGGATCAATGACACAAAGAGTTGATTTCTTGAAAAGATAAAAATGATAGGTAGGCAGGAGCGGTGGCACACACCTGTAATCCCAGCGGTTCAGGAGCCTGAGGCAGGAGGATTGTGACTTCAAAGCCAGCCTCAGCAAAAAGCAAGGCACTGAGCAAGACCTGAGCAAGACCCTGTCTCTAAATAAACTACAAAATAAGGCTGGGGATGGGGCTCAGTGGCTGAGTGACCCTGGGTTCAATCCCTGGTAAACCACTTCAAAAATAAAAAAAGATAGGAAAACACTTGACCAAATTAACTAAAAGAAAAAGAAAGAAGACCCAAATCAATAAAATTAGAAATGAAAAGGAAAAATCACCAGAGACATCAAAGACATCCAGGGAATCATTAGGGACTACTTTGAAACCTTCCACACTAATCAACTGGAGAACCTGCAAGAAATGAATACCTTTCTAGACACATTGACCTGTCAAAATTAAATCAAGAAGACATAGAAAACATAAACAGACCAGTAACAAGCAATGGCATAAAAGCAGTAATAAAAAGCCTTCCAACAAAGAAAAGCCCAGGATCAGATGGATTCTCAGCTAAATTCTACCAGACTTTTAAAAAGAACTAAAACCAATGCTCTCAAATTATTCCACAAAATATAAAGGGATGGTACACTTCTGAATTCTTTTTACTAAATCAGTGTCACTTGATATAAAAAACAGATAATGGACACATCAAAGAAAGAAAACTACAGACTAATATGCCCGATAAATTCAGATGGAAAAAAAAAAAAAAAACCACAAAACCTTACTACTAACACATCATATTCACCAACACATTAAGAAAATTGTACAACAAGACCTAGTCAATTGTCGCCGCCTGAAGCGCTTGGAGCAACGGAGCCGCGGGAAGAACTTCAGAAGCAAACTGGAGACAAACAGCTTTTTATTCTGATAACTTTTCTCTCTGGTTCTAACAACAACTAACACACGCCAAACACACCACTAAAATGGCGCTGACCCGATCAGCAATTTCGGCCAAGTCACTCGAGATCCCGCAACAAATCCCGTGAGACTACGGGTGGCGACAATGGCCAAATCTCCACGGCTCATAGTCAACTGCAATTCAAGTCAATCCCCAAACAGGGCTCCTGCAGTCAATTTCATTCCAGGAATGCAAGGATGGTTTAACATACGCAAATCAATAAACTAAATACACCATGTAAACAGAATTATATGCAAAAATCACAGGCATTTCAAAAGACGCAGAGAAGGCTTCCGAGACAATGCAGCACAGCACCCATTCCTGATAAAAAACAAAAACTATATGTAAAAAAACAAAAGCCAACCTCATATTAAATGGGGAAAAACAAAGTTTTTCCTTTAAAATCAAGAGCAAAAATTATGGCATCTTGCAGGTAAATGGATGGAGTTATCATGCTAAGTGAAATAAGCCAATCCCAAAATACCAAAGGCAAAATATTTTGCTATGTGGATGCTGATCCATAAAGGGTGGGGTGGGGGGGGGTGCCAAGGGAAGAATGGAGGAACTTTGGATTGGACAGAGGCGAGGGCAGAGACATGGGGGTAGGAAAGATGGTGGAATGAGCTGGACATCATTACCCTAGGTAGGTACATGTATGATTGCACACATGGTGTGACTCTACATCAAGTACAACCAGAGAAATGAAAAGTTGTGCTCTATTTGTGTACGATGAACCAAAATGCATTCTGCTGTCACGTATAACTAATTAGAATGACAATTTAAAATAAATAAATAAAATCAAGAGCAAAACAAGACAAGATGTCCACTACTCTTGTTTAATAAAGTCCTAGAAATTCTAGGCAGAGCAATTAGGCAAGAGAAGGAAACAAAAGAGATAAAAATACAAAAGAAGAAGAAGTCAAAAGATCACTGTATGTAATATAATCCTATATACTTAGATTCAAAAAGCTCCATCAGAAGACTGCTAAAAGTTAAGAAATAAATTCAACAAAGTAGCAGTCACAAAATCAACATACAAAAATCGATAGCTTCCCTATATACCAATAATGAACCTATTAAGAAAGAAATCAGGAAAACAATTCCATTCACAGTAGCGTCAAAAAATTAAAATACCTAAGAATAAATCTAACCAAGGAGATGAAAGATCTCTGTAATGAAACCTATAAAAAATATATATATATATATATATATTTTTTTTTTTTTTTTTTTTTTTTTTTAGTTGTAGGTGGACACAATACCTTTATTTTATTTATGTTGTGCTGAGGATCAAACCCAGGGCCTTACACATGTGAGACAGGTGCTCTACCACTGAGCGATAGCCCCAGTCCCAGAAACCTATAAAATATTAAAGAAAGAAATTGAAGAAGATATAAGACAGACCTCCCATGTTCATAGATAGGCAGAATTAATATTGATAAAATGACCACAGCACCAAAAAGCTTCAAAGCAACCCCATGAAAACACCAATAACATTCTTCACAGAACTTTAAAAAAAAACTAAAATCATTTGGAAGAACTAAAGACCTAGAAATACCAAAGCAACTTCTAAAAGTAAAAAAGCTATGCTGGAGGCACCATCATACCAAACTTCAAATTATACTACAGAGCTATAGTAACAAACACTGCATGGTACTTGTCCAATAATAGACAAATAGACCAATGAAATAGAATAGAAGACAAAGAGACAAATATTTTTAGTGTTCTGATCCTTGACAAAGGCATCAAAAACATTTGCTGGAGGGCTGGGATTGTGGCTCAGCGGCAGAGCGCTCACCTAGCACGTGCACGGCCCGGGTTCGATCCTCAGCACCACGTACAAATAAATGCATTGTGTACAACTAAAGCAAATAAATAAATATTAAAAATATATATATATTTAAAACAAAAAAAACATTTGCTGGAAAAAAAGGCAGCTTATTTAACAAATGGTGCTAGGAAAACTGGTTATCCATATGTAGAAGAATGAAACTAGACCCTACCTCTCACCCTGCATGAAAGTCAACTCAAAATGTGCCAAAGACTTAGGAATTAGACCAGAAACCATGCAGCCCCCAGAAGAAAATGTAGGGTCAATACTCCAACATATAGGTACAGGCAACTACTTTCTCAATAGGACCCCAAGGCTCAAGAAATAATGCCAAGAGTTAATAAACAGGATGTCATCAAATTAAAAAGCTTCTGTACAGCAAAAGAAACAATAAAGAATGTGAAGACAGATTCCAAAGAATGGGTGAAATTCTTTGCTAGCTACTCTGACAAGGGATTAATATGCAGAATATACAAAGAACTCATAACACAAATACACACACACACACACACACACACACACACACACACACAAACCAATTGATAAGTGGAAAAATGAACCAAACAGACATTTCTCAAAAGAAGAAATACAAATGGATAACAAAAACATTCAACATCTTTAGCAACTAGGTAAACAAAAATCAAAACTATACTGAGATTTCCATCTCACTCCAGTCAGAATGGCAGTGATCAAGAATATAAAAAATAATATATGCTGGTGAAGATGTAGGGGAAAAGGAATACTTTTATACTGTTGGTAGGATTATAAATTAGTACAAGCACTATGGAAAGCAGTGTGAGGTTCTGCAAAAGACTAGGAATGGAGCTGCCATATAACCCAGCTATACTATTCCTTGGTATTTATCCTAAACAATCAAAGTTCATACTATCACAATACATGCATAACCATATTTAGAGCTGCGAAATTCATAATAGCCAAATTACAGATCTGTCCATCAATGGATGAATGGATAAAGAAAATGTGACATATATACACAATGGAGTTTAATTCAATCATAAAGAATGAAATTAAGTCATTTGTAAGGAAATGGATGGAGAGCATTATGTTAAGCAAAATAGGTCAAACTCAGAAAGTCAAGGGTTGTAAATTTTCTCTCCTTGTGGAAGCTAGGGAAGATAATGGAAAAGAAAGGTGGAATGGGGAAATCTTGTGAGAACTAAAGGGAGACCAGTATGGTAGAAGAAAGGGACCAGGAGAGGAAGCAAGAGAGAGAATGGGGAAATACTGGGGAATGATACTGACCAAATTATATTGTTATATTATGTGCATGTATGAATATGTAACAATGATTCCCACTATTATGTATACTTATAATGCACCAATAGAAAATATGAAAGAAAAAATCTCTAATTATAAACTATGGGTTTGAATTGGTAGGAATATACCGTATTAGCTTATAAATCATAACAAATGTGCTACACTAATGAGACATGTCCATGGGGGGAAAAGGATGGTTGAGGGAGTGGGTGAAGAAGTACATGGAAACTCTGTTTACTTTTTATGCAAACCTAAAAACCTGCTCTAAGAAACCTGCTCTATTAAATTTTCAAACATACTAAATTCATTGAAAAGAAAGTGGAAATAAGAAAAATGAAGGCAAAAGAAAATAGCAAAATGGCAACCTAAATCTCGTCTATATAATTATGCTGTACATATTACATGAATGTATATGAACTAAATACACAATAAGTAGATAAGAAAACAAGCTTTCTATAAGAAACACACTTTAAATAAGACAGAAGCAGATTAAGAGCTAAAGAGAACAGATCTAAAACAACGTTAAGGAACATGGAAAGGCTTGGTTACCATGAGATGAGCCAGACCTCAAGACAGAAGTATGGCAAGAAGTAACGACAACTGTGTCACTATCAATAAATAACAAACATACAAATTCATCAAGATAACACAATAATCCTATATGTGTACATACTCAATGACCAAGATTCAAATTATGTGACATAACCCTGAAAAAAGTAAAGGAAGACATGCATCAACAGTTACAGTCAGTAGGTTCAAATGTCCTCGCTCAATATCTGACTAAAAAAAAAAAGTAGAGAGAAAACCAAGAAGGGTAGAGAAGATAGGAATGACCCCATCAACCAGAATAACCTAACAGAGACTGAAATGTACCCCCAACAAACAGAAGACGTGTCCTTTTGAAGGACTCATGAAAACCAACATAGTCCATGTCAAAAGAAGATTCAATTTAGTTACCAATATAAGGAATGAAAGACCTCATTGTAACAAGTTTCCACTGGTTGTTTTTTATATTTTTTTTAGTTGTAGATGGACACAATATCTTTGTTTTATTTATTTATTCTTATGTGGTGCTGAGGATCGAACCCAGTGCCTCACGTATGCCAGACGAGAGCGCTACCACATAGCCACAAACCCCAGCCCTCTACTGGTTTTAAAAGAATAATCTGATATACATTAAATAGCAAGATATCAATAAATTAGATAACCTTTTAAAATGGCAAAATTCTTTTTAAAAAATTAACAAAATTACAAGAGAAGAAATAGAAAATTGGGATAGCCCTAACCAGGGCAGAAATTGAATTTATATTTTTCTCACAAACAAAATTCCAGACCAAGATGCCTTTACTGTTGAATTTTACCTAATATTTTAAAAATAATTAATACTGATTTTAGCCAAGTATGGTGACATACACCTGTGATCCCAGAGACTCAGGAGACTGAGGCAGAGGAACACAAACACAGGGCCAGCTTCGGGAACTTAGCGGGACCCTGTCTCAAAATAAAAAGTTAAAAAGGGTGGAATGTAGATGTAGGAAATGTAGATGCAGCTCAGTGGCAGAGTGGCCTTGGGTTCAATACCTTGTGCCCAAGAAAGAAAAGAAAAAATTGATCTTATGTAGACTTATTCAGAAATTACAGAGGCATTTTATGAAGCCACCATTTCCCTAATGCCAAATAGAAAATGACATTAGGAAAAAAGAAAACTATACACAATTACTTCTCCTGAACAGGAGGAAACCATGAAA
Organism: Tamias sibiricus; assembly: GCA_025594165.1. Classification (NCBI taxonomy): domain Eukaryota; kingdom Metazoa; phylum Chordata; class Mammalia; order Rodentia; family Sciuridae; genus Tamias; species Tamias sibiricus. The sequence continues at coordinate 175,717,909 of CM046661.1, read as the reverse complement.
ATCATTAAAAATAAATTATCAAAGAGAATTCAGAAATATACAAGAAGATTATGTTTACATGGCAAAAATGACAAAGTGGGAATTACCTAAGGACGAAGAAGGTTTATATCAAGAGTGCAGGTCGGCTTAACCTTCAAAAACTATTCCATGCCCTCCACTACATTAACAGAATAAGGAAGATTATACCATTTCAATGGGTGCAGAAACAGCATTTGAAAAAATAACAATTTTTGATTTTCAAAACATCTCTACAAACTATGATATGTCTTCCTGTTCTCCATCTCCCATGTATTAATAATACTACTATCATCCTTTACTTCCGTTATATACCAAGCATTCTTCAAATATAAAAATATACCATGCCTCTACCCCAAAAAACATACAGACCCTTTGTTCACAAAAAGACAACACTTAACATTGAACTTAAAGGTAAGTGCCTAGATACTTCACCCTCTCCAACAGTATCTATAAGAAAGCAAAACTGTCTTTTCCCGTCACATGTAACAACATTGCACTTGAGGTCCCTGACAATGCAATACTATAAGACAAGAAATAAAAGTCAAATTCATTTGCAAGAAAGGAGTAACACCCTCCTTATTTGTCGATGACATCCTTGCATACACAGAAAACCTAAAGAGCCCCTAGAATAAATGGGTTTTTTATGAAAACTTACCTGAAAAAATGATGTGGTATATTATATTTCCCAAAAGTGGTCACAACAATATTTCCTATTCTATGTGCTCTTTTAGGATGTCACCATGCCACTCCTACATCAAGAGATAGGGTTTAATTGCCCTCTCCTTGAATCTTGGTAGACTTGAGTAGAGTAGGCATTACTCTGAGTCACAGTATGAGTATAATATGTGACTTCTGAGGCTCATTCATGACAAATCAATCTCATATTTGGTTGGAAGATCTCACTGATAGCCTTGATCCATAGGGAAAAATTCTGACCATCCTAAAGCCACCATGCTTGCAGAGCAGTAAGCCACATGGAGGCCATGTGTGGATCTTACAACCATGTAGGATAGGAGGCACCATATCTTTAGATGACTGAGAGTCTAGGTGATTCCAGCCCCCAAGAATTACCTTGTGGTCAACCTTCAAGTCCCGCACCTGAGCCTCCAGACATTGTGGTGTACAGACAAGCAGTCCCTAACCTCCCTGACTGAAACCCAGACCTACAGAATCTATGGGGAGGGAAGGCAGAAGGAAGAAGAGAGAAAAAGAAAGAGACAGACAGACATGGTGGTTTAAACTCAGCAAGTTCGGGACCAATTTGATATGCAATGATAGTAGCATATCTATGAAATTTGATATGCAATGATAGTAGCATATCTAGAAATCTATTCTAGTTTTTAAAAATCAGTTGTTTTATATATACCTATAGTAAAAACACCAACAAAGCTATCCCATGAAAAGTAGTATAAAAACAACCAAAATATTTAGAAATAAATTTTTAAAAATGTAAGCCAAACCCACATGTGGAGACTACAAAATATTTGTGAGCACAAATTAAAGACTATCTAAAGAAAAATACCTTGGTATTTCAGGAGCAGGCAATGGATTTTTAGTCAGGATGCAAAAAACTACTAGCCACAAAAAAAAGCTAGATTTTATTAAAACTAAACATTTCTGCCCTTCAGAAGGCACAGTCAAGAAAATAAACTGACAAGCCACAATTGTAAGAAAATATTCTCAAAACAAATATCTCAAAGGCCGGGCATGGTGGTGCACGCCTGTAATCCCAGCACTTGGGAGGCTGAGGCAGGAGGATCACAAGTTCAAAGCCAGCCTCAGCAATGGTGAGGCACTTAGCAACTCAGTGAGACCCTGTCTCTAATAAAATACAAAAAAGGGCTGGGGATGTGGCCCAGTGGTGGAGTGCCCCTGAGTTCAATCCCTGGTACCAAAAACAAAAACGATTGTTATGCAGCCTAAATGAAGAATATGAGGGAAATGTAATGTTGGTAAATTGTATTCTGGTGTGGAAAACCCTGGATTTATAAGCACAGCTGATGGGTGTGTAATATGGTACAATCACTTTGGTGAAAAAATCTGGCTCTATTTGGGGGGCAGGAGGGTACTAGGGTTGGAAGTCAAGGGTACTCTATATTGAGCCACATCCCCAGCCCTTTTTATTTTTTAAGACAGGGTCTTATTAAGTTGCTTTGGGTCTTACTAAATTGTTGAGGCTGGATTTGAATTTGCAATGCTCCTGCCTCAGCCTTCCAAATCCCTGGGATTACAGGCAAGTGCCACTGCACACCCTCCACACACCCCGTCCCCTCCCCCCTGCATGGCACTTTCTTATAAACTCCTTCTGCACTACGACCACCAAATCCACTCCTGGATATTGACGCAAGAGAAACGAAACATGTCAAAAACATGATGCACACACAAATGTCCATGGAAACTTCATTCATAACAGCCCGGCTCCCACAAGCAGGAGGATGGGTAAATTACAATATATTCAGGCAAAGGAGAACTTGGTAATTAAAGAGAATAAACTATTCACTCAGGCAAAAGCATGGATTTTTATGTTTTCAATGCTATTTTAAATTAAATTTTTTTAATTTTCATTTTTAAATTGCTTGCTGTTCAATGACTCATTCATAATGACTCTTCCTTTGCAGCCCAGTAACTAACACACTCTTGTCTGTTTAATAAACCTTTCTAAATGTTGCCAAGAACCCTCAGTTTTATCAACCAGGCTCTAAAATCACCCTCAGACTCTTCCACACCCAGAGCACGCCTGGTCTGAAACTGGGGTGCCTTCGCCATGTGTAAGCAGACAAGGTGCCTCCTCCATCCTCTTCCGTCCACAGGCCGGTGTGAGGGCTGCCTGCTCCCTGCTCCTGGGGTGAGGACAGCTCTCTGTGACAGCACAGGCCGCACCCAGAGCTGGGGGGCGAGCTGGTCCCTGCCTCTTCCTGGAGCAACAGCTAGACCCATTTTGTTCTTCTGCCTTTGAACTAGGAAGCAAAAGAGGAGGAAAGCATCCCAGGACACAGGCTGATCCAGTCCAAGCTGTTGGAGTCACTCTTGAGGCTCCCAAGCCACCCGACTGGATGTCCTTTGGCTTCTCTCTGTGGAGCAACCACTTTAAGAACATGAACTTCTCCAAGGGTTCCCGAACAAGCTATCATCTCATCTGGCCCTTTGTACCTCCCTGGAACCTTCTTCAATTAGCTCACCAGAGCCCTGCTTGAGGGCAGCCCTAGGCCAAGACAAAGCCACTCCAGCCCCAATACCAGGCCTGGCAGTTCCTGGCCCTCTCACTGGCAAGGTCCAAGAAAACAGAGCCACTTCCCCCATTCCTATTGCAGGCTACCAACCAGTTCTGAGATTGAATAATTCTTCCCCAGGGAAAAGAAATGTAAATGGCTAATTATAAAAGGCAATGGTTCTTTTCTACTGAAAGAAGCTGTCCTGCTAAGTAATGAATCCAAGAGTAATAGAATGACTTCAGGGTAGGCAAAGACGGAAGCTGTAATTCAGGAAGTAATGGTGTGAGCGTTGTTAGAGAAATGAAAAGACTGGCAAAGGCACAAGAATAATCCCCTGAAAGCCTGAGAGGACATGGCCAGCCTGGAACTTCTAACTACATCCTGACTTCAGACCCCAGGGAGGAAGGGGCCAGGACCCCACAGCAGGCCTCAGCCTCTACCCGAGTATGCTCACATTCAGAGCCAGCCTCAGCAGGCCCAAAACCAGCATCCTGTTTCAATGCAACCCTTTTTAAAGAAATATTCAAGAAACAGAACTGGTTCAGATGTATTTCTGTGATCTGCACCGAAAATCACGCCCAAAAAGTAGATCCTAATACCCACCAGCATTAAAAAGGCACTATCATCAATGCCAAGGAGAAAAGGAAACACCCCCACCCCCCCACCCCCCCGTGATTCCAAAACCCAGACCTCTTGCTGGCACCCTCTCAGCACACCTGGTGAGACCCTAGGGACCACCTGCTTCACCAGAAGGTGGAGATCCCTGGAAGTGCATCACCTCACAGGGACAGGGAGCCCAGAAACCCACACCGGCCCACCAGCACATGCTGAGCTCACATGGAGCAGAGAATAAGATGCACAGAGGGACGCTCAAGGACGTGGTCAGGAAGGCCAACAGAGAAGGGAAGGGAGGAAGGGAACGAGATGGGTTGTTCTCCGAATTAAAATTACCTGAATTTCAAAAGGTGCTTACAATCAAAGCTACCCACAATCGAGAAAGGAAACCCAGACATTCTGTCGCCAGCACTGACTGCTCAGCACTGAAGTTTATTACAGGATTCCCAGGAAGCTCAAGATCATGCCTCCTGCGACCCCTCACCACCACCTCAACACCACAGCCCTGCTGGCAACCAGCCAACCTGGGGCCACCCTCCTGCACTGCATGCCAGTCCCAAGAGACCTGTCTTACCCCCAAGTACTCTCCTCGGCACCTCCTACTCTTGTCAGGACAAAGCACCACCTGTGCCTCAACAGGGTCCACGGGCTGAACGCCCATCCCCAGATGTGCTGACCACCAGTCCAGCATTCTTTCCACATTGTGTTCCTTACTGGAGTTTTATTAAGATTCTTCCCAAGGCTGGACAGTCAGTGCACTGCTGGACATGGAGTACCCTGACCCTGTCAACTAAAAGCTGGAGTTATCTCCTGATTGCAGCAACCACTGAAAAGCACCCCCAAACAATTACCAGCAACCTGAGAAGGCAGCACAGCACCTACCACTTCCGCCATTGAAATCTTGCAGAAATCGGGGCAAGAAGCGGCAAAGGGCACTCAAAGCGTGGGAGAAACCAGTTTCCTTTACACCAGGGCCCAGAGATCAGCACTCCAGATCTGAGCACCCCTTACTAGTTTTTCACACATTTACAGGCTATCTCGTGTCATAAATTTTCTAGTCTAAAATAATACATGGTTGTGCACAAGGTTTCAGAAGAAATGATGATTATGTGTAAGACTTTGCAGGTGGGTAGAGTGTTTACAAAAGCAGAGTGCTATAAGGGAGATGGCTCTTCTTACAAGGCCTCTAGCCTTGGGACCCCAGCCTTCACAGGGGGGTGGTTACACTTCAAAGGAAAGTAGTTAGATCCCAGGGAAAGTCCTTTACAATCCAAAAGCTAAGAGCAAATGGTGCTAATTAGGTTCCCTGAAAACCAGCTGGCAAAAAAGAGGAGGGGAACTCTCCCTCTCCCAGGCACTAATGTTCGCAGACAGTGTCCTTAGTTTATTTCGGCATTCAGGCCTGAGTTAGTCACTCGCTGCTCCATGACGGGCATGTGCTCTGCCATGGCCAACAAGGCCTACAGAGCCTACTTGGTGCTCTCCCTTGCACCTGGCCCACCATGCCTGTCCCACGCCGCCTAATTTATTAAGCTTGTAGAGGCCCTGGAGGACTCCTGTCCGGGCCAAAACAGAGCTTGCATCCCTCTGCCAGGCTGGACAGCCATAGAGGGGATGTTAATACCTCGTGTTCAAATGAGCCAGCAGTGGCTTCTAGCATCATTTGGTGAGTGAAGTCTCTCCCACAAGACCAAGATGTGGAAAGGTGGCTGCTTCTCCTTTCTCCCAACAGGAAATGAGCACAAAAGAATTTTTCTGAAACAAAACGCCTGTAGGGAGGGCACTAATACATCACAAAGGACATATCAGGCTGAGTATCTGCAGAGCACCAAGACCACAGCCATTGCTCCAAGCTGCCAACTGTCAACCCAGCTTCCCAGCCACACTGAGAGCCCACACACCTCTCCTGTGCTATCTGAGTGGGCCACCCCAGCCTGGTTCAGCACAGCACCTCTCTACACTCCTCATCCCCTCCCCAGACCATGCTTGCTCTGCAGGGCACCTTGGTGGCAGCCGGAGCAGCCATTCTCATATAGGTCCTGTGTATGTAGAGAGAACAACCTCCCCTGCCAATGCATCCAGGGCTGAGGGTGTCCGCTGCATGTTCTCTGGGTCCAACTCACAAACTGCAGTACACAGGCTCCCGATCTTACCAATACTTATTCGACTGACCTACTAATCACTGACAGGCGGGAAAGCAGAGTCAGACTGTATGGGTCCAAACCCCAACACACCACAGGCTAGCCAAAAAAAGGGTGCCTGTGGAACTGCTGGTTGGGAAGGAAAGCTGATGGTGCCACCAGCACCCAGTGAGGAGCGCCTGGCTCTGGCCCTGCCTCCTGGCCACCCTGCTGCACTCCCCCTCCCTTCCCTCACCTTCCTTCCTTCCCTCCTTACATTTCTGTAATGGACCCAAACGTGCCATGGTGCGGTCCAGATCACCTTGTGAGCTATATCTTCCCCGGTAGGTTCACCCACTCGCCACTGGGCAATGCCTACCCCTAACCATGCTTCTCCTCCAAGAGCCCACACCACCGAGGGCTCCTTGAGAGCTGCCCAGCCACCTGCCTGCATGGGAGCTGAGCGCTTACCTGGCGCGCTTCTCCCCACCACCCCCCCTTCTGGGTCTGTTTTTGCTGGGTATCCTGTGAGTGGCACACAGGTGGCTCCTAGCTTCAAATCCACTGGCTTGACAGCTACTGTCTCAGAACACCAACCACATCACTCCACTGTCTGCCAGTGGTGGGTCTTTCTGCCACAGTCTGTTTTGCATCTGTTTTCATCTTTATCTGTGGGTCACTGGCCTGCCCATCCTTTGAGACTCTCTTCCTTTTCCTATTCATGGCTTTGCTCTCATGTCTGGGCGATTTTGTTTTAATTCATCTTTCCTTGTTTTTGTTTGTTTAGTTTTTTGATATCAGGGATTGAACCCAGGGGCACCTAAACACTGAGCCTCACCCCCAGCCGACCCCAACACCCCCTCTTTTATTGAGACAAAGTCTAAGTTGCTTAGGGCCTCGACAAGTTGCTGAGGCTGGCCTCAAACTTGTGATCCACTGCCTTAGCCTCCCAAGTCACTGGGATTAGAGGGGTATACATACCACCACACCTGGCTCAATTCATCTGTCTAGGGACTTGTTTATTGCACATGAGCAACAATATCTTAAAATTCTCAGCCATAATCTTATAAATACTGGCTTTTCTCCAGTACATTTTCTCTTTCTAGATCTATTTGTTCATACTCTGTTTCAGGTCTTAATCTCTGTCTTATTTTCAGCATCTCGCTATGCTGCCTACTCAGTAATTTTCTCAGAACTACATTTGAGGTCAATTAATTCTCTCTGTGTCTAATGGGTTGTAAATTTCAATGACTATAATTTTGATTGCCAGAGTTCTTTCCAGTTCTTTTGAAAATCTTCAATATTATTCTTTATTTTAAACTGCTCCTTTATCCTCGACACTTTAAACCCACCCGCCCCACGGCCCCTTTCAGTCTCTGGTCGAGCACTCCATGTCCCTGACGGAAGTGGTGACCAGTGTCTTCTCCTGGGGTACTCCTTGTCTGCTTGCTCAGCACTCTCTCATGAGCTTCATCTGTGCTGAGGGAACGTGCTTTCTCAGGAAGAAGTCCTCAAAGGTTGGCCAGTCACCTACTGGGGTCCCCAAGACCTTCTCAAGTGGTCTGTGAGAACAAAACTATTTTCATGACAAAACTAGGATGTTGACATTATTGGCACCTGCACTGGGGGACATAAGCCATGGGAGTAAGCTGGCAGGAATTCATGCAGCACCACAAACTCGTGTCAGGGCCACAAATCATTCCCAATGCCACACGCCACAGTTTAAGACAAAGGCAACTTCATTTAAGAATGTCCTCAATGAAGCAGGAACATAAATGATACAGTAAAATCCAGTCTGATCATGCTATTAAGATGAGCTTAGTCCCCGCTCTTCAAGGAGACATCTACGGGGCAGAACAGGAAGGCTGCGTGACACCCTGTGGTGCCTGCTGAGCCAGGTGCTGCCTCCCAAGGCAGGTCTCAGCGTGGCGGTTTCCATGTGAGCCAGACTGGACACCTTTTTCGAGAAACACCATTTTTACTTAAAGGACAAGTACTTGAGACAAACTGGTTATTAAAATGTGAGTCTCTGTAGTCGCCGGAAAAGGATTGCAGCCTGGAACGGCAGCGCCGCGGGAAGGAGTCCGGAGACAGGATGGAGACGAAAATATTCTTTAATCTTACAAGAAACTACAATATATCTACACAATAGCGATAACCCTGTCTTTTCTCCCTCTGGTCTCTTCCCATGCGCCCGAGCAGCAATGGCGCTCGCTCGATCTGCTGAGTCACCGTTCAAATCTCTCGAGAGCCTCGACCAAGTCCCGCGAGATCCCGTGAGACTACGGAAAGCGGAAATGCCCAAAAATGTCTATGGCCCAATAGTCAACCGCAATCTTAGCTATCTCCGCAAACAGGGCTCCTGCATTTCCCCCTTTTGTTTTAAAAGAGGGGATGCTCTAGGACGTCTATGTGCAACCAACATTCTTACCCGTCATCGGATAATCAAGGCTGTGCCCTTGACTCCTGTCTTAGGTTGATATGTCGGCCACATGAGACTATCCCGTGCGACTGTGCCTGTCTTAGGTTGTCCCCCTCTGGGGATCTTACCCGTCATTGGCTAACCAGCCATCCAATGGAGCCCTTTAGGATCGACTGTGTAAGTTGACTAACAGCCGTCCAATTGTGGGGAGATGCTGCGGCTTTAAGGCGACAAGCCTTTTGGTGACGAGCCAAATTGCATAGCATATCAAATTCTTTTTTTTTTTTTTTTTTTTTTTTTGGTGGTACCAGGGATTGAACTCAGGGGCACTCGACCACTGGGTCACATCCCCAGCCCTTTTTTTTGTATTTTATTTAGAGACAGGGTCTCAATGAGTTGCTGAGTGCCTCGCCATTGCTGAGGCTGGCTTTGAACTCGCGATCCTCCTGCCTCAGCCTCCCAAAGTGCTGGGATTACAGGCGTGCGCCACCGCGCCCGGCGCATATCAAATTCTTTAAACAAATCAGCTGCCTTAAGTTCTATCAAGTAACACACTGAGTTCTCTAAACAAATACCCCCAAGGTACTGTCCCATGAAGTCCCAAACAATGAAAGATCAAAATGTCCACTTGTTATAACACATAGATCTAGGAGGCCCCATGCATGCAGAGCAGAGGCCACACCGCTGGTGAGGTTGTTTGACATTTGAGCAGCCTACGGGGCAGAACAGGAAGGCTGCGTGACACCCTGTGGTGCCTGCTGAGCCAGGTGCTGCCTCCCAAGGCAGGTCTCAGCGTGGCGGTTTCCATGTGAGCCAGACTGGACACCTTTTTCGAGAAACACCATTTTTACTTAAAGGACAAGTACTTGAGACAAACTGGTTATTAAAATGTGAGTCTCCAGCAAACATCTCCTAATAATGAACACAGCCTGTTGCTTCAAGAAAACACTGGATAGTAATTGTTGTCAACTATGATATTTAAGCTTTTAAGACAGAACCCAAACTTTGGAAGACTTTCATTCATTCCCCACTGTGGGCCTGGTGGCTTCAGCTTCTCCGTGAGAACGCTATTAATGCAGTAATGCCAGTGAATGGGAAGCTTTGATGTTGTAAGGATAACACAACCAAGTTTTGATATCAAAACACAACAGCCTTGAGAACCTCTGCATTAGTGCCCCATCCAGCATTTCCCATACAAACACGGGTGATGTTCCAGAGCCACACGTGGATAAAAGACACAAAGTGCCAGAGCCGCCACCAGACGGTCATGGAATTGAGTGTGAGGTCTTCACCAACGCGCTCTCAGATGTCACACCGCAGCTGGACTTCAGAACCCTTGACTGCTAAATTACAATACAGTGTTAAAGAAAAAGTCCACAACTTCGTGGAAAAGATATAACACTCCCTTTTCCAACCACATACCTGTGTGCAGCTGAATATTGTTCAATATATTGACTACATCAACATATGATTTTTTTTGTCTTCTATTAAGTTAGATATTAAGGAGATTTACAAAATTGTTAAAAAAAAAAAAAAAAACGTTCTCGCCACTAAATGTTTTTGTTATGGAAAATATTAATTCATCATGAAATAATATCATAACCTGGGCTTGCCAATAAACAAGTTACTAAATATTTTTTAATTGTTTGATAGTGTCAAGAAAACTGGTGGATAGCTCTTTGGTTCTTCAGTGATTTCTAAGAATGTCAAGAGGTCCTGGACGATGATCCGGTTTGCCCGCTGCATGACCACTTGCTTTGGCTCTGGATAGCACCTCGACTTCCCTGGGCAGGGCCAGCTTGTTCCTTATCTGACACACTGCCAGCACAGGAAACCTGATCCTTGGCGATGACTGCATCTGATGACCTCCAATGCACCAGCCACCCAGTGGGGTCCCCACTCTCCTTCCTGGGGGGCTTACCCTACTTGCTGAGTAGTCCATTCCTTCCTGAGGGGGCTGGCCCTGATTGCTGAGGAGTCCATTCCTTCCCGGGGGGCCTGCCCTAGTGGCTGAGGAGTCCATTCCTTCCTGGAGGGCCCGCCCTGGCTGAGGAGTCCAGCAATGCAGTCTAAACATCTTCTATTCACTGTGGCCCAGCGTCACAGGGTGTCTGCTGGAGAGTGGTGCGTGTCTCCCCAGCCTGCACGTGGGTGCTCTTCTGCCAGCCGTCCTCTCTCCCTAGCCCAGCCCACTGGGTGCTGGGCTCCCCAGGACAGCAAGGCAGTGCTGTCACACACACCAAATGAACCCAGCTCCTCTACAGGAAGATGCTCACCATACTCTGGCCAAGTCAACAGGGTTAACTGCTCAATTATTATAACCTCATGGAATACAGAATGTCAAACTGAGACTCCCAGGTAGGTGAGAAGGTAAAACAGACAGGTGGTTTGTGCCTCCGGAACCTACCCTGCAAAATGGAATGCATGCAACCTACTTCAGCTGGGAGTGGCCCCAGGCAGAGTAGACCACAGACCACTGGCTGAAGGGTCAGAAAGCGGGCTCCCATGCAAGTCCAATCATCTTGGGCAGGTGGCTCCAGCTCCCTCAGCACCTGGTGTGCAGGTGTCACCTCAGATCTGTCATAAGGTTCAGTGCCAACGTCAGGAAGCACCATCATGTAGGAGGCACAATCAGTTGTCCATCTGCATGCCCACTGTTACTGCCCACCACTTACAACACCTGTGGCCCCAGACGTGCGTCTGCAGTCCTCACTCCTCAGGAAAAGAGCCCAGCACACAGTTTCAGTGCAGTGACTCCACAGTCTCTTTGCAATGGTATAGACAACTGGCACACCTGGACCGATGAGCCTGACCTTGGCAAGCAGCTAGGAACACTGGTGAGAGGGCGGCTGAGCGTCAGCACCATACAGAACCAAGACAGGGTTTTCCCTGAGGCCTTTGGATTGGAGTGATGATGAGCAGAGAGTGTGTTTATAGCAGCCCTAAGCAGCAGCAGCTGAGGTCGGGGAGGCTGGGAGCAGGAAACAGCAAAGGGACAAGAGTGGCCCAGGACCACAGACAGAGGCACTGGGCCTTGGGGCTGACACTCTGGTCCACATAAGCTGGAATTTTAACTGGCTCTTATCCTCACACATATCTAACCCTAAAACAATGCCAGCCCTTGCTGCAACTCCAATGGGGGGGTGGGGGGACTGACTCTGGTCACCAGGCAGCCTCATCCCTAAGAATCCAAGCAGTGCCCCCCATCCGTGGACAGTGTCACCGACATCCCTCAACTGCGGCTCAGGGGAGGCTCACGGGGAATCAAGTGTGACCACGAAAGAGAGAGATGACGGCTCCCCCTGGGCTGCCACACCCGGTGAGTGTGCACCTAGAAGCGCCTGCCTCTGCCGTCAGCCCTGTCAATAAACCCTGTCCTCAGACAAGAAGCTCAGGGGAAAATGAAAGCCAGCATCGATTGTGCCGTACAGCTGATCTTATTTACAAACACAAACCAGATAATCCTGTTTTTAAATGGCACGAGTTCCATCACTTAGAACCAGAGAAGCGACAGTGGGAATTGATAGTCTTACATCATGATTCAATCCCTCTTCTAAGGGGAGAGCCTTAAGTTCTGGAAGGAAAAATAAAAAATAAGAAAACACTAACAAAAGACAGGCATGAAAAATTGACACTCGGGCCAAAATACATCTCTAGCGGGCACATTTTTCTTTACAAGAAACAAGATAAGTCATGATCACATCCTGATCAGCGGGGGAGGTGGGGTTTCCACTCCTCACTTACACGAGGGATTCTAATTTCTCCTCGTCCTTTTCCTCAGTTATCAAAAGCAATGCAGACCCTATTTTCCTCAATACAACCAATGTGGCTCATTTTTTCAAATTAATATTCAAACTGTACTTCATAAAGTCTTGTGTTGACCCTTTCAGACCCAACAGCTGGGCTGAGACCTCTTCAACAAGGGGTCCCAGGCATGGCTGTGATGACAACAGTACAGGAAAAGAAAGACAAGCGCAACAAGGTCCCGCCTCCCACCTGCTGGAGGAAGCCCGTCCTTCAGCTGGGAAGCACCACAGTGATCCTCAGAGGAGAGTCTGGTCCTCCAAAAGCTCCCATCCACCATACCCTGCCGAGGCTTTCCCCCTTGCTGACAAGTCCTCGGAGTCCCTTCATCCCACATTCGGTCCTCAGGGGACGTCCTTGCCACCTCCTCATGCTGTGGCCCAGGGTGAGCTCCTTCAGGCCTCTCACCTCACGCCCTGCCGCCTCCTGGGTTCACAGCACAACACCTAGCACACAGCAGGTGTGCAGGAAGGCATGCTGGACCAGAGGCAGCCACAGTCCCCGACCCATGGGGCCTGGCACCAGGCTGGCAGGACTGAGAGATACTACAGACAAGAGCTGCCCTGACCCTGATGCCCTGTAAGGGGCAGTATCCTCCCAACACACTTGGCCACGTGTGGGCAATGGCTCCTGGACCAATCCACAGTGAAGCTGGAGGCTGGCATCTGTGGGCTGCAGGGTGGGAAACCAGAAGCCACAGGAGACAGACTGTACCCACCTTCCTACTGAACTCCGGAGCACCCCAGAGGCACAGACATGGCTCACACCCGTCACCTTAAGGAGGGAGGGCTGCTACTCCAGAGGCAGAAGCTGAGGCTTCTGGAGTTAGTAAGGGCAGGCTCAGACTCAGGAGCAGGCCCGTGGGGCTGGACCCGCACCTCCCTGGTAGCGCCCCCCCGAGGCCCGCGGCCACTGGCCAGGCTCACCTGAATGCCGTCCAGCAGCTTGCTCATGCACCAGTAGGTGTCAGCCTCGATGTTGCGCAGCACTTCCGCAGGCACGCTGGAGACGTCCACCGCGTCCACGTCCTCCTCTTCTGGGCAGCACCACCATGGAAAGACGAGGGGAAATCAGCCACAGGAAGTACACAACACTGGGAGGAGGCAGCGAGAGACCCCAGGCGCTGCCAGTCCCCACCCCCTCCTCCCCACCACAGACCGGCTCGTGTGGTCTCACGCCTCATCACTTATTGCCTCCATCTTAATACCTAGTTAGTGGCAGAAAATTAATATTCTGAATCTCTCCAATTAATTAACATAATTAATATATTGTAAATGATTGCTTCTCAGGCACTTCACATTCTAACCAGAATGAACCTAGAATATATTGCTTATTCCTAACAGATCTGTAAGTTTCTCCATCAATTTTTTTGAACTCTGTAATATATTTACGTATTCCTTGAGCAGTAATTCCTCTAAAACCCTGTTTCCAAGGTTAGAGTTTCTAAACTACACTGTGTAAATACTCCTATGAGATCAAACACCCCAGAAAGCAGTAACACAGATGTGCTTCAAAGAAATAATTGACAACGTGCACTCAGAAATCTCCTGAAAGCATAACATACCTAATGAGGAAACATAACTTAAAAGTTTTTAAAATGCAAACAGATGCCTAATTGAAATGGCTTATCAGATATCTGAACAAACTAATTTAGATCTTTACAAAAGCTGCTATCACCCAGTATAGCACTCACAAATGTTTAAAATTTATAGATCCTATTATTTAATTCTCTTTCTTCCGTTTCATTTGCAAATGTGCATGCATCTTTGCAAGAAACATGTCCTTTAAGAAAGGAGGCACATTAGCCCAGACACATTCAGGAAGTCCTGAGCAGAGCAGAGTCACAGCACGGACAGCAGCAGCACCCGCTGCGTTCTCTGAGTGCTTGTCATGGCCAGGCCCCTTCCCTGTGTTTCCAATGTGCTCGCCCCACTTCCACCACACCAGACGGGGAGGGCGTGAGGACAAGACAACCCTGTGCCAGCAGCCTGGGCAGCATGGCTCCCAGGAAGGACCAGAACTTCACCTCACGTTCACCTGCTACCCGTCTTCGGCACCAACCTCAATAGCAGCCTGTACAGCCCTAGCTCCCACCAGCAGCAAGTGAGCACACCACCTGCACAGTCCTAGCTACACCAGCAGCGATTCAGCACACCAACGCCTTGCAGAGTCCAACTCACCAGCAGCAAGTGAGCACACCACCTCCCTGCACGGTCCTAGCTCACACCAGCTGCAAGTGAGCACACCACCTCTCTGATTCTTAGCTCACAGCAGAGACCAGAGAGCTCTGAGGGAAGAGTGTTTGCACCGTAGCATCCAGTGGTGAGGCTGGCCTGGAGAGCTAGGACGAGACGGTGACAGCCCTGGACACACAGCCAACATGGGTCAGTGCCCACAAGCCCACCATGAGGGACCCAAAAAGAGAGCACTCGCAAGCTCCCTTGTTTGCTCCAGGAGTCCTGTTTAGGTTTGGCTTGGGTTGTGGGGCTTTTTAAACTGAGACATAACCCATACCCCAAAAAGATCAATCTTGGTAAGTTTACAAGCCAGGAGTCTCTAGCATATGCACAAAGTCATGCAGTCACCACCACCAATTCCAGAGTCCTTTGATCACTCCAGTGAGAAGTCTTTGTCCCTCCCATGGTCACTGGAAGCCACCACCCTAACTCCAGCTCTCTCCATGTGGGTGCAGTCACACACTGGTGGCCGTAGGCGCCTGGCTTCCTTCTCTCAGCACACGGTTCTCAGCATGCACCATACAGCAGCTGTCAGCAGCTCATCCCATCCTGTGGCAGATAACTGCACAGTATGGAGGGGCCACACTCTGCTTCTGCGTTCCTTGGATGGGCCATGGGTCATCTTGACTGTGGGTTGATGTGGACAGGTAGCAGGCACCCGTGCAGAACCATCCTAAAGCCCAAGCCCGGGATACAGAGCACAATAGCCCAGATACATTCAGAAAGTCCTGAGCAGAGCAGACTCACAGAATGCACAACAGCAGCACTTGCAGCATTCACTGAGTGTTGAGATCCTCGAGAAGCCCACACACAAGGGCAAAGCTAGCCTGGGCCACCTGTGGCTGCCCCCAGCCCAAGCTAGCCTAGGATACCTGCGGCTCCAGCACCTCTGTCCACCCCCAGCCATGCAGGGTTTCAGGCTCTTGCTCTAGCATGTGGGGACTGCTCTACCCACTAAGTTCCAGTTCTGCAGATAATCTGGCCTTGGAACCCTGCACCCCCTATAGAAAAAGTTCCCCAAAGACTTCCAGAAGGCACTACCTCCTGAACTCCTCGTCATCTCCACCAGGTTAGACATAGAAGCTAGGGCTCAAGAGCTCACCAACAGACATGGTCAAATAGTGACACTAGGAACAAGCTGGCTCCACCATGTGCCGTCCTGCTGAGTGAACCAGGAAGGCCAAGGACACCTACGATGGGAGCAGCCTCCTCATGCTGTAATTCACCTGCTGGGAAAACAGCTTCAGCAGAATAATTCCACATCCCGCAGGTTCAGAGAGGATCTGATTTTATCTCCCAGTCTCAGGGAACTGAATCAGCAACCATCATCAGAGGATTTTTTTTTTTTTTTTTTGAGATGTTTTCCACCAACATGTTCTCACTTTCAAGGGCCTTACCAGCACAGGGGTACTTTCCCAACTATAAAAAAAGAGTGCTATCCCACTCCTGGGTCTATTCCCAAGGGACTTAAAAACAGCATATTAGAGTGACACGGCCACTTCAATGTTTATAGCAGCACAATTCACAATAGGTAGGTTGTGGAACCAACCTAGATGTCCCTCAGTAGATGAGTGGATAAAGAAAATGTGGTATATATACAAAATGGAATTTTACTCAGCAATAAAAGAGAATAAAATAATGGCATTTGCAGGTAAATGGATGAAGTTGGAGAATATAATGCTAAGTGAAATTAGTCAATCCAATCTCAAAAATCCAAATACCGAATGTTTTCTCTGATATAAGGAGGCTAGTTCACAATGTTGTTGGATGGGGGTACATAGGAGGATTAGAGGAACACTAGAATGGTCAAAGGAAAGGGAGGGAGCAAGGGGGGAGGGAGTAAGGGGGGAGGGGGAGAAAAAAAGTTGGTGGTTGAATGAGATGGATATCATTATTCTAAATGCATGATTGAAGATCTGATACTTATATACTTTGTATACAAACAGTTGTATGTAAAAAGATGCTATATATGTGCATTATGAATTATAATACATTATTATATTATAAATAAAAAAAGAAGAAAAGAAAAAAAAAAAAACAGTGAACGGCAAGACCCCCACCCCCGACCCCACCCCCGCCTCAAGAGCTTCACCTTGGTTCACAGGAGCAGCAAGGCTGGAGCTACAGGAGATGGGCAGAGGCCCCAATTTCTCTGTTTAGCTGACATAGTATTTTACCCAAGGAAATGGCAGCAGCCTGTTCTAGGTGCCGATTCTCATAATGGGCCATTCATTCCTCTCTGATGCAATGAAGTAATGGCATTTAACTCAGCTCTTATGATACTTTCTTTGTCTTCTAAATACCAAGAGAATCAGAACTGCCCTGTTAGAATGAAATAAACCTCCCCTGGCCCAGGTCCAACCTGGCAGCCCCCCACACCAGCCAAGGTATTAAGAGCAGGCTAGGTCACTGCAGAAGCCCCAGGCTATGATGGCTGAGTCACAGCACAGGGGTCGGGTACAGAAATACCCCTGGGCTGGCAAGACCACCCAGGGCTACCATACATGGCCCCACAGAGGACAGGACACTGACAGTCCTGGAAGCATGGCTGGACAGAACCACAGGTGAGATCTGCAGGCTTGGGTCCCTTCCATCTGTGAGAAGCTGATCTTAACCCACGTGCTGCAAGGACCAGGGAGAGGGTACCCACGGCAGGAGGATTTGTCCTCAGAATCAAGACCCCCAAAATGCCAAACAGTCAGAACAGACTTCCTAACTCAAGGCCACCTGACTCCAAAGACACACACTTTGCACCAGGCATGTGCAGCCCAGGGCAAGGAGGGGAGCACTGGAGCATGGAGCACCCAGGAAGGCCCCACGATCAGGGACCAGAGGCAACTGGGCCAGGACATTTATAGCTGGGAAGACACAACAATGTGACTGGGTGCAGCTCCCAAATATGTCACACAAACAGGAAAGACAACACCATCAACATCAATGGAAAGGCTTTTACCAAGATCACAAATGAGAGAGAGAAACAGAGACACTGAGGAATTCCACGCAATGCCAGGGTTCACAGAAAGAAGCCTCACACAAGGGGAAACTGGTGAATACACAGGTGAAAACAGGGCGAACAGGCCTGGGGGCCGGTGATGGGAAGTGGTGCCCAGTGTGCTCTCGGGCAGCGCGGCCCTTGGCTCCTGGAGAGCTGGGCTTACCTATTTCTCACCTGAGCCATAAAGACACTCTGCCCCACAAGCTGCCTTGATGCAGGTGGCTGGGACAGAAGGTGGATGAGCACATGCCCTCTGGGGGTGGGAAGTGGGGGGGCATTGTTAAAAATGACAGAATTACCTGATTCCACTCTAGTTTTTACTTTAATCATTCCGTCATAAATCAGCATCGACACCAGCAGGTTCACTGCTGCTCTTGAGTGGACCCAGCCCCCTCTTCTCCCACATTACCACGGCACCTCCCTGCACAGGGCAGGCCCCGAGGCCTGGAAACACCAAGTTGAGAAGGTTTAATCCCTGACCCCAAGGAGGTCAAAAGTGCACAAGCTAACCCTCAAGAACCTAGAGGAGGCAGAGGAGGAGGCCCTCCTGCAGCCTGGGAAGACCAGCAGTCCCAAGTGGACCACCACAGAATGTAAAGTCCCAGGATATAAAGACAGATATTTAATTAAAAACAATTTTACCTGTCATCTTAGATTGTAAAAAGGCTTGGAGGGTCAGGGGGTTACATAACCTTTTTTGGAAAATGCTGCCCTGTTATATTTTTAAGTCAGAAAGTCAATTTGTAAAACACCCCACCTTGATCACCAACTCCCTTCACGTGGAAAGCCCCACACTGCACCTCCATAAACACACGCAGAGCGCAAGGGAGCCCTGGACGCCCTGGGCAGGGTGGGAGCAGAAGGCAGGGTCTTCTGCAGAAGGGCGCAGAGTGCAGAGGTGGTGCGTTCTCACAACGCACACTCACTACCTTTGCAAAAGGAAAGACAACGCTGCCTGAGCCGCTGGAGTGTCATGAGGGTCTGTCCTTCCCCAGATGAACGTCCCAGCAGCAAAACCTCCCAAGGGCGGCAACACTGCCCCTGCAGATGATCTAAGATGATGCAGAATGACAACGGGCAGAACTGCACGACGGCCGCATCCACAGTCTGCTCGGCCAGGCGGGAGGTCAGAAAGACAGAGAGTGGGTGGTGGGTGGTGGTGGATGCAAAGAACAACGCAAGTGGGGAGGAGCTCGAGCCTCGCAGGGAGAAAGTTACACAGGAACCCAACTGCTGCTCAGGAATATCCAAAAAGCTGCTCTAGGGAAACAAAAAGCAGGTATTTTTATCCATCTTTCCAAGCCCAGCAGATAAGAGGCCCGGGAGGCTGATGGCAGCGAGTGCTGCTCGCGGGGGACAGCTGCCGGGCAGCCAGGACCACTAGGGGAGCCGGCCTTCCAGGCCCACAGCCAGGTCTGTGGTGCTGCCCATGTGCACAGGACCTGTCCTGGGGAAAGCTCAAGGGAGGGCACAGGTGGGGGCCTGCCAGCAGAAGACACAGCACAAACTGACAGGGCCCGGCCATGAACCAGGGTCCACAGCACAGCACAGACTGTGTGGCTCCTTCTGCCCCTCAGACAACACGGCCCTGCATGGAGCCCTCCTGCTGGGACAGAGGAGGAGGGGCTCCAAGTCACTGCATCTGCCCCATGTGGCTTCCACTCTAGAAGGCGTGACTCCGTGAACAACCCCCCACCCCCACCCCGCCATGCACGCCAAGGCCTCTTCTGCCATTCAGCAAAGAGCCACACCATGAGGTAAGCCCAGGCCCAGGGCTCCTTCCACTCACAGGCCTTCCTGCCTCCTGTGAAGGCCACATGTGAAACAGCCAGGAAACCTAAGCACCAGACCCCTTCCTTGTAACTATCAGAGAAGGCAAGAGAGCAAAAAGGCCTGATCCAAGTTCAAGTCTCTCGTCATAACCCAGAGGAAAGAGCAGGTGTTTGGGAAAGAATCAAATCCCTCATTTAAACACATGGTAGGGTGCCGGGTGCCAGGATGGAGGCCTGGAGCGCGGAGCACAGGTAAGGCCCAGTGCACCTCGGAGTGCCAGCCATGGGCAGGAAGCGAGCGGCGAGGGTTATGACTATGCCACTCACGCCTGTGACGCAAACCTGCACTAAACCTCTTGACATAGTTAGGAGCTTAACTGGTAAACAAAAATGCTCCATTCTTCATAAGGAAGCCAGAACTGCTCTGTGGATCTAATCTCTGCATTTCCCAGCTTGGGCGCTTTACATCTGAAGCCCTGACACTTGGTTGGTGGAGATTTTAGCACTTAATTACACAGATTTGGGTTTCACTGCAGAGAAAAATAAGTCCTGCTTTGGTGACAGTAGCATCAAAACTCAGGACTATGAATTCACAAAACTCTTTGGTTCAGCAAAAACAACTCATGCTATGATGAAATTAGTTTAGCACTGGGAATGTTAGATTCTAATACAAATGACAATCAACTCAAGGTTACACACTAAACTATGACCACAGATCCAAATAGTTCCGCTCCATAGCTGCATGCTCAAGTCACCTGCCGGCAGCCACAGCCCAGCATCCAGTTGGTGTCAACAGACAATGACCCCAGAATAACACAATGTGCTCAACATGGGCTAGGCAATGCCCAAGAGCATCTTCCCAGCCCAAAGAGGCATCTGGGCAGTGCCACCTCCCCTAAGCCAAAGACACACTGACCTGGAGAACAGGGCAGCAACTGGGAAGTAGTGTGCCCACACTGTGTAAGGAAACTGCCAACAGATTCCATACGGGAAAATGAGGACAGGACACTGAGGAGCAGAGTGAAAGACACACCTGGACCTTTGGTCATGACCACGTCATTGTTGAGAGAAAAAAAATTAACCTCATAATATTCTCAGAATTTGACTAGACCCCTGAGTTTTCGATAATGCTATGAGTAGAAGTTTCTGGCCAGCCCTGTGGAGGAATGTGGCCTGCCAGAGGTTCCCCATGTGTCCCCCATGTCTTCACCATCTGCTGCTGTCCCCCACAACACAAGGAGCTCCTCGAGGGCCAGACCCATTCACCTTGTTCTCCAGGGTGCGCACTGAGGGGCTCAATGAGCGTGTCCCAGGAAGGAGCAGGCCGCAGAGCTTGCGGTCCAGGAGAAGGAGTGAGGACGTGCACCACCAGAAGAAAAAACGCAGAAACCCACACTAAGGTGTTCCCTGAAGAATGAGAAAAGGTAATCCCAATATCTCTTGATAAAAGAGGTATTCAAGCTATTGCTGAATCTGAGACAACAGCCTCAGGGGGAGCCACACTGCCCACATACCACCGTCTCTCCCCGACCCCCTTACTCACAAGCTCAGGCTCCAGCAAGAGAGGGCAGGGTGGTTTTGCTGTTTTGAGATCCTTAAACAGCTGCAGCCATTGCAAAGCTGAGCTCTGGGAATTACGGGCTCAGTTGCTCAGGAAGGGGTCCCAACCTGCCTGATGAAGCAGGCTTTCACCCCAGTCCTGCCCTCTTCCCACAACCTGCAAGTCAATAACAAGGTACACATTACCCTACCATGCATGTGGGGCACTGACCCAGGGATATGCCCCAGCGGTGCAGGGGCCTGGCGTGCTCCTCACCCAGGACAAAAGCAGGCCTTTTGCGTGTGCACTGCATTAAAGGACTGGGCCCTCTCACTTGTCAATGAGGAAAGGAGCCCAAGGCCTTCTGCTAGGACCTCCTCTCTGCCTCTGCGTCTCCAATTAGAAGATTCTGCAGACACCCACCTTTCACAGCAACAGCAAGAATTTACACAGAGAATGAGCTTTCTTCAGTCATGACAATCTGAAAACGCAAACTGATCATAAATCAATCCACCAAATTGAACACTCACTTTATCTAATTAAGTCAGAAATAATCCCTCGATGGATGAACAGGTCTTTAAATCAAACAGCAAAATGTTCCCTCCTGCAGATCACAAACAAAGGGGCCAAATGGAAAGAAAGACAGACTAAGAGGCTCTGCTCATTCTGAAGACCTTGGTAGCCCCATTGGGAAGGCAATTGACATTCACACCCACGTGGAAATGCTCCACTGTGACAAAGAGTCAGTCATACCAAGAGCTCTGTGCAGACACTTCCCCATTTCAACCTGTGGTGGCAAAGTGCAGGGCCACCTCAGGGAACCCTCCCTTGGAAAGCTTAAAGCTCAGGCTAAAGGTCAGGAAGAAACCTTCTAGGCCAAAGCCCAGAGCATAAAAAAATTGGGCTGTTATCAGATAAGAATTTGAAAGTGGTTGTAAGTGAAAAATTAAAACAAATTGGAAAAATATTTATAATTCATTATAGGGCAAGCATTCGTATCAATAATCTATAATGAATGATTTCTAGATAAGGGGCATGTCTAAGTAGCCCAACAGAAATGAAGAAAATATCCAGATAAAGTCATTTATCAAAAAAAGTCAGTTAAAACCAAGAAATAATGGTCATCATTACACACCCAGTTCACCAATAAAATGGCCAAGATATCAAACTTCAGAATGGCTCCTAGCGATACAAGGGACAAGAAACAGGTCCTCGGAACCACCAGGGCCCTCAGAACACTTCTGCCCGTGACTGCAAGGCAGCATTAAAGCCCTTGAAAACCTAGAGTTCAGCTAAGCCTAGGTGGTACACCGTACCAAGATGGGCCCCTGGGACCTGGGAGCAGGCAGCCCCCGCACCCACCCCCCCACCCTGCCCTTAATGCGGCTCATGCTCTGGCCAGGACCCGGGCAAGGAGGTAGAAATACCCACACCAAATGAGAGTGGGCAGGTCACGCCACTCCACCGGGCCAGACAATGAATCAGGCCCCCTCCTCCTTCCTTGGGAACAGCACCCAGACTGCCAGGACTGCCCTGGCAGACCAGCATGCTGCTGGCACTCCTGCGGTGTGGCTGAGGCTACAAGAGCTGCTACTCCCGCCTGTAGACTTTCAGCCCTCACTTGGCCAAGCTGGTTGACCCTGGCTGGGCCGTGTACCAAAGGGGAAGCCCCTTCACTCCTCAAATCTTGGTCTTCCATGAGTCACTCAAACACATGGATTCCAAAGTTCTGCTTCTGTGTGGTGATGCACACACCCCAGCTAGGATTCCTCGCATCACATTTACAGGGAGGCGGGGAGTGACAACGGCTGGGGCCCAGCAGTGGTTTTCCTGTACTAACACCTATGCAAGGTGTGTGGCCGAGGTCTCCGCAGTGACTCTAGCAAGTCAGGGAGAACAGCTGTCTGTGATCACTCCCTGGCGCGGCTTCTCCACGCACAGGGCAGGCAGCCTAGCCCCTGGGCTAGACATGTGTAGCCTGCACCATGCCCGGATGCCATCCATCAGAAATTGATATATTTCAAAAAACTTTAGACCCCTCTATTACATCCAGCAAATAGATCATGAATATTAGGTAAGGGCTGGGGGTGTGGCTCATTGGTAGAGCACATGCCCAGCACGTGTGAGGCACAGGGTTCAATCCTAATCACCACATAAAAATAGATAAAATAAAGGTATTGTGTCCATCTACAACTAAAAAAAAAAATTGTTTAAAAAAAGAAGAAGAAGAAAGAAAGAAAATGAAGTAAAATACTGCTCACCCTGCAGTATTCCCAGGTGGGTGGAACAGAATCGCAGAAAGGCCCTGAAGCTACTCTATCGAAACAAAAACTGGACAGATCCACATATTACAGCTCAAAGCCAAAGCAAAACAGGACTGCTTCCTGTCAGCTCTTTTATTTTAAATCATACCTCTATTAGACATAATTTACTCAATTTGTGGCTCTTTGGCTTTTTTTTAAGAAGAAATTTGTTCCCTTGAAAAGAACCACCTTGTAAAACGTGGGCCTGTCCCTTTCTGGTGGGCAGAGCATGCCCTGGCCTGTGGCTACTGCATACCCTGCAGGTCACCATGGCTGGGGAGAGGCCTGCTGCATACTCAAAAGGCATGACTGAGGCACAGCCCCACAGACACCTCTTCCTCGGTGACAGACCACTCAATTCACTCTGCCAGCTATCTGTTCCTGCCCTAAGGACACTCCCACAAAAACACTTCAGCTTCCCAGATCAGGCTTCCCAGCCTTGCACCAAAGAACAGGGCTCTGTCCAAGTCCATGGCAACCATTCTGCACCTGCCAGAGCCTGTTGCCGCCTGAAGCGATGGCCGCTTGGAGCAACGAAGCCGCGGGAAGAAGTTCAGAGGCGAACTGGAAACAAACAGCTTTTTATTCTGATAACTTTTCTCTCTGGCTCTAACAACGACTTTAACACGCACCACACACCACCAAAATGGCGCTGACCCGATCAGCAATCTCGGCCAAGTCACTCGAGATCCCGGGCCAAGTCCCGCAAATCCCGGGCCAAGTCCTGTGAGACTACGGAAGGCGACAATGCCCAAATCTCCATGGCCCATAGTCAACCGCAATTTAAGCCATCTCCCCAAACAGGGCTCCTATAAGAGCCCACCCCCACAGTGTCACCACACTCCCATCCTGACACACAGCATCATGTGTGGACATCTCAACAGACAGGCATCCTCCTGCTGGGCCCGCAACTGGACAGCAGAGAAGGGAAGCCCCAGTCCAACTCACACCTGTCTGAGGAACCAGTGGCATCCCCGCTTGCATGGCCACAGCCCCACTCTGGGATGCTGATGTCATTCAAACATTTCACTGCTGCAAGGAGCACCCCAACAGGCTCCTCTTCTCGTAATGGTACTGATACATGCATGAGGGCAGAGTCCTCATCACCTCTCGAAGGCCCGACCTCCAACATGTGAATGTGGGGCACACCCTCAAATCACAGCACCCAAGGACAGACTGCATGCTCAGCACTGCTACAGAAGAAGTGACACAGAATGGTCCCACAGCTGGGGAGGGTCCCAGTGCTTGGCACAAAGCTGGAGACCCTGCTATCAAGGGCTGATGCAAGAGCTCAGCCCGGAGCCAAGCAGAGGCAGGGACAAGCACTGAGTGAGGGCAGGAGCAGGCTGCCTGCAGGTTAACTCTGAATTCAATCTTTCAATAAGTGGAAATGCCCAGAAATCACAGCTCTCCTGCATCACAAACCACCACCAAGTAGACAAGGACAGGGAAGCAGAAAGAGGTCCCCTCTACATGACATGCTGAGACCCCAGTCCACCCCAGTGTAATGAGAAGATGGCTCCACAGCCAGGGAATAGACAAAATTGAGAAACTGGCTGCGATGGGACCGTGGGGACAGGGGCTAAAAGGGACTGGGTGGCAGAAGAACTTGCGCCTGGGAACCCCAGCTCTCCAGGCACACAAGTGACCTTCTTCACAAGGCTTCCTTAGGACACGTGACTCTACAAGGAAGTTGGAGAATACAGAAAAGTATAAAACAAAGAAAGTTAAAGCACCCACAAACACACCCTGCAGAGGGAACGGATGCCTGGCACACAGTCTGCAGAATTAGTTGGTCCAGGCGCCATGAGAAAGCACAGACAGCCATTCAACAACAAGAGCGCTGGCAGAGGTCACTCCCACCTGTGTGTAGGTGGCGTCCCCTTCCTGTGTCCTCTCGGTCCACCTGCTGAGCTCCACTCACACACTGGGTCAGAGCCACTACAGTGGCCTCATTTTACCTTCACTACCAGTTTTTGTGTCATTATTTTTATCAGCTCATAATAGTTACACATAACATTAGGATTCATTGTGGCATAATTATAGATGCAAGGAATATAATTTGCCTCAATTCATTCTCTCCAAATACATTTCTGGGTATTAAGAGTCAAGACTTCAACACATGATTTTTGGGGAAAAACAACTTAGCACATAACATTCATACACACACATTTTCTAATAAGCCAGAATTGAGATTAAATATCATTTCACTTACTTCCTATTGCTTCATTTATACCCTAATTGGTTTTACATACTGAAAAGGATTTTTTTCTGAAATCACATTTAAGGTTACATGGAAATCAATGTCCCACAAAGGCTTTAGCCTCCTACTGGCGGGCACCCGGCAGGTTTGGAGGAGCCACGCCGCATAGAAGCCCTGTGTGTCTTCTTGCGCATCCCCTCGGCCTCCGCAGCCCTTCAGCGAGCCCCTCTGCTTCCCGTCTCGACACGTCCACAGGAGTATGGTCCTCGCCTGGAGAGCCCCGAGCTGCGCTCTCCACCTGTGTTGCTTGATGGACTAGCACAGGACACCTTATTGGTTCCCTCTGCCTGAGTTTACCAGGAAGCTGGACTTTCTACTGCATGGGGCCTTTGAGATACCCACTTTGTAACACCTCTCCTTATTTCTAAAGGACTTTTTAAATTATGTATTTTTTCTAAGCCTAAGGAGTAGCTCTGAACACACTCATCAGCAAAAACCAACCACGGTGAGCCTCTGGGGAGCTGCTGTCTCTACACAGGAGACCCATCTCCAAAGGCAGGATGGGGTAGCTGCCAATCAGAGCCACATGCCACAGCACAGGCATCATATTCCCGAAAAAACACACAAGACAACCAAAATGATGATGTCTTTCAGGGGCCACTGGAAATAACTTATTTTGTTTGGCCTTTCTTATTCAATTCAACATTAGTGTACTTTTAATCAAATATATCGATATGTACTAATTAACCCTGGTTAGGGTAAGTCAAAATTAACACACAATTTCAATAATAAATCGAAAAACCATAATTGGTCTTTTAATGTTTTATAAGTAACATACCACGTAACACCAGACTGAATATTATATTAGCACTGGATAATTACACCACAACATATTATACAGCCCACCCTTCCCACTGTTATTAGACTCATAAAATATGCTTCCAGAAGGAGAAAAAATAGCTGTCAAGAACCGCATCTTATTATTCAACTATTAAACTTTCTTAATCATCAATCAGTTTAATTGCTCCTGACATGAGTTATAAATAACATTTTGTGGTTCAATAAAATACCACAAGGGTAACTCCTTCACTCCCAAAACTGATCAGAAGCCCCTCCTGGACAGTCCAGCAAGATCTACTTATCCTTCACTGGGATCCAATCATTGCCATCCCAACTGCATTTAACATTCTGAAACGTTTTGCTAATTTAAGCAAAACTGCTACAAAATCGCCATATTAAATTGCACAGTATTATTTCTATCGCATCCCTGCTGGTGAATGACCCATCACACTGTGGCCCAAATCCAGCTGAACGAGGACATCAGCGCCTAGCCATGCTCTGCAGCTGCTGACTCTGTCCCCTCCTCTAGTTCAGCCAGCCTGCCCTGAGCTTGCCACCCAGGGTGCAGACAGCAGGGCGTGGGCTCCCTCCAGGGGCCTTACAGTGAGCAGGGGAAGACCAGCACAGAGCGCAGGGACTGAGGCAGCACTCTGCACTGGCGAAGGCCACATGCACCATCAGCCAGCACCAGGCGCCAGGCAAACAGGCCTGCAAGACACAGCGCGCACCCATCCTCCCCACAACCGGCCGACCCCGACGCCCTTAAGCACACCCACAAGGTTCTTTTCTTCTCCTCTGCCATTAAGTCCCCAAGAGACAGCAGCAGCCCACATAATCACAGTGCCCGCATGCCACCATGGCACAGAACAGACCACAGCCTACTGGACCTGCTGGAGAGGGAAACAGGGCACAGCCTCCTGAGAAGGAGAAAGACCAGCCTGATTGGAGGAAGGAGGATTTTGGAAGCTTCGTGGGGCGGGGAGCCAGCTGACTGGGACCTGAGATAAACCAGCCTACAGTTTTAAAGCTGCACACTTCTAGCCACCTGGCTCCACAGCGCCAGCGTCTTACAGGGCTCCCCTCAGCAGCCACAGGGCTCAGCCTGGCCCACAGACTCTCCACCAGGAGGCTCCCTTGGGCCTCTTGGGAACCTCCAACCCTCCCCTGGCCCTCCAGCAGCCCAATCCCCTGAGGTCACTGCCAGGTCTGGGCCCCTCCCCTCTTCCAGCAAGGCCCTCCAGGGTCTGAGGCCTGCCCTCCCCCACCCCCTGGCCTGCCTCCACACCCAGCCCCCAAGCACACACACAGGCAGCTCTATCTGTGGGCCTGTCAGCTCTTTCTTGGCCTCCCAGACAGTGATGCGCTGGGGGCTCTCCGGGCACCCAGGACCCATGTCCTAGCACAATGCTCTGCCCAGAAAGAGCTGTTAAAAACATTCATGGACAACCACACCGACAAACCACCAAGCTATACAAAGCTTTACGGTTGGGAGTGTCATCTTGTCACATGACACATGCAGAGGGCTGTTCTTGTGGTTGATACAGATGGGCCTAGGAAATAAGCTCCCACACAGGAAGGGAGCTAACAGACCTGGATGCTGGAGGAGTCAGGCAGGTCCACAGACCCCGGCAGGTGCAATGGGAAAGGCGTAGCAACCAAGCAGATGGAAGGAATCGGAGGACTTAGAGGAGGCTCTGCACCCATGTAAGGCGGCTAGTCAGTGCATTATGAAGGTAACAGCACAGGGCCCTGCTTTGGAAGGAGGTCTTAGCAGTGGGAGCCAATCAGAGGGAGTGAAAGTGCTGCAGGGGCCAAGGGTGTGTACTGCCACCACAACTCCCCCCCCCCCCCCCCGACATGAATGGGAGCATCAAGGTGACATTAGATGTGGCAAAATCCAATTCTTAACTCCAACAGATATGACCAAGTCAAGAAACAGCCAGGAACCAACCAAAGTATTCACACGGTGGGCATGACATCTCCAGTCCTGACCCACTGCAAGCAGCACGGAAGTTACTCTCACCCATTTCTGAGGTGAAAATGCAAACTTGGCAAGGCATAGGCCATGAAGCAGGGTGGAGACGGAGCCAAGGCTAGCTGGCTGTAATGGCCGTACCCCTTCAACCAGGCGATGGCACGGTAACCAGACTAGCGTGGACTCCCTGGTCCTCACTGCCTAAGGGGTACGGATTCCATACAGGTTCTGCCTCCTCCTGGCTAAGTGGCCTTGAGAAAATCAGCTGATCTTCTCAACTTCATCCTTAAAACCTGAGAAAAGCAGCACCAGCCCCCATCTCAGGGGTGCAGGGGGAAGGACACAGGTGATGCCAAGCTTAACGAAGCACCTGATAGAAGTATGCACACGGTCAACGTGAACAGCAGAACTGACCGACCATTAGGGAGGTCTACCAAGCTCTGAGAAGAACAGAAACAGTGACAGCAGACTCCCAACCAGAGACTATGCAGGATGCGGATGATGGGTGACATCATCATAGCACTTAAAAAAAAAAAAAAAAAAAAAAAGCCCAGAGCTGAGCCCAGTGTAATACTTCTTCAGCCAAACAAACAGGAGCTGTGCTACAAGGAACATTAAGAGGGCCGTGTAGATCATTGGTGAAGCACAAGGTCCTAATCAATGTCCAATCCCCAACACTGGAAAAAAAAAAAAACAAAAAGTATTAAAGGAAGTTTAGGCATAAGAAATTTACCATATAAAATACAGGTCTACAGAAAGAAATGAATATAGGAAATGATAAAAAGGAAGGCAAATACGAAAGGCATTTTTTTGTTTCTTATAATTTCTTTAAAAGGTAATTAACAATGAGCATACTAAGCATACAGACCTGAGCTTCCAATACCATTCTCCAATAAAAGAACCAGTCTTCCTGGAGAAGTGGCCTCTGGCACACAAAAGTATGCACATGCAAACGTGACAGGGGTGTCAGAGGGACCAACTGAAAGAGCTCCCAGGCTGTCTTGAAAGAGCTCCCAATGACCAAAATGAAAGAATATGAGCAACAGATAACATGAGATCGTACTGGACCATAACCCAAAACATGTGGTTCACATTCCTGAGCCCATAACATCAACGTGAATTACAGAATAAATTAGAAATGTGGAGAATAAATCTCCCATGCAGAACTTCAAATTATTTACATAGACACTCCCTCCTCCAAGGAAGTAAAGTATAACACACACACAATAGCAAGCAGCTCAGGAGGTCCCTTCCCAGGTGACATGCAGAAAGTCAGGGAGCCCGAGAGAAACCAAATGGACCTGGTCAAAGCCCCTGGACAGTGCCTATCTGGCCACACCCAGGACGCGGCCTGTGGGTGTGAAGACAAGAGGCAGCGGCTGACTGACAGTGACAGGTGCCCCAGATGGCCAAGGTAAGGGAAGGGCAATGGTCAAGCAAGGTGGTGGCCTCTCTCTCAGCCTTTGAAGCAGCAATGATCAAGCATGGCTGCTGTGGCCAGGTCCCTGGGATGGCAGCAGACAGGAGTGAGCAGTGAAGCTGACCACAAAGCTGCCGATCAGTGGGAGCAAGAGGAGGGACCTCTGGGAGGCAATGGGCGCTGGGGTCTGGCCTCAGGACACCCTTGCATGCTGTGTCTGGCCCACCCAAAGAGCACAAGCGAGGTGTGATCAGACCACACCTCGCAGGCCAGCCAGAGGCATATCAGGAGAGAAGCCAGAGGAAGAGACACCAGTGGTCCTGGTATACGGGATGGGAGGAAGGGCTATTGGGGACAGAGTCACAGAACTAGAGTCTGATGGGCTGAGGGGCCTCAAGGTCTCGGCAGTTAGACCAGAAAAGACAGCAGGGCACCAGAAGTGGCCAGCATGCCACCTCTGCCCCAACCCAAGACAGTGGGACCTGGTCTTCAAGGACAGGCAAAAAGCCAGGTGGAGGCAGAGTAGTGCAGGGTGCAGGATGAAAGGGCAGAGGCCAGAGCAAGCCTGAGCACACAGCACGCAGGCGGCGGCAGACACGCAGCCCCAGAGCCATGGGAGATGACACTGAGGAAGGGACAAGTGACAAGGCCAGGAGGGTACACCAAGACAGTGGAGAAAGACACCTTCAACGACAAGAAGACAGGCTGCAGGGGGGCACAATGACTGCAGTGTGCCAGCAGAACAAGGGACAAGTGGTCTCTGTCTGGGGGATGATCCCAGCCCTGGGCCAGGATTCAGCAGGACACGT
Organism: Tamias sibiricus; assembly: GCA_025594165.1. Taxonomy (NCBI): domain Eukaryota; kingdom Metazoa; phylum Chordata; class Mammalia; order Rodentia; family Sciuridae; genus Tamias; species Tamias sibiricus. The sequence continues at coordinate 175,687,624 of CM046661.1, read as the reverse complement.
CTTGTTCCCAGCACTAGCGAGTGATAACAGGCTGCTTACTTTGGACCTGGAGTAACACCAAAGGCTCGTGTGCTCAGAGGTGGGGCTTGGGAAGAGGTTGGTAAGGTCCTGAGGGCTCTGAGAGGTTCGAAGCCACATGCGCTATGAGAGGCCACACTGAGGAAACAGGCCTGCCTGGGCGCTCTGCCCCGCCCACACTCCCCACAGCTCCCACCACGAAGTCCTGCCTCACCTCAAGCCCAGAAACAAAGGACCCGGCTGACCATGGACTAAAACCTACGAAACTGGAAGCCAAAACTGAACTTCCCCTCCAAGTCGGTTTTCTCAGGGATGGGAAGCTGTGACTGACACAAGCCTCCCCTGGCTGGCTTCACAACTGTAACAGCAACTGTGACTTCCAGGGAGTCTCGAGAAGACAGCACCACCATTTCCTCACCTCCCCCAGGGCTGCCACCCCCAGACAAGCGTGGGGCTAAAGACCAGGCTGCTAGACAAAGATTATCCTACAAAACAAAGCTCTGTTCTGAGCCTTTGGCTTCAAGCAGCACAAATTCCAGTGGTTATAAATCAGGTTTAAGAATTTTATACAGACCTAAAAGAAAAAAAATCCATCCATCACCACTGAAATGCTTGTCCAGGTTCTGTGTCTCTGTAGCCAGACAGCAGGCATGAGGATGCGTCCCTAATGACACATTATCACAAAGTCAAGCTCCAAAGACTCAAGGTCAGCAGTGATGACCTGCCTGGCCTGAAACACAGCCCTGTCAACTTCTCCTTCCTTCGGTACAGCTGGACCCACTGTGTTTTCAACACTCAGCGCCCTGGACAAAGCCACACCCCTCCTTGTTCTCTGGAAACGCATAATACACAAACCACACAACTAACCACAAAGGCCCAAAATTAGACATCATGGCCCAACTTCAGAAAATGTATCAGTTTAGAATGTTCATCTGAAGTGACTTTGCATTTTACTGGCAAACTAGCATATTATTTTTGCAATAATAATGATTTAAATATAAACACCATCAGGGCTGTAATAATAATAATAATAATGATGCACACACACTTGGGGATTTTCTTTCAAAGACTTTGCGGGACCACACTCAACCATTAGCCTCCCAGGGAAAGGAAAAGCTGGAAGCACTCTCTGTTTTACGTCCACAGCAGAAGGTAATGGGAGGTAGGTCAAGTCTGCATAGGAACAGATGGGAGCTGGGTACCCACAAATGGGCAAAGATATGCACACACACGTGCGTGCCTGCCCACAAGGCTCCAGACAGGTCCACATCTTGACACTTACAAGGAAGTGAGGGACAGAGGCCTGCAAGGAATTTCTGTAAAGAAAAAGAGCCAGAGAATGAAGAGCGTCATAAACTGGAGAGAAATGAAACAGAACTGCCACGTGTGTCTCAGGGTGGCCGTCCTGGCTTTCCCATGTGTGAGCTTCTGGAAGGTGTGGGGCTCCCTGTGTGGACTCGGTGGTGGCTGTCCCCTGAGTTTTGCATATGTGAGTTTCTAAAAGGTGCAGGGCTCCATGACAGACCCGCTCCATCAGCGCCTGCCCTCTCCCAGCACCTGCACACCTCCCCCACAGCTGTGTCCATGGGTGAGCCGCCACGCTCCTCGTGGGTCCTCGGGACTCCTTACGGATGAGATGTCACTGCACCCATACAGAAAGGAGGAAGAGAATGATCTGACAGTGACAGCTGGCTCTGACCATGGCAGGAAGGGCAGGCAGGGGGCCACAAGCCCCACAGTGTCTGCCCTAGAGAAGGGTCCTGCACTCCGCGGCAGATGCTCAGACCTGAAAGGGTTGGGGATCAACAGCCCCTGCGCTGCCTTCAACACAGGCGCGGCACCAATCCAAGAGTGCACTCCCAAGGCCTTCCCGCGCTGTAACCCCTTCCTCGCCGTCAGAGGGCGAAACACGGGGTCAGCCCTGACTTGGCTCTCACCCTCTCCAGTCCATCGGCTCTACCTCCAGGTCCAGCGGCCCGACCACACAGCACCCAAGGCACCGGTCACTCACGCCAGATTCGTACAAGAACCAACACAGCATGGGGTCTGGTCCGCTTTTCCTTCTAACCCACTCTTGGTGCATTCCCAAAGTCATCCTTTACCTACGAGGCCACCTGACCAAAGTCCTTCTGCTGGCTCCCATGGCCTGCCCAATGGACCACTGCCACCACACAGCCTCAGGCCAGCCTCCCTAGCTGGTCTGCTCCAGCCACACTCAGCCTCATCTGCAGGCCGGGGCCGCCTGGAAGCTGCACTGACCTCTCCACAGCTGTGCACGGGGCTGGCCCACTACTGCCTTCCCAGCCCTGCTCAGAGAGGCCCAGCCAGGCCGGCACACCTGGGGACTGTGGCACCTCCTCTCCTTTGACTCCACTCTATCTTCCTTCTTGGCACTTCCCACCATCTACCTTGCTGTCTACTTTAGTGACTTCTTTGGTTTGTCTTGTCGACATGAAAAAACTGAAAGTAGCTTGGTAGGTAGGTAGGCAGATGGAAGGCACGGGACAAACTGCTGACCAGAGACCAATCCAGACGCTCTACCAATCAATAGACCAATCCTGTGCTCTGTCACCAGATAAATAACAGTAACTGCCAAGTTTCCCAGAGCCCTAAGAACATCAGGTCCGGCCGCCCCTCACCAACACCAAGCAGAGGTGGGCTGGTCGGGGAGGGGGGCAGTGCCTAGAGCAAGCACAGCCCCATCACTCCCCCACCCCCCGGGCAGTGTGGCCTTGGGAAATCAGCTTCTACCTCTGGGGCAGGTCCCCTCATCTGGAAATGAGAGGATGGCTTGGCCAATCGCAGGGTTCCTTGGGGGGCTCACAGCCTGGACACCCTGAGTGTGAATTTGTTCTCCCCCAAGTCCCAGAATGCACCTGGAGTTGCGTCTTCTTGGAGGGTCAGTTTTAAAGCCAGCGTGTAAAAGCAGAAGACCATCAAAACAAGCTCCTACACAGAGTCCAACGAAGCCAACTTGCCCTTCTTCCTCACAACAGGCTGCCATTCCATCAGGACCTCAGTGAAAGGCAGACACTCTGAGGACACGCCTTGCCCTCTGAGACTCTCACTGGGGTTTAAGGACAGGCAGAGTCCTTGCTCATTGCCTGCTCCCTCCAGGACATCGGCTCCTTCAGAGAAGGGTGGGCAGAATGCCCACATATCTTACACCAGCTGAACTGCTCTGTGTCCCTCCCACCACTCAGTGGCCCCAGCATGTAGAGTTGAATCCGTGCGGGGCACCTCACCTGCGGACTCCCAGCTGTGGAAACAGGAGCCTGCGTGTTTGTGTTCCGGGGTGCCTGCAAGAGGAAGCTGACTCCCTGCAGAAGCACACGGCCTGTACCTGTCTCGCAGGGCTCTTGATGGCAAGAGGCTGGCTTTGAACTACTTCTTCTATTTTCTCTTAAGTTGCAACTTCTGTCCCTCAGGGCCAAAGACCCCTGTGCCTGCATGGAAGGTTTTACAAGCTGTGATGAGCAGAAATCACCACCACAGAAACACAAGGAGACAGCACCAAAGATGCACAAGAGGACTTCAGACAAGATTCAGAAACTTCCAAAGGAGGACCAGCAAAGCCCCTGCCCAGCACCAGAGCTCTGGTTAGAGGAGGCCTGGCCCACAGAAGCCCAGCCCATGGGAACAATCTTGAGAAGCACTGCCAAGAATATAGACTCCTGCATACAAGCCATGCGCATGCACAGACACGAGGCTTCGCTGGTAAGTCCTCGAGAGCTCACAAGGAATGCCTGCTGCTATCTTCTGACAAAGGATCACCCTGGAACAGAAAGAGTAAGGTTGCCATCTTACTAGTCGATTCAAGAGCTTGAATGAAAACCTGAACTGTCTAAGCAGCTTTGATTTCTCTTTTTCTCTCTCTCACCTAAGATGTTGTATTTGAAGGTATGCAGGTTTGTGCTTTATTTGCTTTGTCAATTTCTCTCGTTCATCTCTAACGTTCAAGCCCTTCGTCCTTGCAGCCCTCCAAAGGCGTGTTTCCTAGACAACACACTGTGCCTCAGAACACCTCATTTATGCAAGTGTACAAAGAGCATCCTTCTCTCATTCACAGCTGGCATTAAAAGGCTAGTTTATCAGGTGAGAGGAGGAATGTAAAAGCCCTGGCAATTTTTCTGCATCTCCTTAAGAAAAAAGAACCAAAGTTAGCAACACAATGGAGGGATGGTGGATTCCCCAGGAAGAATGACCAGGTTTTGAGTAGGTGAACACAAGGGGCCAGGTGGCTTTCCCCATCTCCAGCCAGTCTCCTTAGGCTGACCCCCAGTCCACTACCCATGCCTGGCCTGAGACAGAGAAAAGGAGAGTACTCACGAGAGTCAAAGTCAAAACTGGAAGAAAACTAGGGCATGCAACACAGACAGGCAGGCAGGCAGTGAACAGCAGACATGGCTTCTGAAATATGCTTAGACTTAAAGCTCTTCCATAAGGATGGCCACACCTGGCCAAGGCCCCTGCAAACCTGGGCCTGACTCTATCTTGAATGCAGGGACCAGGGCACATCAGCCAGGTCTCCCGTTCTTGCTTCCCCACTGTAAGGATGAGGGCAGAGGACTGAATGACCTTGTGCAGGAGCCCTGTTTGGGGAGATGGCTTGAATTGCGGTTGACTATGAGCCATGGAGATTTGGGCATTGTCGCCTTCCGTAGTCTCACGGGACTTGGCCCGGGATCTCGAGTGACTTGGCCGAGATTGCTGATCGGGTCAGCGCCATTTTGGTGGTGTGTGCGGCGCGTGTTAGTCGTTGTTAGAGCCAGAGAGAAAAGTTATCAGAATAAAAAGCTGTTTGTCTCCAGTTTGCCTCTGAACTTCTTCCCGCGGCTTTGTTGCTCCAAGCGGCCATCGCTTCAGGCAGCAACAACCTTGGATACCTATTTTTTTCCCCCAGCACTGGGGGTGGAACCCAGGAGTACTCTACCACGGAGCTATATCCACAGCCCTTTATTAAATTTCATTTTTAAAATAGTTAAGTTGCCCAGGTTGGCCTTGAACTTGCAATCCTTGAACTTGCCTTGCCTCAGTCTCCCCAGCAGCTGGGCTTAAGGTGTGCACCCCCATGCCCAGCCTGATCATCCACCTTTAACACACAAGGACAGGCTGCTGAGGGTTGCAGGGCCTGGGCCTCTTTCAGCTGGGAACAACAGGGGAACGCTGAGGACCACTGATTTCAACCAGCCCCATTCAAGCTGATCTGTGTGGGCCTGGACAGGGTGACGAGGAAGGACCCAAGAACTATTTCCAAATAATAATGCCACCCTAAGCACATGGGCAATGTGGTGACCATCAGCTCTGTGGCAAAGAGACCTCTGCAACCTGGGGGTCTGCTGGCATTTCACTGCAGTAGATCAAATCCCTCTGCAGGTGCCCGCAAACAGCACAGAGCAGTGGCGCCCTGGCTCGGAGGCCAGTGGGGTCGCTAAAGCCACATGTCGGTTCCTCAACCTCACAGGCTTTCCACCGCCTCATCTGCACAGTAAGGAATGGGGCCGGGAGTCTGGACCCCACAGGCTCCACCTGGGGGAGGCCACTGTTCAAGTGCAGGCCAAGGACAGTGACCACAGGACTGCAGTGGATCCAAGACAACCCAGCAAGACGGCACTCCTGGGTCCCCTCCGGGGTCCCTACCATGACATAACCTGCTGCACAGAAGAGGAGCTGCGGCCACGCTGCAGAGTGCCCCAGTGCTGTTCTCAGTCCATTCCCAACAGCGGAACGTGCTGATCTCAGGGGAGGTCCCGAGGAAGGGGTGCACGGCTCATTCACAGGGTGTAGGCTTTCTCCAGATGCAGCCCAGGAAGCCAATGGGAGGCACGACACTGACTTGTCCCCAAATGAGAACCGCCTGGGGAATTCCCAAGCACAGGGGGCCCCCATGCGCCTAGGGCTGCGGCCTCCTGCACAGGTCTCCGTGGCCCGGCTGCTGCGCTGGGTGCTCTCCTGGACAGAGCCCTGCTGCGCACCGTTCCCGTGGCTACCTGACTGTGCCCTTTCCTCAGCAAGCTGGTGGCCGCCTGGGCTGGGCTCTGACTCCAGTGCCTTCAAGGCTGAAGGGCCACATGCGGTCTCCGCACCTCACTGCTGATCTGTAAGGCAGGGTGACACAGCATCTCCCTTAGGAAGGATGGAGCGCTGGGGAGGAAAGTCCTTCAAAAGCTGCAGCAGGAAGCCCCAGCTGACTAAGAATCAGCGGCTATCTCTGCCACCCTGGCTGCCATCACAGCTGCCTTGGGCCCGTCCCTTCAGTTCCCAGCAGTAACCGAGAACCGGAGAGCTCCAGAACCTGAGAAGCGCCACTCAGTTCCCAGAGTTCAGACAGCCCAAGAGCCACACTCATGCCCTCCGCAGCCTGGGATTCCAGAACCCTCCACCACACAGGCTCCTCAGGTGTGTGGGGATGAACTGGGGCCACCATTCCATCTGGACCCCAGAACCAAGGACGGGACAGACCACGGACCAGGAAGCGGCCAAGCCAAGAGAGGGAGCTTCCCGTTCCAAACTGTATTTCAGCCTCTCAGGCACAAGGAGGCAGAGAGTGGATTATCTACTCTATACCACCCTGATGTACTCTGCTCAGAATGTGGTCACAAAGAACACAAGCAGGGATGAGTGTGGGCGAGGACATAGGGAAGGCGCACTCCAACACCACTGGAGAGGCTGCACCTAAGGCGGCCACTCAGGAAAGCAGTCTGGAGACTCCTCCAGAGACCAGGAATAGAACCACGTGTGACCAGCTCCCTATTCCTGGGTACACATCCAGAAGGACTTAAAGCAGCATACTAGAGTGACACACGTACACCCATGTTTACAGCAGAACAAGACACAAGAGCCAAGTTATGGAAACAACCCAGATGCCCACCAACAGATGAACGGATCAAGGAAAGGCAGTACATGCACACAATGGAGCCGTATTCGGCCAGGAGGAAGAGTGAAATTGTGGCAAAGGGATGGAAATGGAAAACAACCTGCCAAATGAAATCAGCCAGACTCAGAAAGTCAAGTGTCAAATGTGTTCTTTCATATGCAGAAGCTAGACAGAAATAGAAAATTTGGGGGGCTGGGGGTGTCCTATGAAAACAGAGGGAGGTCAGTGGAGTAGAAGATGGAGATCAGGGGAAGGAGGAGGTACAGAAAGGGAAGACACTGAGGAGCTGAGGAATCCCTCATCCAGGCAACACACGACTCCTGGGGCCCCAGCATGCCATGGAATACACCCCAAGAGCACGGAAGCAAGCGCACACAGGCAGCACCGTTCCCAGCAGCCTCGACGCCAAGACAGCCCAACACCCAGCACCCAGGAGCAGACAGACACGTGGTGCACAGGCAGCACCACACAGCCATGAAGAGGAAGCATGTGCTGGTGCACACACGGCACACAAGTCACCAAAACACAGGGCGGACCAAAGCCGCCCACCAGGAAAGGCCACAGCTGTATGAGTTCACGTGTCCAGATCAGGCATAAAAGTAGAGAAAGATGAGCGGCTGCCAGGGGCTGGGAGCGGGGCTGTTGGGGGGGGGGGGGGTGCTAGAGGGTGGGGTTTCATGTGAAGAGATGGAAATGTTCTGGACTAAGACAGTGGCGATGGTGCAGGCCTCTGTGGCCACTCTGAAAGCCACAGGAGGACACACACTGAAGAGTCAGTGGAGTGGGATGCTGACTTGCTGCCCTGTGTGATCGCCACCCCTGACCCTTGGCCTGACAACCAGCAGCTACACCAAGGTCCCCTACATATGCCCCCACATGAGGAGACTGAAAGGCTCGGCTGAGAGACCCTTCCTCTTCGGCCACCTTACAGAATTCCAGTCCCACCAAAGTCTACACACCACCAAGTCGCCCATGCGGAGAAGGAGCCAGGAGCTGCTCTCTGCCCAGCCAAGGACTGCGGCGCCAGGTTCCAGAGCAGCCCACCGGCCCGGGGCTTACCAGGGCAGAGGGCTCAGTGATGACACTGAGATGGGGACCAGGGACTCCTCCTTCATAATTCTGCTCCGACGCCTGTGAAGGCCTTGGGCTTCTGTTCAGTGCCACTGTCCTGGGGCCTGCTCCCTGTGGTCCAGCAGCAGAGGGCTCCCACCCTGCGCTCTGGGTGGACACACCCTCCTGGCTCTCACCAAACACCTGACACCTCGGCTTCAGAATGAGGTGATGTCTCTCTGCATAGGCCCCAAAATCAAGTTCCTGATAACAGACAGATACTTCATTTTTTCTCATAATTCATTCACCCTTAAGGAGAGGTTTTGTAAGTAATTAAATTTATTTTCCTTTCTATTTGGGGCACAGATCCACTTAGAACAGAAAGGAACAGAAAGCTGATTCCTCAGCAAGGATCCCCGGGGGAGGCTGGCAGAGGCGTGTTCCAGCAGATGCGCTTCCTGGGACGAATCGGAGGGAGCCTCTGTGGACAGGGGGCCAAGCACTCATCACCTCTTCCTAATTGACATGTGCTGCATATATTATGTTCAGAAGGCTTCCACAGGCACTTTCTGGATCCAAAAAGGCTCTTAAATATTAATGTAGTCTGAATCCTTTTTGAATACTGTTCGGTTCTTATTACTGAAGCACAAACCTAGACAACTGACATTAACAGCATAGCTAAGCAGCTCAGAGAGTATGACCAGAGCAGCCTCTCCTAATCACCCATGGAGGAGTCACTGAGACTTCCCCCAAAGAAACAAATGGCCGTGCTGAGGGCTGGGGCCTTTGGGAGTCAGTAAGATGTCTTCATAAAGCTGAGCTTTTCACCCAAGTATAGAACATACTTCTCGTATCTGTCGCTCAGAATGAATAAGTACCTAAAACTAAGATAAAACAAAAACCACAAGATAGCTCCATTGCTGACACCCGACGTGAGCAGCATAGGGTGGCCTGCGAGCCTGGCAGGGGAAGATTTCTAAATGAACAAGGAAAGAACCAAAGGACCATGGCACCACCGTCTTCTCCCAGGCCTAAGGCCGAGCTGCTGAGAGGCCAACGGCCTCAACCATGATCCTCCTCTTCATGAGCCTTGACTCCTGCTGTGGAGTACAGCTGCCTTTGGAGATTACCTAGGATATGCGTGACTGACACACCAGAGAAGATGGCTCTCTGAAGGTCAGTAACACTGAGGCCCTGCTTTTCTTCCCAATACTGGGCAGAAGAGGAGAAGGTCCCTACCACTCAGATCCAGGCTTCACAAGTTCACTTTCCAAACATCAATCTTCACATGTGGAAAAACCAGCTGGCAACCTGCCCAGCACAGACATGCCCAGGACTGAAGTTCAGGGGCTATCAGGGAGGCCAGCCTCCACCCCATAGCCCATGGCCAACTGCTCTGGGGATCCCCCTCCACCAGGCTCTCCAGCTCTACCTGGAATTCAGGAAGGCAACCCCAACCTGTGCCACTCACTGTCCTGGAAAGCAGAAACCCCAGGCTTGTTGATGGTCACACAGGCCTCGCCACAACCTGAAGCAGTGCCCAAAAGCCCACCCTTCATCCACCACAGTGACCTAGACCCACTTCTCCAGATGCTCAGCTACACAGGCACCAGGTGACCACTGAGGCATCCTCACTAGCAGCCCCAGGAATCCACCAGGAAAAGAACCACCATTAATCATTAGGGTCCAACAGGCCCCTTTATTTTTTATATACTTTTAAAAGTCATTTTACAAACAATTTACACAACTACAAATAAAGCAAGGGGGAAAAACAACCTTGTTAGAAAGTTTAATGTGATATTAAATGCGGTCAATTCAAGTTCCCTGTATGTACATCTGAAATGGGCAACATCTTTTGAATGCAAATGATTGACCCTCCATAGCCAAGGGCTCCTCATCCACAGAGTCTAAAAAACCAGAGATCAAAAACATGTGCCTGTACTCAGTGAGCCCAGACTTTCTTCTTGCTGCTGTTCCCTAGACAATGCAGTACAACAACCATGCACACAGCATTAACACTGTGTCGGGTAGGACAGTCACCTAAAGAGGCAGCATACAGGAGAGCGTGTGAGGTTGTATGCAGATGCGATGCCATCTTACCTAAGTGTCTTGAGCACCGCAGACCAAGGACGACTGCAGGTGCTGGAGCCCTTCCCCATGTACACTGAGATGGTGACTGTCCTCAACCGTCACACTGTGCCTACAGCACATGGCACCGTGAATACCCATGCCAGGTCCCGCTCCACCTCTGACAGGCCCTTCCTGTCACCCCTCTGGGCTCTTCTTGTGCTTGTGCAGTTGAAATGCAACCAGGACTCTAAATTTCAAGTACATTCCTAATAGGTTTCAGCTTCTCATTACTTCTAGCTCTTTTTCTGGTATGCACATTACCAAAACACAGTACCTTTGAAATTTCTGGTGGCTTTCATGTGTGATGGAGGTAACCATGCCCTTCCTCCATGCTCGCAAAGGATTTTCACTTTGGATTTCTAAACACAAATCAGAAAGACCAAGCCGATTGGTGCTTTCACGTCTACAACTACTTCCTTCCAGGCACCTCCAATACACACCTGCTGCATCTACTTGTGAACTACATCCAGCTTGATCCACAACTTCACACAAGATAAAAGAACACAATCGTACCTTTCAACAAGAGGGGACAGTGCACTCCTGTCCTAAAACACTGTGTGGTGAAGCCTGCCACGGGGTGGAGGCTGAATGTCCCCGAGGGCCACGAGCGGAAGGCTTGACTGCCCCCGGGGCAGCAAAGTGGGAAGTGGTGGACACTTCGAGAGGTGAAGCCCAGGAGGAGGTTCTTTGGTCACTGGGTCTGTGAGACCCCAGCCCCCTCCTCCCCTCTTCTGCTCCCTGGCTCGTGACATGAGGGGCTTCCCTCTGCACATGCTCCCCGCCATGGTGAGCTGCCCCACCAGGAAGCCCAAACACGGCCAGTCACTCACAGACCGATACCTCCAAACCTGTGAGTCAAACAAGTCTTCTAAGTTAAAACCCCAGGTTCTTCTCCACAGTGACAGAAAGCTCTCCCTCTGCAATGACGACTGGACGAGAAATCTCAGCTCAACACGCCTCAGAGTACCGTGAGGCTGGAGCGCGGGTGAACTGACGCAGGGAACCTCACCTGAGCTGAAGAGTCTGAGAACTCGCCTCCACCCTCAGTGTCAGTCACCCCCTCGGTGCTGGGAGAGCGGTCCTGCTGTGTGCATGCTCTGACTCATTTAAACCATGGGAAACGTCTTCCTCTGCCAGTTTTCCTCTCATTGCTATTGTGGGTGGAAAATAAAACAATTCTAAATTCTCTACAGTGGTTCAACAAAAGCTTTTGAAAAAGAAAGCTTCAAAAATGGAATCTCCAGAATTCTCCTCTATCTTCTTGGAAGATAATGCAGCTGTTTGGCAGCACAAGAAACTCCAGGCTCTCACAGAAGGGCTGTCTTACCTCCATACCACCTGAGTCCCTGGCCCCTGCTTCCTCGTCCTCGCCTGCTATCCTAGTCTCCTTCACCAGAGCTGGGAATGACAGACAAGCAACGGTGAAACAACACCTAGGAGGACAGAGCGGCAAATGTCTCCAGGTGCAGGAAAAAATCAAGAGCATCAAGATCTGATAATGTAGTCTAGGCTTTTTTTTTTTTTTTTTTAAGTCCAATGAATCTATAGAGTAATTATAAGTGTGAATGGATTTTATTCTACTTCTCAAAAAGCAAATGTCCTTTATCTTTTTACTTTGAAAAACAGAATAAAAATTATGAAGCAGATGGGTGTGGTGTCACATGCCAATAGCCAGAAATTTAAAACCAGCCTGGGCAACAAGGAGAGATTTAAAAAAAAAAGAAAGAAAGAACGAAAGTCATGCAACAGCAGCCTTATAGATGTGTGGGACATCCGAGCAGAAACCCCCAGAGCAGCCCTGAGTGAAGCAGACCCCAAAGTACCCAGGGAGGGGGCACCAGCCTCGAAACAAAGCAACCTCACAGGCCTGTACCCTGAGCAAAGGCCCCGCACCTCCTGTGAGCCTGGCCAGGAGCCCTGGGTGTGCCTACAAAGCAGCCAGCACCAGCTACCAGCTGCCAAGCATCACTCTTGAGAGCAACCGACAGTCACAGAATTCAGACACGCTGGGCGCTCCCCAGGACCAGCCCCGCTTGTGAAGAATGTGGTCGTTTTGCACTGGTGACTTTGTGCTTCGTTCCAAGTTGCAGGGTGGCTGTGAGCGGCAGGGCCAGTCACCATTCTCCTGTCAGGCCGTAAACACTCAGACCAGCTTCCTGCTCTGCTGGGTCAGGAGTCCAAACTCACTAGCGCCTTGGGAGCCAGACTCCCTGCCACAATTTATTCCTTTGTTCAGGGATCCATTGCAGAGCCGGAGCAGCTAACTGACAGCCCTTGTCAGGAACCCGACAGAAAGATCCATAATCACCACGGGCCTGTCTCACGCTCCGCTGGTCTGGCTGTCCACAGTGCCCGGTAATGGAGGTCATCCATGGAGGATCTGAACGCCTGCCCTGGCCCCAGGGCTAAGCAGTCATTAAAAGGATACACTCCGCACTGTCTGAAGTGGGCCTATTTATTCGAGTTGCTTCTGGAGAGCTGCTGGTTTGGGAGGAGAGCCACCCCCAGCCAGGCTGTGCAGCACACAGAGCGGAGCGTGGAGACCTGGGCAGGGTCCCGTCCAGTGGGACCTACCTGCTGCAATCCTGGGCACACCACCAAACACACGGAGCCTCCTTGGCCTGACCTGACCACAGTGCAGAGCCAAAAAGCCACCACGGGGGGAGGAACATCTTGGAAAAAGCAATGAAGATGAAGTGACTAGCCCATGCCCAGCACCTCTGGCACTTGACACGTGCAGCGACCACGGGGCTGGTTCTCCACCAAGGCAGGACAGTGCCTGCACTGAGCTGCCCATCGGGCATTTGCAAAGAGAAAATATTACTTTGTTCTTAAAAAAAAAAACACAAATCTGCACTGAGATCATGAAAACAGAAAGTCTGACCATCCGGCTTATGCTCCCCCACGGCCATGAGCACCACTCTCAGCCCGACAAACACAACCACCTGCTCGTGTTCACTTTCCATCACTATATCAAAATGTCCAAGAAAATCAACTTAAAAGCAGGAAAGGTTTATTTTAGGTCACCATGTCAGGGGTTTCAGTCCATGGTTACTTGGCTCCATCATTTCTGGGTCTGTGCTGAGGTCAAACATGACGTTGTAGAGCAAGTGGTGGAACACAGCTGCTCTCCTCGTGGTGACCAGGAAGAAAGAGAAAGGAAGGAGTTGGGGCTCCCATGCACCCTTCAGTGGCACACCACGGTGACCCACCTCCTCCAATGAGCCCTGCCTCCTGAAGTCCCGCCACCTCGTGATGCCAGCCAGGTTCCAAACTCATCAGTGGATCCGTCCACTCATGAAGAGGGAGCCCCCGTGACCAGTCACCTCCAAGACCCACCCTGAACACTGCTGCACTAAGGACCTTCCAAGCCCCCGACATGTGACCAAACAACAGATGGCAAGAGAAACAGACAGAAAGAAGAAAGAAAATTGTATGTGAAGAGACACTTGGCCACGCAGCCTCAGCTCAGCCTGTCTGTGCCCAGCCGGCCTCCGCCACAAGCCATGGGCTTTCCCCAGAGCGTCCTGTCACTCAGAGGCCAGCACAGGCTTCTCGAAGGCTGTGTTCCCCATAGCGGGAGCCACACCACCTGTGCCTCAATTAAAAGGAAATGACTGAAAATTCAGTTCCTTGATCACGTGGCCATATCTCCACACCCCAGAGTCACATGGCTGATGGTCAGCTCACGTGCCAGGCCGCACAGGAGGAGAACGCTTACAAAAGAACTGAGCACTAGTCCCAGAGATAACCCTGCACCCACAGCCAACTGACCCTTTACAAAGGCACAGCACCCCCTGGAGAAGGAGCCTCACCCATGAAGGTGCTGGGGGAACGCGAAGGCCACGCGCAGGAGACCAAAGGGCCCATCTCTCACCTGCACAAACATCAGCTCAAAATGGATCAGAGACGTAAGTGAGCCCCAGTCATGAAACTATGAGCCTGCTGGAAGAAGACAGAAGGGAAGCAATTCATGACTCCAGAATAAGCAATGCTTTCTTGGATAAGACCCCAAAGCACAGGTAACAAAACAAAAACAGACAAAGGAAACTACACCAAACTAAGAAAACTGCACAGCAACGGAAACGACAGAGTCAAGAGGAAATCTCGCAATGGGAGACAACATCTGCAGACCATTCACCAACAAAGGGCTGCCCTCCAGAACACACAGGAACACGAAAACCTCGACACCACCAAAAAATTCTAAAAGTGGGCAAATGATCTGAATAAATATTTCTCAAAAGAAATACAAATGGCCATTAAGTACAAGAAAAGTACTCAATGCCATCAGGGAAATGCAAATTACCCAATAAACAGAACTCACAGATGCCAGGAAGGACAGAGAGGAAGGAGAACACCCGTGACTGTGGTGGGTGCAGACCAGTATGACCACCACGGAGAACACTGGCACAATCGACCACATGATCCCCGCTTTCCTTTAGTATGTCCAAAGGAAATGAAACCAGAACACAAGAGACACCTGCTCGCCTGTGTCCACTGCAGCACTGTTCCCAACAGCCAAGACACGGAAGCAGCCTACATGACCATCAAGGAATGAATAAAGAAAGTGTGGCACATATACACAATGGAATATTATTCAGCCATAAAAAATGAATGAAGTCCTGCCAGGCATGGTACACGCACCTGTAATAACAGCTACTTGTGTACTGAGGCAGGAAGATTGCAAACACAAAGCCAGCCTGGAAAACTTAATAAGATCCCATCTCAAATTAAAAGCATTGGGGACATAGCCACTGGTAAAGCACCACTTGGTTCAAGAACCAGGGGTTGCGGGGAGGAAAATGAATGAAATCTCATCATTTGCAGCAATATGAAAGGAACTAGAGGCCATTACGTTAGTGGAAAACAAGACACAGAAAGACAAACGCCATGTGTTCTCTATCACGTATGGAAGCTTTAAAAAAAAAAAAAGTATTTGAATGTAGAATAATGTAGAATAGATACTACTAGAAGTGGAGTGAGGTATGCAAAAGGTTGGACAATCAGAGCAAGTTCAAGTCCCCACAGCACAGGGGCAAGCAGGTGCACAGGACCTGTCATATATTTCATGAAGAACTGGAAGAAAGGCCCGAAGACTCCAGACCCAGAGAGAAATAAGGAGATGGGAGGCGGGTTAGTCTGACCTGACAGGTCTATACCACACACATGTACTGAAATACCACGCTGCATCCCATAATTGGTGCAACTATTATGCGTCAATCAAAATTTAGACTAAAACAATAAGAACAAAGAAAAAGAGCACTGAGTGCTACTGGACGACGCCTCTCTGTGGTGCACGTCAGGGCACGCCCCTCCCCACAGAGCCCTAAGCAGTCCCCTCGCCTCTGTCACAGCACTAAATGGCATCCCCAAACAGAAGTGGACAGAAGGCATGCAGGAGAGGGAGAGGGAGAGGGAGAGGGAGAGGGAGGGGAGCTGGATGTGGAACGTGCTACTTGCCCCCTAGCGGGCCTAGCTGGGCCCCAGGGGCAGCCCTGGACCTGCTCAGCACACACCGTGGCTGTGATCGCAGGTGACTGGTTTCTTTGGAGAAGATGGTCCTGGAAAGAAGGCCACATGCTGCACCCAGCAATGGAGGCCAACAGCTCAGGGCAGGAGGGTGGCTGACAGCACGTAGGCAGAAAATACACCACGTGCAGAGGGAGGAAAGACAGGGAGCAGAAGACTGAGGCAGCCCCCAAACCATCTGCCTGTGGTACCACCTCCTGAACCAACACAGACCAACCACATCCTGCCCTCAGAATGCCCCGGCCTCAAGTGGCCGCAGGGAGGAGGAATCACCCCTGCAGGTGCCCACTTAGCCTCTCTGTGAGCCCTGCCCCAGGCCTTGGTGTGGAGGAGGGAAAGGGGGCTGAGCAAGAGACCCTCGTTCCCCTTACAAGGCCAGTGTAGGGTGGGCTCTGGGCCTGAGGGAAGACAGCGCCACACGAGCCCTGCAGAAGGGCCAAGAACAGAAGCAGTGTCAGGTGAGAGCGCCTGGGGGCCTCTCCTTGCTCTCTTCCCGGGGGAGGCCCCCTGGTGGACACAGTCGGGTCTGGACCAGCAGTCCATGGACTTGGTAGTTAAGTCTCGGGAAGACACCCGTGGGCTCCACCATAAAGGGGGACGTGGCCTACAGGCTTTAAAAGGATCACGTGTGGCCGGGCAATTAAGCACCGAGCACAGCCCTCTAGCACAGTGAATGCGTCAGCAACCGCAGCTACGCCTCACCACTGCTGCCAGAGCACTCGCAACTCCCAGAAACTCACAGGCGGCTGCACACACGAGCCAGAAAGAAGCCTCGAACGTCAGCACAGGGAAGGCGATCTTCACAGCCTTTTCTCAGGCCACAACACTGAGTAGGCAATACAAAGAGGACGACAGATCACAGAACATGTCAGAAGGATTTCATAACTAAATGCCATCCACTTTTTAATGCAATAAAATTTCTGTGGACAAAAATAAAAACGATTCCTGATAAAAGCCAAGAACAGAAAAGACTATACCTCAAAACCAAGCCTTTCCCCCCACCGCCAGCGCTAGGGCTCAAACCCAGGGCTTCACACACACTAGACAAGTGTTCTACCACTGAGCTACACCCTGGCCCAACTCAAAATTAAACTTTGTCAGATCACTGCTGACCACAGTCCTCTGTGGCTTTAACTAGCACTAGGGGCTCTTCATTTAGCACCAGGAAACAGGACCAGAGAAATTCCTGAAACCCTGAAGTCAAGTCTGAAGCTGGGCATCTTTCTGGAGGATTCCCCACAGCCTTTGCGACATGGTCAGTGAGAAAGCCCTGAGCACAGAGTTCACCTCTGGGCTGGAATCCAGACTACTTGATGAACTGGCTCCTGAAAGTCTGTAGAGGCCCTGGATGGCCCTAGTGACATTTCTGGATGTTAAATTATGTGGCACTCATATTAGGAGGGTAAAAGTGGGGGCACCACTAATGTGTCTGCTTGCTGGTTTCCTCACAAAAGCCAGAACCACCTCAGCCATGGCTGCAACTCAAAACAGCAAAGAGAGACTCATTTAAAAGACAGGAATAGAGACTGGGGCTGAGTGGCAGGGAGGGGCGGAATTGGGGAGAATGTGAAACCCTGCAATGGAACAGAACAGAACTTGTTCTCCAAAGAAAGGACTTTTAGAGGCCACCGGAGGGGTCCAAGTTAACAAGGGCCAAACGCAACACCTCAGCCTGGAGGCGCACACTCAGCAAGAGCACCCACACACGCTGGCCTGGAGAAACAGCGAATCCTCCCAGTCGACCACCAGCTGCAAGCGTGAACACCGCACGGCCAGGCTACTCCACTGCAGCTCCAAGCGAGAAGCTGATGAGGTTCATGCAGGGACCAGGGGTGATAAGGGAACAACTGGCCTTCTACATGTGTGGCTGCAGGCACGTAGCAGCCATTTAAGCCCCATACCCTCCTCCTCCTCAGGGCGGCACCTTCCTCAGCAGCAGCAGAGACTCAGACACACAATGGAGCCTAGTTGCCCCGGGGGGAACCCAGGAGGAGGAAGGCAGCTAGCCCCTCCATCCCAAGTCCTGGGTGGCTCAAACTCAATACTGGTGTTTACTCCAGAAAAAGAAAAAAGAAAAGAAAAGCCATGGTTTGAAGTGTCAGAGGCCCCCGTCCTGAGACTTTAGGCTTTGAGGATAGTCCTGACTGCACACAATTTCACTTTAAATCCAAAGCCAACTCCCCCACCGTGTGAGTATGCAAGAAATGCTAAGAACACTAACACGCAGATTCCACGTGCATCCCCACCTGGGGAGACAGGCGAGGGAAGCAGTGGCCAAGAGCATAATGCACAGCCCCAGGACCAGGCCCCAGGACAGAGGAAGGGCAGGTATTCTAGGGGCTCAGGATGACACAGGCCTCACTTCACTGTCAGGCAGGCAAGTCCACCAGCCCGTGTGACACGAGTCACAGGCTGCACCTCCACAAGACCGCCCAAGCCGACCACTCAGCCAGCACCTGCAGACCTGGGGTCTGGGGAGCAGTCCTGGTCCCCTGTGACGAGCACTGTGGACTGGGCCTGGAGGGACTGGCCCAAGCGCTCACTGCTGCCCACCAGCATGCCCAGAGAGGGGCTCCAGTCAGCAGTTCCAGCCAACTGCAGTTCTGCTGCACACAGGGGCACACGCCTGTCTCTGCTGAGCTCCTCACCAGGCCAGAGGATGAGGCACCTTCAGGCTGAAAGCCCAGCACCAATACTAGAGAGCCATTAACTGCTCCCCACGGAGCTCTAGGCCACGCTGGACAGCCCCACACATACATACTCAGCACCCACCAATGAATGACGTCCCCCCATGAGCACGCACAGACACATGTCCTGTCTTGAGCCCATGGAGCACCTGCTAACTCATGTTGGAACATTCCAGACTGACGGAGGCAGTAGTTGGAAAATATATCCAACTACTTTATGGAAAACGGCCTGCAACATTATCAACACTTACACATACGCATAGCTGTCGAGCCAGCAATGTCTCTCCTAAGAAGGCACCAAAAGAAAATCCAAAGTGCCATCAAGGATGTTACTGACTGAGATACTACATGTTGTATCAGTAACAGTGAAAAAGCAAAAGCTACAACACCGTGTCAATAGGACACTAGGACTCTCCTCACAAAGAGTGACAGACCTTGACCCTCTTTCTGGAACAACCCTGAGATACAATTCACATACCATACAACTGAGTCATTTAAAGTGATTCTCACTCTATTCGCCAACTTGGGCGACCACCACCACAATCATCCTAGAACATTTTGTTTCCTCCAAAGGAAGTGATCCTTTCTCTCCTGTGCTGAGAAGAATCTGCTGAAGAGCAGAGTTGATTCCTGGTTCGACATCTGGCAGAACCCACCACAAAGTCACTGCCGGCTCAGTCTCACACACAGGGTGGGCAGGGTCGAGACAGGGGAGGGGACTGGTTTCAAGGCATCTACTTGCGAACTGCAGGAAGCCCAGGAAGGGTCTCCACACCGCAGTCCTGAGGAGAGGCCTGCTTCTCAGCAGGCCAGTCATCTTCGGCCCAGCCTCCAGTGGTCAGAGCGGAGGCCTACTGTGGAGGTACCCTGCCTGTCCTGGTTTGGACCTGGAGGCTCCCAAAGGCTCGCCTGTTGAAAGCTTGGTCCCAGTGCAGCCAGCCTCGGGGAGGGGCTTTGGGGAAGAGGCTGGATCACAAGGGCTCTGGCATCACCAGTGGATTAATAATTTGATGGCTTTCTTGGGAGGTAGTGAAACTGTAGAAGTAGGACCTAGTTGGAGGAGTGGGTCCATGGGGGCATAGCCTTGGGGACAATATCTTGTCCCTGGCCCCTTCACCACCTCCTCCCTGTACCACCTGCTTCCCAGTGGCCAGGAAGGGGGCAGCTCTGCGCCTCCACACCCTGCCCTGCCATGAGGCCCTGCCTCACACAGGCCCACGGCCACGGAGCCAGCCCATCGGGGATGAGAACCTCTACAGACACGAGCCAAAATCAACCTTTCCTCTCCACTGGCTTTTCAGATATTCTGCCACAGAGTAGCTAGGCAGACCAACCCCAGCTGTCCCCACAGTGGGCAGTGTCACTGCTCAGGGCTCAGGGACCTCACCGGCACAGCCACACCTACACTGGGGGGGCCTTTCCTCCCCAGCCTCCCAACGTCCTTTCCCTCCCTGCGCATCAGTCCACAGTGCCCTGTGAGACAGCTTCACATTGAAACAGTACAGAGACATCAGAGGGAAACAACACTAATTCTTTGTTTTTCTCTATGCTGAAAATATTTATTTAAACTAAAATATCATTCTCACTTAAATTGTGTAATCAAAGGTGACAGAATAATGTTCCTTGATTTGAAACCAAATTTAATACTAAGGAATGTGCTAGTCACTGTTTGAAAAGTACAGGCTTTCACTCAAAAATCACACCCTGCCTGGGGTGGGGACCAGAACACCCAACAACAGTGGAATGGATTCATGAATCATGCGACATTATTTCAACAAAATACACTGTGCAGGAGGTAGAAATGGTCTTTACAGAGTCTTCATAAGACAAGAGAGGGCTGGTATTACAAGAGCAGAGGCAAAGAAGCCTGGAATAAAATGTCACACACCACATGCCCATGACTACGGGAATGTGACACGTAGGACAGGCTCAGGGAGCATCATGACAGTGTCGGCCACAGGTGGCATGGGCTGCAGATGTCCCCTCAGAGCCTGCCGAGGGTGCACACAGCCCAGGGACCCAAGTGACCTCTCAAGGAACTGTACCTGGGCCCCGTGCAAGGGACAGGCCAGAAAGCAAAGTTTGGCTCAAGGCTACATGACCCTCCTTCCTCCCAGCCCAAATCTAGAGGCCGCCCCACCCCAGCCCAGAGAGGAAGAAAGTGTAGATAATTCTGCTTCCAGACAGCCCGGCCCCAGGCAGCAGGAGGGAGCAGGGGGCCTCACCTGCTCAGCACACAGAGGCCCGGGCTGAGCAGGCCCAGGACTGAGGCAGCAGTGGGTGCAAGCCGGCCCCACCAGAGTGGGGAGGGAGGCAACCGTGATGAGAGGCACAGGCAGGTCTTCCCCGCAGTGCGGCCAGCCAGGCCACAACTCTGTCCCCCAGGCCACTCTGTGGTTTGCACGAGCTCTACACTCAGTATTTCTCTTAAATGGACTTAAAGGCTGTTTTTAAATTGCATAACAAGTAGAAACTTTCAGTAGGAATTCAATTAATATCAAGTGTACTGAGCTTCAGTTCTGTACAAAGAATGACACACACATAAGACAGTCCCAAGCCTCAGAGTCCATCAGAGAGGGCTGTCAGGAGGAAAAACCAAACATGCTTCAGCGGTCAGCCAAGGCCAAATCTTGGCAAGAGCACAGTGAGGAGGTGTGCAGGTTTCCTGACCCAGGACAGGCACGGCACGGCAGAGCTGAGGCTGCAGGGACCCGCTCCTCCTAAAGCAGGGCTCTCCTAGCACTGGGCCCTGCTCTGGGCACAGGCGTCAGCACAGCAGTGCTCATTGCCACGCAGCTACTTACCTCTCTGTACAAATACTGTGATTTCCACAGTTAACCAGAGGAAATGCAAGCACATCTGCACACAAGTGACACGCAGCTATTCAGGGCAGCATCAGCCCCTTAGATGAGAGAAGAGCAATGCATGTCCACCAGCAGGAACGGGAAAGTGCAATGTACGTCCACACAGGGAATGCTACTCAACCACGAAAAGGAATGAAACGGGGACCCACACTAGGCCTCGGCTAAACTTTGAAACAGGCTGCATAGTCACAGAGCCAGACACAAAAGGCCACACAGACAGGAAATGTCCAGCAGAGGAAAATGCACAGACACCCAGCAGTTTACCAGGCAGAGGTGCTGGGGCTGGTGGTAGGGGGATAAGGAAGAATGGCAGCTGTGCCTCCCTCCTCCGGGGAGGGTTTCTTCCTGGGATATGGAGACTACTCTAAAATCAACATATTGGCAGTGAGATGCCCTCTTACTATTCCAAAAGCCACTGACCTTGACACTCTGAGTGGGTGATGAAGCTATTCTGAAAGTAGTAACAGTCCTGGCCGGGTGGACTGGGTGGTACTGGCCAAACCGCAGGCGCAGATGGCACAAAGGCAGCGCCCCTGGCTCCTGCTGCTGACTGCAAGTGTCTGGAACCTTCTGGAACCTTCCGTAATCAAAAGCTTTTTGAAGCTAAATGAGGCCTCTGGTCCATGTCACCCAACCTGCCCACTGTAGAAACCCCATGCCACCACTTATGGGGAGGGCACTCCATGAGCTCACAAGTGACTGCCGCCATGCTTCAGCCCATATCTGGAAGGTCACAGTGGTGTCCTCACCATCAAGCCTTTTGGTCAATTTCCAGTCTGCACCTCCAGGGCACTGGGCCCTACTGACCAACTTCTTAAAACCGTCACTCCTTAACTACCATGACATCCCTCACCTGGCCCCTGTCTGCCCCTGAAACCACTTCTTCCCTTTCTCTTCCCACGTCACCGTGGTTCTCCTGGGGCACGCGTGGCACTGGCTACCTAGCACACACACATTTCTTCTCTCTCTCCTGCCTCTCTCTGTCTTTTCCAGACCCCCCGGTGGTTGGCAGGGTGGGAAGGGCAAGGATCAAGAGGGGAAGTCACTGGGTGAGCTCTAGGCAATCCTAGCTTTCTGCCCCTGTGGCCTCTGGCCCTGCGCCCCTCACCACCTCTCTACATTTGGAACTTGAATACAAAGAAGGTGCAGGTCCTGCTTTACTGCAGTACAGCCAGAGGCCAGCACAAGCACAGGAAGACCATGGCATCGGGAACAACACTTACTAGACGCGCTCTGTGCTTCACACGGACTTCCAGGCCGTGCTTCTTTCTGATCACCTCGTTCAGCAATCACAGCAGCCCAGGAGGCTGGCACCGCAAGGAAGTCCACTTCCCAACCCCATGAAGGGGGCACTGGCATGCCCAAGGCCACCTGCAGCTGGCAAGGTACAGGGTGGTATTTGAACCCAGTTATGCAACCTTAGCCCAGCACCCTTGGTAAGGACAGTAACACCAGCCAGGAAAGCACACACAACTCCCATGGGGAAGTCGCCCTTCCAGTTTCCTGTAGCCAAATGCAACTCTCCTGGAGACCCTAACCCCAGGGATGCCCGGGGCTCTGCACTCACCGCTCCACTCTCCCTGGATCAGCACATCAGAGCCGCCACTCCAGGAACCCCCTCCATTTCCAACCTAACCTATGCACAGAGCTCTCTTCCAGGCTCTGAATGTCAGGCCGCACTCCTACTTAATTCACCACTGATAAAGCAAGCTCAGGGCTGGGCTCCAGCTCAGTGGTACAACTCTTGCCTAATGTGCTCTGGACATTGATTCCATCCCCAGCATGAGGAAAGAAAATGGTGGGAGGCGAAGGGGAGGGCCTGCAGGAGGGAGAAGGAGAAAGCAGACCTGCCCTCCCTTCCTGCACCTGCCTGAGGGCAGTGCCACAGCACCCCAGGGCCAAGCTCTGGGAAGCACACTGGGCTTCGCCTGCAATCTAGCCTCTGCTCTGGTGTGCCTGCACACACTCCAGGACTCCTCCAGAGGCCTCCCCTGCAGCCTCCTCCTCCAGGTCTGGGCCTGCTCTCCTGGCCCCAGATCCCCTCTTATGAAGTTGGCATGGTTCCTACCTCATCTCTCCCAATGTCCTGCTTCATCCAAAACAGTGGTCATCGTGGTGCTCCCTCACTTCCACAGACAAAGCGTGAAGCCCCACCTCAAGCCTTTTCCAGCAGCAGGTGGTGCCAGCTGCCAGGGCCTCCCACGCGCTGACCAGCCTGTGGCTCCAGATGCTTCTGCATTAACAAGCCCCCGTGCGGAGTTGTCTGATCTGGAACGTGTGTTTAAGCACCTACAAACTCACTGCGTCTGTGCCTAGAGTTCCCTACCCACCTCCTAACGCTTCAACCCCTGAAACTCAAGAATTCCTGCACCCTCCTGGCATATGGAACTATTCCATGATGAATTCCTCCAAGTACGTGATGCCCCCGTCTTGACACTGCACTCGGGGACTTTCTCCCCAAGCTCAGCCTTGCTTCAATGACTATGTTTACCACTCTGCCGTCTCCACATGCCTCACACACTGCTGCCCCTGCCTCTGAGGTCACCGGAGGTCTCCTCACCTCCTTCCCAACTGCAGGCTCCTCTAAGACCCACCTAGACTGCACAAAGGTTAGTTACTGACCTGCTCCACAGTTACTCAGATGTTTGTGGCTAGCACCAATGAGGAGCACATGCGTACAAGTGTCTCTGGTTGGGTGTGGTGTGCATGCACACGCGTGTGTATGTGTTCACTTTCACTTGCAAACACCGAGTGCAGGACCAAACCTCCCTTCCCCAGTGGAGGAGGCCCACAAAGAGCCCAGGGCTCCTGGGCTCATTTCCCGACTCAGGCCCACCATGCTCCCGAGCGCAGGCCCTGACACACCTCTCGCACACTCCCTCGCAGCTCCAGCTCCAGCTCCAGTTCCAAAATGTCCTGTGCCTTCCCTTGTTTCCAGTTTCTGCCTTCAATGAACACCGCCCCACACCCTCCTAATTTCTGCTGACTCTGATCATGCTGGCCAGCCTCCAGCCAAAAGACGAGCACCCCCTTCTTGTGGGGAAGCAATTAATCTAGCTTGAGAAGTCAAGGTCCTCCTCGAATGACTATTCACGCCCCAGGTCTGTTCTCAAGTCAGAGAGCCTGGCATTGAGGGACCTTCACGTGCCAGCACGTGGAGCCAGGACCACCCACAAAGGGACAGGCAGAACTGCGTCCCACCCTGCATATCACAGCCAGGGCACTGCGCTCCAGGCACCGTCCTCCCATGGGGACCAGCCGCACTTCACAGCAGGCCAGGGGCTGCAGGGTCATTGGTGCTTGGGCCACAGCAGCATGTACCCCACGAGAAGCCAGCTCAGGCTGCACGTGTCTGAGGCCTGCCACCTGAAGACCCCTGGCAGAATCCACACCCAGAGGCCAACAACCAACCACACAGGTCATCTCCATTTTGGTGGCTACACACACACTAGGTACAGTCCAACCACTTTGCTCCAAGTGTGAGAGCAGCTGGGTAACGGTATGGGTGCTCATGCTGAGGCACGCAGGCAGCAGCACCTTGAAACCCCTCACCAAGTTCCTCTCTGTAGAAAAGGTCGCATCCAAAGCCTCTGAGGCTGCCTTCCTGAGAACAGGAACACAGTCAGCCTTTCAGGAGCACTGTGCCTCTGCCCTGGGATCACAGCGCCTACACAACCTCATCCCCATGCCACAGCTGGGCAAATGCGTAAAGACCAGGCCCTGAGCCCACATTTCCAGCCTTGCATCCACCCCTGAAGACTCCTCTCTGTTCTCAACATGGCTCACCAGCTCTGGGCACAGCTGCCCCCCACCACTAGCCCACTCATCAGTGCCCGAGGGTGCCTCTGGCTCCAGGCCAGCTCTCTGCTGTCCCGTCCACCACTCCAGTTCCCTCTCACCTCAGAAAGCCCCCTCTGACCCCCTAGGCTAGGACAGCTTCTCACAGCACCCTATGCTTCCTCTTGATAACACAAATGCTAATTGTTTAATTAAGCTTTTCAATTATGCAGGTAAAATCTGGCTTTCCTGCTGCAACCACAAGCTCCAAGGGGGCAGGAGCCAAGCGACACTTGCAGAGTTGGACAGAAAGCACCCCACACCCAGGGCTCCGGGAGAGAGCCAGCTCCACACAGTGCTCCAGGAAGGCCTGCAGAGCAGCACAACTGCACCCCAGAAGGAAGTGAGGTGGGACGCCAAGCAATTTAACAAGTGTCAGCTGCACAGCATGACAAATGATGGATCCAGACTACAAAAATGAACATTTCTCAAGCCCAGGAAGCAAGCTGTTATAGGACTACAAACACACACATCACATTTGAAATCCAGAACCAAAAATTTAAAATGTCCACTTAACAGAAGAGTCAACCACCAGAAATATAAATGGTATGTTCTACACATGCATATCCACTCAACACAGTGTCCTCGTGTGTGTGTGTGTGTGAGCGTGTGTGTGTGTGTGTGTGTGTGTGAGCGTGTGTGTGTGAGGGCATGTATATGTGGTGTATGCACATTTGTGTGTGAGCATGTGAGCGTACACATGTGTGGTGTGCACATTTGCACGTGTGTGTGGCAGGCCCTGCAGAAAGGCAGGGAGAGTCTAAGCCCATGGATGTGGTGTGGGCACATTTGCACTAGAGCATGCACATGTGGTGTGTGCACATTTGTGTGAGTGCATATGTGAGCATGCACGTGTAGTGCATGCACACTTCTATGTGTGTTAGTGTGTGTGAGAATGGGCACATGTGGTGCATGCATATTTACATGTGAGTGTGAGAGCATGCATGTGTGGTGTGTGCACATTTGCGTGTTACGTTTGGTGTGTGTACATTTGCGTATGTGAGAGCGTGCATGTGTGGTATGTGCACATTTGCATGTGTGAGGCCAGCACTGCAGGAAGGCAGGGAGAATCCGAGCCATCTGAAGAGTCCACTTGTAGAGCACAATTCCACTTCCTCCAGTTATTCCTTCTGGACAATTAACACCATGGTCATGTCCTTCGTCCCGTCTCACTAATAATCAGGCAAGGCATTAAGAACCACTTGGGTCTACAACATAAGTTGGTGGTAAAGTAGTTAAGACAAACTTATTTACCACGTTAATTAAATGGTCTATTTAACATGGAATATCAATTCTCTAATCACATCTCAGTTGAACTTCTCCTTTCAATTAACAACTCTGAGAGCCACTGACAGAGGTCCTGCTGTTCCAGGATCATTACGAACATTTTCATTATCTGTCAAATGAGGGAGTGGAGGCAGAGTGTGAGCACTCTCAGGAGCAGCCTCTCCCCACTTAAGAGATGATTAGGGGGTGAGCAGCAGTGCTCATTAGTTGCTTAGCAATGAAAAAACCGCCTGTGAAACCACGAGCGGAAGCCAAGTGTGAGGGGCTGTGAGCACACCCGCTATGTGGGCCTGTCCCCCTCTTGGAGAAGAATCCTGCTCAAGGAAGCCCAATCTCTCCAGATCTCCATGAGGGGGTCTGTGGTGTGTGCAGACTGAAGCCAACCTGGCCAAAGCCTCTGCCTCCAAAAACCCCACCAAGACAAGCCAGGAGGGCTCAGTGAGGACACGACGAAGCCAGTTTAAATTAAATGCTCAACTGAAGGGCATGGCACCTCCTGTGTATTTAGGGTTTACTCATAAATGAATCCAAAAGAATATGCCCAGCACTTATCAGATTTTCTTAAAAAAAAAAAATTTTTAAACATGTTCAAAACAGGTAAAGTGATATTACAGTTTGCTATTCTAACTCTCATAGAAGTACTCAAGAGAAATGGCATAGGCCAAACTAAATATCTGTGAAACATTATTTTGCATGTAATTAATAGCCCAATAAAAGGAAATGTTACTAGTATTTCAAAGATAGAAAACTGATGAAATGCTGCAGAATGCAACTTAATATCTGGTTTTCTGGCTGCCCTTGGATGTCTCTGGAGCTGAAGACGTGGGTGTGAGGCACTTCTGAGAGCTGGTATCCATGGCAGAGCTGCCATTCTCCACTACTGCCCAGCACTGGCAACACAAAACTTGGTGCCAATTTTCAATACTGGTATAATTGTCCACAGTAACATGTCAACTCCAGTAAAGTTCATAATTCATGTTCGTGACAGAAACCATCAAGTGATCTTACCTATGTATTCGCAAATGAAGACCACAAAGAAAGGAGTGACAAGGTCGTTTATCCCCTGGACATATCCACTGGCAGGGTGACGGATCGCCCATATAAACAAGATCCTTTCAAAAATCTGAAAGAAAACGGAGCAGGTGGTGAAGCAAAAGTAAACACAGTGGAGGCTTACAGCAATCCACTCTTACATAAAATACACAGTATCCATATTTTTTCCACTGGCCATTAAAATGTAAATATAAACAAACAGCAATCACAGTTCAAATCTATCTTCTTACTGACTCACCAACACTGTGAAGTCTCTGCCAACCTCTGGGCTCGCCCTGAGGCCCTTGATGGCTCTCACAAGAGGTCTCTCTGCACTCCTGTGCCCCATGACTGCACAGGGGTGCCCAGGGCTCTGTGGGGCAGTACCGCAGTGCCTGGCCTATCAGTGCATAGCTCCTCAGCAGTGGACAGGTGAACAGAGGCTGGGTGAGTGGATGGATAAATGGACAGATGGGTGGACAGTGCTCTAAATTTCCCTCAAGAGACACACAGATCCTTTGAACCCCTGGAAGTCACCCACAACCAAGAAGACACTGGGGCACTCGCCACATGGTGAGGGACTCAGCCCAGCCTGCTCAGTTTGCCTGTGTGTTTGCCACGGCTTCAAGACCTTCACCTGTTCCACGTCTCTTGTCCATTGCCCTCTGCCACTGACCCAGGGGCCAAAGCGCAGCACCTGGGCATCAGTCCAACCCTGGTGCAGGTGAACCCTGGCTCCCCAGTCGCATACCCTGGCCACACT
Organism: Tamias sibiricus; assembly: GCA_025594165.1. Lineage (NCBI taxonomy): Eukaryota > Metazoa > Chordata > Mammalia > Rodentia > Sciuridae > Tamias > Tamias sibiricus. The sequence continues at coordinate 175,659,550 of CM046661.1, read as the reverse complement.
GGGTGGTGGCACCCTTCTGAGAGACTGCCACTCTATGGCCTCAGGTCCCACTGCCTGGAGGCCCCTCCTTCCTTTGCACAAAGCACAAGGCCTTTGAGGCTCACTTCAAGCCCTACTTCCTGTGGCCATCTACTCCCTTGCCAGCCTCCTTCTAGAAGAGACAATGACTTCCTGCATTGGGACACTGGCAGCTGGCGAGGCCAGGTCTGGCTGCTTGGTCCACCCTCACATGGTCCAGCCTCATATGAGGTGCACAGTGAAGCCTCCATGAGCCTCCAACCATGAATGAGCGACAGCACTGCTGAGCACACGGAACCCGGAGAACCAACCGCATCTGTCCTTGGACTCGGTCCCTTCCACGCTGCATGCATCCTATGTCTCACTGGGCTTGGGGTCTAGATCCCCCAAGTCCCCACTGACCCTGCCAGAGATTTATGGAGAAGGACCTGGAGCCCACACAGGTGAGGTCTCCACCCAGGGCGAGCAGCCTACCAGTGGCAAAACCAGCCTCAGAACCCAGGCTCCTCCCCCATGCACTCTGGTCCACAGCCACTGGCCCACTGTGGCCACTCAGCACTAATGAGGAAACCTCCACCCATGACACGGCGCACCTGACAAATGTCTGCTGAGCGAGTGATGCGTCAGTGCATCAAGGGCTGCAGTGCTTTCCATTTTAAGTCAACGGCTCTGGTCAGCAGCAGCACCTCAGGTGACTCCAGAGAGAGATGGGGGCCCCTGGACCACAGGACCTCAGCCATGGTTTGCAATGCAACGGCCACACCACGCCCAGCCACCAGGCCACCAAGCAAGCCACGTGACAACATGAAACTTCACCAGACAGGGGTGGCAGGACACAGGACAGGTTCTTGCACCCACAGGCACACATGGGCCTCAACAGGCCCTGGGCCCCTCACCAGCAAGCTTCCCAGGGCCCAAGTCCAGAGAAGGTCAGAAGCAGGGACTACTCAGTGGCAAGCAGTCGCAGTGACGGGGAGGGAAAGGCGACAGTCAGTGGTTCCATGGAAGCGCACCTCAGAGAGAAGAGGAGAGGGGCTACTCCGCCAAGGTCTCCCCCCGAAGAAGCCCCAAAGGGAGACAGAGCCCAGGAGGCCTCCCACCCACACTGAGAGGAGCTGCCCACAGACACCAGCTGCGCAGGAAGCTCACTTGCTCCAGCCCTTTGGTCATGGTCACAGCAGAGTCCAGGACAGTGGGCCACGCTCCCTGAGGGTGTCCTGCAAGTCATCAATGCCTCCAAGTGCCCTCTGCACATGGGTGTTTAAGCCACAGCTGCAAAGCGGTCCCCAGGAGGGGCTCAGCTGTGCTCAGAGCCTGGAGGCAGGCAGGAGCATGTGCCACAGGGACACCCTGCACCCTCTGGGATGGGACAGGGTGAGTGGCCTGTCCTGAGAAGAGACGGACACTGAGGAGTGCCAGCCATAAAGACAGATGGGAGGGCTTCCAGTGGGCGGAGACACAGGAAGCCGCGCGGGCTGCTCTGAGGCACTGAGGTGAGGGGTGGAGCAGGAGGGCACCAGGAGGGCACACGGGGAAAGCAAGCCAGATGGCATTGCTAGGGACAGCCTTGAGCAGGGGCTTCCCACCTGCCAGAGTGTTGCCAAAGACAATGACAACGGCATCCAGCTATGACAGCTGACCCTTAACTGCATGCTCCCACGTCCTGAGCACCTGCACCAACTCACCTCATCTTCTCATACTCAGGAGGGGCTGCCATCACGCCACGGTCACACCAGGCACAGACTGCAGGAATGGAGACCCCCCATCTGGGGCCACACCCTGCTGTGTCCCCAATTCAGGGCCTGGATGAGTTCTGCGACTTGCGTCCAACCAACTAAGACAGAAAGGCAATGGGACAACACAATGTCGACAGTGAGCTTGACCCCTACCCTGCCAGGAGGCACCCTCCCTTACTGTCCGTAGCCACCCAAAAGGGCCCACGTGGCAAGCTGAGGGCAGCCAACGGCCAGCCAGAAACCCAGGAGGCTGCTGCCTCAGGGAACCCCATCCACTGTGACCACGGGGCCTGGCATCTGATGCTGCCCCAGTGAAGCTTCAAGGAGGCTGTGGCCCTCGCCAACCTGACTGCACACACCTTGAGGCAGAGGACTCAGCAGAGCCATGCCCACCCCTAGCCACCTACGACCACAGAAACTGAGGAAACCAGTATGAATAAATACGTGTTGCTTGAAGTCACTGGGTTTGTGGAAATGCTGTTGTGCAGCAATAAACAGCTAACACAGAGGGGAAAAAATGAGACACAGAGAAGGCAGGCCAAAGTCACAGACCCTAGAGCAGCACAGCCCATTTGCAGCCCAGTGGTTGGACTAAACGAGGGCCTTAGGGGACTCATGCACTACGGCCCTGCATCAGGACAAACAGCATTTCCCAAGATGAGACATAAAGTAAAGTAAGAAAGAGGCAGGAGGATTAAGACCTCCCAAGGAGCAAAAGCTACACCTGATTTTCATCTGCCACAGCCCAGGAGGGAGCAGGGACTGGGGGTGTGTGTACAGAGCACAGGCCACTAAGACAGACTATGTGCTATGGCCCCCAGGCCTCCTACCACACAGGAGAGGGCTGAGAACGTCAGGGCAGAGAACTGAGCCAGCCTGGGCTCCAGAATCAGTTCCCAAGCACCAGCCCCCATCAGCCCCACTTGAGCACACGACCCCAGGCAAGCTGGTCCCACCTGCACAGCACCTGGGAGAAGACCTGGCACTGCACGGGTGGCACTGGGGCTGGGCCAGCTCAGTCAGTGGAGCACACCAGCAGCCACCCGGCAACGATGCTCTCGCCCTCCTGGGGCCTGTGAAGGGCTCTGCTCTGGAAGCACAGCACCCAAGGAGCCAGCCCTGCACCAGGAAGAGCGCATCTGCATTCTTTGGGGAAGAATTTAGAATTCGGATTTCTTATTAACTAAGGAAAGCTATCAGTCAGTTCAAATTATTCAGATTTAACTCTACTTGATCTCTCATGACAACCTGAAAGCACATTTTTAAATGTGCTTAAACCCCAGTAACATGAAAAAGGAGACAAGCAGCTCAAGCCTAGGACAGAGTGGCGTGAGGGGGCAGGCCACCGGACACAGAGGACAAGGGCCTTCTAGGAGGGTGACACTGGTGTAAACGCTGGCTCTGCCACTAAAGTGGCGTGTGTTCTGGCCACACTCAGCCTTCACAGAGCCATGAGAGACCTGTGGCCCCACGTGTTGTCACCACTGGAGTAACCTCCAAAGGCCACCAACTCCAAATCCTCTGTCCACATCCACTCCCCAGCCCGGCCCCAGTCATCCTACACCTGGTCCAGCATCCCCACGGCCCCTGAGCATATGAGGGGGCCGCTGACAACCTAGAACACATCAGGCACCATCTGCCACCTGAGGCTTCTCAAGACCCTGAAGACAAAACCCAAATCTCAGACGGTGACGCCAGGCACCTGGGCTGCTACTCCCTGGCTCTGACTTCATCGCCACCACAGGGTTCCCTCCCAGACACCTCTGTCCCAACCTCAGGACCTCTGTGCTTGCTGGTCTTATTGGCAGGAGCCCTCTTCTCGCGAACTTCCCAGGGCCCAGGGCTTCCAGCATGAGATCGCAGTTCAAAGCCTAGAGATAGCCTCAGGTACCACCCTACCCAAAAGAGCAGCCCTTCTCCTATGCCCACCCAGCACCACCTGCATCCTCACCTGCATCGAGGGTCCTGGGGAGGCATCTCCTCCCTGGCTGGCTGCTGCGTCCCCAGCCCCACTGGTGGTTCAGGGGCTCTGAGCATCTCCACTGGTTGAATGCAGGTGCAGATGCCCCCGCTCTCCCCACTGCCCTGAATCTGAGCTCTTGCATTCCCTTCTCAAGCTCTGGACACAACACAGGGTGCTCGCCAGCATGCCCATTAGTTCTCCCAGTCTGCTTTCTCCTTCGAGGATGCTCCAGACCTAGTTCTCTATCTCCAGCTAGTAGGGACCTCCAGGTTCCCCCACTTGTGAGAGAGATAAGACAAAGGGGTAAGGTAGGGGTGGAAGCAGGGGAAGAGACTTCAGAGAGGACCAGCACACAGGCTGTGAAGGCAGAGGGAGTGATTTCTAGGGAGAAGCATAGTCTCCTGCAGGCACACACAAGAGCACACATGTGCCCCACGGGCTGCAGGGAGGGCTCGGGTATCGGGGAGCCACACAGGGCTGAACACAGAGTGCCCAGCCCTTCCACAGTGACAGCTCCACAGGGGAAACTGCTTCTCTCCCGCCACAAGGACTTCCCTGTCTCCAACTACAGGCCACGGCCTGGGGCAGAGAACCCCCCAGGTGAATAGTGAAGCATGCACTCTGCACCCACCATCAGCACCAAGTCCATCCTGCCACGGAAGAAGCTGTGTTCTGGGTGGCACCAGCTGCAGGCCGTCTCCGGGCCACCTGTTGCCATTCCATGTGCCAGCCACCTTGGCAATTCCAAGTGCACCCCAAGTCAAGACCCTGAAATCACGTCCACTGGCCACTAAGACTCATCCCTGCCCCTAACACTCACACTGGGCACACACTGCCAGCTATCCAGGTGTCAGAGCTAGAGACATCTAGGGCCACTCATTTCCCAGCTTGCCTTTTCCCTAGATCAGCAGCCATTAATTTAGAAAGCAAAAGAAACGTCATGGTTTCTGTTTCTTTAGGTGCCGGGGGTGGGGGGAAGCTTGCCTGAGTTTCTTCCAGTTCTTCCTCCCAGCCTACTGTGCTGGGGACACACAAAGAAGCCACAAGGCCTCCCGTTCAACTAAGACAACATGGACTACAGCATGAGGCCAATGGCAAATGTCTGCCCTGCCAGCCTGTGAGTTGTCCCCAGGCACCCCAGCTGTAGCCACTGAGGGCACAATGAGGAGCAGCCACCCAGAACGACAGGGAGAAGGCTAATGAAATGCTCCCAGCAGATGGAACTTGCCTGCCAGGCTCTGAGGAGGAACCCCCACTGGCTGTGGGAAGGCTGATAAGAACGCCATCAACTGAGGACCCCCGAGGACCCTGACACAGTTCCCAGCCTGCTAGAAACTGGAATGGCACCAGACAGCAGCCATCCAGTCTCCAAAGTTCAGGTAAAGCCTTGGCCACACCCCAAAAGCAGCAGCCTTGGGAGGCTCCATGCCAACTCCACCCTCACGTGTTGCCTGGGGCACCCCTCACTCAGCCCCACAGCACCCTGTGCTCCCTGGCCCCTCCCCCACAGCAGAGCACCCACCCCTTCCAGCTCCAGCCTGGACCCTGGGCTGCCATGGGAGCCACAAGCATAGGCTTGGCCCCAGGGAAAAGGGGCTGCTTCAGGACCTCTGGCCCCGACCCAAATCCATCCACTGCTGCACTAAGGCTCAGAGGGAAAGGCTCTGCCAAGAAAGGCCAGCCCAGGGCTGAGGGAGCTCTCAGTGCTGCTGAGGCAGAGGCGGGCGCGGGGACGACAGCTGTGCTCAGAAACCAGTCATGTGCACCCAGCACCCTCTTCCTTGTTGGTGCCCATGACTAGGATTTATTCCTTTATTTTGTCTTAAATCACTTCAGATGACTTATGCTTGTCATTTGTTTTGAAACTGCAAACTAGTTCTGATCTCAAAGTTGTTTAGTATCATTTCAAAACTCCACACCATCACCTGAAACCGTCCCAAGTGGCCCAGGGTCTCGCTGCCTTCTTGGAAAGGTGCGCGCTCTCATGCGCATTGTGTGCGCGTGCGCGCGCGCGTTGTGTGCATAACCTGGCTAGTGGCAGAACAAGGCATCCAAAGACTTCGTGATTTTTCTCATCTCACCTCCACCATGCAAAGCAAGAAGACATGCCTGGGTGCCCTGGGGGGTCCTCCTGCGGCCACCTCACCATGTGACTTTCATCGTGACAAGTTCTCCCTTCAGCACTGAACACCACCATGAGAAAGAGGTCGTGCCCTCAACAGAGGGACACATGCCAGAGACTTCTAAGCTCTGCCCTGCATAGTTATTTTTCAAGGAACAAGTGAGTCATTTCTAAGCTTTTGCTCTCAGACTTATTTTTAAAAATTATAAATGACAGATTTCCTATCACTTCTTTTCAATGACCATCTTCAAATATACCAAGGTGACACTTGACAGGGGCACAAATTAAGCCCATCACTCTTCAGAGGGCACGTCCACTCATGTGCAGGACCTTCACGCACATCCTGAGCAGCTGCTCCCCCTTCACGTCATGCACATGCGCCCATGGCGCAATAGGACTGCATGGAGCGCCACCACTGCACTGAGACAGCGCACCTGAAACACCCCCGGGAGGAAGGCTGTAAGGCAAAGAGCCCTCGCTTCTCCACTGAGGCCCCTCAACGTGCTCCTCCAGCAGGAGGAATCTGGCTCTTCCTCTTGCTTGCACAGGAAGGCTCCAGGAAACACAGGCAACCTCAGTCAATGGCAAAGACCTCAAGGTCTCCCCAAGCCCCCAAGACCAGATCCCAAAAAGGGATGTGCAAAGCCAGCACAGGCCCTGCTCCCCTTGGCTGGCCAGGAAAGTGCCTGGTCCAGAGCTTTTCCATTACCTACCAACAGCTGGCCCTCCAAGCTGGAAACCCACCCTGCTCCTGCCTGCAGATTCTCTACCGAGACAAGTCCCTCTACTAGGCTGGGCCTCGCCACGGTGCTTCCCTTGGCAGTCACCCAAGGGCACCCACCAGACTAAAGGCCTGCACAACCTGTGGGGCATGATCACAAAAACAGTTTAAGATACCAGAGTACCAGGGAGACAAAGATCACTCTTCTTATAGGCCGTGGACAAACAGCCCCTCAGGCACCAGGCAAGGAAACACAAGGGTTCACAGAGATATGGAAGCAGGCATCAGCAACTTGGTGTGCCCTTCCAAATTCAAGTGTCCCCCTAAGACCCTCCCCTAGCTGTCTTAATGTAGTAGGCTGGGGAACTTCATTTATAACTTTATATGATCTCCCTGGCTTTGTGCACATCTCTCTGCAACACACTTCAGCTGTGCGCTACTGAAGACAGAGACCACATTTGGGTCTTGGTGTCACCCACATACCTATTGGTGTTCACTAGCATTCTTTAAGGGGTCACATCCCCACAACTTCATATGTTTAAAATGCAGGTAATTTACCAGCAGCCTGTGCAGGGAAGGAGAAACACCACTCTCCCCTGCATGCGGCTACCAGCGGAAGCAGGGTCGGCTTAGTAAAAGCCGAGAGGGGAGGGAGATCTGTCACAGCACATGAGTCCACAGTTAAGTGAAGGGCCGCTGGGGAAGCAGTGTCTTACCTACCAAAGGACCATACAGGAAGGATGCCCTAAGTCTGGGGATGTGTTTAACAGAAGCAGACTGGTCTGGAGTGGCTCTAACAATGGATACTCGCTGGGTAGCATTAGCTATTAAAGTTCTGTTCACATTCTTGATATTCAAGTCTTTGTTGGAGTGGGAATTCATTAAAAGTAGTACAAACTTTAAACTCTTCCCCAAGTATCTCTTCTGCAAATCAATCCACACTCAACAGCAGTAATCAAAGTAGCTGCTGCTGCTGCGGCTGCTGCCTGGAACCGCCAGGACCAAAAAGTGAGGAGGCAGTCCCAGCTCGCCTGCTTGCTGATTCAAAAAGCAAAAGGTTCCTCCTAAACACCGCAACAGCATTTTCCCTGGGAGGCCCTGAAAGGGGCTCAAGAGGTGCCCAGATCAGGGCACTTTCTGCCTTCATTTTGTACACTTAACAAACACCCTCTGCAGGCCTCCACAACTGAACTGAACTCTAGCTGTTCAGTGCCCGTGAGGGAGCCAAGACGTGCTACACACTAAAAGTGAAATAAACTGAAATCAAAAACGCCATTGGGCTCATGATTACTTACCAAAAAAATCTGATTTCAGAAATTTGAAAACATCCTAATTCTACCATATGAATCAGTAATACCACTTCACACATATAAAGTACCATGGAGATAATTCTGTGAGAGAAGCAACAACATACAGTTACACTGAGAAGACCTGCGGGACTTAACACTTCTTAAACTCCAACTGCACTGCAGGCTCAGAAAGAAGATGTTATTTATAACTGGAGATTTTGTAACATGATCCATGAATGACAACATTTAATGAATGAAAACAAAGCAAAAATCTGTAACAAATCTAGAATGTGGATTCAAAGGCAGATTAAACACACAGAAAGCCCAAGACCTCCACCCACCACATGTTCACACTGCTGAGCAGAGAACTCTTCAAACAAGCAAGGACCCCACACTGGGTTGAGGATGATCGACCTCCACCTCATTCAAATATGCCCATCTGCATCTACACCAGATGCCTGCAGCAGGCTGCCTGGTAGGTAGTGAAACACAGAGGTTCCATTATGTTCAAAATTAAGCACTGAAAGGAAACTATACTTTCAAAGAAAGCATCAGGGTGTCACCATCCTGAGAACAAATAGTCAACACAGCTGATTACATGCCAGAGTATAACCAAACAGTCAATAAATGGTCAGAAAGCATGTTTCAAATTAAAAGAGAAATCTGACTTCCCTTTCTGGCAGTTATAGTTCATTAGACATTTTCAAACTTGATCCCATAATGCAAAGAACAATATAACCTTCATGACACATTTCGATTTTATTTCAGGTATGCACGCTTGGTTCAATACTAGGAAATGTACTAAATAAAACTCATTGCAGAACAGATTAAAGAAGCAAAAGCATACTACTTCAAAAGATGGGAGGAAAGGGGATCCAGCAGACCTCACCAGCACCTTCCCCAGCACCTCAAGGGCAGTAGGTTCAAGGCTGCCTCTCACCAGAGCCAGACACCTGCTTTCCCCACTAGCTCAACCCCGCAGTGGGCGTCTTAGCCAGCAAATGCAAACAAGAAAGGCACACAGAACAGAGAGGAAAGAACAACACTGCCACTATTCACAAATGCCAATGACTGATTCCTTAGAAACCCCAAATCTACACAAATTGTGAGACTGACAAAAGAAGTTTGCAAGTTTCCCAAATACAAGAGTAACTACAAACATCGAATGCATTTTTTATATATATATATAGTCAACAAAAAAATGAAATTTTAAAGGACACTTTCTTAAAAATATATCTATGAATTTTATGAGTTGTACAACACATTTAAGAGGAAACATTTGTTAAAAAATAAAACAGCAGAACTAAATAATGCAAAACAAAACATCACTCTCTGCAAATATATCAATAGATCCACCCTAATTTCTGAGATTTCTGGAAACCTAACAAGCTGACTTTAACATATAAAAGCACAGAAGGGCAGAGAAAGGAGAACCAGGGAGAGTGGCACGTCCCACCCAACTCAAGGCTACCATCCCCAAGCGTAGGTGAAGGTGGAAAGGAGCAGAGAGAGAACGGGAACTGGTGTGAGTGCCCAGAAGGCCCCAGAGGGTGAGACCCTGGGGAGGACAGCAGCACCCTGGGGCTGTGATGTCAAATACCATGCCAAGTCCATTCTACACTAAAGGTCAATGGCAGAAACAAAGCTCTTAGAAGAAATGTAAGAAGACATCTTTGAAACGATGGGTTGGCGAGGATGTGCTACAACACAGACAGGCCTAGATGTACATGGAGAACTTCACTGTGAGCAGGAAGCCCACCCAGAGAACTTCACTGTGAGCAGGAAGCCCACCCACTAACGTGAAGCAGCCGCAACCCTACACCCACAGACACAGGCACGGACTGATCAGGTAAACTTCGACCAGAACCTGCTAGAAGTGCCTGTGCATCGGCAGGACAGCAAACAGACATCACAGTGGCACGGGCAGAAGCTCTGCACCGACGCGCGACAGCGAGAACTAAGAAGCCTCTAAAACCTTGACCACATGGGCAATCAGGCAATGAGACACCACATCCTGCCCGCTGTCCTCACAGGGTGAGTGAAAATCTCAAGTGCAGACACGAGTGCACACAAGGCACAGCAGGCACCGCACAACACAGCACCCCTGACACCCCATAGCTCTACTCCTGGGACAAGCCCCAGAGGCTCACCCACATGAGAAAGCTCACAGGTCAAGACGAGGCCACTGTGGGGTCTGGAAAAGCCCTTGAGCAGGAAAGACGGGGCCTCAAAGTCACTAGCACCCCACTTCCAGGGTGACAGCACAGGTTCTGAAGGGACACTGAAAATCTGTCTTTGAATTGGGGGTGGGTACCACAGGCACCTGTACTGATGCTGCTCACAGCAAGCGCAGAGAGAGACAGAAGGGAAGACTTGTCCAACAAACCCCAAAACACATACAGAAGAACTTCATGAATCGCTTACAAGGCAAGTCCCAAATCTGGGCTCTCACAAACACACTGTCACTTCTAAAGAAGAAACAGATAATCATGACACCCAACAGTGACCAGATGTCATGAGAAGGACCCAGCCCCCACTTGGAGCTGGGGAGCTCTTGGTGGCACCTCATCCCCGCATACCCACAGGACCCCCACGAAGGGAGGACAATGAGTGGGGGCCTACTGGGCATAGCAGTGCACAAGGGAGAAGGTGGGGAGGAGGATGGACAGCTCCTGGACAGCTAACAGGCTGCAGGGGAGAGAACCAAGCCCTCGGCAAAGACCAGAGGCACAGCAGGTCGTCCCCACTCATAGACCATCCACCGCCCAGTGCTCGGGTGGAGAACCCCAGACGAGGGTCCTATCCCCACAGAGCTCAGGGTCTGGGGTGAAAAGACTCAAAAATAAGCAACTGCCCTGCACAGTGAAGTGCTGGAGTAGGGAATGAGGATGCTGTTGGGTCAGCAGCCATGGCAGAACAGGTGGGTGGGCAAGGTTAGGAGGATCTGCCACGCCGGGATTGGAGGGCAGTTCCAGCAAACACAGAAAACACATGAACTCAGCCCTGGGTCCTTTGCAGGAGCCCTAATTAAGGAGATAGCTAAGATTGCGGTTAGATGTGAGCCATAAGCATTACCACCTTCCATGGTCTCTTGAGACTTGGCCCTGGACATTGTGGATCAGGTCGGCGCCATTTGCATGGTCTCGCGAGACTTGGCACGGGACATCGCACGTGGGGTCAACGCCATTTTTGTGGGGTGGGGCGCGTGGTTGTAGGAGTGTGTGTTGCTGGAGCGGGAGAGAGAAGAATAAAAGAACTTTTTCATTTCCATCCTGCCTCCGAATTTTCTCCCACAGCGTCGTTGCTCCAAGCGGCCATCGCTTCAGGCAGCAACAGGTGGTGGCCTGTACGGGGACTTCAGAGCGGACAGATAAGAACTGAAAGGTCTCTAAAGATGGGTTCAAATATAACTAAATCCCAAATGATAAAGGTTATGGAAAGAATCCTTGATATACCTGACTCCGTTGTCAGCGAGGAGGATTTAGAAAAAAGTGAAAGTGATCAAAGAAGCATAGCTTCCACTGGGTCAACTAAGACCAGTAAAGAGAGTATTAGAAGAGTCCCAAAAATGACAAAAATCCAAGCTGTTAGAGCTATTCAGGAGTTATTGGAGATAGCTGAAGAACACTTGCTCTACATGGAACCTAGGACTCAGGGTATTGCTGTCAGTGAAATTAGCAGTAGTGAGGAATCTAGTAAAAGTGATCCTGAGAAAATGAGGAAAAAGAAACTAAAAAAGACCAAGAAAAAGGACCATCAAGTAGAGGAACCACTTGTGTCCCCTACTCCCCCATGGGTGGAATCCATTACAGAAAATATGAAAGGTATTACTAGGCGTTTGCATACCCTAGAAATAGAAATAAAAAGTCTTTCTGAGCGCTTATGCGCTCTCGAGGGTAACTCACAGATACATTGGGAACTGCCAGTATTTGAAAAGAAAAATGGACAGAGGGTCCACCAGTCAGTAGATTTCAAAACAATAAAAAATCTCAAAGAGGCAGTAATGATGTATGGGCCCCAAGCTCCTTTCACGTTGACTCCCTTAACATCTTTAGCTTAACCCTCTCAGACTGGAAAAGTCTATGTAAAGCAGCATTAAGCGGGGGGCAATACTTGGTTTGGCGATCGCAATTTCAAGAACTTTGTATAGAAACAGCTAAAAGAAATGCAGCTGCAGGGTTTGGAAACTATAATATAGACATGCTCACAGGAGAAGGGCAATTCGCAGACTTACAGGCTCAAACAGATTATGACCCAGGTGTATATGCTCAAATAAACGCAGCTGCCTTAGACTCATGGAAAACTGTACGAGGACCTGGGGATTTACAAGGTAGCTTCTCAAAAGTGATTCAAGGACCTAATGAGCCATATGCTGACTTTGCTGATCGACTTTTGAGAACTGCAGGTAGAGTGTTTGCAGATGTTGATCAACCTATGCCATTAGTTGTTCAATTAGCATACGAAAATGCTAATAAATACTGCCAGAAAGCCATCAGGCCATGGAGAAATAAAAAGGATCTTTCTGTATATATACAACTATGTAAAGATATAAATGACGCCTTTGTCACAGGAAATGTGACTGCAGCCGCAATGAGAGGTGCTTCCCCTAAAAATTTCACAAGGGCTCAACCTAGACATTATAATCAATCAGGATATTCCAGGCAAAATTATCATAATCAATCAGGCTATTCTAGGCAAAATCCCAAAAGAGAAATAAGACAAAGCTCATACCATACCCCAGGCCGCTGCCCCAGGTGTAAAAAGGGAAATCATTGGGCCAATAAATGCCATTCAAAATTTGACATCTATGGAAATCATTTGTTCAGGAATTCAAAAAATGAGACACGGGGCCCAGTGCCCCGGGGCCCACAAATGTATGAGGCATTGGAGGAGGAGTGTCCTCAAGCACCCACTCAGATGCTTCCCCGACACAATCCCTACTACCCATCCACTCCCTCACCAGAGGAACAGGAGGAAATGCAGGATTAGACCTCTGTTCCACCGCCCGAATAGTGTCAACACCTGAAATGGGGGTTCAACTGATTCCCACAGGAGTCAGGGGACCACTTCCCTCAGGGACTGTAGGACTTATTCTCTGGAGAAGTCCTGAAAGTTCATTAGGTTTGCAAGTGACCCCAGGTGTAATAAACTCAGACTACAAAGGGGGAATAAAAATAATGCTTAGCTCACCCCAAAGTATAAGTTCTGTTAATCAAGGAGATAGAATTGCTCAGTTGCTTCTCCTTCCCAATTTACATAATACATTTAAAATGAGTATGCCTCAAAAAAGGAACAATAGAGGATTTTGTTCCACTGACTCGAGACCTATGGCATCCTGGGTTCGGGATTGTTCAAGGAGGCCTATGTGTAAAATAAAAATCCAAGGAATAGAGATAGAAGGACTGACAGATACTGGAGCTGACTCTTCCATCATTAATCTACGGCAATGGCCCAAGTACTGGCCTCTGCAAAAAGCTTCAACCAGTTTAAGAGGCTTGGGATATAATAACCTCCCAGAGAAAAGTGCAGTAATTTTAAAATGGGAGGATGATGAAGGGCATAAAGGAACATTTCAGCCTTATGTTTTACCTAACCTACCGGTTACTTTATGGGGAAGAGATATTTTGCAACAAGTGGGAGTACCTTGCAACCAAGCCTGCAGGTGTTAAATGTGAAAATCTACAGGGTAATCTTAACCCTAAAAGAAATCATTATCAAAAAGTACAGGGTAATCTTAACCCTAACAGAAATCATTATCAAAAAGTACAGAGTAATCTTAACCCTAAAAGTAATCATTATCATAAAGGAAAAAGATATTTTTTTTTCGGGGCCACTGAGAAAATAATTTTGAAAATACCATGGCTTTCTGATAAGCCAGTGTGGGTCCCTCAGTGGCCCCTATCTAAAGAGAAATTACAAGCGGCCCACCTACTAGTTCAGGAACAACTAGAAGCAGGACATATAGAACCTTCCACCTCTCCCTGGAATTCCTCCATATTTGTGATCAAGAAAAAAATCAGGAAAATGGCGATTGTTACATGATCTTAGAGAAATTAATAAAACCATGCAAATCATAGGCCCTACTCAACGTGGACTTCCTAAACCTGTAGCTATTCCAAAAAATTTCCATCTTATTACTCGATATAAAGGATTGTTTCTTTTCTATTCCTCTACACCCTCTGGATACCCCCAGGTTTGCTTTTTCAGTTCCTTCTATTAACAATAATGGCCCTGATCAGAGATATTAATGGAAGGTTTTGCCGCAGGGAATGGCTAATAGCCCCATTATGTGTCAAATCTATGTAGATAAAGTTATTCAGCCTATCAAAAATAAATTCCCAGAGCTTACGTGCCTCCATTATATGGATGATGTTTTGCTTGATCATCCTAATCAAGAAGTCTTATTCACCATATTTAGTGATATATTAGAAAACTTGAAACTATATGGACTAAACATTGCTAAGGAAAAGGTTCAAATTAGATCTCCAATATTATATCTAGGATTCCAAATTATGGACACTTTTATTAAGCCTCAAAAAATATTAATTAATAAGGAGCATTTAGCCACTCTCAATAACTTTCAAAAATTGCTGGGAGATATTAATTGGCTTCGCCCTACACTAAACCTCACTACTGGCCAACTAAAACCTTTATTTGACATCCTTCGTGGGGACCCTGATCCATCTTCACCGCGAACATTGACTCCTGATGCTAGGAAAGCTTTAAAGTTAGTAGAAAAAGCCATCGAAGGAGCTCATTGTGATAGATTTGATTTAACTCAACCGCTGATATTGATTATTATTTCTTCACAATATACACCTACAGGAGTATTTTGGCAACAAGGGCCTTTATTATGGATACATTTGCCCGTCTCTCCTAAAAGTATAATTGAGTCTTATACCTCCATGGTGGCTAAACTTATTCTTCAAGGACTTAAGACTTCTACTAAAATATTTGGCATTCACCCTGCTACTATTATTACTCCCTATTCATCGTCACAGATTGAATATTTATGCTTCAATGATAATGATTGGGCTATAGCTAGATGCTCTACTTCTGCAAATTTTGATAATCATCTTCCTAAGTCTCCTATATTATCTTTTTGTATCAACCATCCTATTATATTTCCACAGGTAATAAAAAAATCAACCTATTCCTAAGGCATTAAATGTATTTACAGATAGGTCCTCAAATGGTACTGCTGCAGTAGTTACTAAAAAAGAAAATATAACTTACATAACTGCATACAAATCAGCTCAACTAGTGGAATTGGAAGCTGTGGTAAGAGCTCTGGAAAATTTTAGAGAGCAGCCCATGAACATTTTTTCAGATAGCCACTATATTGTACATGCCGTCCCAAAATTAGAGCTAGCAGGACCAATAGCACCTCATACTCCAGCCTTTACATTGTTTTATCAAATACAAAAAGTTTTGTGGGCAAGAAAAGAACCTCTATTCGTAGAGCATATTAGAGCACATACTAATTTGCCTGGTCCCCTCCATGAAGGTAATCAAAAGGCTGATGCTCTTACCGAAACAATCTTTATACTTTCAGCGCTCCAGCAAGCTACTTTATTTCACTCCCAGTTTCACGTCAATAGCACCACCTTGCAGCATAGGTTTAAAATCACAAAGGAGCCAGCCAGAACAATTGTAAAAGATTGTAAATCTTGTATGACACATTTGCCCAATCCTCATTATGGTGTTAACCCTAGAGGATTAATGCCCAATCATCTGTGGCAGATGGATGTTACTCATGAGCCAAGTTTTGGAAAATTGCGATTTATTCATGTGACCATAGATACATGCTCAGGCATGATTTTTGCTTCCTTACATTCTCGAGAAAAAGTTAAAGATGTTACATCTCATTGTTTGCAAGCTTTTGCTGCATTGGGCATCCCCAAAATGCTTAAAACAGATAATGGCCCTGCATATACTTCCTCATCTTTCAAACAGTTTTGCGCAAAATTCAATATATCCCATAAAACAGGCATCCCATACAATCCTCAGGGTCAGGACATTATTGAAAGAGCAAACCACACACTGAAAATTATGTTATTAAAACAAAAAGAAGGAAATTGGAAAACTCCTAGGGACAGATTGGCAGTTGCCCTGTTTACCTTAAATTTCTTAACTTTAGACTCTAATGGTTATTCTGCTGGAGACAGACATTGGAACCCACACCAACAACATAAACCTTTGGTTTACTGGAAGGATGTTCTTTCAGGTACATGGAAGGGTCCAGATCCAGTATTAATTTGGGGGAGAGGATCTGTTTGTGTTTTTCCAAAGCACGAATCCTCTCCAATATGGATACCATCTAGATTAATAAAGCAGGTACCAAATCATAAGGATCAAGATGAAGTTGTTGAGGAATCAAGATTAATAAAAAAGGTACAAAATCAAGAGGACCAAGATGAAGATATGGAATGATTCCCTTAAAAGAGTCCTTCAAAATATTTCACAACTCAAGTGTCATTCCTCCCGGCCGGGATGAGGAAATCTGTCTTTAGTTTGCACACAATTGTATTTTTTCTTTTTTCTCTTTTTATATATGTCTTTATGTCTGTGCATTTGTCTAAATTTCATGTAATTGTGATGTCACAAATATATGTTTGCAGGTTTGTGTGTCTGTCCAGTGTGACGTCACAAATAACAAAGCTCTTATGAAAAAAAAAAATATATATATATATATATATATATATATATATATATATATATACATATATATATATATATGGATCCAAATAACTTTAATTCATTTAAGTTTAAGAGCATTCAATTTGCGTAAATAATTTAATAGTGAAGGTACCTTCAATTTTGATTTACAGGTGTCCCAGGGACTTCTCTTTAGCAAAGAATATGACTAGTGCTGTATAACCTGATATTTTGGTGTTTTGACATGGGATTGTTTATTTGTTATTAACTTCATTTGTTTAATAGCTCATTAATTTGAATTATTTCAACAGGTAAAGGATTGCTGTTGAAATCCTTTACCAGAGACTCGAGGATTCCAGCTAACAAATTATTTTTCCAAAGTGCCTTTAGCTTTTCTTTAATCTATCTTTAATGCAGTAAATACCCTCATTCTTTCTTTGTTTTGTTCTGAATATGATATTTTGCCAGCTTATGTTTGTGGGAGCTCAAGCAGCAATGTGTGTGAGCAGAAATCAACTTTAATCTACTAATCTAATAATTCTATTTTTTTAGTTTGACAACTTGCCTCTTGCCTCAGTGGTGGAATAGCACTGCCTTTCCTTTAATAATTGATGCTTGAGTTTCTAGGTAGCGGGCCCTGAAGATTTGCCAGTGGCATTGTCTAGACATAAAAAAGATGGCTGCTGCTACAGCTGCAAGCATCCCTACTGCTCAAGCATCAAACAACCTCACCAGCAGTGTGGCCTCTGCTCTGCACGCATGGGGCCTCCTAGATCAACGTGTTATAACAAGTGGACATTTTGATCTTTCATTGTTTGGGACTGTACGGAACAATGCCTCGCGGGTATTTGTCTAGAGAACTCAGTGTGTTACTTGATAGAACTCAGGGCAGCTGACTTGTTTAAAGAATTTGATATGCTATGCAATTTGGCTCGTCACCAAAAGGCTTGTTGCCTTAAAGCCGCAGCATCTCCCCACAATTGGACGGCTGTTAGTCATCATACACAGTCGATCCTGAAGGGCTCCACTGGATGGCTGGTAGCCAATGACGGGTAAGATCCCCAGAGGGGGACAACCTAGACAGGCACAGTCGCACAGGACAGTCTCATGTGGCCGACATATCAACCTAAGACAGGAGTCAAGGGCACAGCCTTGATTATCCAATGACGGGTAAGAATGTTGGTTGCACATGGACGTCCTAGAGCATTCCCTCCTTTAAAACAAAAAGGGGGGAAATGCAGGAGCCCTAATTAAGGAGATAGCTAAGATTGCAGCCAGCTGTGAGCCATAAGTATTACCACCTTCCATGGTCTCGTGAGACTTGGCCCGGGACATTCTGGATCAGGTCGGCGCCATTTGCATGGTCTCGTGAGACTTGGCCTGGGACATTGTGGATCGGGTCGGCGCCATTTACATGGTCTCCCGAGACTTGGCCCGGGACATCGCAGACAGGGTCAACGCCATTTTGTGGGGTGTGGCGCGTGGTTGTAGGAGTGTGTGTTGCTGGAGCCAGAGAGAGAAGAATAAAAGAACTTTTTCATTTCCATCCTGCCTCCAAATTTTCTCCCGCAGCGTCGTTGCTCCAAGCAGCAATTGCTTCAGGCAGCAACAGTCCTTGGTCCACAGAACCAGCCCACTTCCCTCTCCTGGCACACAGGGACCAGGACCCATGCAGCCTGTCCCGCTCCACGTAAAAGAAGTCAGCTTATTACAGGTTCCCAGCCAGAGGGAGGAGGCCAGGCTCAACAGGGCTGGGCTCCGTCCCTGTCTGAAACCTAGACAGTGCCCCTTCCTTCACAGCAGGGACTGTGCACCACACCATGCTACAGTCTGCCTGTAAACACACCTCACGCTTCATTATCCTCCACGTCTGCTCAAATGCAATGAGAGGGCACTGCCCAATGACTGACTGGAAAAAGCACTTTATTTCTGTGGTTTGTAAAATGGCTCTAAGAAGCAGCCAGCCAGAGAGCAGATGATAGGATAAACACGGAGGAAGAGTCCCCGGGCGATGATTAACTCATCAGCTGCAAAGGCCCAGGTGCCATGTTTGAATGTGGTTCTAACAAGCTCCCTGTGCTGACCACAGTAGCTCAGTGTCACAGGTCACAATCGTGCTTCTCAATGGCAAAGACCAAGTTTGTTCAACACTGGACAGGGAACAAAAACTATGAGTTGGCCAAAAAGTACCTAATTTTACTTTCAAGTAACAATGTGGCTGACAAGATCACTCACTAATCTAGACAAAATCGCCCAAGTCCTCCTCAAGGTGCTCCCAATGCTCTGCACTCAGGAGACCCACAGGCCCTGCACCCTGGAGCCCCGCGAAGGAGGAGGGAGGAGGCACCTGCTGAAAAGGCAGCACACTGGTGCCAGGATTAGCATGTGCCACAGGCAGAAGTGGGGCAGGAGTGGCAGGCTGGCAGGGCATGTATGATTCCACTTACATGAAGTCCCATACCTCAGGCCAGGTGCCAGTGGCACACGCCTGACATCCCAGTACTTGGGAGGCTGAGGCAGGAGGATCTCAAGTTCAAAGCCAGCCTCAGCAACTTAGTGAGGCCCTAAGTAGCTCTGCAAGACCCTGTCTCTAAAAAATAAAAAAGGGCTAGGTATGTGGCTCAGTGGTTAAGTGCCCCCGGGTTCACTCCCCAGTACCAAAAAGAAAGAAAGAAAGAAATGAAATCCCATACATCATCAAAGCTAGAGAAAGAAAGCAGATCAGTAGCTGCCAGGGCAGTGGGGAGAGAGAGACTGAGAGCAGAGGGATAGGAAGAAACTGTCGGGGCAATGAAAACGTGCTATGGTGTGAGCTGGGGGGTCATTATCCTGCACACAGGTGTCAATGCATCTCATTGTGCACCAACAAAAGGCAAGTTTTACCATGTGTAAATCAGACTTCATTAAAACTGACAGGAGAAAGAAGAGGAGAGGGGAAGGGGGAAAAGGAGGGGAGAGAGGAATGAGAAGGGGTGGAAGAAAAGAGGAGGAGGAAAAAAAGAAGGCCATCACCTACTGAGTGAATAACCAAATGGACAGACTGGGAGGAATGCCCAGGCCAAAAATCCTCCTTGGCTGGGTAAGGCCCAAACCCGAGTGTGCACATGACAAGAACCAAAGTTACATTTCTCTGGTTCCTGTACAGCTAAGGACCACTATGTCACCACGAGAAGCCAGTAAGGATATTGAGCAGAAGCCTCAGAAGCAACATGTATGATTGCAAAGGGAGGCAGATGCCCTTCTCACCTGTGTCTTATTGTACTTCCCTGCCAATGGAGTAAAATACGATGAAGAGCACTAGGCAGCCAACTTGGACCCTGAGGTTAAAGCCAAGCAGAGAGGAGCAACCAAGTCGCTGACGAAGAACCAGGACAGGAGACAGCAATAAACCTCTGTCTTGTGAAGCCACTATTGTTATGGATTTGCTGTCATTTGCAGACACATCTAAACCTTACCACTACCGTGCCAGAAATCATGATTTGACTTTGTCCACTGCCAACACAAGACCAGCATTTCAATACTTTTCCTAAAGCCTCTTGCTCATCATCCAATCTCCCCCCGAGGTTGTGCTCAAGTCACCTCGCCAGCGCATCGGCCAGCACGCTCGGCCTGGGCCTGCCTCGCCCCAGAACCCACCGGCCCTCAGCTTACATGACCCTGCTCAGTACTGCAGCCTGCCCTGCCGAGCACAAACCTAGGGCACCTCCACACCCCCAGGAGAGGGCACAGGAGCTGAGCGAGACCCACTGCCAGGGGAGGTCAAGGCCCCAGGAGTCACAGACCAGAGGCCCAACTGACACCAAGGGGCAGTGAGGCTGGAGCCTCACTGAGAGCAAGAGGCCTGCAAGGGACGTGCAGTGGGAGGAAGAAATACTGACAGACAAACCACGCTGAGTACTTTCATTTAAAAAAAAAAAAAAAAAAAAAAATTCAGCCAGATGCAGTGGCGCATGCCTGTAATCCCAGCACTTGGGAGGCTGAGGCAGGAGAATGGCGAGTTCAAAGCCAGCCTCAGTCAGCAATGGCGAGGCACTTAGCAACTCAGTGAGACCCTGTCTCTAATAAATACAAAAAAAAGGGCTGGGGATGTGGCCCAGTGGTCGAGTGCCCTGAGTTCAATCCCTGGTACCAAAAAAAAAAAAAAAAAAAAAAAAAATTCAGCAGCAAAAGCGGTCACAGTCCACTCTCAGACACCAGGAGCACGCCGAGGCAAGGGACACTGGTGTTCCTGGGGAACCCATCTGCTCCTTTGTCCTGCACTCCTGCCCTGGCAACCCTGGAATTTCCTTTGACAGACGCACTGCACAGACAGGCCACCAATCGAAAAAGTATTTACCAGCAAAGTCGAGATGCAAAACAAAGTATTTCAGACAATAAAAAAATTCTAATTTTATTAAAGAAATACCACTTACTTTAGCAGAAAAAAATATGATAATGTGGAATAAATCTAATAAAGCTTATGAGACTCTTTATTGAGAAAATTTTTAAACTGCATTGAAAGGCATTAAAATGGCCTAAAAGTAAACTAATATGCTCATAAAAAAGGAAAACTAAATTTCATAAAGATGCCAACTCTTCCAAACGAATCCAGAGAATTCGTGCAAAGCCAACCACAAATCAAACACACCTCAACCACAGGCGCACCTTGGCAATCTGACTCCAAGGCTCAGGTGGAAGAACAAAGAGTCAACACCAAGGAGGAGGAAGAGGCGTGTGCATCCCACCAAACAGCAAGACGTCACAAAGCCACGTCAGCTAACAGGGTGAGGCATGCAGAAAAAAAACACCAGCTGGGTACTAGGACAAAACAGAGACCACAGAAGAGATCTACACGAATGTGACAATGACATAAAGCAGAAGCTGTCAACACAGAGAGACAAGCTGGAGTCCACACCTGGTGCTGGGACCAACTCGTCTCTAGTTGACAGGTGTCAACTACAGATCAATTAAACACAGAGGTGTGAAAGGCAAAATTCCTAGATAAAAAAAAGAATGGAATAACATCTTTATGAAGTATGTGCAGGAAAAGGCTACTCTTTAGCAAAGGATATCAGTGACAAGTATGGCCCCAGGGAAAATAAGAACTTGCCATCATCAACTGCCCTCAAGAACAAAGCGAGACATGGCCAAGCACGGAGGAAGGTACCTACAACAGAAACCTGGCAGTGAGGGTTCCAGACACACAAAGATCAACTGCCAGCAACAAATTAGGCCAACAACCCAAAAGAAAAATGGGCAAAAACAGAACGATCATATCCCAGATGAGAAGACACTTGGAAATGTGGGCGATGCCTGGCACAATTTGTAACCAGAGAAATGAAAACCAGGAGCACAATAAGATCACCCAACAGAGAAACACAGACTGAAAGGCCTGCCACATCAAGGGCCATCAAGGGAGCTGGGCACCGTGGCACACGCCTGTCATCCCAGCAGCTCAGGACGCTGAGGTTAGGAGGATCACAAGTTCAAAGTCAGCCTCAGCAACTTAATGAAATGCTGTCTCAAAATAAAAAATAAAAAATAATGGGCTGGGGATGTGGCTCTGTGGTCAAGCACCCCTAGGCTCAATCCCTGGTAGCAAACAAACAAAAAGTCATCAAGGGCCTAGGATTCCAGGAACTCCAGCACTCTGCAGGTGAATCTGGTGGCAGAGGGCCCCCACCCTGCCAGGAGATGCTGACGCTCTCTTCAAAGTGTGACCAACAGACACCCAACCTCACAACTGTGCGCCTCTCAAACACCTTAGAGAAAGCCTTGCCTGTGCACACTCGCTCGATGGACAGAAGGTGCTGGCAATGCTGTTCTAAAAGCAAACAATTATAAACAACAGGAAAAAGGCTAAAGAAAGTGTGGATGTTCAAACAGCAAAACACGCAACTAGGTATGACAGGTGAGCTGCATCCTACAAGTCACCAGAGAGGGGAGCAAGCTGCAGAGCCAGGGCTGCACAAAGAACACCAGGCTCCAAAGAACGCCACGCTCAGTGACACGCTGCTCTCCTAGTGCTGTGCCTATGAAGGGGAAAGAGCATCAGGGCCAGGAGAGGGGTGAGCGCGGAGAAGAGTCCAGCACCTGCAGTCACGGCCAAGGTCACAGACGCAGTGGTCAGCACCAGCAGGCTCCAGTTCCTAAATTCAGGGGTGGGTCAAGAGTTTATACTCCACATAGGCCTGCATGTTCCACATGTCCTTTTGTATGTATCACTATTACATAAGAAAAGTATTTTAAGAACAATCAGCCATTCCTTTCAACAACTGTGTCCACTAGGCCACGTCCCCAGAAACTGGCTGCCCACACGTGCTGCTGGACTGAAGCCCCCCACGTGTACCCACTGTCCTGCCAACACAGTAAGCATCAGTCACGGGCAGCACAGAGCAACGCCCAGCAGGGCTCTCTTACCTCCGTCACCTTGGGCTGCAGGATCAGTGCTTCAGGGCTCATCCGAGGGATATCTATGTGAATCTGGAGGTGCAGGAGAAAGACATGCTTACTTTGAAGGACCACAGACATCACCATCAGCATTACATCATGACTAAAGGTGCTCAGCGACCCAGCACCCTGGCCTCTTCATCTGCCCTCTGCAAGGGTGCTAGCTTGGTGTTCTGAGTCCTCCAGAGCGGAGGAAGCCAAAAGTTCATTCCACCTGACCGGGGCACACCCAGTCTGGATGACGGGCTCGCCTGACACCTGCCCAACCCACGGCACATGCTGCGTGAGCAGGACCAGAGCAGGCCTCAGCTCTTTAGAAAAGTAATCCATGGCAATTAGTAAACATTGATTCTCAGCCTCTGACACAGAGAGCAATTCAAGTACACCAATAGTGTGCAGGACCTCAGGTGTGATGGCACCTTCCTGGAACACAGCCCACATTTTCCTCCTCTTCACGAGGTCCTTGGAGAGTCTGGGGCATTTCCAAGGGAAGCTCCTGGAAGTCTCTGCCAGTGTCGGCAGAGTCCTGCCTGGTCACCATCTGACCAAAGTTGCAGCAAAACTCCTGACACTGAAGAAGAGGACACTGTGGGTTCAAGAAGCCACCTGACAGGAACACTCAATACAGCTGGTGTCACGGGCCGTCTCCAGCGTCCCACGTCAACCACCAGCCATCACTCCTGTCTCACCAGGGTGAAAGAGGGAAGGCATGCACATCCTAGACAGAGGGGTCCCACTGCTGAGCTACCCAGGCCCACGGGGGCGCCAACATGCCGGGACCTGGGGCATCACTTAGTAGCCTGTGCCCTGCACACGCCACTCAGGCTCTGGGTTCTGCCTCTTCATGTGGGCCGGCTCCACACCCTCAGGGGGTTACCGCTGAAGATCAAGACCGAGCCGAGAGGCCATGCATCAGTGACACACAGGGAGACATGTAGACAGCAGCCCCGGGAGGGGACGTTCCACACAGAGGAGCAGATGGCCACACACAGGGCCCAGGTGTGGACAGGGACAAGGGCTTACTCAGGGCAGCCCGAGGGCCATCCTCAGTGCACGGCTCCTGGCATGGCAGTCCTGTGGCCATCCCTGGAATGAGCTCCATAGGCTCCTGCAGGACAGACCCCAGGTCTGGCCTGCTTCATGCGCATGCCCAGGGCCAGCAAGGCCCACCTTCCTGGACAGCCGCCAGCAACAGTGCACACCTCAGACCCCACATCCTGCCCATGCTAGAGGAGGGAACCCTACAAAGCAGGTGGATGGGCCCTGTGAGCCCTTCCATCCCCGCCCATTCCCCACATGCACAGGCCGGGCAAGCAGTGGGGGCTGCAGAGCTGAGCAGGAAGGAGAGGCATGCAGGTGGACTCTGCGCTCTGACCAGCGCCAGGTGGCCCTGACACACACTAGCAGACCTGGGCACATGCCAGGCCACCACTTCCTGCTGCCCTACTGGCGCAGAAGGGCAGGCCATGGTGTCCCAGAAATAGTGAGAAGACACAGGCTGCAGCACCAAGAGTGACCCAAGGTCCAGGCAACAAAGCAGACAAGACAACCCACCACACCACATATCGTGCTGTCCCCCTTTCTATTAGTGGGAAAATGTTTGGGGAATTCAAAATAGTAAGGGTCTTTTATTATCTAACACAGTAAATAAGCAAAGATGTGTGAGACCTCTCTGTAATCAACATCCCCTTCCACGGCTCGTGACAAACCAGCCTGGTCAATCCTGCAGGGACATGCCACTGGCACCCTTTACGATTCTCTTTCTTGAATAAAAATACATTGAAAACATGATCAGAACAAAACCAACTTCATCCATTTCCTAAAACCATAGAAGCTGAAAAAATAAGCCAACATTCACGATCAGAACAAAACCAACTTCATCCATTTCCTAAAACCATAGAAGCTGAAAAAATAAGCCAACATTCCCCAAATCCACACAATCTGTATTCAGCCAGCAACTCAAGAGTAACTGGGTGGCAGCCCAGAATGGCCAAGAAGACCAGTGTGAGCACATGGTGCCGGTGTACAGGAGGGGCTGGAGTGGCCCCCTGCTTGGCCTCCAGGGCCTCACTCTTCAGCCACAGCCCCTCCCCAGCCTCCACCATCCTGATCATGTGGGGATGCTCCCCAAGAATCCACTCAGCCTGAGAACCCTTGAGTATAAGGAGGCCAGGCCTGTCTTCAGACGGTTCTGACGATCCACACCACACTGACCAGAGACATGGGTATCACACCTGAGGCACGGGAGACACGGCCCAGCTCCGCCAGCCAGGAGTGGCCTCAGGAAGACCAGGGCGTGACCACAGGCTCAGACAACAGAACCAACTGATGACTGCTGTTCTGAACTTCCACATTTTACAGAAAGAGTGAGAATTATAAAGTCCTCAAGGAGCTATTCTAACAGCAAATTCTAGATGTGCTGTGAATTGTAAATCAATGTTAAATGTTTTCCCATGATGCACATCATCCAAGAACTGACTGCACAATAAAATGTAATTATACCCATTTTTTTATCAAACTAAATAGCAAAATGATAAACTGGCTATACTTTTGGCTGTAGGCTAAAGTGTGCACCCCCAGCCCCTACAATTAATATACATGATTAATTAATATAGCTGATCAATATATCTCTCATCTGCCCGTATCTTACCCTACCGTACGACAGGAACAGCTCCACCCTTCCCAGTGGGGTCCCTGTCACGGCGCCACCTGGATCAGAGCCCAGTGTGGCCCTTCAGGAGCAGTCTTGACCTCTCAGGTGGCAGCCCACTGAGACACAAAACAGCCACCATCACCCTAGGGCACAGCACGGCACCACTATCGGGATCAAAGACTCTGTTATTTTATGACTCCAATCAAAAATACCCTTTTATAAAGGGCTGGGGATGTGGCTCAGGAGCAGACCACTTGCCCCACATGCAAAGGCCCCCGTGGGTTCAATCCCCTGCGCCTTCTTACCTCTGCATCCAGAGCTAGAGCAAGCAACCTTGCCATCAGAGGAAACTGGCCATTACTGTTTATTTAGAAAATAAACGTATGTTTCCTCAGACAGAAGGTCACCGAATCCAATGCTTCAAGGGATATGTGGAAAAGGAAGGGCCTCCCACCTGTCTGTATGTGTCCTGGTGAGCTTCGTCGTTCCTGGAATCATAATAGTGCTCAATGAAAGCAAAGTATTCTTTCTGTTTTCTCTGGAGAGTGGCAGGTCTTCGGTCCACATTGGCAGGAAGGTATCCCTGGGTGAGGAAAAGACAGACATACACATAAGGGTACCATCATTGAGGGTCTCAATTAAAGTGTGAGTAAAAAGACTCACATCTCAAATGGCCTTGTGCTCTTAACCTGGTGCAGAGGGGAGGGACTATGTGAAGAGCCACAGGCACAAAGGAAGGCAGTGCCCTCCCCGTGCACCCCAGCCAGGCCACCATCCGGGGCCATGGCCCCTGACTCACCCATAGAGCCAGGGCAGCTCCACACCAGGACAGGGCTGAGCTCTCCTAAAGCAGGGCTGGAGGGGCAACGAGCCCTTCTCCAAACGCCTCAGAAACCTTGAGGAGCTAGGAGCCTGTGCGGTCTCACACCCACGCCACGCCACACCTATGCACACACACCGAATGTGTGAGCTGGCGCTGGGCAAATCACACCTACTTTCCAGACTCCTGGGCTCTCAGCAGCTGCAGTAATGATACACAAAGTGGGCTGAACTCAAAATCAGCAAATGCCACACGGTCCTGGTAGTCACGCAAGCCCAGACTCCAGGGCCAAACTGCTGGTGTTTGATGTTCTTGGTAGCCTTTTTTCTACATTTTGGATTAACAATATTGACATACAATAGCCTCTTCAACAAATGGTGCTGGAAAGCTGGAAATCCATATGCAACAAAATGAAATTAAACCCCTACCTATCACCATGCACAAAACTCAACTCAAAGTGGATCAAGGACCTAGGAATTAGACCAGAGACACTGCACATATTAGAAGAAAAAGTAGGCCCTAATATCCAACATGTCAGATTAATAAGACTCCTATAGTGTAAGAATTAAAATCAGGAATCAATAAATGGGATAGATTCAAACTAAAAAACTTCTTCCGAGCAGCCTCCTCCTCTTCCATGCTGAGTGGAGCTCCACTCAGTGGCTGTGCCGTGTGCCGGGACAGCTGCCTGCCGACAAGCCTACGGCAGTTCCCTGCAGGGGCTCCTGGGAGTGAGGTCAGTGCAAACACCCTGGACAAGGCGACTCAGACCACCTACACTGGTTTCTCATGGCTGAATACCCAGGAATGGAGGAACTGAGTCATAAGGTAGGTGCATGTTCAGTTTCCTGAGAAGCTGTCAGATCCCTCTCTGAAGAAGCCATAACATTGTAGCTTCTGACCAGCCATACATGAGAATCCCAAGGGTGCCTCTCCCTGCCATGCTTGATGGTGATGGGTGCAGTTCTAACTTCACCTCCTTGAAGACCACCCATGGTGAACGACCTTACCAAAGCCCCCTGTTGCCCCCATGTCTGTCTCCCCGCTGACTCTCATGAGTTCCGTGCACATTCTGTACCCCAGTCGTCCTCACGTACACGTATCATGAGAACACTCCCCCGTCTGTGGCTCGTCCTGTCAGGTCTCAAACAGCAGAAGCTTAAATGTTCATGAAGTCCAGTTGATGCTTCTCCTGTGCAGTCAGTGTTCCTCGTGCTCTGGACAAGGAAGACTTTCCTCTTAATTTGAACCCTTGGCCACCTCCTCTCCCTCGTGCACTGTGATTGGGTGGGACTGCTCACTCAGAGCCCAGCAGCACCAGCACAAAGCATCCTCAGAGCCAATGCCAGGCTGCGCCAGCCCCAAGGCAAGCACTCAGCCTCCCCAGCGTGACTTCACAGAGAAACGTCCACAGAGTGCACGCCGCTCTGCACAGATGCTCCACTCCACCTGCTCACCGTCTCCTCGTGCCTGTTCACAGAGCCTGGCGGTGCCCTAGGAACCACATTTCCCTGTTCACCCCTGCACGTCAAGATAGCTCCATCAGGATAGGTCTGAGCTGGAATGAACTACACAGCTTCACCAATCCACTGGCCACAGTGACAGAGAGACTCAGGGGTAGAGAGGTGACCTAACACAGGTATAATAGCCAATCCCATGCTATTTACTGCTGCTATGAGTCCAAGTGAATGTGCACAGTCTGGAGCTGTGGCAGCCTCCCTGTAACACAAGCAAAGCCATGAGCTGTGGGTTCACCAAGAAAAGCTGACCTGAAGGAGAAAAGAACACAGAATTGCCAGGCTTTGATGATAAGGCCAGAGCTGGAATCCGGCCACATCTCTTGGATCACGTGAGGTCATATTCCTTACAGTTTCCTTAGGCCTTTCCCCCAGCATCTCTTCTGTGTCATGAATTGGATACTCACACATTCTTGTTTTAGCAACAGCTGGGTCACACCACTCAAACTTCTATTAAAGCACAGTCATGTAGTGCTTAACAGAGATAGTCTGAACACAGGTGTTTTTCAAATATGTGTCGTTAGGTGATTTGTCCCTGTGCAAACATCACAGCACGTGCCTGCACAAACTAACATGCTACCATGGCTCCAGGGAAAATGAGTTCACGGGACCACTGTCCTCTATATAGTCCACTGTTGGCCAGAACACTGCTCCATGCCTCAGGAGTGTACCACACACAGTTACAAAGTACACCCCAAACATGTGCAAATTACCACCACTGAATGCACCTGCCAGATGCCCCCAGGTAAAAGCCAGGCCACTGCCCTGACAGTGCCCTCAGAGCCTCTCACTCACTGCCCCTTGTCTCCTCCTCACATGGGAGGACACCTGCTTCTGCCTGGCTGCTGCTTCTCAGTTATGTTTGAAAACCTGAGGCAGCTGTGACAGGAACCAGTAGCACATCTTCACACTACTGTTGCCACCACCTCTGTGTACTAAACCCGCTGTGACGTCAGCAAACACTAGAGGGATTTCCAGTTCTCGCTGGTACGGGCTCCTGCCCATCTTTCATGGCACAGGCCAGGCGCTTTTGTTAACTACACATTAGTCTTTTTCATGTCCTCCCACCTGGCCACTCTGTGCTGACAGAAGGAGGGTCAGCAGCACTGCAAGGAGCAGACATGAGGACGAGTGCGGTCCCCTTCCTGCTGGGTCCCCACTTCTTCTAGTTCTCTAGGCCCTGGTCCCAGTCTGCAGGCAAGCCCTGCAGAAAGTGCCCTCTCCCCATCCCTGGGGCGTGCCTTGTCGCCCCATCATCAGTGACGTCTTCTGATAAAGGAAGTTCCTCAGGTAACAACACTCAATTTATTAATCTCTACCATTAGTCCTTTTCATGTCTGCAGGAGCCCTGTTTGGGGAGATGGCTAAGATTGCGGTTGACTACGGGCCAAGGAGATGTTTGGCTGTTGCCGCCTTCCGTAGTCTCACGGGACTTGGCCCGAGATCTCGCGGGACTTAAGCGAGATTGCTGATCGGGTCTGCGCCAGTTTGGTGGTGTGTGTGGTGCGTGTTAGTCGTTGTTAGAGCCAGAGAGAAAAGTTATCAGAATAAAAAGGCTGTTTGTTTCCAGTTCGCCTCTGAACTTCTTCCCGCGGCTTCGTTGCTCCAAGCAGCCATCGCTTCAGGCGACAACACATGTCCATTGCAGGACAATTCCCTTTACCCAACATTCCCTGCTCGCAGAGTTCACTTTAAAATCAGGGCAGCGTTCCACAGCTATCCCACGACAGGGTCAGCCACCACAGCCCACTACTTCTGTACATGAGATGCTGTAGGGACACTGCATGGCAGCTACTCTGCTGCAGTGACAGCGATGCAAGCTGTGGACGAGCCCCCTAACCCAAGCCAAGACACCTAGACCATGAGAGAAAGAATTTTGGGTTCCGGGCAGGCAGAAGGCTGCGCCTCCCAGGCAGAAGGCCACACCTCCCAGGTACTTTGTACTACATTTCCCAGGTGCCTCAGCATGGCCAGCAAACCTGGCCAGCAGGTGCCCTGGCCACTACCTCCTGACCTCCAGCAGCCTACAGGGAAAGGACCCACTCCAGGGGGCTTTCTGACCACTACGCTGCTATTTAAGCCTCCCCCGGACTGAAACCGCTCTCTCTGTTCGCGCCTGCCCCTGATTCCTTTCTTCCCTGTTTTCCCTTCTTCTCCCCCTTCCACGCGTGGCCCCTAATAAACTTCCCTTTTATTAAAATGGCAGTCCCAGCGTAAGAAACTTTGCCTAAATTCTAACATTTGGCGCCCAACGTGGGGCTGCACGCGGCTTGCTCCAGGACACTAACACGACAGCTGTGCGGCCCCGGCCCAGGCCAGGCTCGAAGCTTGTTCACTACTCCAGTCGTCCGGTGTCCACCTCAGCAACACTGTCTCCCAAGAACACTTCTGTAAGTGAACTGGCACTCGCAGGGCTACCGGTGCCCTCAAGGTTCTTGACACACTGTTCCCAGGGAGCCCTGCTGCAGGATGTGGCAATAGCACAGTAGGCCAGCCCCCGCACCAAGGGAGCTCCCACAGGGCCAGCAGCACATGGAGGGGAGTGCTCGACACCCTCACCTCAGGAGGCGCAAGCCCTCCCACCTGGCCACTCTGTGCTGACAGAAGGAGGGTCAGCAGCACCGCAAGGAGCGGACCACGTCACGACAGCACCAGGACAGCATCTGCACAAGCTGCCCAAGCACTGCCCACCTGGTCCCCACAGTCCTGGGCATGCAGAGCCCTGGGCACTGTCATGGCCCACCCAATACAGCCCTGCCCCATGGGAGGGCCCAAAATGATGAGGGTGGAGCATCGACAGAGCTGGTGGCAGATGCTCCTTCATCACATCGCAGACAGCCATCCTGGGCCTTGGCTTCATCCACAACCATTTTCCCCTTATGCCATTTCAGGTCTGCAGCCTCTCTCAAGAGAGTAACAGTTACCCAAGACCCTGTGCCCTGTCTTGTACCACATACACATGCTAACTAAGGGGCTCCTGGCCACACAGCGTGACTCGGTCCTCCTTCAGTCCCTCCCCACTCCTCAGCTCAGGAGGCCACATGAACATGCCAGAGCCCAGCCCTGTGCTGGGCTAGGGCCACCTGTGGGGTAGGTCACAGGCCACCAGGTGGTTATGGGGAGTGGGGTGCAGACCATCCACAGAGGATGTGAGCAAACACTCTGAGAACTGCTTCCTATGCCCCAAATTCTAACTTGACTTAGGAAACACAGATTCTGAAAGGCAAGAACATTATCATGAGAACACAGGCAACAAACCCCTGACAGCCCCGTTCCTGAAGGAACATACATGAGCAAGTTGAGCCTCTCCATAATTAAGGCAGACTGGAAATTATGCAAATGAAATATATTCAAGTATGCAATGAATTCTAAATGACAGAACTACAGAAAACTTAATTGCTGTATTAGCATGCTATAAAAACACTAATCATAAATGTAAAACAATGCACGCACACACTTATATCCTAATTGTTCCAGTAACACCAAAATCCACTTGTCCCCTCCCACCGTGTCCATGTGCAAACCTGCCTTGACATACAGAAAGGATGTAAGATGACATGGAGTTGCACTTGTCATTTATAACCATCACACTCAGTAGCATAAATGTTAAATGTTTAATTAGTTTTCTGTTAGATGTTTCTGAAACATATTTAAAAAGAGAAAAAATATGATTCTCCACAGCACTAGTGTTTGAAAAGGTGCTACGCTGTTTGCATGGGATTCACACGTTAAACAGCATGACTGGGGATTCAGGGGCACACTCCAGACAGAGCACACCTGTTACTTCCTAAAAATACAAGAGCCGTGCATTCTTTGCTGATGCCACATCTCCACTTATTCAATGAAAGTAACGCTCCTCCATGAATACCAGGAGGTGCAAATGACCAAGCCTGGACATGCTGGGCAAAGGTCATTCATGTATCAGGCCTTGAAGGAGGTCACAGTCCAACACAGCTTTGGTCCCTGCCTTTGTGAAGTGGACACGTGTGACTTCTTCTTGATTCCCTGTGCCCCTTCAGCTCTAGGTCCTGGCAGGACTGAATGCCTGGGGTGGACCACTGCCACCCACCCGCTAACTGAGCCATCCAGACAACCTGCGCAGGGCTCCCAGCCAGTCTCGCACCTACCCCTGCTCCCCCAAACACCCCTGCACTGCCCAGACTGGCCCTCAGTCCAGGCATCACAGACCTAGTGTGTGTTGCCCTCAGTGGGGCCATGTGGCTGTCTGAGCCCAGCTCCCCAGTCAGCTCGCGTGCTCTCGTCCTGTCCTCCGTGGAGTCTGAGTGTCCTGGAACAGTGGTCTCTAACCCTGGACACGTGAGCGGCCCTGGGAGCCTAGGTATCAGCGTTTCCTGTGCTCCCAGGTAACACTAACATGCAAACCAAATGGAAAAACCACAGGTCAAGAACCTGCCAAGTCCTCCCAGCCTAGACCCCTGCCCACTCTGTGGCAGGTGTGCCTCAGACACCTAGCTCACAGCACACAGGAGTTGGTGCACACCTGACACCTGGACCTAACCCAGATTCCATTTTGCTTCATGACCCAGATGCCAGGGTCTATGACAGCTCCCAGGGAAACAGGAAGACAGGCTGAATCCTTGGGATTCAGAGAATGACCGAGAGATAGCTTGCCTGGAAAAGAACTGTTCCCTAGACCTCTACAGCCTTGATCTGTTTGCCGGGTTCTCCTTCCAGCACTCTCCAAAACATCCTTGTGATCCCAGATCTGCAAGGGCCCTTTCAGACAGATATGTGAGAGCCACTTGTAAATCAGAAGTAACTAACATCGTTCACGCGCCCCCAAATGGTGCTCAGTCTGACTGTGCCTGTGGGAAGGTCAGAGCAGGTCCCTGGTCAACACCACAACAGCTCTGATTCCCTCCACCTGCCCACTGCCACAGCTGACAGGCACCCCTCAGCCACAGGGTGCACTCCCTTCCAGGGCACCTGAGCCCCGGGCAGCAGACTGCACCTGGGACTCATTCTCAGCAGAGGCACAACCAACACACTGGGCCTCTTGTTCCATTCTCTAAGACCACACCTGAGGCCTTCAGCTACTCAACTCAGCCCTTCCCAGTGGTCCCTGTCCCAACTCTACCCCCTCCCAAGACCCAGTAGGAAGCAGCCTCCCCTTGTACCAGCACAGCTGCCCCCTGCCACACACTGGTCCAGACTACGTGGTGAGGCCGTCACCGGCTCAGGCCCCAGGGGAATGTATTCTGCTTTGTGAGAGCCCGTGTGTGTCTAGTCTGGCATGCAATAAGCACTCAATAAAGGAATAAAGGAGCAGATGCAGGTTGAGTAGTGTGCTATGGGCACAGGAATAGGTCCTGTAGGAAGGGATGCCCTTCTGTGCAGGAAGACCTTGGGCCAGCCTGAGGAACCAAATGGCACCCTCTCTCTCTGTTCCACAGACCCCAGGGCAGCCAGGACTTGATCTTTTCCCTCCTGCTGTTCCCCAGCACAAACACAGCTCCTGATCACCTGGACCTCAACAGATCCATCAAATGACTAGATGAACCAATCAAGGGGCATTCCAAGGCCTCATCCTTCCAGAAACAGCCTCATCACTCCAGGCACAAACCCTTCAGGATGCAGCCAGGCAACCTGCCAGATGACAATGCACCTGGGGGATGACAATGCACCTGGCCTCCTCCAGGTTCCACTATCCTGGATCCCATCACCTTGCCTCCTGCTGGTACCAGACCTGGGCAGCTTGCCTCGGCCTCCCCTGTCCACCTGACCACACTAGAACGTCATGAGCTCCAGGAAACACTGGCCCCCCTTCTGAGATGCCGCATAAGCACACCACTGTCCAGAAGCCTTGCCTGGCAGTCTTGAGAGTCTGTGCTCCTCCAGAACCACCCCCTTTCTTGGTGCCCCCTTTCCAACCTGACACCTACATTGTTCTCAGCTGTCACGCCAGGCCCAAAAGAGGCCTGAGAACTACCCTGTCCATCTCTGTCCCTTGTGCCAACAAGTCTTCCCTCCCCTCCCTTCCCATTCTTGCAAATTGCAATGGCCTCAGAGCTTGCGCTGTGGTGTCTCCTTGCCCAGGAAACTGGCCCTATGCACTCACACTGCCCCACCACTGGATCCCCTGCTCTTGGCACTCACTTGAGTCCTACACGTCCAAAAAGCCTGTCATCCCAGGCTGCACTGGATCTGTCCCACCATGAGTGTGTACCCCAACTTTCTCCTAGCCGAAGCAGAGTGTCTGTTCTTCACTGTGTCCAAATCAGTGATGGTTACACATCTGTGCCTAAGAAAATCCAGGTTTTCTTTGGTCTACACTTCCAGGGTTTCCATGTACAGATTCCCACATTTGCTGCCCTCCCAAACCCACTGATAGAGTGGGACCACTGACATCTTCTGCTGCTGTTCCTCTGCCCACCGATGCCCAGTGCACAAAGTATCATGGAATCAAACCACAACCGCACAGAGCTAAAGGACAACACCAGTACACAATAACTCCCATGACACTCCCAGTGCAGCACGCCATGGATAAACACTGAACAGCAATAAGGACTTTCATGTAGTTTCATCAGAACTTGCCACAAACTAGTCTGAAGAGCTGATAACCTTTCTTGGAAGGTATTTGGAAAACTGGACATACACCTTCAAATAAAAAACACAAAGCAAAAATATAAGCAATCACAGCAGGTCTAATTTTAATTGCAAGAGAATATTTAATCAATAAATATTCACTGTTCAGAGCTGCATCTGCATTTAGGATTATGAGGTACTAAGTTGCAAATTTATTAAGACTCATTAGCAAGAAAGAGTCTTTTAAACACTGAAAGTCAGACCCAATTTAGAGTAGACACTTAGAGTTCCCTATTGACTTATCTCCAAAAACAATAAAAAGGAAAACAGAAGGAAGCAGTCTAGAAACTGCTCTGAAGCTCTAGGCAGGGCCACACATACTTGCTGCCTGGAGCTGAAAGGTGACACGCAGTCCATGGACTGTTGTCGAGGGCCTAGGCTCGGGCACCATAATGGCAGGCTCCAGTCTTCATTGCAGAACAGAGACTCCTCCTCACATTGGCTCGGGCTTTTTTTGTAGCTAACAGCATTACTAATACTTAAAAGAAAACCCTTGGGAAACCCACTGCTATTTGGAGTTCTCAGAGCTGAACCATCTGCACTGTACCTGCCACATCGTACTATAGAGCAGATGATGGCGATTTTTTTACTAATGAAAATCAGAGGAAAGACACGTGGCCATCGCCAGCTACTGCCGCTCCCTCCTTGCGTCTTGCCAGCCTGGCCAACTCAACCTTCAGATTAGGCAAGGATTGGACAATGCCACCAAGCAGAGCAGAGCCCTGTGCCACATGTAGCCGCGGCAGGCCCATGGTGGACACGTGAGGGCCACGCCTCGGCCAGCCGGGCAATATGCCACAGAGGAGGCGAAGCGCTGAGCGGGCGGGCGGCAGAGACTTACTGAGAGAAGCTTCCACGTAATTGGACGAACTGGCTTAGGGATTCCGGACCAGCTCAGCTTCCGTAATTCCTCTGTTGACAAAAAAAAAAAAAAAAAAAAAAAAAGGGAACAAGGAAAAACAGGGTTTACAAGGGGTTCCAGACCTCCCCATGCTTAACCACCCCACCCGCGTGTGCAGGGCAGGGAGCAGCCCTGAGGGAGGGGCTCAGGGCCAGAGCAAGGGTGTCACCACTACTCTCAGGCACAGCCACACACCACCTGTGTGCACTCACAGCCACACGCCACCTGTGGGCACTCATGTCCTGGAGAGGATGTGTTTGCAAGCGACATCTGAGCATGCCTGGAGCCGCCCTGGACAGGACAGGCCTGTCCTCCCCACATGCGGTCAGTGAAGGCCTGCACACCAGCCTCCTTCCTCCCCTCACCACCCCCCAGTCCCACCACACCCCAACCTGACCTCCCTAGAAGGCTCCCCTCCACTCCCTACCCTGTTGTACCCCACCTGTCACTCTTTAGGCACCTACGCAGAGCGGCTTTCTCAGTATAGTTTTCAAGAGAAATTGCTTCTTAAGGATAAGATTGTTTTCGCACAGCATTAACCAAAGGCGTCGCCCTGCTGTGCACAGCCAGGACAGACTGGCCCTCACCAGAGGTGCTTCTACAACACCCACACAGAGGAAGTCAGGAGCAGGTGGGGCGGGGGGTCAGAGTCAGGCCAGAGACAGGGTCCTCAGCCAGGACAGGGCACACAGGGCCGTAGGTGAGGGCAACAGACAGGTCAGTTCTGCGTCCCCATGATGCCCCTTTCACATGCCCTGAACAGCCAGCGCAGGGGTCAATGTACAGGGGATTTTAGCACCTGTCTGACTCCAGAGTCCAACACAATTATTTCCTCCATTTAAGTTAGGAATATTCCATAAGGTTCTTCTCCTAACAGCTCAGAGCTAGTGATTAACACTAGGAATAAAAGAATTGATTACAGAAGATTTTGGCAATATAATCAACAAAATACAAAGTCCTGGCATCTCATCTTTTCCCAATTACTAAAGTCTAAGTAAAGTAGGTACCAAATAATTGGGTGGCAGTGCCAGCAATGACTTGCATTCACAGCAATCTCAGAAAATACCACATCTTCCCCTGCTCCCTAAGGACATTATGAAAAGCAGGAAGCTAATATCTGAACACCAATAACATAGTGTTTACCAATCAGGTTCCCAGTGCTTCTCCCTCTGCACAGCCCTGGTTGTCTGATTGTGGATTATGAAGAAAGCACAGAGAACTCATTTATTAATGTTCTCTGAACCTGTCGCCTCATTAGAAGCAATTCTCAAGAAGTAAAAATCTTGAATATACTGCATGAAACAAAGTTCTAACTTGGTTGAAGCTTTAATGTTTAAACAGAGGTGTCACATGTATTATCTTATACAATCCTTGATCAGCCTGAGTTACCTAAGGCTGTGCACCACCATGGTAGCCTCCAAGAGGTTAAGTGACTTGACCAAGGGCACACAGGAACTAAGTCACCTTCAATACCAGTATCTTTCCACTGTTCTAACTCCCATTCTTCAAAAGACTTTGTAATACAGACAAACCTCACTTGTTAATACCAACAAAAAGATCAAAATAAAAATCTTAGCAGATCAAAACACAGCAGGCTATCCAAAGAATAATACACACAGCAGGCTCTACTCCAAGAATAAAGGTGGTTCAAAGTAAGAAGTCCTGCTGCTCCACCTGGGAGCTGAACAAGCTGATGGGGAAAGTCGCCATTTCTAACCGGATACCTGTGACTTCCAGCTGGGGGTCACTCGCCACCTTCCTGGTAGAACACCAGCTGTGCAGGGACCACAACCCCACCCCCAGCCCAGGAGAGGCTGAGCCCACCCCACCCTGCTCCAAGGTGCCCCTGATTGGCACCCACTGTAGAGCCAAGCTACCCTCAGCAGGGCTGATTCCATGAGGGCCTGGCACCCTATACAAGCTCTGGGCATAGGGTATTTCACCAAGGGCTTCCAAGGAAGCTCCCACTTGCCCTTGGCAAGTCTCTGGAAGTAACATCTCTGCCTTCCTCTGAAAGCAGCTGGGCTCAGACTGAGGCCCAGAACTGCTGCATCAGCTAGGACCCGACCAGCCTGAGGACAAGGCCAATTCAGAGAGGGAGGCAGAGCCAAGAGAAGCCAAGATACAGAGGTCTGAGATCAGCAGGTGCAGATACAAGAATTTTCCCAGTCAACAGCTTTCCTCTGGGGGCAGCGGGAGAAATGGAAGTGTCATGGGCATGAGCTTGACAGAACCACAGAGGCCCTTGTGAAGAAGCCACCTGTTAGGGCAGCTGGCGCCGACATCCATGAGAGACACAGCTCTGAGTCAAGCAAGGTCTTTGACAGAGAATACCTGCCAGGCTGCCCTTCTGCAAGGCACAGCAGCCTAAGGACCTAACAACACTAGGCCTCACGCAGAGTCACACATGGGGACATTGCCAGGCTCAGGGAGATAGAGCATTTGCAGCTCACTGGCCCTGGGGCAGAGGAGCACCAGGCAACCCTTAACTCGGCCAATGGCTTGGGAGACCTTGCACTGGGCAGCCTGTGCTCAGAGCTCACATTCTTCCCCCAGGACTGAGCAAGTGTGAACTGAGCACACCACGACTGCCAGAAGAAAGGGAGAGGAGACGGTATGTGGGTCATTTCACATGGTCAGGAAGGTCAGGAAGTCTCTCTGCAGAAATGGCAACTAGACAAGGCCTGCCGTCCACAGCGGTCTTCTTGAGAAGCCCAATGTAAAGGGAGGGCAGCAGTATAAGAAAGATGGAGACCAAGACATTCAGGGTGAAAAGCAAGAAGACTCACAGGAGGCTGGACAGGCAGATGGCTCCAGAACGTACCAACCGTCTGTGCCAAGCCAGTTCACATTCCAATGGGACTCGCAGCACGTGTTCTGAAACTTGACAGATGTATCCCAAGTTCACCAGGAAGAACAGGGGCGTAAAAACAGCCAATAAAGTTCCCAAAAAGAGGAACGAGAGCAGCCTTGAGTAGCAGATAAAGGACTCTGTGACAGGCTACAGCAACTAGAACTACAGGACTCCAGGAGAGGCCAAGGAGGCCACCTGAAGGTTCACCACACCTACACGTGCAGGAGCACCAAGATGCCATTCAAAGGGTAATTCAAGTCAGGGGGCCATCGACCAATGGTCTTCCATCAAGATTTGTTTTCAGAAAGGATATTGGATCATGAATCCTACCAAACAAAAACTGATTTCTAAGTGATTACTGTATTTCACTGCATAATTGCTGCAGATTTGATGCCAAATCTTTTTGCAATAGAGGTGTGGTGCAACCATTATGTGAAGCTTTTTTAAAAAGTGTCAGTATTACTTAAAAATCATGAATTACTAAACTGTCTTTGGAGTAAGGCTAGGATGTGTGTAATACCTGTAAATACATGTTAATGAATGGCAATAATCATGCAGGGCAACAGGGTAAAACCCTAAATAGGCACGTGGTGGAGGTGCATGTCTGTGTAAAGGAAGATTAAAAACACTAGAAGTGCCGGGCGTGGTGGTACACGCCTATAATCCCAGCACTCGGGAGGCTGAGGCAGGAGGATCTCGAGTTCAAAGCCAGCCTTAGCAATGGTGAGACACTTAGCAACTCATTGAGACCCTGTCTCTAATAAAATACAAAAAAAAAAAAAAAGGGCTGGGGATGTGGCCCAGTGGCCCAAGTACCCCTAAGTTCAATTCCTGGTACCAAAAAAAAAAAAAAAAAAAAAAAAACCCACTAGAAGAAAATATGAAAGATCTTGCTGCCACCAGGCAGAAAACACATTCCTAAGCAAGATACAAATCTCACAAACTATGAAGAGATTCACAAACTAAGAATATAAAAGTGACTGTTCAGCAAGACACGACAGTGTTAAAACAACAAATGACATGCTTGAAAAATTCATGCAGCATATAAAAAGTTTAACATCACTAATATACAAAGAGCACATATTAAAGTAAGAAAACGAGCCCCCTACAGAAAGGAAAAGAAATGGAAATGATGAAAGGGCACACCAAAAGAAAACACTGTCCTTGATGGTTACCAAAGAACTACAAATTAAAACAAGAAATCCGTCAAAAATAAGTTGAATAAAATCGCAAATAATAATACCCATCACTGGCAACACTCTGGGTAAATAGCCACTCTCCTACAGGCAGAGTCTACACTGGTGGGCCAGTTGTGTTTGTCAACTCTTGAAGGTCTATAATCTTCGAGCAGCACCTTCACTCCAAGACACCTACTCGACAGGGACATTTCTAAGAGTATGCAAGGACTGTGCCCAAGGATGTCACTTGAGCAATGTCATGTTGACAACATTAGAAGCAGCATTAGCAGGGATGTGATTGGAAGCCCTACTATATCCAAAGCCTGGAATACAGTATTGCCATAGAAAAGAAAGGAATTTTTAGCATGGATATGGAATAAATTTATCTAATTACAAAGTAAAAGGGTAATAATTGAGAAATGTGCGCAGAAGCACTGAGAGTTTCTGCAGCACCACTCGCCTCGGGAGGGTCAGGGAAAGGAGTCAAGGCCAGAAAGACTCCCCCGCACTGGGCATCCTCCCCTGTCTCTGCAAAACTATGAACTTCCTGCAGCACGCACCCCTCTTCTCCAGGTTCTCCAGCTCCAGCGTTCTGGGCCCAGCCTCCGTCCTAGCAGAGCTAATGCACTGACGGTCATCCCTGCCCTCTGCCGTCTCCCATGGAGCTGACCCCCCGCCCCCTGCAGGGCTGTGTCCTGAGCACTGGCTCATCTCCAGAGGCAGAGCAGGAGCTCCTGAAGATCAGGTCCACGCTTCTGCTGCCCTCTGTGCTGACATGCTGCCTTGCTCCTGTTCTGTGGTAGGAGCCGGGAGAGAAAGCCCAAGTGGCCTCTTTCCCGTGGGAGGCAGGTAGGCTGTGGCTGGCTGGGGGGTGCTGATGTATTAGACTGAAGTATGATCTACATACGATAGAATACTAAAGTCGCCCTGCCAACTGGAACAGTCCTAACTCCCTTTCTAGTAACCCCCGCCCCTACCCTGAGCTAACCACCTTCTGGCACCTGTCACTACAAGTCAGCTTGGCCTGCTCTCTTGACTCATGCAGGGGTGTGTCCTACTCCCTGCTCAAAACACATCTACCAAAGCCATATGTGTGACAGGTACCAAGAGTTCATTCTTTAAAGCAGATTTGGCACTCTACCCTGTGCTGGTACCACAAAATGCCCACACATTCACCCATTCATAACACCAGAGTTAGCTACAGGTTTTCAGCCTGAAGAAGATGCTATGAATGTTCCTGCTGGTGGGAGCACTTTCATTTCTCTCAGGCAACACGAGGGGTACAGCTGCTGGGTCACAAGGCAGATGTATGTTCACCTTTGTACCTTTTAGAAAGAGGAGAGCAGACGGATATCATTATTCTAAATGCATGATTGAAGACTTGAATGCTGCGAATATACTTTGTATACAAACTGTTTTGTGTAAAAAGATGCTATATATGTATAGTGCTGGGCGCGGTGGCGCACGCCTGTAATCCCAGCACTTTGGGAGGCTGAGGCAGGAGGATCGCGAGTTCAAAGCCAGCCTCAGCAATGGCGAGGCACTTAGCAACTCAGTGAGACCCTGTCTCTAAATAAAATACAAAAAAGGGCTGGGGATGTGACCCAGTGGTCGAGTGCCCCTGAGTTCAATCCCTGGTACCACAAAAAAAAAAAAAAAAAAAAAAAAAAAAGATGCTATATATGTATAGTATGAACTGTAATACATACTACTATAAATAAAAATTAAATAAATCAGCATGTATAAAAATAAAGGAAAAAGAATAAAAGTTAAAGAAAGAAAGAAAGAAAGAAAGAAAGAGGAGAGCAGTGATAGATGGGCTACCCTCTCCCCCCACCCCCTGAGTTTTCCACATCCTGAGAGAAGCAACCTTGTTTCATTCTCCGGGCAGGATGTTTCTTCCCTGGGCAGGATGTTTCTTTTGCCTGGGCAAGAGCCAATAGGCTTAAAGGTCGCCCTGTTCTATTGTTCTATGGGCAAAGAGCCAATGGCGTTGGGTTTGTTCTGGTGCACCTCCCACCAGAAATCCCTATATAGGGCTCTGTTCGAGAGACTCAGAACAGACACAGACACACAGAGATGCACACATCAGCTCGTTGCTGCTGAGAGGAGGAAGCCACTCAGACACATCAGCTCAATGCTGGGGAGAGGAGGAAGCCACTGCAACAGCTCCAGACCCATCACCTTCAGCCCAAAGGCCGCTCCCATCTGACAGCTCCAGCCTCCAGCCAGACAGCAGCTGCTTTAGCTGATAGCTCCAGAGATCCTAGCTGGTGCGACCAAGCACCCACCTTCTGTCCAGAGCTTGCACACTCCCCTCTCCCTGACTCCCCTCTCCCACCAGAGCTTGCACACTCCCTTCTCCCTGACTCCCCTCTCCCAGCATCTCTTCGACCTTCGACCAGAGCACCTCTTCTCCGGTTTTGCTACCAGCCACGAAGGCTGTTGAATAAATCTCTTGGCTGCACGGCTGTCCCTGGTGTGATGTTTTGCCCTTCAAGCAGGCCATAGGAAGGTTCTTCGGAGTGGCTGTACCACTTCACGCTACCCACCAGCAATGTCCCAAAGTTTCGCTGCTCTGTAACTTGGTCAAAACTTAGCACGGTCCATCTGTTTCATTGCAGCCATCTTAGTAAGTGTTAAATGGTATCACACTGTGGCTTTGATGAGCAACTCTGTGATTACTAACAAGCGCTGCACAGATTCTCCTGCACACTTTTAGCAACATCCACAGCTTTTGTGGAGTGCAGGCTGCAGTCTTTCACCACCCCCTACTCGCTGCTTGGTTTTACCGTGATGACTGACTCTTCTCCTGACTGTGGTCGTGCTTTCCTGTTCCGCTGCTGAATGCCAGATGTGCCAGGTATCACCTTTATCGCCTCCACCACCACAGGATGGGGCCTGTGAATGCTCCTCCCTCGCCAGCCAACCTGCTCTCACCTTCAGGAGAGTGCGCGAGGGCAT
Source organism: Tamias sibiricus (assembly GCA_025594165.1). Lineage (NCBI taxonomy): Eukaryota > Metazoa > Chordata > Mammalia > Rodentia > Sciuridae > Tamias > Tamias sibiricus. Next base: position 175,617,121 of record CM046661.1, on the reverse strand, counting down.
GGGCGGGCAGTCCGGGCTCCCACGTGTGCTCTCCAGCGCTTGGTTTCTGCGGCTCTGGAAACTGTCCCCAGAGTACATTCTGGTGGCTTCCCAGCTCATTGACAGCCATGCTGCTGAGCAGATCGGCACTCAGCCAAGGATAGAGAGCACCCTCTGCGGGCACCAGGGCTCTTCCTCCGTATGATTCCCTCCTGCACAGGACTCTGCTCCAGGCGTCTCAGCCTCCCAAGCTCCCCTTCCAATTCCTCACCTCAGAAAGTGCCGGGTTCACTCAGGCTCCCCTTCGTGCCCAGCAACCTGGGCAACCACAACGCTCACAGAGCTGACTGCCCTTCTCTCAGGTCAGTCTGCATGACCTGTTGGCCAATGTCTGAGAATACTTATTTCTGATATTTGGTCCAGCTTCCTGTTTATAACAGGAAAGCTACTCTTTAGCCAGTAGATCATCCATGGGTTGAAATGAAAATCAATTATGTGACATTTCTAAAGAACTCTTTGTTCACAGTTGTTGGCCTCTGGCACCCTCCCCTCATAATGTCTCACAAGGTTTCAGTATCAGGATTGTGTAACTTAAAAAATGAGTGAAGCAGCAGTGATTCCTCCTCCCTTCTCCAAGAGTTCTCTTTTTTAAAAACCATTTATATCTTAGTTTAGTTTATATTTTATTTTATATATTTATTTTTATGTGGTGCTAAGGATCGAACCCAGGGCCTCACACGTGCTAGGTGAGCACTCTACCACTGAGCCACAACCCCAGCCCTCTCCAAGAGTTCTTGCAGGACTGGCACTACTCCTTCTCTAAAGGAAATTTTGCTGTGTGCACATATGAGTACGTACCAACAAGTTAGCCCAGTATTATGCACAATTATAATGCACCAATTTTAAAAGTCTGTTAAAGTTCACTAGCACAGAAAGCCATCTGGCCCCAATGTTTTCATTGTGTGACAGCTTTTTTACTGCAAATTAATATTTTAAACCAACAGAGGGACCCTATAGTTTTCTGTTTCCTTGAATTGGTTTTATTAGGTTGCATCTTTCAAGGAATACTCTGGACTACACAGGCACACGCTTGCACATATGCCCCTTGCTGTCTGTTTATCATCTGTAGGCTCTGTGTGACAGCCCCTCTCCCAGGACATTTTCCTCTGGCCTTTTCAAAAAACTAGTGTTAAGCTCTCAAGATCCCTGTCTTGCTCAGTCTCGCTCCAGTTTGTTTCCGCCCTCATGAGATGGCTTCCCTTCTCCAGCTGGGCTCTGGTGCCTGTATGTGTGTGGCTGAGGATGGCCCCAGGGCTTGACATGCGAGGCCAAGCCCTACTACACGGCTGCACCCAGAACCTGGCTTTGGCTCCCATCACTGCTTCGAAGCCTTTTCACTTTCTAATACAGGCATTCAAAGCTATGAATTTTCCCCCTAAGTACTATTTTACCTGTATCACACAATTTTGATGTGAACTGTCATTATCACTGAGTTTAAAATATGTTCTAACTTTGCTTATGATTTCTCTGATCCACAAGTCATTTAGAAGTACACAGATACATTTCTGAATATTTGAGGATTTCTGGACATCTTATGTTACTGAATTCTACTTTAAAGCATTTCATGAGATGAACTTCGAGCTCTTCCAACCCTCTGGTCTGGTCTCTGCCATGACTTGTCTGGGACCAGCACGAGGTCCGCATGATGCCTGTGTCGTACATGTATCCCAAGAGGAACAAATGTTTACAGTTGATGAAGACAGCAATCTGTAAATCAGCCAGATCCAGGCAGTTGATAGTGCTATTCAAATCTTCATATCTTTAATTTATCTACTCTATCAATTGTTCCAGGAGGGGTGTTAAAATCTCTGTGATCATGAACTTGTCTTTTTCTCTCCTTCTGTGAATGTTTACTCTGTGTGTAGTAAAGCTATATTAGATACACATTTGGGGCTTGTCTATCCATTTAATGAATTGACCCTTTTATGAAGCATCCCTCTTGGTCTCCGTACAGCTCTCTGTCTCGCCGTCTAGGCTTTCTGATGAATTATGGGCAAGTTAGTTTCCTTGCATTAGTGTTCAAACGGCCTAAGGCCTTCCCCCTTTTATTTCAACCCCTAAGTTTCAGTGTCTAAAGCTCTGTCTGGCTTTCACTGTGGTCTGAGTGTTCCTGTGGCCTCCAGAAAGTCACGTGGTGGAACCCAATTCTAACGCAGCAGGCGGGAGGCCGGCCTGGGGTGGTATGCAGGCCACCAGGCTCCAGCCTCTGAGAGGATCAGAGCCCCTGGAAAGGCACTCTCCTGCCCAGGCTTGCCCTCTCCTGTCCTCTGCCATGGGCGGGCACAGTGGGAACTCTCACCACATGCTGGCACCCAGACCCTGCAATTCCCAGCTGCACAGCTGCCCTCTCTTCATGAATCACCCTGTCTGAGCTGCTCTATGATGATAGCACCAGTCTTCCTGTCAGCTTGCTGTCCCTGCATCTGGAGTCAGCCAGTAAAATCACTAGAGCTCTAGGAGAACTAAAGTAAAAAAGCTAAATATGCAGGATGTGAATGAGAAATACATTTTTTTAAACTCTCTATAACAGATTTGCTTTCTGAAAAATAAAACTTTGAAGTATTTTTATGAAAAAACACCAAAACCACAATTCCATGCTGGCCTGCATGGACCAGGAGGGCTGTATTTCTCAACAGGACCCTCACCTGGGTCATCTCCAGAGTAGACACTCTGCCAGAAGCAGCGGAGTGGCAGCACAGTTCAAAGGCCCTGGTCACAGCTCAGCCTGGCCAAAGGCCCTGCAGGCAACGCTCAGCCCCTCCACTCTACACTTCAGCTACCAGAGGCACGGAATTGTCACAAGGAACAGCATTTGTGAACTGTGCCATGTCCTACACAAACGCAGGGGCGCATTCTGTTACGCTGACAGAGGCGGTTACTGAGCACACTCTGAGACCAGACCAGACAGCGACTGAACCAGGAACCTGTCACAAAATGGTGTATGCAAAGAACTCACAATTACAAGCACCTTTTTTTTGGAAAGCCAAGAATAACAGAAAAATCAACCCATGATTTAAGCTGTTTGTCTCCTACCACTCGTCCTTCTTAACTGATTTTGATTCTGACTTTTGGAACTCAAGGAGACACGAGGAGACAGGCGAGCAGTGCAGGAGAGGGGCAGTGCGACGTCCTTGGGCACAGAGCTGGGCGCCCAGCATGCGAGCATGTGTCGCTCCCGGAGCCACACAGGATGGCCTGGATCGCAGCCCTGCTCACCACACGAGGCCCTTCCAGTCACACACACTGAACACTGGTCAGCCCCTGAGGGACCCACAGGCCCACACTCCCCACAACAAGTAGGAAATCTAGCAAGTGTGGCCAGTGGGCACCAGAGTCATAAAAGAAAGGAGCACGGGAGTCGCAGAAGAGATCGAGGCTCTCCTCTGAAGAAGGGACATCAGGAAAGGTTCCCATGGGCTGCTACTGAAGGTCCACTCCCCACCCAAAACCCATCAGCAGGACAGTAAAGGAAATGGGTTACAAATGAGGACATGGGGCATAAGGCAGGAGAGGCCCGCAGAAGTCTGAAAGATGGAAAGCAGAGGCCAGAGTGGGAGACGGCATGGCGGAGCAGAGAAGGCAAAGCCACCCTCCTGCCAGGGGCTGGCAAAGAACCCTGGGAAGGGGCTGTGTGGGGTCCATGGCAGAAGCAGACTCCCAGGCAGGGGGCATGCTCCCCACATACGGCATCCCCCACCTCACTGGCAGACTGCCCAGGTTAACCACTGAGGCAGAACAAGTTACACAGGACAAGTGCTGGTGGCTCAGTCCCCCACCAGAGTCACAGTCACAACAGAACAATGAATCCCAACTTCACCAAAAACATGGCATGGTGATACTGAGCAGGTGCACAGGGGAGGAAGAAAGTGCACCCTTCTTCCAAAGCGGAAAGTCAAAAAATAGGTGAAACTATGACGATCTGCTCTGGGGGGTGCAGCATTTACAAACATAAAGGGGAGACCGCCTGCACATAGGCTCCAGGAGAAGGGTCATGGCCTTCTACTTCCTCAGCCAATCTCATATTACTACCTCATTCTGTAAACCAGGACTACTTAAGATAGAAGTTACAATGTGACCCAAAATAATCAAGTAGGGTACATGGCAAGGGCCCAAGGGCACTGCGTGCAGGACACAGCACACAGAAACATGAGTACTTCTCCTGCTCTGGGCCAGCTCCACAAGACGTGGATTTCAGTAAGAAAAACACAGCAGTATTTGAATAGAGGTCTGCCATATTTGCTGAGCACTGACCCATCTACCTGTGAGGCTCAAAGCAGCCATAAATGACAGGGACACGATGGGACCCACACCGGGCAGCCCCTGCACCTGGGCTCAGCACTGCTAGTCACTCAACACTGGGTGCACAAGGAAGGCAAGCCTTCTGTGGGCCTGGCCCTGTCCTTGAACTGCGGAAGACTCCACCCAGCTTGGGGCTGCCCATGACAGTGCTCTGGAATACCACTAGCACCCCAAGATCCCCAAAGCATGACAGGTATTCCTTAAAGCAGATCACTGCCAACCCATCACCCTCAGGCTTCCAAAACAGAACAATAATATTAATACTATTTTCAAAACAAATATAGAGAAGGTTGTTTTTCTTTCTGAGGTGAAAATAGAGGGGCCCCTGATCCGTAGGTGCTGTCTATCATTTACATGGGGTCTTTGTTTCCTTACTGTTGACATGAAGGCTGGCTGTCAGAGGGAGCAGAAGAGCCCAAGAAAAGCTCCTGCTCTCGCCTCTCCGCCCTGGGAATCTCAGGCTTCACCTCCAGAGAGCGAGCAGAGGGAAGCTGTTCTCCTCCATCGCATGAGTTGGTTAAATCATCCTTTGGGGAGGTACTTCCTTCTGCAGGACCCTGGTGGCCAAGCTGCAGCAAGGGAGAGCAGCTGCGCAAGTCCCCCAGCTCAGAAGAGGCCGGCCGGCCTCCTTTCTGCAGAGGACTGGACAGAGGTGGGGTGCTCCATCACCTGGCAGCTTCTTTCAACAGTCAGGGTTCCAAGCTGGATGAGTCTTCAGTGCCACGATCACAATAAAGTTTTTCAGAATAGCTTCTCGATCTTTCACTTTTTCTTTTACCTAAGTCTTTTTGTTTCCTTCAGGCAGCTTCTGGGTGACAAATGGGAAGAAACTCTACTTGGAAGTGAGTTCAAGAAAGGCCTTAGCAAGCCTCACTTGCTGAGGCGCTACGATGACAGGCAGGAAGGCAGAGGGCGAGCTGCTGTCTCCTGCAGGAGGGCACAGCGCGAGCGGGCACACACAGACTGGTGCCTGGGAGCACGCCCTCTGGGCTGCGCACTACCTACTGCACAGGTGTGCCAGGAAGTTCTCGTCACTTGTTTTTGCTGTGTTTCATTTTGCTAGTTTTAATAGTTCCATGTACCACAAGTAGAGTTCTCTTTTATTTTTTTAACTTGCTCAGCAAACACACCCAATTCATTCACACTAGGGAAAAGGAATCCTGTTAAAACAGAAGCTGCCCTGCACAGTGCAAGGACTCACCCCTCCGTGCTCTGCGCAGGGAGCACCCAGCTGCTCCTTAACCCCTCCACAGGTGAAGTTCCAGGCCCCCTCCCAAGAAGCCTGGAAGTGTGCCCCTCCACCACAACAGCTCAGAACCTCCCCTCTGCACAACAGCCCTTCTGCAGTAGCAGCTTCTCCGGCCATCAGAGGGGAAGCTCTAGAATGTCAGCAGGCGTGCCTGCAAGAACACCAACGTGCCTGCCCCTGGTTACCTCGCCACAAGTCTACAACATGGTGCTCAGGCCCAGCTCAGCTCTATCTGAGATGCACATGGATGGCAGCGGAGGAAAGGGGAGCAGGGGCACAAGAAGTGAGACCTGCCAGCTCAAAGCCAGGCCCTTGCTGCCCTTAACTCCAGCCAGGCCCCCATAGCAACCAACCAGAAAAACAAGACAGTATTAAGCCTCAAGAGTCCTGGATGAGGGCAGGAAGTGCTTCAGCAGGAGAGCACCTGCTCAAGGTCCAGGTTTGACCCCAGCGCTGAACCCCAAAAAGGAGCCTTGGATATCAATAAGAAAGAAATCCCAACTTAAAACAGGCAGAGAATATGAACAGGCAATACTTCACGGAAAATATTCAGAGAGCCAACATGCATGTGAAAGCGCCCAAACCATCAGCCACCTAGGAAACTGCCCCCATGAGGAGATGCCACGTGCAAATGGCACGGCTCTAAAATGCAGGAAAACTGAAGCCCTCCCCTCGTACACAACTAGTGAGGATGAAAAACGGTGCCACCACTGTGGAAGTCGGGCAACTCCTTAAAAGGGCAAACAGAGCTGCCACATGACCCAGCAATTCCCCTCCCGGACACAGGCCCAAGAGAAGGAACACATGTCTATAAAGACCTCATACGTGAACATTCACTGCGGCGTCATTCAGAGCAGCCAAGAAGCAGAAACGCCCAGATATCAGTCAACCAGTGAATGGATAAACGCATGCACATCTACATGACGTATGTTCACTTTCTGAGAAAATCAGCTAATAAAGAGAAAAGATGTATAAGGTTCATGATTTAGAGGTTCCAGTCCATGACCAGGTGGCCCTGTTATTTGGGGCCTGTGGGGAGACAGCACATCATGGCAGAACCGAGCAGTACTCACCGCCTAGGAGGGAGCCAGGGTCCTGATACCCCCATGAGGGCACACTCCCAGTGTCCAGGAGACCTCCCACGAGGCTCCACCTCTGAAAGCTTCCACCGCCTCCCAGCAGTGCCACCTGGAGACCAAGCCTTTGACATATGGCCTTTGGGGAACCCAAACCACAGTGCAAAGGACTATTATTTGAACAAGAAAAAAAGAGTGTGTGCCATAACAAGGACAAGCCTCGAAAACATCCAGGCGATGATGACAGGATTCCATCCACAAGAAAGTCCACAGGCAGATCCATGGAGACAGAAAGTAGATCCTGGCTGCCCAGCACTGGGGAAGGGGCAGGGACGGGGAGTACTGCTAAGGCACGTGGTTTCTCCCTGAGGTGATAAAAATGTTAACTGCACATTCTGCAAACACACTAACAACCACTGAGTCATATGCCTTACTGGGGAATTGCACGGTATGCGGACTATAGCTCACTAAAGATGTTCCTAAGGGGCTGGGGCTGTAGCTCAGTTCATAGAGCGTTTGCCTTGCATGTGTGGGGCACTGGGTTTGATCCTCAGAACCACATAAAAACAAATAAATAAAATAAAGGTATTGTGTCCACCTACAACTAAAAAAAAAAAAAAAAAAAAAAAAAATTAGAAAAAAGAACTTTCTAGGCCTGGGGTTGTAGTTCAGCAGTACGGCGCTTGCCTAGCACCTGTGAGGCCCTGGGTCCAATCCTTGGCACCACATAAAGATAGATAGATAGATAGATAGATAGATAAAGGTACTGTGTCCATCTACAACTAAAAAGATATTTTTTAAAATATTTATTTATTTGCTTTAGCTGTACACAATGTGTTTATTTTTACGTGGTGCTGAGGATCGAACCCAGGCCCCACACTTGCCAGGCGAGCGCTCTACCACTGAGCCACAACCCCAGCCCCAAAAAGATATTTTTTTAAAAAAGATGTTTCTAGATGTCTGGGATAAGGAATTTTCAGCCAGAGCTTGAACCTACGGCCTTCCACATGCTAAGCACACATGACCACTAAGCTATGTCACCAGCCCCCAAAAACAGGAATGTTTAAAATGAAGTCCACAGCCCACCCGCCTTCTCTGGAGGGGTGGAAACAGAGGCCCTTAGTAGTAGGAGTGGTGATGACAACAGGCCCTGGCATGCAGCCTGTGTATCAGACCAGAGGCAAGTAAACGGCCCTGGACAGAGAAGGAGCAGTCTGACTCTAGACAGGGCTGGCCCCTAGATGGAACAATGGTGCAGAGCACCGGGGCCCTCCCAGCAACCTCCCCGTCCTCGCTACACTAACCACAAACCTCCCGAAGGACTCGTATAAGTAGACATGTTGCTCAGTTGGATTTTGGTTTGGGTTGCTAAGTGGTAAGGGCTTTAGGCTGGCATAGGAAAACCAAACCCACTCATGAAGATGCCATAACCCAGAGATGTCAACGGCACCCTCACACGGGGACCTTGAGCACACACAGGAGCTCAGGGAACATGCCACCTTCACCAAGCAAGAGACAGGGCTGGAGGTGGTCCTACAGCCGGGCGTCACCTGGAGAGCTTCTCCAGAGCACAGCCCGGCCTTCTCTAAACTGCCCACAGCTCTCGAGCCAGTTACACGACTCCTGGGCTCTGTCCCTAAGGAATCACCTACATGCAAACAGACACTCATGCATATAGATGGTAACGGAAGCATCGTTTACAGTTTAAAAAGATGTGACCTAAATGTCTAGTGACAGGGAACTGATTAAATTAGGCACATACTCACACTTGTGGCTGTAGCAAATGCTTACAACCTCATGTTGCACTGGCGTCCATTCTGAATGCAAGCTGGACTTCCTTAGGCCAGCAGGGCTGTTGCCCCAGGCAGTTTCCAGTTCTCTGCCTCCCTACAGCTCCTTGAAGTGTCCATCCAGATCTCTGCCTTATACAACCACCTCCAGTGACCACCTTCCTACAGGACAGCAGCCTGAAGCCTCCCTCACGAGCCCCACAGACCCCACACCCTGCATGGACTGTGTAGACCTTCCCCAGTGACCACCTCTCAGTCACAAAGTGACCCACGGAACTCTTTCCTGCTCATTCTAGACCCACCAACTAAAACACTGGACCCCGATGAAGGCATTGAACCCAGGTCACCCATGTCACTTTCTCCCCTTCTCCCTGTGTCACTATTACACACACACACACACACACACACACACACACACACAGGACCTTTAGGTAATAAAATCTCATGTCTACCTGGTGTCCCTCCTCAATAATGGAGGGGTGCTCTCTATTTTAAAGATCCTAAATTAAAACAGCTACCAACAGGAGATCTAAGTGTTTAAAGGAAAACAAATATTTTGGAGACCCAAAATGTTTAAAGGAAATCTTTGGTCTTTCAAAGTCTACAGCTGAGCAAAACAAAGTGCAACTAGTCTGCACCTCCTGAAGCCAGCTCCCACACCACCCCAAGAGCCCTGATGGTCTGTTAGTCACTTCACAAGGCCTAATTACACCGGTTTTCCCTTCAATACATTGATCCCATGGCCAATGTTGCATGGCATTTAATTAAAGGAAAGACTACTGCTACTTCATGTTAAAAATCTAAATCCCTTCAAACAAATTGGAAGCTACAGGCTGACATTTTTCCTTTCCAACAGGAACCATTGAAGACAGGCCCAGAGCCTCGACAATTTCAACATTATTTAAAATATACTGCACTTGTACACCTTTCGCTTGGGGAGCAGAGAGCATGAGAGTGGCCACGCACACCCAGGATCAAGCAAACCCCAAAGTTAGCAGTCCACTAACGGCACCAGCAAAGCGCTCCAGTCCCTAAGAGGCAGGGTCCAGGAGAGAGTGGCTGTGGCAAGCACGTGCGCTCAGCAGCCAGGACTCCTCTAGGATAGATCTCACGATGGGCACTAGGACCCTGGGGCCGTCACCACCCCTTTCACCAGCTCTCCTGCATCTGCTGCTCCAGGTTCCCCCCACACCATGTCCCCAGGAGAGGCCCCCAGACCAGGAACCTGAGGAAGTACAGAGAGGACAGGGGCCGTCCCCAGCTGCGCCTGCGTTCCTCCCATTGCCATACATGACTGGGAGCTAGAAACTGAGTGGCCAGAGAGTCTTGGGCATCATCAGCTCAATCAACGTTGGGTAAGCGCCGAGGCGCTGACCAAAGGTATGATCAAAGGCAAAGCCGCACAGTCCCACAGCCCCCGCGTGCTTCGCAGGTAACACACTGAGCGAAGCTCAGCTGGCAATGAAGGCCCTGGGATGCCAAGGACCCACCAGACTCCACCTGCTGGCCTGGCCCATAACCCACACACAGTCAGGCTCTCAGGGTGCTTTCACCTAGAACCTCATCTGTCCTTGGTCCCCACTCAGCGCACAGTGCTGATCCTGCCATGGCGCCTGGGCCGCACCCACACCACCCTCACCCCGCGCTGGAGCAACCTTTCTCTCCCTCCCTTCTCTGGGGAACCCTATGCCTTCTGCACACTTCCGTGTGTACCAGCGTCAGCTGTACTTGTCTCCAGGCCCACCTGTGTCTGATCACAAGCTCCACAAGGACACGGACTGTGTCTGGCCCGCCCCGAAGCCTAATTCCCGGCATTATCACCACAGCACAAGGTGCTGAGGAAAGTTTGCTACTCGGAATATCAAAAGGTGAGCAAGACTCGAGATGCTGTGCCCGTCCATGAGGGCTAAGAACGAGGGTTCTGGGAAGGTGGCCATCCCACCCGCAGCACACACAGGCAGGGCCACGCCGCACGCTCTTCGAAGCAGCACTGCGGGGCACGGTGCTCAGGCCAGCACTTGCACCATCGCCCTGCACTCGGGCTGTGTGCAGGCACACCCAGGGCTCGAGACAGCCTGAGGATGACAAGGCTTCCTGGTGGCACTGAGAACACAGGAAGTGGGCGGAGAGACACAGACTGGCAAGGACAGAGTACTAACTCCTGCTGCTGTCACTGCCAACAGCTAGAGCAGTGCCATCCGCTCTGTCGCCGGCACTATTTCAGCATGTGCTTGAATAGTCACTGCTCCTGATGTCCAGCAGATGCTAACAACAAACACGCCAAAATCAGCAGGTTCCCACATCCAGACAGACAGAAGGATGAGCAGGTCCTAGGAGCTGAATTATGACGGGCACTGAACACCAGGAATCTGCCCTCTGTCCTAGAAGGCACAGGAGCTTTTCAAGCAGAGGGAAAAGCAGTATTTCAGCGTGACTTACCTCCTGCTGGGGCAGGGAAGGCATCACAGGGGAGAGGGAAATAAGGAGACTGGCAGGAAAGCTGCTTCCTGGTCGGGGCAGAGATGGTGCAGGTATGATCAAGAACAGGCCGCAGGCAGAAGGGAAGATCGCAGGGGCCAACACAGAGGCACCAAAAAAAGACAAGAACAGAGAGGCCTGCATAGTGACTAGACATGGGGACAAAGAGAGACATGATTTGACAATGATCTCCCAAGTTTTATCCTGGGTAAGAGAGATCAGTGACATCTCTGATTCAAGAGGAAGTCAGAAGACGGGCAGTTTAGTGCAAGAGGAGAGAAATGGCAGAGGACGGACAAGAGGAAGGCCTGTGGACAACTACCAATGCCAGAGAGCAGCCTGGGCACAGGGCTGGTTTCCACAGGGGGGTGTTGCCCTGAAGGGCAGCTCCCATCTGCTGTATACACAAGGGAAAGAGACCGAGCAGCCTGACTCTCAGCTGAAGCCCATGATCCTTCTACCATACCTGACCTGGAGAGCTGAGGGACGAGGCAGAGGGCCCCTCCAGAAGACATGCAGCCTGGGGGCTGAGTGCAGGAGTGTGCAACACAGAGGACTCCAAAACAAAGGAAAGCAGATTTTTAAAGAGAAGTTGAGAAACTGACTTTGGCAAACACAGGTATGAAGGCGGAAAAGTGGACCAGTCACAGGACACACCGGGAGGCCACTGGAGTCCACGGAGGAAGACCTTCCAAGATGTGCTGGTGCAGAATGCTCAAGGGCAAACACAGCAACTGAGAAAAGCTACCCACAGGCAGAGAAGGGACAGCACATCTTCTAGAATGGCCTTCTTACCCATGCAGAGCCCAGACACCCTGGGCACCAGTGCACTCCCAGCTAGGTCTCCCTGGCCTGGCCCAAGGCCTGTCTCCAGGGAGTGCTCAGCATGTCTGCTCAATCAGTGACCCTCTGGAATAAGAGTTTCCTCATTTATAAAACAAGAGGCTCAACTACCTGCTTGGCTCCCATTCAGCTCGAGTGCAGCTGAGCAAATGCAATACACTTGGGGGCCTCCAAAAGACCTTGTTTCCGCAAAGTAAAGCGTAAAACCCAGATTTGTGGGAAATGGCACAGCACAGTTATGTGTCTTACTCCATCCTTCAAAGCAGCTGCAGGTAAAACCCTAAAACTCTCAGGGGGATCCTCTGATCCTGGCTGGAGGAAAAGCCTGTCAGGCAGCAGCCAACCTCTCGGGCACAGTGGGCACGGCGCAGGCAGGGCCCGAGGCCGCACTCACCAGCACCTGCACTCCACACAAGAGCACCTTTCCCACTTCTTACGCCCTCCCTCCCATGACAAGAAACAGCACACTCTGGAAGAAGGCATCTTCTTGCCCCTCTCAGCTACTTTTGACATTCCTGGGATTGTTCTCTTTTTTAAAGGTACTAGAGGTACCTTTAAAAAGTCCCTGTCCCACCACTGGCAGGTTAGAAATGTGAAGAGGGCTAGAGCAAGTGCAGAAGGGGCAGGAAAGGCTCACGGGGTGGAGAGAGAGAGACCAGAACAAGAAAGGGCAGGGATCTAGGCCAGGGCTGGGTCAGGGCATCCCTTGTAAGCCTCCACCTGTCTTCAGACACATGCCTGCTCACGGTCAGTCTTTAAGGGCCCTTCAAAGTGTTGGTGGCAACAGATAGCAGATCCCTACAGGGGAATCACAATCCCAAAGGAGCAGCTCTGGGGGTACCAGGTAATGCGCCATCACCCAGTCCAGCAGGAGTCAGTCCACCAGCGCCAGAATGGGCCTTGGTCAGCAGAGACACAGAAAGCACCAGTGACATGGAGCTCCGGGGCAGGCCCGCAGAGCATGGGGAGATGAGCAGAGCAAAGTGCTCCTCGGGAGAGCGCACACACAGCCAGGAACGGAGAGAAGGCAAGAATGAGCGTGAACAGGAGTGCAAGCAGAGCACAGAGAGGAAAGGGTGAGCATGAGATGTGGTGGGCATCAGGAGCACATCCAGAGGAACAGCCTGGGACAGGCAGGGGCCTAGCAGGGCCAGGGCCAGAGAGCAAGACCCCACCCCGCCGTGAACCCCGGAGGGTGTCTCCAGCAGCAGCCTCGCCTGGCATGACTGAGACTCAGATACCTGTAAGGGTCCCAACTACACAAAGAGAATCCTCAAAGTCTCATGACTTCTGCTGAGATTCGAAACGCTAAGTAAGGGCTCAGCATCACTAAAAAAGCACCAGAGACATGGGTACAGGTGCCAGTGCCTCCCGGGGGTCTGTGGAAAGACCGCTAAAGTTCTCAGGAGGGCCACGGGAGGGGATGGAGAATCCAAGAGCTCCGGGTGCCCTGTCTCTGTATTCCTCCTCTTGCTTTGAGCAGGACAAGCCTAGCGACAGCCAGCACAGCTCTCGACCCCCCCAGCATCCCGGGAAATAGCCGAGCACATTCAGGGCACAAGGGAAGCACAGCTGACTCCTGGACAACCCTCTGGGCTGCAGAGCTGAGTGTCACCTCTAAGAGTGAAAGAGAGGCTGAGGCGGCCTGTGCCACCCCTAGATTCCCACCACAGTGCCACACACTCTAGGACTATTCATTCAAGCAAGAGATTCCTGTCTCCAGAAAATGTCCAATGAACAAAGTGGGGGCTCTGAGATGAGCCCACCAGCTCGCTGCCACCACCTCTTACTGCCACAAGTTTTTTTTACCAGCTTCACATTTCTGACAGGAGGAGCTAAAGAATGTGCACCTGTGAGGCCTAAACCCAGCTACTGCTTCATGCTGAGCCCTGAACGCCCACCACACCTAGTCCCTCTCTCACCAACCACCACCAAGGAAGAGCTAGGGAGGCCACCAAGATGTCAGAAGCCCACTTCTAATTCTTCCCCGGCAGGCAGCTCCTCCCCTCTGAAGACAAGCTGTGGACTTCTAATCACTGCACTAAACCCCTGGGCCGTGGGCACTCAGCCTCAGCCAGACACAGCTTCTCACACTGGAGGGGGTCTCTACAGTGAGTGGGCAATAGGAGGTGTGCTGGACCTGCACAGTGGCCCAGGAGCGACACCCACCCCCACCCATCATCAGGCGGGAAGGCCTGAAATCACTGCCTGCTTGGCCCAGAGGACAGGAACTTCTCTGAGGGCAGAGCCTTTGCTGGATCCCTCCAGATGTCCACAGAAAGCACTAGAAGCACTTCTTAAACGCTTTCATTGAGACATGACTTGCATGCCATGAAGTCTGAAGTGCGCACCGGTGACATTATGACGTTCCCAGAGCTGCACAAGCACCACCGTCTAATTCCAGAACATGCTGTCACCCAGACCAGAAACCAAGTGCCTCTTAGCAGCCACTTCCCTGGCCTCCCCTGCTGTGGCAAGGCCTCGTCTACCTTCAGTTGCCCAAGATCTGCCTACTCTGTGTATTTCCTATGAACAGGAGTCACATGTCTGAAGACAGGTGGAGGCTTACAAGGGATGCCCTGACCCTGCCCTGGTTGAGCTCCCTGCCCTTTCTTTTTTAAAAAATGCAGTGCTAAGGATTGAACCCAGTGCCTCACAAGTGCTAGGCAAACACTCTCCCAGTGAGCCACAACCCCAGCCCCTGCTGCCCTTTCTTGTTCTGGTCTCTCTCTCTCCACCCCGTGAGCCTTTCCTGCCCCTTCTGCACGTGCTCCAGCCCTCTTCACATTTCTAACCTGCCAGTGGTAGGACAGGGACTTTTTAAAGGTACCTCTACCGTCAGAGAACAATCCCAGGTGAGGACACACCTTTGCATATTTCTTGGGTCCAGTACTGAGAATGCAACTCCTGCAACAGTGGCAGCCCGGGGTTCCACTGTTGTGGGGCTCTGTCACTGTTTCCCAGTGATGGCAGCCCTCCCACTCCATGGTGAGGTGTGAGGCACCCTCACCACTGCCTGTGGTGTCTTCTCTGCTTTACTGCAGCCATCCTCCGGGGCAACAGGTATGTGCGTTTAAATGGGATAACAGTTATTTCCAAAAATGTTGGGGCCAGTTTTATCCCATCTCAAAACAGTTCTGCACGTGTGCTTGCCCGTAAGAATTTCTCAAGCACACAAGCACACAAGCACGCAAGCAAAGGCACACCCTACACACCCAGTCAGCATGCCGGCTTCAATTCAGAACATCGAGACCTTGGCAATGCCAACGGACAAGAAGCTCCACAGTGTACCCAAAGGTGCCCACCCCGTGACCCCTGCTTGATCAGCACAAAGCTGGCCTCCTCGGGGGACAGAGGCACAGCAGGCAGGGGCCCTCCTAAGCCCTCCTCATCATCGCACTCACCTCCCCACACTCCTCTGCCTTGATTCATCTCTGGCCATTGGTCAGGGAGATGGAGGCCTGCCAAAGAGGTCAGGGAATGAGCCCACCATGTGTCATGCCCTCTACAGCTAGCTCCAGGGGGGCAACCTCCTCCAGATGTTCCCCAGACAACACCCACAGCTACAGCACTTACCCGTGTTCATCTAAACCAACCAGCTAAACATGTGATTAACAAGAATAACTTTGATGAAGACAAAAGGCCATGTTTAGCAATCCGTGGACACATGGCACAGAGACAGTACTCCTGACCAAATGAGAGACACTATGGTCCAAGAGGCAACTACAGAGCCTGGCAGAATTGGCACCTGTACACAGCACTTCTTTTTATCTCTGCAAGTCTTTTATGAGGAAGTTGAAGCCACCCAAAAAAAGTTGCAAAGCCAATCCAAGATGGCTCCAGGATGAGTGACACTCACTGCTGGTTTTCTCTCTGCCTGCCACCACTGCCCAGACTCTCCCATCAATCCTCACAGGCTGGGATGAGGGTAAGAAGGTGGCTGAATTTGGGCCAACTGTCTATCTAAAGACAGATGACCTGACCAGGTCATACTCTAACAGAAGTGACAGAGACTGTGTCTTAGACACATCAGGCTTGGTAATGACAGAAAGTATGTGGCAGCTGTCTAAGCAGTGATGGGACATAAGGCCATAGGCCCCAGCAGCAGGGGAGCAGGCCCACTGATTCCACAAGTCAGCTCTAGAATTCCAGAGGATAGTGACCAACATCAGTGTGTCCAGAGGAGAAAGAATGCAGATAAAGGGACTTGATATCAGGCCCAGCTGCCTGCAAAGTAGGGTGACAGAGCACCAACAGCACAATCTGCCATCTGGATACCCACCACACGAAAAGAAAATCCTCTCTAGTGGCCAGAGCCAGGCCAGCAGGGACAACTGCAGGCAGACAGCATCTCCAGAGAAAAAAAAAAATTTTCACTGTTGAGTAATCAGAGCTACAACCAGGTCTTCTGCCCACAGCACTCCATAACCCACATCATTTGGTCCTCATAGACATCTGTGAGAGGGCCCACCCAACCAACCCACAGGTGAGTGTAAGGAAGGTGCCCAGCAAATGTGCCCACTGGACAGAGAAGGTTGAGAGCAAGAATGGAGCGCAAGCCAGGCACGGTGGCTCAGGAGGCTGAGACAGGCGGATCGAGAGTTCTAAGCCAGGCTCAGCAATGGCAAGGCACTAAGCAACTCAGTGAGAGTCCCTGCCTCTAAGTAAAATACAAAATATGGCTGGGGGTGTGGCTCAGTAGTCACATGCCCCTGAGTTCAATCCTCAGTACCAAAAAAAAAAAAAGAATGGGGGCAAGGTGAGGCTGTACTGTCAGCATCCCACAATCCCACAAGGTCCCTCCCAACAATGCAGAGTCCCAGGAGCTGGAGCCACCCAGTGAGGGTCTGGCAGTCTGAAAGGAGTGTGCTGGACCTTACTGTGGGCTGACACACACAGAAGAAACACCAAAGGGAGACCACGAACTGCTCAGCCCTGCAACCCTGTGTGAACGTGGCACTACTCAGAGCAGCACGTCATGATGCAGTCAGAACTGTGACCATATTTATGACTATTTGCAGCAAAAATAGTATGCAATAAAAAGTAATACACAGTAACAGCATAAATATTGCCACACAGCTTCAGCAGGGCCAACCAAAAGCCTCCTTCCTGAGAAAGGCAATAAACATTTGTAACAGAGAGCCCAGCTGGGTTTGTCTGAGATGCTGACAGAGGCTGTGAGCTGGTGGGCAGAACCCTGCTGCCCTGAGTCTCCCCTCAGCTCAGAGAACCCTGCTGTCCACTCTGAAGTAGCTGCCTTGATGAGCCATCACTTAAGATTCACACGCAACCTGCTGTAAAAACTCACCGCAGTTAGTCACAGACCAATTTATCAGCCTAGAACCCACTCCAGCTGGCTCTGCATGCAGCCCTCCTCCGCCAGCCCTCCAGCCCCATTCTCCAGGCCCCTGACAGAAGCTCCTGGCATGAGGTTTCGTGTGCAGGGCCAGAGACAGACTCTAGGTTCCACCAGAGCACTTCAGATCTCCTGCACCCCTCCACTCTTCTGTGAGCTGCACGTAACAGCAGAACTGAATGCAAATGTGTCCACACCACTCTCAATGAGGAAAACATGCCACTGCAACGCCATTCTCCAGGTAACAGATTTGATCACTCTCCCAAACAGTTGCTAGTCTATTTGGATGGAATGTCACCCAGAAGGAATGTGTACTACTCAGGAAGTACTTGGGGACCCCCTTGGGTGTTGAGTATAGGGACCCACCACACACACACACTGTCCCCCCTGCTCTGACCCTCCCCACCTACCCCTTATAGCATTTGACTATTTTGGTAGATGCCATCAGACTGGCCCTCTAGCTACTTTTCAGTAGTTTTATAATATAAACACCCATCTGGAACTGCAGCTTTTTTCCTTTCAAACCCCATCTTCTCTCTTAGAATGAATGGGGCTCCTGCCTCTGAACTAAGAAGCACCAAGCCTGGCAGCTGTAACAAAAGACTCAAAAGTTCTAACTGAGGAAAAGACAGATCTTGGACACTATCAGAAAACCTGCAAGCATGACCTAAGATCAAGAGAAAAAATCCCCCTGTAGCCATGGACACCTGGGGCAGGCAGAGGACAAGGACAAGGGAGCATAAAGAAAGTGCACTGGGGAAAGTGACAAGATGAATCAAGCCAGCCTCAGTACCGTGGGACCCACCGGATATGCCCACCAGAGCCCAACAAGCAAGTGACACTGTCATCTCTTCTCCAGTGCCCCTTACATGTGTCAACCAAAGCAGCAAAGGAAAGCCACAGAACATGCAAATGCCTCCAGGCCAGGACACCCAACCCAGGGTCTTCAAAATTGAGAAAGGCATCACTACAGGAAAGGCTTCCTCAAGTGCCAAGTCCTTAGCACAGTCCCGTTAGCCCAAGACCACGCGAGCCACTGGCTGCCCAGAAGGCCCAGCCGCCAAGGTCCAGTCTACACTGAGGGCAGAGCCCACCTCAGGCCCCCTGCCAGCCCATGTTCTGAAGATAGCAGGTGCTCAGGGGGCGGGGGCTGGAATGCATCCTAAAGTACAGAAGGGCGAAAATGACATGATGTCTGGGATTTGCTTTGAAATAATCCAACAAAGAAAAGGGAAAAGAAAAAAGGAGCAGATGAGACGACCGTGGTGCATCCTGATAACTGTGAATCCCAGGGACAGGTGACCTGGCTTCACTGCACTGTTCTCCCAGCCTTGGGGAGTGTGTGTGTGTGTGTGTGTGCGTGTGTGTGAAATTCTTCTTGGCAGTTTTTTAAAGCATCAGAGAAGGTAAAGGTGGCACGGATCAGATGATGACTAACACACTCCCATTCCAGAAAACTCTCTTCAGAGAAGCAGAGCTTCCCTTTCTAGGTGAGGAGCTGCTCCCCCTCACACCTAAAACCCAGGGACCCTGGACTGTCTCCTGGGACCTCCACATTTCCTGCAGGCGGCCATGCAAAGAGCAAGCACTCAGGCAAGTAAGCCGTGGCACCGCGCCCAAGGCACATGGCATACCAACCCGTGGGCGAGCCCTGCCCAACGCACCGCTCACTGCAGAACAATCCCAACAGCTATGCCCATTAACCTCGTTGTTTAAAAACCACATCATGCCACATGTGTGCTGCTGAGAGAGAGGAGCAACAGGAAAGGAAGGGGGGCTCCCAGCACATGGCTGCCTCCAGATTCACTGACCATCGCCTCTGTTCTGCCTGCCCACGGCACTGATGGCAGGATATCCCCTCCTCGTCCCAGACAGCGGAGGTCTAAAAGCATCTCAGCCTCTCAAGACAGATGTCCCCCCAGCCCAGCACCCCAGCCCTTGCACAGGCCTGGCGGGGACTGCTCCAGCAGGCCACTGCCTGCAGAGAACTGCGGTGAGCAGCACAGTCCCCCCGAGACGTCACGACGCCACTTCCTTCCCGAGAGCAGGCGGCCAACGCAAACAAGAGCGCCGCCTCCGAGGTCCCCAGCCTGCAACTACTACATGATCATCATTCTATCACTTTCAAATAAAAGAGCCTAATATTTTGAGCATAATGATTTTAAGGAGCTCAACAATTTCTTTGCATGCATTATTCATTTTGTGACACAAAACTGTTATTTCACTGAGATTACTGTAAATCGCTACATGAAGAGCTGGCTTGCATGAACAATTAAATGATAGATATGATAAACTAGATTTATAAGCTTTATGTTCCTATAACATAAATTCCTTGAATGATTTAACTCAACAGAGCTAGAAAATTCTTTCCAGATGCCAGGTCCATGGATCTGCAGCTCCCCCATCAGTATTTCACAAAAACTTACTAAAGACTGAAAGGAAAAATATTTAATAAAAGGTTTAATATCACTATGGTAACCAGTGCAACTTGTTTCAAAAATGAATAATAGCTCTGTTAGGTGCTTCATTAAAATTTTTCCAACCAAATACTGCCCTTAATCTTCTCAATGGAACAAAAGGCTTATTCAGAATACATGTACAGGCTGAAAATAACGTCAGATACAACCGTGTGTCTGCACAGATGTCCTTAAGTCTGAAGCACAGAGAAAGATGGAATCTAATCGGCTAAGATGAGAGAAAATTGAGTATTTACCCGGAAGCAATTAATTAAAAACCTCAATACCTCATTGTTAGGTTCTTTTCTCCGCTAATCAACAAATTAAGGATGCTCCTCATTTCAGCAAAATGACTCCTGGCACAGGTAACCACCGCAGATGGTGAGGAATCAAAGACTGGAACCCTAGAGACGGCGCCCGTCAGACAGCAGCTCCAGGCTTCAGGCCCAGAGCTCCAGAACTGCAGCACACCCAGAGCTGAGACCTGGAAGCAGGAAGGGACCTTCCAGAGCAGCTGGGCCAGGCTCCCCGGGATGGGGGGAGCACGCAGCACCTCCAACCCTAACTGCTCCCATCACCCACCCTTCCCTCAGGAGCCACATAAGGGACACAAGCTTGCAGAACTTCTCAGACTCGATGCAGCCACACCATGCTCAGGCCATCAAGTGCCACAATGCCCAGGAGAGGATGCAGAGGCTCTGCTGTGAGCAGGCGTGGGTACTCCACGCACAGAAACACCAGCCGGGCCCAGCCCTGTGCTGGCACAACAGAGCTGCTCGGGCAAGCCAGCAGTGTGTGTAGCAGGCAAAGGACTGCCCAGACACTTCAAGGAGAGACTACTGCCACAACTAAGCTTATCAACTTCTGCAGCTCGGGGAGTGAGGAGAGGGAAGCTGCCAGCTGCCAGCTGCTCCATGGTCTACACTGCCTGCCATCAAGCATGCCGGTGAGCAGTGCTGATGCGGATCCAGGCAGTGAGGCCTGCGCAGGGGTGCTTCTCAGCAGCACTCTTGTTCAGAAGACCAAAATGGCTGAAGCAGGAAACTGCTGGGACCTGGGAGCCCAGTCCCGTGTCCACCACACCTTCCCCACAAGTCCAGGCCAGCAAGGCTGACCGGCCAACCCAGCCCATGCCTGTAGTCATTTGCAAGTGACAACCGAAAAGGAGACTGTGTGAGTCCACATCAGACTGAACAACCCCACAGACATCTGGCCGGAGATTTGCTGATACAGGCCCACGTGTTTTCTGGCCCCAACAACGTGTGGATGGCATGGTAAACAGAAAGCAGCTGTCCTAACTGATTACATGAGGACACAGGATGCTGTTGGTGCCGCCCACGGTGGTGCTCTTCTCACAGGTGCAGTGGCTACAAATGACATGCACTTCACCTTCATAATAAAGCAGCCTGCCCTCAGCATCCCAGAGGGTGCCATGCTGTCCCGTCGGCCTCTCTCCACTGCCCGTTTACCCTCAGAAAGATGACAAATACCCCAGAGGCCCTAAGAGCCACGCCGGACCAAATGATTCCTGCCCCCCTCCCCAGCTGACATCACCCGCAGTGTACCTGATGCACAGGCTCTTCTGTGCGCAGATCACAACGGGGCACCGTAGTGGCTCCATGCCAGCAGACATCAACACGGGAAGCAGCTGTGCAACAAAGCCTGGGTCTCTCCACCTCCCGGCATCCGGGACCCCAGCCTGGAGAGCTCCTGGGAAAGTGGCACTGTGCTTCTAGCTGTTCATTTCTACAAGGATGTCGCTGCTCTTATAACAACACACACAATGGCAACTGCAGCCACAGGGGAGAGCTGACATGCCCTGTGCCCAGCACAGTATGAGTGCCACCCTGACAGCTTTCACTGTGCACTGGCACACTAAAGGCTCCCAGCGCAAGAGGCAATGGGGCGTCTTATCCCCACATGACAGAAGAGGATACCAAGACACAAAGAAATCAACAGTGTTGGCCCCACCATCCCCACTGGGAAGTAGCAGAATGGACTCAGCAGCTGCCCTTGGTCACCACCCTACAACAGACATTTCATAGAGGAAACCAAAGCTTAGAGAAGTAAAGAGCTGGCTAGAAACTGCAGAGCCAGGATCACAGAGGTTTTTAAATCCAAGGCACCAGACTTGAACATGTGGACATAAATGCATTTCCCACCAACTGCCTCGGTAAACACAGCAGGAGTCACCAATCCCATTCCCACTGCCTCTGCATTATCATGTGGCCTAGACAGACATCCATCATCCAGCTGCACACCATCATCAACCTTCCCAGACCTAATCCTGCAGAGGCGCCCAGCCCCCCTTCCCACACCCATCTACCAAGGCTGCCCACTGGGTATGGCTGTACAGTCTGTGCACTGCGAAAGGGCAGCTGAGAACTTCCTTCAGTGCAGCCATCTTTACACTGTGGTAGGAGTTTGTGCAGCACAGGTCACAAGTTTGTCAAAACCCATATAACTGAGTTTTGTGTTGCACACCTGTGTGTTTCATAGGGTAAATCTCACCTCCCCAAAAAAATCAAATCTAGTTAATGACATGCACACTTAAGTGCTTAGTGATGAACTGATGTCCATAATTCTGAAATGCAGTCAAAAAATCAAAAAAATAAAATGGACTGATAGTTGGTTAGAGAAGTACAGATGGAGAAAGACAAAACTTACTCTATATGGGGGCCTGCACTGACAAGTCTCTCAACTTCTTTCTCAGTCTAAAATATTTCAAAACTAGCATTCAATAAATGATAAAAGTAAATCACAAGTCTTGGATCCCACAGAGGCCTAAATCCAGTGACCAGTCCACACTTGGATTTTGGCCAATGAAACCACACTGTAGTGGTCCCTACCACCAAGTGGCCAAGGACAAGGAGCTTGGAGTTCATGTCTGTGTTGGTTGTTCATGCCTTTGCCTGGAAATGCAAAGCTGGTGGCACATGCTTTAAATCAGGGAAGAGTTTTAACAGTCACAGTGAAAACATCTGTACTTGAACATCTGTAACTTGCCCACATTTTTTCCCTCAAAGTTCTAGATTATGAAAGTCCAAGATTTGAGATTGAGGTCCCAGCAGGTTCAGTGTCTAAAGAGACCCTCTTGCCACATCTCACCTGTCAGAAGGCAGGGAAGGGCTCCTTGTCCTTGGTTACTTGGTGGAATCCAAGACTTGTGATTTACTTTTAGCATTTTATTGTGAAATACTTCAAAAGGGACAAATGCCATGCCCTCCCACAATGGAAGAACAGAAGGGAGAAAACCTGCTCTCTTGAGCCCTTTTGTAAGGCCCCAATTCCACCCCTGGGGGCTCCCTCTTATCAGCTGCATCCTAGAAGCCCTGCCTCTTAACACTACCACATGGCACGAGTTCCAGTGCGTGAATGCTGGGGTCATTCAGACTACAGCAATCCCACCAAGTGTGCCCCTTTCCTCCACTCATCTGCCAAGAGACACTTGGGTTATTCCACGTCCCAGCTGTGGTGCACGATGCTGCAATGAACATGGGGGTGCAGGTGTATACAGGGGTGCTCCTTTCATTTCCTTTGGATATACACTCAAGAGGAAAGACAGATAGATCAAATGGTAGTCCTGGGCTGAGGTTGTGGCTCAGCGGTAGAGCGCTCACCTAGCACGTGCACGGCCCAGGTTCAGTCCTAAGCACCACATAAACATAAATGCATTGCATTGTGTACAACTAAAGCAAATAAATAAATATTTTTTTAAAATAGCAGTCCTATTTTCAATCTGGTTTTGATTTTGTTTTGCTTCTTTGTACTGAGGATTAAACCCAGAGGCACTTTACCACTTAGCCACATCCCCTGTCCTTTTCTTTATTTAAATTTTTTTTGAAACAGGGTCTCACTAAGTTGCTAAGGGTCTTGCTAAATTGCTGAGACTAGCTTCAAACTTGCAATCCTCCTGCCTCGGCCTCTTGACTCACTGGTATCAGGAACACTGGTATTAGAAATACCATACTGTTTCTCACAGTGGCTGTTGTCAACCGACATTCCTACCAACAGTACCAAAGTTCCTTTTTCTCTACAGCCTCACCAATACTATTATCTTTTGTCTTTTTGATAAAAGCCATTCTGTGTGAGATGATATCTCATTGTGGTTTTCTTTGCATTCCTCTGGTGATTAGTATTTTAGTCAGCTTTTCCACTGCTGTGACCAAAAGACCTGGCAAGAACAATTAGAGGAGGAAAAGCTTAAAGCTTATTCCAGGGCTCACAGTTTCAGAGGTCTCAGTCCACAAACGGCCAGCTCCATTCTTCAGGACCCAAGATGAGGCAGAACATCAGGGCGGAAGAGTGTGGTGGAGGAAAGCAGCTGGGAAGGTGGTATAGGAAGCCAACAGCTCCCCTCATCATGGACAAATTATAAACCCAAAAGGCTCACCTCCAACGACCCAGCTCCTCCAAACACCCCACCTGCCTATAGTCACCACCCAGTTAATCCCTATCAAGGGATTAATACGCTGGTTGGGTTAAGGCTTTCATAACCAGTATTTATACTTCCTTGCATTGCCTCACACATGATCTTTTGGGAGACACCTCATCTAAACCATAACAATTAGTGATCTGAACACCTTTCCTTGACTTTTGTATGTCTGCTTTGAACAAATGTCCATTCAGGTTGTTTGCTCATTTTTTAACTGGATTACTTAGATTATTGGGTTCTGGGTTTTTTTCTTTTTTGCTACTGAGTTGAGTTCTTCATATATTTTAAATATATGGATTGCAAATATTTTCTCTCATTCTGTCAGTTGTCTCTTCACTTTGTGGATGAACTCCATAGATTTTTAATTTGATGCAATTAGATCTTTTTTGCTTTTGTTTGTACCTCTGGGTCATAACCAAAAAACCACTGCCCAAATCAATGTCAAGAAGCTTTTTTCGGGGCTGGGGTTATGGCTCAGAGGTAGAGCGCTCGCTTAGCCCATGTGTGGCCCGGTTCGGATCCTCAGCACCACATAAAAATAAATGCATTGTGTACAACTAAAGCAAGTAAATAAATATTTTTTTTAAAAAAGAAGCTTTTTTCATGTTTTCTTCCAGCAGTTTTACAGTTCTATGTCTCATACTCAAGTCTATAATAGATTCTAAGTTTAAGTTTTATTTGGTGTGAAATATTCTCTGTTGTGTGTTATTTGGCACCCTTGTCAAAGATTGGTTGACCATAAATGCATAGATTATCTCTGAGCTCTCTATTCTATTCTCTTGGTCTCTATGTCTGTTCTGATGCCAGTGCCATATTGTTTTGATCACAGCAGCTTCATAATACATTTTGAAATAAAGAATTGTGATACCCCCAGCTTTATTCTTCTTGCCCACTACTTTGGTCATTCAGGTCTTTTGCAGTTCCATGTGATTTTTAATATTTTATTTCCATAAAAATTGTCATCGGAACTTCATTAGGGATTCCACTGAATCTCTAGATCACTTTAGGTAGTATGGTCATTTTAACAATATTAGTTTTCGGGCTGGGATTGTGGCTCAGTGGTAGAGCACTCGCCTACCACGTGCGCGGCCCAGGTTCGATCCTCAGCACCACGTACAAATAAACCCATTTAAACCCACTGTGTACAACTAAAGCAAAATAAAATATTTAAAAAAAAAACAATATTAGTTTTCTCAATCCATTAACACGAATGCCTTTCCATTTGTGTATTCGTCAACATCTTTCATCAATGTGTATAGTTTTCAGTGTTTGAATCTTTCACCTCCTTGGTTAAATTCACATGTTTCAACTTTTTTTTGTTGTTGTTGTTCTGTAAACAGGTCTTTCTTAATTTCTTTTTCAGATAGGGCAGGTAGTGTATAGAACTGCAAGTAAGTTTTGCATACTAGGCTTTTGTCTTCACTTTGCAAATTTACTGAATTTGTTCATTGGTCCTAATGGATTTTTGGTAGAGTCTTGTTATGATTTTGATCTTGACTGTCCCCCAAAGCTCATGTGTTGAAGGCTCAGTCCCCACCAGTTGCTGCTATTGGGAAGAGATGGAACCTTTAGGAGGTGGGCCTAACAGAAGGAAGTTAGGTCACTAGGGTGTGTCTAGACCCCTAGTGATGCTGGGGTTCCAGTCCCTCCTGTCTCCGCTGCCTGGCTGCAGTGGGCTGACAGCATCACACACTCCTGGACATAATGTCTTTCCTGTCACAGGCCCAAAAACAACACAGCCAAGTGACCATGCACTGAAACCTCTGACACACTAAATAAATCTTCCCTCTTTTAAGTTGTTTTCCTAAGGTGCTCTGTCACAGTGCTAGAAAGCAGACCAACAGAAATCCTCAGTTATCTACAAATGAGAGCATGTCATCTGCAAACAGAGACCATTTTACTTCTTCCTTTGATTTAGATGCTTTGCTTCTCTTTCTTACCATAATAGTTCTGGCTACGGCTTCCAGTGCTATGCTGAATAAAAGTGGTCAAAGTAGGCATCTTGTCTGGTTCCCGATCTTACAGGAAAAGCTTTCAGGTTTTCACCACTAAGTATGATGTGAGCAGTTAACTTGTCATATATAGTCATTATTTGTGTTGATATACCTCCTATACCTAATTTGTTGAGGGGTTTTTTTTTCCATGCAAAGACATATTTTGTCAAATGCTTTTTATGCATCTATTGAGATAATCCTAGAGGTTTTCTCCTTGATTCTACTAATGAGGTTTACCACATTTATTGATCTGTGAATGTTGAACCATCCTTGCTCCCACTGATGGTGGTATGTGATCAGTCTTCTACTGTGCTACTGAATTCAGTCTGCTAGTAGCCTATTGAAGATTTGCACATCTGTGTCCATCAGCAATGTTGATTTGTAACTTTCTTTTCTTGCAGTATCTTTGGCTTTTTTTTTTTTTTTTTTTAAGCAGGTGTGGTATTTCTTTGTAATGAGAATCTGGAAATGTTCCTTCCACTTCCATTATTGGAAGAATTTGAGGAGCTAAGTGTTTGGTAAAAATCACCAGCAAAGACCTGGGCTCTTCTTTGTTGGGAGGTATTTGATGACTTATTCAATCTCCTTCTCAATATAAAGGAGAGAAGTTGCATGTTAGTTCCATCTTTCCGTTTCTTGATGATTTACTTTTGGTAAGCTGTATGTTTCTAGGAATTTATTCATTTCTTCTATGTTATCCAATTTATTGGTGTACAATTATTCATACTATAATTTTATCATCTTTGGTATTTGTATGGTATGAGTTGTAATATTTCCTCATTCATTTATAATTTGGGGGGGAGGGGTACCAGGGATTTGCACCTAGGGGTGCTCAACCACTGAGCAACATCCCCAGCTCTTTTTATTTTTTGAGACAGGATCTCATTAAGTTGCTTATGGCCTACACTAAATTTATACTTTCAATTTTTCTTAGCTAATGCTTTGTTAATTTTACTGTCATGCACTTAACTGACTGTTCCTGCTGTTTTTCAAGCCTCCATCTCATTTCTCGTGCTCTCTAAGTTACTCTGTATTGTGTCTGAGATCTGGAATGCCCCACAAGTCTCATGTTGACAGCATGGTCCTCAGGGTAGCAAGGCCGGGGGGTAGGGGGGGTGGGTCTTAGGGAATGACTGGATAATGAGGGCTCTGACCTCATCAGTGGATTGATCTATTTGATGAATTAATCTACAACAGTTGAATGGACCACTAAGCAAGTGGGACCTGGCTGGAAGAAGTAGGTCACAGTGGTGTGCCCTGGAAGGGTTTATCTTCTCCCTCTCCGTTCCCTTGCCTCCTTCTCTCCTTCCTCCTCAGCTGCCATGAGCTGAGCACCTTTCCTCTGCCATGCACTTCCACAAGGATGTTCTGGCTCACCTCAGGCCCACGGCAGTGAAGCCAGACAGCCATGGAGTGACTTCTCTGAAACAATGAGCCAAAATGAAACTTTCCTCATCTAAGGTGTTCTTGTCAGATATTTTGGCCACAAGAACAAAAGGTAGATTAACACAGTTCGTCTTTCTTTTTCTAGTTCCTTGAAGAATAAAATTAGGTTGTTTGAGACCTTTCTTTTTTTTTCAATATAGACATATATGACTATAAACTGCCTTTTAGAACTGATTTGGCTGAATCATTTAAGTGTTGATAACTTGAATTTCCTTTTTCATTTTTCAAGAAATATTTTAATTTTCATTTAAAGAAGAAATCATCTTCTTTAACTCAGTGGTTGTTCAAGACAAGAATGCTATTTAATTTTCACATATTTGTAAATTTTCCTCCTATTATTGATTCCAGTTTTATAACACTGTGGTCAGAAAAGATACTTGATTTCATTCCTCTTGACCAGTTTTGTGGCCCAACATGTATGATCCACTCTGTAGAAAGTTCCATGTGCTCTTGAGAAGAATGTGTGTTCTACTGAAGGATAAAATGGTCAATGTGTCTGGTAGGTCCATTTGGTCTATAGTATTTTTCAAAGCCACAGTTTCCTTATGTTTGGTCCAGATTATCTATTCATCATTGAAAATGGAGTATTAAAGTCCTTTAATATTACTATAGTTTAGTCTATTTCTCCTTTAAGTTCTGTTAATACTTGCTTTATACATTTAAGTACTATGATGCTAGATATAAATTTACAACTATTATATCTTCTAGATAAACTGACCCCTTTATCATCACATGATGAGCTTGTTTGTCTTTTGTGATAGTTCTGCTGTAAAGTCTAATTTCTCTGACATAAGGATGGCCATCCCTGCTCTCTTCTGTTACCATTTACATGGAATACTTCTCCCCATGCCTTCACTTTTCAGCTTATACATATCCTTAAAGCTACATAAAGTGAGTCCCTACAAATAGCATACTGTGAGATTTTTTTCATCCAGTCACTATGTATTTTGATTGACAAGTTTAAGTCATTTACCTTTAAAGTAACTATTGGCAGGTAGGAACTTACTATTGACATGATTGTTTTCTAACTGCTTTGTATCATCTCCTTTGTCCCTTTCCTCCTCTCTTGCTGTCTTTTGTTGTGGCTTGGGTTTCTGTAGTAGTAGCTTTGATTCTTTTTTTTTCATATTTTGGTATTAATTAAAGGGGTTTTTTTGTGGTTACCATGAGGCTTCCATAAAATCTTACAATAATAATATTTTTTTAAGATGATAAGAACTTGTGTTTAGGCCATCACAATAAAAACTACCTGAGAGGGCTGGGGTTGTGGCTCAGTGGTAGAGCGCTCGCCTAGCACGTGCGTGGCCCGGGTTCGATCCTCAGCACCACGTAAACATAAATACATTGCATTGTGTACAACTAAAGCAAATAAATAAATATTAAAAAAAAAAAAAAAAAAAAAAAAAAAACTACCTGAGGGAAAAAAGTCTATTTGGGCTCACAATTTTGGAGATTCCAGTTCACAATCAATTGGTCCCTCTGCTTTGGGGCCTATAGCAAGGCAACACATCATGGCAGTAGCGTGTGGCAGAGCACAACTATGGTCTCATGGCCAGAGAGCCAAAGAGAGAATGAGGAAGGGGCTAGGATCCCACAATCCCCTTCAGGGTATACCTTCAATGACCTTAAGATCTCCCACCAGGCCCCACCTCTTAAAGATTCCATCATCTCCCAGTGGTGCCATAGGCTCAGGACTAAGACTTTACCATATGACTTTCTGGGTGATATTCAAGATCTAAACTACAGCACAACTTAACCTTAACTGCATATAAATACTTTATACTTTTACCTCTCATACACACAAAAACATTATAATTGATATCACAATTTATATCTCTTCATGTATGTATCCACTAACAAATTAAGGTAGCTATATTTATTTTAATTATTTTGTCTTCTAGCTTTTATGCTAGAGTTAAAAGTGATTTACACATCACCATACTCACTGTATTGGGGTCTTATGAATTTGACTATGTCTACCTTTACCAGTGAGTTACACCTTCATGTGTTTTCATGTTATCAATTAGCAAACTTTCATTTCAAGTTAAAGAACTTCCATTAGGGGGCCGGGGTTGTGGTTCAGTAGTAGAGCGCTTGCCTAGCATGCACAAGGCACTGGGTTAGAACCCCAGCACCACATAAAAATAAAGAAATAAAATAAAGGTATTGTGTCCATCTACAACTAAAAAAAAAAAGAACTTCCTTTAACATTTATTTTAAAGCAGGTCTAGCAGTGATGAACTCTCTTTGCTTTTGTCTTGGGAAGTCTTTATCACATTTTCCTCTCCGAAGGGCCACTTTGCCAGGGTATAGAATTCTTGGTTAGTAGGGGTATTTTGTTTTGTTTGTTTTGTTTTTGCTTTCAGTATTTTGAATATTGATATATCCAAATCCACCCATTCCAGACAAACAAGATTCCACTGAAAAAAATCTGCTGGTAAGGCTCATAAAGTCCCCTTGTATGTGACAAGTTACTTTTATGTTGCTGCTTTCAAAATCCTTTGTCTTTGACTTTTGATGGTTTAATTATAATGTATCTTAATGTAGACTTCTTTGGTTAACTTATTTGAGGCCCAATGGGTTCCCTGAATGAGAATGACTATTTCTCTCCACAGATTCTAAAAGTTTCCAGTGAGTATTTCTTTAAATAAGCTTTCTGCTACTTTCTCTTCTCCTTCTGAAACACACATAATATGATGGCTCACTTAATGGGTTCCATAAATCAAATATGCTTTCTTCATTCTTTATCATTCATTTTTCCCCTCTAAATGGATAATTTCAAATGACCTATGTTAAGGTTGACTGATTCTTTCTTCTGATAAATTGAGTCAGCGTTTGAGGCACTCAATTGTATTTTTAATTTCAGTCACTGCATTTTTCAGCTCCAGAATTTTATTATTTTGTTTCTCTCTCTGTTAAAGTGTTCATTTTGTTCATATATTGTTTTCTGCACTTGGTTGCCCGTGAACTCTTATAATTCATTCAACTTCCATAAAACAATGACTTTGCTTTCTTCATCAGGAAACTTATAGATCTCCATTTCTTTGGGACTGACTGCCAGAAAATTACTGTGTCCCTTAAGTAATGTAATATTTCCATTTTTGGTTTTTTCGTTTTGTTTGTTCATTTTCCTTAAGGTCTTACATTGCTATGTTTGCCTTTGAAACAACTGTCATCAAACCCCAGTCTTTTTCTTTTTTGGTATTGAGGATTGAACTCAGGAGCACTTAATCAATGAGCTACATCCCCAGCCCTTTTTTTGTATTTTATTTAGAGACAGGGTCTCACTGAGTTTCTCAGGTCCTCGCTAAGTTGCTGAGGCTGGCTTTAAATTCACGATCCCCCTGCCTCCTCCTCCTAAGCCGCTGGGATTACAGGCATGCAACACCATGCCTGGCCAAACACCAGTCTTACTGACTGACTTCATGAGAGAAAGATCTTCACCAGTCAGCCTGGCTAGGAATTCTTTGGGTCTCTCCACAACTTTTTCAATGGATGTATCCACTCCATTCCTCCTGGAGAGGAATTTCCTCTTGGGGGTTAAGTCTGAGAACTATATGCATTATCTCAATCCAGCAAAGCAAACTCAGATGCTGAGTGGCTCCCATTTATTTTCCCTAGGCCAGTGCTCAAGAGTGTTAAAAGTTAAGCTTATTTTCCTAGCCCAGCAGAGTCAACCTAGCTATCTGTATGCTCATGCAATCTGCAGCGGTTCAAGTGCTGTTTAGTGGGGGCTTGGGGGTGAGCACACAGGGTATTGGCTTCAGGGGTTAGCCAGAGGTATGTGTGGTCTCGTTGTAAGTGTCTATAAGTGATGCATCCTATCAGGTTCATAAGCAGGCCTCTAGGCAAAGTCCATGAGGCAATTAGTAGAAACTGCAGTCCTTTACCGAGTTCTATACCTCCAGTTACTGTGAGCTCCTGCCCCTTTTCCCTATTCCTAACTACCACCAGGCTGATTCTCTCATTGTTCTGGATGGGTCAAAAAAGAAGTAAGCCTCTCAACAGCATACTACATGGCTGGGGGAGCTGGGTGTTCACTACGTTATCACCTTCACTTGTGTCAGAAATTGAAAACCAAGGGGGGTCTCTCTTGGCATTTAAGCTGTGCTGCCTTGGAGGAAGGGTATCATAAGCAAAGCAAAACTGTTCTTAACCTCTTCAATGTGCCCATTCTTGATCTTTTTTGGTCCAAAGAGATGCTAAGACCTCTCTACTGAATTCCCACAAAGACACTCTTGCCTGTGGGGGTTTATCAAAATCTTAGGTGGCATTTCCTTATACCTCTGGGCCTCTCCCTGGTTTTTTTTCAGTCCAGAAGTCTGTATTCATTCTTCTGAATTGGAACTTCCACCTTGCACCTGCTCCTTTTGGCTAAGGCTGAGCCTACTACTTCTAAGGTTTGGGCTGTAGAGGGTCTAAAAACAATTTAATAAAATGCCACTAAAAAGAAAACACTAAGGGATGTGGCAGAGAGAACAAATGGAATGAAAACCCAGTTCCTCTCTGGTGAAAAGTCTTTGCACTATGGCTCACAGATGCCATGAAACAAGCACCTAAATCTGGTTAGCACACAGGCACCAATAAGCCATCATGCAGATGTTCTTTCACTGTAAGCCCACCCTCCAGAGAAACTAGACCATTCACACTCCACAGCTACCTTCACACCTTTACCTCACTACTACTTCTGAAATACTACTCTCTGGACCCTCTACCTACTCAAACCCGAACTCTCTGCTCAGCTACTACTTTCTCCTCGAAAAATCCTCCTGATCACTCCAGCTAGAACTGTCCCTGCCTCCTCTGAACACTGGCCTTTCCCAGTTTCTGGTTTGAGTCCTATCACCCCCACAACCATAAAGTTCTTGGGGTAAGAACAGATACACAAAGCACTCAGGCAAGGTAGCAAAGATCCAGTCTAGGAACGTGCTGTGGGATTCAGAGAGAGAACACTGTACTTGTATGCAAGGAGCTGGTGTTGCCTGATTTCTAGTTGCCAACCCTGAAAGGCCCTCAAGTGATCAAAGGTAGCGCAGCAATTGCCCTGACTCATCTTCGGGCCCTCCCAGGGTTGGTATGTCTAACTGTGAGGCCACCACCTACAATTCAAGCTCCTTTAAAATGGAGCCTAAGGGACTGGGGTTGTGGCTAAATTAAAATATATATTAAAAAATATATATTTATTTGTTTTAGTTGTACACAATGCGTTTATTTGTACGTGGTGCTGAGGATCGAACCCGGGCGGCGCCCGTGCTCAGCGAGCGCTCTACCGTTGAGCCACAATCCCAGCCCAAATAAATTTTTTTTTTTTAAATAAAATAAAATAAAATGGAGCCTAAGCTATGACTTCAGCCTCAGCAACTTAAGCTTCCCACAAGTATGGTCAACTGAGTTAAAAAGTCACAGGAGTGTTTTTGCACATAGCAGATGGGATGACTACCTACTCATTATATAGAAAAGTAGGACATACAACACAGAGAGATTAGCTTCCTATTAACCTGACAGTTTCAAATCATGGCCTTAGTTGAGGCTGGGCTTCCCGATCAGGAGAAATCTAGCCATCCCTCTTCTTTGACCTGTCTAAGCCCCTGGGACTCCTTCTCAGTTTGACTGGATCTCAAAACACCTGCACGCTTACTCAAGCTTACGCTTATGCTCAAGCTCCTCCTTACAAGGCTTAGCCAAGAACGGGCACAATTTGCCCTTCCCTGGCCTTATCCTTTCTCCTTCCTCAAGCCCCACAGGGTCCAATGGGAACCAAATGAAAGGAAGCAGCATTAAAGTGCTTGCTTATGACAGTCTGACCAATGAGACAGGAGATTTCCAATTACGTTAGTAGCTTGTTAGCACCAGATATCTAGAAATCAGTGAAAGTTAGAATCTATTCAGCAGAGTAAGAAGAAAAGAATTTTAAAAGTCAATCTTTTATTAAAATGAACAATATATTTTTAAGGAGAACTTAACTTTTTCCACAGATCATAAGAATTAAGAGGAACACCACAAGATTCCTCAGACAAAATGACTCCTAAGAGGCCAAAGCTCCTTCCTTCTCTGGATCTGCCCTGGTGGCCAACTGGTCTCCAGTCCAGGCCATGGTGCCCAGGCTGCCCCTTGGTGGCATGATATACTTCCAACTGAACATCCTGCTAAAACCCAGCTTCTCTCCGGGCCTTTACCATCTATCTCCACAGCATGGAGCCCAGGAGTTGACTCGAGAGGGAATGACAAATACTCATTTGCCTCCCCAAACTCATGCAGCTTCCACTGATGATCTTTATCCGACAGAAAAGACACCATAATAGCAATAGATGAAGAGAAAAGACCTTGCAAACAGCTAACACCAAACCGCGCACTCCGTGAAATCAACTAATTTTCATGTTTAAAATATTCCAGCATGGTAGCCTGTCCTTCACTTTACTGACTCTGCCACGGTGATCTACTGCCCCTGCTCTTTCAAATGGATTGCCAAATAGCATTTTATTGGGGATTTCCTCTAAAAGGCAATTGGAGGTTCCTGAAACACAATTTATAGGTGCATTGTTTCCATTTATTTTAATTTTATTTATAGCCTTCTGCCCAGAGCCCGTTGGGCACAGGGAGCTGTAAATCAAAGATCACAGACAGTACTGCTTTGTTCCTCTGCTGATGCTCAAATACCAAGGAATTGTTTGGTAAGCTCTAATATGAATACTAATTACTTTTTCAATCAGACCATGGGTGTGAGCTCTCTTGAAAAACTGCATAAAACAAAATTTCATTATATAGTAGATATGATCTTGAGCTAAAGGACACTAGGAGTGGTCCTACTTGAGAAGGAATACAACATGCGGGGGAGGCACATGCTCCGCACTCCAGGCCCGGAAGTTTAATTGCAGGCACAGCGTCATTCACCAGATGACCTTGGGCAAGTACCCTGACCTGGGGGAGCCTTAGTTCTCTCAACTATTAAATAACACAGGTGTGAAAGAATGCATTCTGGAGATCTGCTATTAACCAGATAAGCCCCTGGAGCAAACCCTCAATGCCAGGGCCCCACCTCCCATCAACTGTGGGGGGCTCTGTCAGTCCTCACTACTCCTCCCCACACATGCCCACTGCGCCATCTTCACTGGCCCCCACCATGGATCACAAACCCGCATCCAACACTGAATGCCTTGGGCCTACCGGATCTGTTCCTCCCTCATGGCCTCTTCTCAGAGGAGGTCACAGCCACCTAGCCTGATGCCAAACCAACAGCATGGGCTCTCTACTGACCCTGGAGCCCCCTCACACCACAGTTGCCAAGTCCTGCTGACTCCACCCCACGGAGACACCCCTCAAAGCCGTTCCACTCAGACCACCCCCCACCACAGCCAGGCTCCCAGCACTGCCTGCCCAGTGTACCTTCCCACTGTACCAGAGTGGACTTTTTAACCATCACCACTTCCTGACCATAGTCCTCCTTGGGTAGTAGGCCAGATCATTGCTCCTGAGGGTGCACTTCACTGTAAACAATTATGCACTCCTGTCCACTGGTGCTGGTCTTGGCCAGGGCCATCAGCTGGCCAGGAAATCGTGAATGGATATGGCAGACACAGTGTCCTTGCAAAGCTTTTAGAGGTGCAGGGTGCCTCCACCAGTCCCTTGCTTCTGCCCTCAGCCATGAGAACAGTCCCAGGCAGGCTGCACCTTCAAACAAGGGCTGGTAGAGATGATGCACAGAGGTACCCAAGGCCTGGGGCAGAGCTCAGCCCCCCTGCAGCCTGCAAATATCTCAGAGCCCTGTTACTTCTAGCCCCTGAAGATGAGAGAGCCTGCAGTGACTACATGGTCATTTATGGAGAAAGGGCCCTGCCCCCACTGGAGGCTCACAGCCCAAATGGAAATCAGCTAGATGGAGAAAGGAAGTCACATGTGATGAGCAATAAGAGCCAACCCTTGGGGCTGGCAACCAAGAACCCTCATGAAGAAGCCATCCACCATGCTGGCCTGCCCCAGCCACACACCCGGACTCACAGTGTTCCTGACTGGCGGACTGCACCTGATGCCTGAGATGCCCATGCAGCCCTCCTGCACCGTCAGCTCCAGGGGACCACCTCCGCTTCAGATCCTCCTCACAGGCCTGCCTTCACACTGCAGATGAGCAGCCCGTCTTGCAGTCAACTAGAATGTAGGCCTGCCTGATTTTCCTTGGTACCTCCTGCTCCTTTCATGGTGCCTGAGTTGGCCCTGAATCTGTTGGGTTTTTTTTCTTTTTTAAGACTTCCATTGTTTAGAAATACCAACATGCAGTGGGGGCATGGTGGCACACACCTATAATCCCAGCTGCTCAGGAGGCTGAGGTAGGAGGATCACACATTCAAGGCCAGCCAGGGCTACTTAGTGAGACCCTGTCTCAAAATAAAAAATAGAAAGGACTAGAGGTGTAGCTCACTGGGAGCTTCCCTCATAAGTTCAATCCCCAGTGCTGAAAAAAGAAAGGGAGGGAAGGTGGGAGGGAGGGAAATAAATACTGACACATTCAGTTTTCATAAAATCATTTCACATAACACTAAACTTCCAAGCTTTAGTCCCCAAATGGGAAGAGAGCCAATTTTGGAAAGAGAGACTAGAGAAAGCATTAGAAATCTACTGAAGAGAATAGGAGCCAGAGGCCTCCTGGTGCATAGGCGCCACTGCCCATAGGTGAATAATGGCTGCATTACCATCCCTACCTTGGGCAAGCAGGCCATCAGAAATGCTTATTTTATGACTCAGTCTTTCATAAATTATGCAGTAAGATTCTCTTAACTGGGCCTTTCTCGGGCCTTCCAGATGCAGTATTAATTTGGCAGCAATATTAAGCAGACGAATCCTCTTCATGCTGGTAAGTCTGTTAGAAGAGGTTTGTCTCTCAGCAGCAGCAAAACCAGAGATGGTTTCACAGAGCACAGCAAGAGAGACGCTGTGAAAGGACCTTCTGCAGAATTTGCTGGTCAAGCAACAGAGAGGGGCGAGCTTCAAGACATGTTTTTTTCACGAAACTACAAACATCCCTAACTCTGCTAAGTACCTACTCACCATATGCCACTGACTGTGGAACGTGAAGACAGCAAGATGCACCCTTTCCTCAGGGGCTCACAGCCCAGACCACAAGTAACTCTGTGACAATTTGTAGATGACAGCACAGTTTTGACAAGATGGAGAGAAGAGTGGAAATTAAATTAATGAATTAAATAAAGCCCAGGAAGAGGAGGCGCCAAGGTGGCAATGCAGGGCACCCAGGCAGCATCAGCAGAAACAAAGAGACTGGGGGCATGGAGATGCCACACAAGGGCAGGAGCCCCCAGGCCAGGTTGGCTGGCCACTAATCCTGGTCCTGTGACCTTGGTGGGCACATGACCATAGGGACTTGGCTTACCACATCGGTGCTCCCAGTTCCTCATCTGAAATGGAGACAGTAATACCAACCACACAGGTTGCTTCAAGTAGGAAATAAGAAAAAAAGAACAGCACCTGGCACAGAGACGTGCACTTGGCCTGCACGCAGGTACAGTTCATTCAAAGAGTAGGGATAAGCCCACCTTGCCACAGCAAAGCTGAGTGGCAGGGGCTGCCCAAAAGAGCAAGAGGGTGGGTGAAGGCTAGAGAGCGAGAGGTGCAGCTGTGGTCCCAAGCTGAGGAGTCTGAACTTCACTCTGCACTCAGGAAGAGCCTATCGAGGCACTTCAGCAGGCGGTAATGTAAGCAGACCAGTGTTATGACAAGACCAATACAGGAGACAGCAGGAAGAGAGAAACTACCCACTCTGAAGACAGGCCAGAGATGGCAGCAACGTGGACAGAGGGGCAGCCCTGGGGCAGAGAGTGAAGAGCAGGTGAAACACAGGATTGTCGCAATGGCCCAGGGAATTCTTAAAGCAGAGATGCTTAAAACCAGAACACAAACAACTAAGAGGACAATGGGCCGATTAGAGGCCTCTTGCCTTCTTAATCTTTCATTCCTGTGTCACTCTTCCTAGAGAACTGCACAGCTTCCTTTTTTTTTTTTTTTTTAACTTTATCACATTTACATATATTATCAGTCTGTGGAAAGAAACCATGCTAAACAAATGCAACCCATCTCCAGGCCTTCTCTCCAATATGACAGCAAGACAGAACTGAAGGCTGCCATGAGCAAGCTCTTGCGCCGCGTGTACAAGGCACAGGGGGCTCAGACAGCCACTGGCCTAGGGGGCTGCCACCTCAGCAAGCAGCCCACAAAGCCCCTTAGAAATGAAAGTCACAAAGTCTGCAGGGAACTCTTCTAGGGCAAGTACACTGGGCAAGCAGGGGCCTGCCACCATGGGGGCTTCTGTAGGGGGACGCAAAAGGGGAGCCTTCACTGCCCAGT
Organism: Tamias sibiricus; assembly: GCA_025594165.1. Taxonomy (NCBI): domain Eukaryota; kingdom Metazoa; phylum Chordata; class Mammalia; order Rodentia; family Sciuridae; genus Tamias; species Tamias sibiricus. Next base: position 175,579,310 of record CM046661.1, on the reverse strand, counting down.
TTGCACAAGGAACTGCAGGGCATTTTACACTGTTGTCATGCTCTATATAGTCTGACGCCCCTGCAGATGAGACACCCTATGTGAAGCCTTGGCCACTCCCCAGGAGAAAGTAGCCTGTCATCCTGGGCACCCAGGGCACCTCTTCTAGGTGCTCCAAGAGAGAAGCCACTCTGGCTGTGCTCAGAGACCACTCACACACCAGGTAGCACAGGCTGACCAGGCTGACAAGTGTCTGCAGGGAGAAAAGACAGTAACGCCACCTGTGCAAGCCATCACTGTGCTGGTCAGGTGCTGGCAGCCAGGCCTTTCTTTAATTCAAAACAACTGTCACTTACAAAATACTATTGGTGTATGCACATTTAAAACATGGGGGGCTGCAGGAGCCCTGTTTGGGGAGATGGCTTAAATTGCGGTTGACTATGGGCCATGGAGATTTGGGCATTGTCGCCTTCTGTAGTCTCACGGGACTTGGCCCGGGATCTCCAGTGACTTGAGCCGAGACTGCTGATCGGGTCAGCGCCATTTTTTGGTGGTGTGTGGTGTGTGTTAGTCGTTGTTAGAGCCAGAGAGAAAAGTTATCAGAATAAAAAGCTGTTTGTTTCCAGTTCGCCTCTGAACTTCTTCCCGCGGCTTCGTTGCTCCAAGCGGCCATCGCTTCAGGCGGCAACAGGGGGCTGGGGTTGTGGCTCAGTGGTAGAGCGCTCGCCTAGCACGTGCGAGGCCCGGGTTCGATCCTCAGCACCACGTAAACATAAATGCATTGCACTGTGTACAACTAAAGTAAATAGATAAATATTTTTTAAAAATAAATAAATAAAACATGGGTAAATGAGAAAGTCAACAGGAGACTTTCACAGGTCTTGAGGATGGGCAATTCTGGTGAGGCAAAGTCACATTTAGACACACAATCGACACCAACAGTAAGAAGCCAACACCTCTAAGGGGCAGAACACTGTACTCCTTTGTCCTGAGCCATACACTGTGGCTCCTGGTGAATGGAGTGCCCAGCAAGTGAGGCAAGGAGCCAGATCTTTCCACCTCCCTGCAGTGAGAAGCCTAACCTGAATGGGGAAGGTCACTGGGACCTGGGTCCACCCGCAGCCACAGGAGTGACAACACCCATACATCAGAAACATCACAGGACACAGATTATAACCAAATAGTGCCACTGAACTATGCAACTTAAAAATAGATTGGAAAGAACATTTTAACATAATTTGCTCTCCAGGCACAAAGAACCATGTCAATCAACTACACCCTGACAAAGGAAAGAGTCTCTGGTGACTGCTTTCTGGCAAAGCAAGAAACACAGATCTTACAGTGGGCTAAACTATCTCTAAAACCATGGAAGCCGAAACTGGATTTACTTTTTCACTTATTCATTCATTCAATAACTGAGTGTTAACCATGAGCTAAGAATTGTCCTGGACATGGTGGCCTTCAGTTATACTCTGGAATTGGCAGATGTAGGGTCACACCCCAGCCCACCATCCACAGCTGGGCAGCTCTGTAAGGGTTTACACAGCCTCCTATGACCATAAAAGGCAGTCACCAGGATTAGACAGCAGCACCTGTGACTATGATGCACCTGCCGCGGGTCCTTGGTAATAGTGACCGTCAGGGCAGCTGCCCTCAGAAGCATCCTGACAACCTGATGCCAAGAGAAGCCCAGCCACAGAGCTGGGGACTGGGGATGCCAATGCCTCTCCAACATGGCCAGAGCACCAGGCTGAGCCCACAGGGCAGGAGGTTCCTGTCTCAGAAGCTGCTCAACACTTTGGCAGGAGAAAACAAAGGAAGCTCTAATGATCTGAGGAAGCCCCTTGGGACAGAACCTCTGACTCCAATGACTCGTTTCGTTTCAGTGTGGTTTGGTATTTTAATAACTCCAGGGAGCATCCAGCATGCTAGAGAAGTCAGCTGAGCAGGCAACCGCGAGCTGAGCCATCCCTGTGAATCCCATCACCATAGACGCTTTTTTATCATATTGCTTCCACTCCCAAATGACACTGTCATTTTAATTTTTCAAAATCCAAAACGTATACATCTTATAATAAATGGATGCTGCATGTTTCCAGCATCTTGAGAACAAAGAAAATGCAGCAGTTGTCTCACTTAAGCTTCCCAGCAACTCTGCAAAGTACCTGTCATTAACCCCACCACAGAAAACAAAACCTCCAAAAGGCCAGTGCAATAGGACGGCAGAGCCAGGACCCATACAAACCCTTCTGCCCCAGAAAGGACAGCTGAGCATCAGCATGACTCAAGGCCAAGCGCTATGCACAGGTGTGGTCCTCAGCTGCCTCTCTCTTACATGGAGCAGCAAGCATTAAGCCAGGAACAAGGCAGGGCTGTGGAGCACTGCGGAGGCACAGACCCACACACAACACACAGACCTCACCAAAAAAGAGGACAGCAGCCTTGTTTCCACACGGTGGGAAGCAGAGAAGCAGCCACAGGAGAGGCAGGAAGCACAGTGCATGGTTTTCCGAAACAGAGGGACAACAAAGGGTTGACCCTCCCTTGAAATCCCATGGTGCTGACGAGGGAGGGCCCTGTGCCAGCCTGCAGGTTCAAGTCCTGATTCTGTAACTCAGGCACTCTGTGACCTGGGATGACAAATTGCTGAGCCTCATCTTCTCATCTGTATAGTGGTCATGATGACACCTACTTCCAGGGATCCTTGAAGGACAAAGGCCAAGTGCTCTGAGCCACACAGGCACACATCAGGTGCAGGCAGAGGTCTACCCTCGGCCCAGATGCCTGCCTTGCAGAGCACTCACCAGGTGTCCAGGTGCTCGAGCCTCACCTGCATGGTATTGACCTTCCAGCTCAGCGAGGCTGGGCTGCTACTAGGAAGACCCTCTTATAGATACATGTGGATGAGACAGACAACATCAGACAAAAATCAGCCCAGAAAACAGCAAAAATACAGAAGGGCCCATAATAAGTGTGTGTGTGTGGCGGGGGGGAATCAATTCTTTAAAATAGGCTATCTTTTGAAGTGATAATTGTATTTCTAGTAATTATCCCAAGAAGATAACAGAGATGAGAGCAAAGGTGTGAACACAGGATATGTAAGGTGGCATCTAGTGGGGAACCTGGGAAAAAGCAAGCGTGCAATGAAAGGGGAGCAGATGGCTATGGCGTCCAAGTGACGGATCACATAATGAAGAGACAGAGTGTGGCAGAAGAACACTCAACCTTGGGAAGCCACAGTCCACTATTGAGAAGAAAATGCACCTAGTGTCTCAGAGCCCAGGCAACCCTTGTTCAAAAGGGTTGTTTCATGTCACATGTTGAACACTTGAGGCCATTTTGTTTGCAAGGACTCACTGTGAAGCCTGCAGCGAGGGAGGGCTGATGTGACCCCGTCAACAGCAGGAGCGAAACTCTCCACACCTCCGTCTGCCTCCCAGCAGAGGGACTGGATGGACACTGCGGTCCTCTGGGTCACTCCCAGCTTCACAGGCACGGCATGGGCCTGGGGCGGGGCCCGGGTCTGCTCTAAGCAAGTCAAGGAGGAGGAGCTAGGCTCCCATGAATGCCCACCATAAGACAGGTGTGGTGAGACCCTGTGGGAAATCCCTGGGGCTAAAGGGAATGTTTCTGACTTTTTGACATGAACATCTAGCAGTCAACTGTACGCTATTTCATAATTGTTACATCACCCCCCACCCCAGAAACCACAGAACTTCAATAAGCCCCGTGCACACACAAACGCCTAGGCTGGCGGAGGCAGTACTCCCAGGGCCTCCCACACTGAGCTACACTTTAGGCCTCTTTTTACTTTTATTTTGAGACAGGATCTCAGTAAGTTGCCCAGTCTGGCCTTGAACCTGTGACTCTCCAGCCTCAGCCTTCTGAGTAACTAGGATTATAGGCATGTGCCAGTGTGCCCAGCTACAAATGCCTCATTGTAGGGAAAAACATAGGCACCTTTTGTGTAGCACAAGAAATGTGCTAACCAAAGGAAATCAGCACAAGGAAGAGAGCCACCGTGGAAGAGTCACTGGGAAACGGCAGCCACACATCTCCTCCACCACAGAGCCACCCCCACGTCCCCTGCCCGCTCCGTCAGACCTCCTAACGCCCACTGGCACCTCAAGCTTTACGTGCCCACGTCCAGTTCTCTCTCCAAATCTGCTTCTTGTCAAGGACCCCATCTCAGCAGATGTCCCCCTGTCCCTTAAGAGGCTCAGGGACAACCTGACAGCCACCCTTGAGGGCCCTGCCACCCTCAACCCTCACTCCCAGCCATCAAAGACCCCTCTCTGTAGCTTAAATACACCTCAATCAACCCCACGCTTCCACGACCCCCACACCACAGCCCAGTCCTGGACCTCACTCCACCCAGCCAGCATGTCGACACCAATTCCACCAGGTCACCCTGCTCACCACCTGCCACCAGCTCCCCACACCAGTGGCCTCCTTGCAGGTACAATCAGCAGGCCAAGCTCAGCTCCCCAACCTACAGTTCTGCCCAAGCTACCCACGCTGACGCTCCTCATCTTTCAGGCTGCACCTTAAATGTCACTTTGTGAGAAGGAACCCCTCATCACCTTGGCGAGCAGCCTCTGCTCCCGCCCAACTCCAGCCCTGACTGTCTGACAAGGGACCCACAAGCCACAGTGCCACAGCACCTGAAACGCAGCAGATGGACATGCACCACCTGTGACGTACACTGCACACTCCACAGACTTGGCACCAAAGGTGAGTTCTAGCTCAGAAACAATGTCTACACCGATTATATATTAAATTCATGTACTGTGGTCATATTTTATAGATTGGATTAATAAATAGAGTACATTAAAACTAATTCCACCTGCTCTTGTACCATGCCCAGCCAGCCATTCGTGTCCCTGGGTGCTGACAGTCCAGGTGGCAGGTGTGCATGCTAGAGCTCATGCCTCTGGGGCTGAGGCTCTCTGGGCACCCATTAGCCCCAGTCACTGGTGGTCTCCCAGCCCTGGAGACACACCCGGACCTCCACGAGTGCTGGAAGTTGACTGAACTAAGCCACAAGCTCGGAAGAGAGCAGGAGAGCAGGGCCAGAAGTGGCCACAGAGACCACTGGCGGCATTGCTGGCACTCACGGGCTGAATCCTCGCCATAAGCCTGCACCACCCGGCAGTGAGCTGTGGAGCAGGCGCTCAGGCATGCTGGTGGGCAGTCTGATCCTGACCAGCAGGTGGCCAGCTCAGGCCCCTATGGTGCAGCTTCCCACACCAGTCTGTGTGATCCCACTTTTCCTGGTGACTTTCAGTCCAGGATTTGAAGGTCACTGGTGTGGGGATCTCCCGTAGAGAGGTGGTCTCCCATGTGCCTGAGTTAACACAGCTCTGAGTCCCAGGGTCCCCGTTCAATGAAAGCAGGCCCCACCAGCCCTCCAGGGCTAGTCCAAGCCCACCTGGACCAGTCCATCCTCCTCCTCAGCTCATCTGCAGCCAGTGGTAGCCAGTTCTGGGTTGCTCAGGAATTGTGACTTCCTTGTTACCCACCACCTGGCAACACACCTGCACACTCAAGGCCAGGCACCAACTGCTGGTCAAGTGACCAGCACACCATAGGCCTGATCAATGCTGCTGGCCTGAGGCCCTTCCTGGGTCACTCATCAGGGGCTGCTTTTCCTTCAAGTCCTCCACAGAAGTTTCCCGATCACACTGGAAAATAGTAAGCTCACTCTGTGCTAAAGTAGTTAGTAGTGAAATTCTTAAATTGCATTTCTGATTGGAGTAAAGGAAAAAATCAACTCATGGCACAGTTATTTTCAGTTCATCAAATAATCAGAGAGCAGGACCATCCCTCCCAAGTGCAGAGGAAGAGCACCCAGACAGCCCTGGAGGAGGAGGAGGAGCCAGGCAGCCTGAGAGAACAGCAGCAAAGCAAAGCACAGACGCAGGAGCAGCAGACACAGGGAGCAGGGCTGGTCCCTTGATGCTGTAGGAGCACAAGGTGCAAAGAGCCCAGAAGAGGAGTCACAAGAGAGGTGCCAGAGAGGTGGGTGGGACCACCCAGACCTTGGCCTTCAGCCCAAGAGGGAGGGAGACATTTTTAAAGAACTGTCAGCAGGTAAATGCCACCACCTGCAGGATGAAATCCAAACTGCTCCCTGCCCACAGGCCTCCCCCATCTCCAGCCAACCCTATCTGTCACCTTCAGCTCTCACAGGTGCCTGCATGGGCACACAGCATGCACTGGAGCCATGGTGCACACATGCACACACGTGCCCCACAGCCCCCAGCCTATCAGCAGGGTTCCTCGTCTTCCACTCCAAAACCCTCACCCCCTGAGCTCCACAGAATCCATGCCTTCCTTCCCTCTCCTTCCATGCAGCTGGGACTCTGTGGTCTGCCCTCATTTCTCAGGGCAGTAAACTCCTCCAGGCCAGGAGTGTGACTAGTAAACACACCTCTATACCTCAGTACCCAGCACCAGGGCAGATGTGTAAGAAATGTTTTCCAGAAAAATAAATGGACAAGTCAATGAGCAAATGGCTGAAATAATTAGTGAAAGAGTGAATACATCAATCAGAGTAAGAAATGACTGCAGTCTTATTAAAACTGCCCACAAACCTTTTAGGAATCCAGAAAATCTCGTGCAGAAAAACACTGGCAGACAACACACAGGGAAAGCAGGAGAGCATTCTCTGAGCGAGGCAGCAGCAGAGGGTACAAATAAGCCACTGTGTGCCCAGGGCGCTTCAGCTCCCACGCATTGATATGGATGAAACGAGCGGGTAAGGACAACCACGTCAACAGCTGCGACCAAAGAGCACAGGCCCATGAGGGAGCTGCAGGGCCGAGCAAGAGGACACGAGTTCACAGAGGGCCAGCAAGGTGCCTCCGTTTAGCACCAAGTCCTCGCTCAGGGCCTCATGGGAGGAAAGACAGATGGCCACCCAAAGGCTGTTCCAGGGACGTGCCTCACAGGGTAATACTCACACCAAACAGAAAACACGAACAGAACTGCCCAAAGCGACCTACATGCCCAAATTAACAACAGAATAGCCTAAGAAATGTTTCCTCTATGAGCAAATGAAAGAATGACAGCATCTTAAAGACACTGTAAATCACGTTCTCAAAGAAAATCAGTGCCACGGGAAATGCCATTATTTACACAAATGAAAAAGGACAGACGTTGCTAGACTGCGCTTGACCCCAGCACACACACAGGGAAGATGCACTCACCGCTAAAGGCCTCCAGGAGCCATGTGCAGTGCACAGCGCTGCCCACTTCCCTCCAGACCGCCGCCGTCCGGGACGCAAGGCAGCGTGCTTTTCATCACCCTCAAGGAGAAACACTGGCAGTGTTTTTAGTCCCTCTGAGCCTCAGTTTCCCCTCTGTCAGGCAAAGAGAATAACTGTCTGCCTCACAGGATGCTGTGTGAGGTGACAGAAAATGCACAGAGACACAGCATCACAGTGGGTACCTGGTACACACCAAAAACATTAGGTGCTGCTGTTTCCTTCTTACTACTCTCAGAATTGCTAAATTTCAAACACTGACCATTAATTGTTTCAAATTAAGTTTAGGAACTGCAAAGATGAACCCAGTACTTGGGAGGCTGAGGCAGAAGGACTTCTGGCCCCCAGGAGTTCAAGGCCAGCCTGGGTAAACACAGCAAGACCCCATCCCACTAAAAAAATAAAAGAACAGAACAAAAGCTGCCAAAATAGACCAATGTAAACATTCCATAAGTGAGGTCTGCATCCAAAACACACCAGACCTTGATAAGAGGGGACAAACTGACCACAGGACAGCCACAGAGAATCCAAACCACTGGCAGGGGTGTAGGCCCCGCCTCCCACACAGCCTTCCCAGCTAGTCCCTGTATTCTTAGGTCTCATGTCATGTCGGTGAGGAACACCCTCCTGGCAGCACCACACAAGAGTCCTGGTGGTAGTTCAACCCAGATCAAGGCAGAGGATTAACTGGGTCAGGAGAAGCTCAAACTGGTGTTATGGTTTGGAAGCGAGGTATTCCCCAAAAGCTCATGTGAGAGACAATGCAAAAGGTTTAGAGGAGAGATGATTAGGTTATCAAAGACTTGACCCAATCAGTGAATTAATCACCTGATGGGATTGAGTGGTAACTAGAGGCAGGTAGGGTGTGGCTGGGGGAGGTGGGGCATTTGGGGTGTGGCTTGGGGTGTATATTTTTATCTGGCAAGTGGAGACCTTTCTCTCTCAGCTCTCTGATCACCATGTGAGCTGCTTCCCTCTGCCACACTCTTCCATCGTGATGTCCTGCCTCACCTTGATCCCCAAGGAATGGAGCTGGCCTTCCATGGACTGAGACCTCTGAAACTGTGAGCTCCTAAATAAGCTTTTCCTTCTCTATGATTCTTCTGGTCAGGTCTTTTAAGTCACAGCAACAAAAAGGCTGACTAAACACTGGGTCGGGGTGTTTTAGTTTTAGTTTTAGCTCAACCCAGATCAAGGTGGAGGCTCCAGGTAGGTCAGGGTGAAACTCAACCTAGGTCAGGGGAAGCTCAGCTCAACCTGGATCAAGGTGGTAGCTCAACCTGGTCAGGGTAAAGCTCAACCCAGACCAAGGTGGAGGTTCAACCTGGGCCACGACAGGCATGACACAGACGTGACAGCACAGGCACGACACTCCTTCTGCAGCGTCCTGGCATGAGGACCCTCCCCCAGCCAAGGCCCAGGGAACTGTGGCCTGCTCCCGGGCTTCCCAGATGTACACACACATACTCAAGTGCCCTCGTCCTCTCCAGCTCTGATGTAATGATCTGCGACAGGCCGGCCTTCCTGTTCCAGCAGAAGTTCTGCACCCCCCGTGCCTTGCCTCATGGCAACTCACTGCAAACTGTGGCTAACTGAAGTAATCAGAAATAATGTTCACTATTAATGAAGGTGTTTTTCTTTCACCCCAGAAAAATGGAGGAATCAAGAAAAGTTAAAATGAAAAAATAATATTTCTCTCTCCCAAAATATCAATCATACTGGCCAAAGAAAATTTAAAATCTCACTAAAACGAACTATAAATCAAATGCTGCATACTAAAGACCAAAAATGACTCTGCTAAATAGGTGTTACCCTCTAGTATTTGGTTTAGGCAAAGAAGACAGCATTTTCAGGCACAAAAGACCCAAACCTAGAAGTTCTAATAACTCCTGATAGAACTGGCACACATGAGGCTGACCTGTCCCAGATGTGACAGCACACACAAGAAAATCCATATCTAGCTAATGCAACAGACACTTTATAGAGGAAATAACCATGAAAAAATGGAAAAAGAAGAGTGTACTTTGGTGCAAATTTAATGGTCCTATCTAGAAGGTCATTAAAGGAAAAGAACAAGCAAATGTCCTCATTCAGAAAGGCCTCTGGGATCACCAGGGAGATGAATGGTGACCAATATGCAGGGGCAGCCCCATGAATCGCCACGCAGACAGCCTGGGCACAACAGAGTTATCAGTAAGAGGGACCACACGGGCCAGGAAGAGGAGCTGCAGACTAGTAAGGGCTGAAAGAAGTGGAAATGGCTGGGAAAGACTGAAGCACAGATGTAAACTACCTGGTACCGTAACCCGGGAGGAAAAACTCTCGGAGGCAGAGTAAAGCTATTACTACTTTTACTTCTACTTTCTTAGAGAGAGCTTAAAGAGAGAAGGAAAGACTTTTCTACTTTCTTCTTTCTTCTTTTCTTCTTAGCTTAGAGAGAAAGAAAGATAGAGCTTAGCTTAGAGAAAGATTATTTTTTAGAGCTTCTTTCTTCTTTCTTCTTTCTTCCTCGGGAGCCTCGGCCTAACTCTGACCAGCCATTACTTCTTCTATCTGGTTTCTCTTCTGTAACCGCTCTGCCTACGTTCTGGCCGCTCTGATTCTCCAACCCGAACTCTTCTTCTGACCGACCGAGCGACTGCACGACTGACTGAATGAATTCTCCTTCGTTCTCCTAACTCCGACCGCTTTCACCCGGTTATATACCTTTAGCTTTGCGGGTGCCTCACGTGCATTTACAGGTGCGTCACATACATATCAGGTGGAACTTATGGCTTCCAGCTAGCCGCAATAACCCTTCCTAATTGGGGCTCCTTCACACAGAGGTGCTGAGATGAAGCCCAAATAGGCACATGTGGGTTTACAAGAATTAGAAAACATTTTCACATAAATTGAATGACAGTTCCTAAATTTGACAAGTATTACACTAACACAAAGTTCAACAAAGCCATCCCAAAGTTGGAGTTCAGTGCACCTTTAACAACAATCCACTGTAGTTGAACCTTCTGCCAATTCCTCACATTGGCATCACTGGAAACCCTTTTCTCAGTGGCCCCAGAGAACCAGACAAAGCCATGCGGCCACCAGAAAGGCTGCAAACAGCAGCTCCGAGCAGCAGGAGCTGGCCGGTGGGCCAGCGCAGAAGCCAAGCAGCCCCCTCAGCAGCAAGCGCCGGCACACCACAGGGCCCGCGCGCTCCAAATGCCAGCGTGCTGCTTGGCTGCTTGTGATCCTTGTGATTCACGCAAAGCTCCTGTGCCTATTCACCACCACAAGCCAGCGCTAAACAGCCTCATTATCCTGAGGCCTGCTGTGACCACAGGGTGTGCAGAGAAGAAAAGGCTGGTGCCAGGCAGAGAACGGGCAGGAGGAGTAGCAGCAGGGGAGCCCAAGTTTCCACCAGACCCAGAAATGGCATGAGGCAGTTCCAAACAGCGACAGTTCAGAGCACAGCTAATTCACTTCCGCTGAACTTCAAGGTGTCACCCACACACTGTCACTTCCAGCCCTACAGCAGGATTATCACAAAGGAACAGAAGCCTGATTAACCTCCCCAAAGCACTGTTCTGATCATTCCATGGCTCCCAACCACCTGCCGAACAAAGTCCAAGTGCTGGAGACTCACCGACCTCAGCCACCACCTCCACTAATCCTTGGATCTTACTGATGAGGAGACAGAGGCCAGGGATGGCAAGAAGGCCTGAGGCCAGCAGAGCAGGGCTGGACCAGGTCTCAGCACCTCCTTCCCTCCTCAGGGCCTGTTTCGCAGCTCCACATCAGTCACATAACCAGACAGACATCTCCCACCAGCATTCTCTGCTTTGCCCCCCTGCCTCCCATGCAGAGCCACCATTCCTGAAGGGCAGCAGACTGAAGTCCAGCTCATGCTGGTGTCAAGTGCTGGCCCTAGCTGCCGATTGATCTGAAACTGCCCATGATCTTCTGTGCCCCTAGAGGAAGGCCTGGCACTGCGCACACTGTGCTGCACGTGCTCTGGGTGCTGTGGGGCCTCTGCCTCCTCCTGCGCGCTGCAATCTCTGCCCGACCCCACCCTCCGCCTGGGCTGTCCACTACCTGGGATGGCCCTGTCCTGTCGCCAGCTATGGGAATCACAACCGTGAAACAAGACGCGCCCACAAGGGCCAGCCCTCAGTAGTCCACACAGCACACCCAAGGGCACGTCATCCTGCAGCATGGGGCATGGCGCTGGGCACACACCTGTTCATGCTGAAAGATGACCAAAGGGAAGGGTGAACACTGCTGTCCTGCCCCCGTGTCCCTCTGCTCAGGGCGTGAACCTCACACTTTGCTGCTGACAGCTCCTCACCACTCCTCCCAACCAGCTTTCCTCACCAGCTCTACACAGGCACTGAGGCCTGTCCACAGCGGCCAGTTCCCCCCCGCCCCCCGTGCCTGCACCTGGCCAAAACAAGCTCACGAACATTAGATGTCCACTCTGAACCCACCCACAGGGGCCTGAGGCCAGTTTGCCGCCTGGACCCAGAATGCTTGGCAGTGAGTCCTGTCCTGACACAGCAAGGCTGGCTGCAGGTCCCGCCACAACATAGGCACCAGCATCCCCACCCACCACTCAGGCTGCAGATTCTAGATAAGGCTTCCCTCCTTGAGGGCTGGCCCTTGGCTGCCACAGGACCACCAAGGAGCTCCAGGGGACAGACACGGTGCACCCACACAGGAGGCAGCGGGCAAGCAAAGGGCCCAGGTGTGCCCAGCATCTGAGACACACCTCAGGGCAGGTCGGCCTTCACCCAACAAACACCTGCAAGCACGTTCGGAGCCAGATCTCACGTGATGGCATTAACCCCGTGAAACCCAGGAGAAGGCAAGCGGCCCAGGAAGAAGACAGGCTGGGTCCCACACTGTGAGCGCCAAGGGCAGGGCCGGGGCTACACCTGGAGGCGTCTGCGGCAGTGAGCTTCCTCTCTCCACAGCACAGACTTTCTAAACAACCAGTTTGCTACAAGGAGGGCAAAAAATTTGGATGTCATGGTATCACATAAGAGATCTTCCCCACACCACCCCCCCAAAAAAAAAAATCATTTGACTCCTAAGGGCTTATTTAATACTCTGGTATAGAAAAAGATCCTAAGTGTGCAGTTGCCACATGAACCACGCTGTTGTGGCCTGTGTGGCTTTACTCATGCAGAGGCCTTGGCTCCCAGCAGTGAGAGCACCATCCACGTTCCTGACGTGGGGTGCCATGGTCAGGAGAGGGCTCAGGAACGACCCAGCTCTCACCATGAGGCTGAGCGGTCCTGCGAGGAAGGGATGGCCTCGCTTCTCCATCCCTCTGCGCCATCTCAACAGCAGATCAAGACTGCTCTCAACGTCCATTTTATTGATACTGAAAGGACTTACTGAGTGGTGTCATACCTCCATGACAATGGCCTTGGACAGTGTAAAAAACAAGGGAACAGGCTGATTCCAAACTCTCCCAGAACACTGGCATACTCGAACCCTAAGACCTGAACTGGTACAGGAGGCAGCCTGGTAGAGCAGGCAGCCTCAGGACCCCACAGTGCAGAGCTGTGGTCCACTCCACAAACCTCCCCAGGGATGGGTTCCCAAACGTGAAGTGCAGCACCTGCCTCGGACGGTTCCCATGCTCACTGGACTTGGATGACACCAGTCTCAGTGCAGGTGCTCCAGAAACGTGTGCCTGGTGCAGAAGCTCAGCCTCCTGCGACCCCAGAGGCATGAGCAGGCGCGGGGCTGGACCACGCCATTCCACTTCACTTCACCGTGCTGCTCACAGTTACGCAGGCTCTGGGCCTCCTGAAAGCCAGTGGCACACGTTCCAGGCATCCTGGCTGCCCCCAGTTCCCACGTGAGTGCGAAAGGCAGACCTGAGGCAACTGGGTCCTCAACTGGAGACCGTGTGCCTGAAGAGGGGCACCCCGGAGAGTGGCAGGAAGGGGTCACTCTCCATCTGACTGTAGGAATAAAAAGCCCCAATTATGTAATTACTGTTATAAAAAACTTCTCCCAGGGGCTGCACTTCTGCAGACACCCCTGCTGGAAGGCCATCTGAGGTGGCGCTGGCTACTCAGCAGGGCAGAGGCGCTAAGTGCACTCCAGTGTTCACCCCAAAATGGTTTACTGTGTGCTATTTGAATTTCACCTCTATTTTTTTAAATATTTATTTATTTGCTTTAGTTGTACAAAATGTGCTTTATTTTTACGTGGTGCTGAGGATTGAACCCGGGCCACACACGTGCTAGGCAAGCGCTCTGCCGCTGAGCCACAACCCCAGCCCCTCACCTCTATTTTTTAAAAGTAACATTTCAATTGAACATTCACTGGTGCATGCCATCTGACACTCGTGGGTGGAATGAAGGATGGCTATCCACACGTGCTGGCCGGCTCCTGGCCTCAGGCTCTTCTGTACTAGAGTTATAATTGTTTTTAATATTTATTTATTTGCTTTTAGTTGTACACAATGCGTTTATTTTTACGTGGTGCTGAGGACTGAAACCGGGCCACGCACGTGCTAGGCGAGCGCTCTACCGCTGAGCCATATCCCCAGCCCCGAGTTATAATTTTTAATGAGTAAAAGGACACATAATGCTAATACACTTCCATTTGTATTTTTTAAAGAATGGGGAAGGGCAAGAAACATATTTACACACACACCCACGTATGACTTGAAAATGTGCAGAATCCTTCTGAAAAGAGATGAACGGCAGGGCCGCTGCTGGGTTAGGGAGGAAAGGAGATCTGCCAGGGACCATTTCAGTTCTTTATCTCAGTATTAAAATACGGCATTTGATTTAAAAATTAGTAAGTAAAAAATAAGAATCAACACTCCCAGTCCCCACAATCCATGACAAGCCTTAAGAATCCCCAGCCCTCCATCCCTCCTCCCCCTCCTTTGGAACACCAAGGAACAGCTCTCTGCTACTGAAGTTTATGTTACAAATTCTGAATACTGTAAAACATGTCTAGGTCTTGATTAAGCACATAAATTAAATGTTGATTTAGACAGATAAATAATTTTAATAACAATTTTAAATAAAGATCGTTTCAAAACATTATTCAGCCATTAGAAATGATGATTTTGAAGATATGGCAACATGGGAAAGGCTTGTGACATAATATCAACCGGAAGAAAATGGTGACAAAGCACATCATTATTCCCACAGCCTCTGTGGAAAGACAAGATGGGAGGATGGTGAGAAAACTGTGATGTGCAGCTGCTGCAGGCTGCCCTGCACTAGCTCCCAGCCGACCAGCCCTGCGAGGGCCTCTTCACACCTCCAAGCAAGGTGCAGGTGAGTGTCGCACCTTGTTTCAGAGGTGAGCAAGGCTCCAAGACCTGGCTACAGGCACCCGCCCAGGGCACTCTGCAGGTAAGTGGCCAGGCACGGCCAGGGCCCACTGCAGCCCCACCCCAAGCCATGTTCCCATACTGCCCTGACCCCCAGAAAGCTAAGAGTCAGGGCAGCAGGTGCCTGGAAGTTAGGGCTTCTTACTTTTCTACAACATGTTACTCCTCTTCCAGAACCTAAAACAAATACATGGGTCTAAAAATGGGTTTAAAAGGATCCTAACTGCTCCTGACTGAATTGGGTCCCTCAAAATTCACTGTGCCCAGTATTAGTTGTAGGTCCCATAAAAGGGGCCAGGATTAGTGTCCTGTGAGAAGACACATCAGAGCCCAAGCACACCTGGACCCAAGCACGCATGTGTGCACTCTTGCCCACGCACGCCCACACGTGAGGGCACAGGAAGGAGTAGCATCTAGAAGCAAGAGGAGACTTCTTCCCAGAGACAGCATCAGCTGGCACCTGGCTCCTGGACTCCAGCCTCCAGAGCTGTGAGGGAGAAGCATGGATGGTGCAGCACCCCACCTGTGCTGGTGCTACAGCAGCCCAGCAGGTGAGCACACAGACCTAGTGTTCAGGCTCTTCCCAAAAATCAATGACATTCTGTTTTTAAGCATTTTAGTCAAACTTGAACTTTTCCCTCTAAGACCAATTTGAATGGGGACCACAGGCTCCTACACCCTAATTATCACATAGGGTCAATGCCAAACAAATGAGCATTTTTGCAGGAAGGGATTTATCAATACCAGCCTTCACCCCTGCAGAGCACAGAAGGCACAGTGTGGGGACCAGGTGGAGACAGTGTGTCACCAGGAAACAGGGTTCTATCACACGAAAATAAGGCTGCATTCCTCCTTTTAGTATCCTAAAACATAAACACAGCACCTCAGAAACAGCTCCCCATGAGACAGCTCTGGGCCACTGGTGACCACAGCCAGAATATGACACCCACCTGCACACAGCACAAGCTCTCAGCAAGGGCATAAGGGGTCCATGGCCACCAGTAAGGTCCTGTGTGTGAGAGTCAGGTAAAGGGTCCAGCACAGACAGCAGCGAGGTCACTGGCCACCTCACCGCCTCACGCGTTCACGGGCTCCATCAACCCTCACGCAGGCAAGCGCAGGCTGCTGCGGAGCCAACAGGGCTCCGCGCCGTTCTCTGCAGCCTTCTTTCCATCTGGTCAGTAGCCAGGTGGTAGCCAGCAGGTAACGGGGACCCAGCCTGGGGCACACGATCCCTGCTATTGCTGGTTAGTTTAATGTCAACTGACCTTTAGTGACCACAGGCCCTAGACCCAAAGGACTAGGTCTGTTTTACCACCATGAAGCCTCTATTACCAGGACAGGTCAAGAGTTGGGGCCAGGCTGGGAGAACACCAGGGTGCCCAGGGTTGGGCCTCGCCTGCTCCACCACTGCCTGTGCACTTGATGGTGACTTGTCCCTCCTGGGATGACAAATAACTCTTTCAGGCCCACAACAACAAAATCCAGAACGAAAGCCCACAACCTCTCTTCCTTTACCTGCTTGCTTTACATCTTTAACAGAAGTACTTCCCTCCCTACCTGTAAGTTCTCTGAGCCTCCTGCAGCCACCAGACAGCATGAGATGGTAGCTGCAACAAGGGAAATCTGGTTGGCCCCAGTCCCCAATGCCTTTCCTCGGAAAGCGGGGGGTAATCCACAAAGCATCCAGAAAAAAGTCCCATGGTGAGCAGAGCCTCCAGCCCCTGGGGTAGAGAACAGTCTCAGACAAGGCTCACATGGGGACAAAAGCAGAAGCAGACAGCCAATGAGCTTCAGGCCCTCTCTGGGGTCCTCATTGGGCCACTCTCTCTTCCCCAGCCACCCACCACTACTTTTTTCCCATGACCTCTGGAGAAGTGTCAGCTCCTGCCCGGTGGCAGAAGCAAAGAGACCACTGGTCAAGGCTCTGCCATCAAGGACAGCAGAACCAAGGAAGGAAAAGCTGTGGTGAGCAGATGGCTCAGGAGCCAGCTCATGGAGGGCAAGAAGAGCCAGTCAGTGATCCAGGGGTCAGGCTGAGGACAGGCAGAGCTGGGGACAGGCAGGATACTGCCATGAAACAGACTCACTAGCAAGGCTGAGATGCCACTCCTGGCTCACTCACAGACTGTAAACAGGAGTGTGCACAAAGCTTAAAACTGAGGGAGAGCCAAGGCAGGAGCCTGGTTCAAATCTATTCCTGACACTTACTGGCTGTACACCCTTAGACAAAATAGTTAACTCGTATATTCTGTCAGTAAAACAAACTGATAACAGCACCAATCTGGTGAAGGGTAAACAAAATGCAGGAAGCCCCTAGAATAACACCTGATACAGAGTAAACACTAAATAAAATAGTATCACCATATCACCACCATCATCACCACCATCACCACCAACCACCACATCATCACCATCGTCATCACCACCTCCACCACCACCATCACCACCACCATCACCACCATCACCACCATCACCACCATCACCACCAACACCATCACCATCGTCACCACCACCTCCACCACCACCATCACCACCATCATCACCACCACCACCACCACCATCACCACCATCACCACCACCACCATCACCACCATCACCATCACCACCACCACCACCACCACCATCATCATCACCACCACCACCACCACATCATCACCACCATCACCACCATCACCACCACCATCATCATCACCACCACCATCACCACCACCATCACCACCATCATCACCACCACCATCACCACCATCACCACCACCACCATCACCAGCACTATCATCAGCATCACCACCACCACCATCATCACCATCACTACCATCAATCATTAGCATCATCACCTTCAACATTATCATCACCACAATCATCATCACATCATGATCATCACCATCATCACCCCCTGTAGCTAAGAGAGGCCCCACGACTCTCAGCTCTGCTCTAAAACCTGCTTTCCTGATAAGAAGACACAGCTGTGATAACTGCCCTTCACCACAAGATGATGACCTTCACCCTGTGGACATAAATGAAAAGCTGAGAGGACTAGAGCTTAGAGTCTTGCTGGCATCACTAAGCCAGGGAGCCAATGCCAGAAACTACCTACCTCCAGACATCTCATAGGGGGAGAAAAAACAAACCTATCTGTTTAAAGGCCCTTGAGTCTGCTTTTCTGTTACCTGAAGGAAAAACTTATCTCCTGACACCCCTTGACACAAGGTACCTAGTAAACTAGCAATACAGATAACTGCTAAAGGGCATGGAGCAAAAGAAAGCAACAATGACTGCTGGAGGCTCCATTAACCCCACTGGCATTTCCTGAGAGTGCTCCACGTATGTCACAGGTCACTGGAATACAAGGACAAGTGATTTGCTGCCTCAGCCTACAAGAGATTCATAGTCTACAGAGTAGAGGGTCAGACCGAACTCAAACACTGGCAAAGAAGAAGAGAAGCCAAACCACAAACGCAAAGTGCTGCACAGCCAAGGAGCAGTGAACTCCCAGTGATTCTCCCACTCTCTCTCCACTTTCTTCTCTGATCCCTCAAACAGAGAAAATGCATACCATAGTCTCATACTACTCATTTATTTAGCATCCTAGCTGCAAAAGACATTATAAGAGAAAAACTTTAGTAGACTGACTTTTTTTAATATTTATTTATTTGTTTTTAGTTGTACACAATGCCTTTATTTTTATGTGGTGCTGAGGATCGAACCCAGGCTATGACACGCTAGGCAAGCACTCTACCACTGAGCCATACCCCAGCCCCAGTAGACTGACTTTTAAGACTGTTCCTTTCGAACTGTAAAACAGCCAGGCACGGTGGTACAGGAGTATAATCCTGGCATGTAATCCCTCCAGGCTAAGGCAGAGGATGGCCAAATTCAAGGCCAGCTTCAGCAACTTAGCAAGGCCCTAAGCAACTTAGCAAGAATCCGTCTCTAAATAAAAAGGGCTGGAGATGCGGCTCAGTGTTTAAGTGCCCCTAGGTTCAATCCCCAATACCAAAAATAAAAATAATAAATAAATAAATAAATCTTACAAACTTATAAACATTTTCTTAACATTTGCTTTTAAGAGTGCATACTGAAAACCAGCACTCAATAGAAACAGGCACCTGAAAGAACCTTGAAGGTTTCCCATGACCACACTGGCACTTCCTGAGGTCTACCCTGGATATTAAGAGGAATGCTAACTTCCACCCAAGCATGTTCAGCTTGGCTGTTGAAGCTGACTAATGCTACATGAAGTTCAAGTGCCACATCTAGCAGCAAAAATGATACCCAAAAAGAGGACACTGGTGATAGGACAGAAATCAGAAGGAACCAGTGTGTCTACCTGAGGTTCTCCCGCTGCTTCCCAATGCCCAGAGACGGCACTGCAGATGAGCCACCATGGAGAACACTCCTCCTGGAGTCTGGAGCCTCAGTGAGAACTGGTTAAGAGGTGACACAGGTGAAAAAGGAAAAGCACACACTGTCGTGGATAGGACGCGCGTAAACAATGCAGTCTGGGTTCACTGATTTCGCTTCCACTCCCCTAACGTCCACTAACATTCCTGCTGATGATCACAGAAACTCCTCAGTGAGAGAGGGACAGAGACCAGAAACAGGAGGGGAGGAAGCAGTGGCAAAGCCCTGTCAAGCCATAGGAGAAGGCTGGCAAGGACAGCAGGACTCTGGTACCACCACAGAAACCACAAAATGAAAAAACGCAAACTAAGCCACAGCTGCAAACTGGTCCCTGGCTTAGGGAAGAACACTCTAACTGATAAGCTAATGCTTGGATATTACTGACAACTACCTACAGTGCGACTGTCCTTAAAGAAACAAAACCAGAGAGAGGACAGTGACCACCCCAAGGAAGGGAGGAAAGTGTGAACAGGTGACATCCAGTGGCAAGTGCCTACTACGTGGCACTCAACTAAGCAAGGCACTGAAGTCAAAGCAGGCTCAAAGACGATGGCCGGCCCTGCTGGGGCGTGTAAGTGAGCAGGGACACAGGGGACAGAAGCAGGCAAGTACCACTTGGGAGGCCAGATGGGACGGGGTGCTCTAGAGAGAAATAGATAAGAAGGACACCAAAGGGGTGTGCTGGGGTGGGCAAGGCTGTGCTGTTTATACAGCAGTCAGGAGAACCTGCTGAAGAGAGTCACACAAAAACCCAGGGACAAGGGAAGTGAGTGCAAAGGCCCTGGGGTGCTCCCAGGAGAGGAGGCAGGAAATGAGGCCAAGAAGAATAGGAGCCAGATGGCAGTGGGCCTGGAAGGCCACAGCAGGCTTATGGCTGACTGCTCGGTAGCATGCCATCACTGATGGCTTTGAGAAGTACTGGATCTCACTCTGAAAGGTCACTGACTGCTGTGTGGAGGAACATGAACATCAGGGGACTCATGGGGCAGGGAAAACTCCCACCACCATCAGGCATGAGGGTGGCAGCTCAGAGCAGGTGCAGAGGCACAGGTGCTGCACAGCATTATGTGGGATGAGGCGGGTGGGAAGAGAGTGGGACGACAGTGACAGCCTGGAGCTGGGCTGAGCCACTGCTGCTGCGTCACAGCTGGAGCCACTCAGGAGAGAAATCAGGGTTCCTGATTTCTGTAGAGCACAGAAACCCGGGCGACCACCTTGAACCTGGAAACTGCCTTAAATACAGATGGACTTAAACGGGGTGAGAAGAGCCCCCTCACCCATGTTCCTGAAGAAAGCCGCCTTGCCAGAGTTGCTCTGGGCCATGGGGAGCTGCAGCAGGAAGCCAAGATGGGGGGCCAGCAGAGGTGGGTGAGGGGCACAGTCAGCACACAAGGGTCTGAAGACCACAGGCGCCTGAGCCCACGAGCTCCAGTCAGCTGTCACTACGTGCCACAGGGAAGCCTGGGAGAAGGACGGGATCCCCACCACTGGCCCCAAGTGCCTGCACCCCATACCACCCCCTCCCACCATGCCTAGTTAGAATCAGCAGACACATTATTCTCCCAGCCAAGTCCCAACAGGACCACAGCACCTGTCGTCCTGAGAGGTGCTCCCTCGTCCCCAATGCTCACCACGCACCAGTTATGTGCCAGGTTCAGTCCTGCACTGGGGCAATAGGACCAAGCGACCCAAAGTCCAGCCCCAACCTGGATGCCCTTGCAGCCTGGCTCTAGATGACGAGCTGCTGGTGGGGGACACAGACGCCTGGGGAGGCCCACATACCCATCAGCCCTGCTATGGCTCCAGCATATTCCCAAATGGTATGTGGAGGTAGGGTCTCTGAGAGGTCATTAGGGTCGGGCCCCCAGAATGGCATTAGCGGCACTATAGAGAAAGGAAGAGACCTGAGCTGACATACACTTGCCCTGTCCTACCAGGTGATGTCCGTCACCATGTCACGATGCATCAAAAAAGTCACCACCATGCTCTCAGACCTCCTAGCCTACAGAACTATGAGCCAAATAACCTCCATTCTTTGTAAGTCTCCTGGTCTCGGATATTTTGTTGTAGCACCAGAAAATAGACTAAGACAGCCCTATTTCAAGTACTTGTTCCTAAAACTATAAGAGCAAAGACAAAACCAGGCCTTCAAAGGCACCCTGCCAGTGATCCCAGACAGTCACTGGCTGCCACATCTCTCACACCTGCATCCAGGCAGCTGCTGGCACCCAGCTGTCCCGCTGGTGTAAGGAGTCTCTCTCTGGCTGAACCAGCACAGAAGACTCAGGCTCAGGGACCCAGCAGTGCCCACACTCCCACAGTAAGAGAATGTACCAGGCCAAACTAAGCCACGAGTCAGAACACAAAGCACTGGGGAGGACAGCCAGCCAGCCAGCCACACAGAAGTGCAGGGGCAAGGGCAGGCTGGGAGGGAGCAGAGGGCCAGAGTGCAGCAGGGACAGGGTGGAGGTGCTGGGGGCAAGCAGCTGAGTGCAGCCTGGGCACCAAATGCACAGAGGTGAAACTAGAAAAGGAACCAGGGTGTGATCGCTAAGTGGGGATCCATTTCCTCTCCATCAGGATCTTTGCTCTTTGATAGCTCCATCCTGTCCTGTCTTCCCCAATGAGATTCCAGGGCAAGTGTGAATTAAAGCCTTTCTGTCCATCACATTACCATCTCTTCTGCACTTTCCCTCACCCTTCAGTAAACACCATAAACATGCACGGGCATATACATGTGCACGCAGACCCAACTCAATGTCACCAGATGCACCTTACTGTAGTGCTATTGCACAGGCTGCAGAACCAGGGTCTGGCCACTAGAGGGCAACACTGGACTGGCTGGCAGATTGCCAGGAAGGGAGGAGCGGCTCTTTAGAGGCAGCCTGCCAGGCCCAGGGCAAGCCTGCTGCTCCTGGCCCAGACACCAAGTTCTCCAACAGAATCCTCAGGAGACAAAACAACTTCTTCAGGCCTCTGAAGTGCACTAAGAATCCCGCTGCCTATAGCCAGGCGCGGTGGCGCACCCCTGTAATCCCAGTAGCTTGGGAGGCTGAGGCAGGAGGATCACGAGTTCAAACCCAGCCTCAGCAATGGCAAGGCACTTAGCAATTCAGTGAGACCCCATCTCTAATAAAATACAAAAAAAGGCTGGGTGTGTGGCCCAGTGGTCAAGTGCCCCTGAGTTCAATCCCTGGTACCAAAAAGAAAGAATCCCGCTGCCTGCACTAACTAGAAACATGAGACCAGGAGACGGGAAGCCTAGACCAAGTCAACCCTGTCCCACCACTGCAAGGCTGCTGAGCCTGCCACTTACTTAACCTCAGAAGCAACCGCCCTAACAGTAAACCAGCCAACAGGAGCAGGCAGGTAGTGTCTGGGGCCCTGGGGTGGGGCGGCTGGTAGACTGCTTTCCCTGGTCTGTTTCCTAAGGCCATGGCTTTGTTTCCCAGCTGAAGTGACATACCTCTTTCATCCCCAGGCTCCTCACAACATGTTCTGGTTTTTAATCCCCTATTCCTACAATCCCTAGGTTCCAAGCTCTGATGGTTTGCCTCCCTCCTTCTCCCAGTCTACCCAAGTTCACATCCAACCAACTAGCCCCAGTTCCATCCAGCCGTGTCTGAAACTGACCACCCCACCCCACCCACCCAGGCCCTCCTTCCCTCAGTCTACCACTCCCCGACTCCCTGCCCCTCCCCACCACCACACCAGCAAGGCTGCCCAAGGAATCTACCAGTCCAGGGCCCCAGGCAACACCCTGGTGAAATTCTTCATGGTCCTTCCTTCCAAGCTTCACTTGTCCGGGTTCCAAACCTCCCAGAGGCTTCACACTGTGCCCGGAGGAAAGCGGAGAGCCTTCATCTGGCCTTCTCAGTCTGGGACCTGGCCACTTCCTGCCCTACTGGCCTTCTCCCTTCTTCCCCACCCCAGCAAGGCCAGGCCCCAGCAGTGCTTGCCATTTCTCAAGCAAACGAAGCTCTCCCACCATAGGACCTTTGAACCCGTGAGCCCTCTCCCTGAAATGCCCTCCCCATCTTCAAACACCTCCCTTCAAGGGTCTCAGCCTGAAAGCACTCTTTCAGGGTCTTTGCTGACCACCCAGTGCTACCTCTGGCTCAGCTTCATCTTCCAGGCATGCCTGGGGCCTTCCAGTGGCATCTAGAGGACTGAGTGGGTCTGCCCCTGTATACTAAAAGGCTAGCTCCTTGAGGGAAGGCCCTTGGGGGCCTGGCTCCAAATTTCTCACGGAGCGCACAACACATACTGGCTGAAGGAGTGGACCCTGCGACCACCAAGGACCCTGCAAGTAGACCTGCTTCCTCTTCACAGCTGACGAGACCAGGAGGCTGAGTCACTTGGTGAGTCCGTCACACAAGAGTGAGGGCACAGCAGCAGGTGATTCCCACTATCACCGCAGGCCCTGCGCTGCCCTCCAGCCACAGACACTGAGGGCACCTGCCCACATCCAAATTGCCAGGGCACAGGGCTCCACACCTGCCCACCTTCCGCCCACCACTGTCCAGACAAGCCTCCCAATCCAAGGCCAGACTGGGTGCTCCCTCAGGGGAACAGGAACATGACTGGGTGCCCGGTCCACCCCTTGAAGAGCAGGGTGCTGCCTATTCTACCGTCCGAATGCTCCATACAGTACACCCTCCAGGCCCTCCGCTGCAAGGAGTCGCTGGGCAGCTCTCAGGAAACCGTGTGTTTTGCACATCGCCAAATCACACTCCCCTTCACCAGACACACGTGACAAACAGGATGCCTCTAAGTGTCATTTTCTCAGGCTTCAAACAGGCAGTCTCTGTGTGAGTAAATATTGAGTCAATACTACGAGGGGAAGGAGCTGTTAAGTTCTATTTGCTACTTTCATCCCCAGGCTCCTAACAGCACAAGCTAAACAGAGCAGCACTCGCTGGACGGCGATATGCAGCAGGTACAATCATCTGCGGCACTTCACACATCAGCAATTTGCTTCTCCGATGTCGGCAAATATTTGCCACTTAAGTTTTTACGTAATGTGAAACGAATATACTCCACTGTCCTCGGAGCTAACTTACAGGCCTTAGGAAACAGGCAATTTACCCACTACGTTTTCTCTTGCCACTAAATATAAATCCAGTACAGTTTAAGCTCTGGCTTCAACTTTTGGCTTCAGACTATACTATTTAAATAGAACTCTGAAGAAAGAAAAAATCCACGAATGTACCAATCTCACAAAAACATCTGACTTCTACATGCTAACCTTTTGACCTACCCATACATATTCATTCTCTTACAACCCTGGAAGCTTCATTTATAAGTATAATTTTAATTTCCAAAAGTTGCTCCAAGTCCACAAGAAATCCTAGCTGATGTGCAGAGCCTGACTAGAACAGAACTCCCACCAGGCACTTCTGTTTCCCACAGCCACCTATTAACCTCTCACCTTTTAGAAACCTCTAAGCACAACAGGAAGCTATGAACTACTGTTGTCGCCTGAAGCGATGGCCGCTTGGAGCAACGAAGCCGCGGGAAGAAGTTCAGAGGCGAACTGGAAACAAACAGCTTTTTATTCTGATAACTTTTCTCTCTGGCTCTAACAACGACTAACACGCGCCACACACACCACCAAAATGGCGCTGACCCGATTAGCAATCTCGGCCAAGTCACTCGAGATCCCGGGCCAAGTCCCGTGAGACTACGGAAGGCGACAATGCCCAAATCTCCATGGCCCATAGTCAACCGCAATTTAAGCCATCTCCCCAAACAGGGCTCCTGCAAACTACCTCAATTTATCATTCAGCACTAAAGTAACCGTACCATAATAATCAATATTAGAAAAATCAAGTTACAGGGTAAGTAGGCCAGTGAAAATTAAATAACAATAATAAAAGTAAACGACATCTGTGAGTGTACTATACGCTAGGCCCTCTCACATAAGCATGTTATGTGCGATGTCCCACTCAATCTGCAAACTCAGTCCTGCTATCACCACATCTTCCAGATGCACAAGGACCCTGAGGCCCAGGACCACCAAGTGCACAGTCCAAATCCAGAGTCTGATCCACAGGCACCATGGGGTTCTGCCCCCTCCTCTGCCTCAGCTGCACCCAGACCCAGCAGAGAAGGCACACCACACATTAGCAAAGAAAGCATCTGAAATATGGATAAACCACAAGCCCCTGCTCCTGCAAGGACAGTGTGCCTTTATTTCCTATGTTGGTGGACGGGACCTCCAGGTGCCCAGCTCTTACGCCAAACTCACAGGAGCTATCCTGTACTATTATTCCCTCTCTCCCACCCACATCTAGGGCCACTCTGCAAATGTTATCATCAGAGGTTCATATTCTCAAGTTGTCTGTAATAATAGAAAACAAGGAATAACCTAGGGTGCTGGAGAAATAAATTATGTGACATACATCCAATGGATGCCCTCTGATTAGTTCTCCATGACCTGTTATGGGAAAATATATAAATTCAAAAAGCGAGGTACAGAACAGTATTACCTTTCATGTGGCAGAAAAAAATATATTGTAAGGAGTAGGGGTTGTAACTCAATGGTAGAGCGCTTGCCTAGCACATGTGAGGTACTGGGTTCAATCCTCAGTACCACATGTAAATAAAGGTTAAAAATATTTATGTGTGGGGCTGGGATTGTGGCTCAGCGGTAGAGCGCTCGCCTAGCACATGCGCGGCCCGGGTTCGATCCTCAGCACCACGTAAAGGTGAACGCATTGTGTACAACTAAAGCAAATAAATAAATATTTATATATATATATATATATATATATATATATATATATATATATATTTATGTGTAGGGCTGGGGTTGTGGCTCAGCAGTACAGCACTTGCCTAGCAGGTGCACAGCCTGGGTTCGATCCTCAGCACCATGTAAAAATAAAGGCATTGTGTACAACTAAAACAAATAAATAAATATTTTAAAAATGTGTGTGTGTGTGTGTGTGTGTGTGTGTGTGTGTGTGTGTGTAGGCTCAAAATTTTCTACAAATTGCTTTTTTTTTTCCTCCTGCAGTACAGGGGATTGAGCACAGGGCCTCCTACATGGCAGGCAAGCACTATACTACTAAAGTATACCCAGCCCTTTTTATTTTTTATATTGAATCAGGGTCTCACTAAGTTACTGAGACTGGCCTCAAACTTGCAATCATCCTGCCTCGGCCTCCCAAGCAACTGGGATTACAGATATGTGCCACCATGCCTAGTTGTCAATTCTTAGTTATCAAGGGAAAAAGAGTAACTTTTCAGTGTGAAGAGCTGGCAGCACCACCTCCATCAAGTGGCCAGAGTCAGTATGACCATGTTAGGACAAACCAACCTCACGTGCCACCTGCTATGAACCAAGAACACAAATCTCTTACATCATGCTCCTGCCAAAAAACTTATCAACCTGGATCTAATCATGAGGAAACAGCAAACTGAGGGACATTCTACAAAATAACTGCCTGTACTCACGCTTCAAAAACATCAAGATCAAAAACCACAGTGAAAGGCTGAGCGTATGGGGACTGAAAGGAATGCACAAGCCAGCTTGGGTTCTGGACTAGGAACAAAGAGACGAAGAATGACACTGGGATGATGGCACAGTGTGACTATGGATGATGGATTATAAGAGCAGCATTGTTAAAACAGTGTGGTGCCCAGTGGCTGGGAGGCTGAGACAGGAGGATCATGAGTTCAAAGCCAACCTCAGCAATAGCAAGGCACTAAGCAACTCAGTGAGACCCTGTCGCTAAATAAAATACAAAATAGGGCTGGGGATGTGGCCCAATGGCCGAGTACCTCTGCATTCAATCCCCAGTACAAAAAAAAAAAACAGTACAGTATCTATGTTGAATTGCTGTACTTTGAAAACTGCACACTATGACTACTTGAGAGAATGTCTTCATTCTTAGGAAATACACAGTTAAATGTTCCAGAGTAGAACAGGATATCTCCAACTGAGTTTCAAATGGCTCAGGAAAAAATACACACATACAAATGCACATACAGAATGATGAGTCTAGGAAAGGGCATACGGAGTCCTAACTTCTCTGCAACAATAAAACGACGTTTAACACAGTGACACAGTGTGAGCACTGGCTCTCTCTGGAAGAAGACATCTGGAATAATGCAAAGGAGGGAGAGTGGAGGCCAGAGACAGGGTGAGCAGCTAGAGTAGCTCCCTTTCACTTACGCCCTCTGTGCTTTGTAATACTGTAATACATACACGTGTCACTGAGTCAAAAAACAAATGAAACTAAGCAGAGGAAACCCCCCTCGGAAATGGAACTGTGTCTTAGAAACTTTTCAGACCTTTCCAGAGCTCCTCTCCTTTCCTGCCCTCCCTCTACCCCTCTGCCTCAAAGCCTCAGCCCCAATCTCCCAAGCTCAAGGGCTCAGCTCCCTCCCACCCATCCACGTGCCCCATTCGCCACCTCCTGGCCCAGCCAGGCACTGCATCTTCCAGCACCTAGCAAACACCTAGCTTTATAAGTATGATTTTAACTTCCAAAAGTTCCAGCACCTAGCAAATACCTAGCGCAGAGTGGTGCTCGACAACAAAGAGCTGCATCAATGGAAAAACAGACTCAAGTGGGGGTTCTATCAGAGGAACCTGAAAGTAAACATGCACCTCGGGGTCTGGCCACAAAGCTGCTATGGGCCTTGACGTGGCCAGGAAGACTAGTGCTGGTGACTGCCCTCTCCTAGCAACTGGCACCCAGCACCCCCCCAACGGGGCCTAGCTCCCTCCCTTCCCTCTGATCCCAGCCCCATGGCAGGAAAGCAGTCAGCAGAGCAGGAGGATGGTCACCAGCCGGCCCTCGCCCCACAAGCCAGTTTTCAACCCATGCTTATGAAAACAAATACGGCCACCTGGCCAGCCTGGAGGAGACACAGAGGACAGCAGTAGGAGAGGTCCACCCAGGAGCAGAGGAAGAAGAATGGGAAAGCGTGAAGAAGCTAGAAAGGTCCTAAGAGAGCCCCTCACAGGTCGCTGTTGGCATCCCCTGGTGTCCTAGCAGGCTCTGGCTGGGAACAGGAGCACAGCAACCCCCCATGAGGCACTCACTCAGGGACATGTGCATTGTGTAACCTGCACAGCGTCTCCTTTAGAAGAGCCACTAGCAGCCTCCAGCCTGCAGGGACTCACCAAGGTCTGTGTGGGGGCCCGCAAGCAACTGCTTGAACTTGTCCAGACGGTAAGCCTCTCTCTCGCTCAGCGCAGAGCCTCCAACAGTGCTCAGGTCAGACGTCCCACCCAGTGTGACGGTGGCCGAGTGGGGAAGAGACTGGGACCTCTGTAGAGGGACCACGTTGCTGGCAGTTTCTGCAAGGGCGAGAGAACAGGGTGAGGTGAGGGCGAGCCTCCTGCCCACTGCTGCCCACATGCTCCTCCTACATCAAGATGGCCTCTCACTTGTGGTGCCACCATCCCTTGGTAAACGCCATCAGGTCACAACTCTCCATCCTGCCAACACCCAGCAGCTGAGGCTTGCACTGACACCTGTGGGATCCTGCCTCGCAGGCAGCACACTGTTCATCAATACAGTAGACGGCAACAGCCGGAAAGCTCAGAGCACCCAGGCATCGGTGGGCAGCATGCATGCCTGGAAGCAGATGGGGTCTGCCCAGGTGCTATGACCCAAAGCCCTGCTGAGGAAGGGGCTTGCAGGGCTCACCCAGGCCTACATGTGAGCAGAGAGCCTCCAGTCACACATGACAAGAAAAGATGCAGGCTGCCAAGGTTGGAGAACACAGGGGAATGCCCAGGACACGCCAAGAGCACCCACCTGCTGTCTCCAGAGCACCTCTGATGCCAATGCCTCCACACCACCCCCGGCCTGCCTGCTTCCCAGACCTCACTGCAGCCCCGGGAGGAAGGCTGGGAAGGGAACAGCATCCCAAGGAAGCCAGGCAGGCGAGGGTGGGCTGCAGAAGCAACAGAGTACAGGCCCCCACCCCCACCAGGGCATCTCCTGCTGCTACACCCCGGGACCTCTGGGACCCTGGGGATGGCAAAACAGTACGCTACATCCAGGAACCTGGGCCAGGGCCAGCCATGAGAAGGAGCCCAGGGCTTCCAGGGCACACAGCAGTGCCACCTGGGACCAACCAGCAAGAGGCTCTGCGGCCTCTGACTCCTAGTCTAAATCCCACCCAGCAACCTCATCTTTCAAAAACGGAGTACAGGAGGAAGTAAGAATGAACTCCAGGGAATGGCGCAAGGCTTGGCTCCACAGAGGCAGGAGGTCCATGGGCAGCAGCTGCAGAGGAGCAGGGGCGCGAGTGCCACCCCGCAGCCCCTCCTGCCCAGCAGCCTCCTCCCCTCACAATCTGGCCAGGTGGCTGCTTGTATGTGCTTTGCTCAGGACCTGTGCGTGGCCCCGCAGCACAGGGCCAGTGAGCCCAGGGCCTACCAATGCACCACACTGCCTGTTCAGACCGGCTACCCCTGCAGAGCTGAAGACCAAGGCTGAAGACAGCAGGCAGGCCACAGGTACTCGCAGGTGATGTTGAGGTCCCGAAGGCAGCACACATGAAGGCAGAGGCACGGATGCTCATGAACACAATCACTGGAACTGGATTATGACCCATAGGACAGAATGGTTTAGGATGCTCAGAAAGGAAAAAACTGTTCCTATCAGCAGAAAAGTAAACTGGAACTCCTGCACATGTCCCGGGAAAAGCAATACAAGCAGCTACACAGGAAACAAAAAGAACATGCAACTGGGGCACGGTCCTGCCTTCAGGGACCTGCAAAGTGTGCAGAGGCAGGACAGTCAGACATGGCCCCGCCCACAGAGACTGTTCAGACCAGACAGCCTTGACCTTCTGAGCCCGGGCACCCCCACACATCCCCTCCTCTCTGAAGATTTCCCTGACCTTACCCTGAACCCTCCACAATAAGACAAAATGGGGGTCTCTGGCTCCTGGACACACTACATTTCATCTACTCACAAACTTGTCTGTCCCCACTGAGACTCACCCAAGCTATGACCTGAAGCCCCTGAAAATTAGAACAGAGGTGTGCCATCCTCATGCCACCACTGAAGAACTGTCCAGTGATCCACAGGGGCCAGGGCCAGAGGACCGAGCACACTGCACAGCTTCTGCTCCCAGGCACCAATGCGACCTGTGTCCCCAGCAGCAGTGTCTGACTTAGGGGCTCCTCAGCCTCACCACTACAGACACGTGGGATTGATCAGTCTCTGATGGGGGCAGGGGCTGCTCTGAGCACTACAGGATGCTGAGTAGCATCTCCAGCCCTGCACCACGCACGATTACGTACATGCACACTAGATGTGTCCAGAGACAGTGCCCCAGGACCCTGTGGGCAGGATCACCTTGATGAGAACCCTTTCTCTGTGGGGTAGGGCCAGCAACTAACAGCAGGGCTCCGAACCAGATGTCCTGGGCCCGAACACCAGTCCCACCATTCAGGCAACAGCCTTGGGCCTTTCAGTGCCTCATCCATGAAAGAGGACTGACAACACACCTTACCTCCTAGGAGATCATGAGGTTAAGGAGCTGGTGCAAAGTTTATTATTAAAGGGGTGGAGACAGCAAATGATCAATAAATGCTACTATTTTGTTGTTGTTGTTGTTGTTGTTGTTTTGTATTGAGGTGCCAAAAAAAGACTTGCCCAGAAAGCAGACACAGGAGAGATGATCAACCCCACAGCAGGCAAAGGCCAAAGCAAGAAGGTTAAGAGCTCCTCTCCCAGCCACACGCTGCCTCAGGCACCATCACTTCACTTTCTTTGCTTTGTTCACAGGAGGTGGCATGCAGGGTGACATCCCATGGTTCTCCCACATGGATGGATGCATTCTGAGCTTGCCTCTGGTCAGGACATCCCACCACACACCTCATGGTCCTGCCCACTCTCAGCCTGGCACCTGAGTGTGGAGGACCATCACTAGCAGAGGCAGCCGTCACAGACTCAACCCAGACCCCCAGGGGCTTGAGAAGTGGCCTCACACTTGTCAAGTTTCAACATGAGCACAGTCTGTGAGCTGACGAATTCAGGGGCCCAGCCAACACCAGGAGTGCCACAGCTGAAGGCACCCTTCCCAGGACTGAGCATGGGAAGGTGGGAAGCGTGTACTTCAATCATCACCAGAACTTCCAATCAGCTGCAAAAGCCACGTCTGGATGTCCATCTGTGCACTTAAATACTTTTAAATTTGTTAAGTTCCAACACTAAAAAATGATCAAGTGAAATAATTCATACACCCTAGCTCAAGAGACATGGAACATTTTAGAAATTCATTAATTCCCAGAAGGTGTTTTTGAAAACTAGACTAGGTATGAAGCCCAGTTCTGCATCCAAGGTTACCATGATGATTCCAGCTTCCTCATCTGTGAATGCAGAGACAGCACCCTAACCCTGGGGAAGAGATGTAAGACAGCCTACAGCACAGTCAGCATCTTTCAGAGGAAGATTGGGGGGGGGGGTCCCACAAGACACCATGCTCCCCAGTAGCCCTCTTGGGAATCAACCCAAAACCACCAGCCCTGCCACTTCCTCTGGAGGAGAGCGACAGCTCAGAGGAGCAAAGAAAAGCATGTCAGGACCCAAAGTGAAAAGCACCTCCCCTGCGTGGGGACACTGCAGCCCCATGGAAGATGACCAGGCACCCTCTATTTCCTGTCTCCCAGGACGAAAGGCTTGTCACTGCCTTGGTGCACCCCACCTACCTGTGGGACAGGATGTGTGGCTCTCGCTGACAGACTTCACTAGCCGGAGGTCCCCACTTGGAGCTGTGAGCGGCTCTGCTGTGGGCTCTGGCTCCTGCTTGGGCGCTGGCACCTCCTGCAGCACAGGCCGGGCCTGCCGTTGGCTGTGGTTGCGCAGGACGCGGTGGGCTGTCTCCATGACCACCTCGGTGTTCAGGCTCTCGGCTGCCATGGCCAGGAGCTCGTCGTCATCTTCCCCAGCATCCCAGGCGTCGCTGGTGTTGCTCTCGAATTCCTGGAAGGTACTGACCCTCTTGGCCTTCACTGGGGTGGTCGGCACCTTGGGTGTGGACTTGAGCAAGCTGAAAGGCAAAGGCATCGTCACTGGACCCGCTCAGAGGTGCGGCAACATGTGTCCTAAATCAGCAGGAAAGAGCGCCCACTCAGAAAGGCGCTCAGTCTAGAGGAAGGTGCTGTGAGAGCGCAAACACGACCCACAGACAGCAAGATGAGACGAGGCAAAGTGCAGGAGAGTCTAGCCACGGCAAGGAGGAGGCTTCCAGGGCAGCCAGGTTGAGCAGCCGCTGCCGTCCCACAGAACCGCACTAGGAAGCACAGGACTTCGGGACAATGCTATTCAGACTCACATCCTGGACTCATTCAGGCCTGGACCTGCAAACATAGTCTCACATTCCCAGCATCTCGGCAAAGCTCCACAATAGCCACGGAGGGGCTGGGGCAGCAGGGACTGTGCAGCGAGCACAGCCTGTGGTATGCAGGTGTGGAAACAGTACCATTAAAGGAGATTCCCCAGAAATGTGACAACATACAACATCAGCCCCACAGGTGTCAGGAAGCGTGCAGACAGGTGCAGTCCTGCAGCCATACCAGCACCCTCCCACAAGTACCCCGCCAAGACCCACTCCCTCTGCTCCCTCCTGCTCTGGTGTAGCAGCAAGGACCAGGGCAGCGTGCAAGAGAGGGGGGAGTCAGATGAGCCTCCAGAAACGGCCTGGAGCCAGGCTGCCCACCAGCTAACGGCACCAGCTCCCTGTCCTGCAAGGCTCCACCACCCACACGCAGCTGCAGCCTTCGCACCCAGCTGCCCCACTGCAGAATGAGCTCTGCAAGGACAGTGGTGTCTCGCACGAAGCAGTCGCCTGGTCCACATTTGCCAAAATGAGAGGCTACTTTCCCGGCCCTTAGGAATCTCAGCGAGCTGGAGGACAGCAAGAAGACACTGGCTACCCCAGGCCTCCTCAAAGCAGCTGTGAAGCCAAAAGTGAGGGGAGACGTCACTTACGTGCTATGTAACAGCGGATCAAAAGGTGGGTGCTGGGCTCCATACACATGCTGGATGCTAATAAAAAAGAGAAAACAAATCAGCTTTTCTTCAGTGTTGCTGAGAGCCCACCCCAGACTCAGGAGAAGGGCCAGCTCCTCGTGAGCCACACGACTATGGAAGCAGCACTCCACGGACACCACGACCCTCCTCCATGCGAGGTCCTGAGGCCAGGCTGAGGGAGGATGAGTGGCACCACACAGGCCCACCCACCACACAAGCAGGGCATTCAGGCCCTTCCTGAGGGCGGGCCTTCGCACAGGCGCCGCAGCCCTCCAGGCACCACCACAGAACTCAGGCACCCGCTGAGGGACGAGGCCTGGGAGCACTGTCAGCCACACAAGCTCTGTTCACAGACACATACAGTGCACTGGAAAACAGATGGAAACAAAATGTCCCTCATGGTAGACATGGTAGTCAGCTAAGCCTTCCCCTGACTGACTTCAGCTGGGACAGTCTCATAATGCGGCCAGGTCAGGGGGAAAGAACAGAGGCCACTATTTTTCTAACAAAAACAGACAGGCTTAGAGGCAGGGGACATGGCTCAGTGGCAGAGCTCTACCCTAGCACGTGCAAGGCCCTGGGTTCCATCCCCAGTACAGCCAAACAAAAAAAGCTGGCTTAGCCAACACCATCGGCCCTTAGCGTCCCCACCCCACCCCTTCTCCTGGCCAGGAACACAGAGGAAAAGCCTGGGACCCCGGCCACCCAACAAGCATGAGAAGTAAGCATGAGGCACAAAGCCACCAAGGAAGAGTGGCAGGGCAGAAGATGGAAGCAGCAGGTCTGCCTGACCACCTCCCTTGACTCCAGGAACATGAAATAAACAAGTCCCTGCTTGTTGAGGCCACCATCAGACACCCTAACTGACATGGTCCACAAGACAGGGAAAAGGCACTGTGACCCAGTGTAGTACCTTGTGGGTGGTGCGAGAAGATGCACACAGAGAGAGGTGACCACTGTCATTCTTTCAAAAAATGAAACCCTGTCTTAGTCATGAAAAGATCATGACTACTTCCCCATATCATTACCGTGTTCTTCCTCAGTTTTAACTACCTCATACATAATATGCACAAAGAGAATCATCAGCATATGTAAATTCAAAAAAAAAAAAACCACAGGGCAAAGAGTACACTGCACCTCTGCAAGTCTCTGTGAGTCTGTAACTATTCACAATAGACAGTTTCTAGAACCATAGGAATAGAGGGAGCACCAGCTTCCCTGTCACTGGCCTGACCACCCCCTGGATAATATGACTTCTAACTTCACACTCTGACACCATATGGCCACAACATAACAGGTGCAGCCAATGTCAACTGGGGAACACTCGAGACATGTAAAACTGACTACAAAAACAGGAACACACCTCTGGAGACGAGAACAGAAATGCCACTCTGAGACTCCTGAGGATACGCTCCTGGAGACCCTGGAAATTAGGTTCCTGAACAAGAGGGCTGTGGTCCACATTGCCAACCAACAGCGAGTAGCTCCTGTTCAGGGGTTGGTGGGCCACCAATCATTGCTGACTGGACAGGAGAGCAGCCTCAGTGTTGGCCATGTGCCTCCTGATGAGGAGTGAGGCTGGCATCTTCTGGGCCCCTTTCTCACATGCACCTCTTCTTTTTATGAACTGTTCACACCCCTTGTCCATTACTAACAAGAGTTCACCTTCTTACCAATTTGTAAAAACCCCTTGATAAAAAAGAATTGCCTCCTGATCATTCAGGCATTGCAGAAGGCAAAATAGCAGCCCCACCAAAGATGTCCATGTCCCAGAAACTGTGGATGTAAGTCAGATGGCTAAGGGGGCTTTGCAATTTTGATCAAGAATACACACAATGACAGGGCTGGGATTGTGGCTCAGCAGTAGAGCGCTCGCCTAGCATGTGCGCAGCCCAGGTTCGATACTCAGCACCACGTAAAATCAAAGGCATTGTGAACAACTAGAACAAATAAATAAATATTAAAAAAAAAAAAAAGATACAATGAGGTGGGAGAATATCCTGGGTTTTCCAAGTGGGCCCACACTAATCCACTTAAAAGCAGAACCCTTTCTACCAACTATGGCCAAAGGGACCAGAGAAAGATTTGACTATGAAAGAGGCCAGAGAGACACATCATTTCTGGCTTCAAAGACAGAGAAAGCCAAATATGCCAGGGCACATTGCACCTCCAGAAGCTGGGGAGGGAAAGAAAAGGGTTCTCCACGGAGCCTGCAGAAGGGGACCCTATTGACAGCTTGATTTTGGCCCAGAGAGACCTTTGTCAGACTTCTAACTTCCAGAGTCCTAAGATGACACATACATTGTTGTAAGGCAATAAGTTTGTGCCAACTTGTTAAGAGTAGCAACAGAAAATGAATACCAGTGGCAAATTTGTCTTCCTGGTCACAGGTGGCAAGGTCCACCACTCGTCTCCTTCGCATATGATCCACTTTGGTGACAGCAAGGGGAAGCCCCCGCCCCTTCTGAAACTGCATAAATCTCCAACTGTGTGCTTGCTTCACATTTCCATGTTTTCACATCTTTAACCCTTTTTTAAATCCATCTAGAATTTGCTTTATTTCACTACACAGTGTTTATTAGGAAACATTTTTAAAAATCAATTGTTCTAATACCACTTATTACAAGCTCTCCTCCCCACTGGCTTGAGGATGTCATCTTTCACATACATTAAAAAATTACCTTGGGCTAGGGTTGTAGCTCAGTGGTACAGTGCTTGAGTAGCACATGTGAGGCACTGGGTTCCATCCTCAGCCCCACACAAAAGTAAATAAAATATAATTATTCTGTTCATCTACAACTAAAAATATTTTTTTAAATATAACCTTGGGTCATTTTTTCAGTGTTCTACTTTCTATCCAATCCTATGAAATAGATAGGCATATGAAACAGAGGTTTAAAAGACTTTGGAGATACAAAGGATGAAAAAGTATTTTGTCTAGCAATCAATGTATTATTAAGAAAATGCCATGTGGGGATAGTTTAGACATATGCTTTTGGGCATAAAAAGACACCATAGGTAGGTCAGTAATGAGGAAAGAAAAAGTGTGAATTGTTAAAGTAACCTGGCAGGAAATGGAGAGATGCATGAAAACAGTAGCGTTGATTTATTTTGCTTGGGTTGAAGTAATAACACTGGCTTTTCATGTGTGTTTGTTTTTCCTGAAATCCTCCATGTGATCCCAAAGGGTAACCAAGAT
Organism: Tamias sibiricus; assembly: GCA_025594165.1. Lineage (NCBI taxonomy): Eukaryota > Metazoa > Chordata > Mammalia > Rodentia > Sciuridae > Tamias > Tamias sibiricus. Next base: position 175,543,100 of record CM046661.1, on the reverse strand, counting down.
TGAGAACAAACTTACTGTAATTATTATAAGCAGTTCTGTCTGTAGCCGAACATTTCAATTACATCAGATTTTGCTTTTATAGTCTAAAATTTTTCAGCAAAATGTAACAAATATTTGCTGGATACTAACTCTGTGACAGGATGGAGGACGAAAAATAAGCACAATATAGTCCAAATAATTAAGGATTTTACAACAGTTACAGGAGCTAAAAATAAGGTGGCCTATGTAATGCTCTATGATAATTCCTGCGAGACACACCATGGGAACACTGACATCCAGTCTTGGGATTTTCTTGACACCTAGACCTAGGAAAAATGTAGCAGGTAGAAAATTCTAGGTAAAGAGAGCAGATGCATGAGGTCTGAGGGCAAAGCAGAGGATGAAAGAGTGGGGGAAATAAAAGTGGCAGCAAGGGGCCACCGTCGCAGAGAGCAGAAACACACTCACGTCAGGCTTCCTGACCCAGAGCCCAGTGCAGGCCTCGCTCCACAGAGGACAGACACCAGGAAGAGAAGGGAATTCAAAGAGCCTGGCTACAATTCTGACTTCCCAAGTAAGTCAATAAGGAGAACAGAGTGATTTCAGAAGGCAATTCTAAAGGAACTCCAAACACCACATTTATTTCTGCACATATCAGGATAAGATTTGGCCTCACACTGAAAAAGAAACCAGAGAGAAAGCTCAGATCCATCTGCTCAGCCAGTAAGGACCTGCTCTGTGCCAGGCACTGTCCTGAGTGCTGACGTCATAGCCACCAAAGGGGATGGACCCGGGCAGTGACGAGGGCTGGATCGATGCTTTCACAAGAGGAATGATGCATACCGAGAAGCAGAGGGACAGCCCCAGGACCACCACTCGGCTTCAGCCACTCTCAACAGCCTACACGTTTGCTCCAAGCTCCTGTCTCTTTCTCAATATGAAATACTGCAAGCCATAAAACATCAAGAACAGTCGTCTTGAACAGAGATTTCACGCACCCAGAATCAACGTGTCAGCATCTTTGGTCCCCACAAACCAATAAGGCAGATATGACTGCCATCCAAGACGGAAACCTGAGGTCTGCCCAGAGTCACAAACCCCTGCAGGTTGCAGGGCCAGCTAATGGCACATACAATGTGAGAAACAACCACACAAGCACCACCTAGAGATTCAGTTCCACCAGATCCTAACACTCTGTCACCCCAGAGTTGAAGTTCTCCCCAGTTCCACTCCTTTTCCTGCATCCTCAGAGGCAGCTGCCAACTGCACTTGGCATGTGTAATGCCAGGCAAGTGCCTACGCCCTGGGGAACACTTCAGAGAATGGGTCCGGCCCAGGTCTCCATGCCGCATGCTATGTTAACATCACCGTCCTGTGTGTCCCTTTTGCAGCCCGACTTCCAGGCTTGTTCTTCATGCAGGAAGGTCAACACATGCAGCTTGGTTCTGTTCTGCAGGGTTCCACTGAGCACCTGTGAGAGGGGGCGCTCCAGCAGTAAACCAACTCTTCAAATAAAGTGTCACACAGAAACTCAAGGGGCAGAAGCTGAGCTGCTCTGATGCAGGCAAGAGCAGCAGGAGCCAGCCTACCCCACCTGAAGGAGGAGAGGCGCCCAGCACCACGGCAGGACTGCAGGCGAGGGCAACCCTGGCTGGTTGTCTCCACACAACCTATAACTAGAACAAGTAATGAATATGTACATATTTTTAAAAAAGAGGAATAACAACAAAACCAGAAGAACAAAGAAGATAATCTTACCAACGCTGACTGAAGAGAAAGAAGACTCAAATTACTAAAACCAGAAGCAAAAGAGGAGATGTTTTTAAGAACTGTCAAGAAGATGGCAGACAACTACACATCAACACATTAGGTGACTGAGATGAAATGGACAAAGCCCCAGGAAGACACATCACCAAAATTCATCCACGGAGAAACAGAAAAAAGCAATTAGACACACAGGATGCAAAGAAACTGGATTAGTAGTCAAAACACTACCCACAGGGTAAAGTCCAGGTTCAGGGCTGCACTGGAATTCAAGGTTGGCTTCACTACCCAACTCACTCAATACCAAATGCCACGTGAAAAAAACAAAGGATAAAACCATATGATCACCTACATAAATGCAGAAAAAGCATTTGACAAAATTTGACACCATTTCATGATAAAAATGCTCAATAAGCCAGGAAAAGAAGGTATCATCTTCAAGCTGATGAACATCTTCAAACTCCAAAGCTAACACTGCAATTAGTGTGAAGGACTAAAGATTCTCCTCCTAAATGCAGGAAGGGGACAAGCATAACTGCTCTCATCACTCCTGCTCGACACTGTACCAGAGATCCCAGTCAGGCCAATCACACAACAGTGAGAAATAAAAGGTATCTGGCTAGAGTAATACTACCTGACCAGAAAAAATAATCTTATATTTAGGAGGTCCTCAGGAATTCACTAAAAATCTATTAGAACTAAAAAACCAAGGTTTCAGGACACAAGATCAACACACAAAAGTCGAATGCATTTCTACACGTGTGCAAAAAAAAATCCAAAAATGAAATTAATAGTTCCATTAAGAGAGCCGAAAAAAATATTTAGAAATAGATTTTTTTAAGTACAAATATTTACATTTTGAGAACTATAAAATATTGCTGAAAGAAATCAAAGACCTAAATACTCAGAAAGATACCCACGTTCACTTACCAAATGACTGAATCCTAGCCAGGCGCAGTGGCATATGCCTGTGTTCCCAGCGACTCAGGAGGTAAGGCAGGAGGATCACAAGTTCAAAGCCAGCCTTAGCAAAAGTGAAGTGCTAACTCAGTAAGACCCTGTCTCTAAATAAAATACAAAACAGAGCTGCGGGGCTGAGGTTGTGGCTCAGTGGTAGAGCACTTGCCTGGCACATGTGAGGCACTGGGTTCAATCCTCAGCACCACATAAAAATAAATAAAAATTTAAAAAAATAAAGGTATTGTGTCCATCTATAACTTAAAAAATTTTTTTTAAATAGAGCTAGGGATGTGGCTCAGTGGTAGAGTACCCCTGAGTTCAATCCCTGGTATATCCCCAAAAACAAATGACTGAATCTTAAGAGGGAAGACTCCCCAAACTCAATGCAGACTCAGCAAAATCCCTACCAAAATCCCAGCTGGCTTCTTTGCAGAAATTCATATGATGATCCTGAAACTCAAGCAAAATTCAAGGAACCAAAAACAGCCAAAATAATCATGAAAGAGCAACAATTTCAGATTTCAAAACTGACTACAAGATTCAGCACCCAGGGTGTGCGTACAGTCCTGGCATAGAAACAGAGATGGATGGACAGAACTTGCGGAATCCAATCCTTGCCCTTACAGTCAACTGGACTTGACAAGGGAGCCAAAACGATTTAGTGAGGAAAAAATGGTGTTGTCAATCATGGTGCTGGGACAACTCAATACCCACATACCAAACAATAAAGCTGCACCCTGCTTCTTACTACACGCAAAACCAAACTCAAAAACCAACAACCCAGGGGCTGGGGTTGTGGCTCAGCAGTAGAGCACTTGCCTAGCTCATGCCAAGGGCACTGGGTTCAATCCTCAGCACCACATAAAAATAAAATAAAGGTATTGTATCCAACTAAAACAAAATATTAAAAAAAAAAAAAAATCAATGACCAGTGGGGCTGGAGTTGTAGCTCAGTGGCAGAGCCCCTGCCTTCCATGGGTAAGGCACTAGGTTCAATCCTCAGTACCACATAAAAACAAATAAATAAAATAAGGATTAAAATTCTTTTTTTCTTTTTTTTTTAAATTTTTATTTATAGTAGTATGTATTACAGTTCATACTATACATATAGAGCATCTTTTTACATAAAACAGTTTGTATTCAAAGTATATTCACAGCATTCAAGTCTTCAATCGTGCATTTAGAATAATGATATCCATCTTATTCAATCACTTTTCCCCCTTCCCCCCACCCTTCCCCTTGACCATTATAGTGTTCCTCTAGTCCTCCTATGTACCCCGACCCATCAATGATTAAAATTCTTTAAAAAAAAAAAAAAATCAATGACCCGAACATAAGAGAACTAAAACTACTAACTTTATTTTTTAAATATTTATTTATTTGCTTTAGTTGTACACAATCCGTTTTTATGTGGTGCTGAGGATTGAACCTGGGCTGCGCACATGCTAGGTGAGCGCTCTACAGCTGAGCCACAACCCCAGCCCAAACTACGAACTTTAATTAGCAGAAAACGCAAGAGTTATCTTCATTAGACAATCACTCCTTAGATATGACACCAAGAACAACAAAAACAAAAAATTAAATATCATCAGAACTAAAAAGTGTTTGTGCTTCAAATGCTACCAAAAGGAAAGCAGAAATATGACCCAAACAAAAGGAGAAATTCTTAGCAAATTATACATGTGATAAAGCTTTTATATCTAATACACATGAAAAATTCTTAAAACTCACTAATAAAAAGACAATCCAATTTAAAAAGAGGCAAGGGGCTGGGCTCGGTGGCACAGGTCTGTAATCCCAGTGACTCAGGAGGCTGAAGCAGAAAGACTACAAGTTCAAGGCCAGCCTAGGCAATTTAGCAAAACCTTGTCTCAAAATAAAAATTAAAAGGGCTGGGAGTGTAGCTCAGTGGTAGAACACTCCTGGGTTCAATCCCAGTACCAAAAAAAAAAAAAAAAGACAATAGCATATTGGTGAGGTGGTAGAGAAAGTGGAACTTCAAAGATTACTGATGGGAATGGAAAATGGTGCAGCTGCTTTGGAAAAGTCTGACAGTTCCTCAAACAACTAAATATAGTTTCCTTACAACCCAGTAATTCCACTCCCAATGTTATATACCCAAGAGAAAGAAAAAGGTGTACAAAAAAAATTGTACAGAAATGTTCACAGAAGCATTATTCATAACAACAAAAGGTAGACACAACCCAAATGTCAATGGAGTATTATCTTGCTGTAAAATACACACGCTACAAAAATGAACCCTGAAAACAAGAAGTATAAGAAGCCAATCGAAAAACACATATGGGGGCTGGGGCATGGCTCAGTGGCAAAGCACTTGCCTAGTACCACACAACAAATAAAATAAAGGCATGCTATCCATCTATAACTACAAAAAACTTTTTTTTACACAAACATGATTCCATTTACTAGAAGTGTCTAGAAGAGGCAATTCTATAGAGAAAGTGTCTATTATTGGTTGTTCATGTCTCAGGGGTGATACAGGGATTGTTTTTGTTTTGTTGAAGTTTTATTTCACATGAAAAACATGTCCTAAAACTGATTGTGGCTACAACTCTTTGAAAACACTAAAAAATGGCTGGGTGTGGTGGCGCAAGCCTGTAATCCCAGCACTTGGGAGGCTGAGGCAGGAGGATCGCAAGTTCAAAGCCAGCCTCAGCAATGGCGAGGCACTTAGCAACTCAGTGAGACCCTGTGTCTAAATAAAATACAAAAAAGGGCTGGGGATGTGGCTCAGTGGTTGAGTGTCCCTGAGTTCAATCCCCAATACTAAAAAAAAAAAAAAAAAAAAAAAAAAGAACCTGAAAACCACTGAATTACAAATTTAAATGGAGAATGCTATTGTGTGTGAATTTAAACAGGTGACCTATGTTCCAGCTGAACATCAATGAAGACACTGCCACTTTTTAAAAGACAATGCAAGCGGGCACAGTGGCACATGCCTGTAATCCCAGGGGCTTGGGAGGCTGAGACAGGAGGATGGCAAGTTCAAAGCCAGCCTCAGCAAAAGTGTGGCACTAAGCAACTCAGCAAGGCCCTGTCTCTAAATAAAATATAAAATAGGGCTGAGGATGTGGCTCGGCGGTCGAGTGCCCCTGAGTTCAATCCCCAGTACCAAAGAAATAAAAAGGCAATGGAACTGGCACTGGCTTCCTGGGTTTTCTCTCAGAACCCAACGGTCATCGTGAGAAAACCCCACCAGCTTATGGAGCCCCTAGAGGTGCCCACGACCACCGACAGCATTAGCTGGGGCCCCAGCTGACAACCCACGTCCCACCAGACCAGTGACCCAGCCTCCAATCCAGCCCCGATTCAAGTCCTCCCAGTGATACCGAGGACACCATCGGGCACAGCAGCAGTCCCCACTGTGCCCTATCAGACTTCCTGATCACAGAATCTAAGAGTAGAATCAAACACTTGCTGTATGGCAAAAAATTACACAGATAGACAGATTTTTTTAAGGCACATTGTCTGTTTAGATCAAATACAACACATCCGTCATGTCCTTTTCCTAAAATTGCTTGGAGGTCTCTGTGAGATTGGTTGGCAGAGAGCTTCCAGGTTTAAGAATCAAAAGGCCCAGGTTCAAGTTCCAGCTCTAACACTTACTAGCTGGTAGGTTTTATTATTGTTTATTAGTTTGCATGCTTGTTTTGTGGTCTTAGAGATTGAACCTAGGGCCTTGAGCAATTCAAGGCCACCCTGGGCCACATATTGAGACCCTCAGCAATTTAGTGAGATCCTGTGTCAAAATAAAAAATAAAAAGGGCTGGGGATCACACACACAAAAAAAAAAAACAAGGTGCGTGAAATGAGATAACCAGGTGACACACAGTGAACAGTGTGAAGTGGCCTGTGAGGCGCATTCATCTCAATTAGCACGCTGTCCTCACTCCCTCCTCATGCTCCTCCCGTTACTCCCAGTGCATTTACAGGATTCAAAACAGTAGGCAGCCTGGCCTACAGGGCACTGTTTGCATGTCATCTTCACAAAAGCCTCTCAGCGGCAGCAGCAGCAACAACAGAGACTTCAGCTCTTCCTTCCAGCAGAGCCAGAAACTCATTAATTCCTCATAGGCAGCCACTTAGTTTACTGGGCAGAAAATGCTCCAACAAAGTTCAAGCTCAGACCAAAGGAACCTCATTTCATGTTATTAAAATTGTATTTTTATTTGGTCTTGCATAGCTAAAAAGAAAAACAGACTTCCATCAAAGTTATTTGAAAAGAAGTGGTAAGTAAGCCACTTAGCTCATTTAGATAATGAAATCTTTCTTCAAAACAGTTCATTAACTAGCAATCTTTTTACATAAATCATACTGCTTTCAAACTCTGCAGCATTCTACTGTCTTAAAGACAGCCTCAGTGATTCTTCATGAAAAGCAGATCCTCATGATATAACATCACCTCCTGGTACACAAGCCTAGAAAATCCTTGCACAAGTACAGGAGACAGATTCAGCAAAGTTTGCAATACTAAAAAGAAAAAAGATATTTTTGAGGAGAAATTCAGATGTCCATTACAAACTGAAGAATGAATAAATAAACTGATATATCCACATATAATAGGATACTAAATGCAACAAATGAATCAGACCTAACAGAATTGATGTAAATTCATAAACACTGAAAAGCAACCTGAATATAAATATATGTACACATACATATATGCATACCTATATGTATAAACACACACACACAGAATTAATCCTTTATTTTTTTTTTTTTTAACTTTTTAAGCGAGGCACAGTGACTCACACCTATAATCCCAGCTACTCTGGAGGCTGGGACAGGAGGATCTCAGGCTTGAGACAAGCCTGGGCAGCTTTAAAGACATTATCTCAAAATTTTTTTTAAATAGGCGGAGGGTGTTGGGGTGTAGCTCAGTGGTAGAATATGCGCCTCACATGGTGAAGACCTGAGTTCATTCCCCAATATCAAAAAATAGGTTCTACCAGTGAACTGAAATGTTGCGCTCCATCTGTGTATGATGAATTGAAATGCATTCTGCTGTCATGTACAACTAAGTAGAATAAATAAAAATAATTGTTTAAAAAGGTTCTAAATGTAAAATAGTAGATTCACTTTTGAACACACGCATAAGTGGTAAAAACCCTGCATGTGTGATTCAGAATAGCAATCACCCAGGGTGAAGGGGAAGGAAACTGGCCCAGGAAGAACACAGCGGCACCCAGTACACATGTGTCATGTCCACCTCCTCCTCCTGGAGCAGGGACGCATGAGCACTGTGTGTATTTTCAGACTGTGGAGGCTCTTTGAATGCCAAGATCAACCCAGCAGGTGATGTGCAGGGACAGCAGATACCACACCACTGGAGCAATGTCCTGTATACTCAGAAGGGTAAGAAGAACAGGAAGGATTTCCCAGTAATATGATCCTGAAAAGTCTCTCCACTCATTTCACCTTGTACACAAAAACCTGCCAAAACGTCAGCTCAACCTCATTAGCCATCAGAGAACTGCAAATCAAAACCACAATGAGACATCACTTCACCCCAGCAGGGTGGCAAAAATTTAAATGACGAGGCAAGTACTACCTCAAGAACGCAGAAAGGGTCTGGGGTTGTGGCTCAGAGGTAGAGCGCTCGCCTAGCATGTGTTAGGCACTGGATTCGATCCTTAGCACCACATACAAATAAAATAAAGATATTGTATCCACCTATCACTAAAAAATAAATATTAAAAAAAAAAAAAGAATGCATAAAAAACGGGAGCCCTGGCATGCTGCTACCAGTGAGAGTGAACACGGAAAGGAGCCTGGCAGCTCCTCAAAGCTGAACAGCCCACAGCCCCCCTCTGAGGCATATGCCCCAGAGAAGGGACACATGTCCACCCAAAAACTCCTGTAGCACTGTTTATAAGCACCAAAAAGTGGAAAAGCCCAAAGTCCACTAGCTGAAGAATGGGTAAACAAAACATGGCCTACCCACACAGTGGAATATTAGGTCATTAAAGAAATGAAGTGCTGATGGTCCCCACTTCCTGACAATTCAACTTCAACTTTTCAACTTGACAATGGTGTGAAAGTAACACACGCAGAAAGCATACTTCCAATGTGAATTCTGATCTCCCAGGCTAGCCATGCACATGAAATACCTCCCTCAGCACTGAGCAGTGTCAGCCCAAGTTCACCAGGAGCGCGATGCTCTGCAGTGCACTCTGCAGCTAAGCCAGGAGCGGGGAGATCAGAGGTGTCGATACACACCCACCTTAAGGACTCTGTCCACACATCAGCACCTACATCCTCTGGAGGTCAGCAGCACCTGTCCTGCTGCATACTGCAGCATGGCACCCTGAAGGACATTATGCCAACACATGTGATATGACCCCATTGCCATGAAATATCCAGGACAGGTTAAATCCACAAAGACGGAGTAGATGAGTGGTTCCCAGGGACGAGGGGGGGGAGTGACTCCTAGCACATGTGGGGCTTCCTCTCTATGGTGAACAACTGTTCTGAAACTGATTATGGTAATGACTACACAACTGTGAGCACACTTAAACTGAACATTTCAAACAGGTGAACTGCTTGGTATGTAAGTGACATCTCTATATGAATGGATGTGACGGATGAGGGAAGGAAAGGGAGGGGCAGAGGCCTCCTCCCTGAATGCACTGAGTCCAGGAAGGTCAGGAGGCCATGTAGGCAGAGGCCAGGCAAGCAAGGGCTCCTCGACACCAAGCACCTGGATGACCAGTGTCACCCACTAACCTTCTCCCCACACTGAACAACTAAAGTTCCTAATTGTGTCACCACAAAAGAAAAAGTTTCAGCGTGCTTCACATGAAAATGACAGAAACTTTACCATCCCCAAAACTAAGAAAATGGAAAACTTAAGGACTGATCAGTTCCAGCAAGCAACAACAGGGGCCAGTCCACCTGCTTCCTCGTGATCCCCACTGTGCTGCCAGGAGGGAGGCCTCTCAGGTGGAAGAGCAAATGAAGGAAACCAGAAGAAGGTTCCAACCCTGTGATATACACAGGCACATCCAGGTAAAGGTGGAATGATCCCAACAAAGCACAGGCCAGGGAGGGCAGCAGAGAGACACCCAGGACACGATGCCCTGAGAGGACCTCCCCAGACAGGCCCTGGGGTTCATGACAAAAGTCACTTACCTTTCACACAAGGAGACTTCACTTAACACCACCACTAGTAAGCGGAAGAAGTGGACCAAGAACGGGGTGGAAAGGCATCACACAGAAGTGGAGGTCGCCTCCAGGGAGATGGGTCTGCAGAAGGACAGGCACTGAAACACCCATGAGAAAGGAAAGGCCTCGAGAGCAACACCATGCAGGGCTCTGTCCAGACTGAACCTCAGACAAGAACGTTTTAAAAGGAAAAAAACTCAAAACCCAATCCTTTCTGAGAAGTTCCTATGGGCAGCCAAGTTCCCGGGCACGGGCCTCCTTGCACAGGAATATGTTTCCTATGTCGCCTTCACGGAGTCACTCAGCAGGCGCTGCACCCTGCCGCGCCCAGTGCTGGTGCCAGAAGGAAGACATCACACATCACACAAGTGACAGCCTGGCCTCAGGGCGCTTCAGGGAGCCAGGAGTCACTGAGCTGGCAACAGCAGGAGGCGCCCCTCAGCTCCTGGAGAGGTTTCTGGCTTGAATCTGGAGCCGTGCACCATGGTGCAGTCCTGGAAAACGATACTGGAGGTGCACACCAGACAGCTTGTGTTTGCAAATTCCACAGCAGTTGGTAAAGACAGAGGTGAGTCAAACAGTGAAGACTAAGAGAAAAAAGGAGTGGCGTGTTCTCAGCATGACAAAATGAAAGAGAAGTGACGTCACACATACAATAAAACGCCTCCATATTTCAGGCACATGAAGCAGACAAGCAGATCATCCAGCCAACCACAGCTCAGGCTCCGCCACCTCTCAGCCCCAGGCACGGTCACTACGCACTGCCCCCTCTGGGTTCAACAGCAATTTTCTGAATTATGAACTATATTAGCAACTGATTTACCATCAGGCTCATTCTCACACATAGTGATGCTTCCCAGATTTATAAGAACTAACTTTTCCAAGGAAATTAACTTGAGAGGGCTTTGGGAGAAAATGTACCAAAAAACCATTATTCCAACATTACACAATCCCACTTGTCTCCTCTGCCCACAGTGTGACCTAAAACTCATGTGTGCTTCAAGGAGGCAACTGCAGAACAGATGTGGCCCCAGGAATGTCCGTCCACTAACACCCGCACCACTCTGCCTGTCAATAACACTTCCCCTGTCCTCAGGCTCCCAGCAATCTAGAGTCTCCCTGGGCCATGGGCCCCAGAGCACTGACAGTCCACAGAGACGTGGATAATTACTGAGCCAGATGTTAGCTGCAGGCCTGTCCAGTTGCCTGCAGGCTCTGCCCCTGAAGCCCAGCCCCCAGTCCTCCTGTTGTGCTCTCTTCTGACCACTGACCAGCTCCAGGAAAATGATTCTCAAACAAGGGCTTCCAGCTGGAACCACTACCAACTAAGCCACCGGCTCACGGGCCCACATCAACAGGTCCCCACAAGAGTCATTTCTTCCCCCTGTTCACAGAAGCCCACCCTGGACAATGTCAGCACTGTCCACCAGTCCTCCAGGGACAAGACAGTGCTCATCCCGCCTAACACCTTACCTGGCACCACTTTCATCCAGTGGCCTCCTGGCTCTCCCTGGGCCAGGTTCTGATAATCAGAACTCCGACAATCTCACTGCCCTGGACCATCGTTCCATCTCCTCTCATCCTGACCACATTTCCACTCTCCCCACAACTCAAGCTCCATGAACAGCAACGCACAAGCCTAAGGGCCACGGTGTCTCAGAGGAAGCACCCCACAGTCAGTCTCCATGTCTTTCAAGACCACCCAGGAACCTTCCCCCATCAGCCCAAACCCAGGCTCACCCTCACCCCATGGGAGAACTGCAATAGCCCCGAGCTGCCTCCAGCTCTGGCTTCAGCCCTGACCTCCTGTGCCAGTCAGGAAAAAGTCACTCGCTGGCCTACAATCCTTCAAGGCCTTCCCCTGGCCCTTAGGAAAGAACTCAAAACCTCTCAGGTTCCCTGCCAGGCCTGCACATGCTCTGCTGTCCCTCTCTGTCTCACATGCACGCACCTAGTCTGGTCACATCACCGTCTTCACTGCAGGACACACAGTCGATCTGTAATTACATTGCTGGACAAATTGAACTGCCACCACTTCTAAATGTCCCCTGCTCTCATCCCCTCTGCAGCTGGGCCATGGGCCTCACTTACTCTCTTCCACTGCGCCATGGCCCTCACCACCTCTACCCACTCTCCTCCCCTCAATCATGGTCCTCTAACCCCCCTCTTTCCCTCGGCCATGACCCTCACCTCCTCTCACTCTGCTCTTCTATGTGGCCATGGCTCTCATCCTGGGTCCCAGCGTGGCCTTGTCCTGTCTGGGCCACATGAGTCTGGCCTGTCCCCTGGACCTGAGTAAGCCTGGTCTGGCACACAGCAAGAGCCCAAGAAATGGAAGTAGGGGTCTAATCACACTGTCCCTGCTCAGAACCTTCCCCAGCTGCAGACACAAAGCAGCTTCCAATCTGAACTCCCAAGCACACCACTCTCAGCAACTGACTCCTCCCCACCTGCCAGCCACACAGCCTGTCCTTGTCACTGACTCCAGGCTCCCCTATTCTTAGGGAGCTGTCCCAACATGCCATGGACTTTTCCACAACCCCACCTGGGTTCACACCCTTCCATGGCCAAGAAGGCCCTGCCCAGCCCCTGTCTACAGAATATCCCCACCCCCAACAAAGGAGCCCAAAGGGAAGACCATGTCTCCTTATTCACAATATTTTCCCCCCACCCTGCCATGAGTTCCCAGTCCCTCCACTGCCACGATGACCACAAGCTCCCGTGGGGCAGAAGTCCTGGCTGGCATCTCTGCCTCCTCAGCAAGGGGACCCATCCCCTCTGCACACCCCAGGGCCTAGTGTGCACAGAAGGCATCCAGAGACTGCTTGGTGTGTCTTCCATTTTTACAATGTAAACATTTAAATAACTAGGGATTTATTTTTTCTTTGAAGAAAATTCTCTAAAAACACAGTACATCCCTCATAATAAATATTACCAGATAACATCTCTTAAAAGTTCCTGTGCTTTTGTGCTTGATTCATCCTACCAGAGCCAGGTCATGATGGCTTAGGAAAGCCCATCTGGCTGACACACAAAATGCTAGTAAGGCTCTGGTGACTGGTTTGCTATGGAAAGTTGACCAAGACAGGGATTAATTCAAAAAGAAAACAAAGCGCCGGGCGCTGTGGTGCATGCCTGTAATCCCAGCACTGGGGAGGCTGAGGCAGGAGGATCGCGAGTTCAAAGCCAGCCTCAGCAATGGCGAGGCACTTAGCAACTCAGTGAGATCCTGTCTCTAATAAAATACAAAAAGGGGGCTGGGGATGTGGCCAGTGGTCGAGTGCCCCTGAGTTCAATCCCCGGTACCAAAAGAAAAAGAAAACAAAGCAGGGACCACACCAACATTTCTTTAAGAGCCACTACATGAAGCAGTAGTCACTGTACAAGGATTACAGTGAACCTGAGAACACTGAGTGGGTCAGACCCACTCTCAGAAGAGGGGGCACCTTTTATTCCCCACCCCAAAAGCAAGTCCCAAGGTTCCAACAGGAGGGGGAAACTATGGCCAAAAACCCTATAAACTGTGGTTAATGCTCCTAATTGTTCTTCCTCCCAGATTCCACCTGAATTCTGAAAGAAGCAAGGCAGCAGCTCCCTTTTCCTGCCCCAAGGGCCAATTTGTAGGAAGTCCCACCCACTCCTGCCTAGCCACCTGCCAACACATTCCCGTGAAGACAACAGAAGCCAAGGGCCACGCACTCTCAGAGGCTGCCCCAGTCTCTGAGGTCCACAATGACAATGCCCTCTGGTACAGTGTGCCTGAGGAAAAAGATGGAGTCCTAAGCGAAGCCAGGCCACAATACCCTCTGGCGCCCAACCTTGGAGAGTGAACCCTGAGGCAAGCAAGAACACCTGGGAAGAAACATGCAGGACACAGCAAATACTTTCAGGTGCCCAGACACACTGGGGGCCAGGGAGCCAGAAAGGCCTCTGCCTCGATGGGCGGGCCAGCGCAGGCAGGCCCCATTCACCAAGGAGCATGGGCCTTGGGCAGAGGCTCAGCTTCCTCACTGCTGCCCGTGCAGGGAGGCAGGCAGTCATGGAAGGGGAACCCCATAATGCCAGGCTCTGCCTGTACCCAGTCCCACTCCCAACAGCATCAGCCCTGGCTCTGACTGCAGTAAGGGAATCCACAGCTGCTCTAACCAGCTGAGCACATCGAATTTTATATGCCCCGTCATGACCCTCAGCACTTGTGGTGGCACTTCCACACTAATCCCCAGGAAAGAGGAAATGACATTTCAGAAAGAGAGAACAAGAGGGCTGGGCATACTCAAAACAAAAGTCTCCATAGCAGGGGGCCCAAAAATGGGAAGAGTGAGTGCAAAAGCCCCACTCCCTCCCCACTCCCTCAGGGCTCAGACACCTCTGCCTCCTCTCTGCAAAGGGCACCAGGCAGAACCTAGAAGCAGCTGCTTACCTCGCCCCAGAAGAACCCCAGAGAGGTCTCCAGGCCCTGAGAAGCCAGGCCTCTGGCTAAGCTCAGCAGGCTCTAAGGACAGCGGGCCCAGCCAGTCCTGTGGGAGTTCCCACCACCCTCAGACCTCCTCAGAGATGTGTGATAAAAGAGCTGCAGGGTATAGATACAAGGCATGTGCTAGGACGTTAAGGGCACTGACTCCTTGGGTTCAAGCCCAGGCCTTGTCACAAACTAAATGACTCTGAGCAAGTGATTCAGCTTGAGTCTGCTTCCTCATCTGTAGGACAGGGACCCCATGGTCCTCTTCCCCACAGCAGCTGCTATGAGGACTGGCCCAAGGCAAGCACTGAACAATCACTAGAACGAGCTGTCCTCCACAGCCCGGTCCTTCTGGCTTCCATCTCCACACCATAAACACAGCACAGAGCACCTGCCCTGGGACTGCTCTGCACAGACCCCTCCCTGGAATCAAGAGAGAACCATGTGCTAGGTCATTCCTGCTCCCAGGGCCAAACACAGTGACGTTCAGGTCCTCCACCCCCACTCTCTTGATAGCAGGAACACCAGCATCTGTTCCAGGAACCCCGTGGCACCAAAAGGGGCTGCCCAGAGCAGACCCGCACATTGCTGAAGCTGGCCTTCAACCTGTGGTCCTCCTGTCTCAACCTCCCGAGTTGCTGGGATTATAAGTGGGCATCACCACACTGGGCTCGTTAGTTTTAAATGAAGATAAAAATGAATTAATAAATCCTGACTAATAAATGCTAAGTAGTGTGAGAAACAGAAAGTGCACTGCTCCATTTTCAGAATACAGTGTTAGCCTTAATTGACAAGACCCAACTGTAACCATTTTAACTACAGCCCTTCCCTTTGCCCGCCCCCAATTTTAAAATTAGTCAATCTATAGACTGTAATCCAGAGCTCCTCCTCCTGATCAGGGCAAGAGGCAGCACTGCCTTAGGGATAAAAGCAGGCAGACTGCCTGCCCAGGTGAGCAAGCTGCCAGGTTCCCTAGAGCCCCTCTGGCAGAAGTCAAGTTTGCCTTGCCCACCCACCTCCAAGCACACGTTTGATTTCTTGGGGCACCTGGTATTTCTAATATTAAGTAAGCCAGAGAGCAGCAGAAGACTGAACCTGCAGAGGATGGGGTGGGGTGTCACTTTCTGGCCCCAGAGCCAAGACAGCCCTATCCACTTACCACTGCCCTCTTCCTGGCTGCATGTGGGCCAGGCTAGACCAGAGTGGTCTGGGAAAAAGGAAAAGAGACAAGTCACACTCTGTACCCTCTTTGCTTCCACCCTGCCCTCCTCTTTCCCTAACAACCTGCAGGTATATACCACTTGCTACTCTCATGATTTAATAAATTAATCATTAAGAATTTATTATTTTAAGTCATTTTTGTCTGCATTTAAAAATTAACACGAGCCCAGTGCAGTGACATCCACTTATATAATCCCAGCAACTGGGGAGGTTGAGACAGGAGGATCATATGTTCAAGGCCAGCCTCAGCAAATCAGCAAGACCCTGCCTCAAAAATTTAAAAAAAGGGGGGGGGGGGCAGTGCATAGTGTTAACTCAGTGGTAAGGCACCACTGGGTTCCAAAAAATAAAATTAACAAAAATATAGATTTGCTATATTAAACAAATAGGTAAAAGGAAAAATATGATTCACCTTCATTTTGTCTTAAAAATGTCTCTGAGAGGGCTGGGGTTGTGGTTCATTGGTAGAGCACTTGCCTAGCACGCATGAGGCACTGGGTTTGATCCCCAGCACCACATTAAAAAAACCTAAGTAAACAAAATAAAGGTATTGTGTCCATCTACAACTAAAAAAATATATTTTTTTTAAAAAAAGTCTCTGAGACATTTAGTTACATGAAAAGCGACCACTGGGGAGAAAAACAAGTAAAAGGAATAGGGACCAGGCTGGGGTTGTGGCTCAGCGGTAGAGCGCTTGCCTGGCATGTGCGCGGCCCAGGTTCGAGCCTCAGCACCACGTACAAATAAACACATTGTGTACAACTAAAGCAAATAAATAAATATTTAAAAAAAAAAAAAAAAGGAATAGGGACCTTGGTGACAACTCACCCATTGGTGCTTCTAAGGCCCACAACGCACAGAGGGATGAAGGGACAAACCCGACTCCCCACCCAATCCCTGCCAGGACATAAACTCCAGGGCTCCTGGGCTTGAAACATTGAAAACCAGGAGTGAGGGTTCTTTCCAGAAAACCAGCCACTTCAAACCCACAAGTAAGGACATAAAGAGTTGTAAAAGCACAGGGCGAAGCTAAGCATCTGACGAGAGACAGGGCCTCCACTCCTGGGCCCTGCCCTCCAACCACCTCCTGTCACCTGAGATTAACCGCACTTTGCAGAGCTCATCCAGCAGGCTCCAAGGCCTCTAACCAAGATACCCTGCCCACGTTCAAGGGCAAGATTATGCTGAGGGAGTGCTGGGGGCCACCCACAATTCTTTCCCCCAGAAACCCTTTAGCATACTCCCCACAGCACACACACGTATTATCTTAAAGTTTAGAGGTCAGAAGTCCAAAGGGATGTCAGCAGCTAAAGTCTGGGAGTCAGTCAGCTATCTTCCTGGAAGCTCAAAGGAAGAAGCCCTTTCCTGCTCATTCTGGCTGTGGGCAGAATTCAGTTTCCTACCTCTGCAGGACTAAGATCCCTTTCTCCTGTCAGTGGAAGGCCATTCCCAGTTTCTAAAAGTACCTCATCCCTTGGCTCATAATCCCCTCTCCTCCACATGCAAGGCGAGCAACTGTGGACAAGTCCACGTCACCTCGAATCTCTCTGGCCACTTTTAGGAGCTGGTATGGTTACATGGGGCCCACCAAACAATCGACACAACCCCCTCATGTCAGGCTTGGCTGACTGGCAGCCTCAATTCCCCTCTGTCATGTCACAAAACATTCACAATTACAGAAATGAAGAAGCAGACACTTTTGGAAGGCTGTGAATCTGCCCATTACATTCCCATCCCCTGGCCCAGAACCGGCTCCGACAACATCTAGCCTGTCAATGAATGTGGGAGCTCCGCCAGCCACAGGCACCTGAACCCATCCACTCCTCCCTGCAGAGGGACTCCCAGGCAGCCTGGCTCTTTCTCCACTTCCAAGCCTCATCTCCGGCAGGATGTGCTCGGGGAGGACACGACCCCTCCACCCACACAGGACCCTGTTATTCTGCCAACGCACCCACAGTGCTGCCTCCCAGAGCGCACCAGCCAGCATTCACACCTCTGTGCTGGCCGCCCCTGCTCCTCTAGCCTCCTCGGGCCATGTCTGCTTGCCCACTTTCAGCACAGCCCCGGAGACCTCAGAGGTGTTCACCACGTCTGAATGACTTCATTATCCCCCAGCAACACCTCTCCTTCAGCTGGTGACTGCCACCGGCCTGCTGAGCTGACTGCCCCACCTGCTCAGCCTCCTCATGGGTCTGAGGGAAGCTGGAAGCTGAGAGAACCAGGCACTTAGACCACACCTCTGCTCCAGCTGCACCCCAGGCACCACGACCTTGCCGTAGTCAAGCTGGGCCTTTCTTGCCACATTGCCTTACAAATGTCATACCGCACACGCCCAGCTGCGAGCCTCCCGCCTGTCATCAGAGCCATGCTAAAACAGCAAACACCACGTCCTCATGGAAAGGCAACAGCCTTCAAGAGCCAAGCAAGTCCTTGGCCCAAGAAAGAGCAGGCCTCAGAGAGTCAGAGACCAGAGCTCCAGACTCTGACCACACGCCTCTGTCTCTGCCTCTGCCTCTCCCCACCTCCAAAACTGCCACTCTGGTCAAGCCACGGCCAGGTCTGACCTGGAGGTTTGCTAGAGCCTCCTACCTGGTCTCCGGGCTTCTGCCCTTGCTCCCCTCACACCTCCAGTCTCAATGGAGCAGCTAAAGCCATCCTGTTACACTGAAGGCAGCCCATGCCACACCTCTGCTCAAGCCTCCGCAGGCCCCTCGCCCCTTCAGAATGAAAGCATAACAATCCATGCCTTCACTGTGACCACAAGACTGGCTGTAGTCACACTGGTCCCTTGTTCCTCTCCTCAAGTACACCAGCCTCGCCCCTGGGTGAGCGCCTTGACGCCTGCTCATCCCTCAGCCTGGACTGCTCTTCTCTCGCTGCCCAGGGAGCTTTCCCTCACCTCCTGCAAATCTTTACTCAAATGGCATCTTCTCAGTGAGGAGGCCCCCAGGCACCTTATCACCATGAAACCCTCCCTGGTACACCTGCCTTTGAGCTACCTACCAGCCTTCCCTGCCTCACATTTCGGCGGGAGTTATCACCTCCCCACAGTGAAACTCTCTTCGTGGTTATTGATCCTCTGCTCTTCCACACCGTTGAGCTCCGTGAAAGCACAGAATTAGTCTGTTTTGCTCACCAATGTAACCCTCACACCTGGAGCCAGTCCAGGCATAGAGCATGGGTCAAATAAACACTGGATAAATGACTTATCAAACTCTCAAAACTAGTCCTAGAGGCCTCTCCTTTGGACCAAACAAATCTTCCCCTGGACACCACAGCCATACAGGTCTAATACAATCCCCTCACGTAATAGATGCAGAAACCAATGGCTGCAAAGTGACAAGACTTGGTGAATGTCAAACAGATAACAGAAAGAGAAGGCTAAAATCCACCCAACTCCTATGCAGAGGTCTTTCTTCCAGACCACACATGGCTGCCTCATCCAGAAAGGAAATTTCTAAGAAAGGCTCAGATGAAAAGAAATTTAAGGTGAAAAAGGAAGTCCCAAATACACAACCAAAGACCAGGAGGTGCGCAGAACAGAGGGTTTACCAATAAGACCAACTCTCATGCAGCACATGACCTTGACCAAATCACTTATTCTCTTCAGACCAACGTGGAAGAGTCTAGATGAACCACCATTTCTCAGCACTAAGAATGTAAGGTGAGGCACACTCCCTAAACTTGCAGAGTTCACTGCCTGGTGAAAAAGGCAGCTCATAAAATAATACCAAAGTTCAAGCTGCACATTGACAGGCAAAGCTTAAAAAAGAGGCATGCTGCAGGTGAATATTGAAAAGTAAGCCAGGCAAAAGGGAGGGAAGGAACATTCAGGTAGGCCACAGAGCACAAAAGCGAGAGGCATAGAACAAAGAAGAACCTAGAAGCCCATCAGCACTGCTGAGGGCAAAGATGAAAGAAAGGCTGGGTGGGAGATGTGGCTAAACATTTGAGTAGTAATGAGGTTATAAAGGGCCTTAGACATCATGCAAAAACATCCACCTGTGGCATGACATTGCAGGAGAAATGACCAACAGGTTGTAACCCAGTCTGTCTCAATGAGTGTCGCCTAGAGGACAAAGCATGTGTTCTACAAACTACAAAACAACAGTAAACACAACACTTGTGAAACACCAAGAACACTCAAACTGAGTGCTTGATGAATGTCGGCCACATGTCATGACATCATTAAGGGCTGTGCTGTATAGGTCTCTCCACAGTCAAGTATGCTATGGTAGGTGTAGTTTCCTTCCTGAGTTTCCCTGCTGGAGGTTCATTATCATGGGAACCACTGGCAAAGCCACAGGAGCCTGGTTAGCAGCTCTGCTAGAACTGCACTGGCATAGGTAAAGACCCAGAGTATAGGCAGTGACCACCACCACTTACTAATACAATAAACACACACCATCACAAACTTTTCTTTATGGAGAGTTCCAGTCTGTTACAGGTGAGGGCCACAGAATGGAAAGCAATCAAGAGGCTGGACAGGCCTCTCTGGTGGGCCCAATCGCTCCCATTTGCCTTGCCCTCTTCAGTGACAGCCTCTAACAACTCTCAAAACTCCACTGCAACTCTGTAACTGTACCTGGGAGCTACTCTCAAAAGAACCTAAGACACAGCACAGCACCAAACCCCAAGGCTGATTAATGCCGCTTTCACAAAAGAAACTGAGGGCTGTATTAGTTTCCTTTGGCTGCCATAACATACCATCACAAACATAGTGGCTTAAAATAACAGACATGTACTATGAGTTCTGGAGACGAGAATCGTGAAACTGAAGTGTCAGCAGGGCCATGCTCTCTGTGAAGCTCCAAGGGAGGATCCTTCTCAGGCACTTCCAGCTTCTGGTGGATGCCAGCCATCCCTGGCTCTCAGTGGCTTGTAAACAGATGGCTCCAACCTCTATTTCCATCTTCACACGGCCATCTTCCTTATGTCTCTGCATCTGTGTCCAAATTTCCCTTTTCTTATTAGGACACTGGTCTTTGGATTAGGGCCAACCCAAAGCCAGGACTTGATGACTTTTGCAAAGACCCCATTTCCAAATAAGGTCACGGTTCACAGGTTCCAGACAGACATGAACTTAGAGAAGACACCATTCAACTCAGTACAAAGACAAACAGAGACAAAGTCTTCAATCCAAAGATTTATTCACTGTTTTAACTACACAGCAGCTCTATTATTCTTACTTCTCATTTGATTGTTAAGAACTAATTAGAGGGCCCTGGATGTAGCCCAGTGGCAGAGTGCTTGCCTAGCATGCAGGAAGACTTAGGTACCATCGCCAGTACCAACAACAACAAAAAAAAAAAAACTAATTAGATTTCAGATGACGGGGTCCAACCACAAGACCTAAAAGCAACACATAAAAGTTACACTGACATGAGATCCTTCTCCCTGTCACTACTAGGACCTCCTATACATTACTGTTTCAGAATTTTTACCTCATCTTGGACCCTGACATTGGTTTTGATGAAAGTTCATATTGTTCATCCAAGCCCAATACTGGCAGAGTAAAACAGGGACTCTGGCCACCTTTGATGGCTCCCTTCAAGTCACTGTATCTGCGCAATCAGTAACTCCTGGCTAACTCCCCAGGACTCTGAAAAACAAGCTTTTCTGACAGGATGAAGTAAATGCCAAAGTTTAGGACTCTAAAGCTCACACAATAGAGTCGACTACGAAACAAAGGAGCACAGACCATTTCACTGTGCTTATGAAGATTCTAGTTAGCTTTATTTTAATATCACAATTCTTAATTTTCAGGATCTCAGGCTTTTGCTTCGGGATAGAACAAACTTTTGAAACCGTGAAGCGCTCGCCTCTCATCTGTTCTCACCAACGGCTGACTTCACCCAAGGTATTTTCCAGGTAGCATCCCCTCCTTCCCCAGGGGCCGCCAACCAGAGGGCTTCGAAGCTGTGCGACTTCCACGGTGCACGGGTATTAATCTTTCTCACTGTGGTGTGCTTCCTGCTGCTGCTGACACAACACTGGAGTTGGTTTGGAGGCCAGAAAGTGGGAAGGTGGGAATTCACAGGGCGCCACCGACGCTCTTCCACGCTCCAGGCGAGAGCCGCAGCCCAGGAGGGCCGGGAGGCACCTCGCGCCGGCCCAAAGCCCGACCCGACCCGGCCCGGCGCCCCCACGCTCGGGCGCGACCCGAGTCAGTCGCCCCGGCTTCCAGGAGCCTCCGAGTCCGCGCTCCGGAGGGAGCCGCGGCGGCGCCTCCCCTCCCGGCCAGCCCGCTCTCCGTGGGGCCGCTGGCACCTCCGGGACCCCGCGGACTCTCCTCGCCAGACCCCGACTCCACCCGCAGGCCAGCCGGTCGACGCGGCCACCTGACCTGTGACCCCTGACCCGACCCGGCCCTTCCCGTCACACCCACCTTCCCGGGACCTTGCTGTTGCTGCGCTTCCAGAACTGCTTCCTGGCCCCGTCGCTGGCCATGGTCCCTCCTCATCCCTCACGCCCGCGGCCCCGACACCCCGAGTGCGGCCGGTCCGCCCCCAGCAGCCCTTTCCCGAAACCCGGGCGGCCCCTGAGAGATCCCGGGACTCCTCAGCGTAGAGCCGAGTGGCTCTTCCGCCTCCCTCCGGAAGTTGTGGCTCCGCGCGTCCGGAAGTCCCGCCTCCGTCGAGGCAACGCGTGACGGCATTATAGCGCGACGCTGGGAGGTGAGCGCGTTCCTGGCGCGGCGGAGGAAGCGAAGGTGACTGGGCTCCCTTCGTGAAAGCTCCGGCCCGCTGGCCCGAGCGCAGCCTTATAACCGCCGAGTCGGCCCGGTGTCCGTCGCCGGTTCGTTTATTGGGCGCCTTCTGGAAACCGGCCGTACAACAAAAGCAGCAAGGCCCCGTTCTGGACCCGGCTCCCGCTTGGCGCTTAGAAAGCAGACCCCGCTGCGGGTGTGCTCCGCGCCGCACCTCCGGCACGCGTGGTCTTCACTGAATACTGAGGACAAGCACGTCCACCATGCGGCGGGGCGGGGGGACACGACCACGAAGTGACGTGGAGCGTGTGCCAGGCAGCGGGCCAGGCGTCAGCTGAAGGATGAGCACCGACGGAGCTTGAAGCGTTGGCCTGGGCGGCGCTGGACCACTTGGAGTTACACGCTCGCTTGAAACGTGGCCGGTGCGCACTGGGATGTGTCTTACGGGTGAAATACGTACGGGACTCCGGTGGCTTGGTGTGAAAATAATAACTTTTACGTTGATTGCATGTTGAATGATAATATTTGAATATATTGGGGGCAATAGAATACGTTGTTAAAATCATTTTTGCAGTTTTTTATTTTTTTTCCTCCTGGAGATAGTACCTAGGAACGCGCTACCACTGAGTTCCGTCCCGAGCTCTCTTTGTTGCCGAAAGCTCGGTCCTTCCCTTCCCCCCCCCCCCCCCCCCCCCCCGGCCGGATGCCAATCCAATAACGAGGACGCGGTTTTGAGGAATAGGAGAAACACAGGGACTCCTATCCCAAAAGCTGTGATTCTGCCTATCCGCAGGAACCAGGGGACTTTTATAGAAGTGATACAGAGAAAATGAGATTAGGGAGGAAAGATCAGGGGGGAAGATTGGGGGAAAAAAGAGAACATAAGTTTCAAAGCCACACGGGATATAGTCAAAGCATCGCATCATGTGAACCCGTTACATCTTTATTTTGAGACAGTCTCGGTAGGATTACAGGCATGCACCAATGTGCAAAGCTATTTTCTTACTTTTAATTTTTTTTTTTAATGTCGCTACCAGAAAAGTTGAAATTGGGTATGGGTTTGCAGCAGGACAGAGGGGTGGAGGACTGGCATTTCAGACGAGTTTTCTTTTTTGTTTGTTTCCCCATATAGATGGGTTTTAGTATAACATTTAGGAGCTCCTGCAAATAACACATCAGTTTTATTTTGAAACAAATTACATTGTATTCTATTCAGGCCCACTGCTTGGTAGGAAAAAACTACCATTGAGCTACACCTGCAGCTTCTGATTGTATTTTCTGATTAACAGTGGTCCACACCTGCAATTCCAGCAGCTGGGAAGGCTGAGGTAAGAGGATCTTAAGGTCAAAACCTGCCTAAGCAACTTAATGAGACCCTGTCTCAAAATTAAAAAGTAGAAAAGTCTGGGGATTTGGCACAGTGGTTAAATTTTTTTTTCCATATCTCTTCATGTACTGATAAGTATAATTGATTTAGTATTTGCTCCATGCCAGGTGTCACACTAAGGTATTTTATATGCATAATCTCAATCATGTGCCAACCATGTCCTCAGGACTACACAGCAGCCTGAAAGGCTCTATTAACTCATAAACAATTTTTATACCTGCTAATAGCAATGCCTTCCACAACTCTGCATGCCCTGAACCATATTTTTATTTTATCTGTGTCTACTTTTAGCTTGTAAGATACTGCCAAGTGTGGCCTATCCCTTAGCCTACTTTTATCCACAGCAACAGCCTCAACACCTCACACAGGAAGCCTTCCATAAATGCTTGGAAAATGGATGACAACCACAGGAACTCAAGGGATCCCATTTGCCATGGCAATAGAAACTCCCCAGGAATCTCCACCCAGCAATCTCAATGGAGCCTTGGTGACCCCTTTCAAACAACTACTAGGTGCTCAGGGATCCTTTGTGGCATAGCTTTAAGAATTCTCCTGGACTTATGTCTGCACAACCTCAAGGAATTTCCAGAGATCTGTAAAATGATGACTTCATAAGGACTCTTTACTGACAGCCTCAAGAACTTTCCTGGAATCCTCTGCTAGTTGGAGCTCAGGACAGCCCCAGAGATGAGCTCCAAATACCTTCTTGGGTCCCCTCCAGACAGCCTTGGGGACCTTGGAGGTTCTTGACCGCTCAGTTGGCTTATTGCAAGAATCTGTGAATGAAGCTGGGCAAAGTGATGCATGCCTGTAATTCCAGCTGCTGGGGAGGCTGAGACAGGGATTGCAAGTTTGAGGCCCACCTGGGCAACTTAGCAAGACCTTGTCTCAAAATAAGAATTTTTAAGAGTGCTAGGATATAATTTAGAGGTAGAACATTCCTGGGTTCAATTCCTGGTACTGCAAAAAAAGAAAAAAATCAGTAAGGACAGAGATTAAGATGATGAAAGCAGAAAGAAAGAAAAAACTGAAAGTTTGCCAGAAAAAATTGATAGTGACTGGTCAGATGTGATTATAACACTTCAACACTAGATGCAGTCCTTCCCCATGGTTTACTGTAGGCTTTCCTAATTGCTGTCTTGGAAGAAGTAGTAAAATTGATTGACTTCAAGGCTTCAAGACTGTCTACCAGCAACCATGAAAGGAGGGAGTGAGCCAATTTGCACCATAAGTTTATGACTTGGTTTTAGACACACTGGATTTGGATCATAGATGTTAAATCTCAGCATGCACTAGATTAGAGAACACGATTTGACCAAAAATGAAGCAGGTGTTTAGAAGGGAGGCCAGGGCAAAGTGGGAAGACTGGTGATCAGGAACAGGTCAAGGTCATCATAGTCACAAAGACAAAGCCAAAGTAGATCATCTCCAGAGATAGATCTAAGCAAAGGGGAGAGATGGAATTCAAAAGCAGATCCTGGTAGAAGGCCAACTTTGAAAGCCAAAGTGATACAATGTGGAATCTGGGAGTGGGCCTATGTAGGAATCAAACAGGACACATCCCCAAATCCCAGAGCTACTAAATGAGCAGAACCCTTTTTCATTTTTGGTTTTCAAGGAACACATGGGGAAATGATAGTTGGAAGTGTGTATAGGCGCACAGTGTTGGGGATGGAACCTGGGGCCTCATGCACACTAGGCAAATGCTCTACCACTGAACTATATCCCCAGCTCTCACTTTCTCTTTAAAACAAGATCTAGGGGCTGGGGTTGTGGCTCAGGGGCAGAGCGCTCGCCTTGCACGTGTGCAGCCCAGGTTTGATCCTCAGCACCACGTAAACAAATGCATTGCATTGTGTTCAACTATAGTAAATAAATATTTTTTTAAAAATCTAAAAAAAAAAAAAACCCAGCTGAAATCAAATTTCTGGGTTCAATTGATCCTCTTGGCTTAACCTCCCAAGTAACTTAGAACTACAGGTATGAAAAGTAATTTTTGAGCAACAAACTAACTAGGTTTACAATTGCTACGATTTAGACAAATGCAAATTAACAGCAATAATGTACCATAATGTACCATTTCACACTTACCAGATTGGCAAAAATCTTACCAACGTCAAAATTGATGAGAACAAGCTGGGCATGGTGGCACACGCCTGTAATCCCAGCAGCTCAGGAGGCTGAGGCAGGAGGGTGGTGAATTCAAAGCCAACCTCAGCAAAAGCGAAGCCTGTCTCTAAATAAAATACAAAATAGGGCTGGTCGAATGCAGGAGCCCTAATAAAGGCGATAGCTAAGATTGCGGTTAGCTGTGAGCCATAAGCATTACCACTTTCCATGGTCTCGTGAGACTTGGCCCGGGACATTGTGGATCGGGTTGGCGCCATTTGCATGATCTCGGGAGACTTGGTCCGGGGGATTGTGGGTCGTCGACGGGGCCATTTTGTGATTGTTGGAGGAGCATGGAAGGTGTGTCGGGATGTTGTTGGAGCCGGAGAGAGAAGTTGGCAGAATGAAGAGCCTGTTTGTTTCCAGTCTGCCTCTGAACTTATTCCCGCGGCTTTGTTGCTCCAAGCGGCCATCGCTTCAGGCGGCAACAGTCGAGTGCCCCCAAGTTTAATCCCCAGTACCCAAAAAAAAAAAAAAAATGAAAACAGATTTTGTGAAAAGAATTCTCATGCTTTGCTAGAAGAGGTATAAATGGTTCAATAACATTGGGTGACCATTTAGATATTTCTAGTAAAGATGCCCTGCGGCCCAGCAATTCCTGCTGGGTATTTGCAGTGGAACAACTTGGCAAGATGTGCAAAGACAAGAATATTTGTTGTGCCATTGCTTCTAGTAGTGGTGGGGGTAAGAGGGAAAAGCATTTAAAGTGTGATCTATAGGAGAATTGACAAATTGCAGTTATCCAATAGAATACTACATGGTAGTAAAAAGGAGTAAATTGATTTTGTATGCATCAGCATTAATTTCACAAATAGTTGAGAAAGGTTTCTTATGAATATATATGGTGTGGTACCATTTAATACTATTGTTAATTTTTAGTTGTCAATGGATCTTTCATTTTATTTATTTGTATGTGGTGCTAAGGATCAAACCCAGGGCCTCACACATGCCAGGCAAGTGCTCTACCACTGAGCCACAACTCCAGCCCCCAGCACTATTGTTTTAATTTATAAATACCAGTTTTTCAAAAGCATAAGAATGTTAAAAGCTAAATGCAGAAGAGTAGTTGCCTCTGGGTGTTGCAGGAAGGATCAGTGTGGAACTCACAGGAGTTTTAGTTGCACCATCAGGCCTTATTTCTTAAGGCAGATGCAAAGTGTCCAGGTTGTGTGTTGTAGTTTTATGACTTTCCCGTGTATAAGATTTTCATAACACATTAAAATGTAATTATTGAGCTCTTTGCACTATACATGGAGCTACTGCAAACTGCAGGAAAAGCAAAGGCAGACAAGACAGCAGTGACTGGACAGCACTCTGGGAGGCTTCCAAGAATCTGGAGAGCTGATTGGGTCTAGGATTCTTATGGCCATCTTTGGAGGTTGAGTAGGTGTTGCTGGGACAGAATGGAAAGAACATCAGCACTGACTCAAGGAGATGAGGAAACTGAACCGCTGGGTAACAGATAAGTTTTTCATATGACTAGATTTATGATACAGCTTGGATTCCATGGGGTACAGGTGTTGAAACATTTGCATGCAGGTGGTTTGTTGAGGAGAAGTTGAACTGCGATGAGCTACATTGTAGGCATCAGGCAAACCCAAGAGATGGCCCTGCAGACAGATGTCAGTGGAACTTTCTCAGTGCTGCATAGACTGTCTTCAGGTGTGGCTACCTCAGGGAGGGGCCACATAGTCCTGGGAGACAAAGTGGCCTTGGGCTGAGGGCAGTTGCCAAGGAAGGCAACTTCCCTTCTTATCTGCAAGGACCCATGGTTGCTGTACCCTTCTCAGGCATGCCTGTGGTACTTGTCTGCCTGCCACTGGAGTTGGGCAGGAGAGCACCAAGGGACACCAGTGGCACTAGGTAAGCCATGTAGAACAGCAGAGGTACTGGCCAGGTTGTGGGAGCAAGGAGGGTCTGCTGTGGCTCCAAGGACTCCAGCCTTCCTTGTGTCAGTTCCCCTAGGAAAGGGCATAAGCCAGAACCCTGGAGCTGCTCTTCATATATGTCCACCCATCTGTCATGGGTGCAGCCCAGAGCCCCCCTTTAGGACCAAGGCTTTCCCTCCCCAACTGCTGCAGGTTTGTGGAGAACGTCTCTATCTTGGCTTTGTCTTTGTGACTGTGTTGCTCATGACATTGACCTGTTCCTGACCGTCAGTTTTCTGACTTTGTACTGGCCTCCTTTCTAGCCCCTGTGTCATTTGTGGACAAAATATGTTCTCTAATCTAGTGCATGGCTGAGATCTAACACCTATGGCTTCAAATTCATTGTGTCCAAAACCAGTCATAAATTTGTCCTGCGAACAGGTCTACTCCCTTCTTTTATGTTTTCATCACCTCCTTTGCAAAAAGATGCTCCCTCAGTTTAATGCAGAACTTTTCAGGGTCCCCCATGGGTAGACTAGACACTCTGAAGCCCACACAGACCCAGTGAATCACACCCTCCCTCACCATGCAAGTGCTGGGATGCTGGAGTCTTCTACTGGGGGGCCATTTTTCCACCTAAACCTCCTGTTGCAGCGTGGAAGGCTGAATATTGGTGGGCAGTGATGGTCTCCACATCGTTTCGTCACACACTGATGAAATGCACCAGCTCCCACAACTAGAACTAAAGGTTGAAAGTGGAATGACTGCCGGTATAGGGATGGGCATACTAGAAGACACTAACCTTTGGAGTTGACCAGTGAACCAACTACCTGACAGAGTGAGGCGAACCAACCACTCCAGCTTCCATTCCCAGGCTTCTCCCTCTGCTGGCACACCTATCCTATTTTCTCTTACCCGCTGACTGTACCTTTTCTGTGTTCCTAAGTGTCTAGTTGCTCTGACCAGGTTTTCAACTGAAAGTAACAGAACACTTGACCAACAATGGTTTAAACAATAATCTATTTCCCTTCCAGAAAAAAGTCCAGAGGCAGGCAACTGCTGGCTGAGCTGCGTGGCAGTGCTGCAGGGGATGCTGTGGTGGGCCCCAGGCCCCTCTTTCAAGACCACACAGAGCAGAGCCCCTCCCCAGGAACCGGCCACCTCAGCACTAGCACAGTCCACATGCAATGACTGGTCATTGAGGAAAGATGAAGGCCAGCCTGCTGCCCCAGTTGAGGCCATCTCTGGAGAGCTGTCCCAGTTACGAGCTGTCCATCAGAATAGACCTGCTGAGGCCGTAGTGACTGCGCTGCAGCTCAACCTCTCCTTGCTCAGGGCTCTGCTCCTTGGTCCTCACATACCCAATTCTCAGGTGCATCTCTAGCAAACCTCCTGCAGGGAAACCACCCCACGTTTACGGTCTCAGACAAGACAGCCGTCAAACTCAGACTGGTTGGCTCATGGTCACAAGATGGTGTCACAGCTCTATCATGGGTTCACCAGGTCCCAACCAAAAAGGGTTAGAAGAGGGCAGAAGAAGAAAACCTTTTTCACATCTTGAGTTTTTTAATCCCATAGATTGTGTTTTATACCCAGCCAACTTTCTCATTGGCCAGAACTAAATCAGCACCAAACAATAGACCAATCACTGTAGAGAGTAGACTTACATGACTGGTTTGGACCAATCAGAACTTCCCCTCTAGAGGACTGGGGTTGTGTCTCAGTGGTACAGCACTTGCCTCGCATGCATGAGGCACTGGGTTCGATCCTCAGCACCCATAAAAGTAAATAAAATACCAAAAGAAAAAAAAAGAACTTCCCCTCTGGAACCAGAAGGGACCGCTTTCCCTCAAAGGAATGAATCTCTGCCCATTACAAAAGCAAGGTTCTATTTGCAGAGGAGAGGGTGGTGTTGGCTGGGGAAGTCACCAAAGTGACTCTAAAAAGTAGCAGATGCCAGAAGCCACTGGTCAGGACTCTGAGAATCACCTGAAACTGAACAAACAGAACTGCTCAGCTCATTTTTCTCACCTCTTCCCTGCCATCCTCCACACCTCTGCCATGGCATTCAAATCTGATAATAATGTGACATTGGCGTCCTGAGACCCTCCAGCGATTCCCATTGCCTTCTGGGAAAAGTCAAGCTGCTAGGTGGCCTGTGAGGACTTTGTTCGGCATGCTTTCTTCCTTCCCTCTTCCATGCTCCACGCTTGCTTTCCCCACACGCCAGACTTCAGGGTGGACAAGGGATCCTAATCCCAAAGTCTCCATGGGCTAGGTGGCTTCTAATCTTCCATGAACAGTGTCTTTCCTGGGTGAACAACAGTCCTGAGAAGGAGCTGGGGGGCTTAGTCTTTTCCACCTGTTCGTATCTTTCCTTACACGTGCCGAGCACCTTGGAAGGGCAGAAGGAAGCTGTCTCTGCCCTCAGATGGGCCATTTCAGCTCAGGACAACCCCTCGAGGGCCTTGGGAGCGAGCCAGCACCTCCTATGTGGCACATTCTCCCTGCTAGGTTCCCTGGAGTTGCAGTTTCCTCGGGAACTTACTGTGCACTCGAGGTGAACAGGTACAGTGACATCTGTTGTACTTTCCTGTGGTTATTGGCAAGTTACCACAGAGCTGCAGATGGACGACATCCCACATTATGCTCTCAGTCCTAGGGTGAATGATCACAGGGCTGGAGTCAAGGACTCGGCAAGGCTGCATCCTGGAGGTTCTGAGGGAGAGTCTGTCTGTCCAGCTTCTAGGGTGCACCTGGTTCCTTCTGCCCCTTCCTCTGTTCTGAGAGAGCATCCCCCCAGTCTCTGCCATCAGCACAGTATCTTCTCTCTTGACTCCTCTGGGTCTCCCTTAAAAGGACCCCTGAGGGCTGGGGTTGTGGCTCAGTGGTAGAGCACTTGCCTGGCACGTGTGAGGCACTGGGTTCCATCCTCAGCACCACATAAAAATAAATTTAAAAAATAAAGACAAAGGTGTTGTGTCCATCTACAACTAAAAAAAAAATGTTTTTTTTTTTTTTTTTAATTAAAAAAATAAAAAAGGGAGGACTGAGCCAGGCCGAGGCCCCTGGAATGAGCCAGGTTCCTACTTCATCCCATTCACAATTTATCTTGCTCTTTAAAAACTTCTATCAAACCTAGGGTACATATGTTGAAGTTAGATTTCCCTGCTGGCCATTTA
Organism: Tamias sibiricus; assembly: GCA_025594165.1. Classification (NCBI taxonomy): domain Eukaryota; kingdom Metazoa; phylum Chordata; class Mammalia; order Rodentia; family Sciuridae; genus Tamias; species Tamias sibiricus. Next base: position 175,512,217 of record CM046661.1, on the reverse strand, counting down.
AGGCAGCATTCACAGGCTGTAGGATTAGGATATGGGTATCTTTGGGGGGCCATTATTCAGCCTACCACAATTCATAATAAATATCAAAGGTCCTCAATTCCCTACCACGAGAGATGGGTCCTCACTGCCCCTCCTCCAACTCCATCCAGTCACTTCTATATTGTAGGGTTCGTTAAAGGCAACCTCCCACTTTCTGGCATGAAATTCTGCACAAGGTAGAGTGTTGTTCGTTGCAAGAAAGACAAAGTCCAGCTCAGAATGGCTGACACTATAAAGGGAATTTATTGGTTATGTGATTGGAAAAGTCCAGAGGTAAATTGAAGTTTGGAGAAGGGCCAATAAAGCAGCTCTACAGTGAACCTGGGGCCATTTCGTTCATTCGGTGCAGTCTGTGCCCTTGAGATTACAGGATGCCTCTGTTGGCTCCTGGGCTCACGGGCTGCCTCTGAGTAATCTGGCCAAGAAAATGCCACACTGGCTCGGTCTGCTAGTAAGCAGAAATACTAGTGTCAATCCCTAGAAGGGAGCACCCTGCACCAGGTGCCAGTCCCAGGGAGGACTCCAAATACCTTACCAGTTTCTGCTCATGTTCCTAAGTGGGCTGTGGGTCCTAGGTCTGAGAGGAGGCCGTGCACAAGCCCAGCCGTCCCAGGTCAGCAGGCCCTGTTGACTCTGGAGGCACTCACTACAGGTCCCAGTGCAGCAGCCAGACCTTTGCCACTTGCCTTCTTGGGTCTGGCCCTGAGAGGCAGGACACTTAGACTAGTCAGGCACACTCACAGTCGCAGGAATCAACAGACACCTGGGAGGGTGTCCAGCCGGTCTCCCAAGGCTCACGAACAGCACAGATGGAACCCCGTGTGTGTCACTTTTCCACTGCAGCTGAAGGACCCAAAGAGCTCACCATCAGTGACTGTGTGCCAGATGTTACTTGGTTGGCAGGGCCAAGGCTTTGCAGGATGTCCTGTTCTAGGGGGACCAAGGACAAAGCCCGGGCTGTTGCAGACAGCTCCTGCTGAGGTCAGGACGCCGCGTTCTGTAAGTTCTGCCCAAGAATTGCAAGCAAGATGGAAAGAGCTGTGTCGCCCAAGTCACTCGGCGTCTCATCCTCCTACAGATGGCCTTTAGGAGCTGGCCAAATCTCATGGCTACTGCCCAGTGTGTGTGGGGGGGGAGTTGATGTTAGCGAGCGATCCAGTGCCCACACAGCCAAAACAGGAACCACGGGAGAAAACTGGTGGATTAGATGGCCACAATGTTGTTTGCCAAAGCAATTTCTGTTGTTTTTACCAAAACAATTTTGTTTTTCATTCTGTGTTTCAAACTACCAATTCTTTAAAATGACACATTTTATAGAGAGATAAACATATTAACAGCAATTAATATACACATTGCACACAGGTCTAGTTTGAGAAAGGTAATATTCGTATATGAGCACACATTGATCTTACTCTTTTAAAAACTTCTGTCAAACCCAGGGTACATATGTTGAAGTTAGATTTTCTGGGCAATACTGGAAGTCTGTGGCCAAGGAATATTCACAGAGAGAAGAAACTACACAACTACAGGAGCACTCATAGGGCGTCAGCCAGGCCGCCTTCTGAGGTGCTCTGTGGAGGGCTGATCTGGCTGTCAGTCTATGCCAGCTCTTTAATCTGCTGGATCCTGACATCTTAGCCAATAATACAAACAAAAACTTTTCCTTCTCAGAGAGGAAATCTGTAATAAAATCTAGTTTAACAAAACATCCAAAAATGAATCAATTATTTCAATTTCAAGTTTACATTAAAAACTTACTAAAACAACAAAAGACTATCCAAATATTGGCCGATTTAACTGATAGTCAATGTAGCTGAACTCAGTGGAGGGGGTTATAGTTGGTTGGATCTGGCTGGGCAGAGTTCTAAGAATATGGTCGCTGTCCTCAGCTGACCTGGGGCAGTTTCATCTCGTGCTTTTCTACCAAGGAGACAGTGGGACAAGATGCGCCGTTCCTGAGCCCACGTGAGACCTGCTCCCTCCTGCTGGCCTGACCCACCCCACATTAAACGTTACAGGCCAGCTGTGCCTCCCCAAACTCGTCAATGGAGTCCAGAAGTTTGACTTGAAGGCTGGGTGCAGCCCAGTGGTAGAGCGCTCGCCTAGCATGCAAGAGGCCCTGGGTTCCCTCCCCAGCACCACCAAAAAAGGCAGGGAGTTGAACTTTTCAGAATGAGGGTCACAGTGACAGAAGAAGGACTCACTTCCACCAGTGAACTGTGGTCTTTCCTCCCAGAGCTTTAACTGAAAATGGTTTTTCCAATAAAAAAAATACTGTGTTTCGGGCTGGGGCTGGGGCTGGGGCTCAGGGGTAGAGCTTGCCTTGCACGTGTGAGGCACTGGGTTTGATCCTCAGCACCTCATTAAAAAAATAAACTAAAGTTATTTTTAAAAATTGCTGCGTTTCCAGTGTGTTTGAAGTCGCCAGAAGTCGCCACGGACGTGGATGTCTCTGAGGTTTCCAGGGTAAAGTCTGAAGAAAACTCCGCTGAGACGGCCCTTGCCCGGCGTCTCACCACCCCAGCACTTGCACCTCTGCCACCCCGGAGCCTCGCTATCTGCTCTCTGTGCGGGAGTCGAGGCGGCAGGCATCGCCCAGAGGGAAATTCTGTGTGTTTCTGTTCACAGCACTCCCGGCTGCAAGGCTCCTGGTGCCAGCCCCAGGGCAGACTGCCCAGGGTGTGTGGCTTCATACGCAGCAGAACCTGACAGGCTCAAGACCGAGGCAGGAGGATCAAACTCAAGCCCTGGGTTCAATTCCTAGTCCCCTAAAAAAAATGCATATGAGTCCTGGAGCAATAGCAGAAGCCTGTAATCCCAGCAGCTAGGGAGACTGAGGCAGGGCGATCACAAGTTCAAAGTCAGGCTCAGCAACTTAGCAAGGCCCTAAGTAACTTAGTGAGACCCTGTCTCAAAATAAAATATTACAAAGGGCTGGGGACGTGGCTCAGTGATTAAGTGCCTCTGGGTTCAATCCTTGATATAAAAAAAAAAAAAAAAAAAAAGCTCATGGAAGGCTATGGCTGCACGCAGGTTCTGTACAGACAACATGTGGCTTCTGTTTCTTCCCAAGGACCTGAGCACCTGAAGACTGGGTTGGGGGCTGTCCTGGAACCAATTCCCTGCAGGTGCCACGGGCTCGCTGTACTTGCTGTCCTTGAAGCAGTTACTGTGTCAGGAGGGACAGCTCTGCCAGGATAGGCTTGGACCTACTAAGGCTCACCCCTGGACAGTCCCTCTCCACTCCCCACATCCTCTAAAAATGGGGGGATGGATGACCACACAATATTCACCCCTGCAAGGCACCAAAATACTGGCAGTGATTGCTTCTGGAGAGCAGTGTCCTCAGAAGGGGTCCCAGGAGGTCCCCAGAAGGGAGAAGGAGTTCTAGACTTAGCCACAGAAAGGAATCTCAGAAGAGGTGCAAAGCAAGAAAGCAGAGGGGTTTGCTGAGGAGAGCAGCACTGGGGCAGGACACGCCCCAGGGGACAGGGGGCTGTGTAGAGGGTGAAGGAGAGCAGTGAGTGGGGGACGCGGGGGTCGGTTCTTTCAGGGTCGCTGTCCTGCAGTCGACAGAGAACAGAGAGCCTTTGGATGCACTCACCCACGTCTCCAGCAGCGTCTGGGCCTCGCCGGTCTAAAGAAACCCTGTCCTGTGAACTAGCACTGGGGCATCCACACCGGACTCACTCGCTGTGATTCAAGGGCTTTTTAAGAACTTAGGTCTGGGGCTGGGGTTGTGGCTCAGCGGCAAAGCACGCGCCTAGCACGTGCGCGGCCCGGTTCAATCCTCAGCACCATGTAAAGACAAATGCATTGTGTACAACTAAAACAAATAAATAAATATTAAAAAAAAAAAAAAAAAAAAGAACTTAGGTCTGGAGGAAGACAGGCCCAGGGAGCCAAGGTGGGGTGTTCTTGGAGCTTCTCGGGTTTAGAGTCAGAGTTTCTTTCCCTTCTCTGTGGGCCCTCTCCACCTTTCCTTCCTTCTGTCTACCTCCTCAGGAGAGAAGGATATTAGTTTGGAAATACTTTGTATGTGGTGATGCTCGGAAACGTCTTTCAAGGTTCATCTTTCACATGAATTACTTGAACAGTTTTACTACAACAAAGGTCTGCTAATGGAACCTGGCCATGCCTTTCCTGTCCTTCAGCTGGGCTTGTAGTTTCTTCAAACAGGCTATCCCCATTCCTGGCTATGTTTTTCCTAGACATCTCCTGCAAGTGGAACTTGAGTGCTTTCTCCTTGTTTCCAGTCCCCAAATGAAATCATCCTGTGACTTCTGATAGTCTGTCATGTGTTTTTTTATACCTTTATTTTATTTATGTGGTGCTGAGGATCGAACCCAGGGCCTCACACATGTGAGACAGCCCTCTACCGCTGAGCCATAGCCCCAGCCCAGTCTGTCATGCATTTTTTATCATAAAATTTTTTAACTGTTTTAACATAAAAAGGTTAAGAGCACGGGCCACTGAGGGCCCTGCCTGACATTACCAGTGAGCAGACAGGTACCTTAAGGCCCTGTTGCAGCAGAGATGTCCCCTGAGAGTGCCCGCCGTGACTCTGGGCCCCTCCTCCCGAGCACATATCTCCCCGGTACTCCCCCCGTAACCCTGCCCTGTAGCCAAAAAGTGGAGCAGCCGGGGTCTGATGGGAGAGCTTTGGGCAGAGAAAGTGGCCACTACCCCTGCCCCAGGGCAGAGGCTGTCAGGTTGGAGGCTTGGGCTGTTAGGATGATGGTCCCTGCCGTGTGGAAGGGAAGGCCTACTAAGAGAGAATGAAGCCACACGCAAAGCGCAGCAGGTGAGAAGAAGGAAAAGGAGTGGCCCTGGATGCAGTTGTTCCTGAGCCCCAGATACCCCATCCCTCTCTCGCACTACACAGAAGTCCACCACCCCCATGAGAGTGGCCTTGAGCACAGTGACAGCCCAGCTCTGGAGGAGAGCCAGGGCCAATTCTAGACCTGTGCAGTGGAGCTCAGTTATGAGAACAGGATGGGCCCAGCTTATGGTAAACCAGACGCCCCAGTGAGGCACTGATCCCTTCCCTACAGGAGGGAAATCAAATTCTGCTACTGTTACTATCCAGGAGTGCTGGGTCCACCATCCCTGTTCAGCAAAGAATTGAAGAACAGGACACTGGGACACCAAGCAACAGCAGGTTTACTGCAGAAAGGAGAGAGGAACGTCTTCAGAGAGAAGGCGCCCCAGAGGTGGGAATCCAGCGGGGGAGTTTGGGCGTGTTCATCTCATGGTCTCTGGAATCCCTCCTTTCCTCATCTCCTCACTATTACTGACTGGGGCCCCCTCTGTCCACACATCGGCTGTTTTAGTCTTTCTATTGGATCCCCCACTTAGGAGCATGATCAGGGGTGTGTCTCACTGATTGGGTCCCTGCTTGTGTCCATGAGCCCTTCCATCAAGCAGGAAGTCGACCTCATCAGAAGACCCTCTCCTGCTCCTTAGTTCTGGCCCTGTCCTGTGATAGATAGGCTTGGGCCAATGGGCCACCTCCCCCATGGAAATTTCCATAAGAAGCAACCTGGTTTCATTTTCCCCGGGCAGGAGCCAATCAGCTTAAAGGCGGCTCTGTTCCCCAGGCAGGAGCCAATCGGCTTACTTAAAGTTCTCCCTGTTCCCTGGGCAAAGAGCCAATAGCATTAAAGGTCGCTCTGGTACACCCCCTCCCCAGAAATCCCTACTTAAATCTCCTGCCTGCCTGGAGCTGAGACACAACAGCTTGTTCCTGCTGAGAGGAGGCAGCCACTGTGACAGCTCCAGACTCACCGTCTCCAGCCCCACGGCAGCTGCCCCAGCCAACAGCTCCAGAGACCACAGCCAGCATGACCAGGCACCCACCTTCCATTCAGAGCTCGCACACTCCCCTCTCCCTGACTCCTCTCTCCCCATACTTCTTCTACCTCGACCAGCCATAAAGGCTGGTGAATAAATCTCTTGGCTGCAGGGTTGTCTCTGGTGTGATTTTTGCCCTTCACCCTGGACCTCGCCACTCGCCACCTTGCCCTGGCTGCCTGCGCCCTTCTTCATCTCCCTCACTACAACTCAGTCCATGTGAGGTCAGTGGGCTCTCAGGGAGAGGCAGAAAGAGAACTTTGCCAGATGGGACCCAGGTCTATGAGCAGGCCAGCCCTGCTCTTCTCTCTAATTAGATGAACAAAACCTCCTGCACATGCTTGTATGAGATCAACTACCACTGAGACATTGTCGGTTCAAATGTCACCAGATTCAAAGACCCACACAGCGTGCCCACAAGTGATTGACAGCTGGACTGCTTAAGATTTGGAACCCTAAATCTCAAGTGATTGACATGGCACTGGGTCTTCACAAAAGCCTGTCTGAGATGAGGCTGGGGTTGTGGCTCAGCGGTAGAGCGCTCACCTACCATGTGTGCAGCCTGGGTTCGATCCTCAGCACCACGTACAAATAAACGAATTGTGTACAACTAAAGCAAATAAATAAATATTAAAAAAAAGCCTGTCTGAGAATCTGCACTTTTCTTCCCAAGAAAATCCTGCATACAGTCAGAGAGCTCAACCATGGGCATGTTGCTCATCTCTGAGAAGTGGGGGCACCAACACCCTGCTTTGGGGGTACATATCTCTTTGCTGTCCTTTAGTAAATCTTCACTTGTGAGTTGCTTTTGACACATCCTGAAATTCTTTTTAGTAGCGTAAGTCAAGAACCTGCCCAGGCTGTTGCCGCCTGAAGCGATGGCCGCTTGGAGCAACGAAGCCGTGGGAAGAAGTTCAGAGGCGAACTGGAAACAAACAGTTTTTTTTATTTTGATAACTTTTCTCTCTGGCTCTAACAACGACTTTTACACGCACTACACACACCACCAAAATGGCGCAGACCCGATCAGCAATCTCGCTCAAGTCCCGCGAGATCTCGGGCCAAGTCCCGTGAGACTACGGAAGGCGGCAACAGCCAAACATCTCCATAGCCCGTAGTCAACCACAATCTTAGCCATCTCCCCAAACAGGGCTCCTGCACCAGGCCAAATTGAGGTCCCACCACCTCCTTGGAGGGACCTCCTTGGACCCATGTCTAGTGACACATGAACTGATAGAAGAATATGTATATAATTTATAAATAAATGTGTACATCTTAAAGTTCAGTTTAAAAATTCTTAGTGATAGTCTTGAAAATTGAGGAAGTTAGAGACCTGATATAAACTGCTCTTATTTCTGATTGTCGACAGTGACAAGCATTGGCATTCACGCCTCCCCCACCACCTGCCTGCAGGAATGTCCGGGAAGATGGGAATGCTCAACAGCAGACCAGTGCTGCTCACTGTGCCTCTGAAGAAGTGCAGTTGGGCAATCCCTCCCCCAAACACGGTCAGGCTCAGTCTTACATGCAGTGGCGGCTCAGAACATGCTCTGAGTTGAACTTCAGGACCTGGCGTTTCCTGGATGCCTGAGTCCACTTGCCTGGTGTGGATGCTGGACCAGAAGGAAAGTTGGCTGTCTTTCCTCTGGGTTCCAAGGTCAGGTAAATGCTACACTCCAGAAACTTCCATCCCATCAGGTACACAGGGAAGAAAGGCAGGAGAAAGGGGAGGAACTGTGGAGAGGAGAAATGTGCCTGGCCCCTCTGCCCAGAGAGGCAGCCAACAGCCAACCATCCCATCAAACTGAGGAAAAGTAGCCAGGATGTACCCAAAATTGTTTTGCTCCCCTTTTTTCCTAACATTAAATCCACTGGAAAACCCACACGCACATTCTGCTACCATGTTGTAGTGTTGGAAAAGGAGAAGGGGAAATGCAGGAGCCCTGTTTGGGGAGATGGCTTAAATTGCGGTTGACTATGGGCCATGGAGATTTGGGCATTGTCTCCTTCCGTAGTCTCACGGGACTTGGCCCAGGATCTCGAGTGACTTGAGCCGAGATTGCTGATCGGGTCTGCGCCATTTTTTGGTGGTGTGTGTGGTGCGTGTTAGTCGTTGTTAGAGCCAGAGAGAAAAGTTATCAGAATAAAAAGCTGTTTGTTTCCAGTTCGCCTCTGAACTTCTTCCCATGGCTTCGTTGCTCCAAGCGGCCATCGCTTCAGGTGGCAACAGGAAAAGAAGGCAAATGAGTCCCTAGAAGGAAAAGAACTTTAATTAAAACTGATCAACTACGTGGCATGCAGGAGAAACTGGAAATCAGACCAAACACTTTGAAGAATGGCACCAATTTTACTGAAGCTGTGGAGAGACAGCAGGGCCATCATGCCCGGGCTCACCCCAGCAAACCTCCCAAATGCAGCCAATCCTCTCGCCGTTTACTGCCTCTGGCAACCCCTTCGTTTCCGGATCCCCAGCTCACTCTTCCTTCCTGCCCAGGGCTCCCCGACCCTTCAGTCCCCTTACAATGCGCATCACTGCGACCGTGTCTGGCTTCTCGAAGCCCAGCAAACCACAGCATCTTGCTCAGGATGCAATGTAGTTGCCTCCAGGGCCATTTTTAAAGATGAGAAAGTTGGAGCTTCATGAGACTAAGTGACAGGAAAGTCCACTGCTAGAGAGAGGGGCATGGAGTCTGGAGCCCAGGGCTGACCCTCAGCCCGTTCACTGTTGACTTCATCATGCCGGACCTCAGCCAAGGTCACACAGCTGGTAGGACATAGGATCAGCAGTGCAGTTCCTCCCTTGACGGTGCAAGCTGGGTCCCAGGGTCCTCTGCAGCACATGGGTCCCCTCCCCCCTTGGCAAACGTGCAGGGAGCCACAAGTCCGTGTGACTCATAGCCAGCAGGCCCGGGGTGACTCAGGCAGGACAACACAAGGTCGTGGAGGGGGCTGGCCATCTGCAAGCTGTGTTCTAGTGCTCCACTAGTGACCATAGTGGCCACGGTCCTGCCCTGGTCCTGCCAGCCTGTATTCCCACCTGTGAAGGAGAGGTGAGGACACCTGCCGTATCTCTCAAGGAGTGGTGGGCATCCCCTGGGACAATGGATTTGAAGGCACTTTATCAACCAAAATCTCTGAGCAAATATGAGAGAAGCCGAGTGGGGTGGTGAGTGAGTGACATGACACCTGTCCCTAAGTGGCAACCTGAATGCCCCGCAGCACAGCGCCCTCCCCAGACTTCCTGCAGCTTCTCAGAGTGAAGGGAAGACACCGATCTGTCATTAACTCCCAGGGGACTCGGCCAAAGAACCAGAACAATTTCTGCTGACTGGACCAGTCCAAGCCTGGGGACAGGGAACACAAACTCAGGACACAGGGCCTGCCCTACATCCCTGGCAGCCTGGAGGCCAGGATGGCATGGGCGGGTAGGTCGCCAGCCCAGACAGCACCTTTGGGCAATTGGAGACCCGGAGGTCGTGGCCCAGGAAGGAGCTGGACAGAAGCCCCACAGTGAGGGCGGGGACCCGGTGCCACAGGCAGCGAGGGCAGGCGCAGAGGCAAGCCAGGGAGCAGCGCTACAGCCCGGCTGAGGTCTTGCCCAGTTTGCAGAGAGTAGCACATGGTCCAGTTCCAAGCCCACACGATGCTGCTTTGACGGGGACATAAGAACGCTAGAGCCAGGCGTGGCCAGGTGGGGACACGAGGGGGGAGGGGGAAGCAGGGTTAGAGGCAAAGAACAGGGCTGGGGACCAGAGGGATGGGGAACAGAGTATGGGGAGGCATGGGGCTGGGAAGTGGCCAGGGCCAGAGGGGATGCAGGGTGGTGTCTGGTGGGGAGTCTCCGGGGACAGTCTTGTGCAGGAGCCCCCCCCCCCCCGAGTACCCCTCCTAGGGCAGGCTCAGCCCTCTGCTCCCCCAGCTTCCCATGCCCCTCTTGCTTCACCTACTTACTCCCTTGAGCCAGCGTGGTCCCCATGCCTCCAGGTGGTGAAGGTGAGGACAGACCGGGAGGGGTGGTGAGTTGGGGAGACACCAGCCCAGCGCACCAGGCTACCCTCTCTCCCTGCAGTGTCTCCTGGCCGTCTCTAGGTGGCGCAGGGCAACGCCTAGTTTTGAGCCACCTGCAGCCCATCAGGAGCAAGCCCTGGCCAGAATGGATGGACCCCTGAAGCTACCTGGGGTGGGTCCTGAGCAACAAGAAGGCTCCTGGATCGCGTGAGAGCTAAGGGAGGGCCCCGCTGCTGCCTGCACGAGGTCCCCGAGTCCTCCCTCCCGCCCAGCAGCCCTGCCTGCTCCTGTGTAGGGCAGTAGGAGCCAAGTCTTGGAATGTCAAGGAATGTGTGGGCGGGGTTGGTAAGCAGGGGCAGAGGCCAGGCCAGCTATGCAGGCAGGGGGGTGGCCTCTGCAAGGGACAGCGACCCCAGCCCTCCCAATGCACAGGAATTCCAAGCTGCCTGCCACACCTTCCTTGCTGCTCTGAGCCCACATCTTGCAGGTCACTGCAGCAAGCTCAGTCTCCAGCCAGCTCTTCCTCACTGTCCCCATCACTCTGGCCCCTGGGATTTCTAACAGGTGACAACCTTTCCCCTTCACCTCACCTGGCCACACTTCCAGACCACTTGGTCAGTAGCAGCAGGTGGCCATTCAGGACATGGTCATCAAACGAACTGGACACAATTGGGGCCCGCTGTCCCATAAGGGTCATGTAGGGTCATAGAGCCTCAGTCCAAAGCCTAGCTTCAGAGCCCAGCCTGTGACCACAGCGACCCGCGAAGGACTCAGGGTTCAGATGCCGGGTGAAGAGAAGGGGCTGGGCTCCGCAGGGGCTGGCTGTTTACGCATGTGAATGGCAATGCCAGGAACGACCCAAGACCCCACTTCAGACTGTTCCTGGTACAGAATGTGACTTCAGTGGGTACAGGAGAAAGGGAGGGAGGACGTGGTGTTGGCACGACCGAGCCCCTCGCTGGGCCTCACCTTCCCCGTACAGCCACGCCCCTCCCTAACACAGATCAAGGGAGAAGGGGGTGAGCTGGAGGGAGGGTGGAGGGAGGGGAAGGAGGAGGGCCATGAAAGCTCCTCTGTCATCTTACGCGCCATCTGAGCAGCTGAGACAGGGCCACCCTCCTGGGCTCTGGGTTTCAGGTTCACTTCTAGGGCTATCAGAGCTGAGCTGTGGCCCAGGTCCCAGCAGGGACCCTTCTCAGGCACTGGGCCAAGGCCAGGGGAGCACCGATTGGGACCTGGCCCGGCGCACGCCACACCCTCCCGCCCTGCCCGTTTCCTTGTTTCCTCGTGCAGTCCTCCAACCCCTGACCTCAGACGCCTCTTCATGGCCGCCCGCCTCAGACACACCTGGCTTTCCAACCGCCAGGTGTCCTGCCCACAGCCCGGAGGGGGCTGTGCAAGCAAGGAAGGGGCCCCTGACTCCCTCTGGCCTTCCCCAGGGACCTTCCTCCACCACTGATGACCACCCTGCTCCAGAAGTGTGTGGCCCACGACACGAGGCTCTGCTCGTGGACCCGTATCTGTGGGAAATCTCCGTGCTCCAGCCACGGGCCGGCTCCTCGGTGCTCCCTGCCCTCAACAGTCTCGGGGTGCCTCTTCATCTGTTGCTGGTGTCCCCCACCTTTCACTGCATGCTGACAGACACCAACCCCCCAAGGCCTCCAGCCCCCCAACTCCCAGGGCTGGCTCCCACAGTGTGCCCCTCCCTCTGCCTGCCCCTTCCTCCTCCTGAGCATGAGTCCGGGGTGTCTTGGGAAGCGTGCCCTTTGCCCTCTCCTCCCAGGGAGCTGGGCAGCTGAGTCATCACACCCACCTACAGGGCAATGGTGGGCACGGACAAGGGCTGGCAGCATTGGTGACAGAGGGCTGGGAAGCTGTGAAAGAGGAATGGGCTACTCTTTCCCCAGCACAGGAAGAGGTCTGAACCACAGTGCCTCTGCTGCCCACCCAGGAGGTGGTGCCAGCCCCCGGAGCCCTGCCTGGGACCTCAGCACCACACCATGCAGGACTCTGGCTGGACGCCTGGGAAAGCCTTGGCCACACCCTGTGAGGCGCCTGCAGCTGCCCCACAGCTCCTCTGATTTTGTCTGGCGGCTCCCCTGAGTCGCAGGCATCGTGTCACCCACAGTACACCAGGAAATGGCAGGTGCAGCCAGAGCCGGCCAGGGGCCAGGCAGCCCCCACCCCATGTGACCCAGGCATGTCGCAGCCCTGCTCTGGGCCGCCCTGTCCCACCTGCACAATGAGCTGGTAGCCACCAGCCCGCACACTGCCCACGTTCTTCCGCAGATCAAAGGAGGCAATAAACAGGAGCTTGATGATGGTGCCACACCCCACCAGCTCAGGGGCTAGAGCCTGATCAGTGTGAAGCTGGCTGACTCCTCCTCCACGAAGCCCAGCCCCGCGTGGCTGCATCCTGCGACAGGCGAGAGTCCCCCCCCCCCCCCCGGTGACAACCTGGGGCTCCTGGAGAGAACTCCTGCCCTGGCTGGCAGCTGATCCAGCAGCCCCCCCTGGAGCCCGCAGCCCAAGAGGATGGCGGCAGCCGGCCGAGGAGTCTCTCTCCTCCACGTCGTGCATGGCTCGGAGCTGGTGCTGTGAGCCCCTCGCCGCCAGCTGTCTCCTTATTGGGAGAGGAAGAGGGTGAATGGAAGGGTGGGTTTCTTTTTCTTTTTCTTTTCTTTTTTCTTTCTGCAAGAGCTTGGGCCTGAGACAAAGGAAGCTCTGTGCACCTCGAGACTTGGCCCTTCCTACATGTTGCTCCCAGGGAAGTCACAAGATTAAAAAAAAAAGAAAGAAAAAGAAAACCAGCCGACATCCACCCAATGACTGGAGGCTGAAGGGGAGTCCAAGGAGCCCGAGAGTCGGAGCTGGTGGGCACCTTCGATTCACCCCTTCTGCACCCCTACTTTGCAGATGGGCAAGCTAAAATCTAGAAACCAAGGCTACATTTAAGGCAAGCAGCCTTAGGTCCCTGAGTCCGAGCCAGAGGTACTTCTGTTAGCCCTCTCCGTGTTGTTGTTTTGTCTGTGTGCTGTATATGGAACCCGGGCCTCCTGCAGGCTACACACGTGCCGTGGAGTGCCAGTGAGCCACACCCAGCCCGCCCTCCACTCTCGACAATGAGCAGACCCCAGGAGGAGGAGGGACACAGGACAGAGACGGAGGAAAAGGCATGGCAGAGAGGGCAGCTGTCCCAGGCAGAGGGCAGGCATGAAGGTACAAAGGAAGGAGGCCTTTCTTGGGCTTCCCTCTTACCCCTGGCTCCTGGGGGTGCTTTGCAAGAACTTTTCAGAGAGTTAGAGGGGCAGTCCCAAGACAGGTCAGTCCCAAGACAGGTCGGTCCTCTTCCAGATCCTTAAATAGTTGCCTGTGGGAGGAGCACAGCAGTCTGGGCCCTGACCACAGAGACCTAGGTAATGTCGGGGGCCTTGGAGAAGCCCATTCCAGGCCCTACTGTCAGCAGGTCAGACCCTGAGAGACCATCTGGCTCCCTCACCCCTCATGTTTGCTTTCAAGGGAGGGGGGACTGACTGTGGGGAAGGGAACGGCCAAGCTCATCTGCCTGGCCAGCAGAGCATGTCTTGGACCACGGAGGTTGCTCAGCTCCCGGCCAGGGTCTTCCCTTACTGTGTCCGTCCCCCTGTGCCCAAGGCCAGAGTTTGGGATGGACAGAGGCGAAGGCTGGCTCACGGCAGCAGCAGCAGCCTTCCCAGCTCTGCCAGGCTGCACTCGGGCACCTACCTCTCAGCTGCCCTCTGGGGGCTGGGGCTGTGAGCAGGAGAATGCCCAGTCCTGAGTGCAGAGCTGGTTCCGGGCATTGACCCTCTATTGTGCCGGGCTCGCGATCTGAGGACCCCCTGCATCTAGATCACCTGGGGAGCAAGTGAAACATGCAGGTTCTTGTCCCCACCCTGCCCCCAACCCAGTGAAAAAGCATATGTCCCCCTGGACAGGGGCCATCCTCACAACTGCACCCACCAGTGGAAGAAGACTGCACGAAGAATTTTCCACATCCCAGGATGTGGGCAGAGAGGCCGTGGCCCATTTGCAGGCTCAGCTCCGAGCAGCTGCTAGTTGGCACCACTGTTCTACTTGAGCTTAAGCCTGAATGAGGTCACCCTCCTGGTGCCACCCCACATGAATCCAGTGAAGAAAGAGCCCCATGGCCCAGAGCCAGCCAGCCCGGCTCCAGCCCTGGGAAGGCCCTGAGCCTTGAATCAGGACAACTAGGGTGACCAAGAGCCTGAAACGGAAAGGCTGCCTGAACGCGGGACTTGAAGCACTGAAGGCAGGAGGAGCTGGCTGTAGCTGCCTGACGTACAGCCACAATACCGCGGGAGGAGATCCGGTGGCAGGAATCTATGATTCTTAGTCTCTGTCTTTCTCTTTATCTCTTCTTCTCTTCTTAGCTAAACTCTTTTCCTTATACTAAACTCTCATTTCATTTCTTTCTCTAGCTTCTCATTTCTTTCTCTAGCTTCTTCTGACAGAACTCTTAACCGCTCTGACTCTTATTTCTTCTTCTGACTACGTTCTGGCCACTCTGACTCTTTTCTTCTTCTCCGACCCGAACTCTTCTTCCAACTGAGCGACTGACTGACTGAATCACTTCTGACCGCTTTCACCCGGTTATATATCTTTAGCTTTGCGGGTGCGTCACGTGCATTTACAGGTGCGTCACGTGCATTTACAGGTGCGTCACGTGCAAACTTAATGTATGATTATTATCAGGTGGAACTTACGGCTTCCAGCTAACTGCAATAGCCGTCTCCCTGATTGGGGCTCCTTCAGCTGGTCACCGAGACAGTCCGGAACATCTGGGTGTGCCTCCTCTGGGGGGGGGGCTCCTGGCAGTCCTGGAAGCCCACCCTTCACAGCCCCCAAACACTCAGAGCCAGACCCAGGAGTCCCTGGAGTCGGGTGGGGACCCCTGCCCCTCAGCATCATCCATGTTTAGAGCTTTGTTCCTCTTGGTGGCCAGTGTGCGACAGGCCGCATTGTTTATCACTCATGTGTTGACGGACGCCCGACGGTTTCTGACTCTGCCTCCAGGGACGGTGACGGGTGTCACTCTGGACAGCGTTCACAAGTGTCTGAGTCCCCGCTGGCACTTGGTTACCGGGTCACGTGGTCTTCCTGCAGCTCAGGAGGAGCCGCCCCGCTTTCCTCGGTAGCTGCACCCTTTCCTTCCTTCCAGCCGAGCACCAGGGCTCCGGTCCCCCCGACTCCTGCCAACACCCGTCACTGTCCATCTTTGGATACTCGGACTGTCATTTATTAGGCCCCCAGATCTCTACAGCCACCTCTCTGTGGAACATCTCTGTGTGGGAGAACTAATGCACCCCACGTGGACCCCACACTCCCCATTCAGATTTCTCCTACAGCACATAAAGACCGAGGCCCACGCGTGTCTTTTCCTCATCTCTGTGAGAGAACCGCTCAAGACAGAAACTCATCCCATTGCCCATCCACTGGGACCCAGTAGATGCATCCATTGTGAGTGCCACGGTGATTAGTGACATGTGCATGCCCGGGGGTGGCAGCACCACGCATGGGGGGTTGTCTACAGGACCAGCGGTGGAGGCTGTGTGGGTCAGGGTCCCAGAAAGCTTTACAGCAGTGCTTTTACAAAATAGCAATCGTCGTGACAGGTTGAGACTTGAACAGGTACCACACAAAGAACCCCGTGATGATGGTGATGCCAGAGAAGATGGATAAACGGCTGTCAGGCACCTGGTGAGGTGTTCCGCAGCACTGGTCCACTGAGGAAATGTCAATCAAGACCACAGTGCGGGCTGGGCTGTAGCTCAGAGGTAGAGTGCTTGCCTTGCATGCACAGGGGCCTAGGTGTGTTCCCTATTGTCACAAAAACAAACACCCACAATGAGCAAGCTTCACCTTCCGTAGGCCCTGCCCCACGAGGACAGCCAGGCACACGCTCTCTGAGGAACAGCACTTCACAAAGACATCTGCTGCGGCTCCTCCGGCAGGGGCGTCCTGGCCTGCAGGGCTCTGAGCGATGCAGGTCTCTCGCCACAGGCCAGGAATCGACTGAGGCACTGGGTGGAAAAAGCCACATGTAAAGGCCACGTGTTGGGACTGGGGTGAGGCTCGGTGGTGTGGCTCACCAGGCAGCCTGCGCGACGCCCTGGGTGGGAGGATTCCGTCCATGTGGAGTGTCTGGAACAGGCGGATCATAGAGGCAGGAAGCAGCTCAGTGTCTGCGCGGGGCAGGGGGAGGGGCAGAATGGACACAACTGCTGCAGGGCACAGGCATCTTCCCAGGGAGCAGAAAGTGTCCCGCAGCCCCCGGGGCTGGTGGTGGCCCAGCATTTCATGGACGCTCTGATGGAGTGGACGGTGCACCTCGAGGAGTGAAGTGTATGGTGCATGCGCTGTACCTCAACACAGGCAGGCTGGAGGCGGGGCCCGGGTGTGTGGCCTGGCCAGTGACTTTCTCTGGGCCCCTGTAACCCTGGCCCTTCCCTTGACCCAGCCTGTCCCCTGCGCCACTGCAGCCAGGCTGCGGCTCCCACGTGCTGCCCGCCTGCTCCTGCCTCTAGGGTGAGCCCAGCACTCAGGCTCTGGGCACTAGGGTGCGGCTCCCGGCGCCACGCTGCCAGCACAGAGCAGCCTGTGGCGTCCACTCCCACCTAGTGTGCTTGGGTCTGGTTTCCTCCTGTGTTGCTAACAGCTTTTCCTTCACAGTTTTGTTTCTTCGCTGTTTGGGGCACATACATACACTCGATGCCAAGACACGGTCATTGGTCTCCGTTAGCAAATGGTGACCTCGCAGTCCCGCGCAACTCTTCGCAGTTTTAAGACAAGGCCTTAAACAAACGTGTGGGCCTCTGAATTCCTCTGGCCTGCAGCTGAGCTTTGTCAACCCACAAGGTTATCCTGAGACATATTCTCTATTTCAGAGTCATATTAATCGCCAATATTTGAAAATCACAAGAGCTCACGTAAAAATGTGGGTTTCTGGCTTCTCTTGACAGCTCTGAGGACTGGGGACAGTTCCACGCTCCTACACGGCAGCCAGCGCTGGAGCCGAGCAGCTCTGTCAGCCGTGGCATGCAGGAGCTGTCTGTCTGCCTCACTCCCCACCGTGTCCTCACGTCTGTCCCCCTCAGTGTTTCTGCAAACAGCCCTGATGTAAACTCAATTCTATCTCAAAACTGCTTCATGGCAGCCACCTATAATCCCAGTGACTCGGGAGGCTGAGGCAGAGGATTAGGAGTTTGAGGCCAGCCTCAGCAACTTAGTGAGGCCCTAAGCAACGTAGCAAGACCCTCTTCCAAAGTAAACAGTAAAATGGGCTGGGGATGTGGCTCAGTGGTTAAGCACCCCTGGGTTCAATCCCTGGCACCAAAAAACAAACAAACAAACAATAAAAATGAAAAGGGCTGGGATGAAGCAGTCGTGAGGCCCCTCACAGCACACACCAGGTCCCGGGTTCAACAGCCAGGACTAAAGGGGAAAAAATGCTCCCCTGGCTTCCTGTGCCTGTGTTTCCTTTCACTACTCATTCAACAATCGTTTATTGTGTATCTGCCGTTCTCCAGGCTCTGCTGGCACCAAGGACACAAAAATGAGGAAGACTAGGCCGCTGGCCCCTTGGGCCTTCTGGTTGGCTTCGATCACCTTCCACCTTCCCACACCTCGTCACAGGCCCACTGGCTGCTTGCAGGCCGAGCTGTCCCCATGCTCCCCCGGCACAGGGCATGTGGCACCTGGAAGGAGGAGGTCAGACTCCTGTAGTGCTAAAACAGGAGAACAGGGACTTGGCACCCAGGGGTGGGGCAGGGGCCAGAGGACCAGAGCTGGGGAGGCCAACCCCAGGGCTGGCCCAGGAGCCTGGAAGGATCGCAGAGCAGAGCAGAGCCATGCCTGGGAGCCGTCGGCTCGCACCTCACTGTCACCGCCCCTGCTAGGCTAAGACCACCCCCTGGGAAAGGCCAATGGGTGGACAGATAGGCACAGAGGCAGGAAGGTGGCATCCGGAGGGTTTCTAGGCTCAGTGACAACGGGGAAGGAAGCAACCGGGAAGATGTAAGCAGTGCGGGGCCCTGAGCGGCATCTTAGGCCGCGGAGGGGGCGTGGCAGAGCAGGGACCCTGAATTCACGGGTCAGCACTATTCCCAGGCAGGCTCCCCGCCTCACTCTGGTTCCTCGGGCTCCGCTCCTGTTGGTGTGGCGGTGGGGCCACAGTTGCCCTCGGTGTTCTCGGGGGCCTGGCACAGTGTCCCCCAGGCCACCACCACCACCGCAGGGATACTTTGAGTGTGTTTTTCTTGGGGCCAGGGCGTCTGTCTTCTTTGGTCTTCTTGGGAGCCAATTTCAATACCACTCTAAGATCACCCTGGGATTCATTTTTTAAAAAAATATTTATTTATTTACTTTAGTTGTACACAATGCAATGCATTCATGTTTACGTGGTGCTGAGGATCGAACCCAGGCTGAGCCTAAACCCCAGTCCTGGGATTCATTTTTGAGGTGCTTGTTGCTTTTTGCTTTTTTCCTGATATTTGTTTTTGGTTTTTTATTATTTATTTTTTTGTTAGTTTTTGCTTTTGTTTTTGGATCCAATACTCACCATTTGCATTTTGTGGACTGCATACAGGTGGATTTGTATGCTCTAAGAGTGTCCTTCCTCCGGAGGGACTCATCTCCAAGTTCCTGGGTTTGTTTGAAGCAGGTTTCTCTTTTCCACACAAGGTGTCCACCTGTGCTTTGGTCTTTCTTCTCTCCTAACAGTGCTGTGTACCATGGACCCACGCAGCTGTCCATCTTTCTTCTAGCTGCAGGGACAGGGAGGAGGAGATTCCTTCCTGCCCTGAGTTCACCCAGTAGGACCGGCCTCTTCCCTAACGAGAGGCTGCTGCAGGGCAGACGTCCTTCTCTGGGGACAGCAGACTGGTCCAGTGCTAGGACGCTCCCCATCTGGAAAGAAACCCAGATGGGAGCCAGCAGGCTGGCAGGGTGGTGAAGCGGGCAGGCTTTGAATCTGACAGCTCTGTTCCTTCCCAGTCCTGTGCCTGCCCACAGGTAACCCTGGCCCAGGCACCTGACCTTTAGGGACCAGTTCCTTACCTGGAGGGCAGTAAAACCTGCTTAGCACTGTAGCAGGCATCCTGACTGCCCAACCGCGGCGGGTCACAGAAGCAGGTCTGGGGAACTCACAAACCTGCCCTTTGGGGCCCTGGCCATGGCGACCCCCAGCTCCCCAGGTGCAAGGGAAGCCCACTCCCTGGCACTGCCTCAGCGTTACCCCACCAGCCCTGCCTCACTGGCCTCCAGCTCAGGCCTGCCTTCAGGCAGCTGCTCCAGGAGGGACACCTGCACTCCAGCCTGGCCCCAGGCCTCCCCAGATGCACAGGCCAGGTCAGGGTGGCACACTATTCCTGTGACAGCAGCTCAGGCAGGACTGTCCTGCACGCCCTTAAAGGTAGAGGGGATGTCCCTCGGAGTCCCCAGGCAGCAGGGCCTGCTGAGGGCACTGGCTGAAGCCTGTGTCACCTTCTGCCCTCTCATGTCATACTGTCCTGTGGCAGTATGACCCTTGCCACCTGGGGCAGAAGAGCCTGCAGTGCTCACCCATCTAATTTCCTTTCTGTATAACGCGGGAGGTCAACTTAGTTTTGCAGATCTCAGTTTTTCCGTCTGTAGAAAGGAGGAAAGCCACCCATTTCCAGCACGATTGTCTGGCTCACTTAGGACTCTCCTCTCGTCACCCAGGCAGCGTGGGGATGTGCATTTTGTAAACGATCAACTCACTCTCCAAATGACATTCCTTCCAGGCGGCAGGCTTTGCCGGTCAGTGCTTGAAGGCTCCTCCTGGAGGGCAGAGGCAGAGGGCAGGGGGCTGGCAGCTGTGTGCAGAGGAGCGCGGCCCCACCCCACGCAGAAGTATTCCAGTTTCTGATGTCAAACGGTCCTGCTGACTTTATCTGGAGGGGGCCTGGGAGCTAAGCAAGCAGTACCATTCAGGGTGAGAGGGGAGAAGGAGGTCAGAGGCCACTGAAGGGACAGTGCTGGCTGCTGCTGCTGCTGGCCAGGGGCCTCTGATGTGGATGACCCGAAGGGTGGGACACTAGTGAATCTGAGGTAGCAATGTATAGCCCTAGAGAGGACCTCGGGGTCCAGGAGGCCCACAGAGAGACCCTGGACACTAGGGACAGAGGGTGCTGGCCATGGCTGGATGCCCCAGTGTCCCTAGTCTCTAGACTGGTCAAGTGACAGGGGCAGGGGCGGGCAGAGGCTGACTCATCAGGGCTGTGGGCTACTGGGCTAAAGCCATGCCACTGGCCTACCTGGCAGCTTAGGGTGCCTCCCACCCCCATGTAGGACCAGGCCCCAGCTGTACCCACACCAGGCCAGCAACAGGCTGGGGCACTGGCTGTGCTGCAGGGACACAGGCAGAGGTGAGGCCCTGCGGCAGCCCGGGAGAAGCACCACGGAGCTCAGCGCGGGGGCCTCCGAGGCTGAAGGGGGATCTGCTGGGGGGGTGAGCGGGGTCTCCCAGGCAGGCATGTGGGCAGGGCATGGCCAGAGCCCAGTTTGGGAAAGGGATGCCTGCCAGGGAAGAGGGGGGCCAGGTGGCTGGAGGCTCAGGGGAGCTGGGGTGCATCCTGACGCAGAGGCAGGCCTCCCAGGGACCTCGCTGTCCGTTGGCTGGCTGTGGACTGACTGCTGCCTTCACACCTGGTCCCTGGATGGCCTCAGGGGACCCAACACAGCCTGGCAGCTGCTCTGGGCAAAGCTGCCTCCTTTCCTCCACTCCTGGTGCTGTGTTCAGTCATGGCCCAAGGCCCCACAGAGGGCCTGACCCTGTCCAGCACCACCACCTCAACTGCAGGAAGTGCTCCTCTGAAAACACATCCTCCATCAGGCCCCCTCTCCTCCTGAGCAGAAACAGGGGTGCTGCTCTGGCTAGGCCCTGGATGACGGTGCCCAGGCTGAAAGGCCTCTGCCATCACCAGCTGGGTTCACAGCACACCTTCAGACTTTTATGGTTCTAGTTCACAGAGGCTGGAGGTCCGAGACCAAGGTGCTGGCAGGGCTAAGTCCTCTGGGTGAAGAAGGGCAGGGTCTGTCCTAGGGCCCCATCACACCAGAGTGCTGCTTAGCGCTCCACTGGAGTTTTTTTTTTTTTTGTTTTTTAATTTTTATTTGCTTTTAGTTGTACACAATGCGTTTTATTCAATGCGTGTTATTTGTACGTGGTGCTGAGGATCAAACCCGGGTCGCCCACGGGCTAGGTGAGCGCTCTACCGCTGAGCCACAATCCCAGCCCCTCCACTGGAGTGTTGAGGCTGATGTGGCCACCTCCCTGGATGCAGCTCCTTGAGACCTGGGCTCTGGGTCTCCCGGGCTGGCTGCAAGGCTGTCCAAGGTAGGACACTGAATGAATGAACTTCAAGAAGCAGAAAGCCCCTGGCCACTGGCCAGCGATGGCCGCTTGGAGGAGCCGCGGGAAGAAGAGGCTCCAGAAAGGAGGCACCAAAATGGCGATCAGCTCTGCTACCCTGCCCTTGCCTGTCAACCACAAAAGCCATCTCCCCCCTCCATACACACATAGCAGAAAGGAGCCTTGGCATTTTCCACACATAGCAGCCTTGGCATTTTCACCAGCCTCACATTGGCAAGAGGTTTCCAAAGAAGTTTCCTATCCATATTTCCCAAGGCTCAGAGCAGTAGTGTGGGAGGCAGGAAGCAGGGCAGGCCTTGCTGCCACCCGCCCACTGCCCTGGGAGATCAGGTCCAGCTTGCCCAAGGGCGTGGTTCAAACTCTGGGCCCATCCCAAGCCGCAGGACTGTCCCAGGGCTTTGGCTGCAAATGGCCCGAGTGGGACTGGGCTCTAGGGAGCAGTGATTCATAGCTGTTCCTGCTCTGCAGACAGGCCCAGGGAGCTGGCAGGATCAGACCTGTGCATGTAGCACCCAGTGCCAGGCACGGCATGGAGGCCCCGACCCGCCCACCTCCATCTGCAGGGCTGGACAGGGAGAGCTCAGGGGAAGGGCACACTTTCCTGTCAGTCCTGGAGCAAGATCCTGAGGCAAGCCCTGGCGGTGCCATGCCAGAACCCTGTGCTCCTTTTTCTCTCTCTCTGCATACTGAGGATTAACCCCAGGGGTGCTTTGCCACAAAACTACTCCTCCAGTGCCCCACCACCACCACTTTGAGGCTGGCCTCAAACTTGTGATACTCCATACTCCTGCCTCAGACTCCTGAGTGGCTGGGATCACAGGCACCTGCCACTGTTCCAGCAAGAAACCCTATACTTCCAGTCAAGTTCCGCAATGTCTGAGCTGCAGACCCTCGTGACGAGTTAGGAACAGACATGCCCACTAAAGCAATATTTGAGTGTACTATGCACTGACTCTGGGGACAGAGACGGACATGAAAGGGGACAGACATGCTCACAGGGCAGGGACAGATCCTGCCTGTGTAGTGCTGGGGGTCCCTTTAGCTGGGGGTCAAGGACACCTTCCAGGGAAGGGGATGCTGCTCTGGCTGGATAATGAGACAGAAGAATCCGGGGCCCCAGGGGTGACGGCTCCACAAAAGCTCAGGCTCTGTGGCTCTTGTCCCTTGGGCCCGCTCAGGAGGGGAGGGGTCAGTGGATGCCTGGTCCCCCTCCACTGTCTCCTTAGTGGCCACAGGCCCCAGAGCCGTCCCTAGGCCCTGCTCCCTCTGCCCCTGGGAAGGAGACCTCCTTCTCCAGCAAGCCTTCCCTGCCAAGCTGGAGGCCCCTCCCGAGCCCACAGGAGACCAAGGATCCAAGAGGACCTACGCCCAAGGTCACGCCGCCTCGGGGCCCCACAGCCGCCGCGGTCCGGGACGCCGGGGCACCGCTGCCAGGCAGCATTTCTGCGCCGCCCGACCCCGCCCGTCATTACCGCCCTCCAGGCAGACGCTGCTGAGCTCCGCGGCGTCCGGCTGGACAGGAGAGTCGCCCGCGCCTGCAGCCCCGGCCGCTGCCAGCTCACCTGGCTGCGCGGCGGCGACCTTGCCCAGGCCCCCTCTCAGTCTCTAGGTCCCCTCCTCTGACCCCCTGTCCCGCCCAGGTCCTTCCGCCCCTCCACACAGGCCTGCCCTTGACCCCTGCCCCCTCCCGACCCCGCCCAGGCCCCTTCCCCTGACCCCCCCAAGCCCTCCTCCCGCCCCGCCCCCTCCTCTCTCTCCGTGTCGCCCCTCCTGTCCCCGCGTGCCCCCGCCTCTGTCCCGCGTCCCGCCCCCTGCTGTCCCGCGCCCCCCCAGGCGCGCCCCCCCAGGCCGCTCTCCGGCCCGCACCTGGCCCGCGCGTCCCTCCCCGCGCCGTCCCGGGTCCCCGCCGCCCGCCGCCTGCGTACGGGGTGACGCAGCGCCGCCTCCGCTCCGCCGGCCCGCGCCGCCGCCCGGGCGACTGCAGGGGCCGCTAACGGTCCCGCGCCCCCGGCGTCCGCGCCCCCCGCCCGGCGACCAGGCCGCGCCGGCCGCGCTGGGGCGATGGGGGCGGCGGAGCCGCTGTGCTCGGTGCTGTGGGTGAAGCGGCAGCGCTGCGCCGTGAGCCTGGAGCCCGCGCGGGCGCTGCTGCGCTGGTGGCGGAGCCCGGGGCCGGGGCCCGCCGCGCCCGCCGCGGGTGAGTGTGGCCGCCCGGGTCCGGCGGGATCCGGCGCCGCGTCCGCCCGGGCCTGCGCCGCCCGAGCGCCGGGTAGGGCCGGCCCGGAGGGCGGAGGCGGACGGCCGGGATGGGGGAACCGGGGACCGAGATGGGGGCACTGGGATGGGGAGGCCGGGGACCGGGATGGGGGGACCGGGCTGGGGGCTGGGACGGGATGGAAAGGGCCAGGGGACTGGGATGGGGAGGACTGGGGACCGAGATGGAAAGGGGATCCCTGGGGGTGGGGGCTGGGGGCTCGGCGACAGCTGGCAGGGAACCCTCCCCGGGCAGAGCGCAGAGACACTCCAGGGACCGGGACTGTATGTAATGAGCCTCAAGGAGGTGCCGAGGGGGATGGGAAGGGCGGGCGCTGAGAGCCCCGCCCCCTGCTGTGATGGAGACCCCTGTTGGGGGCCCTCTAGCCAGTGGACTGGGTGCTGTGGGCAGCCCGGAGCTGTCCCCTGGTCAGAGCTAGGAGACTGGTTATGGATGGCTCGCCGCGAGCTGCCAGGCCCCTCCCCCATCTCGGTTTAACCCCAGGACGGAAGCTTCTATTTAGCAGGGATCTCAAAAAGAGAGGCCCTCCGCAGGGTGGGAACTCCCCGAAGTGAGAAGATGGTTCGGAAGGGGCTTTTGACCTGTTGGGATGTGCTCCCTGCTTGGGGAGGGGGTTGGTTTGGGGGCAACAGGTTGGCCACCTTGAGCACCTGGGGATTTGGAGAAACCTAATTTAGCTAAAAGTGAAAAGACACCCCACCCTGGAGGCCCTGGTGCAGTGGCTGGGTGGAGAGGACCCAGCTGCCCGCCCTGAGGTCCTGGTGCAGTGGCTGGGTGGAGAGGACCCAGGCTGCCCGCCTTGAGGCCCTTGTGCAGAGCTGTCTGGTGGCAGACAGACTGGCAGAGGCTGATAAAGGAGAGGTCATTTGGCCTGGGGAGGACAGGGGATTATAGAAGGTGGCATTGGACAGGGAGGGCAGCAATGAGCAAGGCAGAGGGAACCAGGCTGGCGAGTGTGGGGTGGTCAGCTTCATCCACTCCCTCTCTGCAAGTTTTTGTTTTTGTTTTCTTTCTGGTGCTAGGGATGAAACCCAGGGCCCTGGGGGGAGGGGGGGCAAAGTGTGCGCTCCACCACTGAGCCGCACGCGTGCCCCTGAAGGTTTGCACTGGATACCTGTTGAGGGCGTGCCCCCCGGGTCCCGCACCACACGGGCCACTGCTGCAGTGGTGCGTTTTCCATTAGAGGAGCAACAGGGACAGAGACAGGTGTGTCTGATGGAGCTAGGCCCTGGGCAGAAGAGTCCCACAGAGACAGCGTCCAGGTTGAGCCAGGCAGGTGGTCGCTGTCTGGTATAGGGTGGTCCAGTGGTCCTCACAGACGTGCATTTTTTGATGAGACCTGGAGAGATGGGCACTTTGGGTGTCGGGGAGGGATCAGTGCAAGCAGGCAGAACAGCAAGTGGCAAGTGCAAATGCCTTGAGACACCAAGAGGCCAATGTGACAGGAGTGAGGGCCATGTGTGTGTAGATGTGGGGGATGATGGAGCGTCCCCTGAGGTCTTGTAGGCCAAGGTGGGAACTGGCCTTTGCTGTGAGTGGCATGGGAGCCCCTGGAAGGTTGGAATCAATTTAACTTTTTCAAAGGGTTCCTGTGGCTCTGCAAGGAGGACAAACGGGTGGGGGGGGGGGAACAAGGCAGGTGACCTGGGAGGCCTTGGGCCCAGTTCTGTGGGGATCATGGTGGCCGCAGAGTTAGTGTAGAGGGACTGGTGGTCGGGACCCAGTGAGGGCCCCCTATGGCAGAAGCAGGGTTTTGTTTTTGATCATGGGGTGACAGCGGTGGTCAGGGTTCGCTGGTGGCTGTTCTGAGGGGGAGATGCCTTGTTAAAATTCATTTTGCAGCATTGGGGTTCAAACCAGGGCCTCGGGTGGCCAGCAGGTGCTCTACGCTGAGCTGCAGCCCAGCCCAGCCCAGGCGTCTTTGGTGGGCAGTCAGGGCCCGTGAGACCGAGAACCCAGTGGAACTGGGTGGGGCCAGATGAGGGGCAGCCACAGGCCGGCGCCCGACACCTGGTGTCCAGCAGCATTGGTCAGGGAGCCTGTCTGTGGCCACGTGGCTGAGACTGGTCTGGTTCCTGTCTTCCTGGTGTCCCCTCTGGGAGAAGGTCACACTCAAACGTCACCCTCCAGCCTCCTGGCACCGCTCTCCAAGGCCCACTTCTCTGTTTTTGCACCATGACGCTGACGCTTGGCCTGGGGCCCAAGTGGGTCGCACTTTCCTGTAAACCCCTGGCTTTGGACGAGGGCATGGTTTCCCCGAGCACCCACTTTGTGCACACCCCAGGGCCTCTGCCTTGTCATGCCGGGCTCCGTGGCTGCTGTGGGGACCCACTCCCGAGTTTCAGAAGGGAAGAGACTGCGCTTAGGGGCCTTAAGGGCCCGGCCCCGCAGGGTGCCAGGCCCTCTGACCTAACTCCAGCTGCCGTGCTCCTCGCTGGGCCATCCGGCCTCTAGGCCTGAGCAGCTGTGTGGACGTGGACAGAGCCCCCACTGGCGTGTGTGGTGGGAAGCAGCTCCTTCCGGCCGTCGTGTGTTGGCACACTTGGCCAGCCACGCTTCCAGTCTCCGGTCCCCAGGTCCTGGTTTTGGTGTGATGGCCACATCTTCTTTCAGTCTGCTGGCTGTGCTGGCCAGCGCTCCACCGCCGCCTGCCCTTCCTCTCTCTGGGAGAGGTCACTGCTTCGCTCCTGCTGAGCATGCAAGGGCTTTTGTGTAGGATCACCTGAGCTTCCTGGTGTGACAGCAGCAGCCCTCGCAGAGAGGCCTGGGCTGCCTCCGGAAGCAGCCTCCGGGGTGCTCTCCAGCTCCATGAGAAAACGGGAGCCAGGTGGGAGCCCTGGGTCAGAAGTGCCGGGAAGCAGCCACCATCTCTGTTTCTCCCTCCTGGTTTTACGGTCCCCCAAGGGAATCAGGCCCAAGTTAGGCTGTTCTACATTTGAGGTCAGTAGGGTCAGAAGGCAGACTAGGAGCCAACTCACAGGACATTTAGGTAATGTTAGTGGGTGGTGCTCCCGGCCCTGCCCCTTCCCAGGTGTGTCTGGACACACCTGGATCGACTGGGTCTGTGATGGGCGGGGGGATTGTGCAAAACCAGGCTGCCGGAGTGTGTGAGAGGACGCAGGAGGCAGCCCTGGAATCGCGACAGGCTGGGACACTGCACCAGGCGGGGTGGCTACCCGGGTCTTTCATCTGCTCTTTCATTTTCTCCTAGTTCAGATTGAAACCCGGAAACTAAGAATCACTTGCACATGGTGTGCATCGGGGAGCGGGCTCCGAACCCAGGAACACGCTCTCCCCCAGGCCCCAGCCAGGAAAGTGACAGGGGCCCAGCAGCAGAGATAAGGACTCGCCACCCGGAGGGCGGGGCTCCACTGGGGAGGCTGAGCCAGCTTGGCTCCTCTGGCCTGGCCTGGTCGGAAGTAGGACAACTGAAAACAGGAAACCGGGGTGGGGAGGTTTCTCAAAGTGTGTGGCTAGTTGAACTTGAAGCAGACTGAAATGGTGTCTGGGCTGCGCCCCCAGCTGCAGCTCCCAAGGAGCTGAGATGTGCAGCATCATGCCTGGCTAAAACAATTTTTTTTAAAACTTTTTAAAAAAATATTTATTTATTTGCTTTAGCTGTACACGATGGGTTTATTTGTACGTGGTGCTGAGGATCGAAACCGGGCCGCGCACGTGCGAGGCAAGCGCGCTACCGCTGAGCCACAACCCCAGCCCGGCTAAAAAATTTTTAAAGAACGATTTTATTGAGGTCTGACATGCATGCAGTAAATCCCTGTGTTTTCAGAGCATAGTTCAGTGAGATTTTTTTTTTAAATGTCTATTTATTTGCTTTAGTTGTATACAATGCGTTTATTTGTACGTGGTGCTGAGGATCGAACCCGGGCCGCGCACATGCTAGGCGAGCGCTGTACCGCTGAGCCACAATCCCAGCCCAGTTCAGTGAGTTTTGGTAAGTGTGCTACTGTGTGAGCTTTCCCCAGCCCAAGACAGGGAACGGTAGCCACACCCCAGAACTGTCCGCATGTGGCTGGTCTCTGCCCTGCTGTCTCCCCGGGGTGGGTGCCACTCTGCCAGCGTCTCAGGAACATAGCTGTGCAGTGCACGCTCTGCTGCCTGCAGTCTCTGCTGGTGTCTCAAGTTCCCCCTGTGTTGGTGGCTGACGTTGCATTGTGTGGTGCTGGTTACTGGCTCCCTGTTGATGGCCTCTCGGGCCGTCTCCACTTGGGGCTGCGTAGTAAGGGTGCTGCGTCCTCTGCTCTCCTGCCCCTCCGGTGCGTGGTCAGGTAGAAAGCCAGACATTCCTCGTCGTGATTGGTACTTGTTGTACAGCGTTTTACTACATGAACATTATGAGTACCTTTTTTACTGTTCAAAGGTAGAAAGTTTCTAGAAATCAGAATCAGATGGATTTAAGATTTTCATGTAAAAGTAAATCCTCACAAGAAAATAGCAGACAATTCGTAGACTTGGATTGGAGGGAGGACTTCCTGACCAAGATGGAATCCAGGAAAGATAAAGAACAGGCTGGCTATTTAATGAAGTGGAAATCGTGGCCGCTCTTCCATGAGGTAGCATAGTGAGACAGTGATGGCGCGGCGTCTGCCACAGATGTGATGGTCAATGTCCTCATGCAGGGTCCCCCAGGGTCCACTGAGAAGGCTGAGCTAGCAACGCTCTGATGCTAACATGGCCCTCCTGCCTCCCTTGGGTCAGCGTTTGCATGGTGTGCCTGTCTGTGTCCTTTTACTTCCAACTGCTCACGCCCTGAGGTCTGCAGGGATTTCTCGGAACAGCATGAATTCCGTCCACTCCGAGGACCTCAGTCCTGTGGGTGGGCTCTTAACCCTGCCCAGCTGGGCTTTGCAAAACGTAGGCAGTGGGGTGCTAGGGATCAAGCTGCCGTCTGGTTTTTGTTTTCTGTCTTCTTGTTCCTCTCTTTCCTTTTCCTGCCACTCTGTGCACTACTTATGTGTTTTTTAGAATTTTGTTTTGATCTATCTATGTGCTTTTAAACATTTTATTCATTTAATTATTGAGGAAAGTGCCCATTCTCGTTTCCCAGTATTGCTGTGGCCTTTTTGGCTTGCTCAGGACGCCTCCTCCTTGGGCACGATGCCCCTGAGTTTCTGGGCTGGCGTTACCCTCGGAGTGAATGGGGACGGCCTTTCCCGTGGCTGTCCCTGTTGGACTCACGGTCTCCCTGTTCCCTCCCATGCGTTTGGAACCGTGTCCGTGTTGTGAGCTCCTCTCCAGCCCCGGAGCTCGGCCAGGAGCACCCCAGGGCAGCAGGAAGTGCAGCGCGTTCGAGTCTGCCTCACATCTCTGCTTACCTGGTTTGTCCCTGGGATCTGTTCATTGTTTTGGTGGCCTGTGTCCTTCAGGCCGGTGGCCCCCGAGCGCACCTTCCTGCTTGCTGGCGCCTCCTAGACCCCTGCGTTCTGCTCCCAGCGCTGTCCATCTCGGCCACTGCTCCCGGCGCTGTCCATCTCGGCCACTGCTCCCAGCGCTGTCCATCTCGGCCACTGTGTCCTCAGTTCTGAGACGCTTACCCACCTTTTCCTGGTGGGGACCTTCTTGTCCGCGAGGCTGCCTGTCCTCGTGGGAGCCGAGTGTGTCGTGGCTGCTGTCGGGTTCTGGCTGGGCGGTTCTGCTGCGTGGCCGTCCCTGTGACGGCACCTCCCGGTCTGTTTTGATGCAGCTGATGGTTGTTTAGAACCTGAGGCTTCAGAACAGCTCCTCTCTCCCGAGTGCCTGTGGTTTGGATCCATCTAGTGACGTGACGTCTCCTGTGCTAACCCTAACCCGCCCCACCCTGGAGGGTCCCCACCTTTCTCGGGGGCCCCTTGTGTTCACTCTAGGACGCGCAGGTTTGCCCCAGTGAGCGTAGGCACCATAGCCACCTGCACTGTTACCTGGCGACCCCCACACCAGGTCCCTCAGGACTTGGCACCAGGTGGCCCTCTGCTTCTGGGGAGGGTGAGCACTTCCTGGCTCTGGGAGTGCTGATTGAACCTGACTTGAGTCCTGGGTGCTGTGCTGCGACTCAGCCCTGTTAGAACGCGCCGGAGGGTCCTGCTTACCTCACAGCCGGTGCTCAGCCTGCTGTCTCACGGCGAGGGTGGCCATGTCACACCAGCCCAGCCTTCCAGGCCCTTGCCACCGCCTTTGTCACCAGTGAGGCTGGACTTGGTGGTGGGATGGATGGCAGTCGGGCTTCTCTGTGGGCTCTGCACACGGGCAGCCAGGTGAGCTGGGACTGTGTCCATTCACGGGGCCAGGCCATCCTTGTCCTGCCCCCCCCGCCCCGCAGAGGTCCCCCACCCCGCCGTGCTCTGGCTCTGCCGGGGGCTTGGTGCTTTCTGGTTCTCACTGTTGCCCACCCTGCCTGTCCCCGGTGCAGCTGCCCTGGGCCCAGAGCTGGGACAGGAGGAGGAAGCGTCTGGAGACCACACGCTGCTGCTGCTGCCAGGGCCGGCCTCTCTGGTGGTCGCCTGCTGGGCACTGACTTTCAGTGTCCTTGGTTAGTTGCCTTTTCTTCAGTCTTGTCCGGAGTTGCTAGTGGTCTTCCATGGGGGAGAGGGGAGTGCTGGGCTTACTGCCTGGTGGCCAGACCTGGTTGTGGAGCCTTCTGTGGCAGTGCTGAGTGTCCCAGCCATCTGCTCCTTGGCCAGATCTGCTCTGTCAGAAGTTCCTGGTTAGGATTTGGGGTCTAGGGACTGTGGGTGCCTGAGCTCCCGTCCTGTCCATTCCTCCCCAGACAATTCACGTGGGCCCAGGGGGAGTGCATTCCCAGCCCTTCCTCCATCCCTACTGCAGCCTCTGCACCCTGTGAGCATCTCCCTGGGCCTGCAGGTGTAACTCTCAGGTCCAGATGGGCAGCCCCAGGCCTCTCTTGGAGGTATAAGTGTCCAGGCGCTGGGCCTGGCATGACCAGAGGCAGAGCTGTCCTCACCCAGGGGTAGAGGGCTGGGGGGCCCAGGTCCTGGTAGCTCAGCCCTCAGGGCTCCCCAGTGCCCCCAACAGGAGAAGCTGTGCTCTCAGGCTCCCAGCCCCCACTCATCTGCTGGTGGCTGCCAACCCCACTGCCTCCTGGGGTCTCAGGGCCTTTGCACTGGCTGTGCCGCTGTGTGGGGCTCGCTCACAAGTCTGCCCTGCTCTCACTTCCTTGTGCAGGTCTCCCCTGCCCCTCCACACTGCCAGCCCTGCTGTCCCCAGCATGGGCACGCTGGAGCAGCTGGCGACGTGGTGACCTGGTTTACAAGGTCGTGTTGGACATCTCTGGCCAGAGTGCTCGCTGCCAGAGGGCAGGGCCTCCTGTTGGTGCCTCCCTGTCCGTGAACGGAGGCCAGGCCTGCTGAGGGCGGGCAAGCCGTCGGGGCTGTGCGGCGGTCCCTCTCTGGTCCGTGTGACCGCTCACATGTCTGACAGCTGGCTGCCCCCCAGGCGAGCAGCTCCGCAGAGGGACGCTAGGGCACAGCATTCCAAAGGCTGTGCCTAGGATGACCTGGAGAGGCTGGGCAGGAATGCACAACTGGCTGGACATCAGCCGCTGCCTCCCTCCCCGCCCTCCACACGCCTGCCGGGCAGTGGGAACCCGGGCTGCCTCTGCCTGCCTCTCCATGCCCGCTGCCCTCTGGGTCCCTCTTTAGCTCAGTCCTGTCCCCGCTCCCCTTCCTGCCCCTTCCCAGGTGGCATTTGCTTCTTCAGAAGGTGTTGAACCTGCCGTGTGTGTGGCCAGGTATGGGTCAGTGTCCTCGGGCCTGGTGGCCTCTGACCTCTCCCCCGTCAGAGGAGTGAGCAGCAGTGACAGCCGCCGCCCACCAGCCCTGACCAGGCCAGGCGCTTCTCCGCTTGCTCCCTTGACGGCCCCACCGATGCTCACGGACCCCCCTTTGCAGATGAAGTGACAGACGCACAGAGAAGTGAAGCAGGGGCCCCAGGTGCCCAGCGGGTGGCACCAGGGCTGGGCTGGACCTCAGGGCCTGGCCCCGGCTTCATTCCACCCCCTGAACAAGCAGCGTCGTGGTTTGGGCCAGAGACCGAGAGACAGGCGTGGACGTGACTTTGGTGAGGACGAGGAGGAGGCGGGTGGGGTGGAGACGCGCCTTCATCAGACCAGACTGGAGAGAGGGGGCTCCGGGGCTGGCTCGGCTGCCACCCTCGGGCTCAGGATGCCAGGAGTCAGCCTCACCAGGGACTGTGCACCAGGCCTCAGGCTCGAGTAGGGGAGTCGATGTCTGTCTGACTTGCATGGTGAGTTTTCCTTTTCCTTTTAGAATTGTAGCCAACATTTTAAGATCAGAAGATCTTACATAAAAATCAAACGGGGCACAGCTGGTGCCACCACCCGCAGACACAGCAAGGAGGACTGCGAGGGGACACCCTCGGCATCCCCCGGCCTCACGTGGAGCCTGGGGGAGGCTCCCTCCGGGCAGCAGCGGGTGGGGGGTGAAGGCTGGACGCCGGGTCCCTGGCGCAGGGCTTAACTTGAGCAAGGTCCTACGTTCTTAGGAGTGGAAAGTCACCTTACGTGACATTCACGCTCGGGACACGCGTGTGTGGGCGAGACTGGAGACGGGGTGCTGGTGCGACTGTCCTCACAATGCCCTTTGTTCTCAGCGGAAGTTGCCATCTCTTGGGGCCACTTGGGTCTGCCCCCACGTGTGGCCTTTCTCCTGCTCTGAATTCACACTGTGGTTTCGGGCGCTGCCACTCACCGGCTCTGCTAGGACGTCCAGCAGCCGTCTGACCCCCACTCATACCTAGAGCTGGGTCCCAGGGGCGCCTCCCATGTGGGGGCTCAAGGATGTGGGATGCTGTCGGATGTCCTGCTGACAGTGTGGGCTGGGGACAGCTGGGAGCACCCTCCCAGGTCGCCGGTCAGTCAGAAGGAGAGCTCACCCAGGTCACCAGCAATCCCTGGCCTGGTGCCAGGGGGCCTTGCAGGGGTCTCGCTCGCTTCTCTGCTGCCCCTGGCCTTGTCTGTCCTGTAGGGTTATAGTTGGGTCTATCCAGAGGGCCCTGGAGGTTCGGGACATGACGCACCCAGGCAGGACCGTAGCTGACCACCTGAGCGTTCTGCCAAAGTCAGAGCGGTGAGCCCATGCTCAGTCTGCTGAGGGCACTGCCATCACCGTGGCCCGCCCTCCTGCAGCACAGCCGTGACCGACCCCCTCCGGCACCTGTGCCCACGCTCCGTGGATCCATGCAAAGCCCCTGCAGTCCTGTCTTGGACTCTGTTTTGGGTTCTGTGGCCACGGGGTGCAGGAGCCCTGTTTGGGGAGATGGCTTAAATTGCGGTGGACTACGGGCTTTGGACATGTTTGGGCATTGGCGCCTTCCGTAGTCTCACGGGACTTGGCCCGGGATCTTACGAGACTTGGCCGGAGATCTCGAGGGACTTGAGTGAGATTGCGGATGAGGTCTGCGCCATTTTTGGAGGTTAGAGGAGCGTGGACGGCGTGCCGGGGTGTAGTTAGAGCCAGAGAGAAAAGTTATCAGAATAAAGAGCTGTTTGTTTCCAGTTCGTCTCTAAACTTCTTCCCGCGGCTTCTTTGCTCCAAGCGGCCATCACTTCAGGTGACTACAACGGGGTGGCCTCCGAGGGTGACGGTGAGTTAGACTGGGTGTGGCAGACCCTTGGGGTGCCCAGTGGGCTCTCCTCTTGACGCTCCTTTCCAAACGCAGCAAGCCGTCAGCCACAGGAGCCCCAGCACGTCAGGGCATCTGCAGAGCTACCCGGCCTCAGCTGACTCACCGGAGGCCAGCCTCAGCGTGAGGAGGGTCCACCCACCTGGACCTTCAGACTGGGGCGGGATTGTGTGACCTCTCTTACATGATGGGCTTTTTGTGTTGTGTTTGTTTATTTTTGCCGGTTTTGGGGATCAAACCCGGGCCTTCAGGTGCGAGGCGCGTGCTCTACCCCTGAACTGCACACCCAGCCCACAGGTGGACTGGTCCCCACGGGGTATTTCTGGGTTGCGGCGGCACAGTGGGCAGAGGTTTTGTAGGCAGATGCTCACCTGTGATTTCACTGAGGTCAGGTGTTCACAAAGCAGGAGCCGTGGTGGTGTGGCTGTTGCCAGGAAATATGGCTCCCCGGTGGCCTTCCTCGGGGGCCCTTGCTCCTGGTGCCTCTGCCCAGGCTGGGCGTGCAGAGGACAAGGTGCCC
Source organism: Tamias sibiricus (assembly GCA_025594165.1). Classification (NCBI taxonomy): domain Eukaryota; kingdom Metazoa; phylum Chordata; class Mammalia; order Rodentia; family Sciuridae; genus Tamias; species Tamias sibiricus. The sequence continues at coordinate 175,478,437 of CM046661.1, read as the reverse complement.
CCACCTCCACACTGTGCTCCGGGGCAGTGAGCCTCTCTCACAGCGCAGCTCCCAGTGTGCCCTTGTTCTGTCACGTGTCCCATGAGACCTGAGGCCCCAGGCCTCCCAGATGGCTGCCAGAGGCGTGGCAGAGGAGCGCATCACACCCTTCCTGCTCTATCACGTGCGTGTGCATGTATGTGTGTGTGCGTGCGCGTGCGTGCACGCCTGCACCTGTGTCACCATGGACCTGGCTGTCCCCGAGGCACACAGGAAGCCCACGGACTGCCCCACGCGTCCAGGAACTCCTAGCATCAGAGCCGAGAAGCAAGAACAGGATTGAAAACGCAGATGCGGGCACTTGGTGTCCCCTCACTGGGCCCGGCCAGCGGGGCCAGGTGGCTGCTGGTGCTGCCGTGGTCAGCAGAGTGGGCAGCTGCAAGCCCGGGCACTGGCCAGAACAGGGAGCCGGCACGTGGCTTTCCTGGAACGCGAGGCCCGTGACCGTGGCCTGCACTTGCAGGAGCTGTGCACCGAGGCCCGGCCACACCGGTCCTGAGGGCTCGGGAGCCGTCTGTCATCGGAGCTGGAAACGCCGCCAAGCTCTGGTCGTGTTTTCCTCCTGCTGGGAGAGGACTGCTGCCCGAGGGCATTCTGATGGCCATCTAACAGTCGTGGCATTTGAACCAGGACTGCCTGCCCGGAGGTGGCTCCCTCCATTGCTGGGGACGACGGAGACAGGCCCATCCGAGGCCAGCGCCCTCAGCTTGAGCTGTGCTGTCCAGGCCTGAAAATCGGGGCCTCGGCTGCGCTCCCCCATCGGGCCGTGATTGCCGCGCCCCAGGGAAGTGCAGGCTGTTTAAAATGGGGCTTGGTCAAATGGACGCTCAGCTGGCCGCCTGCTCCCGGGTGGCCCGGCCAGCTCCGGCGCTGCGGCCATTCGGGGAAGCCCTGGCCTGCCGTCCAGCGTGGTGGTGGGAAGGCTCTCTGGGACGAGGACTGGCCAGAAGGGACTCTGCAGAGCCGAGACCTGGGCAGGTGCGGCCGGGGCAGGACGCAGGTGTCTGAGTAGCGGGACCCTGGGCTCTGGACTGGGAAGGACAGCTTCCTGGTGGATTTCCCCAAGTGCCCGTTGTGACTTGCTGCCTGTGTGGCCTGGGGCAGGCTGGGCAGGACCCAGCCATGGGAGCAGGGACAGGCAGGGTGTGTGCAAAGGGGTCTGAGCTATGTCCTGCGGGTGTGGAGAAGCCACCGGCAGACCCAGGTGACATCTGTCAGACAGCCCTGTCTGTGCTCACTGGGCCACCTGATGGGAGGCTTCAGGGCCACCGGGGGGTGGCAGTGCAGTGACAGGTGCCTGGGAGGCTCACGGGTGGCAGTGCAGTGACAGGTGCCTGGAGGCTCACGGGTGGCAGTGCAGTGACAGTTGCCTGGAGGCTCACGGGTGGCTTTGCAGTGACAGGTGCCTGGGAGGCTCACGGGTGGCAGTGCAGTGACAGGTGCCTGGAGGCTCACGGGTGGCAGTGCAGTGACAGGTGCCTGGAGGCTCACGGGTGGCAGTGCAGTGACAGGTGCCTGGAGGCTCACGGGTGGCAGTGCAGTGACAGGTGCATGGGAGGCTCACGGGTGGCAGTGCAGTGACAGGTGCCTGGAGGCTCACGGGTGGCAGTGCAGTGACAGGTGCCTGGAGGCTCACGGGTGGCAGGGTCTGCTGCTGGACGCAGGCATCTGATGGAGGTGGAGGAGGAGCCCGGGCCTGGCTGTGGGCGCGCTGGTACTGGGTGGCACACTGCTCCCCAGGCTTGGGTGCCGGAGGAAGGGGCGGCTCCTGGAAGGAGCAGAGGAGCAGCAAGGTGGCCTTTGATTTAGAAGGTTGGGTCTGAGGCCCTCAGAGGCCACATGGGTGGCTCCGCCCGTGGCCCTGGGGTGTCTGTGGCTCAGGGGCATACTGTGCCAGAAGGCTGGCCTCAGGTCTGCTTGGGCAACGGGAGAGGAGATGTCAGAGTCCCCGTGCTCCAGAAGGCTGGCCTCAGCTTTTGCTCCGGGGGGGTGGGGGGGGGACGGCGGTGCGCACCCTCCCTGCAGGTGACACCACTCAGCACAGAGGTGCCGTGCCAGGGCAGGGAGACGCGGGGGGCGTTGCAGATGTGAAGGGCCCGGCAGGGCTGCTGCTCTTGAGGAGGAGGCCCCTGCAGAGTGTGTGGGACAGTGCTGGGACCAACAAGCTTCGGCTAGGGTCCTGGCCTCCAGTCCCACCTCACACCTCCCACCTCGCCCGGCTCACCCGTGGCCCCTGGGCAGCTGCTGCTCAGGGAGGTCCCCACAGTGTGTGGCCACGCGGCCTTGGCTGGCTGGTTCCGGCTGGTCTGGGCAGCCCCTCTCCTGCAGGCAGGTCTGCCTCTGACCCCAGGGATGCTGGGACCGTCCGCAGTGCAGAGGCACGGAGCACGAGCACGGGAGGCCGGTCTCCCCCAGGCCCTCATCCCTGCAAGCTCTCCCCCCAACGCAAGCCCTTGCTCATGGGTGCTGCCGTTGCACTTGGTGTCCACACAACCTTGCTGGCGCGTGGTGCCCCTCTGGGCCAGCGCACGTGCAGTGACCAGCAGGGGTCATGCGGGACTGGCTGATCTCTCCGGTTTCCAAGGCCTTGGTGCCCCCTTCTCCCGCTGCCCCTGCGACCTGCCCTCAGTGCGTGGTGACCTAGGGGTGCTGTAAGACTTCCTGTTGGGCGAGGAGGTGCCTGTAGTGCTGGCCCAGAGGGCCCCAGCACCAGCTCCCCCCCAGCACTGCAGCAAGACACCCCGGGCTCCGAGCGCCTCGAGGGCTGCTGTCCCGTCCTTTGCCTGCTAGCAGAAGCGTGTTGAGCCATCTCCCAGGACGGCAGAATCAGTGGGACCTGGGGACGGGGAGCTGCCATTGGCTTGCTGCTCCGTGGGGTGAAGGCGCCAGGTGCAGAGTGGCCCTCCGGTAGCACGGGGTGCAGGCCTGCGGGGGCAGAGCCCCTCTCTAGCCGCGTTGCTGCGACTCTTCTTTTGTGCCTGGAGCTTCCCCACCCTGTAGCTTTGACCCTGGGCTGTCTGACTCTGCCCCGCTCCCGCCCACAGCGAGGGCGTCCTGGACGGGGACGATGGGCCTTCGTGGCCACGTCCACTGCTCCGCGCAGACCTGCTGCTGGGTTCCAGGCCTGGCCTCTGGGTCAGTGAGGGCAGCTCTGTGCTCCCCGGTGAGGGCGATTCTCATCCCTCTGCTGGGTTTTCCTTCCGTCTTCAGAGGAAACGATTCCACGTGTTAGTGCCCACGTCACACGTCAGAGCAATGTGCGTGTGAGCGCAGCCCGCCACCAGGGGAACAGCCACGCCCCCTGTGGGCCCCGGATCTGGCCCAGGAGCGCCTGTCCTCCCCTCCCCATCTGGCACGGGGTTTTGTTTGTTTGTTTGGATCTTATTTTAGTGCCACTGGCGATCAGACCCAGGGCCTCGCACGTGCTCGGTGAGCCTCCACCACTGAGCACACCTGCCCCAGCCCCACTTCAGGTCGTCCCCTGCCAGACCTAGGTCACAGCACCTCTCCCCAGAGCCGACCCAGCTCCCCTCTCACTGCGGGGAGGCCCCTGCCTGTGCTGTAGCTCCTCGCTGGCCTCCTGCCTCTGCCTCGCCACCTTCCCCTCGGCCCTCCCCGCCTCTGCTCCCCTCTCTGGCCCTGCTCCCTGGGCCTGCTCCCTCCCTTCTGAACCGCCCTGTCCGGCCCTGCGTCCCTGCTCCTGCAGTCTCTGTGGCCTTTTCTGTTTCTCTGTTTTCTGCCCCCACCCCACCCCCTGTGGTCCTGGGGCCCAGGAACCTCCAGACACCGTCTCCCGAGTCCTGGGGATGCCTGCCTCAGGGTTTGGCCAGCGTGGCATGGGACGCGTTTGGGATCACATACTTCCTCCTTTGATTTTTTAAGTCTATTGATCTAAATTGCAGGACCAGAAATTATTCGCTTGTGGGAGCTTTGATGTGGGTCATCCTGTGAGTCACTGTGACCTCAGTCATTTGGTGGGTGGCGCTGCCTCTTGGCCAGGACAGGAGACGCTTGCCGGGCTCCCCCTCACCCTGAAATTGCTGTTTCTCCAGCAGTCTCAGCCTGGGGAGATGCGGGGGCCGGGCACAGACCCTTCAGCCACAGTCCACCTGCGCTCGCTCTGTCCCTGCTCCTGACACAGGCCTCCCGTTAGCTCCTGGTCTCCTGGGAAACGGAAAGAAGAGGTCAGGGGCAGTCGGGGGCACTGAGTGCAGGGTCACGTTGAGGCGGGATTTGAAGGGGACCCACGAGGGTGAGGCCAGCCCTCCAGAAAGGAGGGGGGCTGTTGGGACGGCGAGCTGTGGGGAGGAGGAGCCGCAGCGGAGGGCCGTCTGGGGGTGGGAAACCTGTTGGGTGTGTGGGTGTGAGTGTCGGACACTGGCCCGGGAGCCAGTGGGCTGGCCCTGTGTACCACTTACAGAGTGGAGAGGGAGGAAGAGAAGCAGGCAGAAATTGCCTTTTGGAGACCGTGGTGGGAACACAGGGTGCCGTGAGCAGGCCTGTGCCCCCAGCCTGGCCTCCGCCCCAGCCTGGCCTCCGCCCCAGCCTGGCCTCCGCCCCAGCCTGGTCTCTGCCTCCTCCGCTCTCTCAGTGCTGCTGCCTCCTGGGGACCAAGGGACCTGCTGTCAGCCTCTCAGTGTCAGAGGAGCCAGGAGCCCAGCTCAGACTGGCCCTCCTTGGGTCCTTGTGACTTGGCTTCCACAGTGGCTTTAAAACAGATGCAAGATGACCACAGAGGCTGCCGGGTGCGTTTGTCCTTTACCTTCTGCCCAGAGGCACCCTCAGCTCCTGTCACAGGCTTTGCAGCCACCTGAAGCCAACCACAAGCTGTCGTGTTCATGCTCCTTAAAAAATGGTCTGGATTCACACAGTGACTCGTGCGAGAGCTCTGGCCCAGCCTGTTCAGAGGGGCCTTGCTTGCCATCCCTGATCCCCGGTGCCTCCTGGGTGCGTCCCTCAGGCCTGTGGCTCCACTCCCAACCTGCCATCCCCGGCAGCTGGGCTGCAGCCAGCACTCCCTTCTGGCCTGCGGTTCTGGGATCGCGGCACGCGGGGAGCTGGCTGGACCTGCGGCTCCTGGGCCTGGTGTTGGAGCGTCCAGCCTCATGCCGAGGGCCGCGTCTCCCTTCCTCCTCCTGCTCCTGGGGCACCCACAGCCTTTCCAGAGTCCCCCAAGCTGGGCCTTGGCTCCCACACATTCTGATGGCCCTGGTGTCCCACATCCTACGTGTCCCCTTCTCGCTTGGACTTCTGAGCCAGACACTGCCCTTGGGACAGAAGCTGTGGCATCTTGATTTAGCGCAGTGGCTGGGCCCAGAAGGCAGCATCGATGCTCAAATGGCGGGAGAGTCGTGTGAACAGCCGCAGTGGCACTGGTGGGCGCGTGGGCACACTGTCGTCCGGTGACACCCCGTGCCCGCTGTTTCCTATCCCTGAGCTGCAGCCCGCGTCCAGACTTCCTTCCAGCTGGTCTCCAACGAGGGCGTCAAGGCGGGTGACCCTGGCGGGGCCGCCTCTCGCGTGGCTGATGCATGCCCGTCTTTGCAGATGCCATCTCGGTGCCTGTGTCTGAGATCATCACTGTGGAGGAAGCAGATGCTCACAGGAAGTGGCACACCAGAGGCCGGTGGCAGAAGATGGGACAGCCCTGCGCCTTCACAGGTGAGGGCACCTGGGCGTCACCTCCCGGTTCTCCTGGCTCTGGGCAGGTGACATGGGGAGGGGGCTCCTCACCAGGCCCACCAGGGCAGTGGTCTGCTCGCTCTTGTTCAACTCTTCATCTCCCCAAGATCCACTGTTGGTTCTCTGGTGCTTGACCGTCTTTTTCTTATTCTCTTTATTTTTTTAAATGTTTATTTATTTACTTTAATTGTACACAATGCAATGCATTTATGTTTACATGGTGCTGAGGATCGAACCCAGGCCGCGCACGTGCGAGGCGAGCGCTCTGCCGCTGAGCCACAGCCCCAGCCCCTCTTTATTTTTTAATGTGCTTGAAGGATCTGAGAAGTGGCACGTTTTCTCTGACACACACTGACCGTCACTGAGGGCTAGGCGGAGCTGTGCGTGGCGCCGCCCGCCGCCCCTGACCCGCGCGTGCCCGTCTCTTGCAGTCCACTGTGTGAAGCGAGCTCGACGTCACCGCTGGAGGTGGACACAGGTGACTTTCTGGAGCACGGATGAGCAGCTGTGTCACCTGTGGCTGCAGACCCTCCGGGAGCTGCTGGAGAAACTGAGTACGTGTGCACGTGCGTTCAGACGGGCGGAGGGCCGCTGCAGGGGCGCAGGGCGGGGCTCTGACTGCCCTGGTCACAACGTGGACTAGTCAGAGGACAGCCTGGAGCAGTGGAGGGGGGCGGGCTCTGCAGCAGGGCCCCTGCCCGAGCCCCAGGTGACTTCCTGGCAGCGAGACCCGAGGCAGGTCACTCGACCTCCGGGGCCTCAGCTTCCTTCTCTGGAGGTGAGGACGGGACAGGTGGTGGAGGGACTGCCCTGGCCGGGAGCACGTGCGGTGGAGCAGGAGCCCGTGCATGAGTGACTGTCACCTTGGAAATGGCAGGCGCTGCTCCTGCTGTGCCCGCAGCACCGTCTCGTGGTGCTTGGCATGACCACGCACAGCCCTGACGCCTCGGCTCAGGCTGCAGCCACGACCAGGAGTGGCGCGTGCTGGCCTGTTGGGCCACTGCACCTGTAGCAAACAAGTGGGTGTGAAGCATCGGAGGAAGGGTCCCACACGCCCGCTTCCCCGGAGGCCTTGCTGGGAAGCGCGTGTTACGATCGCCCTGGGGTGGGAGGACTTGTGTTTCTGCACTGCGGTCCCCTGCGGCCCCTCCAGGTCCGTCTGACTCCCTGTCCTCTGTGCAGCCTCTCCTGCCTTCTCTGTTTGAGTCTAGGCTCCTCCTCCCGCCTGACCTGTCCCCCACTCCCAGCCCCACCCTGCCAGTCCGTTCTCATGAGACTGTGAGCTGCTGGGGCCCGGGCAGGAGGCTGGAGGTGCAGGCCCCCCTTGGGGACGTGATGTGTTTCTGTGTAGTTCCTAGAAGACCCCATGTGGTGTGCATTTGGCATGGCCTCCTGGCACCTAAAGATAGCATGAGTCTGTTACTCCAGCTATCTAGTCTACCTTCTCATCCAGAGTCTTATTGCAGTAAAAAACAGACCGAGAGGTGCGGAGCGTGGGGCTGTGAGCTCTCGCGCTGACATGCTCGGCCACGCTCAGGCCTGGACACAGAGCTGCCAGCCCAGGCCCCGGGCCTCAGGCCCCATGGTCAGTACTCCACGGGCCACTGCCACCTTCCTTCTAAACAGCCAGATCCCCTGTGCACCCCATGCAGCTGGGTGGTGTGGTGCCACCTGCACGCTTCTGTGTCTGCATGTGACTGAACGTCATGAGTGTGACGTCTGCCATGTGGTGTGGGGTGCAGGTGGCGCCTCACGGCTGTGTGGCTTCCCCAAAGGGAACGCACAACGTGTCCACTCACTGTGCTGTGGACAGTCGTCTGGATGGCTCTCTGTGGGCCACTGTGCACGTCACTGTCCCCCATTCTCGAGCAGCCCTTTTGTGCCCGATTGTGTGTGTCTGGGGTGATACCCAGCAGTGGGCCGGGCTGTGTGGTGGCACAGGGTCACCCAGCAGTGGCCGGGTGTGTGGTGGCACAGGGTCACCCAGCAGTGGGCCGGGCTGTGTGGTGGCACAGGGTCACCCAGCAGTGGGCCAGGCTGTGTGGTGGCACAGGGTCACCCAGCAGTGGCCGGGTGTGTGGTGGCACAGGGTCACCCAGCAGTGGCCGGGTGTGTGGTGGCACAGGGTCACCCAGCAGTGGCCGGGTGCGTGGTGGCACAGGGTCACCCAGCAGTGGGCCGGGCTGTGTGGTGGCACAGGGTCACCCAGCAGTGGGCCGGGCTGTGTGGTGGCACAAGGCGACCCCAGCAGTGGCTGAGGTGGCAGTAGTGCTCAGCACCTTCTGCTGGGGGTGGGTCCTGCTGCTCCTGGTCCCAGCCACGCCTTTGCTTCTTAGCCTGCAGGTGAGTGCCTTGCGTGACGCTCTTAACTGGCACTTCCCTGGTGGTCACGGAGCTGGCGGGGACTTGCACATCCTCGTGGGGTCCTGTCAGGGCTGCTGCCCGTGGTCCGTCGGCACGTCTCCTTTCCTTAGTGGTAGGTGGAGACTCTTTACGCACTGTGCGTCTGACCTTCCGCTGAATCTGTGAAGCGCAGACGGCTCCGTCTGTCCCGCCTGAGTCCCTCCTCAGTGCCCTTTGAAGGACAGACGTCCCTGACTTTGCCTGATGGGGCCGTCCTCTCCCCTTTCGCCTCATGGTCAGGCCTGGCCGCACCGGGCCAGCCTCGCCCACCCGAGGCCGGGGGCTGCTGTCTTCTGCACGCCCCACGCTTCCTCTCACACGTGGCCCTCGGTCCTTCTGCAGTGGACGCTGGTGTGCCGAGAGGGAAGCGGTCGAGCTCCAGTTTCTTTCTTTATACTTACGATGAGTTTTGCTGTGCTGGGGACTGAATGCAGGGGTGCTCTCCACACCCCCAGCCATTTTTATTTTTTATTTTATTTATGTATTTATTTATTTTTTTTTTTTTTTTTTTTTTGAGGCAGCGTCTCTCTAAGGTGGCCAGGCTACCTGGGAGTTACAGTGTTCCTGTCTGTTCCTGTCTCAGCCTCCCGGGTCCCCGGGACCGCAGGTGGGCTGCTGTGCCCGCCAAGGTCTGCTGCCACCCTGCAGACTCAGGGCCCTGCCCCCGTGGGAAGATGGCCTTTGCCCTCTGTGCCACGGCGATGCCACTTGGCTTCTGCCTTTGCGACTCCCGTAGAGCCCTGTGACGGAGCCGGTCCTGCCCTGCTTCTGCGGCACCCAGCCAGCGCGCCACAGCTCACCAGCGAGCCTGGCTTCCTGTCACGCACGGGGTGCCGACTGTGCTTGAGGAAGTGCCATCTCCTCCCTCTCCCTTCCCTTCCTTTCTGCTGGGCGGCGGGGACACCCGGGGTCCTGACCCCGGGAAGGCTTTCAACATTCACCGTCAAGAGTGTTTCTTGGGGATCTGAAGATGTTTGAAAAATCAGATGAAGGAAATTCTCTTGCAGTCCTGGCTTTCTGAGAATTTTGGTGTTTAACTCATGCTTGGGTCTTGAGTAGTAGATGCTTTTTCTGTTCTGTTGACACGATGGTGGTTTGGAGCTAAGCTGTGGGACAAGCGACTCCATTGCCGACCCTCTGAGCACCCGAGCACAGCTGCCTCTGCTGCGAGCAGACCTGCTGTGCCTGTGCCACCTTGCACCTATGGATGCTGTGTGGGTGACAATACACTGCCACTACAGTGGCACCTGCCTGCTTGCTGTGTGGGTCACAGAGTGTCCAGAGCCTTCTCCTGGATGGTGGCACCTGCCTGCTTGCTGTCTAGGTCACAGAGTGTCCAGAGCTTTCTCCTGGATGGTGGCACCTGCCTGCTTGCTGTGTGGGTCACAGAGTGTCCAGAGCCTTCTCCTGGATGGTGGCACCTGCCTGCTTGCTGTCTGGGTCACAGAGTGTCCAGAGCCTTCTCCTGGATGGTGGCACCTGCCTGCTTGCTGTCTGGGTCACAGAGTATCCAGAGCTTTCTCCTGGATGGTGGCACCTGCCTGCTTGCTGTCTGGGTCACAGAGTGTCCAGAGCTTTCTCCTGGATGGTGGCACCTGCCTGCTTGCTGTCTAGGTCACAGAGTGTCCAGAGCTTTCTCCTGGATGGTGGCACCTGCCTGCTTGCTGTCTAGGTCACAGAGTGTCCAGAGCTTTCTCCTGGATGGTGGCACCTGCCTGCTTGCTGTGTGGGTCACAGAGTGTCCAGAGCCTTCTCCTGGATGGTGGCACCTGCCTGCTTGCTGTCTAGGTCACAGAGTGTCCAGAGCCTTCTCCTGGATGGTGGCACCTGCCTGCTTGCTGTCTAGGTCACACAGTGTCCAGAGCTTTCTCCTGGATGGTGGCACCTGCCTGCTTGCTGTCTAGGTCACAGAGTGTCCAGAGCCTTCTCCTGGATGGTGGCACCTGCCTGCTTGCTGTCTAGGTCACACAGTGTCCAGAGGTTTCCTCTTTTTCCGTGTTCTGGAAGAGTTCATGTGACATCAAGACCGTTTGTCCCTAAATGCCTGGAGGAGTCTGCGGTGAGACATCAAGGCCCAGGTTTCTGGTGTGGACGTGTTTATGATGCTTCCTTCTCTTCCTCAGGTGTGGGAGTGCTCAGATTCAAGTTCCTCCCGACATCTCTGGTAGATGTTTATGGAGATGTGTGTCCATTTCGTGCAGATTCATGAATTCGCTAGTGTGGGTTCCCGGTGCCCCTCCGCTTCCTTTGCCACGTCTGTCTCCTGTGCTGTCCCCTTCCTGTTCCTGGATGGGCAACTTGTGTTCTCTCCATTTTTCTTTTTTTTTGTTTTTTTAGGGATTTATCCATTTTATGAATCTCTTTAAGGAACCAGCTGTGGTCTTGTGGTTTCTCGAGTGTGTGTCCCCAGCGTTTTATTGGGAACGTCCTACACTGTGTTCTACACTGCTGTGCGCCCCACCTCGAGCTGCTGCTCAGTAGTGTCCACACCCCCATGCATTAGTCACGGGTCTTGCTGCATTTCGAGGTGGCCGCTCAGCACGCTGGCGCTTGGGCGTTCGCATGCCGTCATGGTGCAAGCGGTAAGGGTCGTGACTCTGGGATGGCCTCCATCTCACCTTGGAGATGGCGCGACTCGTGATGTTGATTCGGGTCTGGAGCCGCACCCCCTGTGCTCCGACCCATGGGACGTCCGGCCCAGCAGTCTCGTCTTCTAAGCTGGTGCAGGCTGGCCTGGTCCTGTTCTGGAGCCTGGGGCGCGGGTGGAGCAGCTGGGCGTGCGGCGGCTCCTCTCAGCGTGGCCTCGCGGGGTCTTGGCATCTTTTCACGTTGGTGGTGTCTGCTCCCTTTTGTGAGTGAAGAATGAGCTTCTCGCTTGTCCAGCCTCCCACCCGGGGACCCGGGTGCCCACGCTGGCCATCGCGAGGCCTGCAGTGACAGGTGTTTATGTCCCGGTTTTGCTGTGGACTTAGAAATCTGTCTTCCTCCTGTTCCTCTGATCTGTTAGTTCAGTTTGTGTCTTGAAGTTGCAGAGCTGACCGGTTCTGAACTGACCACAGCAGACGTGCGCACACTGTCTGCGAACCCGGGCCTCAGCGCTCGCCGGGTCTCCCCACCTGCTGCTCCGCCTCCCTCTGTTCGCCTCAGCGCCAGACCTGGTGCCTGTCAGTGTCCCCACGTGCCCCCTTCTGCACGTCGGTCTCCTTCTTCTTGTTCTCTGCTGACCTGCGGCCTCCAGCGCCCAGACCACCTGGGCTGGTCAGGGAGAGTCCCCCCGGCAGGATTCCAGAGTCCTGGGCCTTCCTCACCCCAGGCAGAGGCACCCGCCCCTCCCAGCCGAGGCACAGACCCCGGCTCCCTCCCTACCGCATGGGGACCACGTCCCTGTCCCCACAAACTGAGTCTTCTACTCATCCGTGTACAACGAGTCGAAATGCATTCTGCTGTCATGTAAAACCAACTAGGACAGACGATTTTTAAAAAGACAGGAAGAAAGACCCACAAGCCCTTTCTTATCAGACAACACGAAGCACAAGCCTGGGGTTTGATTTGCCTGTGTTCTTTGGTCTTGTCGCACTCATCCTGGTTCTCGGGATGTGGTTCCGCAGCATCTAGACCCAAGCACCTGCTGGTGTTCATCAACCCCTTCGGAGGAAAAGGCCAAGGCAAGCGGATCTACGAACAGAAGGTGGCGCCGCTGTTCACGGTGGCCTCCATCACCACCGAGGTCATCGGTAAGCTCGTCCGTCCGTGGGGGAGGAAGGTTGCACCACTCAGGTGTGGTCACTGCAGGAGACTCTTGTCCCATAAGACTATTGTAGACAAAATAGGGTATTGTTTACATACCAGAATGGAAGAGTGAGAAATAAACAGTGTCACACCTCTCTAGCCAAGTCCTAGCAGATCAGGTGCCCAGGAGAAACACCGAGAAGACAAGGATCACAGAAAATCCTCCCGAGAAGAAATGCAGGGATCAATGTCTTACAGATCACTTCTCCCTGAGGGGCATTTGGCGAACACAGTGCCACCCCAGTTTCGCACACCGAGTCTCAATGTGTGCTGGGCACTGCAGGAGGCGAGAGCCAGTGCTCTCTGGCCTCTCGGGACTTGAAGGGCTCTGGGTCACACTTGGTAGGCTGAGGATGTGGCCCAGTGGCAGAGCACTTGCCAGCATGCTCAAGCCCCGGGTTCTGTCCCAGGCACTTGACAACACAGGCCAAGGGCCCGAAAAAGGAGGAATTTGGACCTGATAACCTGCTCCCTGAATCTTTCCTAGGAACATAATCAGCTGTGCCCTGAGTGGGGTGTGCAGGTGTCCTGGCCACTCTGTTCAGACAGCAGCCTGCTGGAAGCCACTCAGATGCCCCCAGACAGGAGACATAATGACCAGTTGTGGCAAATCCAAAGGAGTATTGTCTAGTTCTTTAAAATAGTTTTACGGCCAGACAGTGGCCACGCCTGTCTTCCCAGGATTCAGGAGGCCGAGGCAGGAAGATCGAAAGTCTGAGGCCAGCCTCAGCAAGTTAGCAAGATCCTGCCTCAAAATAAAATAAAAAGGACTGGGGATGCAGCTCAGTGGTAGAGCACCCTGCGTTCCATCCCCAGGACTGGGGAGGGAATGGTATTTACAAAGAATTCCTAATGATAGGAAAGTGATTGTGAGAAAACAAACACACAGAATTGTGCATACGGTTGAATCTCAGCTTTGAGATTCTTTCTACCTTGGGTCAGAGACCGTGGACTAACATTTCCTTGCTACATTTTTGTGTGTTTTGAAATTGCAAAAGTGGCCTGAACGGTAGGGAAAAGCGTCACATGGAGGCTGGATGTGATCACTGCCGAGGAAAGAGGTGATAATCAAGTTCCAAGAGAGTCAGACCTGGCCTCGTAGGAGGCCTGCCCACCCAGGCCACTCAGTCCCTTCCTAGGGGGCGCCGGGAGGCCCCTCGGGGTTCTGGCCACTGCCCTCGCCGTCCGCGTGAGACACAGCCACAGGCGTGAGCATAACCTACCATGCGATGTTGTCCCCACAGTGACTGAGCGTGCGAACCAGGCCAGGGAGACCCTGTACGAGGCCAACATGGACAAGTACGATGGGTGAGTCGTGCGGGGGTGGCAGTCCTCACCCTGAAAGTGAGCGAGCTTCTCACAGAACGCCAGGAGGGGCAGGGGAGCTGGTCCCACGTGCCCCTCTGGAGACCACCCTGCTTGGTGGCTCTGTTTGCCTCTCAGTTCCCAGAACTTCTCCCAGCAGTGACCTGGCCAAGAACACTGTCTCGTGAAGTTGAGGCGGTGGTGCGGTTAGGGTGCCGGATCCTGCTTTTCTGTCACTGTTAGGTCGTGAGCAATTTTCCACGTCCCCAAAGTATCATTTTAATGCCCGCGTCATGTTCTATTGCACGGATGTGCGGTGACAACCAATCTCTCACTGTCACCTGCTGGGGCTCTTCCAATGTCTGCTCTTTAAGTAAGAGAACATCGCTGTGTACGCGCCTCTCTGCCTATTCTGGTTTTGGGGCTTTTTTCAAGGTAAATCCTAGAAATGGATTTTTTCCTTGGGGCTGTAGATTGAACCCAGGGCCTTTCGCATGCAGGGCACAGGCTATACTGCCGGGCTACGCCCCCGCCTGAGTGCAGGGTCTTGAGGAGGGCTGGCAGGGGCTGGTCACTCGCCCCTCTCGGCCGGGCACCCTCTGAAGTCCCAGGCCCCAGAGGGAAAGCCGGCCTTGGCCAGGGTCCTGCTGGGCTGGCAGGGAGGCACGGCCTCCTCATCAGGACGTCTGAGGCTGAGTTCCCGGACACCAGCAGAGGCCGCCGCGCGGGCTGCCGTCCCAGTGCTGGCCTGACCGCCTGCTCCTCGGCAGCGTCGTGTGTGTGGGCGGCGACGGCATGTTCAGCGAGGTGCTGCACGGGCTCATCGGCAGGACGCAGAGGAGCGCGGGCGTGGACCAGAACCAGCCCCGCGCCACGCTGGTGCCCAGCTCCCTCCGGATCGGCATCATCCCTGCAGGTACGGAGCCCACCGGCGCCCTGACCGCCCCAGGCTTGGCTGTCACCCGTGTCCTGCCTCGAGGTGCCCTCGGGGGACTGGTCCTCCTGCCTCACCTCTGGGTCCGTCACTCAGCTGTGACCCCACCCTTCAGTGGCTGCGCTCTCTCTGGGCTCTGTTTGCTTGTTTGGCTTTTTTTTTTTCTTTTGGTGCTGGGGATGGAACCAGGGCCTCACGTGCCAGGCGAGTGCCCTACCACTGAGCCGCGTCTCCGGCCCCGACGCCTTCTTTCTTGAAAGATAGTGTGTGACCAAGAAAATGAACACTCGTGCATAGAGAGACGTCTGTGAGAGACCTTGTAGACTCCCGATGCCCGCCGTGTGCAGGACCCAGGAGCCAGCAGCAGAGGGCAGCCTCTGCTCTTCAAGAGCCCGGGGTCGGCCGTGGGTGGTGCTGCGGCCCTGGAGTCGGGGTCCTAGTGCTCAGGCCAGGCGAGGCTCTCGAGGTGGGCTTTAGCAAGGGGTGGCTTCTAGCTGACCCGGAGGGACAGGGAGCTGGGGTGGGCGGGCAGGAGGAGGGACAGGGTGGGGAGGGGAAGGCCCAGCAGAGCGGGCGGGGCCTCCTCCCGGCCGGCGCAGGCTCTGTTCCAAGGTGTCCGTGAGGCTTGGTGTGTTCACCTTCTTTCTAGGAAGCAGCTCATTCTTAGAAACGTCACAGCTGGGCAGTGACCAGCTGGCCCGCAACAGGGCGGCAGGCACAGTGTCCTCCCTCCTGTGCCTCCCCGCCGCGGGCTGACTCCGTGCAGCCTCTGCCACGTCCCGTTGTGTGCAGCTTCGCCCTGCAGACTCCTGAAGTCACAGGTGCCTGTCCCGCTTCGTGGGTGCAGAGAGGAGGCACTGGGGGTGGTCACGCGCACCAGGTGGGGTCGGGAGGTGGGGGCTCAGAGCCCTCGCTGCGCAGAAGCATCTGGCCCCAGGAGGCACGCACGCTGCCCACGTGGAAGCCATCCTGCCTTGGTCACTGTGCCAGCCTCCGGCCCCTGAACGCTCTCTGACAGGGACGTCACCCTTCATCTTGACCCATGAATCCCCATCCCGTGCCAAGGACATTCCTGTGGGCGGTGGCCTGTGGCTATTCTCAGGACAGAGCCCCCCTCCTGGCTGTGTCAGCATCGTGGCCTGCAAGTCCAGGATGACGACCCGCAGGGCTCGATCAGGACATGGCTCCGGCCGCATGCGGCAGGGTCGTCACTTGCGATCCCACCCGTTGGTCACTGACGTCTGTGGCACGTGGAGCTCCGCGAGCCGCTCACCACAGAGCAGCGCAGCGGGGAGGCCCCGGCCACTGACCCCGCCACTGACCAGCCGTCAGCAGCCTGCCCTGAGGGGTGGCAGCAGGGCCCCTGAGGGACTTCCTGGCCCTTCCCAGACCTCATGGGGCTCTCTGTCCACACAAGGCCTTAGGAACAGGTGGGGGGCAGTCGGGGGCTGCTGGCCGGGCGAGGGGCAGTCAGGTGGGCCCCATCTGGGTCTGTCTGCCCCACAGTGGGGGCTCGGCCTTCACTCGGGCGTCCCTGCAGGTGCTGTGCACACAGGAGGCCCCCCTGGAAGGCCGTGCCACCGCTCACTGAGCACGTCTGTGAAGGTCAGCCCCTGCTTGGAGCGGATGCTCACTCGCCCCCGGGGTCTGCCCAGGAGGCCAGAGGTGGCCACTTGTCTTGCTGTCTGGGGCTGTTCAAGGGCAGTTCTAATCCCTGAGGGACCTAGACTCTCACCACAAGGCCACATGCCCCTGAGGACAGCCCGCCGTCTCCGCCCCTCACCCGTCCTTCTCTCTGCCCTGGCCACCGCACTCACTAGGACTCGGGTACGGTGACGGGTGGCCACGAGGCTCCAGGCAGGATGCACATCCGTCTGGACCCCGCTCCGCGCTGGGAGATGCCTGTGCAGTCCCTCAGGGAGCTCTGCCGGCTGTCATGCAGGCTGGGTGGCTGTCATGCAGGCTGGGCACATGGTGCGCAGCTATCTTGTTTGCCATCTTTGTTTGCAATTCTCTCCTTTCCGAAAGGCGGTCTCCCTTCACCTGTGCTTTTGTAAATTTCCCTTCGTGAGCTGTCCCCTCCCTGGGACTCTTGTGGCAGGTGTCACAGTTCTGCTGAGCTGCGTGTTGCCCTCAGGGTTGGAGGTGGGGCCTGGACGGCAGGAGCTCGCCCTTCCTGGGTTCCAGGCCCGTCCTCTTCACGGCTCGGCCTTTCTCCACCTTGCTGAGCTGCCGGGCCTGGAGAGGAGGGAGCTCGAGAGCTGCAGGGGTGGCCTGCAGGGGGCCTGGATGGGGCACGGGGACTTGCCAGTGACTGGAGGGAGCCCTGGAGTGACCAGTAACGTGGCCTCCGCAACCCGCGAGTGGGGTGGAGTGGTCTGAGGGGGGCCCTCCAGCCCCGGCTTCTGACAGGCGAGGCTCCCCGTGTTGAGACCTGATCTCGTATGAACCCCAAATCCTGGGCCAGGTGTGGGTCAGAGGCGAGCACTTGCCTGGCTCGAGTGAGGTCCTGGGCTTTAGCCCGGCACTGAAGAAAAAAGAGAAAGAAAAATCCTTCACTTCCAAGTCTCCTTCCAGTCACGTGTTAACGCAGCTGTGTTAACGTCATGGAGAGGCTGCCGTCCGGGGGACGTGTCAAGCCCTCCCCTGACTGCAGCTACTCCACGTGACTGAGGCTCGAGGAGGTGACCTGCGTAGCAGGAGGTGCCTCAGAAGCCTCTCCTTCCTGCGCCAGCGGCAATGTGTGGGCATGGATTGGCCGGTTGGCGGGCTGGGCAGAGGCAGGGCCCAAGGTCAGACGTGTGAGGGATTGGGGGATGGCTGCAGCTGTTCCCAGGGCAAGGCAGTTATTGTGAGCATCAATCATTCTCTTGAACTTGACCCTCAGGGTACAGGTGGGGCAGACGGGTTAGTGACCATAGCCCCCGTCTGAGCCAGTGAGGCAGCGGTGGAGAGGCTGAGGAGCCACCTCCGGCCTCTTTCCACAGAGGACAGTCAGGCCAAAGCGGGAAGCGAACTACCTGTCCTCAGGTTAAAGTTAGCAGCGATGGTTTTGTGTGCCTTCTGGTGGAGCCCACTGGTTCAAAAGCAGGCCGGACACGGTGGTGCATGCCTTTGATCCCAGTGACTCTGGACGCTGAGGCAGGAGGATCGCAAGCTTGAGGCCAGCCTGGGCAACTTAGCGAGATCCTGCCTCAAAATAAGGTAAAAGGCTGGGGTGTAGCTCAGTGGTCAAGCGCCCTGGTTCCATCCCCAGCACCCAAAAAACCAAGCTTCTGGTTTGGGACGTTTCTCCGTGGTGAGGTGCTGACTCTATTCCTGGTCACTCTGCAGCCTCCACGCCCAGCACAGGGGCCAGGCCAGTGCGAGGCGGGCGGGGCGAGGGCTGCGGGGCTCTGAGGACCTGCGAGGGGGGCTGATGCTAGAGCCGAGGCAGGACCGCCAGCACCTGGGAGGTGACTTCTGTCCCTCAGAGCTCGGGGTCCGCTCCAAGCTGTGGACAGGCACTGAACTGGGGCGGTGACCGGCCAGCTGTTTCCAAAGCAGAAGCGCCTGGAGGGTGCAGCGGCAGGTCTGAGCCGGCGGAGAGGTCCAGCCATCCTGGGGCGTGGGCCAGATCAGGTCCAGGTTTCTGGGAAAACGGGGCCCGTGGACACAGTGGAGCTGCTGGGGGCCCAGGTGGCCTGGGCAGGGGACCTCCAGTGCCTCACAGGCCTGGCACTTCAGCAGGATGATCACGGACCTGTCCGAAGGCTCGGTCCAGACGTGGTCATTGCCCCAGGACTAAGGCACATACAGGTCCCATGATGGCCTCTGTCCCCTCCAGAATCCAGGCTCCTTTATGACCTGTGAGCCTCACACTGTGGCTCATAGGCAGCATTCACCGTTACCTCCCGCGAGGGCTGTTGGCACCCCAGCACCCGGGCCACGTGCGTCCTGAGCCCCTGGGGCTGCCGGGCTGGCCGCACAGCTGCCCTCTCCAGCAGCTCGCCACGGCAAGGCCCCCTTCTGTCAGGAGCGTACGCCGTGGCAACCCCCAGCCAAACCCCTCCATGGAGGTCCTCTGTCCCGCTTTCCCCGCTGTCTGGTGACGCAGTGGTCAGCTCTGAGGCACCAGGAACAGTGGGGGGCTCCAGAGACCTCGGGCTGGTCTCTTCTTTCTGACTGAGAACGTCGCTGGGTTTCTGCCCACCAAAGGGCTGTCGGATGCAGACTGTCGCTGACGAAACGCAGGGCGGCTGCGGCTCCCACGGGTGACCTGTGAGGACAGGTCACGCACCTGGCCGCCGGGCTAGGGCTCGAGGGGTGTGCGAGGCCCAGGTGCCGCGCTCCGCCCGGCCTGGCCGAGGCCGTCCACCCAGGGCTCCTCTGGCGTGCCCTCTCAGGCTCGTCGACACTTGTCCCTCAGGCACCGGTGATGGCAACAAGGAGCAGGGCGAGCGTCCCCAGCACCTCGCTCTCCTTAGATCCTGCTGATCACGTTTAGACTCCGCCGCGCCCGGGCTCACCAGTGTTCATTAAACACATTTTTATTGTTGAAGTTGATACTCAAGTCTTTAAGAGGCACACACACTTGAATCGTGAGTGTGCGAGGGGGTCTCTGTGTGCCTGTGGGCACCTGCGTGACATCAACCATCCGAGGCCTCAGGTGAGCTGAGGCCACGCTGAGGGCCCTGTGCTGCGACCTCCATGCCGGCCAGGTCCCGTGGTCCCTTGGGCCTGTGCACACTCCAGAGAGATCAGGGGTCCTTGTGACAAGACCCGAGCCCTGTCCTGCACCCGAGGCTGAACATCCAGGGTCTGCGGCTCTGGTGACGTGCTGTGCTGCATCCTGTGGCCTCCCAAGGAAGGCTGGTGTGCTGGACAGCACGCGGCTTGTCCCAGGGAGACCTGGCTAGGGCGTCTCAGGCACGGGGTGCACCTGGTACACGTTCACGCGTCACAGAGTCACCGAGTCTGGCGGGGGCTCGGGACTCACCATGGTCAGGGCCACAGGATCTGCTCTGCCACCCAGGGCTCGACTGTGCCCCAGCTAGAGGGCATCCCGGCCTCGCCGCCATGGCACAGGCCTTGCTGCTTTGTGCAGTGGTGACTCCTGACAGGGGCCCTCTCCCTGCATGCGGAGCCACACTGTGGTCATCCCCAGACGGATGAGGGCGTGGCCCCTGGCTGCAGGCAGGCTTGTGCACGGTCGGGGTCACAGCTGTGCAGCGAGGCCCCCGCAGTGGGCCCACTGGTGTTAGTCACCCTGAAATCCAGCCCCGCTGCTGAAATGGAGCCTTGGTGTGGGAATTTCCTTCTCGGTGTTTCCCATGACCTTCACAGCCGACCTTGCTTTTCCCACTGTCTCCCAGGGCCGTGCTCGTGCAGTCTCCTGCTGTTGTAGAGGCCTGGGTCGCAAGGCGCCCCTGAGGGCTGTGCGAGGTGGGCGAGCGCCACGCGGCTCACGGCCCCGCAGGGAAGGCCCTGCTGCTGCCTGCAGGTTCCTGGGGGGCTGCTGCCTGCAGGCTTCTTGGGGGGCTGCTGCCTGCAGGCTTCTTGGGGCTCTGTGAGGCTCGGGCAGCTGCTGAGGCCGAGGGCCCGCATGGCCACTGTGAGGAGCTGCTGGGTGCCACTGCGAGGTCCCGCTGGTCTTCCGGCCTCTCTGTCCTTCAGCCGAGCCCTGAGCTCCTCTTCTGCTGGCCACGGAGGAGAGGCTGGGCCGTCCCCGGTTGCTGCCTCACGCGGAGCCCCCTCCCTGCAGGGTCGACGGACTGCGTGTGCTACTCCACCATGGGCACCAACGACGCCGAGACGTCGGCCCTGCACATCGTCATCGGTGAGTGCCTCCAGCGAGCCCCCAGGCCACGGGCCACCAGCACTGCCCATTTCTCAGTGGCCGCTTCCTTGCGTCCCCATGGCCTTGCCCACCACCTCAGGAGTCCAGGCTGGCGTCCCTTCACCCCAGCCACATGCCTCGCCTGCCTCCCTGGGTCCTGTCCCAGGCCCGTCCAGGGGCCTTTTGAAAACATGGACCCGTCGTGCCAGACCCTGCTTCGCGCCTGTGGGGCCCAGGCCTGGCGACGGACCAGGCTGCCACGACAGCGTCCCGGTCTGATGCACGTCCTGCCTCGTCGCGGAGCTCCTGCCACGCTCGGACCTGAGTTGCCACTGCCTCCGGTGCGCACTCGGCCTGGCTCCCACAGCCTCAGCGACACCCAAGGCCACCGGCCCCGGTGCTTCCCCTGCGGCTCCCTCCTGCAGCCACAGCCCGTTGCTCTCGTGCATGCTCTTGGGATGCCCCTGGGTGCCACTCTGCCTGGGGCAGGAGGTGGCCAGGTCCTCCGGGTGCTGTGGTCGTGGGTGGCAGGTGTGGGTGTGGCCCCCTCCCGTCTCTCTGTGGAGTGTCTGCAAAGCTGCAGGAGATTCACTCCTTCAGGCGACAGGTGCCCCGCGCCTGCCCAGCCCTGGCGGCGGGAGGAGGGCCGCCGGACCCCTGCGCTCCTGTTCACAGCGACGTCTGACCTGGAGCCACAGAGACCTGTGTTTTGAAGTAGCCACTCAAAACACAGGTTTTGTTTTGCTGTCTACCTTCCCTTGTCTCAAACCCTCCACCTGTCAGTCACTGATGTTGATATGCTTCATGGATACATGCTTATCCTGTTCCCAAGAACAGCTTCCCAAGAAATTTGAGACAAGTGTCATTTGAATCAAAAACAGGGAATCAAGCCGGGCGAGGTGGCGCACGCCTGTAATCCCAGCACTTGGGAGGCTGAGGCAGGAGGATCAAGAGTTCAAAGCCAGCCTCAGCAATGGGGAGGCACTTAGCAACTCAGTGAGACCCTGTCTCTGATAAAACACAAAAAAGGGCTGGGGATGTGGCCCAGTGGTTCAATTTCCAGTACAAAAAAAAAAAAAAAAAAAAAAAAAAAACAGGGAATCAAAAGGGGGACCTGTGCTGGCCGCATTCTTCCTCCTTTGTGTTTCACAAACCTCATCCTCTGAGGTTGGGAGGGTTGGGAACTGCCCCGACCACACCTCGCTCTCCTGCAGGGGACTCGCTGTCCATGGACGTGTCCTCGGTGCACCACCAGAACGTGCTGCTGCAGTACTCGGTGTCCCTGATGGGCTACGGCTTCTACGGGGACTTGATCAAGGACAGTGAGAAGAAGCGGTGGATGGGGCCCGCCCGATATGATTTCTCAGGTACTCAGGGGAGTGTGAGCAGGTACCCACAGATGTGACCACCTCAGAGCGAGGCCGCCCGTGCAGACAGGAGCCTGCGGGCCTTGGCTTGCTGTAGCTGGAAGCCGTGGGGCCTGGCCTTGACCCTGGAGTGTGTGACCCAGATCCTGTTCCTGGACCCAGCGTAGGTGAATTGGCAGGCCCCACTGAGAGACGCAGTGGTGTCTGTGCCCAGGGCGGCCAGCCCTCTGGAGGCTGGAGTGAGAGTTCTAGGAGGGAGGGGTCCATTTCTGGTCACCCCGACTCCAGCCTCGTAGCCGCAGCAGCAAGCACCGCACCGTGTGGGCTCCCCTGCGGAGCGCGGCAGCCTGACCCCGGGCCCCAGCAAATGCGCCGTTGTCCAGGTCCTGGGGCTGGAGCCACAGCCACTCAGCACTGGCTCGCCAGCGCCTGCCCCGCGCTCCTGCCAGGCTGCGTCCCTGAGCAGGACAGGCGAGGGCCTGCCTCTGTGAGGCTGCGCGCGCTCCGGAGGCCCGGCGTCCATCCCCGCCATGCTGGCCCAGCGCAGATGGGGCCTCGCTCCCATTTCACGGCTGAGACGACAGGCACCGCGGGGTGGACGGCCACCCTCCTGCAGTCGCTGCTCTCAGACGTGGTGGCCACAGGTGTTCCCAGGCAGCTTGTTAGAACCCAGGGCTCGGGGCCATGCTGAGACCCCCATGCAGGAGCGGCATGTCCCCCAGGCCCCTGGGGGCCCGCTCGGGCCCTCCCTGCTCACACAGCTGGAACGAGCAAGCAGCGGAAGTGGTTGCCGCCGGCTCAGGCGGGTGCAGCTGTCAAATGCAATAAAGAGGGACTTTGAAAAGGTGGAAGTCAAGGTCCGACACCCCAGGCGTCGGCTGAGTTCCTGCACTGTGCGTAGTGACTTTCACTTACCTGGTCCCCGCCGCATTCCGGTGGATGGGACGATCCCAGACCCCAGGGCAGGGCCCCTCCTGGTGAGGGGAAGGAGAGTGACTTGGTGAGTCTCGCACAGCTTCGAGACCGTAGCTCGGCCTGGAAGCCAAGCAGGAGAAGAGCAGGAGCTGCTGCTGGCCCAGACCTCCGTTGAGAGAGGAGCCCCGAGAAGCCAGACCTCGGTCGAGAGAGGAGCCCCGAGAAGCCAGACCTCGGTCGAGAGAGGAGCCCCGAGAAGCCAGACCTCCGTCGAGAGAGGAGCCCCGAGAAGCCAGACCTCGGTCGAGAGAGGAGCCCCGAGAAGCCAGACCTCGGTCGAGAGAGGAGCCCCGAGAAGCCAGACCTCGGTCGAGAGAGGAGCCCCGAGAAGCCAGACCTCGGTCGAGAGAGGAGCCCCGAGAAGCCAGACCTCGGTCGAGAGAGGAGCCCCGAGAAGCCAGACCTCGGTCGAGAGAGGAGCCCCGAGAAGCCAGACCTCGGTCGAGAGAGGAGCCCCGAGAAGCCAGACCTCGGTCGAGAGAGGAGCCCCGAGAAGCCAGACCTCGGTCGAGAGAGGAGCCCCGAGAAGCCAGACCTCGGTCGAGAGAGGAGCCCCGAGAAGCCAGACCTCCGTCGAGAGAGGAGCCCCGAGAAGCCAGACCTCCGTCGAGAGAGAGCCCCTCCAGACCTCCGTCGAGAGAGGAGCCCCGAGAAGCCAGACCTCGGTTAAGAGAGGAGCCCCGAGAAGCCAGACCTCGGTTAAGAGAGGAGCCCGAGAAGCCAGACCTCCGTTGAGAGAGGAGCCCCGAGAAGCCAGACCTCGGTTGAGAGAGGAGCCCCGAGAAGCCAGACCTCGGTTGAGAGAGGAGCCCCGAGAAGCCAGACCTCGGTTGAGAGAGGAGCCCCGAGAAGCCAGACCTCCGTTAGAGAGGAGCCCCGAGAAGCCAGACCTCCGTTAAGAGAGGAGCCCCGAGAAGCCAGACCTCGGTTGAGAGAGGAGCCCCGAGAAGCCAGACCTCCGTTAGAGAGGAGCCCCGAGCCAGACCTCCGTTAAGAGAGGAGCCCGAGAAGCCAGACCTCCGTTAAGAGAGGAGCCCCGAGAAGCCAGACCTCGGTTAAGAGAGGAGCCCCGAGAAGCCAGACCTCCGTTGAGAGAGGAGCCCCGAGAAGCCAGACCTCGGTTGAGAGAGGAGCCCCGAGAAGCCAGACAGCCCCAAGGACCTCCATGAGGGCCCACGCCCGTCCCTGGCTGCCCTGTGCCGCGGGCGGCTGGCCCTGCAGGCCGCTGCCCACCCAGCCCCTCAGCACAGGCTCTGTGCTCAGGCCAGATGCGTCCCTGGTCTGGTGTCCCCCCCCCCCCCTCCCCGTGGCCCGGCTTCAGCCCCGAGAGTCTGCAGCAGTGAGGTCCAAGTCCTGTCGTCTGGCAGGGCCAGGGCCAGGTGGAGCGGGTGAGGCTGAGCAGGCAGGTGCCACCCTGCACCTGGAGGGTTAGTGCAGGCAGCAGTGGGGACACCGAGGCTTAATGAGGCCACCACGGAGGTGGCTGCTGCAGGGAGGCGGCCGTCCCCACAGCACCCTGCAGGAGTCTGGCTGCACCTGGGCCTTAGTGAGGGACACTCGTGCCAGGCTGCTCACCACGGGTCGGCCTCCTCAAGGCCCGGGCACTGGACATCTCATGGGGCCCCCAGGGGAAAGGGCGAGAAGCTAGGGCCACCGTGCAGAAGAGTGGCACAAGTCCCCGCAGGGCAGACGTTTCTGGGCGTGTTCCCTGAGCGCGGCCCCTGCCAGGTGCTGAGCCCGGCAGGACAAGCAGAGCAAGGCAGAGGGCGGACAAGCAGAGGGCAAGCATGAGGGCGGGACAAGCAGAGGGCGGGGACAAGCAGAGGGCGGGGGACAAGCAGAGGGCGGGACAAGCAGAGGGCGGCAAGCAGAGGGCGGGACAAGCAGAGGGCGGGACAAGCAGAGGGCGGACAAGCAGAGGGCGGGACAAGCAGAGGGCGGGACGAAGCAGAGGGGCGAGCAGAGGGCAGCAGAGGGCGGACAAGCAGAGAGCAGAGGGCGGGACAAGCAGAGCGGGAGGGCGGGACAAGCAGAGGGCGGGCAGAGCAGAGGGCGGGACAAGCAGAGGGCGGGCAGAGGGCGGCAAGCAGAGGGCGGGGGACAAGCAGCAGGGCGGGACAAGCAGAGGGGGCGAGCAGAGGGCGGGACAAGCAGAGGGCGGGCAAGCAGAGGGCGGGACAAGCAGAGGGCGGGACAAGCAGAGGGCGGGACAAGCAGAGGGCGGGACAAGCAGAGGGCGGGGGAGGGCGGGACAAGCAGAGGGCGGGACAAGCAGAGCAGAGGGCGGGGAGCAGAGGGCGGGCAAGCAGAGGGCGGGACAAGCAGAGGGCAAGGGACAAGCAAGGGCGGGACGAGCAGAGGGCGGGCAGAGGGCGGGACAAGCAGAGGGCGGGACAAGCAGAGGGCGGGACAAGCAGAGGGCGGGACAAGAGGGCGGGCAAGCAGAGGGCGGGCAAGCAGAGGAGGGCGGACAAGCAGAGGGCGGGACAAGCAGGCAGAGGGCGGGACAAGCAGAGGGCGGGACAAGCAGAGGGCGGGACAAGCAAGGGCGGGCAAGCAGAGGGCGGGGCAGAGGGACAGAGCAGAGGGCGGGACAAGCAGAGGGCGGGACAAGCAGAGGGCGGCAAGCAGAGGGCAAGCAGAGGGGGCAGAGGGCGGGACAAGCAGAGGGCGGGACGAGCAGAGGGCGGGGCAGAGGGCGGGACAAGCAGAGGGCGGGACAAGCAGAGGGCGGGACAAGCAGAGGGCGGCAAGCAGAGGGCGGGACAAGCAGAGGGCGGGACAAGGAGGGCGGACAAGCAGAGGGCGGGACAGCAGAGGGCAGAGGGGGACAAGAGGGCGGGAGCAGAGCAGAGGGCGGGGGACAAGCAGAGGGCGGGACAAGCAGAGGGCGGGACAAGCAGAGGGCGGGACAAGCAGAGGGCGGGACAAGCAGAGGGCGGGACAAGCAGAGGGCGGGGACAAGCAGAGGGCGGGGCAAGCAGAGGGCGGGACAAGCAGAGGGCGGCGGCAAGCAAGCAGAGGGCGGGGCGGGACAAGCAGAGGGCGGGACAAGCAGAGGGCGGGACAAGCAGAGGGCGGGACAAGCAGAGGGCGGGACAAGCAGAGGGCGGGACAAGCAGAGGCGGGGCGGCAAGCAGAGGGCGGGACAAGCAGAGGGCGGGACAAGCAGAGGGCGGGACAAGCAGAGGGCGGGACAAGCAGAGGGCGGGACAAGCAGAGGGCGGCAAGCAGAGGGCGGGACAAGCAGAGGGCGGGGACAAGCAGAGGGCGGCAAGCAGAGGGCGGGACAAGGAGGGCAAGCAGAGGGCGGGACAAGCAGAGGGGCGGGGGAGGGGCGGGACAAGCAGAGGGCGGGACAAGCAGAGGGCGGGCAACAAGGGCGGGCAAGAGGGCAGAGGGCGGGACAAGCAGAGGGAGGGCGGGGACAAGCAGAGGGCGGGACAAGCAGAGGGCGGGGCAGGCGGGACAAGCAGAGGGCGGGACAAGCAAGAAGGCGGGCAGCAGAGGGCGGGGCGGGACAAGCAGAGGGCGGGACAGCAGAGGGCGGGACAAGCAGAGGGCAAGGGCGGCAAGCAGAGGGCGGGACAAGCAGAGGGCAGAGGGCGGCAAGCAGAGCAGGGCGGGACAAGCAGAGGGCGGGACAAGCAGAGGGCGGGACAAGCAGAGGGCGGGACAAGCAGAGGGCGGCAAGCAGCAAGCAGACGGGACAAGCAGAGGGCGGGCGGCAAGCAGAGGGCGGGACAAGCAGAGGGCGGGTGGCAAGCAGAGGGCGGGACAAGCAGAGGGCAGGAGGGCGGGACAAGCAGAGGGCGGGCAAGCAGAGAGGGGGCAGGAGGGGGCAGAGGGCGGGCAAGCAGAGGGCGGCAAGCAGAGAGGGCGGGCGGCAAGCAGAGGGCGGGACAAGCAGAGGGCAGGACAAGCAGAGGGCGGGACAAGCAGAGGGCGGGCAAGCAGAGGGCGGGGCAGAAGGGCGGGGGCAGCAGGGCAAGCAGAGGGCGGCAAGCAGAGGGCGGCAAGAGGGCGGCAAGCAGAGGGCGGGACAAGCAGAGGGCAGAGGGGGACAAGCAGAGGGCGGGACAAGCAGAGGGGGACAAGCAGAGGGCGGGACAAGCAGAGGGCGGGACAAGCAGAGGGCGGACAAGCAGAGGGCGGGCAGAGGGGGGGCAAGCAGAGGGCGGGACAAGCAGAGGGCGGGACAAGCAGAGGGCGGGGGACAAGCAGAGGGCGGCAAGCAGAGGGCGGCAAGCAGAGGGCGGGACAAGCAGAGGGCGGGACAAGCAGAGAGGGCGGGACAAGCAGAGGGCGGGACAAGCAGAGAGGGCGACAAGCAAGCAGAGGGCGGGACAAGCAGAGGGCGGGACAAGCAGAGGGGACAAGCAGAGGGCGGGACAAGCAGAGGGCGACAAGCAGAGGGCGGGACAAGCAGAGGGCGGGACAAGCAGAGGGGACAAGCAGAGGGCGGCGGCAAGCAGAGGGCGGGACAAGCAGAGGGTGGGCGACAAGCAGAGGGCGGGACAAGCAGAGGGCAGAGGGCGGGACAAGCAGAGGGCGGGACAAGCAGAGGGCGGGACAAGCAGAGGGCGGGTGGCAAGCAGGAGAGCTGTCCACGCTGGCCGGGGCTGTGGGACTGGAACCCTGCCCCGGGGGCCTGGTCTTGTCGTCCTGTGGGCGAGGCTCTGGAGAGGTGGGCCTGGTCATGGTGTGGACGCTGAGAGGTGTCTGTGTGGGGGGGGTCAGGAGAGGTGGATCCCCCCAGTGGCTCCCGAGGCCAGCATCATGCCACAGCAGATGTGGGCTGGACACTGTGGCCATGCAGGCCTGTACTGGGCTCAGCACCAGAAAAGGAGCTGTGATGTCACCCTTGCAGAACACACCTGGCCCACGTGGCCTGGCCCCTCGGGCCCCTCTCCCCCACTGCCTCTCCTGCTGTCCTTCTTTCCTGGACGGCTTTCCCCAGGCCCCCTCCAGTGGCTTGTCCCAGCACCGGTGTGCCAGGACCGCAGGCAGTGCCGTGGACAGCACCCCACAGTTTGCTTTGTGGGAGGCAGAGCTGCCCTGGCCCTTGTCCTGAGCCGTCCCAGGCTGCTGCACGTGTGGTGGGTGCCTCTGAGAGGGCCAAGCCTGGGGGGCGGGACACTGCTGACTACTTTAAGTGGGGAGGCCAGGACCTGCAGGCCACATCCCGGAGGCCGTGCAGAGCAGTGACAGGGACGACCCTGCCTTGCCAGCTTGGCAGGCCACAGCCTGATCTCTGCTGTCACTGTGCCCAGGTGTGAGGGCCAGGCCCTGCAGCTCCCTCCCTCGGGTGCCCTCCGGGAGCTCGTGCTCCTCCCTGCTGTCTGCGGCTGTGACGCGGTCGCAGCTAGGCAGTGACCTGCGACGTTCTCTCTTGGCCACTGTCCCCAGGTTTGAAGACCTTTCTCTCACATCACTACTACGAGGGAACAGTGTCTTTCCTCCCCGCACAGCACACCATGGCATCCCCACGGGACCTGAAGCCCTGCCGGTCAGGGTAAGCACACCTCGAGGCTTCCTGTTGCATGTGCATGAAATGGAGCCTGGTCCGGCGCTTGTTCCTGCGGGAGTGGACGCACAGAGAGACGCTGGTGTCTGTGGGCGTGAGGAGGGCCCGGAGGCCTGAGGCTCAGAGGGCCGGCTCCGGCCTCCACCCGGCACCTGGGGCGCTGGCCAAGGGGGATGTCAGGAGAGGGTCCTGCTTGCCTGGCCCCGGGGTGGTGGTGGGGCGTGAGGCTCATGCCCACGCTGTCTGGTCCTGCTGGGGTTCCCTGGCCCCTCCTGGGGCTGGGGATGAGCAGTGCAGGCGGGAAAGGACGCAGGGCAGCTGTCTGGCCCACAGCTGTGCGGACGCGGCTCCTGCCTCCACCTGGCACTGTGCGTGGGGCACCTGGCCCGGGAGGAGGGGGCAGCTGTCTGGCCCACAGCTGTGCGGACGCGGCTCCTGCCTCCACCTGGCACTGTGCATGGGGCACCTGGCCCGGGAGGAGGGGGCAGCTGTCTGACCCACAGCTGTGCGGATGTGGCTGTGGCGCAGGGAGGGCCTGCTGGCAAGGCTGGTCTGATGGGACCTGTGTCTCAGCAGCCCTTGTCCCCATCCCTGGCGGAGACCCTGGTCCACTCTGCCTGGCTCCACGATGGGAGCTGTCCTGTGATCAGGAGCCCTGTGATCAGACGTTGTGATCTGCCCTGTGATCACAGCTGTCCTGTGATCAGACGTTTCTGGGCGTGTTCCCTGAGCGCGGCCCCTGCCAGGTGCTGAGCCCGGCAGGACAAGCAGAGGGCGGGCGGCAAGCAGTGCCCCGGCCCCCTCAGAAGGCAGGGAGCAGCCAGAGCAGGAGCCCGGTGCCGGCCCAGGGGCGGGCCAGGCAGCTCTGGAGAGGAGGCCCGGAGGGGAGGAGGGCGGGAGCCGCGGCCTCCCTGGGAGCACGCGGACTCTGCTCCTGCCACCCCTCCTGCGTTGACAAGCAGCCCTTCCTCTGCCCAGTGTGCCCCCAATATGTCCAGCCGTGTCTGACCAGACTGAAGTGGAACCCCAGGAACCCTTGACTTGGCAGCCCTGGCTGTGAGGCCACCCCAGTGACAGCACAGCATCTATCTGCCTGGCCCCCGTGGCTGCCAGAGGCCAGGGGACGGTGACGCTCGTGGACACACAGTCCTTGAATGGCCGTTCCAAGTCTTTGTGTGAGCGAGGAGTTTGAGGCCATCAAGTCAGAAGGTGCAGCTGCTGCCTCGCCAGTTCCACCAGCAACCACAGGCCCCTGGCTGGCGTGTGGCCCCAGCAGCACCACATGCACCCCTCGGTGACAGCTGTGTCTGGGGTGAGGGCTCTGAGCTGTCTGTTTGCAGCTCTCGGCTGGGACTTGTCCCCTGAGGGACTTGTCTGAGCACCAAGGCTCTCGGGCAGCTCTCCGGGCGGGACCCCGGGCCAGCGAGACCTGGCTCAGGAGCCGCGCCCTGTGCTCTGCGAGGCGTACGCGAGCCTTAGCGCAGGACATGCTGATGAACTTGAGAAGGTCTAACTGTGCAAGCAGATCTAATTCTGAGAATTCAGTTAGCACGCTAAAGAGGTATTTTTAGCCAGGCCTTGAAACTGACCCTCGTACCTAGTGAGGAGAACCTGGATGTGTCCGCATGCCGGGCACCGCCTTGGCTGTGGCCTCTGCCCACCGGAGACGGTGACGTGCTCTGTCTTTCAGATGCCTCGTGTGCAGGCAGAGCCGGCAGCAGCTGGAGCAGGAGCAAGCCCTGAGCCACCCACTGGACTCCGGTCAGTCCCCCGTCCCCCCGGTGCCCCGTGCCCCCTCCGCCAGCTCTTCCTTCCCTCCTTTCCCCCGCACCGCGTCTCTAGCTGCAGCAGCAGCGGGCCTGGGGGACAGCGTCCTCAGACTGGTGCTGAGGCCCTGTAGGCTCACGGCCCAGGACCCCCAAAGGTGCTGCTGGGCGGGTCAGAGGAGTGCCCTCCTGGCGGCGCCCACCAGGGCCTGTCCCAGCCCTGCAGCGTGTCCTGGATCGAAGCTGCCTCATGCCACACAGATACTGAGCTTGCTTGTGGACACGGAGATCTCCTGTGTCACGGCATGTTGTTATGGTCACTGTCTCTGTGAAAGACGCTGCCTGCCTCCTTCCTGCTGGACCAGGCAGGACGGAGCCAGCGGGCGGTCTCCCCTGTGCTGCTGGGGCTGAGCCCAGGGCCCCACGCACGCTGCGCACGCGCTGCCCCCAGCTCCGCTTCTTTCCTGCGCTTCTGGAAATGGCCCAGTCCTCTGCAGGGTGGGCTGCACTGCCCGCGGTCACCGCCCATGCCTTCAGTGTCCCAAACTGTCTCCAGAGTCCCTCTAGAGCAGAGCCGGGGCCACGTC
This sequence comes from Tamias sibiricus, assembly GCA_025594165.1. NCBI lineage: Eukaryota > Metazoa > Chordata > Mammalia > Rodentia > Sciuridae > Tamias > Tamias sibiricus. The sequence continues at coordinate 175,448,245 of CM046661.1, read as the reverse complement.
ACTGCCTTGGGCACATCTCCGCTCTCTTCACCTTTCCTCATCAGTGGTGCGACTGCCTTCGGGAAGTTTCTCTGGCTGCACATGCAGTCGCTAGCGTGGCAGCAGTGACGTCCCACAGCGGCCGTTTCTTCCGTCACTCTGTGGCACTCTTTGCCACCTTGACTCCCAGCCGTGCTGTTCTCATTTCTGGGCTGCCCGTGCACCTGGGATGACCACTCCTCTTTTATCCCCTGCTTCTTTAAAGTGCTGTGGCTTCCTCCTGAGACAAGGAGGAAACACCAGGACGCACCTTGCTGCCGTGTGTCCGTCTTCCTTCCGTATTCCCTAGTGCTTCCCGTTTCTTAGCTCCAGACTCCTCCCTGGGGGCCTGTTCCGTCCGCAGCTTCTGTCAAATCTTGCACCTGCTGCTCAGACTAGCCGTTTCTACAAAATGATTGGCGGGCCATTTGGTGGAGACTTGGAGCTAATGGCGGCAGGGTGACGCTGTCAGCACTGCAGCTCGGCCTGGCAGAGCCTCTGTCCTTGACCAGACGGTCAGCAGCATCGGGTCACAGACAGAGTCAGGCAGTGTCCACTTGAAGACAAATGGCCTCGGCACAGTCAGCTAACTGCAGCCGAGCGCTCAGTTCACATACTTTATCTCAACGTGGCTCAGGGCTGGGCGTGGGGCTTGTCCAGCACGTGCAGGGTCCCGCGCTCCACCCGGAAGGCTGCGGCTGCACGTGTGCTGGGCAATGCCAGTGCCCAGGACTCACCGAGCCGCCCAGCTCTCCCATCAGGACCCCTGCCGTCACCTTTTGCCACTCCTAGCTCCCAGGCCAAAGGCACATGGCGGGCTGGACTTGGTCCAGGTGGTGGTTGGCTGCCCCGTGCTCTAGATCACTGCCTGCAAGTCGCTGGTGGCCCTCGGGTCCAGCACTCAGTGCAGCTTCCTGGGGCGGGTGGACTGTTCTGTGTGGATGTCACTGGTTTGGATGGTGTTTGCATGAGAAATGTGCTGACCGTCACCAGGATGAAAGCTAAGGACGTCCAGAGCACGGGCTGTAGATGCCACCCAGAGCCCCACTGCCCCGTGACGTCGGCCCTGTTCTTTCTGCTTCAGAGAAGGTGGAGCAGTGGCACGTCATCTGCGGGAAGTTTCTGGCCATCAACATCACGAACATGTCCTGTGCTTGTCCCCGGAGCCCCAAAGGCCTCTCCCCAGCCGCCCACCTGGGAGATGGGACTTTGGACCTCATCCTCATCCGGAAGTGCTCCAGGTTCAACTTCCTGAGATTCCTCCTCAGGCACACCAACCAGTGGGATCAGGTCAGTGGGCAGGTGGACAGGTGGACAGTGTGGGCAGCGAGGGGTGCACCGCGGGCGGCCTGGTCCCCGCACCTCCGGAGTCCACTATGTAGTTCCAAGGAAGGAAGGCGGACAGATACGTTGGTCTGCTTTTCACCACTTTTAAACTCGTCAGTCGCTCCTCGTGGAATCCGTCTAGAAATGCAGTTCTTGGAGCACAGGGACCAAGAGCTGCGAGCGCCTCCTGACTTGCTCCCGCGGCTGCTCGGCCCGCGTCCTCCTTGCAGGCCCCAGCAAGTCCAGGCTGCAGGAGTGGCTCTGGTCAGACCCTGCCTGGCCACCCCGCGCTGGCACCCCTGCAATCTATAGAGGGAAGGCCTGGGTTTTTTTTGTCATAGCCACTAATTTTAGTGAGATTTTGGATTTTTGCTTAAATTGCAGTTAAGATGTAGCCCAGTGGTATTTTTTACATAGCTTTTAAGTTGTGCTTATTAAAAAGAGGACAGAAGATTCTACAAAGCACTGCTAGTTACCTACCAGAGCTCTTTAAGAAGCGTTGGTCCCTGTGGTGGGCTGAGACCGCCCAGAGTCCTGGGGTTGCTTGACCCGAGCCCGGGGAGGGCAGTTCTGGGTGGGGTCTCTGAGTCGTCAGACCAGCTGGAAAGGGGTGGCTCAGAGCCACTCGGCCAGCCGCGAGCTCTCGGGGAAAGAAGGCCTACGCCCGAGGGTGCGGCGCCGGCTCGCCCCACGGTGAGTGAGGCCCCTGCTCCCTTCCCACCGCCTCTTGGTAGTTTGACTTCAGTTTTGTTGAAGTCCACCGTGTGAAGAAGTTCCAGTTCACCTCGAAGCCCCGGGACGAGGAGGACCAGGACCTCAAGGACCAGGGGAAGCAGGGATCCGGGCAGGTCTGCAGCGACCGCCACGCCTGCTACTGCTCGGTCCGCAGGAGCTCCTGGAACTGTGACGGGGAGATTCTGAACTGCTCTGCCATCGAGGTCAGGTGAGCCAGCCCGGCTGCCCGCCTGCGGGAGCCCAGCCCCAGTGTGCCCCAGGCTGCGGCGGCCACCAGCTCGAGTTGTGGCAGGCCCGCTCCACGCAGTCAGGTGCCGAGGGCGGAGGAGGCGGCTGGAGCCCCTGCAGAGCCCCTCCAGGGCCCTGAAGCCCCTCTGCTGGCCCTTTTCTCTGCGACACCTTCCGCCCAGCTGGCACCCAGCTCTGCCCAGGCGTTCTTTCTTTTTTGACAAATAATTTAAAAACAAACAGATAAGACCGCCTTCATAGGCGCGTCTCACGTCCTGGGCCCTGAGTCCACCGGCCTGCTGAGGGGCTTCAGGCTGGTGCAGGAGGGGTGGCCACACTGGCAGGAGGCAGGGGGGCTGGGAAGAGCACAGGCTGGCAGACAAAGTGGGGGCGCAGGGGAAGCTCAGGGCGTGGAGGCCGCAGCCTCAGGGCTCCCCAGGGACCCTCGGCCCCCCAGCTGCTGGGACCTCTGCTCCAGGATCAAGAGCTTTCGCCACTTGTGTCCAAACAAGGCAGATGGACAGGACATCACCAGATGTCCCCAAGCCCTGGGCCCAGGCTCCATCTCCTTCCAGTGCATGTGGCCGTTGGTGGTCAGCCAGCTCACGCCTGAGCACAGGGGCTGACCGAGGCCCCAGGAAACCACCACGCCAGCCACTGTGCACGGAGGGACTTGCCGCTGCTGGCTTGTTTGACGGTCAGGGAGCTGGAATCATTGTGAATGCTGGCAATGCGTTTGTTAAGGAAATAGCCTGCTGGGGCTGGGGCTGGGGCTCCTGGCAGAGCGCTTGCCTAGCACATGTGAGGCCCTGGGCTCAATCCTCAGCACCACATAAAAAAAAAAATAAAGGTGAGAAAATTATGATTCTCTAAAATTAGGAAGGTATTCTTGACACACAGCCCATCTACCCTGCACCTTGAGGCGTGGCACCTAATCCTGGGTCTTAGTTGCTGAAATACATCTGTGGTTTGGTAACAGGGCTGTCCTGCATGGGAAGGTGGCACTGTCAGCTGGGACCCAGGACCTCCAAGCTGCTGGTCAGGGGACCTCCAGGACCCCTGACTGCCCCCCTCTGGGGATCTTGCCGGAGAGAGCCGCGCGGGAGGGGGGAAGCGGCGGCACGTGGACTAGAGGCACTTGGGATTGCCCCACTGTGGATGGTGTTGGAATTAGATCCGGGTCTGCCGGTGTCCTGGGTCTTCCAAGTGGCCATCAGCATCTCTCCAGAGCAAGGCTCTAGAGTGCAAGAGGGCCACTGTGCCTGGCCTGTATGCAGCGCTGGCCTTGGCCGTCCACAATGACATTGTGCTCCGTGGTGAACTGCCGCTGCCCCTGTCCAGGGAGGGGACAGGAGTTACATTATGGCCCTTTGTCTCTGCAGGGCCCACTGCCAGCTCATTAAGCTCTTTGCCAGAGGAATAGAAGAGACGCCTCGGCAGGAGTCCACGGCCACCTCGTGCTCGGGCGGTGTGGACACTATTTAAGAAGACTACCACAGACCAATTATGTTGATATTTACATTTACATTTAGAAATTTATTTTTGATAGTTGAATCTTGATTTTAGAAAAAAATAACCTTTTGTCAGCGATTTTGCATACACAGTTGGCATTTGGGTTCGCTGGGAGCCAAGTGGCCCTTCACACACTGGGCTCTCGGCGACCGCCCCGTGTGGGCCCCGGCCTCAGCGTTCAAGGAGGCCCCCAGCACAGACCTGCGGTCGGCCCCCTCATGGTTCCAGGCAAGGACTTTAGGGGCATAGGAGCACTCTCCAGGAGCCAGGCCCACCTCTGAACAGCAGGGAGGCCACTCGGTCACCGGTCTGCTTTGCAAAGTTTCTTCTGGAACCGTTTGTGAGCAGGTTTGGGAGTAGATGTTTCTCCTTGCCTTCATTTTACGCCCATCTTCCCTTATGGGCAGGGCGTTGCTGAGTTGAGGCGTGAGGAGGCCCGAGGGCAACGCCTGACCTGGCAGACCTCCGTGCCCGCGGCCCTGCCCGCTGTGTCTGTGAGCCCGTCCGTCCAGCGGGCAGCCGTGGAGGGAGTCCACGGGCTCTGGGGTGCTGCGAACCGGCCCTAGCGCGGGTGAGGGCTCTCTTTAAAAGTCAAAACGCAGACGTCGCATGTGGACACAATGTGCTCAGCACCGCTGGGCTTTCTGGGGAGCGCAGAGCAGCTGGTGGCCCACGGCGGGGTTCGCTCGGACAGGGAGGGTCGCCTGATTCCAGCAGGCTGACCTGGTGCCGGCCTGAAGTCTCCTGTCATGGCCTAGACATCCTCTCACGCTGACCTCTGTATATCGACAGCTTTGTCATCCTCAATGGGACCAGCACAGTGGTGTCCCTGCTGTCTCCGCCAGCCCTGAGCAATGGCTGCTTCCTGCCGAGGTCCTGGAGCCCCCCCCCCCCCCCCCCCCCGCAGGCTTCCCACCATCGGGCCAGGCCCGTCTGTCCTTCTGTTTTCCGACTGACGTGTGAGGAGCCCCGTGAAACGGCAGGTTGGGCAGCCCGACCTCTGGCCTGGAAGAGAAGGCCCGGCTGTTAGGAGACCGGGGTTCCCTGCCGCGGCTGTGGGCGGCTCTTCCCCCGCTCCCCTGCTTGCTGCCGCATCCGACAGAGAGCATCTATTTTTGGGGTTCTTTGCATTGATTTATATTTTGAGGCATACACAAAACCTCCTGTTCTATACTAGGTCCCACCCAGGCAAGGGGCGGCTTCTCCTCTGGCTTTTGCATTAGTGGACGTGGTGGCCACGGCAGGGGGCGGCTGAATGGTTCAGTAAGCAGAGGCTGAGGCCGGCAGTCCGGGTGGCAGTGAGCAGACCGTGCCACTGTGCTCAGGCTTGCTCCTGATTGGGGAGAAACCAGAGGGTACGACCACTTGTGCTAGCAGCCAGACAGGCCTGCCTCCTGCCTCCCTCTGAGCCATTCCAGTAAGGGCTCGGGTGGCTCAGAGGGTCCCGCGGAGGCTGTGGGTGCCCCCGACCCCCAGGCCGTCTCGCCAGGTCTCCTCAGAGATTCAGGGTCTGTTGGCCTGCTGAGCGTTCCCGTGCCCTGGTCCACCCAGAGCCCTGCCAATCTAGGAGCATGAGCCAGGCAGAAGAGGCTGTGGTGGGACTTACCAGTTGCAGGCCGATTTTGCATCCTGGGACTGCCACGGGGGGCCGTGACAGATGCCCGAAAAGCCCCTGGGGACTGCACGCAGGACGGAGGCTGCCTCTGACCTGCAGGAAGGAGGCAGCCTCTGCCACTCCCACCAATGGGCTCTGACTTCCAGGAGGCCTCTTAGCAACCCAAGCCCTGGACTTACTTAGGGGCTTTAGCAGAAAAACATCATTAGTGCTGGTTAGAGTGAAAACTCAGGACCACTTAGATGGGTTGGTCTGTTTTAACTTCCTTTGTGGCTCGTTGGTGCAAAACAATCAGGCAGCGGTTCTGCCCCGTAACTACCTTCAAATAGGAAGCAGGGGCGGGTGGTGCGGCTTCTCCCTAAGCCCCTGCAGCTGGGGACCACCGTGGAGAGGGCTTGATTTTCTGCCTAATCTTGCTGGTTTCAAGATTAGGAAACAGCATATTTGATCTGATACGTTTGAGAAGATAAAAATAAAGTTACTTTGGGCAGAATTTGGCATTTTCTCTTTCTTTTAATTCTTTTCAGAGTATTTTTCATGAAAATACTTCTTCACGTACAAAGAACAAGAATAAAATGAATGAAGATGCGTGTCCTGCGCCTGTGCCAGGAAACCCAGCGGCCCCTCCCCGCCTCCCCGGTCCCTGCCCAGGGCGTGCGTGTGGCCTCTCCAGGCGTCACTTGCTGCTTGTCCAGTTGCGGGCTTGGCCGCTCACCCGGAGACCTGCTGGGCTCCTGAGTGGCGTGCACAGCCCAACCCCGCTCGGCCTTGCCGGCTGGAGACCAGCCGCCCCAGCAAGAGCCTGGAGTTCCGGGCCAGCCTTCAGCAGGCGCTGTGACGCCACGGCCCGTCCCTGTGCCCTCCTTGCTACGCCTGCCTTCGGGAGCCGGGTGAGGGGCTGTGTTGCCTGAGGACAAGGGTCACGCTGGACAGGGCTTGGGGCCAGCTGTGCAGCTGGGGCTCAGCGGTGGGCGCTGGGAAAGGGCCGAGGCCAGCAGCACCGGCCATGGCAGGAACATGCTCTCGCGGGGGGGGGGTCGGGTGCTTGCAGGTCCCCAGGGGCCTTTGTCCCTTCTCTACTGTCTCCCTGCAACCCAGGACAGTGCTGTGGACGGGAGGGGGAGGGGCAGGCGGGGGTGTGGGCATCTGACCTCCTGTGGCTACCTACACTCCCAAGTTCCCACCGACTCCCCACTCTGGTGGCGCTGGCCAGCCTCTCCTAGGCACTGTGTGGGCTGGTACGTGGGCGGCCAGGCACCCCCAGTGTCCCACAATCTCTGCTTGACTTCAGTGGCTTCATTTATTTTATTTTATTTTTTTTTTTTTTTTTTTGGTACCGGGGATTGAACTCAGGGCCACTCGGCCACTGGGCCACATCCCCAGCCCTTTTTTTTTGTATTTTATTTAGAGACAGGGTCTCACTGAGTTGCTAAGTGCCTCGCCATTGCTGAGGCTGGCTTTGAACTCTTGATCCTCCTGCCTCAGCCTCCCAAAGTGCTGGGATTACAGGCGTGCGCCACCGCGCCCGGCTTCAGTGGTTTCAGAAGCCAGGTGGCTTCTTGTGTCCCTCTGTGTCAGTATCAGTGTCTCGATCAACCAAGCCACAGTGTCACTAGGGCTTCTGGCCAGGAACCCCAGGACATGGCAGCTGGGTGGGGCCAGGGCCTGCACCCCAACCCCAAGGCACCGCCTGGTCTTGGCCCTGCCCCACCTGGAGCTGGCCTTTGCTGCCCTCCTGACAGCGGTCCCCTGCTGTCTGGCCTCCATCTTCTTCTGAGGCCTGGGGCCTGCCCCCTGATGCCCACAGCCCAGCACCACTGGCCACCCACCCAGTTCTCCCTCAAGCCTTCCTCCACCCAGGGGCCTGGGAGCAGCGGGGGGCCACGCAGCCGCTCCAGCAGCCCACAGCCACGTGCCCTGCCCGGAGACCAAGGACCCGAGCCTTAGCACAAAGCATTTTAATGTATTTAAATAAAAATTATAATTTATACAAGACTTTTTCTTTAAACAAGGTTTTCTTAAAAAATGTGACAAGGTATTTTTTTCATCAGTTCTTCATACAGTACAATCCTTTTGTAGAACAAAAGTTACACCAGTAATGATTATTTACAGATCCAAAATAGACTTAAGCTCCGGACATACAAAATTGAACATTCATTCTAGTTCAGTGATTAGTCACAGAAATTAAATACCTGCCCAGATTCACGCACTTCAGCGAAAACCCTGTTGGTCTCTCCAAAGGGAGCCCAGAGCCTAGCAGGCCCCTGGCCAGGCCCCATGGGCTCCAAGGAACACCTGCGGCTGGCCACTGGACTGCGGACCCTCGTCCCCGATAGGCCTCAGGCCCTCCCTCTGGGGCGCCCCAGCCACCACCGCAGCACGGTCAGTCTGCATCTCCCTTCCTGTGAAAGGGACTCGAACTGACCCACTCGCTCTGTCAAGAGGCCCCTCCACTCAGGGACCCTCCCCACTGCTTGGAACAGCACCCCAGCATGCCCACAAGGGGGACTCACTGACCCCAGCCCCCAGGACCCAGCCCGAGGCACTGCCAAGGCCCAGAGAGAGGTCTGACACCACCCAGAGGTGTCACCCCACAGCCATCCCTGGGGACAAGTCAGGGCCTCCCCTCGGGCACCCTGGGGTCCCGCGGCCCCCACCTCGCCCCATGCACTTGAGTGCACCGTGCCTGCAGGGGCCGAAGCCCCAGCCCAGGGCAGGTTCTGCCTTCATCGACGGAGGCTGACGAGCAGGGCCATCCGGCAGCTGGCCCCGTGGCGCCTGGGGCGGGCAGCCCCCACCCTGCGGGTGGGATGTGTGCTTGACCTGGCTGGTCGGGGTGCTCGGCCCACGCACCAGGGTGTGACCGCAGTCCCCGTGAGGGGCGTCACGAGTCCACGCCACCAGGTCTCACACCCAAACCAGCAAATGAGGATCAGAGCAAAGGTAAAAATTACATCTGAAAAACGATACAAAAATAAGAAAAACAGCTTGCTCTCTGTAAAAATATAATCTTCTGTTTCTTCAAAAAACAACAATCTCAGTGACACCCAAAGGACTCAGGACAAGCTGAGGAGGTGCAGTGCCACCTGGAAAGCGTGCAGACAGGGAGATGGTCACTCCTTCGGGGGCCTGGGCCTGTCCCAGGACCCCACGCGGCTTCTCACTTCAAAACAAAATGCAGATGTCCAAGGATAATCCGAGCCTGCAAGGCGCTCCCTCCTCGGGCCTCCCACGAGCCGCGTCTTCCCGGGCAGCGCACATCTCTCATCAAGCCAGCAAGTGCTGCCCTGGGGCAGGTGGGCACTGGGAGTAGCCTGTGCCCAGATGAGCGCTTGGTGGGCACGCAGGAAGAAAAACACTGTCAGATGTCTGGGGCAGGGCCTCGGGCCCACAGTCTCCCCAGCAGCACACGAGGGGGGTGGGGAGGGCCTCGCAGCCTGGCCTCTGTGGGCCAGCAAGCTCTGGCTGCTCCGACTCCACCCCACTGACCCCAGGGTTGTGGCTGGAGGCCAAGCCTCGCGGGCTGCGGCTGAGCTTCCCCTGACCAGCCGAGACTCGGAGCCCGGCGGTGCTCCCCCGGGCCTCTCCAGGGAGCAAAGTCAGGGGTGTGCCCTCGCTCATGCCTTGTGCCCTCGCAGGTCGCCAGCCAAAGGGCCAAGATGGGCAGGCAGATGCGGCGGCTGGTGAGGCAGGCCCCAGCCCCCCACTCTGAGGACCAGCATAGTGACACTTTCTAACCCCAGCAGGAGAGACCGCAGACGAGCTCAGCTATGGCTTTGCGGGGAAGCCTCTGGCTTTCAGAGACTGGGACTCGGGGACTGCAAGAGCCCTGGGGTGGCCGGGGCCAGGTCTCTACCAAGGCTAGGATGGAGAAGGAGCTGCGCCTGGTGGCGGGGGGGGGTGGCGGCAAGGGTCCTGCATGTCACCCTCAACAGGCCTTGAGGATCCTCGCCCACCTGTGTCCACAGGCGTCCACCAAGGGGCCCCTCGTGCCTGGCAGGGGCACTGGGCCATCCTCGGGAGCTGCAGCCCTCAGTGCGGGGGTCTGTGGTGCACGGTCATGCCACAGCAGCCGCAGGCTGAGGAAGAGCGTGGGGAGTCCATCTGCCCCGTTACCGACCGCCGTGAAGGTCCCCGAGATGTCGGAGTCAGGACTAGCTGTCGCCACCACAGGCTGAGGCCGAGGTGATCTTCACATACTGGCTAAAGATGGTCTCGAAGGCCTCGTCCCTGTGCACCATGGCCCCGAACACCAGCGGCTGGCGGAGGACACGTCCGGTGAGCAAGGCGCTGGTGAGCGCTGCCAGGCCAAACCCGGCCAGGTGACCAGCAGCCACACGGGCAGCAGATGGCCTCCAGCCTTCAGAGAAACCGAGGGAGAGGCGCCCAGCAGCCTTAACCCCTCCCTGGATGCCCCGTCGGCATCCTCTGGGCCACAGGAGCAGGGTCCTGCTGTCAAGAGGGGGCCCTCGGCCCTGGCTGAAGCCACAGCTGGTCTGCAGCACAGTGTCCCCCCGGGTGCTCAGAGCCAAGCCCTGCCAACCCGGCCCCGCCAGCAGCTGCCCGGCACTTACCTTCTGAGTGGACGGCGTCGACACGGCAATGCCCATGCCTGAGCCCGGGAGGACGGACAGGACCTTGTACTGAAAGGACGCAGCATGGCATGGTTAGGGCTCTCCTGGGGGGGCTGCGGCTGGCCCTCCACAGGCCCTCCACCACGCACAGGAGGACAGGGACCCATGAGCACCTCCGCTCTCCGTGACCGCGAAGCCAGGCCCATGATGGCTCACCCACTTCCCGAGGGCAGATCCCAAAGGACGCTGCACCAGGGGATAGCCCAGACCTGAGTCCCGGGCCTGGCCCCAGGAAGGGCATCTGTCAGCACTGCCAACCCGGGGGCCCGGCAGGGAAGGCCTGGTCCTGACTGCGCCTCTGGCTACCGCACTGTACACCTTTCCTCTGGAGAGGGGGTGACCACAACAGCCACGGGCTGGTGTGCCTGACATGCCAACGGAGGGAAGGGGCCACCCAGCAGACCGCTTGGGTCCCCCATGGCGGGTCTGCCCTGGGCCCACGACGTCTCCAGACTGCAAACGCCCCAATGCTGTGAACATGCACAGTAAAACCCACCAGCTTTGTGGCCCTTGAGATTTCTTTTGTCCCTAAAACTGAAAGGAGATGACAGAGACGCAGCAGGGCGGGGCACCCACCTTCTGGATGTCCGTGATGTCCACCAGCTTGATGACCTTGTTCTTCTTTGAAGACCCAGATTTGGAGCTTTCGAAGCACAAATAGCTAGACGGGAAAACCGCGAGGCACAGTCTACACCAGACCAAGCGGTTCCTGCTAAGTGGGTGCCCCCCGGGCGCTGCTTCCACAGCCCCAAGTGGTGAACAGCGCCGCCCACTGCAGCAGCCAGCACCCGCAGACACCAGAGCCTGGCTCCGCGCGGAACCCAGCCGCTCCTTCCCCGGGATTCCCAGCAAGGGGTGGGAGCCCAGGGGCCCGAGAAGGGCTCTGGGGCCAGATCCTTCAGCAGGCGCTAGAGGGAGCTCGGGGTCTTGGCTGCTGCTGCAGGCTGGGGACAAGGTGACGCTGAGCCCTGCGCTGCCAGCGCTCCCTCCTCCCACGCCTGGGGTGGACAGCCAGAACCCGCTGGCACAGCCTTGCCTGGCAGAGGAGGGGTGAAGCCGCCTCCAGACCGCAGCAAGCCTCGGGGTCTCGGCTCAGCGGGGCCGAGCATGGCCCTCCTGGGAGACTGCCCCGCGCCTCCTGAACAGCCTCACCCTGGCAAGGGCATCCCGGGGCGAAGGCACACCAGCCTGAGAGCACACTGCTGCCCTGGCAGGCGTGGCCTGGGGCAGCCCCTGCCCCTGGGCGCCAGACAGAGCAGTGCAGTGAGGCTGGCCCGTGGCCTTGGAGGAGCCACCTGCCGGGCCAGCCCTGGGACCTTGTCCACCGCCCCACCTGGCCGCACTCGGAGGTCCCGCCAGGCCCCAGCCAGTCGAGGGGAGGCGCGCGCCCGTGGCCCACTCACTTTTCAGTCACGTACAGCACCCCGTTCCTGATGTAGTCCGTGGGCATCTTCCGGTCGCGGTTGATGAGGCAGCAGCGCCAGCCGTTCTCACACACTGCGGGGAGGACAGCGCTGAGACCGCCGCCGCTGCAGCGCCCTCTGCTGGGACGCGGCGGCCATCAGCAGCGATCCACCCAGGACACACGTCCATCAGTGGCCGCCAGAGGGTCACGTGAGCTGGGGTGTGGCTCCCCGCCCAGCAGGAGAGCCCCGGGTCCATCCCCAGCACCAGAGAAAGCCCACAGTGAGAGGGGGCGGAGGCCTGGGGGAGGTGGCGCCCGCAGGCCTGGGGACACCCACAGAAACAGCTGAGCTCCACCCTCGCTGCTGCGGACCAGCGTCCCCCTCGCAGACCCACGGAGGGGGCACCAGGGACAGGCCACGCCGACGCTTTGTGACTGGGCTGTGTGGTTCGGGAGCTTTACGCCTGTCCCTGGTGCCCCCCGCGCTGACAGGGCTCCAGCGGCCAGTGGATGCAGCTGAGCCCCGTCCCTGGACCTCCTGCCTGTGGGGAGCAGGCCCCCAGGAGCTGCCCGGCTAAGCAGGCAGGCAGCAGACACTGCCTCTTGCAGGAGCCCTGTTTGGGGAGATGGCTTAAATTGCGGTGGACTACGGGCTTTGGCTTTGGACATGTTTGGGCATTGCCTTCCGTACTTGGCCCGCAATCTCGCTCCAGGCGACTACAGCCTCTCGCAGGGCACGCTGTCCCCTGCTACCTGGGACATGCCCACCAGACCCCGCCTCTGCACCGCCTCCCTCCTGCCGGCTCCATCAGCCCGTCCTGGGGGAGGCCACCCCTCCTGCTTTGGTTGAGCCTCCATGCCGGCCTTCCATCAGCACCTGCGCCTGGCTGGCCGGGGGTTCCACGCACCACATACCCGCCAGTGGTCGCTCGTTTTCAGTCAGGTTGAAGATTTCATGGAAATTTCCCTTCTTGGTGCTGTGGAAGCGGCCAGCGTCTTCGTCTTTGCTCAGGCCAGCGGGCGCGCTGGAGACGTAGCTGCGTGATGAGGCCGTCTGTAGCTGCCAACAGCACACAGGGGCCTGCTCAGGCTCTGGGCAGAGGCAGCGGGCCCTGCTAGTGACTGAGGGGACACAGGGGCTTTCCTTGCCTGCACCTAGCTGCAAACTGACCAGCTAAAAGGCTCTACCTGCTCTGCAAGCCCAAGTCCACACGTGGGTGCAACAGCCCTACAGGCCCCTCAGCTGGTGAGAGACCTTCTCCTCCCCCAGGGACACCCAACAACCTTCCCTACCCCGGTGCTGGGGCAAAGCCTGGACACAAAGTCCAGGGACAGGACTGCCTGGCTCACGTTCCACACAGAGGCAGTTAAACCCCACATTCCAGAAATCAGGCCTGGCCTCCGACAGCAACTTAAGACAACCAGACAGAGCAAGGCACAGCACCCATCACAGCAGCTCAGGGGACTTCCACGCGGACACCTCACCTCATCACGCCCTGACAGGGGCCAGAGAGGAGACAGGTGCTCGTGACACAAGGCCGCAAACACATGGAACAGAGCTGAGCACAAAAGGCCACAGACCCCGGGGTCTGGCCTCCATCCTGGGATGCCTCCACCCCTGTTCCCTTTGATCTCTCCCGAGTGGCCAGTGCTGAGCAGCCTTGAGCCCCAGGAAGGGCCCCGTCCCAGCCACCCAACAGCAGAGATGAGTCCCCATCCTGTCCCAAGGGGCCAGGCTTCCTGCCCCTGTGCTCCTGGAGCAACCCACCTACAGGACAGAGCCGTCAGGCTGGCTGGGCCGCTGCAGGCTGCTCTCTGCTGAGCTGGGCCATCCTGGGCCACCCTGCCGAGCTTAGGGTCCCCCAAGCTCTGTTGTTCTGGGAGCACAATCACCCCACCCAAAGCCTCACCCCCACACAGAGGCATCAGTGGTTACTGGACGAGCTCCCCTCAGAGACTGCCCCAGCGTGGCCTCCTCAGCAAGCCCTCCCAGACCTCACGGGAGTCCTACTGGGCCTGGACCCTCCCCACCATCTGAGACCCAAAGACAGCACCAAGGCTGACTTGTCCTCCACATCCCAACTCAGGACCCTGTGCCCGTGCCCGAGCTATGGGCCGGCACCAGCCTGTGAGCACAGTGGGCTCTGCCCAGGTGCTACCTGACCTCGACACCTGAGTCTCACAGTCAGGGACAGTGGTCGCTCCCCAGGCCCCTCGACCCTAGGCCCCTGGCTGCAGCAGGCATGGCCAATGCCCTGGGCCTGGCTCAGGAGACCCAGCTCCCAGAATATTTCTGAGGGAAGGTCCCCAAAGGTCTGTGAGCTGCTGGCCTCACAGAAGACAGGGACAGATGGGCCACAGAGACAGGAGGGCGGAGAACTTGCGATGCCCTCCGTTGCTGTTTGTGGGCCCGTAAGATCTGGCAAAGATCAGCTGCCCAGCAAGCTGAGGCCCGTCTGGAGGTTGCATGGCCCACTGGTGCCACCCCCGGCAGGGTGGACTCACCCTCCGTGACATGGTGGCGCTGGCCCGCTCCTTGAGCTGGGGGTCCGTGGGGAGGCTCCGCCAGACAATGTAGGGCGTGTCGTACTTGGCTCGCAGCCTTGGGCAGCGCTTGAAGATGAAATCGATGAGGAAAAACTTGATACCGGCATAGAGCCCTGAGAGGAGAGGAGGGCTGCGTCACCCGGGCCCCACGGCCCTGCCCGCCTCGTCAGGACGGCAGCTCAGCACCTGCCTTGCCAGGGCCACCTGGCGCTCGGAGGGGCGCCGTGCAGCCAGGCAGGGACCTGCTCCAAGCCCACAGCGGGAGGGGCTTGGTGCCCGTGGACTGAGGCCCCGACTGCATGGCCACCACACTCAGTTCCTCTTGCTGCAGCCACCACCTGTCCACTGGGGGCAGGCACTGTGCCGGGAGGGCCCCGATGCCCACAGTGGACCAGGGCTAGAGTCTGCCTGCAGGGGGTGAGCTGAGAGGTCAGGTGCGGGTCCCCCAGCGGCCTCAGAACCGTGACCTCAGGCTGGTGGTGGCCTTCCCACCTTCCCATCTGAGCAGGGCCATCCCTCTTCCTTCCTGCTCTGTGGAGGTCCTGGGCTGGGGTTCAACAGCTCCCACCTGGAAATGGGGGACACCCTCCCAGCCACACCCCCAAGGCTCTGCCGTCACCATTGGAGCTGGGATCTGGGGACTCTGAATGCCCCACACCCACACCCAGCCCCTCTACTCATTCCGCCACAGCTTCCCAATGGCCTCAGTGTGGCTTTCCACGCTGGCCCACTTCCCTACACGCCACTGCCAGTGTCCCTCCTGTCCATTCCCACTCCTCCCATACCTGACCTGCTCCCTGAGCCCAGCTCAGCGCAGCTCAGGCCAGCTCCCGGACCTGAGAGTCCACCCCGCTCAGTCTCAGCCTCCCTGGCCCCAGCCCCACTCTCCTGGAGACTCATCCACCCTGTGGCCTAAAACCCCAGGGGGGCTGGGCCCTGCGGACTCTGACAGAGGACCGTACTCTGCACACCTTCCCACCCAGAAACTAAGGGCCACGCTGCCCCCCCAGCTTGCTCTGTGGCACTCCATGTGGGCACTGTCACCTGCCCAACAGGAAAGAGAGTCCTCTGCTCCCAGGCTTCCTCCCAACCTCACGTATCGGCTTGCTAACCCCTGGCTCTGCCTTCCCAACGGGTACTAGTCAGGACCCACAGCCCACTGCCCACTGCCAGTACTAGGGCTACCGCTGCCCAGGCCAGCCCTCTCCCATGACAGGCCACACCCTCCCACCATAGGCCACACCCTCCACCCCAGGCCACACCCTCCAACACAGCTCACACCCTCCACCACAGGCCACACCCTCCAACACAGCTCACACCCTCCCACCATAGGCCATACTCCCAGCCCAGGCCACACCCTCCACCCCAGAGGTCACAGGCCCCATCCCCACCACAGACCCTAATTCTTGAAGTTGAAATCTATGAGGAAAAACTTGATATCGGCATACAGCCCTGAGAGGAGAAGAGATCTGCATCTCCCAGAGCCCTGCAGCCCTGCCTGCCTAATCAGGATGGCAGCGCAGCACCTGCCTTGCCAGAGCCACTTGGAGGCCACACCCTCCACCACAGGCCACACCCTCCCACCACCACAGTCCACACCCTCCACCACAGGCCACACCCTCCCACCACAGGCCCTGTCCCTCCTACCACCATAGTCCACACCCCTCCACCACAGGCCACACGCTCTCACCACAGGCCCTGTCCCTCCCACCACCACAGTCCACACCCTCCACCACAGGCCACACCCTCCCACCACAGGCCCCACCCTCCCACCATAGGCCACACCCTTCCACCATAGGCCACACCCTCCACCATAGGCCCTGTCCCCCCCACCACAGGCCACACTCCCACCACAGGCCCCACCCTCCCACCATGGGCCATACTCCTACCCAGGCCACACCACCACCACAGGCCCCACCCTCCCACCATGGGCCATACTCCTACCCCAGGCCACACCCCCACCACAGGCCCCACCCTCCCACCACAGGCCACACCCATTCCTGCCTAGGCTGTGCTCTGGGGAGCTAGCAAATAAATCAATAAAGTATCCAAATCATCACAGGTCATGACAAATGCTATGAAAGAAATGAGCAAAGTGATAACACGGAAGCCAGCAGAGGCAGCCCATGTCCTACAGAGCTCCCAGTGAGCTGCCCGGGCTGCTGCTGGAGGAGAGCCAGACCTGAACCTCCATGGTGGGCTTCCCGCCTGGTGACCATCCGTATGCAGAGCACAAAGGAGGAACATCAGCTGTGTGTGCGCACGGCAGGTCGCCTAGCTGCCTTTCTAAGTGGCCGCCCAGCTTCTGACAGCAGGTGGGGGACGAGGCCTGACCTCCAGCTCAGCGTGAAGGGAACCTTCCCCTCTTCCCTCCCACCTCACTGCTCTCAGGACTTGTGCAGCCACCCAGTGCAGGCTGAAAGACCACCTGCCCAGGCCGCAGGCTTCTCCTGCGCACTGGGGCCTGGCCACATCACATGCCAATCACTGATAATGAGGGAGAGAAAGAAAGAAAGGAGGGTGGGAGTGGACCCAGAGGTCACTGCCACGGCGACACATACCTCCCCATACCATGGGTCACCAACTCAGAACACCAGCATTCCAAGAAGCTGTGGCCCGGGCTTCACGCCATGTCACCGAGCTCATCAGCTACTGCCTGGCTCACTGCAATCCGAACGGCTATGGGCTCCCCAACTGGTGACCAGGCCGCCAGCACAGCAGCCCTTCCACACAGCAGGGAGCCGGGCCTCTGGGAGCAGAGGACACGCTGGACTACGAGACCATCGTCCCACCTCAGATTTCAGATGGGCCCTGCGTCTCCCAAATTTAAGCATTTTTGACAAAACGTAGAGGAAGGAATGCCAACACGACTTCAAGGCCAGCCTGGCTCGCGGAGGCATGCAGACACTCTGTGGACACTCGGATACCATGTCCTCCCTTATGTGACATTCCTACCAGCCCAGGCGCGGCTCGGGCCCCAGAGGTGGCACCTCTCCTTACCCACAGCAAGCCCCACCAGGCGGTAGGGGAAGAAGCAGGAGGCCAGGAAGGCGGCCCACAGCGCGACGTACAGCTTCTGTGTGATTTCGGGCTGGACCCACATGAACAAGCTGGAGGGGAGATAGGGGTCAGGCAGGGCAGGCAGGTGTGCCACTGCCACCGTCACCAAGGGATGGCAACTTACTTCTTTATCTTTTCCAGGATGTCGGCCATCTTGCCAAAGAGATTCTGTGTGAAGAAGCAGCAGTGATGACGACAGACCCCCGTGTCCACCAGGCACACTGAGACCCCCGTGTCCACCAGGCACACCGAGGCACCAGGAGGGCACCAAGACACATGGCCCTCTGGGCACCAGCCCCCGGTCCTGCCCAGCCATGCCCCAGGTCTGGGGGATCTGGACTAAGCAAAGGTGAATGTGTCCATGCTGACATCAGGCCAGCCGAGTCCTGCCTCCTGGGCACAAGCCCAGCCACCGTGAGGGCTCTCTCCCAGCGAGGCCAGACCCCGGTGGAGATCGGGAAGAGCCACAGGAGAGCGGGCAGGTCAGCTGCTTCAGCAGGCAGCAGGTGGGACGGATGTGGGCTGGGGTGCCGCCCCACACCATCCCAGCCTGGCGCTCACCTGGGCCTTCTGGGCGACGTCCAGCACCAGCTGGAACTTCTCAGACACCGTCAGGTCTTCCTTTGGAGGCTCCTTCAGGCACAAGGGAAGGGGATTTGGCCACTGAGGTCCAGCCGTTCAGGAACACGCCACACTCCCGACAAGGGCGCACCTGCAGCTCTCTGCGTCCCCACACAGCCAGGGGACGGAACAGGACATCCCTCAGGGCCCCAGCAAGAGGAGGACACCCTGCTGGCTGGTGGTGGAGGCTGCCTTCACACGGTGCTGCCTCACCCAGGTGCCCGAGGGGCACGGCAGAGTGCCCCAGTGGCAGGCGAGTGGCCTCCCCCTCCCAGCTCACTTCAGCAGTGCCTCTAGTGACACTGCCCTGTGCACTCTGACAGACACGACACCGAGGCCCAGGCAAACAGGGGCCTGGCCTCGTCCCCCTTGTCTGAGTTCTTCCTGTTGATTCAGTAAGACCCTCCAGGGTCTGTGGGGTCCTGGGGCCAGACAGGTACAGGCACACCGCCTCGAAGTCACCTCCGTGACCTGTGCTCCACGTGCACAGGAGGGCTCAAGTACTGGACAGGCCCATGCAGATGCCCGGGGGTGTTGCCCTCGGCCCGAGTCCCCCTCCCCAGCAAACTTCTGAGAATGGCTTCTGCTCTCAGGCCACACGGGCCTCACAGCGGCCGCACTGCCGTGCAAGAGCAGCCAAGTGTGTAAGCGGGTGGGCGTGGCCGTCAGGGAAACCCACTTATACACCAGGTGGTGGACCGCATGTGAGTTCCACAGTCCTGGGTGGGGACAGGTCTACTTACCTCACTTCCTGTCCACCTCCCCACCCACAGAGTCTGGGGGCTGCAACAGCCCCCTCACTGCCCCACCCCCACCACATCACATCCCCATCAGGAAGGGTCTGGGGGGACAGGCTGGGATGGGGTGACCTGCTCTTCTGCAGCTAAGTCTGGCCCAGCTAGGGTCAGAGTGGGTGGCTTCCCAGGGCTCAGGCTGGGTGCTGGCCTTCTTCCCCCGCCACCCCTCCTGCCAGGGCAGGACTCATCGGTGGCCTCCCCACACAGTGCCCGCAGGTCCCGAGGCTGCCCCGGTGCAGACGGGGGGCCTTTGCCCACCAGGACTCACCACGGCTTCCGACACTTCCGGCACGATGCTCCACTGTATCCTCCAGCCCCTGGCAACAGAAGCCACCACAGTCTTTTAAATAGTGTCACCTGCGAGTGGCGGGGCCAGGGGACAACCTCACACTGTCAGCCCCGAGCTCCCAGCTTGGGGAGGGGTCCTTGCCCCTCAATGCTGGCCACCCTGACTAGCTGCCTGGGGGCGCTTTAACAGCAGCCAGCCTGCGAGGAGGGGAGAGGTCGTCACGGGATTGGCTGCAGCAGCCCAGGCACCTGCTGGAGCCAGCCGGCCTCGACTGGGGGCTGGAGGCTCCAGCAGGAGGTCAAGGTTCTCTCTTCTCCGGCAAACATTTTCAAACCAGCTAACCAAAGCCGGCACACAGAGGATGGAGCGACTGCCGTGTCTAAACCCACCTTCTGAAGGGCCGAGTGGGAGCCTGGAGCTGGGGCCCCTGCCCAGGTGGCCAGAGCCACGTTTCACTCCTGGGGCAGCCGCAAGGCAGGCCTGTCCCATGACCCAGAGCGAGGGGTCGAGAGTTGGCCCCAGGGAGCTGGCCTCCTCCAAGCCCCTCCCTCAGCCTCCCCAGAGAGGGGTCCTCGGAGGGGACACAGCGTGAACAAGCCTGGTGGCCTCATGCTCAGGGAAGTTGACGAGCTGGTGTCAGAGGCCTGCCACGCAGGAGTGCCATGCGCACACCGCGCACACTCACCAGGCCCCACTCCACACTTGTCACCACAGATGGCCACCAGGAACCCTGTGGGGTGCAGAGCCTGCAACTTCACCAGCCCACCCTGGGGTTGGGGAGAAGCTCCCTCCAGACGTGCAGCCTGAGGGGAGGGTGGGGACCCGGGGCGGCCGTCCAGGGAGAGAGCCTGGGGTCGCCAGCTCGGCACAGCCAGGAGGACGCCATCCTGCCGCGGCCTGCAGCCTCCCACAGACTATGCTCAAATGCCAGCGTGCACACATCTCAGGTCACAGAGTAGGTCACACAGCTCAGAGCAGGCACACGGCACACGTGACGGGGCCCACACAGCCACCCACAGCACCTACCTGGCAATGAGGTAATTGAGGGACAGCCTCAAGATTGCTAGGAACAGGAACATGGGGATGGCCCAGCCATGCCACACGGCATTCATGTACACCTGCAGGCGACAGGAGGCAGGAGGGAGGGGCAGGTCAGGCCGCTCCGCAGAGGGGTCAGGACGAGCTGCGTCCCTCTCTCCCCCTGACCAGCCAAACTCCCAGGGACGAGGGCCTGCAGGATGGGCGTCCTGGGGAAAGGTGGCCTCCCGGCTAAGGGGAAGCCCAGGCAGGCAGGCGGTGGGACAGGGCTGCTTGGGAGGAGGCAGGTCCTGCGCCCCCTTAGTGAGGCTGCAGGGTGGGCTGAATCAGGGGCACATCTCTTAGCAACAGGATGCAGGTGGGACCAGGATACCTGCACCCCAGGAGGGAGGCCTTGCCGAGCGAGCGTTTGTGAAGGTGGCAGGGTGGCAGGGGAAGGGGCTTCAGGGCGCGTGGGGGGTTCTCCCCGGAGCTTCACCCTGAGAGCACAAAGTGCTAGTCCCCCAGGGGTCAGTGAGTCCCTGAGAGAGAGGCACCAGGCCTCCCAGGGACCTGCTCAGAGATCCCACCTGCCCCAGGGTCAGAGTGGACCTCAGGACCTTCCGGGCTGAGGCCATCTGGTGACCACTTGGCAGGACAATGCTACCTCTGAGCACTCTGGAAGGTGTCCTGAGGTTAAGGTCCCCCTCTGGCCTAGAGGCCCTGGCAGGTGAGGGGCAGCCAGCACTGGCCCCCTCTCCAGTCACGGGCTCCAGTGGAGAGCCAAGCGCCCACAACAGGTGGGCGGGTCTTCCTGTGTGTGCTGGGGCAGCCGCTGCAGGCTGATTCCAGGCAGGGCGCTGCCCATTTTCTCCAAAGCCCCCATGTCCTGCTATCCCTCCTGGGACAGGTGGCTCAGACACCACCTGGGTCCCCAGGCCACCATGCATGTGTCGGGAACCTCCCTGGCGCCCAGCACCAGGTGCTCCGAGGAGGACAGGCTTCAGATCCCAGTGGGCTGAGGCTTTGCAGCCCCGGCCCCCCTCGATCTGGTTAACCGAACGGTGAGCACACCGGGAGACCCTCTCCTGAGACCACCGCGTGAGGGCCGCACCCCGTCCAGGACGCCGTACCTCCTCCTGACCTGTGACCGCTCTGTGTACCCACTCAAGCCCCTCCCCAGGCCCAGGACCTGCTGCCTGGGAGGGCTGTGACACGCACCCCACCCACCCCACAAGGAGCCACTCACGGTGAAGGCGATGGCGGAGGTGTAGACGGAGAGTACCAGTCGGATAAGGCAGAGAGGTTCTTCACGAAGTTAGTGACAGGCTTGGCACCACGCTCTGGGGACGGAACAGATGGCGCGCGGGCTGCTCTCAGCACAAGCCCAGGGTCACCCGTCTCCAGCCCAAGCGGCACCCGCCACAGGCCCCTGGCAGGCCCAACACTGGCCAGTGGTTTCCTGGGGTCAGAGGTCCTGTGGGAAATGCCATCTGCCCCCAGGCTGGCTGGTGGGCAGGAGAAGAGGCAGGGACAGAGCTGGGAGCACCCCTCCCTCTTCCCAGGGCCTGGAGAGCACCAGGGAAATGCCGCGGTTTTCACCCAGCGCCAGGTTGGCTGAGCGGGCTCTGCCCTCCACTAGCCCCAACTCCTCCACCATGAGCCTCTTCCCAGGAGGCCTGGGAGGGGTCTCCCGCCCTTACAGACATTTCTCTGGAGGGAAGTTCAGCTCCTCCCCACGGAGAGCAGCCCCCCACAGCTTCAGCTCCTCTTCTGCCCCACAGCCGCCGCCCCCACAGCCGCCCCCACAGCCGCCCACACCCACACTCACTCAGCCGCCTCATGTTCTCCGTTAACCTGCGAGAAGGGGAGAGAGACGGGCCAGGGTCAGCCCTCGGCCAGCTCCGCCCCGCCCTGGCCACGCCCTGCTGGCACTCAGGGGTCAGGGGGACGCGCGAGGGCCTGGCTGTGGGACACCAGGACGGCTCACACAGCGGCAGCAGGAACACGGCACCCAGAGCTGCCTGTCCCTGCCGCGTCTGCCCGCACCCCTGGAGGGCAGGGGATCTCTCAGAGGCCCCAGGCCGCCTGGCAAGGGCGGCCAAGGTGCCGTGACCAGGCTCACGGCCCAAGCCCACACAGTGTGCGGAGAGCCCTGGCAGGGGCAAGGACCCTGCACAGTGTCCCCACACGTAGTCGTCACAGACGCTAAGAGGAACGGGTGTGGACGTGACATGGTTCGGTTCCCGGGCTGGCTCTGCAGGCCCCTGCCCGGCACATCCCCCAGAATACGACCAGAGGCCTGAGGGGCTCGCGGCAGCCATGTCTGACAGCCCCCCACCCGCAGGCTTGGACCAGCACCCACCTCCGGGCGCTGAGGGGCTCCTCCGTCTCCACGGTGCTCTCCTCTGGCTGGAAGCGGAAGTCCTCCACGTACTCCCCGAACCTCGCGTAGAACCACTTCTGCAGGCGGGAGGACAGGCCCTGGCTGCGCCGGTCTGCGGGAAGGGGCAGAGGTGGTGAGGGGCACCACAGGCCTGGGCAGCCTGTGCTGGGGTGGGTCCCCAGGTCTTGGGCAGGGTGGGGACTGCACAGCAGGGGCCCAGGTGGGCAGGGGGCACGGGAAACACCTGGAATGGCGGGGGCTTCCCCACGGAGCGGCAGGGGCTGCCGGAGGGGCTGCTGAAGGGCTCAGCCGCCTGCAGACATGGTAGAACCGGGGCGCGGGGCCCAGCGCGGCTCTGGATACCAACACCACGGCGTGAGGTCTGCGCCTCACGCCGGTACCCAGCAGCCTTCCTCTCTGTCTCTGGTTTATCCGGGAGGCAACTGGTGGGCTCACTGCTCCAGACCCTGCCCCAGACCCTGAGGACCGCTCAGTGAATGCCCAGACAGCCAGGCCGCTGGCTGGGGGAGGGCAGTGAGTCAGTGCAGCTGGTTTACCTTCTTGTCACCCAAAGCTAAGACCTTAGAAGGCCACTCCCGTGGCAGAACAACAGGCAGAATCCTGCCCAGCAGCAGAGTAGGGTGGACCGTGGTCCCTCAGAAAGTAGGCATGGGGTCGCCTGCAGGGGGCGCTGTCCTACCATAAATCAAGGAGTGAAAGGTGGGCAGGTGGTCACTAGACACCATTGTGCCATAAACTATGAATATGATCTATCAATTACAAATTAAAGAAAAAAGCCGGGCATGGTGGCGCACGCCTGTAATCCCAGCACTTGGGAGGCTGAGGCAGGAGGATCGCAAGTTCAAAGCCAGCCTCAGCAACGGTGAGGCACTTAGCAACTCAGTGAGACCCTGTCTCTAATAAAATACAAAATAGGGGCTGGGGATGTGGCCCAGTGATCGAGTGCCCCTGAGTTCAATCCCTGGTACCAAATATATATATATATATACATATATCAAAGAAAACAAACCAGGGTGCTGCATGCTCGGGGCAGGTGGTCAATGGTCAGCAAACCCAGGTGCCTCAGACTCAGAGGCAGAAGCCACAGGGCCACAGGCTGACAGTGGCTGGGGTTAATGCCCCCAGGGACATCCAGGCAAGGGAGGAAGCCCAGTCGCCAGGGAGGACGACACAGGGGGCTCCCGGGGCTTCCCTGTCCTGGGGGAGAGAGCAGGCACATGGTTGGGTGGAGGCAGGTGGGCTGTGGCCTGAGATCCCAGAGTCACAGAGGCCTGCTTGTCAAGAAGCGACCTGCCTTTGATTCATATTTACACCATTTAAGGTCATAAAAGGCATTACAAAAAGGGAAGGGCAGCAGGGGCCGTGGACTGTGGGGGGCAGGCCTGACCCCAGGACGAGGCGGCTTTTCTGGCCAGGCCCTCAGCACTGGCTCCTGAGGAAACGGAGCCCAACAGCTTCTGCCTCAGGGTTCGCCTGATGCCGGCACCACTGCCGCTCAGCCCCGGGAGCCCCCTCCGCTAGCTGGGGTGCAGCAACAGGAGCGTCTGTCCCCCGCCTGGAGGGCGACCACAGCCACCGTGGGGTAAGCGTCCCCTCTCTCCACCACATGCCCAGGAGTCTACCACCCCGACACGAGCAGTCCAGACGGACCTCGGGTAGACAGCAGGACAGGCGTCCGCAGCCCTGCGCAGGACCAGGGGACGGGGGCCTTTCCACCCACACCTCTCTGTCCCCACTACCACCCAGCACTGGGGCCTGGGGTCTCTCATTCTGCCTCTGGCTTGATGGCCAAAAGGCACAGGTCAAGGACTTCAAGCCTGGACCACTGGCCATGGAGCCAAGTGCCATAGGAAGCCGCCACCCAGGGTGCCGCAGCTAAGCCAAGATCAGGCTGCCCGTGGTGGGTCTCGCCCTGGCAACCCTGGAAAGCGGGTGGGCAGCTTCCGCTCCAGAAGCAAGCTAAGTAGCTCCACAGTGGGCTCCCAGTGCAGGCAGGTGCCCTGTGCGTGGGCAGCAGGTGGGATGGACACTACTCTAGAGCACACAGGCCAGGGCCAGGGCAGCAGAACAGAGCACAGGTCCCTGTCCCACCCCTGAAGGACGACTCTAGAAAGCCGGTGGAGAAAGAGAAAGAACAGGCGCTCAGGGCGGGAAGGCAAGGGGAAGAGAAAGCGCCCTGTCCCCGACCAGGGGGCTGGGCACATCCCGCCACCAACTGCCCGCTTCTGCCCTTGTTGTGAGGACCTGCTTCAGGGAGAGGCCACCAGGGCCATGCAGAGCACAGTGTGACTCGCCGCCTTTAGGCGGGGCCGGGCTGGACCGCACACGGCATGTCTAGGAGAAACGCGGCCCTCGGTCTGGTCTCGTGCTGCAGTCCGCCGTGACGACAGGCCAGGTCCCGTGACAGGCACTGACCCAGAGCAGGTGGGGGGACTGCTGGATGCCCAGGGACACTGGCGGGCCTACCTGCTCCATGGTTGGCCTGGCTCTGCCCTCGGGGCGGCGGCTGGGCCTGCGCCGGCTGCTCCTCGGCTCTTGAGAAGGAAGAAGAGGACGAATGCCCATCAGTGCAAGTGCAGCGCTGGGGAGGAGCGCCACGCTCAGGTGCCCAGGCGCAAGGCAGCTCAGGAGGCTCGGTGTCGCCAGCTCCGTGGGAACCCCGAGGCCCAGGGCAGGTGCGAGGCACCGGGCAGCTGAGCCGCGTTCCTGAAGCGCAGGTGTCCTGCTTCTGGACACGGAGCAGACGAGCCTCCCAGCACCAGCCTCCTCCCCGTGACCACGCAGCTGCCCTTCTGTGGCCACGCTCCGTGCAGACAGCGCTGCCCACAAGGCCACCCGTCGCACGCACCACTCGCCCGCACAGCGGAGGCCAGGCTGGGGTGAGGCTACGGCAGCTGCCTGTGCCAGGCCCAGCCTGACCACCTAAGCCACCTGCCCCTGCCGGGTTTCCTGTCCCCCAGCCCAGCCCCCTGACCACAGCTGTACCCACAGCCCCTTGGGCTCTGCCCACCTGTGGATCCCAACCACCTCCGACTGCAAGCCCCCAGGGACCTGGGGGGCCTGGGCCCGTCCCTTGGGCCGTGTCTCTGTCCTGGCTCTCTGGCCTGCTGGACCCTCTCTGCAGCCTCGGTGCCCTCCGCCCACCTCACTCTGCACTGGTCTTGGCTGAAGGTGCACCGAAGCTACTCCCGTGGCTCAGAGCCCCAGGCCCCGGATGAACCTGGGCAAGGGTGGGGGTGCGGAGGGGCTCCTCCAGGGCCGGGGGCCTCAGCAGAGGGGCTCCTCCAGGGCCGGGGGCCTCAGCAGGTGCACCCCTCCACATCTGGTGGAGGGAGGGGTGCTTTCTGCTCCATTCACATCACACAGTGACATACCAACAGCACCAGGAACCAGTGTCCCCAGGCTTGTGACTGGCCAGTGACCGTATTCGCCACATGTACGAGGCAGGTCAGGTGGCGCCGGGTGCTGGGCGAGGGCTGCAGCCTCAGGAGCCTCAGGAGCCACTTTTAGAGGCTCCAAAGTGGAGGTGGAGTCCCCAGATGGGAGCCATGGTCACGGAGCGGGGGCCAGGCCCACACTTCCCAGACAGCAGGTGGGGCCTGGACCTGTCCAGAGCTGCTTCAAAAGGGACATTCACCGGGAACAGAAGCTCAGCCCAGGGCACTCAGGTGACTCCAGCTGGGTGTCCCTCTGGCCCTGGGCAGACGGACCAGGACACGTCCTGAAGGAGCCAAGCGCTCTTACAGAGCAGTTCTCCTGGGAAGAGCTTTTGCCAGGCAGGCACCACCATCCAAAGGCCAGAGGAACAGGGCCTCGCCTCACATCGATGGCCCTGGGGGACTGGGGCATCTCTGAGAGGCCAGCGAGGCTTCCCCAGTGCTGTGGCCAGGACTGTTTCACCTCTAATAATAATGGAGGTCACTGGCTGGGCAACCGTCCCAGCACAATGACCTGCGAGGCAGAAACAGGCATTTAGCTCACAGATTGCCCTCGGGCCGGAGGCTGGCGCCCGGGCAGGTGCCCAGCAGCAGGGGCTCTACCTGCTTCCCAGGATGCCAGCCACAGGACCCACCAAGTGCCTGCCAGCAGCGCTCACCACACGAGAGGTCAGGAGCAGGCTGACCACGCCGCTGCTGGGCAGCACGTCCTCGACAAGCAGAAGAGAAGACGGGGCAGAGTGTGTCAGGACACTCACACCCACACACCCCAGCAAGCAGTGCCCTCGCAGACTCTGACGTGGCAGGGCACAGGCACCCTCAAAGCCACGTACACACGAGACCCTGTTTAACGGGCAGCGGACCGCTGGCTTCCTGAGGCTCCAACAGCGACCTGCGCAGATGTTCGATGAGGAACCAAACGAGTCTGGGGGGAGCACGGCGGCACTGCTAGGGCCTGGCACTTCCTGAGCCTCTGCGACCTAAGCGGGTTCAAGGTGTGGGTGCCAGGCCTGCAGCTGCCCCCCTTCTCCCGCTGACCCAGCCTAGGTGGACACCAGCTTGGTCATAGGCCTCACCTCCTCCCTCTACACACCTGCCCTCCAGCCTTCTGCCCGCCGCGGTGAGCCGCCTGGCCCCCATCTTCCTGATTCTGGGCTGTCCAGGGGCAGGGGCCAAGGAGCTGAGGGTCCTTCCCAGGGAGACTCAGGGCAGGGCATGGGTGGGCCAGACCACGGACTGGCCAGAACCCAAAGGGTGACACCTCCAGGAGGCTGGACAGTCTTTGTCTACTAACAAGTCGGCACAGAGGAAGGCGATTTCCTGGGAATTTTCTTAACTAAAATCGAGGTCTGCGTGAACGTCAGTGCCGGGTGTTCCCTGCAGCTGCCCGAGCTTGTCCAGGGCCCTCCACAGGCTGCCATCCCTGGACGGCCCAGCGCCACCCACGCTCCCCCAGAACCTGCTCTTCCCTCCACCCCCTGCTGCAGGTTTCCAGAAGGATCCTGACTCCCACCCTCGTGCACAGCAGGGGAGGAGCCCCTCAGTGCTTCCGGGACCCTCAAGTTTTGCTTCCTGGGTCATGACCTGGACGTTCCTTTATTGCCCACCACAGCTGGCCCTTCTGGGCCTCACAAGTGACCCAGGCCAGGCACACTCACCACCCAGGGGTGCTGGTGGACCCCAGAGACGGGCTGGGTGTGTGGCAGGTGGGCAAGAGGAGGTGCAGTGCAGCTGTGGGAGCAGGGACACAGGTCAGTGGGAGCCACCCAGAGCCACCAGGGGGCGCTCGGCCTCCAGGCAAAGCTAGACGGGACGCTCCGCATGGGGGGCACCATCCTGGTGGGAGGCGGGGGCACCTTGGCTAACGCCCAGCCAAGCACCTGAGTCTCTGTCCTCCCCTGGGTCTCCCGGCGTGGGTCAGGGCCCCACCACGGCCTGCGCAGGGCTGACTGGGACCAATCTGGATTCCCAAGGATGCTCAGGGGCAGCACCAGGAGAACGCTGGACGTGGCCTGTGCACCAGAGTCTGGTTTGGGGAGGGCGCCGACCTCGCAGCCACGGCGAGCAAGGTGGGGTCATCCTCCCCAGACAGGCCCCAGGGAGCCTGGGCCGCGGGGGAGCATGGCCTGACCGGCAGCACCAGACGCACAGGAGTCTCCAGGAATGTGGGTGGGGCAGCAGAACAGGGACGCCCCTCCCAGCTGCAGCTGCTCAGAGAGGAAGCGGCAGCTGGCACCAAGAGGACCCTGGCACAGCCGCCCAGAGTGGGCTATGCTGAGGGACGAGGTCCTTCCCGTGGGAAGCCAGGGTCTGCACGGTGTCCCTGAGGCAGAGGTGAGCCCCTGGGAGCAGGCCCCTCAGGTGGGGCAGGGCCGTGGGCAAAGGTGGGGTGGGCAGTGTGAGGATGCGGGTGCAGGAGGCGGGGCCAGGGTGACCGGCCGGCTTCTCTAGCCTCGTCCTCCTGCATTTTTGTTTACTTGCAGGTGGGCGCAATACCTTTATTTATTTATTTCTGTGTGGTGCTGAGGATGGAACCCAGTGCCTCACGCGTGCTGCTGAGCCACCCCCAGCCCCTGGGCACCGTGAGGAGCTGTACCGGGCCGGGCCTGGGGCTGTCAGGAGGGCGCACGCTGGTTTTGTGACTTGCAAGTTTGCTCGGGGGTGACCTGCTTCCTGCTGGTGGCACCGGAGGCAGAGGCCACGCTCACATGGGTGGGCAGAGGTGTGGGGAGCAAGGAGGCCATGAGCGCCCAGGGGCAGCTCAGCCATGCCCGGGCCCATGTCCAAGGGCAAAGGTCACTGTGAATAGCCCCTGCAGAAGCCGTGTGACACGGAGTTCCCACGGGGCGGGGTGGAGGACACTGCTAGGCTGGGGTGGACCACGGCAGGCAGGCTCTGAGGCTGCCGCACACAGTGGGGTGCTGGGAGGCAAAGGTGTCCAGGACCCCATCTTGGGGCCACAAAGGCGGGACAGTGTCACAGTGGGCGGCAGGGCCTGGGAGGGGCAGCAGGCAGGGAAATCAGGCAGAGTGGGGTCGTCCAGAGTCAGGTCCTGCGAGGTCCCGAGAGGCCTGGCCAGACTCCTGGGCCAGGCCCCACACCAACGTCTCTCAGTCCCACCCCTGCCCAGCCCTGCCCAGCCAGGCCCTCCCGGTGGAGGTCTGTGCCCAGGCCTGGGAGGTGACAGACTTTGCTCATGGGGATAGGGCCATCTCAGGAGTCTGAGCACGGGCTCAGCTCCAGGACCCTGCCCACTGAGGACAGGCTGTCCACTCGGGCTTGGGTTGGTCTGTCCCCCCAGGGCCCATGTGCTGGACGCTTGGTCCTTGGTAGGGATGGGGGACTTTTAAGAGGTGGGGCCTGGTGGGTGCCCCTCGGGTTCAGGGCTGCTCTCAGAGGGAGTAAGGTAGCTCTAGTGGGACTGGGCCGGTTCTCGTGGGAGAGTTGTTATGAAAGAAGTCAGCCTCTCTGACTTCCTGTCTTGCGATGGGACCTCTCTCTGGCATGTGCGCCCATCCGTGGCATTACCACGAGGTCCTCACTGGAGCTAAGCCAACATCAGCACCACGTCCTTCAACTTCCAGAACCATGAGCCCGGGAAAAACCTCTTTTCTTTATAAGTACTCAGCCTCAGGTATTTCATTATAGCAAGAGAAATGGACTGATGCAAGCATTACCTGGCCTTCAACACCTCCTGCACTTTCTGTTCCAGCTCAATCCGCCGCTGCCGCTCCCGCTCCAGCTCCTGCCGCAGCATTTCTGAGTTGGTTTCTTCTCGCAGCTTCCGGAGCTCTTCCTCTGTGGGGAGAGAGCAGCCGGGTGACTAGCACTCACGCCCCCTGACCTGGAGATACTGAGGCATGGTCGCCCAACTCAAAAACAGCAGACAGATCGGTTCCTGCTCTGTGACAGTCCCGAGTGCTTAGACGGTCTTGTGTTTGCAGAGTGCTCAGGTAGAGGGATGTGTCCAGTCCCCACCTGCTGCCACCGGACAGGACAGCAGCTTTTCTCCAGGGTGCACACGTGGAGAGGAGCTGGTCACTGGGACTCCTCCTACACAGTCCCAGGACTTCTTTACTACGCTCAACAACACGCAAACCAGAACCACAAGATGCATCCCACCAAGGCATTGCCACCACGGACACCAGGGGCAGGACACCGGGCCTTGGCCAGCCCACCCACACGCCAGCACCGCCATGCCGAGGCCCGGGGCTGGTGCAGCTGAGCGACCTCTTGGGCGCCTGCGTGCGGGAGCAGCCTGACAGCTCCTCGAGGCCCGGAGACAGGCGTGCTTTGGGGAAAGTCTTCCCGAGGACTGGATCTGGTGAAGTCCTGAGTGAAATGGGGGCGGGGACAGAGAAGTGGGGTGACAGACACCGAGACCAGAAAGGGGGGCTGCCCTGCTGTTCCGCAGCGCAGGGAGGGATGGCGGTTTTTCACAACGACCTGGCCGCGTTTTACCCAGATGGCGGGAGAGAGGAGCTCAGCCTGCAGGCAGGAAGAAGGGCTGCAGGGCAGCAGGTACAGTCAGGAGGACAGGGCCAGGGCTGCCCGGGAGGGGAAGCAGGGTAGGCCACCTGAGGGCCCTGGAGCACGCCCACAGGTGTTGCTGCCTGAAGCGATTGCCGCTTGGAGCAACGACGCCAAGGGACAAAATTCGGAGGCAGGATGAAAATGAAAAAGG
The DNA here is from genome assembly GCA_025594165.1 of Tamias sibiricus. Taxonomy (NCBI): domain Eukaryota; kingdom Metazoa; phylum Chordata; class Mammalia; order Rodentia; family Sciuridae; genus Tamias; species Tamias sibiricus. The sequence goes on along the minus strand of CM046661.1, from coordinate 175,417,913 downwards.
GTTTTATTCTTCTTCTCTCTCCGGCTTCAGCAACCTCTCCAACTCCAACCACAAACTCCAACAAACTCCTTCCACACTCCAACCAGCTCCAACTACTTCCAACCATCCCCCTCAACTACAAAACCTCACCCGGCTATACACATCTTGCCTTAACAAGGACAAGTGCTTACAGCTCGAGCGTACAGGTGCGTCACACAGTGTTCACGGGCATACAAAGATTCTGTGAAGAATGTATAAATATCAGGTGGAACTTGAACATCTTTTATGGCTCCCAGCTAACCGCAATCTTAGCTATCTCCTTGATGAGGGCTCCTTCACACAGGCAGGGGCAGGGGTGACATCAGCCTGGGCTCCCTGTCCCACACAGGCCCTGGGGGAGAGGCCAGGGCAGGAGCCGCAGGCCAGTGTGGTGCGCTGAGGCCTCGGCCAGGCATTCAGCACGGGTAGGCTTGCAACTGGGACCCAGGACCAGAGCTGGCAGCTGAGGAGCAAGTGTGGGGTCCTGAGTCTGGGGGCCACGCACAGAGACAGTGGCCAGGGTCCGCGTGTCTGCTCAGCTCCTCCCTCCACCTCAGGTCTCCCCCACTCCCACTGACCACCCGCGCCAGGCAGGGACAGGAGACAGGCCTCCCCTCTTCCTCTGCCCCCTGCCTGCCCCCGGGCACCGACCCTGCAAGCCCACATGATGCCCAGCCCCACGCGCTCCCCTGCTGCCCTCTTGGCCCTGGCACGGGCGATGCTGAAACACGAGATCCTCTGCTGCAGATGCCCGAGTCCCTGTTCCTTCTCAAAGGCACCTCTGTCCCCACCACACCACTGACTGGACGCTCCCTGGCACCTGGGCAGTGCAGCCTGTGCCGTGGGGACAGGCCCTTCCCCGCACAGCTGTGCATGGGCCACCCGTGCAGCCTGCGCTCTGCGCCCTCTAGCCTGCCGGTCCACGTCAGGGTGCCCAGGAACACCGAGGCCCACGAGCCCAGCCACTGCCCCCGCCCCATGCAGCCTCAGCAGGGCACCGGACACTGCCGGCACGTGGCCACTGGGACAGATGCTGACAGCATGAAGACCCGCTGGCACGCCCGGCTGCTCTGCTTCCCTCGCCACAGCAGAGGGCAGGAGGGCAGGGAGGGCAGGGCCCGGCATGGGGGACCTGCACCCAGACCTACAACCCGGGGCGGCTGGACAGTGCCTCCGCCCGCTGCACCAGGCTGACAGAGGCGCTCAGCTGGGCCAGGCAGCTGGACGCTCCTGCGGAGGCCACCTTGCGGGCACCTCCGCAGCACTCCAGGGGCCCCGGGCAGCCTGAAGACCAGAGGCCACTTTCTCAGCCAGCAGAACCCTGGCCAGGGTGGCACTGCATCCCAGCTCTGAGGCCCCTGCAGCCCCGTGGAGTGTGGACACCGGCCCCTCGGTGACCACATCCACCTCTGCCGAGCTCCTCAGAGAAGACTCAGGTCAGCCCTGCCCACTGCCACTTTCCCCATACCATGTGGCCCTGGGGTGGCACAAAGAAGCACGTCAGGGCTCACTGGTGGCAGTTACAGAGGACAGCCCTCAGCAGCAGCCGCGACGCTCAGCCCCCGGGCAGCCTGGCAGCCTCCAGCACCGCGGCCTGCGGCCTCCAGGCGGGCTCTCTGGACGCCTGGACCTGGGCCTTTCCTGCGTGCTCCGCGCCCTGAGTCTGGGGCAGGGCTCGCAGAGCGCCACGGGCTGCGGGCCTGGAAGTGGAGACGTGGGAAGCAGGGCGTCAGGATGGACGGCGCCGCGGGGCCTCCTTCCTCCTGACAGGACCGAAATAACTGGTGACTGGCTCAGCTGCGAGAGACACAGTTGGCAGGCCTACGCCACGCTCATGAGGGGACGGCGCCCGAGCCCACAGCCGTCCACTAGCAGCAGGCCCTGGGCGGAGGCTCCGGCCTGGCGAGCTTGCGTGCGCGGTGGGGACAGGGCAGGTGCAGAGCCACTGGTGCAGAGTGCGGGGGGCATCCAGCCACAGGGACAGCCCCCCCAGTCCCACAGACCCAGGAGCACCACCACCCCTCACGAGGACAGTGGCCAGCACGCAAGGGAGGTCCTGATGGCACCTGGATTGCAGGGACCCCTCCCCACACAGAGTGACGCCTCAGGCTCAGACCCTGGAGCCACAGACGCGAGTGTCACAGAAGAGAGGCCTCGGCCAGGGCAGGGCACAGGCAGGGTGAAGCCAGGGTCCCGGGCACAGAAAACAGGAGCAGGTGGGCACCGTGCACCCTGATAGCACCACCGCGAGGACCTCGAGGACAGGGTGCCCTGTCACAGCCCTGAGCGTGAGGACACCCAGGTGGAGCGTCTTCCTGGGACGACCTGGCAGTCCCGTCTCGGGGCGTCCTCCTGTGGAGGCCGGGACCAACCTGGCCGCCCAAGGGAACCAAGCAGGGGCAGGCCTGGGTCCAGGTGACTGGCTAGCCTTGGTTTCGAAGGCACAGACCATCCAGGTCCCACCCAGGGACCGCCCAGGGCTGAAGGCCGAGCCCTAGGGAGGACCTCTACCTGTCACTGCTGGCTCGGGCCCCAGGACCCAGCCCGGTCCACGAAGACAAGAAGAGAACAATGAATGGAGGGTGGGGACAGTCCCCACCTGACAGTGCCCACCTGACAGTGCCCCACCCGACAGTCCCCACCTGAGAGTCCCCACCGACAGTCCCCACCTGACAGTCCCCACCTGACAGTCCCCACCCGACAGTGCCCACCTGAGAGTCCCCCACCTGACAGTCCCCCATCTTACAGTGTCCCACCTGACAGTCCCCACCCGACAATCCCCACCCGACAGTGCCCACCTGACAGTGCCCCACCTGACAGTCCCCCACCTGACAGTCCCCACCTGACAGTCCCCACCTGACAGTCCCCCACCTGACAGTCCCCACCTGACAGTCCCCCACCTGACAGTCCCCACCTGACAGTGCCCACCTGACAGTCCCACACCTGACAGTGCCCCACCCGACAGTCCCCACCTGACAGTGCCCCCCACCCGACAGTGCCCACCTGACAGTCCCCACCCGACAGTGCCCACCTGAGAGAGTCCCCCACCTGACAGTGCCCCACCCGACAGTCCCCACCTGACAGTGCCCCACCCGACAGTGCCCACCTGACAGTCCCCACCTGACAGTCCCCACCCGACAGTCCCCCACCTGACAGTCCCCACCTGACAGTGCCCCACCCGACAGTCCCCACCTGACAGTGCCCACCTGACAGTGCCCACCTGACAGTGCCCCACCTGACAGTCCCCACCTGACAGTCCCCCACCTGACAGTCCCCACTGACAGTGCCCCATCTTACAGTGTCCCACCTGACAGTCCCCACCCGACAGTCCCCACCCGACAGTGCCCCACCTGACAGTCCCCACCCGACAGTGCCCACCTGACAGTCCCCACCTGACAGTCCCCACCTGACAGTCCCCCACCTGACAGTCCCCACCTGACAGTCCCCACCCGACAGTGCCCCACCCGACAGTCCCCACCCGACAGTGCCCACCCGACAGTCCCCACCTGACAGTCCCCACCCGACAGTGCCCCACCCGACAGTCCCCACCCGACAGTGCCCACCTGACAGTCCCCACCTGACAGTGCCCCACCTGACAGTCCCCACCTGACAGTCCCCACCTGACAGTCCCCACCTGACAGTGCCCACCTGACAGTCCCCACCTGACAGTCCCCATCTGACAGTCCCCACCTGACAGTCCCAACCCGACAGTGCCCCACCTGACAGTCCCCACCTGACAGTGCCCACCTGACAGTCCCCACCTGACAGTGCCCACCTGACAGTCCCCACCTGACAGTCCCCCACCTGACAGTCCCCACCTGACAGTGCCCCCACCCGACAGTGCCCCACCCGACAGTGTCCCCACCCGACAGTGCCCCACCCGACAGTCCCCCACCTGACAGTCCCCCACCTGACAGGTCCCCACCTGACGGTCCCCACCAGACGGTCCCCACCCGACAGTGCCCACCCGACAGTCCCCACCTGACAGTCCCCCACCTGACGGTCCCCACCTGACAGTCCCCACCAGACGGTCCCCACCCGACAGTGCCCACCTGACAGTGCCCCACCTGACAGTCCCCACCTGACAGTTCCCACCTGACAGTCCCCACCTGACAGTGCCCCATCTTACAGTGCCCCACCTGACAGTGCCCCACCTGACAGTGCCCACCTGACAGTCCCCACCTGACAGTGCCCCATCTTCTTACAGTGCCCCACCTGACAGTACCCACCTGACAGTGCCCCCACCTGACAGTCCCCACCTGACAGTGCCCAACCTGACAGTGCCCCCATCTTACAGTGCCCCACCTGACAGTCCCCACCTGACAGTGCCCCACCTGACAGTCCCCACCTGACAGTGCCCCCCCCCACCTGACAGTCCACACCTGACAGTGCCCCCACCTGACAGTCCCCACCTGACAGTCCCCACCCGACAGTGCCCCACCTGACAGTCCCCACCTGACAGTGCCCACCTGACAGTCCCCACCTGACAGTGCCCCCCACCTGACAGTCCCCACCTGACAGTGCCCCCACCTGACAGTCCCCACCTGACAGTGCCCACCTGACAGTCCCCACCTGACAGTGCCCACCTGACAGTCCCCACCTGACAGTGCCCACCTGACAGTGCCCCCACCTGACAGTGCCCCACCTGACAGTCCCCACCTGACAGTGCCCCCACCTGACAGTGCCCCACCTGACAGTCCCCACCTGACAGTGCCGCCCACCCTGACAGTTGCCCCCACCTGACAGTCCCCACCTGACAGTCCCCACCTGACAGTGCCCCCACCTGACAGTGCCCCACCTGACAGTCCCCACCTGACAGTGCCCCCACCTGACAGTGCCCCACCTGACAGTCCCCACCTGACAGTGCCCCACCTGACAGTGCCCCCACCTGACAGTGCCCCCACCTGACAGTCCCCACCTGACAGTGCCCCCACCTGACAGTGCCCCACCTGACAGTCCCCACCTGACAGTGCCCACCTGACAGTGCCCCACCTGACAGTGCCCCACCTGACAGTGCCCCCACCTGACAGTCCCCACCTGACAGTGCCCCACCTGACAGTGCCCCCCACCTGACAGTGCCCCCACCTGACAGTGCCCCACCTGACAGTCCCCACCTGACAGTGCCCCCACCTGACAGTCCCCACCTGACAGTGCCCCACCTGACAGTCCCCCCACCTGACAGTCCCCCATCTTACAGTGTCCCACCTGACAGTGCCCCACCTGACAGTCCCCACCTGACAGTCCCCACCTGACAGTGCCCCACCTTACAGTCCCCACCTGACAGTGCCCCCACCTGACAGTGCCCACCTGACAGTCCCCCACCTGACAGTCCCCACCTGACAGTCCCCACCTGACAGTGCCCCATCTTACAGTGTCCCACCTGACAGTCCCCACCTGACAGTCCCCACCTGACAGTGCCCCACCTGACAGTCCCCACCTGACAGTCCCCCACCTGACAGTCCCCACCTGACAGTCCCCCATCTTACAGTGTCCCACCTGACAGTCCCCACCCGACAGTCCCCACCCGACAGTGCCCACCTGACAGTGCCCCACCCGACAGTCCCCACCCGACAGTCCCCACCCGACAGTGCCCACCTGACAGTGCCCCACCCGACAGTCCCCACCCGACAGTCCCCACCTGACAGTCCCCACCCGACAGTGCCCCATCTTACAGTGTCCCACCTGACAGTCCCCACCCGACAGTCCCCACCGACAGTGCCCACCTGACAGTCCCCACCCGACAGTGCCCCATCTTACAGTGTCCCACCTGACAGTCCCCACCCGACAGTCCCCACCCGACAGTGCCCCATCTTACAGTGTCCCACCTGACAGTCCCCACCCGACAGTCCCCACCGACAGTGCCCACCTGACAGTCCCCCACCTGACAGTCCCCACCTGACAGTCCCCACTGACAGTCCCCACCGGATAGTCCCCACCCGACAGTCCCCACCCGACAGTGCCCCACCCGACAGTCCCCACCCGACAGTGCCCCACCTGACAGTTTCCACCTGACAGTGCCCACCTGACAGTGCCCCTCCACCGGGACAGTGCCCCCATCTTACAGTGCCCCACCCTGACGGTGCCCCACCTGACAGTCCCCACCTGACAGTCCCCACCTGACAGTCCCCACCTGACAGTCCCCACCTGACAGTCCCCCCCCACCTGACAGTGCCCCTCCACCGGGACAGTGCCCCACCTGACAGTGCCCCACCCGTGGAGGCACAAAGGGTGACACTTCAGGGGCCTCCCGTCCCTGCATCTCAACCCCCAACACCCACACACCGTCTGAAGGTCAAGGCCGCCAGACACCGCCTCTCCAGCCACGTGCACAGGAGGAGATGCTGGGGCTCCTCCCAGCACGGGGAACAGGAAACCACACTTTCCTTTCGGGGCCGCCCCTGAACGCCCCTTCCCGGCGTCACTAAATCATGAAAGGTCACCTCATGATTCACCATGTAACGGAATGCTAGCCAAAGCCTGAGCCCGGGTGGCCACACCAGCCCGGGGCAGAGGTGGATGGGTGGGGACACGTGGTCCCTTCCTGAGACGGGCGGGATACCCGTGGGTGTGCGGGGGCGCACTTGTACCCCAGGAACTCAGAGAGGAGCCCAGGGTCCTCTCCCCTGCATCTCCCTGCACATGGCCCAGCCCTCGCTGTCCCCAAGCACAGGAAGCTCAGCACCCCCCATCTAAGCTGCCTTCCTTCCACCTTGCCCGAGCCCTGCCCAGGCCAGCGGGGCGGCTGGGCAGCCTCGGAGACCCGCCTCCCCCCACTGTGCCAGCAGAGCGGAGGCTTCCCACCTTTTCCTGGTGACACAAAGAGCCAAATAAATGAACCAGCAGGCCTCCAGCCACGCACCTCCGCACTCCGCGGGCTGGCGCTCGCTGCTCGCTCTCCCCAAGCAAATGGCCCCCCGCAAGGCCCAGTGTCTCCCTCCCAGACTCAAACAATGAGCAGACCCCAGGCCTGGCACTGAGGCCCGCCTGCTGCCCACCAGTGACATATTTAGGTCAGATGCAGTGCAGAGCCCCGCCGTCCTTCCACAGGACAAAGGCGACACGAACTCCCGTCCTCGGCTCTTCTTTCTCCTCTTGAGTAGGAAACAGGATTTCCTGCCAAGTGGAAAGAGCTCAGCTGGTCGAGCCAAAGGCCCCTGGGCTCACTCGGTCCCGGGACCGGCCCCCAGGGTTCTGTGCGTGGGACACCCTCCAGCCGTGAGCCGATGGCTGCTCCGACAGCGTCTCGCCTTCGCCAGGAGCCTGGACCCAGGCCCTGTAGCCCTGCAGCTGCTGCCGAGGCCCTGGACTCTGTGGGGATGCAGCTCGGGGCCTCTGTGCACCCTCAGCTGCTCAGACAGCGCCAACAGCACCGGCCAGCCCTCCCCATGATGGGCAGCCCGCCACGGACTCGTGCTCCCTGCTCCCTCAGTCAGAGCGAGGTCTCCCAGGAGCGGGGCGCAGGGGAGTGAGCCCTCATGCACCCTCCCCATTCATTTCCTGGGGCTACTATAAACAATCACCACGAATAGGCAAGATCAATATTGTCAAAATGGCCATCCTGCCCAAAGATCCAATGTGATTCCAATTAAAATCCCATCATCATTCTTTATAGAAACAGAAAAAGCAATCATGAAATTCATTTGGAAAACTAAGAGACCCAAAACAGCCAAAGCAATCCTTAGCAAGAAGAGTGAAGCAGGAGACATCACAATACCAGAACTTAAACCATACTACAGAGCTATAGTCACAAAACTGGCATGGTATTGGCACCAAAATAGGCATGTAGACCAATGGTACAGAATAGAGGATACAGAGACAAACCCACATAAATACAGTTATCTCATACTAGACAAAGGTGCCAAAAACATGCAGTGGAGATAAGATAGCCTCTTCAACAAATGGTGCTGGGAAAACGAAATCCACATGCAGCAAAATGAAACTAAACCCCTATCTCTCACCATGCACAAAACTCAAAGTGGATCAAGCTGGGGCTGGGGTTGTGGCTCAGCAGTAGAGCACTCGCCTGGCACATGCGCAGCCCGGGTTCAATCCTCAGCACCACATAAAAATAAATAAAGGCATTGTGTACAACTAAATAAATAAATATATATTTTTTTAAAGTGGATCAAGGACCTAGGAATTAGACCAGAGACCCTGCACCTAATAGAAGAAAAAGTAGGCCCAAATCTTCATCACATCAGATTAGGCCCTGACTTCCTTAACAAGACTCCTAAAGTGCAAGAAATAAAACCAAGAATCAATAAATGGGATGAATTAAAACTAAAAGCTTCTTCTCAGCAAAAGAAAACAATCACTGAGGTGAAGACAGAACCTACGCTTTGGGAGCAAATTTTTTGCCACACACACATCAGGTAGAGCACTAATCTCCAGGGTATATAAAAAACTCAAAAACTTAACATCAAAAAAAATAAACAACCCAATCAATCAATGGGCTAAGGAGCTGAATAGACACTTCTCAGAGGATGATATACAATTGATCAACAAATATAGGAAAAAATGTTCAACATCTCTAGTAATTAGAGAAATGCAAATCAAAACTACTCTAAGAGGGGCTGGGGTTGTGGCTCAGCGGCAGAGCGCTCGCCTCGCACGTGCGCGGCCCGGGTTCGATCCTCAGCACCACGTAAACATAAATGCATTGCATTGTGTACAACTAAGGTAAATGAATAATTTAAAAAAAAAAACTACTCTAAGATTCCATCTCACACTAGTTAGAAAGGCAGTTATCAAGAATACAGACAACAATAGTGTTGATGAGGATGTGGGGGAAAAGGCACACTCATACATTGCTGGTGGGACTGCAAATTGTTGCAACCAATCTGGAAAGCAGTATGGAGATTCCTTAGAAAACCTGGAATAGAACCACCATTTGACCCAGCTATCCCACTCCTAGGTCTATACCCAAAGGACTTAAAAATAGCATACTATAGTGACGCAGCCACATCAATGTTTATAGAAGCTCAATTCACAGTAGCTAGACTGTGGAACTAACCTAGATGTCCTCTGACAGATGAATGGATAAAGAAACTGTGGTATATATACACAATGGAATTTTACTCAGCATTAAAAGAGAATAAAATTATGACATTTGCAGGTAAACGGATGGAATTGGAGAACATCATGTGAAGTGAAGCAAGCCAGTCCTAAGAAACCACATATCGAATGTTCTGATGAGTGGATGCTGACCCACAATGGGGGGGGGGGCATGGGAAAAATGGAGGAACTGTGATTGGACAAAGGGAAAGGAGAGGAGGGGGCCTGAGAGAGGAGGGGGCAGGAAAGGTGGTGGAATGAGATGGACATCGTCACCCTAGGTACACAGGTGACTGCACATGTGGTGCGACGCTACATCATGCACAACCAGAGAAGAGAAAAGCTGTGCAGCGATGTGTACAAGGAACCAACACGCATTCTGCTGTCATGTGTGCCTAGTTAGAATAACGAACGAATGCATGCATGCATGAATGAATAAAATCTCCACGAACTTGGTGGCTTTGGACAACACTGCTCTTCTCTTACAGCTCCCGAGGCCGGAGGCCCAAAGGGGTCTGGCTGGGCTCCAGGCGAGTGCGGGGTCCCCGCCCGGCTGCAGGACCCCTTTCCTTGTGTCTCCAGCGTTAGAGGCACCTGCAGCTCGGGAGCCCGGCAGCCACGGCATCGCGGACTTCTGACACCACGGCCACCTCCCCTCCTCCAACGCTCCTGCCTCTGTTTAAGGACCCTCGGGACGACTCGAGCCCGTGGATGATCCCGGATCACCTCTCATCTCAGAGCAGCAGCGTCGTCACATCAGCACGTCCCTCTGCCCCAGAGGGTCACATCCACACTTCGGGCATTAGCATGCAGACACTTTCGGGGCCACTCTCCTGCCACGTCTCTCTTGAGACATGATGCAGGGCGGAAAGTCCCTGGTGGCAGGGATGGGGACGGCCCTCTCCCCTCCCCTGGCCCACGGTGGACCTTCTGCCCTCCAACCCCTGGCTCTCTGAGGGTCACAAAGCAAGGAACCTCCTTTACTTGCCAGGCTGGCTGTCTCTCCTGGGGCACACAGCCCCAGCGGGCCCTCTTTCCCCACTGCCAGCTGTGCCCCAGACACACCTGAAGCAGGACTCGGCAGTGCCACACCCAGTGGCCCTGGCGAGAGACGCTCATGAGAACCCCTCTGGATCACGGGGTGTGTGTGTGTGTGTGTGTGTGTGTGCGCGCGCACAGTACCATCCGAGGGGATGCTTGCGGGTGGGCTGTGGGGACCTTGCAGCACACTCAGAGGCCACGGAGCAGAGGTCGCCTGCTCTTACGAGACCCTCTGCCCTCGTCCTGGAGCAGAGACGCGTGCGAGCTCAGAGTCCGGGCTCCAGCTGCCTGACCCCACTCCCCACGCAGGCCACACCATGCCAGGAAGCTGCAGAGGTGGGCGCTGCTCCACGCTGGCCAGCAGCTAGGCCGCAGGTAGGGACCAGGGCAAAGGCCACCGCCCAGCACTTCAGGCTGCAGACGCTGCCACCTCACAGGCCACAGGTCACATGGGGCAGCTCCCAGCCCAGGGGTCTGCTCCTCTCCAAGGGGCTGGTCCTGGCCACGCTGGGCTCCGAGCACTCAGGTGACCTGGTTACAGATGGCTGAGGATAGCTGGGAGCCTGCAGGAGGCCAGGGCAGCCAGAACCCCTAATACCCAAAGGTGCACCCCAAAAGAGAAGATTAGGCACAGCTCAGGATTGGGCTTGACCTTGATCTGACACCCACCTGAGCCAATCGATCCACGCACCAGGAAGGCAAGAGAGATCACCCAGGTGCACGGCCCAGGGGGGGAAACCAGGACGGTCCCCGAGGGCACCAGGAGCAGCCAGGGGCACAGCGTGACGGTGAGAGGAGGAGGGAAGGAGGCCAAGGACGGTCTGGTGCCTGAGGCACCCTTGTGCCCACAGGGCTTGCAGCGGTGGAGAAGCCAGGTCCAGCTCTGGTGGCAGCCCTGAGGGGCACTGAGAAGGGAGACGTCCCAGCCCTGCACAGAGGCTCCTGCCTCCAAAGGGACTCAGAGACCCTCAAGTCCAGAGAGACGCCCAGCAACACACTGCACACCAAGCTCACGCGGTGGAGGCCACAGGAAGCCCGGGCAGCTGGGCTGCCAGGCTGCCCACACGGCCCATGCTTCAGGTCTCATGCCAGGGTCTGGAGGGAGCAGAGCAGGTGACCAGCCGACTGGCACTCCGGAGCACTCCTCCCTCCCCACCATATTCTGATCTCAGGGGATGCGGAGGAGACGCCTGGGCCCATGCCCACCATGGCCCGGGCAGCGCAATGGCGGCTCTCCCACCACCCTGGCCCCAACGACACCCAGCCCACAGGGAAGCTGGTGGGAGGAAGGAAAGCAGCTTCGGGGCTATTTTTAAACCTGCAAAAGTAGAACTCCGAAGCAGGAGTTCTCTCGGCACCACTCCACAGGCCCAGCCTCAGCCAGAAATAAAAATCAAGTGATAATCCTTAAATAAAACTTCCCACCAGGCCGGGAGCGCACACTCCAAGAAACAGGAGGCTGCCCCTGGCCAGGAAGGGCTGCGCACCCCCAGCCGCTGGGCCCGTGCCTCCCAGACTCACCTGACTCTCGGGCCCCACTCCTCCTCCCATCACCACCATGGACCTTTCTAGAAGGCAAGGCCAGGTCCTCCCCACGCACAGGGACAAGGGGACTCCTGTGCCGAGCACACACCTGCACCTCCAGCACCGGGAGGAGGCAGCCCCCTCCCCTGTGACCCGGTGACCCACTCTGCTTGGGGGAAACGGTTCACCCCAAAACCACCTCCCTTCTCTGCCCACGTTCCCTCACGCTCGCTGTGCACGGTCAACTTGGCAGAGGCACGAACAAACCATAGACGCTGCACAGACGCCACCAGGCAGCGCCTGGTCCCAGTGCTGCACGTCCTGTCCCCCAGGCTGCCACTCGCAACGCACGCCCAGCGCTGCACTGTAGGAAACCGATCACGGGGTCAGGGTGGGTGCGTGGGGCACTGAGATCTTGCCATGTAGAACACAAGCGGTGGGAGCTCGGCCGGTCCTCTCACCCACAGGACGGATTCTCGGGAGTCAATGATGGCCTCTCGGCGCAAGATGGCGCAGGGCATCCGACACGGGGGGCTGGGTGTGGGGCCGGCCCAGCACTGAGCCGCAGCCTGTTCAGAAGCCTGTGCTCCGCCCGCCCCGCTCCCCTCCCTCCGTCAAGCAGTCCCTAGCTGAGCCCCTGGGGCTGGGGACAGGCAGGGACACCTGCCTCCACTAGTGAGGTCAGGCCCAGGCTCCGAGTGGATGGGCCGGCAGGGAGCAAAAGGACACAGAGGACAGACGCACCACAGGGCCAGCTCGGGAGCCGAGGGAGGGGTCGAGAACGGGGCTGGGGGCAGCTGTGGGCCAGGAAGGTGTGCAGGGGCACGCCCTGCGGAAGGGCTGTCCCTGCACCCTGCCACCCTCCTCTCGCGGATTCACCCACCCGTGCACACGCACACCCAGCCCACCCCCGGCTCTACCCAGCGGCCATCCATCCAGTCACCACTGCCTGCCTTCCACCTGCACACGCACACACACCCAGACGTGCCCCAGACGTGCCCCAGCATCACAGCCGCCCAGTCTGCACCAAGCTGGCAGAACCCATGGTAGGGACAGCCATCCACCCCCGAGAGTCCGTCTGTGGAGGGGATGAATGTGACGAACAAGGGCGCCCCGCTATCCAGAAGGCTGGACATGCCGAGTGCCACCCTGGCACGCCCCAAGGACAGGCTCCTGCCAGCGTGGCCTCCTCTGTGCACGACAATTTCAACAAGGGGTCCCAGGGAGGTAGCAGAGGACGGGAGGCCACGGGCCCAGGCCACTTCTCAGCCCCCTGCCCACACCTCTGCGGTGTCATCTGGAAGCAGGCAACGTCCCCAGCCCTTCACCCCGGGGCTCGTGATGTGCCCGTGGGACTGACGGTCAGTCAGTGGGAGCAGTCGGGGTGGGCGGGGCTCCCATTCAACGCTCCCCGTGGGGTCCGACTGTCCGACCCCAGGACGCAGAGCCACCAGCATCAGACCACAGGGAGCGCGGGCTGGGCGGCAGCAGGGAGCCTGTGCAGGAGGACCCAGAGGCTCCTCTCGAAGCGCAAGCGTGGGGCGGGTCCGCGGCGGCTCCAGCCGGGGTCGGTGGGCTCCGTGCTCCAGCGTCTCCTGCAGGGCCACCGCGAGGCTGGGGCTGAAAGCTCACAAAGGAGAGCCGGAGCAGACCCCCACCAGCAGAGCAGAGCCAGAAGTGTGAGCGGGGCTTTCTGGCTGTGGTGCTGGGGGTGCACAGGGCTCCGCCACAGAGCCACGTCCCAGCCCCACAAACGGGAAACCCTGTCCCCCGTGGAGCGAGACTTTGATTTTCTTGGGGGCCAGTTCCCTCTTCTTCCTAAACGAGTCTGCAGGATCTGACGTCCAGTCCCGTCTCCGTCATCTGCCTCAGCTGTGCGTCCAGTCTGTTCCCACCTGGGCCTCTGCATGTCACCCAGGGGACAGAGCCAGACTCACCAAGCCTCTGTCCCTGGCGGGCCACCTCTTCAGCTCAACACCACTGAATCGATAGGAAGAGACGGAGGCCAAACCCCTGGCAAGACCTCTGCAGGCCGGAGTGAAGGGCGGGTCCAGACGCAGCAGGACAAGCCGGCTCCAGCAGGCCTCGTGCTGCTGGCTCCCAAGACCCTCCGTTCTCAGGACAGCGAGGGTGAGGAGGTCTTCCTCGCCGCCAAACTCCCAGGCTGGCCACGGGGAAACTCGCCTGCGCTGCGGGGCCCTCTCTGAAGTCTGTGCGTCGTCCGTGGAGGCAGCGGCCCACCCCTCTCTCCTCCCTACCAGCTTCCCCAGGGTGGGGGCCTCCACTCTGACCCCCAGAGCAGGAGGGAGCCTCCAGCAGCATGGGGCTCAGGGGCAAAGGCACCCCTCTCAAAGTCAGGCTCCACCCACCGTGTGGGTGCCAAGGCCCAGAGATGGGGAGACAGGTCCCCGCAGGCCTTCGGGTCACCAGGAGGAAAGACCCGGATCCCCGGGGTCCTCGGCAGCCCAGCCCAGCACGCAGGAATCCCTGAGGCCTGGAAGGCCCCAGGAGCCTGTCCCCTCAGGCCAACGCCACACCACGCTGCTTCTGAGCAGAGGCCATGTGTGTACCTCGTGGGACAGACAGTCTCGGTGTCCAGGCCAGCACAGCAGGAGGTCAACGACACCCCACTCCCGTGCAGAGACCACGGGCCACGCGCATTTGGGCTCAAACAGCAACCTGCAGCTGAGACGCGCTTCGGGATGGCTGGAAATGCGCGAGGCTTTTGATTCATTCATGGACTTCGTTAACAAACTCAGGCCAGGGGCTGAACACAGTCCAGCTTCGCCTCCTCAGCCGGGGCCCTGTCTCACAGGGACACTTGCACTCTTCCATATTTAATAACCGGAGAAGGCCGCGGACACTCGGGCTGCCTCCTCTCCTCCGGGAAGGGAGAGTCTCCTTTCTGAGAGAAAGCGTTGCAGGCGACTGAATGGAATCTGAACACTGACCACGCAGGTGCTTACGGACCGGGCACTGCGGTCCTCAGCGGGTGACTGTGTTCAGATGCCCGCTGACAAGTGGCAGGGACAAGAACCAGAAGCCTGGGTCCCAGTGCCGCACAGAAACTCCGCCCCCCAGCAGCTCCAGGAGGGGCAGGGACAGCCAAGCGGCCGCAATATGCTGGTGGACCCCAAGGTCACACAATGTCCTTTCTCACACACGGCGTGCTCCTGGGAACAGAGCTAGAGGCCAGGCTCCGCAGACTCCACCGTGATGACCTTCCTGCAGCTGACCTGCACCCTGGCGCTCTCCCACGCCCCGGGCTCCACGCTCAGGGGGCACACAGCCTGGTAAGAACCACGGTGAGCAACTCTGGCAGCCCGAGGCCGAGGCCGCAGACCGTGGGACAGGCCATGGAGGGGGAACTGGCGGTTAACCACGCCCGCCGTGCGACAGCCCGACCAGGAACTGCCTCTAGGTCTAAGTGTGGCTGTGCCAATATTTACCTAAGGGATAAACTAAGAACAAATATACACCTTTGCTTCTATTTAAAAAGTCAGAAGAGAACAAATAACCTAATCAACAAATGAGCAAAAGAACAAACAGGCATTTCTCAAAAACACACACAAACAGTCGACAACAAATAAGTGCAAAAGTGTTCGACATCTCTAGCAATCAGAACTACGCTAAAATTTCATCTCACTCCAGTCAGAATAGCAATCATCGAGAATATGAATGATGAATGCTGGCGAGGATGTAGGGACAAGGCATGCTCGTACATTGCTGGTGGGACTGCCCGTTAGCACCACCCTGGAAAGCAGTGTGGAGACTCCTCAGAAAACCAGGAATGGAGCCACCATGTGACCCAGCTGTCCCGCTCCTTGGTATCTATCCAAAAGAACTAAAAGCAGCACACTATAGTGATACGGCCACTTCAGTGTTTATAGCAGCCCAATTCACAACAGCCATGCTATTGAGTCAGCCCAGATGCCCATCCACAGATGAACGGATCAAGAAGACGTGGCACAGATACATAATGGAGTCTTGCTCGCCATAAAGAAGAATGAGATTGTGGCATTTGCCGGCAAATGGGTGGAACTGGAGGCCACAGAGGTAAGTGGAATAAGCCAGACCCAGAAACCCAAGGGTCGGACGTCTTCTCTCCTATGTGGAGCGAGCGCAAAAGAAGGGGGGAAAGGAGGGAGGCCTGGGAGAGTGGCGAGGTGAGACAGGGCAGGTCGGGGGGGCAGAGACGGGAGGGGGAGGAGCGGGCTGTGAGAGGGCAGGGGTCGTGGAGGGGCTTGTAAAGACCATGCTGTGTTCACGTGCGAACGGGCACGGGGAATTCCACCCTCACGGATAAGCAGGGAGAACCAGCCAAACACGCACCCACGGGTGAGGGGAGAAAGGCCAGCAGGGTGGAGGGAGAGAAGCAGAGGCGAGGGAGGGAGAGGCGGGTGGGGACTGGAGTTCCACGCACGTGTGGCTCTGTCGGGACGGACCCAACCACCATGTTCAACTGTAATGCTGCAGGGAAAGCAAAAGGAGAAACATTCAGTGGGAGGTGCTGGGTGCAGTGGCTTGGGGGGCTGAGACAGGGGCAGCATGAGTTCAAGGCCAGCTCCGCAATTTAACAAGGCCCTCAGTAACTGAGCAAAACTCTGTCCTAAAACAAAAAGTAACAAGGGCTGGGAGTGTAGCTCAGTGGTAGAGTGCACCTGGGTTCCGTTCCCAGCACCTAAATAAATAGATAAATATCAGTGGAAGGAGTTAGTGCAAAATTAAAATAAAATTTTACCCACAGGGGATGGGAGAGGGTATGTGAGGGTGCAGGGAGAGAAACTCTAGTTCTCTGAATACATCCCGACTTTGGATCCATGTAAACAATTTGATTAATGAATTAATTCAGCCATTTTTGAGATGGGGGTCTCACTATGTTGCCCAGGCTGGCCTTGAACTCCTGGGCTCAAGTGATCTTCCTGCCTCAGCCTCCCGAGTAGCTGGGACCACAGGTGACACCACAGCAAACTGTTTGAGCGGCTATGAGAGCTTCATTTTTGAAAAAGCTCTTGACACATGTGAAATGGAGCAAGATGGCACCAGGCGCCACACCACGGCCTCCGTGACACTCTGGACAAGATGGCACGCCCTGAGTCTCTCCGCAAGGCAACAGCACACAAGCACAAACTGAGGACATTCTCCAAGTAACTGACCAGCACGCCCTGAAAACGCCAAGTCAGGAAACAGAGAAAGGCTGAGCTACTGTCCAAGGAGAAGGAGTCAAAGAGGCAGGACACCAAGGAATACAACCCACGCCCGGAGCTCCTCCAGGGGGCTGGAGTAAGGGCTCCCTCCAGACAGTCACATCATCACCGCTCATTTTATGACCTTGACAACCTACTGTGGTTAGGTAAGAGAACAGCCTTGCTACTAGAACCTCACCAGAGTATCCAGGACTCAGGGATATCATGTCTGCAACTGACCATCCACCAGGTCACAGAAAAAAAATACACAGGCAAACTGCTAGATGGGTGGCTGGGGAAAGGATGTGTGGCGGGTGGGTGGAGGGGGATGGATGGATGGATGGGTGGATGGGTGGATGGATGGATGGGTGGATGGGTGGATAGATGGGTGGATGGGTGGATGGATGGGTGGATGGGTGGATGGATTGGTGAATGCAGGAGCCCTGTTTGGGGAGATGGCTTAAATTGCGGTTAACTATGGGCCATGGAGATTTGGGCATTGTCGCCTTCCGTAGTCTCACGGGACTTGGCCCGGGAACTCGAGTGACTTGAGCCGAGATTGCTGATCGGGTCAGCGCCATTTTGGTGGTGTATGTGGCGCATGTTAGTCGTTGTTAGAGCCAGAGAGAAAAGTTATCAGAATAAAAAAGCTGTTTGTTTCCAGTTTGCCTCTGAACTTCTTCCCGCGGCTTCGTTGCTCCAAGCGGCCATCGCTTCAGGCGGCAACAGGTGGATGGATGGGGGATGGATGGGTGGATGGGTGGATGGATGTGTAGTGAAGGAACAGATGGAAGATGGAGGGATGACTGGATTCTCGAATGGATGTGTGTGTGGACAGACAGAGACTCGGGTGGGTGCAGGCACACACACATGGACAGATGGACAGACGAGTCTGGGTGGGTGGGCAGGTAAATGAGGCAGACACATGTGGTAAGATGTTAATATCTGAGGAACAACTGGATGAAAAACATATAGGAATCATTTGTACGATTTCTATAACTTTCCTGTAAATCTGAAATTGTGTCAAAATTAAAAGTTAAAAGAAAACAAAGGCGGGGCTGGGGTTGTGGCTCAGCGGTAGAGCGCTCATCTAGCACATGCGAGGCCTGGGTTCGATCCTCAGCACCATGTAAAAATAAACGCATTGTGTACAACTAAAGCAAATGAGTAAATATTGAAAAAAAAAAAGAAAGAAAGAAAAAGAAAAACAAAGGCAATCTCTAAAAATCTAAAGTGAAGCGAAGGAAGTCAGCACTGCGCTGACCTGGTCACCCGGCCAGGGCGAGGGACTTGAAACGGAGTGATTCATACCTGTCTGGTGAGAGCAAAGAGACTAGGATCGCATACCAGCTGGTCAGCACTCCTACGCTGGCCGGGCAGCACTGGCTCTTATTCTGAAGTGTGTGGATGCCATCGTGGGCCAAAACTGACAAGCCACGTGGTGTCGCTTGCTGAGAACCAGGATCTCTAGCACCAGAGAGACCGTGAGACCTGATGAAGTGGACAGGCCAGCCCCAGGACCAGCAGGGGACGTCTGCGAGGAGCCTGGAGTCACCCTGCCACCCACGAAGAGACCGCCGGCCACCGACCAGGCTCCCCAGCCAGGCAGACCAGCTGTGGCCTCAGATGAGGCCACGCCCGCAGGAGCCCTCACCCTGCCGGTCTCAGGGGAAGACGCAGCTCCTTCTTTCAAAGCCGGAAACTGAAGGGGGAGCATCACGCAAGGCCTGCCTTCCAGAAGAACCAGGCCTCGGAGCAGCCACAGAGACAGACCCAGTGTCGGCTAGCGAGTGGAGCAAGAGGAGCGGGCAGGACGCGACCCGTGCAGCCGGGCGCGGGGGCCACAGAGTCGCAGACACCCTGGACACCTGACGGAACCAAGGGGCGGCTCGCTCTGGCCACAGCCTGGACTCAGGGCGTCTGTCTGGAGCATGCTGGGCCACCTACTGGTGACAGGTGGTGGAGGACCCAGGCTGGCCGGGATCAGCTCCCCTCCAAGGCGACAGTGGGCAGGGACGGGAGCACTGGTGGGATCTGCTCAATTCCGGTGCACAATCAAAACCCCTCATAATGCAGCCACCCCACAGCTCAGGGGGAACTCTGACTGCACCGTGAGAGCCACCAGGAGGACAGGAGCTTGCTTCTTAGGCAGCACTGAGGACAGAACCTGAGTGCCGTCCCAGGACGCAGCAACGAGGTGTGGCGGCAGGCAGCCTCTTTTGCACTTTTCCTCACAGCCCCAAATCCGTGTCACAGACCTGGAGAGCCCCAAAGAAGCACACCCCGTGTCTGGCTGCCCCATCCTCCAACCTCATCCTGACCTGCCTTGAAGTGAGTGTGAGGGGACGGTGTCCTGGGGACCCTCCCGGGACCGCTTCTCCTGGACGCCTCTTTGCCCCCCAGCCCCTGTGGATGCTCCACGGCCCGTCCCCTTCACTGAGGGCCGTGCACTCTGCTGGGTCACCCAGCCCCGTGGAAACCGCCAACACTGGACAGCTCCAGCCCACAGAAAGGCGATGGTGTGAGGCTCGGCTGGGGAAGAGGCAGCCTCCTGCAGCTGCTGGCCGGATCCCAGCTGGGGTCTCCGGTCAAGCCAGGACGAAGCTCTACACAGCAGCCCCCGTCAGTGTCTGCCGAGGGCAAGGACAGCCCGTGCAAGCCCAGCAGAGCTGGCTACGGCCACAGGTGGCAGGTCCCAGGGACTGCAACCAGGAGGGCTGACCACCCAGCTCCTCGCCACCCAGGTGGGCTCAAAGGCAACCTCAGACTCGGGGAAACCGAGTCACTCCATAGCCACAGAGCCACCAGAGCCTCACAACCATCCGTGCCATCCCTGGGGGCCGGGGCAGCTGCTGGCATGTGGACAGGCGTGTGCATGCAGACACACACTGTCACTGTGCATGCACACACATGTGCACACACACACACACACACACACACACACACAGGCCCAACCACCACACACACGTTGACCACTGCTGGATATACACGCACAGGTAACCAACCCCCTGCACACCTACACTACTGCTGCCACACACACACACACACACACACACACACACACACACACACACTCTACTGCTCTCCAGCCAGCCGCCAGGTAAACCCACAGAGTCGTGCGTGTGACTCTGGCCCCTGAGTGTGCGGGTGAGTGTGCGGATTCCCTCGAGCCAGGCCCCAGCCTGCAGGAGTGGCAGGTGGAAGCCGCAGGACCGGGCACCTTGGTCGTCCCTCTAGCCTCACAGCGGGAGTGTGAAGGCCAGCAGCATAGGACCCACCCGCGGGGAGCCGAGGAGGGTCTCACAAACGAAAGCACCTGGTCCCCCGGGTATCAGCGCTCGTACGTCTGCATCCCACTGAACCACTGAGGCCCCCAGCGCAGGCACTGGGCCAGAGGAGGAGAGAAATCAGAGACAGAGAGCCCAGGCCAGCCCAGGCCAGTCAGCACAGGACAGAGGGACAGAAACCAGGACAGGCGCCAGCTGCTCAGCCAGAGCCTCGGGGAGCCCCCAGTGTGCAGGGCACCAGAAGGGAGGGGACCTGCCCAGGGCTGCTGGTCATACTGGGCCTCCCCTGGGCCTTGCTCTGCGCAGGTCACAGCGCCCAGCCCGGGGCACGCAGGGCTGAAGCTGCTCCTTCCCGCACCCTCTCCCAAGAGCAGCACATCGCTCCAGCTGTGGACATGAGCCCCAGGCGCGGTCACGTGCATGGGCTCCTGCGTGGGCTCAGGGCTGGTCTGCCTGGTCGAGGCCCATGCTAGTCGGAGGCTCCACCCAGCAGGAGGGCGACTCGGGCACTCCTGCCTCCTTCCCTCACCTGTAACGCCCAGAGGACGTGGAGGTGAGGAGAGAGCATCTGCAGGAGCCGCCAGGGACGCTTCACACCAGGACCCCAGCAGGCCCCTCCAGGACGATCTCTGGTCTCATGCCCCAGGGGCCAAGCCCCAGCAAGCAGGGGTGTACGGGGAAGGCCAAGGAGCCAGGAAACCCACTGCACCCCACCTTACCTGTGACTAACAGAATGCAAGCCTTTTTCTTTTGGTACAGGGGATTGAACTCAGGGCCACTCAGCCACTGGGCCACATCCCCAGCCCTTTTTTTGTATTTTTTTAAAGACTGAGTTGCTAAGTGCCTCGCCATTGCTGACTGAGGCTGGCTTTGAACTCGCGATCCTCCTGCCTCAGCCTCCCAAGTGCTGGGATTACAGGTGTGCACCACCACATCTGGCTTTCAAGCCTTTTTTTAAAGAAATTTGTTTTAGTTGTAGGCGGACACAATACCTTTATTTTTTATGTAGTGCTGAGGATCGAATCCGGTGCCTCACACATGCTAGGTGAGCACTCCACACTGAGCCCCAGCCCCAGGCCCCAGAATACAAAACTTGACTCCTACAAAATACTGAATAAATTCTGAATCGTTAGAAATGCACTGTGCCAGACTGACTGAAAGGACCAAGTTTTCGTGGAACCTTCTGTCCCTTCCCCACAAGCTCCTCTCTCACCACACACTGAGCAGAGGTGAAGGGAACCAGGCTCGGAGACGCAGCCAGCAAAGGCCCAGGCTCAGAGGGAAAGGGCTGCGCGGGGACCTCCAGGCCCCAAAAGCCATGTGGGCCGTGCCTGTCCCCAGCCCCAAGTCCATGGCAGAGCTCCTGGCTCACATCAGCAAGACCATGTCCCCAGCTGAGCCCCGACCCCTAGAATGGCCTGTCCCTGCCAGAGCTGGCTGGTACTCACGTAGGAAGTGCTTTTCCAGTAAGGCGATTTCCAGGTGGCCCTTGATCTCGTTCAGCCGATCAAACTCTGTCCGGTTGAAGTCCTGGACCCCTGCGGCCATGATGAGGGTCCCCGGACCAGCCTGGAAGAAAATCGTCCAGAGCTCAGAGGACCCTGCCCAGAAGCCCCTCTGCCCACCAGCCCATTCCACGAGCCCAAGGCCCAGGAGAGCAGCGGCAGCTCTGCAAGGGATGGGAGCCGCAGCTCCTGGACACGAGGTGGCACGGTGGCCCACAGGGTCCCACCGTGTCTGGTCCACAGGCCAGGAGACAGGCGCTTGCACCCTAAGGTCCGGACCAGCGCGCCTGGGCATCTCACACCGCGTGGAGACCCCGGAGCCCAGGCGAGATTAGCTTTAAGACAAGACACCAAAACTTAAACTCTCAGTGAGGTGACCAGTCTCTAGAGGGTCACGACACCGATCTCAGCCACAGAGAAACCAGGGAGCTGTGCCGTGGCCCAGCCAGGCGTCACCCTCACAGTGGGCGCTGGGCCCAAGGCCACGTCCACACCATGCAGAGCAAGCTGAGGAGAAGGGCTCCCTGGCAGGACGCGGCCTGTGGGGGACTAGGGAGAGCAAAACGTCCACGCCAAGGGCCTCACCCTGCCAGGTCCGTGAGGGCTGGTGTGACCCTGTCCTTCCCAGCAGCTGGGGACAGGCTCCAGCTATGGCCACTCTGCCCACTCCACGAGCCCTGAGCAAGCAGCTGCTCTGCACCCTGCACCTTTCCCAGGGCAAGGAGAGGCCCACCCACCAGCCAGGCCACCAGGACACACGGGACACTCACACGGGACACTGCTGCTGACCTGAGTGCCTGGCCAGTGACAGCAGACCTGACTTCCCCACCTGGGTCCCCAGACCTCTTCCAGGGCTGGGCAACGGTTAAATGCAGCGTAGGCTTGAAGAGTGTGGCCAGGCGCAGCACAGCACACTCTGCACACGTTGTCCCCTCTGGGAGGCCACAGTCAGGAAGAGGGGCTGAAGGGAAGCAGAGGCTCTGGGTGCTGGGAGCCCGAGAACTGCAGTACCCCGAAACACTCCCAAAGGACCCAAAGGACCCTGAGGCCAGGTAGAGCCCCTGCAACCCAAGACCGCGCGGCAGACCTCAGCGTGCACCCAGGCAGGGCCCGCGGACTCACAGGTGGGGACGAGGCCAGGCGGGCATCAGCTCAGAGCCCGGGGACGCCCATCCCCAGGCAGCCCCAGGCAAGCCGCAGGGACCTGGAGGGAGGCGGCAGGAGCGCAGTGCCCAGGTCCCAGGCGGGGCGCCCTGCCACGGCTGTGCTCAGCCCTCAGTGCTCAGACCAGCTCGCCGCGCCTCAGAGACGGGCACGATGACCAAGTGCTTGGCACCCGATCCAGAATCATCCAGAAAGTGAGGGCAGGCAGGGACCAGGAGGCGGGGACCCCTGTACGTGAAGGGTGCACGGGTTCACTACACCCCGTTTAGTTCAAGCGTGTGGGGTGGTTGAGGCATTTTAATAACTTTTTAATCCCCAGAACACACGCTGGGCCGTGTGCGACCTGCTCCCCCCAGGCACCCTGGGTGGCTCCAGGCCGCCCGACCTGACTCTGGCTGGACCCCAGCTCCAGGCCCCACCCCCTTGCCTGTCCCAAGCACGTAAGCACACACTGTTCCCCGGTGCCGCCACTTCAGGCCAGCTCTGGGACGCAGCGCTGACACCTCTGTCTCCAGCTCCCCTTCCCGGAACCTCCGGAACCTCCGTGTACCTCCTGGAAGGTCCCCATTCTCTTTGAGTCACACCTCGCCACCCTGCCCCCAGTACTGCTAGGCAAGGCCTATCTCAAGGACAAGGTGGTGATAAATGTTGAATTGAAATGCGATCCAGCAGGCCAGGAGGCTCCCGCCCCACCCTGCCCCAGCTCTGCCCTGCCCCAGCTCCAGCCCTGCCCCAGCTCTAGCCCTGCCCCAGCTCTGCCCTGCCCCAGCTCCAGCCCCAGCTCCGTCCTGCCCCTGCTCCAGCCCTGCCCCAGCTCCGTCCTGCCCCAGCTCTGCCCTGCCCCAGCTCCGTCCTGCCCCAGCTCCGTCCTGCCCCAGCTCTGCCCTGCCCCAGCTCCAGCCCTGCCCCAGCTCCGTCCTGCCCCAGCTCCAGCCCTGCCCCAGCTCTGTCCTGCCCCAGCTCTGCCCTGCCCCAGCTCCGTCCTGCCCCAGCTCCAGCCCTGCCCCAGCTCTGTCCTGCCCCAGCTCTGCCCTGCCCCTGCTCCAGCCCTGCCCCAGCTCTGTCCTGCCCCTGCTCTAGCCCTGCCCCTGCTCCAGCCCTGCCCCAGCTCTGTCCTGCCCCAGCTCCAGCCCTGCCCCAGCTCCGTCCTGCCCCAGCTCTGTCCTGCCCCAGCTCTGCCCTGCCCCTGCTCCAGCCCTGCCCCAGCTCTGTCCTGCCCCAGCTCCGTCCTGCCCCTGCTCCAGCCCTGCCCCAGCTCTGCCCTGCCCCAGCTCCGTCCTGCCCCTGCTCCAGCCCTGCCCCAGCTCTGTCCTGCCCCAGCTCTGTCCTGCCCCAGCTCTGTCCTGCCCCTGCTCCAGCCCTGCCCCAGCTCCGTCCTGCCCCTGCTCCAGCCCTGCCCCAGCTCTGCCCTGCCCCAGCTCTGCCCTGCCCCAGCTCTGTCCTGCCCCAGCTCTGTCCCTGCCCCAGCTCTGCCCCTGCCCCAGCTCTGCCCTGCCCCAGCTCTGTCCTGCCCCAGCTCTGCCCTGCCCCAGCTCTGCCCTGCCCCAGCTCTGTCCTGCCCCAGCTCTGCCCTGCCCCAGCTCTGTCCTGCCCCAGGTCTGCCCTGCCCCAGCTCCAGCCCTGCCCCAGCTCCGTCCTGCCCCTGCTCCAGCCCTGCCCCAGCTCTGTCCTGCCCCTGCTCCAGCCCTGCCCCTGCTCCAGCCCTGCCCCAGCTCCGTCCTGCCCCTGCTCCAGCCCTGCCCCAGCTCTGTCCTGCCCCAGCTCTGCCCTGCCCCAGCTCTGTCCTGCCCCAGCTCTGTCCTGCCCCTGCTCCAGCCCTGCCCCAGCTCTGTCCTGCCCCAGCTCTGCCCTGCCCCAGCTCTGTCCTGCCCCTGCTCCAGCCCTGCCCCAGCTCTGTCCTGCCCCCCTGCTCCTGCCCCCTGCCCCCCAGCTCTGTCCTGCCCCAGCCTGTCCTGCCCCCAGTCCTGCCCCAGCTCTGTCCTGCCCCAGCTCCAGCCCTGCCCCAGCTCTGTCCTGCCCCAGCTCCGTCCTGCCCCAGCTCCGTCCTGCCCCAGCTCTGTCCTGCCCCAGCTCCAGCCCTGCCCCAGCTCTGTCCTGCCCCAGCTCCAGCCCTGCCCCAGCTCTGTCCTGCCCCTGCTCCAGCCCTGCCCCAGCTCTGTCCTGCCCCAGCTCTGTCCTGCCCCAGCTCTGTCCTGCCCCAGCTCTGTCCTGCCCTGCCCCAGCTCCAGCCCTGCCCCTGCTCCAGCCCCTGCCTGCCCTGCCCCAGCTCTGTCCTGCCCCAGCTCCGCCCTGCCCCAGCTCTGTCCTGCCCCTGCTCCCCTGCCCCAGCTCTGTCCTGCCCCAGCTCTGCCCTGCCCCAGCTCTGTCCTGCCCCAGCTCTGCCCTGCCCCAGCTCTGTCCTGCCCCAGCTCCTGCCCTGCCCCAGCTCTGTCCTGCCCCTGCTCTGTCCTGCCCCTGCTCCAGCCCTGCCCCTGCTCCAGCCCTGCCCCAGCTCTGCCCTGCCCCAGCTCTGCCCTGCCCCAGCTCTGTCCTGCCCCAGCTCTGTCCTGCCCCAGGTCTGCCCTGCCCCAGCTTGGCCCCATGTCCTTCTCTTACCTGCCCCTCCCTGGCCCACCGCATGTTCTGACTATCTCACTTGCCCTTTCTGCTGGAGACACCGCAGTCACGCAGAATGAGTGCCACACGGGCCTGGAGGTCTGTTTGCTGCTCCCCTTCGCTGGGAGGCCCCGCAGCAGGTGACCTAGGCAAGCCGTGCTGAGGCTGTCCCAGGAACGGCAGAAGCACAGAGGCCACCCTGCCTGGGAGACTGTAGATGTCAGGTATTTGTTGGGAAGGATCCAGCACAGAGAACCCAGGCCGAGAACCACGGTCCCCAGGTGCAGGACCACCTGAGGACAGAAAAGAGCCCACCCTACCGCCGAGTGGGGCTGGCCTGGGGGACGGTTCCCCCTGGTGTTTGCTCCAACGATGCAGAGAAAGAAGGGGCCTTCTTTTTGTGACAAGGCGAGGCTGGGGGTCCCAAGAAGCCAGTGGCCTGGGCCTGCACCCCATGGGGACTCCTGTCCACAGCAAGGACGCCAAGCCTGGAAGAGGCCACAGGAGGCGGAGCCGTGGCCCATCTGCTCAAGCCCAGGTGGCCCCACCTGCCCTGCCCATCCAGGAGAGAGGAAGGAGGTGAGGGACAGTCCGTGGTGACCAGGGCCAAAGCCAGGATGCACATCCGTGTCCCCCAGTCTAGCCCCTGCCTAACTACTGGGGGCTCCCCAGGGAGGAAGGAGAGCAAATCGCCCTTGAAGTGGCTTCTCCTAGGAAACGTCCCAGTGCCCCAAATCAGTGCCCACCTGTAAATAGGAGACAGGTGACAGGCTTCAGAGGAAGAGGAGGGGCGTGGGCCAGAGGTCTGCAGGGCCTGGGTGGGCAGGTCAAGCTGGGAGGGCAGCGCCAGAGCCCCAGGTCCCTTGCCCTGCGGCTCAGCTGGGCCCCCGGAGCCCTGTGCCCAGGGCAGCCAGGCTTCGCTGTGACGACCACCAGGGCCTCGGCTGACTATCTGTCAAATGGGAGGACAGCCCCACAAAGGAACTGCCCAGACTACAGGATGCAACCCCGCACTGCTGGCCGCCTGGACGCATGCGCCCCTCCCTCAGCGAGGCAGACAGGCAGGAAGACTGAGGGTGCCCCCCCCACCCCGGCTTCCACGAGCCCTTGGCTGAAGCCACGCTGCAGGACAGCTGAGCAAACCAGGCTGCGATGCCACCCTGCTCTCAGCACGCCAGCCCGGCAGGGCCAGTTCCAAGTGACTGACGGCCGAGAAGGACGCTGGGAGGGGCACCAGCACCCCGCCCACTCACCCTGCCAGCCAGTGTGCCTCGAAGGGCGTGGGGTGGCCACGTGCCAGGCGCACAGCCACGGGAAGCTGGTGTGGAGGGCAGCTCCACCAGGAGGCAGGGCACCCAACCTACTGTGCCCAGCAACCTCCGCCAAAGCCGGCGGTGCACCCGCCACCCACTGGCGGCACGCGAGCATGCCACTCCACTTCCCTCTGTGTGTCTGCCTGGCACCCGGGCTCAGGAAGGCCTGCGCCTTGGGTGCTGCCCAGCCCTGAGGACGCTGGCAGCCCTGGTCCAGCAGGGCAGCAGCTCGGCTGAGCACCGGGGCAATGAGGAAGGTCTGTGGGTCAGGGTCCCCAACAGGGGGACAAGACCCAGGGTGCTGCTCTGAAATGCTGGAGGCTACCACTCCAGACTCCTGGCCACGGCCCTCCATGCTGGCACCAGACAAGCCAGCTCTGTCAGGATGTCTCTGACGTCCCCTGCACATGGGGACGCACCAAGCCAGCACCCGGTCCACCCCCACCCAGAACCCAGAGGACCAACCACGGCCTCCGAAGGCTGGTGACAGCGTCACACTCCCAGAATGGGCAGCGTGGGCGGGCAGCCAGGCTCTCAGGAGGCAGTGCCAGTGAATTATTAATCCCCTCCAGGAGCAGGGCTCTGTCACCGTCCTATTATGAAGCATTAATAATACAAGGAGCCGGGGAAGGCGGTGGTCACAGCCACAGCTGGAAAGAAACCCGGGCTCAGGGCCGGGAGAAAAGCACACCAGATACCATGTGCACACCTGGCCGTCCAGGGTCGCAGGAGACGGCTCCGGGCTGGCTCCGAGCTGGCGGGAGGACTCCGGGCAACCCGAGCACCACAGAGACCCGGGAAGAGAGGGGCCCTGGCGCGCTGACCCTGCCCCCGTGAAACAGAAGCCCCGGAGGGCAGCCGACTCAGCACTGCTGCCCGGGCCACGGGCCAGCTGAGGCGCTCAGGGGCTACCTGCTGCCCCAGGAAGGCTCCCCTGACTGGCCAGCACAGGCGGAGGAGGCCCCGCCAGCAGTGGGGGCTGGTGACACGCCCTGGCACGGCCAGGCAGCCCGGCCAGGCTCCAGCAGCTTCCAGAGGGGCCCACGTGGCTGCTCCCAGGGGTCAGGCAGAACCTGAGCATCCCCGCCGTGTGCCGACCCCCAGAGGAGCCAACAGGGAAGATAAAGGAGGGGGCGGGACAGCCCTGGGGGGGGGGCAGCAGCCAGGACAGCCCGGCCAGGGCACCCCACGGGGCAGCACACCATGGAGATGGGAATCACTGGAGATGGGAATCACGTGGGCTTCCATCTGGGGCCGCCAGGGCGGGACAGGAGTCCACCCGTGGCTGGGCCACCTGAGGACAAGACGAGCCAGCCCGCACCCAGGAGCCCGCAGGACGCGTGGGGTGGCGTACTCACAGGGTCCCTGAGCTCCTCGCTGTCGCGGGGCGAGGGCCGCGGTGTCTTCACGGGGAGCTCGTCTCCACACTCGGTGTCCGAGGCATTGGGAGACTCTGCCAGGTCAAGGAAGTCCTCTCTCTTGTGACCTCTGAACCTGATTCTGTCCAGCCTCCTGAGCATGTTCAGCACCGAGCGCCGCTGTCTCACCTGGACATGACGGGTGGGCTCCCTGGAAGAGAGGGGCACAGTCACGCCTGCTCACCACCTTCCAACCCCGGTGCCCTGGGCTCGAAAGAAGCCCCTGCCCTCGGAGTGGACAGTCCAGCCTGCAGACCCCGACCTTGCTGCCACCCGCCCAGGCCAGCCCAGCCGGCAGCTGAGCACCTCCGGCCACCTCCACACAGCGGGGACCCCTGGCCTGAGCAGGGCAGAGGGAAAGCCAGGAAGCTCCTGTCCAGATGAGCCAGCCTGGCCCCCACGCCAGCCCCGGGCTCAGGGCAAGCAAGGAACGGCGCTGAGAGGGCAGGAGGGCTGGCCTCTCTCCAAAACTCCAACCAACCATCAAGAAGAGGGTGGGCCTTGGGCTGTGTGCAGGCGCTCGGCCCAAGTCCCTCCTCGGCCGGAACCTTCCTCCTCTGGGCCGCACCCACCACGGAGACTCGGCGTGGGCCTCACCTCCTTGGAGAAGTCCTCCCAGAGACAGGCTGGGCCAGGCGCTGGCTGGGCCAGGCGTCACCTGCATCCTCAGATGCAAGGCACTGGCCACCTCAGCGTCCTCCTGCCCAGCCCAGGAGGCTGGGAGAAGGTAGAGTGATGTCACACAGGGCCTGTGCCGCATGAAGGACGTGTGTAAATCCACATACGTGTGCACAGAGGGACCTGTGTGCCCGGTGCCTGCTCCCCACACCTCTGGCCAACAGGACCAGGAAGCCAAGGCAACCCCAAACTCCCAGGGTGGCGGGGTGGCTCTTCTTCCCCACGTGCAGCTCCCAGGCCTGCTCAGGGCCGGCCAGCAGGGCGGGCTCCCCCACACCAGCCACACGCTGCAGGGCCTGCGCCGGGGTCGGGGCCAGCGCCGGGGTCGGGGCCAGCAAGCTGCTCTGGCCCCGAAGGCAGCAAGAGGCACCTGGGCTCGCGGCCTCTGTGCCGCCCGCCGCCTCCCTGAGCAGAGGTTCTCCTGAAATAGGAATGGTCCTGCGGAGGCAGCACTTCCTGGGAACCCGAGAGGGCACACGCGGAGGCCTGACCTGGCCGGGGCCCAGCGAAGCACAGGCCATGTCCACACGGGGAGAGAGCGCCGGGCGGGAGCGGGATGGACTCCTGGGGCGCCGAGGTGGGAAGAGCTTCCTGTTTGGGCAGCGGCAGGAAGTCCTCACAGGCTGTCACTGCTCGGGGACGGCGTCTGCAGCCTCACCAGCCTGCGCTCCTCCACGGCCCCTGGCATCGCAGCAGGCCAGGGTGAACCCAGTGAGGACCCCGTGACCCCACCCGGAGGCACCAGGACCTGCTGAGCCACGGGGCTGTCCAGGCGCATGGCATCGGGGCAGGGCTGGGGGTGCTGCCAAGCAGACCAGTCCAGCTCACTGGGCACAAGAGGCAGCTTGCTGCTGGCCCTGGCGTGGGACAGAGGAAACAGAAGGTACATGACCACTCCTGGCGCCCAGCGTCCCCCGAGAGCCAGGGGAGCCCACAGAGGGCAGCGCTGTGGGGGGGGCGGGCGGCCGCAGCTCGAGGGCAGGGCTCATGCTGGCCACGTGGACAGACATCCCATACAGGAACTGAGGATCCCAGGGGACCAAGGGACAGTACACTTAAAAACATGCCAGCCAGAAGAAGAGACCTCTGTCCTCAGCAAATTCCCAGGGGAGAGACAACGGTCTATATTAAGAGACCGAAAAATCAGATCCCAGAGTGGAAAGTCTGAGGGATGCTGGACAAGGTGGAAAACTTACTGAAAAAAAGAGCAAAAATGCCCCGTGAGAGGAGGCACGGGCAGCTGGTGGGACGCACACAGGACGAGTGTCCTTGTCACAGGAGCCCAAGTGAGCTGGGGAAATGACAAGACGCCGGCGAACACCCACCATCCGGAACAGCCACGCCCACGGGGCTGAGCATGGGGACCGAGGCGGGTCCCCCTCTGAGCTAGAATCCTGGCACCCGACCCAAGACCCATGCAGGGAGCAAGTCAGGCGTGGCAATGCCCCTGGGGGGCAGCAGCAAATGGCAACACTGGGCGTCGCCCACACCACCGCCCACTGCGACAAGCAGGTCCCTGGTTACAAACGGCTGGTCGCGTCACGCAAACAGGCCTGGAGGAGGCACAGGGGACCTGGCCCTGCACGGGAGGTCAGCGCGGTGGTTCCTAACAGTTCTCTCTCCAAGAGGCGGGGGTCCAGCCCAGGCCCCTCGCAGGCCAGGCCAGCGCTCTCCACTGTGCTAGGCCCGCCCCCACCCCCACCCGCTCTCTTCTGGACTGTTCTATCACAGCGGATACACCTAACGTAAACCCACCAACTCCGCCACTTGCAGGGTTTGTGCAGCCCAGAGACGTCAAGCACGTTCCTAACTTGCAGAACACTTCATCCAACTGAGACCCCAGCACTACGCCCTGCCCAGGCCCCGCCACCACAGGCCCTGTGGCTTTCATCTAGAAAAGACCCGAGAGCACAAAGTGTGGCAGCACCGTTCCGGAAACGCTGGAGAAAGCTCCCGCGAGGAGCAGCAGCAGAGGGAGCAGAGGGCGCAGGGTGCTGGGGCTGGGCAGAGGCGAGGGCCCCCACAGGGCACAGCGAGAGGCACCCCAGCCTCCTGCCTCCCCAAGGGCCTGGCAGGGCACCTTGTCTGGGGTTCTGGACAGGGGCTGCCTGCCCCACTCAGCTTGGACAGGCCAAGGAGGCGGCTGTAGTGGGAGAGGGGACAAAGGCAGCAAAGGGACGAGAGCACACGTCTGTCGCCCACGCTGCTCGCCAAGGCAGCAAAGGGATCGAGAGCACACATCTGCCGCCCACGCTGCTGCCTCTCGGCTCACACCCTGGCCATTGTGCTGGACTGGGCACGTGGGCCTGGGGAGGGCCACTAACAGCAGCCCCCAGGGCAAGGGGTCCGGAGGGCCCCTCCCAGCCCAACGCCCCCCACTCCTCAGAAGGATGGACCCTCCATGCTGCCGTCGAGAAGGCCAGAGTCCAGGCCGCCAACGAGCCCACCAGGAACGGGTCCAGACTGTGCTTCCCGGCCTGGCCTAGCACGCAGCCCACGGCCCCCAGGGAGAGAAGACCCCACAGCCACATCAGCACCCTGTGCCAGGCTCCACAGTACCCTACCCGACACCAGGACAACCTTGTCCCCATGACGCCTGCAGTGACCCTGTTTCCAAGTGTGGCCACACCACAGGCTGCAGGTGGGTGTGAGTTTGGGAGGACATTGCTCAAGCCAGCGCACGCCCCCCACAGGTGGAGAGACCCAGGCGGGGCGGGGTCCCCGCTGCCGGGGTGCTGACTGCCCCAGGTGGCATCTCCGGTCCCACCTGTGACCCCAGAGCAAGGCTCCCAGGCCAACGGCCTGCCCGACTTCAGCCACACCTGTGGTGGCTGCTGCCCCGCGTCCTGCACTGCCCCGTCCCGACCCCGCTGCCTCCCCATGCCCTCTCGGCCCACCCAGCCTCCCCTCCTGTCCCTCTGAGCTCCACTCGGCCAGTGACGCCAAGCTCCCGCCCCACGGAACCAGCTGCTGCCCTCACTGGCTCCCTGAGTGCCACTGGGTTCCCAGGTGGCCCCTGCCCTCCCTCCTCAGACCCCTCCCTGGGCTGCTTGGGATCTGACCTGACGGACATGGAGGGACCTGGAGGGAGAGAGCCCCCGCCAGGCTGGCCCGGGTGCAGGAGGTGCCACCAGGGCCTGCTCCCCCAGGAACAGCAGCTCTCCTACGAGCCGCAGAACCAGCTCCTCGCCTGCCCCCAGCCCGCCACCCCGAGCCTTCACCTGGCAGCAGATGGGACCAGACCCCTCCTTGGCTGCGGCCACGGCGACGTGCTCCCGGTGACCTGTGCCTGACACCCGCTTGACACCACAGCCACAGGGACGGCGCCTGCTGCCTGGGCCTCAGGAGCCTGCCCCGTGGGCCAGGCCGGGGCGGTGGGGACGCAGCTGCCAGGATGCCCCAGCTCAGGGGCACCCCGCCAAGTTCCCAGCCCCGTTCACAGGAGCAAACAGCGCTGCGCTGACGGCTCAATGGCTCCCGGACACACAAAGGAGGCAGTGTCTGGGTCCCGGGGCTTGGGAGCCGCGGGGCTTCGCTTCCCTTCCCAAGCCCAGGACTGAAAAGAAAAAGCGGTCACCGTGCTCAGAGCCTGCCCTGGGCACGGCCCCTCCACACCACCGCCCCACCTAGGCCGACCTCAGGTCTGGACCCTCGGCCTGCAGCCGCACAACCCCACACCTGGGCCTGGCCGGGCCCCTCCTGCCCAGGCTAAGGGTAGCTCGGCTGCTGATCCGACACCTGCAGGCACCGACCCGCTGTCCTAAATGCTCCCGCGGCTCACAGACGCCAGCAAGACCCACCCGCCTCACCTTGTCCACGTCTCGGTCCTCGGGGGGAGGGGGCCCTAAACCTCAAGGCCTGGGATCACAGTTAGACCCCCAGAGGGCCAGCCAACCGGGGCAGCCAGAGAGGGAGCGAGGACCAAGCAACCAGCAGAGTCTGTGGCTCTGCAAGGAGAGCCACAGGGCCAGGGAGCGGCCGGGCGAGGGCCGGTTCTGTTCAACACCCAGCGATGACCCCACACCTGTGTGCCCCTCTCCCGGACCAGTCTGACCCCTGAGGCGCGGGGGCCCTGTGGTGTGGCCCTGAGCCCACCCCCATCCGCCCTGGCCACTGTTGGCGCTCACCTGCGAGGACCCAGCAGGCCACCTCCCCGCCACACTGGCCACGTGGTCCAGCAGGCTGGGCCGTGGGGACACCTGGGTGTTGCGTGCTCTGCACTCCGCACCCCCGGCCCCCCAGATCCCCGCTGCACATTAACAGCACCCCATCGCCTTTCGAGTCTGGATACCCAGCAGAAGGGGAGTGAGGCCTGCCCCGCCCAGCTGCCCGGCCAGCAGCCTCCGCGAGCGGCAGGACGTGCAAGCACAGAGACCAGGGCCACCCGGAGCGCCACAGCAGATAGTCGGTGCACACAGACGTGACTCGGGCGTGGCACACTTGCTTGCTTTGACCTTACCTAATTCTGAGTTTGCTGACTTTGATGTTTGGTGACGGCCAGCTCCCGGAGCTCCCGGGAGCTCAGCACTCAGCTAGTCACCACCCTCGGGGGCCGCCACCAGCTACGGCTGTGGTGGCCATGCGGGAAGCAGGGCTCGGTGACGCGCCACCCGCCCACCTTCCCCGTGGCAGGCTGGGGGCAGACGCCAGAGGCAGAGCTAGGAGAGAGCAGCCGCGAGGCAGGGGCAGCCCAGACCCAGCAGAGGGCACGGCCAGGGAACGCAGGGCCAGGTACCCGCGGGAGGTGCCCGACCTCCGCCTCGGGGCGCTGCCTGGGCCACTGCCTCTGTCCAGGTCACTGGGTAACCTGCTCCTGCCTCCGCCCGGGTCACCACCACCTGCCACCCTCGGTCACATCACCCTGCCGGGGACCCACAGCCACCTCCACAGGTGACCTTGCCTGAGCAGATGGGACACCTCGCCCTCGCCGTGCCCCGCCCCACACGAGGCTGGAGCCACACCTGCTCCAAGCGCACTGAGGATCACGGCGGGCACAGCACCCACGGGGCTCTGTGTGAGTCGCGCCACCCGCGGTCAGGGGCGGCAGGCCGGCCCCGGCCACGCAACCTCGGCTGCACGACCGGACGAGAGCCTCCTCCACGCCCCGGGGTCCTCGGGCACGGGCTGTGCCAGGGTTGCTGGGGCAGTCACAGGGTGACGTGAAGTGGGCCACCAGGACCCGGCAGGGCCTCCGGCCAGCACCAGTGACAGAGCCACCTCCAGAACAGGGACCAACAAATGCTGCTCTCCGGGTCCCCACGCGGCACTGTCACAGGACCACTGGGCCCTGGGCTGGCACCAGCGTGTGACAGGCGAGAGGAGCAGCGGAGGCTCTGCGATCACCCAGCCCTCGCTACGGGCTTCCACGCAGAGACCCCGCCCGGGAAGGGCCTGTGGGAGGGGGGCTGCAGGCGGCGGGAAGCAGGGACCCCAACACCCGAAACACGAGCGCTTCAGGGCGGAGCCCCGGGAGGCAGGAGGCCACTGCAGGGAGCCGTCCCCGCCAGTTACCACGGCTCGGGACACACCAGGCCAGGCCCTCTGACCCTGTCCTTCAGCCGGTCCCATCTAGCCGAACACGGGTTTCCTGGGCCGGGATGCCCTGGACTGCGTGGGGACCCCACACCTGCGCCCTCACTCCCTCCAGCCCCCTGGGCACCCAGAGCCTGCTCAGGGCCACACACCTGACACCAGGGAGGGAACCTCTTCCCAGCAAGCTCAGGATGCAACCTGAACCTCGGTCACAGCCAAGCAAGAAAATCAAGGTCACAAGGACAATGCCACCAGCACCCCACCCACAGGCAAAGCACAGGACCAAAGGGCGAGGGTGACAAGCTCCTGCACCTTGCCATCTCCCCCACGCCTGGGCTCCCTCTGTTCTGGTCACAGTGCCGAGAGGGAGGAGCTGCTGTCAGACCAACTGACAGATGGGGAGACCGAGGCTGGGGAGGCGGTGAGAGGAGAGCGGCGGGCAGGAAGCAGAAGCACAGCCTGGCTCTGAGTGCTCCCGAACTTCCCAGGCTGGCCACGCCCTCCTCTGCATGTGCCATCACACTTTCTGAGGTCCCAGGCCCCTCTGTCTGTAGGGCTCTGTGGCCGAGAGGCCACAACTTTAACAAAACAAAACCAGAAAGAGAACCCAGATCTCAGGAGCAAGGAGCAGGCAAAAACCTCTGCAGCATGAGCAATCAGCTAAGCCCCAGGAAACCCACAGAATTCCTCCCTGGCACGGGCGCTCTTCTCCAACTCCCCACCGCTCCAAGCAACCAGACCTCGGGGAGGCAGCCAGTGAGGCTGGGAGGAAGAGCTTCCACACTCCTGGTCCGTCCTACTCCCTGTGCTGCCCTTGCCCGTGTTCCTGAAAGCAGGAAGAGGTGCCGGCCTGCAGCCACGCGAGGCAGGCCCCTCTCCAGGCCTCGGGGGCACGGGCGGAAGCGGCGGCAAGCGGGGCTCCAGCCTGTGCTGCGGGAGGCAGAGGGTGAACCCCACAGGCTTGGGGCACAGCCTCCGTGCAAGGCCCGGCCCTGCCACAGAGCCCAGTGGGCACAGCCAGAGAAACTCACAGAAAACCGCTGGCAGTGGGGGGCTCAGGCGGAGGTCACAGGACCACCCCATCCCAGGCGATCAATGCCTCCAAGAAAGACCCCTGGAGAGGCCCAGGACTTGGGGAGCCACCTAACCGCGGATCGGCAGGCCAGGAGAACCCGGCCCTCCCGTAAGCCCCACTCGGCACGGGCCTTGCCACCTGTGGGTGCTCTCAAGGGAAGAGGTGGGCCAGGCGGGTCTGTGCAAGGTCAGGACCCCAAGACAGAAGCAGCTTGGTGAGGGGTCCCCCACAGCCCTGCACACTCGAGTCCCACCCAGGCCGTGCGCTGGGCCTTCTCTTCCCACCCACGTGCCACCCGGGGCTGACAGTCAGCAAGGGAGGTGGGAGCCCAGAGGCACAGCCAGCTCTGGACAGCCACCAGCCCTGCCACACTAAGAGCAGCCAGGCGCCCCTCCAGTGTCAGTGTCACTCTCCAACCCCCTCCCCCAGAACGCCAGAGCAGCCCAACCCAGAACCAGCCATGCAAGAGGGCCAACTCAGGGGCTGGGTTCACACAGGGACCGGGAACGTCTCTGAAATCCACCTGGGGCCAGTCTGTGTGCTGGCCCCAGGGACAGGACACACCTTGAGGGTCCACCAGGCCCCAGGGGCGCTGGATCCCACGGTCTGGAGGCCCCCGGGTGGCAGCGCTGGATACACCCTGGGGTCCACCACGCGGTCTGGCCCCAGGGAGACGGCAGAGCAGTTCCTGGCCCCTGCAAATCCAGCACCCAGTAACCGCGCCTTGATCCCCTTCTTCCAGCAACTGCTAGTTTCTTGACTTGGCCAGTAGCAGCCCAGGGCTCCGGCAGCCTGCAAGGACTCTCACACGCAGGCCAAGCCCCGGATCTTTACACACCCAACGTGGGCTGCCCTAAAATGCTCTCGGGGTTAACAGCACACGGCAGACAAGGCTCCCACCTGGCTGGCAGAAGATCCTACGCAGCCCGGGGCCTGGCCGGCCACTCACAGCCCTGCATTCACACCTCTGCTGCGAACCGCGCAGCCCCACGCACAAGAGCACCCGTGGAAAAGCAGAACAAAGTCCCTCCAGGTCCACCTGCACCTGTCGCCCAGGCACTCAGGGCCAGGTCCCGCGTGGTCGGGAGCTCAGGCTTCAGCAGTCTCCCGCTACCTGACGGGCGGGACCCCGACTGCAAAGGCTCAGGAGGCCTGTTCTGCCAGGGCGCCGGGGCTGTGGATGCCCAGCCGCACCCCCAGCAGGGAAGAGGGGAAAGAGTCGTGGAGCGTGGAGTCGCTCCGGCGCGCAGGACGCCAGACAACGCCTGGGCCGCCTCGCAGAGGTTTAATGAGCACCTACGCACGCCAGGCCCGCCTGGGCTCAGTACCAGGGTGCAGGCGAGGCGAGGCTAAGCCAACAGCATGCAGGAGCCCAGCCTCCCAGGTGTGAGCCAACCCTAAATCCCTTTTACCATCACTCCCATACAGCCATAGATCCTATTGGGTCTGTTCCTCTAGAGAACCCTAACACCAAGGTCATCTGTAAATTCACAAGTCCCCTGAAGGAGCCACAGGAAGGTTCTAGAGGAAGACACGGGGGCCGAGAGGAGGTCTGTATAAAAACAAACGGCAGGGAGACCGGAAGGGCCAGGCGCACAGCAAGACCAGGCCTGGGGCAGGGCTGCGGCCGCTGCTGTGGGCAGCAGAGCCCTGGGGCAGGGCAGAGCACACAGGCCAGGCCCAGGCCCGGCTGTGATCAGGAGGCAGGAGGGACACTGCTCAGCAAATGACGTCAGGACCCGAGAAGCCCCTTGGAAGAGGACAGCGGGCCCCGCACCTCACACCTTCACAGATAAACTCAGGTGGACCCAAGACCGGCCAGAGAGGCAGAGTGGGAGGGGTGGGGACAGGCTGTGACCTGGGACGCCCCAGGCTTTCCAGGAGAGACATGTCTCTCTCTGCATTCCACGTCTCTCTTGGAGACAATTTCCTGCCAGGCACATTGGCTACGCCTACAACCCAGCAACTCGGGGAGGCTGAGGCAGGAGGATCACAAGTTCAAGGCCAGCCTCAACAATGTAGCGAGGTCCTGTCTCAAAATTCAAAAAAAAGGGCTGGGGATGTAGCTTGGTGGTAAAGCACCCCTGGGTTCAATTCCCAGAACCAAATAATTCAACGAATAAATTGAACTTCCAGATTAAATGTCTGAAATTTTAAAAAAATGAGGATGTAAATAAAATGGAAAAAACAACACTTCCTCTCTCGCAGAGACCCTCAGCTGAAGCCTAAGCCAGCAGTTCTCAAAGTGTGGCCCCGGGGCCCTCCCAGGGGACCCACAAGGCCAGGTCTACCCCAGTAATGACCCAGGCTGCCGCTCCCCTTCTCCAGGCTGCACGGCGTCCCTCGATGAGGGTGCAGACACCT
This sequence comes from Tamias sibiricus, assembly GCA_025594165.1. NCBI lineage: Eukaryota > Metazoa > Chordata > Mammalia > Rodentia > Sciuridae > Tamias > Tamias sibiricus. Next base: position 175,380,159 of record CM046661.1, on the reverse strand, counting down.
GGAGACTCCGGCCACACCAGAGCGGGGACAGCTGTGGGAGCCGGGCCCTCGCCACTCTTCTTTCTCAATAGACATTCCTCAAACACTAGAAGCGAGCTGCCTGGGCCGGCGCTCCTCAGCAGGCCAGCACGTTCTCCCCTCTCCAGTGCAGGCTGCTGGCGTGGTCCCAGCGAGGAACACAGGCAGCGCTCGGGCTGTGAGGGTCCAAGGCAGGGCTGGGGCCAGGCTCAGAGGCCTGGTAATGGGCCACTCAGCCCTCAGGGCACCCCTAGCCAGCCCACTAGTGACCTCTGACCACAACAGAGGCCTCTGGGCTGAAGCGGGCCCCCGGTGGTCAGTCCAGGCACGCCAGGCCGGGGCAGGCCGGGGCAGGGGCTGGAAGGTGCGGGTGGCAGCATCTGTCAGAGGCGGCTGGGGGCTCCCCCTCCTCCAGACTGCAGCCCTTCCTGGCCCAACCGGTGCCTCTAACCTGTGGGGGGGGGCATGTCCACCGCGCCGTGGCCTCACCTCCCCCATGGCAACGGGCAGGCCACAGGTCCCAGTCCAGGGCTCAGGGGCAGGTCCTCACACAAGCCCCACAGCGCTCCTGGCTCCCCCTCGGCGGACATGGTATGGAAGAAGGTCAGGCAGGGTGGGCTCAGGGCAGGGTCCGCCACTGGGCTCGAGGGTCCACAACACCCACTGCCCCGGGCGCCGAGCCTGGGAGGACGGGGACCCGCGAGGGTCCAGGCACCAGCACAGGTGGGCACTGGCCTGCAGCCAAGCAGGAGGCCCTGAACCAGAACAGGCGTGGTCGATGGGCAAGATGAGGGGCCAGGGAAAGAGGCCAGGGCCGGGCCCCACCTGGCTGAGGACCGCACCAGCCGGAGGCCGTCGTGTGCGAAGGCAGCTGAGGCGGGCGGGACACAGCGCGGGGCGTGGGGGGCTCGGGGCTGGCTTCCTGCTCACTCTCTAGGAGGGGAGGTCACCGCCACACCCCGCACAAGCAGGGGACCAGGCACAGAGCTGGCAGCAGGACAGGCAGTGGCCCCGCTCCTGACCAGCACCCAGGGACACGGTGCACCCCACCCTCCTGGGACAGAGGCACACCCCCCCTCCACCCAGCTCATCCCCCCACTCGGCCAGAAGCAGATACTGCCATCGTCAGTGTCACACCATCTTCACACAAGGCAGGACACACTGCGGCCCTCCAAGGCCCTGCCCCATCCCTCGGAAACCCTCAGTCTCCCAAATACACCCCTCGCTCTGCGACTGCCGTCCACCAGCGCCCTCCCCCACTCCCCTCCCAGGGCACCTGAGACCCCTCCTCCAGGAAGGCAGCCACAGGTCCCAGCCAGCAGCTCGGGCGCACCTGGGTCTCCGCACCTGTGCTCCCCGCTCTGCAGCCCCTCCACGGCTGTCCCCGCAGCTTGACGCCCGGGGGTGACCTGTCTGGGCCTCCACACCCAGCATGCCTCCTTCCTCCTTCAGTAATGGCCAGCCCCGCGGAGAGGACAGCACTGACCACGACTCTGCAGGACAAACCACACCCTTTGTGGGGAAGGGACCTTGTGATCCCAGAGCCAAGAGCTGCGGCCATTGTGGGCCTCGGCCTGCAGACACAGGAGGAGCAGAAGGGAAATGGGACGGGCAGGAGGCCACCAGAAGGAAGATGAGGGGACAAGACCTGGCCTGAGACCCCACGGGGCTCCACGCCCCAGGCCCAGGGCCCGAGGCAGAAAACATCACCTCTGCTGCTCAAATAGCGTGTGCCGGGCCCTCCCGCGGTGACCTCCACACTGGGCTCTGGGGAGACCCTGGATGATGGCCCAACATCCTGCCATGGAAGAGGGTGACAGCTCCAGGTGACAACTGCAGGACAAGCTGCTGGCAGCACTCTCTCAACCAAGGTCACGGGTGTCACCAGCCTTAAGAAATCAAGACTCGAGACAGTTCTCCAACACACACTTCAGGAGTTTTCTGTGACCCAAGGGGGCCTCCCCCTCCACAGGACCCTCTGGCCACTCATTTTGTGAACAGCAAGCCTTCCTGGTGGCTTCAAGGTAAGACCAGACCTGCAACCGTCCACCTCCCTGCCACTCTGCAGGAGAAAGGCCACTGGTCGCTAGCACAGGACACACAAGTCACCAGCAGGAGGCCCACGGGGAGAAGCCCTGGATGGCTGTCCCACAAAGGCAGTTAAACACCGAAGCCCGCGTTGTGTCCAGCCTCGGCGAACGCAGCAGAGCCCACGGGCAGGTGGGGCTGCCGTGCCATCCAGGGCTGGCCTTTGGCAATGTCCTAACCTCCACCTTCCACATGGCACCAAGGACGTCCCTTAGGAGAAACGAGCTCGCGTGTAAATGCAGGTCACTGGCTGATTCTGCACGAGGTACTTTAATTCTTCAAAGTAATAATAATAGCCCAAAGTGTCACTATGAACACGCTGCCCAAGGACTGACATCAAGAGCCGTCAGGTCCCGCGGGGTCAGTGCTGCGTGGCCACACGCCCAGGCCTGTGCGCACCCGGCAGCTCACGGCGGACACAGGTCCCGGAGTCTACTGCTGTGTGCGAGGGACTCTCTCACGGTCTCACGACGTCCTGATCTGGCCTGAGCTCAGGCTCTGCCTCTGTGCACAGTGTCCAGGGACCCCCATCCTACCCAGCACCCGCCTCCTCCAGGGGCTGCAAAGCTCTGGTCAGTGGACCCGGTGCAGGCCTCTGGATGAGTCAGTGGCTCCTGTCCCCAGCATCACCCCCCACGCCCACCCCGGAACCCCACTCCTCTGGTGCATGTCTCTGGCCCACTAGCTCCTCTTCTTTCAGTTCCAGCCTAAAATCAGCCCTTCAGTGACAGAGGCAGTGTCCCCACAAGGCCTCTCCGTCCCCTGCCTGCACCTGCATGGGCGAGAGGACTTGGTTTTCAGTGGCAGCTCCTGTTCCCATATTAGGTAGAACCACCCCCCAAGGAGCACGTGACTGTACAGTGACCTCCTCCCCAGCAGGTCCCCCACTCTCTACCCTCAGTTAGTGCTGCTGCCGCCTTTACAGTGAACTCCTACCCAGTCGGGCCCCAAACTCCCCGATCCACACTGAGACCCACTGAGGGACAATCAAACAATGACAGGTGGTGAAAGTCTCAAAAAGGAGGAGAGAGCTGGCGCATGGCGCATGCCTATAATCCCAGCACTCAGGAGGCTGAGGCAGGAGGATCGCGAGTTCAAAGCCAGCCTCAGCAATGGCGAGGCACTTAGCAACTCAGTGAGACCCTGTCTCTAATAAAATACTAAAAAGGACTGGGGATGTGGCCCAGTGGTCAAGTGCCTCTGAGTTCAATCCCCAGTACCAAAAAAATAATAATAAAAATAATTTTAAAAAATGGAGGAGAGACAGCAACTCAGAGGCTCCCAGTCAGGACGGCCCTGGACTATGTCCTCTGCTTCCCGTCACCGGAGTCCCCGGCATATACGCCCTGGCGCAAATGACCCTACGTCCCTCCCTCCCTCCAGCAGCCCTGACCCCCGACTCCTCTCCAGAGAAGCAAGACACCCACACATCTCACCAGAACGTTCATCAAAGTCTCACCCAAAACACGGCCAAGCTAATGGACTAGAAAAACGTCACCAGAAAAAACGGAGCCGCAACCTGCAGACAGACCTGCACTCTGTCCCCACGCAAACGGTGCCAGGAAATCACCTGCGAGGGGAGAGGGGGACAGAGGGTCCTCCGAGGCCCCAGACCCGAGACCCGACTCACCACATCCTCTGGTTCCCACGGCTCTGGGGGCTCCCGCCCCGCTTCTCTTGGGAAAACCCAACCTCTTGAAGACGGCCGCAAAGCGCTCCTCACAACACCTCTGCTCGTGACAGCCCCGCCAGGATCTCCCAGCCGAGCGCCACGGCACCCCGCGAGCTCGGAGCCCAGGCCACGGAGCCTCTTCGCAGCCCACCCGGCCGGCCAGCGGCCCAGAGCCCAGGGGCCTGGCTGTGGCCTCCCAAGAGGGCAGGGCTCAACAAGCAGGCGTGGGGACCCAGCATAACCAGCTGAGCAGGTTGACAGGCAGGGCTGAGAAGGGTGGGGCCAGCCTCCTGAGGTGCAGCTGAGGCCATCGGGCCTTTAAAGTTCCGCCAAGAAGGGGGGCATCTCAGTGACCGGTGAGAAAGGGCCCGAGGTGACAAAGGAATGCTGCCCCAGGGCCTCATCTCCAAATCCCAGGGGCAAACAAAGTCGGCTCCGGGTCAGAGGAAGACCCAGAGCGTGGCCAGGCACACACTCCCGGGGAGGCCAGGAGGCACCAGCCTCCACCCACAGAGAGGAGGGGACAGCAGACGCCCAAGTCAGGCTCCACATGGTCCTGCACCTAATGGCCCAACTGTAGGTGACATCTGTCATCCTGGCCACACACACTCCCGCGGAAACCGACAGTATCTGCCTCGTAAGTGCCATTGACCAGACAAGGCTCCAAGCCCTGGGCGGCACCAGCTGGCGGCCAGAGCCCCTCCTCACGGGGAGCAGCCGCTGGGCCTGGCTAGTGTGTGTCCCCGTGCCCTGCCAGGCAGAAGCCCGAGTCAAACTGCAGCGCGGGGCGGCCCTCTGACCTCCCCGGCACCCATCTGCACCTGTGACCGGCAAGCCCAACGGCATGGCCGTAGTGCATTTAGGGAAAGAAAACCCAGTCCCCACCGTGCGGGGTCAGCGCTCCAGAAGGAGAGTGGGGGGGGGCGGGGCCTCAGCAGCCAGTGGCTCTGTAGGCCTCCCTGGATCCAGACCCCTCCCAGAAGCCCACCCGATGAGCCGGCGGGGCCAAGGCAGGGCAGGGGGCTGGGCTGACAGCCAAGGACCTGGAGGACCCGGCTGGCGCCAGCCCTGGGGTCCTGGGCAAGGCGTGCCCCTCCTGCACCCGTGAGCAGGCGTGCCCCTCCTGCACCCGTGAGCCAGGCGTGCCCCTCCTGCACCCGTGAGCAGGCGTGCCCCTCCTGCACCCGTGAGCAGGCGTGCCCCTCCTGCACCCGTGAGCAGGCGTGCCCCTCCTGCAACCCGTGAGCCAGGTGTGCCCCTCCTGCACCCGTGAGCCAGGTGTGCCCCTCCTGCACCCGTGAGCAGGCGTGCCCCTCCTGCACCCGTGAGCCAGGTGTGCCCCTCCTGCACCCGTGAACCAGGCGTGCCCCTCCTGCACCCGTGAGCCAGGTGTGCCCCGTGAGCCAGGCTGCACCCGTGAGCCAGGCGTGCCCCTCCTGCACCCGTGAGAGCCAGGCGGCTGCACCCGTGAGCCCCTCCTGCACCCACTCCGCACCCGTGAGCCAGGCGTGCCCCTCCTGCAGGCGTGCCCCTCCTGCACCCGTGAGCCAGGCGTGCCCCTCCTGCACCCGTGAGCCAGGCGTGCCCCTCCTGCACCCGTGAGCCAGGCGTGCCCCTCCTGCACCCGTGAGCCAGGCGTGCCCCTCCTGCACCCGTGAGCCAGGCGTGCCCCTCCTGCACCCGTGAGCCAGGCGTGCCCCTCCTGCACCCGTGAGCCAGGCGTGCCCCTCCTGCACCCGTGAGCCAGGCGTGCCCCTCCTGCACCCGTGAGCAGGCGTGCCCCTCCTGCACCCGTGAGCAGGCGTGCCCCTCCTGCACCCGTGAGCCAGGTGTGCCCCTCCTGCACCCGTGAGCCAGGTGTGCCCCTCCTGCACCCGTGAGCAGGTGTGCCCCTCCTGCACCCGTGAGCAGGTGTGCCCCTCCTGGACCCGTGAGCCAGGTGTGCCCCTCCTGCACCCGTGAGCCAGGTGTGCCCCTCCTGCACCCGTGAGCAGGTGGCTGCCGGGCCGGGGTTGGAGTTCCTGCACATGCGTGTTCCGGCCCCCCACAGTCACAGGGTGCCCAAGGTGGCTCACGGTAGAGCCAACCCAAAAGCTGTTTTCCCCCGGTGGCTGGGAGGAGGGGTCAGGAGTGCCAGGGCAGGAAGAGGCCTCCCACGCTGTGCCCAGGGCCCAGCCTTGTGACAGCTGAGCGCCTCCACGGGGGCCCGTGCTCCTCTCAGCACTGAGTCCTCCCGCCCTGGACGCAGTGCCCTAGTGACCCCTAGGCCAGACGCCTCCTCACTGTCCAGATGTGCAGCCTGCCCAGATGGGGTCCTGTGGGCAGGGCCTGTCCCGGGAGACTGGTGACCCAGGAAACCAGGCAGGAAGAGACCCTACCTCCCAAAGCTGCCAAACCACCTCGATGGCCAGTCCCTGCCACCTCCAGATGACCCGAGGCAAGGAGAGCCACGGGCGGGCTCTCACGGCCTGCGGGACTCAAGGCCAGGCTCTCTCTGCCGAGTTCTGAGCCTGCCCTGGAGTCGGGAGGGGACGTCCTGTTTCATCTCCAGGTGCCCAGGGGTCTCTGAGACAAAAAGCTCATTTCTGGGCACAGTGTGTGGCTGTGTGCTGGGGGCATGGAGCCCCGCCTCCCCCCTGCTCTGCCTCACGGCTGGACCAGGTGGTCTGCCGGCAGTGGGCACAGGAGTTGGTGTTTCACTAGGAGCAGCTGAAAGGAGCCCGAGGGTCCCGGGCCCTGGTGGGCAGGCAGGCCGGCCGGCAGGTCACAGGGCAAGCCTGCTGTCACGAGTGGAGACGCCCGGCCGCCTGCTCTCGGGCCCCACCCACCAGCGCCCGTGCTGCCCCTCGTACCCCTGCCCCTCTGGGCTCTGGGCTCCGACTTCCCCTTCACTCTGGGATCTGCTGTCTCGCCAGGGCCAGGCCAGCCACGGCCTCCACCCCCAGCCCAGACGCCTGTCCCCGGCCAGGGCGAGCACCCCGAGCCCAAGCTCTGCTCGCCCCTGAACACCCTCAACTGACCCTTCCCCAGCCACCTGCGCTACCCGGGCTACCCAGCGCTCCCTGCCCACCGCAGCGATGCCCCTGCCTCTGCCCCAGTTCTCCTCTGGCCACTGGCCTTCCCCCAGTACCACGGCCCAAGCACCTGGCACCCGCCCAGCACCCACTGTGTGCCCACTCCTGCCCTGACCCAGGCCGGGCTTCTCACCTCACCCATCGCCCAGTCTGATCAGACCACTGCTACCTCGGCTCCTTCTGGAAAAGGAGCAGGAGGAGGGCGTGCTGGGCAGGCGGCGGGCCCCGGGGCAGGCTTCAGGAGCCCCGTGTGGCACTGGGCCAGACAAAGGCGCACCCAGGTACGTGGGACCTGGCGGGGGGAGGGAGTCCTGGTGCAGGAGGACCTCTGGGTAGAGGGTGGCATCTCAGGGCCGTGCTGGTTCTGATGGCGAGCTCTGGGCTGCCCTTCACCTTAAAAACGACTCAAGGAACAGCCGAGACGGCCGTGCCGACCAACCCGGGCAGCACACTGTGCCCCAGGGTGGTGACGTATCCTGTCCTACACACCTGAGGTCCAAACCACGGCAAGGGGAAGACAGGGTCAGCCTGCAAGTCCCTCTCCTGAGAGCCGCCCCACGGTCACTGCAGCTCGGGCCCGGCGGGCGGCAGGGGAATACCCACTAAGTGGACAGGGCCACAGTCCCCTGCACACCGAGATGGCCTCGGCAAAGCCCTGGCCCGGCCAGAGGTTGAGGGAGAAAGAGCCGGCAGAGCAGTCGCTGGGCTCAAAGCCCGGTTTCCCCCGCTTCAGTGAGAGGTCCCCTGCTGCCACCGCCGGAGAGGAAGCCCTGCGAGCCACGCAGCGTCAAGGAGGCCTCGCTGCTCCTCGAGGCCTCGCAGTGCGTTCAAGCACTGGGGAACGGGGCGGCCCGCGAGCCCCTCCTCCTGTTTTCGTTCAAAGGCTTCTTTCTGAACACCCGCACGGAAGAGCTGTAATTTAGGTTACGTTGGTGAAGGAAAACGATTGTGGAGTCTCTGTCTTCTAATTATACAGAATTTAGGACAAAATATTCATGTGATTTTGAAATTCTTGATAAATAGGTCATAATAGGCTCTTTCTGTTGCCAAAATTCCTCACACGCAACACGACAGAGTCGGCGCTCTGCGCAGGACCGGCCACCAACAGGCAGCCGGCAGCTGCCCGGGGTGTGGGACGTGGCATCCGCGGGGCACCTGATCGACACCTGGGCTTCTCCCAGCTGACTGCAGGGCTGGTCCCCATCGACCTGAGCCACAGAATTCAAAGACGGGCTCGGAATCCAGCTTTGGCAGGACACGGTGCCGCCTGGCCTGCCCGCAGTCTGAACGGCGAGAACACCGCGGAGCTGAAGGAAGCCACCCAGCCGCCAGGAGCAGGTCCCCCCACAGCGCAGAGGAGTCGTCTCCCCGTGAACCAGGGCGGGCAACTCGACCGACAACTATTTTCAATCCTACCATTAAGTAGTCAATTATTTAAAACACACACACCCGCCTAGACTAAAGGAACAACACTTATTTGTCAATTAAGTCGGCGGGCTGGTGGCAGTGACGCTGGCCCGGCTCCCCTGGTGGACGGGCTCCTGCAGAGGCGGCCCACCTGTGGCACACAGCCCACACAAGCCTGGGAGGTGTGCTGGGCCGGGCCTGGGCCACAGGATGCAGACGCGGTGGCTGGCATCAACAGGCTCCCCTGGACACGCCTCGGTGCCCTCAACAGCTGCGCCTGGCCATCAACCAAGTGTGGGGACAGGAGCACGAAGAGGCCCCTGCCCTGTGGAGCCCGAAGTTACAGGAGGGGGTGGCAGCCACGCCAGTCCTCGGGGTGAGGCTGGCCCAAAGTCCCATCAGCGCCACCTGGGACTTTCCCATGGTCCCTGGCTGGCTGCGGAGTGGGGGTGGGACCACAGGCCTTCCCGAGGGACACACACCACGGCCCAGGCCAACCTGCACAGCAACCGTCAATTCAGGGTCTGAGGCAGTAAGCCCAATTTTCTGATATGGCAGCAGTGGTAAGTTTTTAAGGTCCCCAATGACATAATGCAAGATAAAGAGGGACCTCACAGTCTACACTGGACCGTGCTGCTGAGATGGGGCACAGGGGGGGGGGACTGGCTCCAACAGCCACTCGGGGTTCCGACCCTCCCCAGCTGGTTCTGGGACCCCACACAGGAGACCCTCGCTGATGCCTGTCCTCACCTGGCCACGCTCTACCCAAGGTGGCTGCTGCCACCCCCTTGGTCCCAGCCCTGGGGTTCTCCACTCCCACCACCAAGCCACCAAAGTGAGGCAAACACCAGGAACCAGAAGACAGAAGGGCCAGGCACACACAGCAGTGACCCCAGGCCTCGGTCACACACACCTAGCCTGGGTCACTCCCTCCTGAAGCTGGCGCTCCTGGCCCACCCAACCTCGGTCAACAGAGTCCTCGCCCACCCTGTGCCTTCTGGGCTCTCCGCCCAAGGCCAGGTCTCCTGCCGTCTGGAAGACACAGGAGGCCAGCGTGGAAAGTCACCATAAGTTCTCCCAACGGCCCAACCAAAGCCCACCAGGAAGAATCAGGCCCCGGGACCACCTGTGTGTGTCCCCAGGGGACACTCCCAGGAAACCCAGCAAGAAGTCATGGGCATGAAGCACTCACCCACCCAGAGGTCTCCAGCCTCACTACCCAGGGCTGTCCTCAACACACGCGGCTCAGCCACCCCAGCAGGGCAGCCACAGGGCTCCGGAACCACCAGCCACAGCTCTCTGGCTGTGTGGCCTCAGGGAAGGCACCTCATCTCTCTGAGCCAGGCTCACTGACATCGAGGAGATTCAATGAGATGATGGGTCTCCCCCGCCAGCACGTGCGCCCTGTGCCACATGCCGGGAAGTGTCTTGGAAGGGCTCTGGGAGCAGCTTGCAGGAGCAGGTGGGGAGTCCGGCAGCAGTACAGAGGGGTGCTGACAGGAGGTCTCGGAGAGAGCCACAGAGGTGGGTGCACCTGCAGGAGCCCTGTTTGGGGAGATGGCTTAAATTGCGGTTAACTATGGGCCGTGGAGATTTGGGCATTGCCGCCTTCCATAGTCTCACGGGACTTGGCCCGGCATCTCGAGTGACTTGAGCCGAGATTGCTGATCGGGTCAGCGCCATTTTTTTTGGTGGTGTGTGTGGTGCGTGTTAGTCGTTGTTAGAGCCAGAGAGAAAAGTTATCAGAATAAAAAAGCTGTTTGTTTCCAGTTTGCCTCTGAACTTCTTCCCGCGGCTTCGTTGCTCCAAGCGGCCATCGCTTCAGGCGGCAACATGCACCCAGCTCCTGGAGCCACGGTCCAGGAGATGCAGCAGGACCCTCAGAGGTGGTGACCAGAACCTGAGCGGTGGGCCACAAGCAGAGCTGGGTCCACCCGAGGCCTCTGAGCGGATAACTGAGAGAAGACAGCACTGGCCCAGGGGTGAGGGCCAGGGCATGGCCCTGCAGGAAGCTGAGTGGGGACCTTAGACGCCCACTTCCTCATCTGCAGAGTGGGAACGGGCCCCTGGGCCACCCTCTACATTCCCTGTCCCCCTGCAGGGGTTCATGGGGACCCTCTGCTCACTCTCCTGGGGCCAACTTCAGACAGCCCGCCCAGTGCCCCTCCCAGCCCCCCCCCACCACGCCACCTGCCCTTGGACCTGCTGAGACAGGGATCCTGACGTCCAGGGCGCACTGCCTTCAAGGAGGCTCCATGGCATGCAGCTAGAGGGACAAGGACATCTGGACAAGGTCTCCCAGCTCTGGAAGGCTCTCTCCCTGGAGCAAAAGGGGTCCTGCTCCACCCAGCACCCCCGGGGGCTGCCTCTGATCGGCACCGGATGGGCAGCCCCACGGACACGGCCCCCTGTGGCACAGCAGCCACCAACTGGTCACCATCAGGCTGGCACGTCACACACCACATCTCAAGCACTTTTGAGCACTGACCTCACTCTGGAGGGGAGGGCAGGAGGCTAGGAGAGGCCTGGTCACCAGCCCAGACCCCAGTGACAAGTGACCTGGAGGCAGGAAGGCTCTGGCTCCAGCGCCCCCAGGACCTCGAGGCTCTGCCAGCCCGTCCCAACCACACTCAGGTCCACTCCCTCAGGACTGCCCAGCGAGGCTGGTCCAAGTGAGGCAGGGCTCCGGGGTGGGAGACGGGAGCTAGGAGGGGCCCGGGCAGACCAGGCAGGAGTCCAGGAGAGGGCCGGGCCTCCCGCACATCCCAGCCCCATCTTAAGGTGGCCCATGCTCCAAATGCAGCCCCTGCCTAAGTGACTGCAGAAGACGGGGGTGGGGCCTTTGAAAAGCCTGGAGAGTGGCTGGCCAGAGGCCACCTTCCCATTCTCTTGTCTAACAGCCTGGCGGCCCTGCACAGCCCCACAGACGTCAATAGAAAAAGGGCACTTGCCCATCAGCACACCCGTCCCTCACCAACCGGCACACACTGACCTCCAGGAGGCCTGCAGGCCCCTGCCCTCGCCCCCGGGGCCTGGCCCAGGCGCTTCCCTGCCCCAAGGCTCCAAACCCCAGGCACAACCGATAGACAAGGGAGGACGGAGGGCCCGTGTGGGGCTCTGAGTCCTGTCACCTACTGACCTGAGGTTCCTCAGGGTCCAGTGCAGGTGGGGGTGCTGGGCAGCCACCAGGACCGCCAGCCCTGCCCCTCACTCCTCACCACCCCGTCCGCAGCAGGTGGGCTGTGACTCAGTCCTAGGTGTCCAGCACAGTGGCGAAGGACCAGGAGGAGCCCCACCCGCCTGCCCTCCCTGAGCCCTGAGGTCCCACTGGATGACTGGACACGGTGCGCTCCTGTCCCGCTCGGTCCTGAGCCCCCTCACCAGGCCCGTCTCCCTGCCCCACTGCCTCCGCCCCATCCTGTGAGGAAAGCAAGGCTGCCCAGGGTGACCCTCAGGCCGGTCCCCCCCACCCTGCCCACTGAGCTGCTAGCTGGCAGTTAGGGCTCACTTCCCCTCTGCACGCACGTGCCCGGCCCCAGCAGGCCACCAGGAACGTCCTCCTTTGATTCTCCCGCCACACCAGGCATGGTTGGCCACCCCCTCCTTTGGGCTGTGCCTCCCCGTCACTGCCACTGCCCTCCCTGCCCCCAGGCTCACCTCAGGTGACCCCCCTCCCCTGCATTCCTGAGCAGCAGCAGCTGAACAGAACGTCCTTTCTTCCTGACCGGGCCTCAGGAGCACGCCACCATGCTTCTCAGGCCAGGACGAGCCCCAAGGCAGGCCGCCACTGACCTCGTGCTGCCCACCTGCCTCAACCCTGGCGGCCTGGCTGCCCAGGGCAGTGTGACATGGGCCTACTCCGGTCTCCCTTGTCTGGTCCCTGACCGTGCCCTCGGGTCAAACAGGAGCCGGGATACAGAAGCCAACCACGAGGCCAGCCCAGAACCCAGAGGACACGTCCAAGGGCTCTCAAGGGCACACACAGCACGGGCAGCTCCCGAGCCCCAGGCAAGCGTCCCTCTGGACACTGGGCTTCCGCGAGGCCTCCCCACCTCTGCCCCCACACGCGAGCCTCAGCTCCACTTCCTGGACGAGGCCGTGTCACACCCACACCCCGCTCCTCTGCCTGCTCTGCCTCTGGCTCAGGGGGACCCCCAGGCAGGGCCCTGGCCACCGCACGAGGACTGCGCGGAACGGGAACCACCCGCTCAGAACAAACCAAATAGCTCACCACCAGCAGCATGTGGCCTTGGTGGCACCTCCCAGGTGGTCAGCTGTCCTCGAGGGGTCAGCTCTTCTAGAAGGGCCTGGGCTTTGTGACACTGAAGGTGTGTGTGTCCTTTCAACCAGTCAGGTCGCTTCAGAACTATAAATGCCACACTGCCCGCCCGGGGGCCGTGGCTGGTGCACATCTTCCTGACCTGTGGATCCCAAGGGCCCCTGCGCGGCCTCAGTCCCCTCCCCTGGCTGTAGGCAGGAGGACGGAGGCTGCGGGCCTCACCTGTCCAGCCACACCCACCTGGGGCTGCTTTCCCAGGGAGCCAGGCAGGGGCGCCCCTCTCCACATGCCCCGGGCAGTGACCGGGTAGCTGCCCTGGGAAGCTGGGACCCCAGGAAGGACTCAGTCATGAGCTCTGTGACCAGAAAAAGGGACAGAAACCCTCCCTCACCCTGCAGCTGCTATGACCACCACGCATGTGCAGGCTCCCAGATCTGAAGCCAGACACGGGAACAGCCAGTGTCCAGCAAGGACCAGAATGGGCGCTCACAGGGAGAGGAGGCCAGGCCAGACCCGGACGGCAGACCACAGCAGGCTGGCCCTGGGTCAGGCTGTGGACAGGTGGGGGGCCTGCCCTTCAGCCTCCCTCCCGCGGTGAGGGTCCCTGCAGAAGGACAGCGCCCCTGCCCAGCACGGGCCAGCTCAGCAAGTCCCTGCTCAAGGTCCTGGGCTGGGCAGGGCAGGCCCAGGTGCTGCCCTTGCCAGCTCCTGGAGGTCCCGCCTGTTTCCCGAGACACCCCACAGGGACAAGGAAGTATGGGGCCGTAGGGAGCCCTGGGTCCCGGCACGGAGCCAAGGCCCTTGAGGAACAGCTGCAGGCGTATTGGACGCTGGGATCCCATGCACCCCGACACCCTGGCCACTGAGCAGTGCGCACCACCAGCTCTGGGTGTCCAGGAACCCGGGACAGCGGCTGGCCTCTACCAAGCTGGCTGCATAGGCCCCAAAAGTGTGGTCCCAGGGAGGCCAGGCACGGTGGCCCAGGGCCTCCCCCGACCCGGCCACCCCCCTCCTGGGTCCCAGGGCCCTCTTTCACCCCTCGGGAGCCTTCCCTGCCGCACTGGGTCAGAGCCTCCCCACCCCAGAGCCCAGGCCTCTCTCTACTTCCCACCTGACCAGGTCTCCCTCCCACCACGGGCTCCCTGAGGGCAGCGGGGACCCTGAGCAGCACACAACAGGTCCTCAGTAAACATGAGGAGCCCGAGGGATCGGCCATGAAGAGCGGCGGGTGTGCAGGCGTCGCCAGGGTCCTCAGGCCAAAGGCCTCTGCACTGTGGCCAGGAGCCCTCCCCCTCCACAGCAGCAGGTAACCGGACAGCAGGAAGGACATGGGCTCCCCTCAGATCCCGAGACCCCTGATGGAGACAGCACCACCAGCACGTGCCCACAGCAGGTGCACGCCTCCCCACGCGGGGTGGTCAGAGTGCCCCCCCCAGGTCACCTCCCAGCCCACTGAGGGTTACTGCCTCCCACGACACTCAGAGACCTGCCACGTCACACAGCCAACAGGTGCCCAGGCGCTGGACAGGCCTGCTGAGCCCAGCTGGCTTCCCCACCTGGTCCTGCCTCGCCTTGTCCGAAAGGGGCAGCAGCACAGAGGAGCAGCGCCACCCAGCTGCTCTCCCAGGCTGCTCAGGTGGCCCCTCACTGAGGACCCCTCACCCCGGCCAGCCCGCCACCCCACTCGGCCACAGGGTCTCCCTAGCCCAGCTCCCCACTCTGCCCGGCTCTGCTCCCACCTGGCTGGACCAGCCCTGCTCCAAGCCCCCGCAGGCCTCCCCACGGCAGCCCCTGCTGCCGGGGACCTACACAGCCTGGGCAGGGGCAGGCCACTGAGTCCCATACGGGAACAGGAGAGACGCAGGAGGTGGAGAGAAGTGTGCCAGCCCCACACAGCCTCCAAGACCATTCCAGGCACAAATGACATTTCCTAGAAAAGTGGGTCGGTGAGCCACCCCCAGAACGTTTCCAAGACTGCCCCCTGCTGAGGTGGCAAGTTCAGAGGCAGAGGGGGACAGACGCCGCCAGGATCAGAGTCCTAGACGCTCTGAGCTCTGAAGCACCCCACTGCACCCAGTCTCCTCCCTGCCCGGGCACGCCAGACTGCCAGGAGGCCTCAAAGTCAGCCACTCGCAAGGTTCAAAGGGATGCAGGGTCAGTGCCCATGCCACAGCCAGGCAGGCTGGGCACAGCAGGCAAGTCCTGCTTCTGGGGCCTCCCCTGTTCCTCTGCCTGCCCACCAGCACCATCTCAAGGAGGCAGTAGCCCCTCCCCAGCCTCGGCAGGACCCTGTGGTCACATGCGCAGGAGCCTGGGGCAAAGGGGCCAAGCATGCCCACCTCCCACTGCATGGACACTGGGCATCGAGCGATTAGGTGGATAAATGGGCAGCCGGTGGAGGGAGACTGGCTCCCCACTGCTGGGATGGAGAGGGACTGATCAGCAAGGGAGGGGACAGAATGATCCCTGGGGCGACTGGATCTGAGTTGTGTATCACATTCCCTCGCTGCAGTTACAGCCACAGTTACGCCTGGCGTGACAGAAAGGGCCCTTCCCAGCCGGGCGCGGTGGCGCACGCCTGTAATCCCAGCACTTTGGGAGGCTGAGGCAGGAGGATCGCGAGTTCAAAGCCAGCCTCAGCAATGGCGAGGCACTTAGTAACTCAGTGAGACCCTGCTTCTAATAAAAATACAAAAAAGGGCTGGGGATGTGGCCCAGTGGTCAAGTGCCCCTGAGTTCAATCCCCGGTACCAAAAAAAAAAAAAAAAAAAAAAAAAAAAAAAGAAAGGGCCCTTCCCTCTGTGATGAAGTGGCCACGGACACCAGCAGGCCTGTGGCCTTCAGTGTTCCCCGTGTTCCTTGCTCTGCCAGCTGGGGTCTAGAGCCACCAAGCCCACACCCAGGTCTGGGTGTCTGACACTGTTCTCCAACGAAAGGAACCGGGGCTCCCTGGAGCAGTGGCTGGTCCCCGGGCAGCAGCTGGAATGTCTTGTAGGCCAGGGAGCGTGGACGTGCTCAGGCACCCCCAGCGATGGGACTTCTAAGAGACCCAGTGGCGGAGCAGAAGAATCAGCAACAGAACGAATAAAGCACAATTACATTGTAACTTAAAGTGTAAACTAAGTAGCAGTGAATCCACAGCAGGAGGATCGGAGGTTGGATAAAGGGAAAAATGAGGAGAAGGGACAAATCTCCCACCTGCAGCATTTCAGAGTTCAGCGACTCAGCCCCTGGAGGCGGAGCAGAACCCCACCCCACACCCAGGCTGCAAGGTCTTCCTTCCAAAGAGTAGGAACCGAGCCAGGTGTAGTGGCACACACCTGTAATCCCAGCAGCTCAGGAGGCTGAGGCAGGAGGATGGCAAGTTCAAAGCCAGCCTCAGTAACTTACCCAGGCCCTAAGCAACTCAGCGAGACCCTGTCTCTAATAAAAAATATGAAAAAGGGCTGGGGATGTGGCTCAGTAGTTAGGCACCCCGGGTTCAATCAACAACAAAAAGTAGAAATGGAAAAACAGGAGGACTGCAGGGGGACCCATGTGGCATCACAGAGATGAGTCATGGTGACCACAGGTGACACGCCTGGTGTGACAGAAAGGGCCCTTCTCTCTGTGATCTCCCCACAAACCCATCACCCAGACCAACCCTGAGAAAAACACCCAGACTCCAACAGAGGAAGTCCAGTGAGGCCCAGGCAGGAGGATCCCAAGTTCAAGCCCAGCATCAGCAACTTAGAGGCCCGGTCTCAAAAGAAAAATAATAAAAATGGCTGGGGTATAGCTCAGTGATAAGGCCCTTGCTAGCATGTGTGAGCCCCGGGTTCCAGCCCCAGCACTGCAGGAAAAGAAAAAGAACAAAAGCAAGAGGTCTGAGACACTGTCACGCCAAGGGCAAACTAGGGACATGCGGGACTAAACGTCATGTGTGACCTGAGTGGGATCCTGGGACAGAAAAAGGACATTGGGGAAAACCTGAGGAAATCTGAGTGAACTCTGGATTCTGTTGATACTAGATGAACAGTCACCAGCGGCAACACAAGCACACCAACGGGAGGTGCCAATAAGACAGCCAAGTGTGCGTAGGGGTGAGAGGGCACGGGGTGAGAGGGACCAGGAAGCTCTCGCATTAGCTTGAGACCCACCTGTGACTCTCAGATGCTCCTTTAGGACCTGCAGTCTATCCAAACAAAAGTCCAGGGCGCCCAGTGCAGGGCGGGTGGGTGGGCTCCGGCTCTGGGCCAGCCCCACCTGAGCACCCAGGCACCACAGCCTGCCCTGGGCCTGCCCTGAGGCCCCAGGGACACAGATGGTCAAGACACAGATCTGTGCAATAAAGGAGGCCACCAAGGGGCAGAGAGGGTGGGCTGGAGGACACACTCCCGGGCAGCGGCGAGAGGCCCAGGGGACCTCTCTGCAGGTCCCCTCCCTCAGGTGCAGACACTGGGCCTTGCGCACCTGCCAGACACTGTCCCCAACAGCTCCAAGCATCCGAAATGAAGGAGGAGGTGGGGCTGGGAGAGCCGGAAGGCTTCCTGGAGGTGACACAGACGGACAGCAGGGAGTGGCTGGCAAGGCGTGGCTCCTGGTGCCCGAGTCTCAGAGAGACCTGCACAGCCACGCCAAGGGCAGACACTCGGACCCCTGGGGCCAGGGAAAGTGGGCCAGGGCCACTGGTTGCAGAGAGGAGACGCCACCCTTCACCAAAGCACAGCCCTGTCACCACTGCCGCAGCATCCAGGAGAGCGACCTGGCACAAAAGGCCACATGCAGGGTGACCTCAGTTATGCCCAACGCCCAGAACAGCAGGAGCTGGATTGTGGCTGCCCGAGCTGGGGGAAGAGGCAGGGGAGGGGCACACTCCAGGTGTCTTTCTGGGGTGATGGGAACACCCTAAAGCCAGCCTGCGGCACGGGCAGCTCGAGGCTGTGAACTGGACCCTAAGTGTGCAGGCAGGCTGCGGGGAGGGACGCCCCGGCAGAGCTGTTCAAAAGAACAAACTCGCTGGGCATGGTGGCCGCACTGGCCCGCACTCCCAGAGGCTCAGGAGGACGGCAGGCTGCAGGACAGTCCCAGCGACTCAGCGAGACCCGCAGAAACTCAGCGAGACCCTGTCTCCAAGTACAAAGTGAAAAAGCCAGAGCGCCAGGCCCCCCAGCCCCCCGCCCAGCTCAGCCTCGGGGGGGCTCCAGAGCCAGGGTCCCGAGGTCAGAGCTGCAGTGACCCAGTGGGCAGAGCAAGGTGCCCACACAATGCCACTTCAGGTCACCAGAGGCTGCTTGGCCACAGGGAAATGATGCTGAGCAGGTAGGAGGGACCCTGGCCTCTGAGAGCAGCCCTCCTGAGGCTGAGGCAGGAGGACTGCACAGGAGGGGCATGCGGGAGGGGGCTGGGGACAGCTATGCCCACTCCACACCCTGAGGGACTGCAACCCCCAGAGAGCCCCGCCAAAGGGACAGGCAGAAGCAGAGGCCCAGTCCACCCCCATCAAGGCACCCACCAGGAGAGGCCAAGCGTCCCCACAGCCTTCCTTCCACGGTGGCCCTGGACAGTCTCCAGGCACATTCGGTTCCTCCCCATTGGTGGCACAGGGAGCTGGGTGGGGCCTCCCTTCCTAGCCACCCCAAAGAGACAGAACGACCCACAGAGCACCCTGCCGCAGTTTCACGGTGCCCCCATGCTTGGCCCCCACTTCACAGAGGACATGGACACTGTGGCTAGGGACAGGCGTCATCCCAGGAGCCCTCCCTGTGGGCAGCCCACACTGCCCAGCTCGGCACCAGCAGAGGCCACACACTGGAGATAGGCGGTTCCTTACCAGTGGGGCAGTGCAGATGGTCCCCATAACCCAGGGGCCAGTCCCCCAGGTTCCAGCTCCCAGTCCTAGGCCAGGTCCTCTTTCACAGGTGACTGAACTGAGGGCAAGCATGTTGGAGAAAATAAGAGCAGCAAGACGAAGAGGTTTTCCACCTGACCACCCCGGGCTCAAGGGCCTGGGGCAGGAGCAGAGTGCACCAGGTCACTCAACCTGTGCCTCAGGAAGTGACCATTTCACTCTGCTGGGGCATCCTCACCTGTCAAACGGAGCCCCCAAAGCACACACTCCAGTCATCATGAAGATAAATCATGCCAAGTGCCCAGCATGCCCTCGTGCCCGGGGTGGGAGACGCTGTCACAGCTGCTGTCGCTGCAGGTTGAGAGCAGAGGGGCGCTCCAGCACGACCCTGCAACTTCCCAAAGGGATGACCAGGGAGGCTGTGGGCCTGCAGTGGTGGCCAGCACAGCCCTTGGGCCCCAAAGACCCAAGTTCAAACCCCCACTCATGGGCAAGTGGCCCACCTGCTGAGCCTCACCTGGAGAACAGGGAGAAGTGTCCGTTGTGGGGACTTCGCAGGACAGTCGTGCAGAGCCCCAGCGCCTGCCTGGCGTGCAGGCTGAGCGGATGCTATCACCACTCTTACTTTTTTAATAGGCCAACACTTCCTCTCTCCTGTGCAACCACAGGGGACTGTAATCACAGGGATTAAGCATAATAGAACCCTGGTAATAACTCGAGTGCCAGAACTCCTCACAAAGGCCTTGGGATGGCGAATGCCATTAGTGGTGAATTACAGCCAACAGTCCCCACCCAGCCTTCTGCATGGGCCCCCGCAGACACTAGGGCGAAAGAATACGGCTGTCTCCACCAGGGAGGCTGTCTCCACTAGGGAAACCTCGTCTTCTCCCTCCAAGTCTGTCTGTGAGGGAAGTCTGAGCACCCTGCCTTCCCCATGCTCAAGGAAGCCCCTAACATTACTCCACCAGCAGGTTCCCAGCAGAGGCGGCTGCCCTGGGCCCACCGGGGCCAGAGGCTCCCAGCAGGTGGGGCTTGTGCCCTGGGCCCGCCCACCTGGGCCAGAGGCTCCCAGCAGGTGGGGCTTGTGCCCTGGGCCCGCCCACCTGGGCCAGAGGCTCCCAGCAGGTGGGGCTTGTGCCCTGGGCCCGCCCACCTGGGCCAGAGGCTCCCAGCAGGTGGGGCTTGTGCCCTGGGCCCGCCCACCTGGGCCAGAGGCTCCCAGCAGGTGGGGCTTGTGCCCTGGGCCCGCCCACCTGGGCCAGAGGCTCCCAGCAGGTGGGGCTTGTGCCCTGGGCCCGCCCACCTGGGCCAGAGGCTCCCAGCAGGTGGGGCTTGTGCCCTGGGCCCGCCCACCTGGGCCAGAGGCTCCCAGCAGGTGGGGCTTGTGCCCTGGGCCAACCCACCTGGGCCAGAGGCTCCCAGCAGTTGGGGAATCTGCCCTGGGCCTGCCCACCTGGGCCCTGAACACTCACTAGAGCTGTCAACCTCAGGGACCCGGGCCTCCTCCCACACAAGCCAGCAGGCACCTGATTTCACAGGACTTGAACTCTGACCCTTTTCACAAGGACCCAACAAGAGTGTCACTGCTCTGCCAGTGAGAAGCCAAGAGAAAGCAGACCTGAGCCCACTGCGGTGCCAAAGAGCCCCCACGTCAGCCCGCAGGATGCCCAAACCCAAGGCCTTCTGAGCCCCATGAGAGGCCACGCAGCCCAGGCAGCTCCAGGAGACACCATCTCTGGGCCAGAGAGAGGGAAGCTGCCTCACACCAGCACTCGCGTGGTATTCCACCTGTCACTGGTGCTGCGGGCCCAGGTCTTACCTCCCTCAATCCCTTACTAATTTCTTTCGGCACAGGCATGCTCTGCCACACACCCAACGCTGACAGCAGCTGCCACCGGACAGACACCTGTGCCAGGCTCTCCAAAGCAATGGCCCCCTTGACCGCTAACAGGGCCGCGCGGCGTCTGGCAGGGAAGGAAGCAGAAACTCAGAGAGGGGGTCACATGGCGTTCCAACTTCTCCCTTCCTGGCCAGCACGCCCCTCACGTTGGCAGTGCTCCCTCCATGGCCACTAGTCAGAAGCCCCGCAACCTGACACAGATGGTCCAACACCAGAGACAAGAGGCCAGAGGACCATGGGAGGAGAAACCTGCCCGGCTCCCAGAAGTGAGCCTCTGGCCAGAGCCACACGGCTCCAGGACAGGCACCCACTCCTGCTCAAAGCTCAGCTGACTGGCCTCTGCGGGGGAACGCCAAGCAGGAGGTGGGGCGTGGGGCTGGGACTCCAGGGAAGGAGACTCCAGGGTAGGGGAGGGCACCTGCAGACGCCACCCTTAGGGATCACACCAAGGGAGCAACATGTTTCCTGGGGTCGGCCCAGAACAGAGTCCTGGGGCTCCTGTGGCTGGGTTCTATGAGTGCAGGAATTCCATTGCTCCAGATCCTTCACAGAGAGAATGAGGCCCAGCCTCGCTGGCAACACTGTCTCCCTGAATCTAATGACAGTCTCCATTGTGCCTGACCACTGTTCTGTTCTCTCCTATTGGGCAGCAAAAGCGGCGATTCAGGGGACTGCACCTGGTGCTCTTCCCTGCTTTCTAGGTGGCAAAGGTGAGAAGCAGCACAAGCGAGGACGCTGGAGATGGTGCCAGCGCTGGTGACCGAGCCGTCCCCTGGTGCCCACTCCAGGCTGAACTCTACAGATAAGAGGACACCAAGGGGGTTCGGAGAGAGGCCACCTGGTTCTTCGTAGGGGGAAGGGCCCTCCGCCCACCTCCACGGCAGGCGTAGGACAAGCAGGAGCCCAGGGGCGAGTGGAAACTCTCGACTTTGAGACTCTCTGGTGCACTTCCAGGAAATGGCTCTCTGGCGTACAAGCAGACAAGCATCATGGGGACTGGCGGGGACAGCCACACTCCCCACCATCCGCCAGAGCACTGAGGAAAGACAGGCAGAGTGACCAGCAAAGATGAGACTGTAGGCACCAATCCCCCCAAGCACCAGGACCAAACCCACATCCCCCCATGAATTCAGCCCGTTTGTACCGTGGGGGCTCAGAACCCCTGCCCTGGGGTCACAGAGCTCTAATGAAGGTAAACAAGGGGTCTCCAGAGGGGTCTTCAGCAGGAAGAAGGGCAGCTTACTGAGACCCCTGTGGGACATGGTTTGATCCCAACATGGTGCAAGGACAACAACTAGAACACACTTATCCGGCCAGTCAGACTGCATGTCTCCAAATGGGCCCATAACACAGGCCCCCGGGGCAGGGGAACAACAGGAGATTCTCCAGAGAGCTCCACAGGTCAGCCTCATCCAGCTAGGGGCAAAGGCCACTACTGGCCTCAACAGCCTGTTCTGACCCCTGACCAGGGAGTGCCCAGCCTGTGGGTACTGAGGAAATTGAGGCCCCAGAGGCTCACCGCCTTGCCCAAGGTCATGGTGCAGGTGCATGAGGAAGCCACTGCTTCTTTCCAACTGCTCTCTGCTGCTGACCCTCGCAGGCCCAGCCCCAGCAAGGGCCTTGTTTTTGGTGTGGAAGACTCGCAACTCTGGATTTCCTCCCCAGCCTGCACAGGAAGGCAAGAAGGGGACCCCATCCTGCATGAGGAGTCCCCCCAAACTCAATCTCTCCTATCTCTAGAAATGGAGGGCTGGTGACAGCCTTTCCAAAGGTGGACTAGCCTGGGGGGGGGGTCACACTCAGGTCTCTGGACCTGGCGGCCTGCTGTTCCTTCTGCCACAGAGCCAGCAGCAGAGACAGGTGCACCAGTCCCAAGGCAGGCCCGCTCGGCCCTCCTCTGGTGGGGCGCCTGTGCTGTCCTGTTCTGCTCTAGACAGGTGGGCACCTTAGGGTGGAGGCTGCCACACACACCCGGGCCTTCTGACTGATAAGCACACACACTTAGGATCTGGCCAGGGTGCCAAGTGGCCCCAGAGAGCCCCAGGATAGTGTCCAAACAAAGGGCGGGGAGACATGGCAAAAAGGGGGCTGCCGAGAGTTTGGACATCTCCACAACTTTTGGTGGGGCCATTTCTGGGGTCGCAGGGGCCTGGGACGCCCTCCTCCTCTCCTGTTCCCCTGAGGAGTGGGTCAGTAGGACGACATTTGCCATGCCAGTGGCTCTTCCTGTCCGCCTCCTGCGTCCTAGCCCTGTGACCCCAGCGCAATGACCCCCTCCCCAGCCTTGGCCCTGTGCCCGCGGGACGTCCTCCCCTCGTCCCTCAGGACCCCACGAGCCGACGCCGGCGCCTGCGGCGCGCTGGGGGCGGCCGTGACGGGCGCCCCGGCCCGCGCGGGACCCGGCGGCGTGTGTCCGGGGCGCGCCCGCGGGGCCCTGCACGGGGGTCTCCGTTCCCGGCCCGGCGGCAGCGGCGGGAGCGCCACAGAGCGCGCCGGGTCGCGGCCCGCCAGCCCGGGACGAGCGCGGCGAGTGTCGCCGGGGAGCGAGTGGGTGTCCGCGCGCGCCGCTTACCCTGCGCGGAGATCGGGGCCAACTCTCATCCACCCGCCGCCGCGGCGCCCCCCTCGCCGGCCGCGCTGCACCTGCCGCCCGCCCCGGAGCCCAGCGGCGCGGGGGAGCCGGGAGGAGGCGGCCCCGCGGGTCCCGGCCACGAGCGCGGAGGCGGCGGCGCCAGGTCGCGCGCTCGCGTCCCGCTGCGCGGAGTCTGCGCGCCCCCGGCCCGGCCTGCGCAGCCGCCGCCCCGCCCCGCGCCCCGCCCCGCCCGCCGCGGGGGCGCGCCCGCCCTGCCGGCTCCGCGCGCGCCCGCCCGGTCACGCGGCGCCGCCTTTGTTTGGGTGGCCCACGTGGGTCCCGGCCGCCTGCACCCACGCGCACGCGCGGCCTCCCGCCAGTCGTGGCCACGGGCGCCACGGACACAGCCGCGCACACGCACGCACGCCGCTGTCGCCCCCTGCGGGCCTGTGGGTTTGGAGGCGGCTTGGTGACTTCCCTGCCCGTGACGAACGACATCCCGGGCAGAGATACCGGTCCCCTGACCGCCACTGTGCCGCCCAGAACACAGCTCCTCCCCGAACGGGACCTGGAGCCCGCTACTGGAGGGAAGGTGGGCGCCGCCTCCCTCCAGACTAACCCGCTGTCTAGCTGAGAATGACTCCGCGTTCCCCTGGGTCGCTCCCTGTCCCCAGAAATCTGGGCCCCTTGCTACTCCCACCCCCCACAGCTTTCTCTAGTCCTCACCTTAGTCATTCGGGGGAAACCCCACGACCATTGCCCCCAGCCGTGCATCTCCGCAGGATCCAAGCCACCTGTGCCTAGGAGCTGGGGTCCTCCAGTAGAAACCCACCCCCTCCGCAGTGGCTGCAGGGCCGAGGATTCTCTAGTTCTCCAGACCTGGTGGAGGGGAACACTTCTGGAACCCCAAGCCTTAAAGCAGGTGGGTGCTGGGGGGGGAGCCCTATCAGCTCACTACCCAGATCTGGTCCAGGAGGACAGCTGCTGGAGTTGGGGTGAAGGACAGAAGGGACTGAAGGAGAAAAGACAGAAGGCTGGAGGCTCTGCCGCTCCCCAGCTGGGTCCTGCCCGCTCTGCCCTGCTCTTCCTGTCTGCCACAGGTGTGTCCCCAGTCCAGCCAGCTGCTCTGCTCCCCACCCACTGATCCGGGAATCCTGCGGTCACCTCCAACCCAGTAGATCCAGAACTGACCCCCTCCTCCTCCCTGTCAAGCACCCCAGCTCAAGAGCCCCTGAAGCTCCCTGGGGTGAGATTCGGGTCCCTGTGGTCTCCTCCAGCATCTCCCACCTTCCGCACAGCCCTTTGGACCTGGCTTAGGGGCAGGCTTTGGGGCCAGCTTCTGAAGGAGCCTGTGCCTCTCTCAGGTTCAGTTTCCCATCTGCCCAACGAGGAGCAAATGGTTTCCAGGAAAGAAGGTAGCTGTACTCTGAGCTGCCCACGGTGGGGTCTGTTCTGTGGCCCTCAGCAGCAGCATGGGGTGTGTGACTGGGAGCTGCCTGCAGGACTGTGTCTTTGGGGGCCGGAACCACATCTGAGTCACATCTGTGCCGGCTCCCACCCAGCCCCCACCCAGCGGGAGGCCCAGCCGCCCTACCTCACTAGTTCCTCCTAACCGAGACTTTCCTGCTGTTAGCTCTTCGTTCTCCAGGGAAACACGACTTGTTTTTCCCAAACACAAGCTCTCCTTTCCTGCCTCCAGGACGTTGCTCTGGCCATGTCCTCCCAGGGCCACCTTCCCCACTCTGACTACCCAGATTGTGCGGCCAGCCCCAAAGCCACCAGCTCCACAAAGCCCCCACTTGACCAGCCATGACAGAAACAGTCTGAGCGTCCCTTGCAGCCAGAGCTCTCAGGAGCCCCATGTGTCAGCTGCCCATCGTGCCCCAAGATGAGGACCACAATCTTAATGGTTGTTGTTGTTGACGGTTGGGTTCTTGTCTTTTCTCCCACCAACCCAGCTGGGCAGCTCCTACCAAAAAAAAAAAAAAAAAAAAAAAAAAACCCAGAGCATTCATGTGTGCATCCCACCCCCCTAGGGTTCAAATGTGCCCCCAAATCCTTGCATTGCAAACTTAATCCCCAAGGCAACAGTCTTGAAGGTGGAGCCTGCTGAGTCCTCTGCCCAGAGGAGGGGATTAGTGCCGTGATGGCAGGAGCCAGTTCGGTCAAGAGGGTGAGCTGGTCCTCCTCCGTCTCTCACTCTGTTCTCTCCCCCATGGGATGAGGCAGCAAGAAGGCCCTCCCCATCTGGGCCATGGACCTTGCTCTCCCTGGCCTCCAGGACTGTGGGAAGTCACTCTCTTCTTTATCAACTACCCAGTCTCAGGTATATATTCTCTCTCTCTCTCTCTCTCTCTCTCTCTCTCTCTCTCTCTTTAAGATTTTTTTTTTTTATTTTAGATGAGCACAATACCTTTATTTTTATTTTCTTATGCGGTGCTGAGGATTGAACCCAGTGTCTCACACATGCTAGGCGAGCTCTCTACCGCTGAGCCCCAGCCGCCAGGTATTCTCTTACAGCAACACATGAAGCAGCCCCTATCAGGGAGATGGCTATTGCGGCTAGCTGGAAGCCATAAGTTCCACCTGATAATAATCACACGCACCTGTAAATGCACGTGACGCACCCGCAAAGCTAAAGGTATATAACCGGGTGAAAGCGGTCAGAAGCGATTCATTCAGTCAGTCGGTCAGTCGGAAGAAGAGTTCGGGTCGGAGAAGAAGAAAAGAGTCAGAGCGGCCAGAACCAGAACGTAGTCAGAAGAAGAAATAAGAGTCAGAGCGGTTAAGAGTTCGGTCAGAAGAGAAGGCTGGTCGGAGTCAGGCCGAGGCTGCCAAAGAAGAAAGAAAGAAGAAGCTCTCTCTCTCTCTCTCTCTCTCTCTGTCTCTCTTTTTCTCTCTCTAAGCTGAAGAAGAAAGAAGAATCTCTCTGTCTCTCTCTCTCTCTCTAAGCTGAAGAAGAGTCAGAGAGGTTGGTGAAAGAGCCAGTGTTAGAGTTTTGAGAGATAGTTAAAAAAACCTTCTTTCATCTTCATTCTGCCTCCGAGTTTTTCTCCCGCGGCGGCGTTGTTGCTCCAAGTAGGAAGCAACAAACACAGTATAGACTAAGACAATCCCACTCCGCAGCAGGAGGACCTTGGCCAGGCTCTGTGTCACCATTAGGCCCTTTTGTTCACACGGGACAGAAGCCTGCCTCCATCAAGCCCGGGTAGCCTGTTTGCTCAACCTGTTGGCACGCAGCCACTGCAGGGCCCGAGCAGCAGGACGTCTGGCTCCCCACCTCTGGGCCTCCCTGCGTCTCCTGCTGGAGACGGAAGCGCCCCCTCAGCAAGTCCCAGGGAGAGACCTCCTTCCTGGCCCCATCCCTGCAGCACGTCGCACAGAAGGGTTCTGCCTGGCTCTGCATGGTTGGTCACATGCCACGACTGAGCCGTGGTGGCACCCGGGAGGACTGAGGGCATGTGCCAGATGAACCTCCCGGCTGGCAGGTGGCACCCCAGCAGAAAAGGGGCACAGCAGGTTAAAATGGCAGCTCTGCACCCAGCAGCACACAGAGCAGGGGCCCAGGGAGGGTTCTTGATGTGAATGGTCAGGACGGGGCGGGATTCAGAGGGAACCCGTGCTCAAGGCCTCCGGGATCCCCAAACCCTCGCCTGCAGTCCACTCGTGAACATCCACCAAGCGCCCACTCCAGCCAGACGCTGCTTGGCAAGGTCACAATGGGTGGACAGGGTGAGACCCAGCACCTCCTGGAGGACAGATCTGGACCAGGTACCCCCCAGGTGGTAACCTGATATAAACACGGCGCCCACCACCCTGCTTAGGGGCTCCTCACAGCCAGCCTGTTGCCCCACGTTTAGAGCAGGGCTGATGTGCGCTGGGCGGTGTTCCCCAAATCCATGTGCTGGAGCTCTGACCCCCTGGACTGTTTTGGGAGTCAGTGTCTTTACAAGGGTAGTTAAGTTAAATGAGGTCATAGGGTGGTCCCTTGTCCAATAGGGCTAGTGTCCTTATAGGAAGAGAAGATTAGGGCCAGGCGCAGTGGCACGTGGCTATGATCCCAGTGACTCTGGAGGCTGAGATAGGAGGATTGCATATTCGAGGCCAGTCTGGGCAGCTTGGCAAGACCCTATCTCAAAAGGGCTGGAGGTGTAGCTTGGTGATGGAGTGCCCCTAGGCTAAATCCCTAGTCACACACACACACCACCACCACCACCACCACCACCACCAAAGGGCTGGGCTCATGGTAAAGCTCCCCAGGTTCAATTGCCAGTACCACAAAATAAATAAATGAAAGAAGGCAATTAGGACAGAGACGCAGAGGGAAGGTGGCATGAAGACTTGGGAAGACAGCCCCCTGCACCCCGGCAGAGAGGCCTAGCAGGACCAGCCCTGCCCACACCCTGATCTTGCCCACCACAGCCTCCAGAGCTATGAGGAGTTAGTCTGTGGCTGCACCAGCCCAGGCAAACTCGGCAGGACACGTGGGCAGAGCTGCCTGGCACTGAGGCCACACAGCCAGGCTAGCCCAGCTCCCCACCTTCCCTGGTGGACGCTGAGCTAGACACAGGGGTGGCAGAGGACAGTGCACCAATTGGGCACTGCCAAGCTCT
Source organism: Tamias sibiricus (assembly GCA_025594165.1). Taxonomy (NCBI): domain Eukaryota; kingdom Metazoa; phylum Chordata; class Mammalia; order Rodentia; family Sciuridae; genus Tamias; species Tamias sibiricus. The sequence continues at coordinate 175,352,706 of CM046661.1, read as the reverse complement.
GAGCCTGGAAGGTGGCTGGGGCCTGCTGGCCCTGGAGGGGGTGCAGCTGGGCTCTCAAGCCCTTTGCCTTGTCCCCAGAGCCCCTAAAGGGCAAGATGACAGCATTCAAGAGAAACACGGGTGACAGTGGAAGCAGGGGTGTTGGTGACCAAATGCAGGTGTGTAGAAAGGAGCCGGCAAGTGGCCTGGGCAGCGAGGGTCAGCCCAGTGTGGGTGCAAGCCCCGGCTCCTCCTTCGCTGTCTGAGACCCGACCCAGCACCCACCCAGGGACCCAGGAAGGCTCCTTAAACTGACCTCAGCACGTAAATATCCGAGCTGTCCTTCCACATGCATGAACCCCACGGCCAGGGCACAGACGGTTCAGGGAGCTGCCTGAGGCCACCAAGGAGGGGTGGGCCGGGATCAGGGGCCGCCAGCTCCAGATTCCAGCCCTCTTTCTACGTCACCTCATCCCAGGAGATGGCAGCACCTGGCACCAAATGGCCCCGGGAAGTGGCTGTGCCTTCTATTTTCATCCTGATTAGGGGAGAAGAGGCGGAGCCAGGGCGGGAAGGTGCCCAGGCGGAAGGGATGGAGGACTGGGGGCGGCCGGGACGTGTGGGGGAAGGCCCCAGGCCAGGAATCGGGGTGCACTCCCAGCGGGAGCCTGAGCGGAGCCACGGGCAGGCACGCTGAGCTCTGGTGTGGCCATGGGGGCCCGGCCTCCTCCTGGAGTAGCCCAGCCCCGGAGCTGGCCTCGCCCTCCCCTTTCCCGGGAGCCCTTCCCCGTCCAGCTCAGAAGGAAGGAGGCACTTCCTCATGCCCTCCAGAGCGGACTCTGCCCCCAGGAAGCCAGGTTGTAGGGACCCTGGGGGCAGGAGGCGAGCCTGGACTCTGAGGTGATTATGAGGCCCATTCGAGGCCCCAGGACCCCCTGGCTTCCACACGCCCGGACAGAGGTGAAGAGGAAGGGCTTGGCAGACCGACTCCAGCCCTTCCAGGGCCAGACAGGGGCTGCCCATCAACAGCTCCCCATCAGGGAAGCAGAGCTTAGCTTAGCTGAGCCACAGCCCCTTCCTCTGGGATCCTATCCCGGGAATGCCTGCCCCCCGGGGTCCAGAGCTCATGGCTTCCCAAACCTGGGCCTCTGCCCAGCAGGGGACCAGACAACTCGGTGCTTCTGGAAAGAGCACTCCTTACTCACCTGGGGAGGGGAGTCCAAGAGCCAGGCAGGGCCTGCCCAAGACCGTTGCCCCCCGGGAGGGGCAGAGGCTGCCCTGGCCTCTCCCAGCCCCAGAGCACAGGTGGTGGCCCCTTCTGCTGTCCCCATGCCCGCAAGGCTCAGGGCGTCACACCTGCCTAGAGCGGGCTCATGGTGCCCCCTCGAGAGGCTGGGTACCTGGGAGGTAGAAAAGCTGTCAACACTCAGACACGCGCAGGTCCCCACCTGGCACGGCAGGGCCAGCGGGCTGCCCACCCTCGCGCATCCCCGGCTGCCCCTGCAGGCAGCACTCATGCATGGTTGTGGGGGGAGGGAGGACTCAGGACCCCCCGGCTCTGCCAGGGGGAGGAGCTGCAAGCACCCCAGGGCAAGCACATCCAGTGCCTGGCCTGTGCTGGGGACATGTGGGGAGGGCAGGGGACAGCTAGCACTGTCCTGGCCCCTGAGGACTCTTTTGTTCTTTTTCTTCTTCTCAGTACTAGGATGGAACCCGGAGGCGCTCTACCGCTGAGCTGCTTCAGTTGGGCAGTGGGGCCACCCGGAGCCAGCACCCTGGCCTGGGACCCAGCTTTGGGAAGATGCAGGGACAGGGAAGGAAGCCTGGGGCTGGCCCTGCTCAGGAAGGAGGGGGTGGGGTATTGCTGTGCCATTCAGCGGATGGGGAAACTGAGTCCCAGACGTAACGTGCTTGGAAAGGCGTCACGTGACCAGTTCAGGCTGGATCAGGGCTGCCCCAGGAGCCTAGGGCAGCTGTGCACTGACACTTCCTCAGCCAGAACAGACAGGGACAGGGACAAAGTAATGAGCCACATGGCCAAAAGATGACCCCAGGGGCCTTGTGCGGACGGGGGAGAGCCACACACAGCCAGGGGTGCATGCTGAGCGCACGTGGTCCCCTCCATTCTGAAGGACAGGAGTGGGTCGCAGCAGCCTCCAGGGAGCCAAGGGACACAGGTCAAGGCTGGTGGATGAGAAAGTCCAGTGGGATGGAGGGACACCCCCAATCCAGGGGCAGGTGGACGTGGAAGGGGGTGGCCTGGCAGCAAGGACTGCGTCTGCTTGGCAGTGGTCACTGAGGAGGGGCGAGACTCGGGGGCCAGCTCAGCGTCTGCACAGGCTGCACTGCCCTCAGGGGTCAGGGAGCCCTGCACATGCTGGGGGAGGTAGGTTCAGACCACCCGAGCCGCCGCCCTGGACCCCACACAGCCACTCCGCCTCCCCTTCCCCCTTCCCAGCCCCTCTGGGTCTCTGTGCTCCCCCCAGAGCCGCCCCCGAGCCCGGCTCCAGCCGTCCTCCGCCTGCCCTGCTGGAGCTTCCCAGGGGTTCTCTGGGGGCAGCTGCCTGTCCCCACGTCCCCCACAAGGGGCCTGTGAGTGTGGGACGCCTGTCCTCCAGGCCACTCGCCCTCCCTGCTCCCGAAGTCTCCCAGCCTGCCCTGCTCGGCAGGGCCACCTGCGTCCTGGGACACACCTGGCGCGATCCTGCTTCAGGGCCCTGTCCTGCTCTCCCGCCTGCCTTCCCCGCTGTCCTGCCAACGTCCGCACGGCTCTGCCCGCCGCTGCAGGCCCGCTCAAGTGCCATGTCCCTCTGAGGTCCACCCTGCCTCCTGCCTGGGCCCCTCCTGTTCCCAGCTCTCCTGCCTTCCACTCCCTTCTGGAACACCGCGGTCCAGGCAGAATCTTGGCCGCCAAGACGTTGACCACCTATTCCCTGGACCTGTGAATATGTGGCCTTACCTGGTGAGGGGGACCTTGCCGGTGTGATTTAACTAAGATCTTGAGATAGATTATTCCAGATTGTCCAGTGGAGCCCAATGTGATCGCAAGAAGAAGGCAGAGCTGGAGGAGGAGGATCGTGGAACCAAGACGGGAAAGACACAGAGGGAGAGAGGTGTGAAGGTGCTGCCCTGCTGGCCTTGAGACAGAGGAAGGGGCCACAGGCCAGGTGCGGGCGCCTCGAAGCTGGCCAGCACAAGGACGGGGCTCCAGCTGGAGCCTCCTGAAGGAGCTGGTCCTGCTGATACTCCCCTGAGTCCAGTCCAGGCTTCTGACCCCCAGAGCCAGGGAGAATAGATCTGTGTCCTCAGAGCCACCAGGTCTTGCAGTAGCAGGATAGGAAAGGCCCGGCTCTGCCCCGCCCTCAGGCGGTCCGCACACTTTGTGGGCGGGGCTCTCCCCCTCCCTGCTGGCCCCAGCACTTACTGCCCCAGCTGCCCCTGTTCCCACGTGGAGGTGTCACAGGCTGCTTCCAGCAGCTGGCCTTGGCTCAGCTGAGGCGATAGCCTGGAGTGCCCTCTGACCCCACTGGCTCCAGGCCTGTCTCTGCCAGGCTCCCACAGGGCCACTTGCCCCTCCCCAGCTGCACAGAAAAGCCAGCCTGTCCCTCCCAGCCAGAGTCCACTGCCACGGGGCTTTCTCCTTCACCTTGGCTCTGGCCAGAGCCACGCCACCCTGCCCTTTGGGCTTGGACTGTGTCCCCAGCTGCAGCCCTTGCCCTGGACACCTCTCTTGGGAAACAGCGCCCCCTGCCAGGTCTGGTCTAGGCTGGTTGTTATGCTCCCAGGACTAGGAATTGAACCCAGGGTGCTCTGCCCCTGAGCTCTACCCCCAGGCCTTTAATTTCTTAATTTTATTTTGAAACTGGGTCTTGCTGTGTTGCCCAGGCTGGCCTTGACCATTGCAATCCCCCTGCCTTAGCCTCAGGTAGCTGAGATTCAGCTACACCACTGTGCCTGGCAGTCCAAGCCATTGTGACCACTGACCAGCCCAGTGGGCCAGGAGGGTGCTGCCAGGAGGGTGCCTGCTCTCTGCCTTTGCAGGGACAGGACTGGGCCTGTGGTGGTGGCTGCAGGTGCCTTGACATACTGTGCCACCTGAGCCTCAGCTTCCTGTCTGTAAGGTGAGGGAGGAGATGGCGGGGGCTGGGTGAGGAGGCCAGCAGCAGCCCATAGGGCAGGCAAGGGCATGCAGCCTGCTCTCCCAGGAGGGTCTGACCAGTCCGATGGTCCTGTGTTCCTGCAGATCAGCAAGTGTCTGCCTGGCAGCACCTGGAGGCTTGGCCACATTGTGAGACATTGTGAGACAAGGGCTCTTCCCAGCTGCGGCCCTCAGGGACTGTGCCCCGCAGGTCGCAGGTCAGGCCCTGCTGGAATAAAGGGCTTCTGGGCAGGTTCTTCAAGCTCCAGGGAGATGCCAGGGATGGGAGAGGCCCGCGCAAACTAGACCCAATGAGAGCGCCACCTCGTGGCCGCAGGCGAGAACGCAGCCCGGGGACCACACGCCACGCCCAGGCCTGCCCCCTGTTGCCCATCCCTGCCCCTGCCCTTGCAAGAGTGGCAAGGGTCAGTGCCGCTTGGGACCACAGGGCCTTCTTTGTCCCCTTGGGGACAGACTGCTGGCCCAGGTTCTAGTCTAAGCTCTGGGTCTTACCTGCTGGGTGACCGTGGCGAGTCCCTGCACCTCTCTGAGCCTCAGTTTCCCTTCCTTGCAGGGAGGTGGTCAGCTGTGTCCTTCCTCCTGCCCTCGCCTGCCCCATAGTCAGGCATGAGGCCTCACTTCCTTCTCAGTTACTCAGCCTGTAGTATTCAGTCTTAGCAACAGAAAAGAACAAGACAGCTGGCGTACAACCAGTGCCCAAAGGATGGGGACAGCAGGCAGGGAAGCGTGAGGGACAGAATGGGGTGGGTGGAGAGCAAGCACCTGGCTGGCCAGCCCTGAGGTCCCGGATGTCCCGGGTACCATGCGCTGGTCCTACTGGAAAGCTTCCTGTTCCCTCTGAGAGCAGCAAAGACCTGGGTAGGGACTTCAGGTCCCCCAATTCTTGATCAAGGGTGCAAGGGGGCCACAGATCTGTCAGGACAGATGGTCTGGGGACCCAGGCCTGGAGGACTCTAAAACAAGGCCCCTTCCTTCATACACATCCCTGCTCTGAGGATAAATCCTCAGCACAGAGCCCACCCTGAGGGGTGCAGGGCCAATGGGGGCAAAGAAAGGGGGGCTGGGTGGAGGCCCCCAAGGCGGGACGGTCAATGTTTGAGGCCAGCCTGAGAAGTTTAGCAAGAACCTGTCTGAAAATGAAACATTAAAAGGGATGGGGTGAGGCAGCTCAGTGGTAAAGCGCTTCTTGAGCACGTGTGAGGCCCTGGGTTCAATCCCCAGCTCTGGAAAGAAGTATCCAGAAATGAGGATAAAACTAAAAAAGGCAAAAAGTCATTTACACGGGGCTGGGGTTGTGGCTCAGCGGTAGAGCGCTCGCCTAGCACGTGCGCGGCCCGGGTTCCATCCCCAGCACCACATAAAAATAAAGACATTGTAGGGGCTAGGATTGTGGCTCAGCGGTGGAGCACTCGTCTGGCACGTGGGCGACCCAGGCTCGATCCTCAGCACCACGTACAAATACAATGCATTGAATAAAACGCATTGTGTACAACTAAAGCAAATAAATGAAAATATTTTTTTAAAAAAGACATTGTGTACAACTAAAGCAAATAAATAAATATTTTTTTAAAAAAAAAAGTCATTTACACGCTTCAGATCGCACCTTGAGCAAACAGAAGGCAGAAAGGAGGAGGGACTTTTTTAATCACAAGGAAATGAGAAAGATACAAAAGGGATTGGAGAGAGAGTGAGAGATGTGGAAGACAGGCCCCAAAGACCTACGGCTCGACTGATTAGAGAAGTCCCTGGAGGAAAAAGACAGACCGGTGGACCACAAGCAACCGACCTCGGAGGAGAAGTTCCTCAATGGTAAAACAAGCGGCCTTGAGGCCACAGACAGCCACAGCGGGCGCGGCGCTGGCGCTGTCAGGGAGCTGCCGGGCTGAGCAGAGGAGAGCGTGGAGACCTTCAGACAGCCAGACAAGCAGTGGACACTGAAGAGGGTAGAGTGGAGACAGGGTGGCCAGCCTGCCCTGCCTCGTATCAGCCCATCCTGGGAGAGGAAGCAGGAGACTCAGAACTCCAGACCTAGAACAGCAGATCCAGAAATCAGACCCAGAGCAGGAAACACAGACAATCAGAGACGGGACCTGAGAGCCAGAACCCCAGAGCCAGCATTTTAACCCGACTCTGTATCTGTCTGTAGGCACACACGGGACTCAGAACACCAGGTCTATATCCAGAGTTAGAGACCCAGATTCTACAGCCAGAAAAATAGATCCAGAACATTATGCCCAGAAAACCCAGCCCAGAACATTAGACAAAGAACATTTGACCCAGCACGTTCCACCCAGAGCATGCGACACCGAACGCTGGACGGAGCACCCACAAGAGTGAGCCCGGAACTTCCGATGTCGAGTGTTTGACCAGCGTGTCACGGTGAGCACAGCCGACACCTGGGACACAGCCCCAGAGTATCACACCCAGCCAGCGATGTGAAGGCTGCAGAGAAGCCGCCAGTGCCTGGAAATTCAGTTTCTGGAGCTTTTGCTGTGGGACTCTGCGAACTACAACACAGTGGCCCGGCACAGGTTGAAGCCCACGAGGTCACGAGGTCACGATGCCGCGGGAACGATCACCGCCCAGGAGGAATGCAGCTTGTCGTTTTGAAACTGTCAGTAAAGTGAGAAAACCAGGCGTCCTCCTCCCTTCCGATGTGGCTGAAACTCAGGTGACCAAATAGTCAAGGAGGGGACGTCTCTTCTCCCATCCAAGTACTAACCAGGCCCAACCCTGCTTAGCTTCCGAGATGAGACGAGATCGGGCACGTTCAGGGTGGGATGGCCGTAGACAAGGAGGGAAAGTCTCTTCTAATCGAGTTTCAGCTGATGAGTGAAGAGGGAGCCCTAGAACTTGGATGTCTCCAGTTTTGGGTTAGGGGACCCACGGCTGTGACCTCCATTTAGCCTACCCTGCACCACGTGGCCACTCTAGCAGAAGGCTCACCACACCCAGGAGGCGTCCAGGCAATGGCACTGACCTGAATCTGACAAGACTGGAAAAGGCCCCGCCCAGCACGGCAGCCACCGTCCCACCTGGCCCCATCCTCGGCACCCGAGCCACATTCCACCTGTGCCATTGCCACCCGTGGCCAGTGCCTAGGGCTGGACAGCGAGGAGGATCCTCCCAGAAGGATCGATGGGACAGGACCACCTTAGTGCTGATGGCTCTCCACAGCAAAGGGGCAAGCAGAGGGACAGTGGCGTCCCTTGGGACTGCAGCTGGCACAGGCCAACGCATACAGCCCAGTCTCTTAAAAATAAGCAACGGTCAGCAAAAGAAGCTGGAGGGGACACGTGGTCAGGGGAGGCCTCTGGGACCCGCAGAGGCCCACGGGGAACGGAGTCGGTCTAGTGGCGCTGTGTGAAGGGAGCGCCTCGCAGCAGGGAGGGTGGTCTTGGGTGTGAGCGTGGCCGTGCTGCTCCCACAGGCAGCCACGTCGCTGGCCCTGCACACTCACCCTTCACGGATCCACCCGGCACCTGGACCTGCTCCCTAATGCAGATGTTGGGGCCACATGCAATAAACCCATCACGACTCGGAAGTGTGTTCTGGGGAAGATGCCCTGAGCACCCCAGCCCCTGACCCCTGGGCGCCCGGCTCAGCCATGCCACGTGCCAGGGCGCATCGCGGCTTCCCTTGGGATGGTCAGGATGGCGGGGCTGATCGGGAGCCGCCCTCACCAGGTGGCCCGGCACCAAGTGGATGTCACGCCACGTATTGCTAACCCCGGAAAGGACCAAGGTCGGGACTCAGAGCACAGTTTCTGCTGAAAGTGTGTTGCTTTCCCACCGTCGTGAGGTTGAAAGTTGTCCCTCAGCCAAGCTGGGGTCCACCTGTAATCCAGAGGTCAGTGTGGGCTTGGCTTGGGGAAGCAAGGGGGCTTGGCCGGGTGGGCTGTGTCCTCGGGTTGCCGCTGCTGTCCTCTCCGCTTGCTTGTTTGAGGCTTCCTTAATCACAGGATGCAGGGCTCACAGGGGACAGCCATGCTGTCTGGCCCCTTCTGGCCCCATCTAGCCTCAGGAGCACCCACCGCCTCCCCAGCAGAGCCCTCAAAGCCCAGGCCAGGGAAATCACTCCATCCTCACTTGGCCTACCCAGGGTAGGCTGGGTGGAGGGACCCAGGGGACTGCCTGGGAAAGGCCTGCTTGGACAGGGGCCGCAAGACCCCCAGAGATGGTGGGGTGAGGGGGCCGTGCAGGAGTCCTGTTTGGGGAGATGGCTTAAATTGCGGTTGACTATGGGCCATGGAGATTTGGGCATTGCCGCCTTCCGTAGTCTCACGGGACTTGGCCCGAGATCTCGCGGGACTTGGCTCGGGATCTCGAGTGACTTGGCCGAGATTGCTGATCGGGTCTGCGCCATTTTTTGGTGGTGTGTGCGGCGCGTGTTAGTCGTTGTTAGAGCCAGAGAGAAAAGTTATCAGAATAAAAAGCTGTTTGTTTCCAGTTCGCCTCTGAACTTCTTCCCGCAGCTTCGTTGCTCCAAGCGGCCATCGCTTCAGGCAGCAACAGGGCCGGTTGGCAGCTGCTCCTGGGAAGTGTCCCCTGTGCCCCTGGGGACTGCCACAGCTTGCTCACACAGCCCCCACTGCAGCCCCAGCCTCCTGCCTCCTGGTGCAGGCACTGTGCCGGGCACCAGGGACCACACCCCGCCAGCCCCTGGCACGCACTCCTAGCAGGGGACTGGGCAGTGAATGCGCAGAGAAGCCGCTGCAGCCCCAGGGCCCAAAGCCCTGGAGGGAGGAGCAAGGGGGCTCTTCCCACAAGGGGAAGTCCTGCTGGGACAGCGGCTATTGTTTCTTTACTAGACCTTTTAGTTCCCCCTGTGTCCCTGTGTTTTAGTCAGCTGTTCCACTGCTATGACCAAAAGGCCTGACAAGGACAATTAGAGGAGGAACAGTTAATTTGGGGTCATGGTTCCAGGGTCTCAGTCCACAGGCTGCCAGCTCCGCTACTTTGGGTCCAAGGCGAGCCAGAACATCGTGGTGGAGGGGGGCGGGGAGTGGCTCAGGACTGGCTACCAGAAAGCAGAGAGGGCCCTGCAGACCAAGGACAGTTACGACCCCCAAAGGCAAGCCCCCGGGGTATCTCCTCCAGCCGCACCCCACCTGCCTGCACTTCTGCCCAGTTCATCCCTATCAGGGGATCAATGCACTGATAGGGTTGAGGCTCTCCTAATCCAGGCCCTTCGCCTCTGACCTTCCTTGCCTTGGCCCACATGAGGGTTGGGGACACCTCACATCTAACCGTGGTGCCCTGTCAGCACCCTCCACCACTGTGGCACCTCGGTGACCCCACACTTCACTCACCTTGGCGTGGTCTCTGCCTAGCATGTTCTGCTGTCCCGGGGTCCTGCCTGGCATCCAGTCGTCGCAGCCCCCACGGCTCCTCCTGGCTGGGCCCCTTTCTCCGCCTTTGTCCTTGATTTTGATGATCTTGAAAGTTTTGAGGAGTGCCGGACAGGATTTTATAAATGTCCCTCTGTTGCAATCTGTGCCCTGTTTTCCTCAGGGTCAGATGGAGGCTGTGGGCTAGGAGGAGGGCTGTGCAGTCCTTCTGACCACATCCTGTCCGGGTCACCTGCCATCAGCACGGCTGGCCGCGGGCGCCTGACCACGCCTGCTGGGACTCTGCTCTGGGACTCTCCCTTCCTTTCCCAGACCCTGGGAAGGAGGTCAGGAGGTGGCGTCTCCATTTATAAAACACCACGAGGAGTTAATTCCATCATTTCCCACGGCACAGATTCCTTGGATCTCCCCGTGTTTCTGCATCTTGGTGAAGAACATGCAGCGTGAAGCTGGCCATCCCGGCCACCCGAAGGTGGTGCGAAGCCCCTAGGGCCTGTGTCCATCCAGAATGCTCTTCACCTTGCAGAACGGAAGCCCTGTGCCCACAAACCGCTGCCTTCTCCGGGCCCCCGCCCAGCCCCTGGCAGCCCCACTTGCTTCCTGTCTCAGTGAGTCTGTGACGCAGCCCGGGACTGGGACGGTGCGGGGTTTGCCCTTCCGCTCAGTCGCTCTCGCGGTTCAGTTTTTCCTTCCCTGGGTGGCTGGGCAGCCCCCCGGGGGGGGGACCACATCTTGTCCATCTGTCCATCTATTGGTGAACACCTGGGTTGTTCCCACCCTTGGGCTATTGGGCACGTGCAGCCATGAGAGGTTTGTACCTGGTGAGATCCAAAAGTTAATTCTTCAGGGTTGACACCTAGAAGCAAAGCTGCGGCTTAGTGGCCACTCTCCATTTAACTTCTTTTTTTTTTCCCTTTGGTACCAGGGATTGAACTCAGGGGCACGCCACCTCTGGGCCACATCCCCAGCCCTTTTTTGTATTTTATTAGAGGCAGGGTCTCACTGAGTTGCTAAGTGCCTCGCCATTGCTGAGGCTGGCTTTGAACTCTGGATCCTCCTGCCTCAGCCTCCCAAGTGCTGGGATTACAGGCGTGCGCCACCACGCCCGGCTCCATTTAACTTCTTGAGGAAGTCCTGGGCAGCTTTCCACGGTGGTGGACGTCTTATGTCAAACCAGCAGTGCAGAGGGACTCTGACCTCCCCATGTCCTTGCCATGGAAGGTCGCATTTGGTGGGAATTGGTGCGCCTTTTAAATTCTCTGATGATTCTATTTATGTTTTGAGGAGGTGTCAAGGACTCCATGTTGTGTCCTCCCCCGTTTCTAGGTTGCAGCCCTAGCCGAGGCTGGGGTGGTAGTGGAGACGGGACTCTGGGGGTGACTAGGGCGTGATGGTGCAAGGGAGTCCTTGAAGGAGCCCCAATTAGGGAGATGGCTATTGCGGTCAGCTGGAAGCCATAAGTTCCACCTGATAATAAGTATGTATGTGACGCACCTGTAAGTGCACGTGAGGCACCCGCAAAGCTAAAGGTATATAACCGGGTGAAAGCGGTCGGAGTCAGGAGAAGAACGAATTCATTCGTCAGTCATGCAGTCGCTCGGTCAGAAGAAGAGTTCGGGTCGGAGAAGAAGAAAAGAATCAGAGCGGCCAGAACGTAGGCAGAGCGGTTACAGAAGAGAAACCAGATAGAAGAAGTAATGCTGGTCAGAGTTAGACCAAGGCTCCCGAGGAAGAAAGAAGAAAGAAGAAAGAAGAAGCTCTAAAAGCTCTAAAAGCTCTCTCTCTCTCTCTAAAGAAGAAATCTCTCTCTTTTCAAGCTCTCTCTCTTTCTCTCTAAGCTCTAAGAAGAAGAAAAAGCTATCTCTAATCTTTCTCTCTAAGCTCTTTCTAAGAAGAAGAAAAATCTTTCTTTCTCTCTCTAAGCTCTCTCTAAGAAAGTAGAAGTAAAAGTAGTAATAGCTTTACTCTGCCTCCGAGAGTTTTCCTCCCGCGGTGTTTGTGGCTGGCCACGACAGGCAGCTTACAAGTCCTCCTGCTGGGGTCAGTGGCCTGGGGCAAGAGGAGGAGGGAAGGCTCCTCCCCTCCCTGTGGACACATGGGGAAGCGAGAAGTGAAGACACAGCTAGGAGTCCCCTGTCTCTCCCCAAGGAGAGTCCTTGCCAAGAACGAAAGTGGCCAGCACTTTGATCTCGAACTTGCAGCCTCCAAAACCCTGAAAAATCAACTTCTGTTGCTTAGGCCAGCAGCCCACGGGTTCCATCCTGGCAGCTGAGCAGGTGGAGATGGTGGGTGATATACTTGGTGGTTCAAAACTCACAAGACACAAAACACATCCAGTGAAACCTCCCTCCGGCCCACCTGCACAGGTCCCTCAGGGAGGGGACATTGGTACTGAGACCCATCACAAGACAACTGGTCACACGAGAGAGTGTTCCAAGCAACAGGAAGAGCATGTGCAAAGGCCCAGCCCTGGGCAAGAGGCTCAGGAGCTGAAAGGCTCCAGAGCGGCTGGGGAGGAGTAGCCAGGGAGAGCCTGGGCCTGGCGATGGGGAGCAGCAGCCCCGGGGCCTCCCAGGGGCCTTGGAGGCCGCACTGTGGTGACTGGCGGGAGCAGCGGATGCAGACCCCGGTGTGCACCTGCCTCCATCCTCCCCCGTGCCCGGTTTCTGGAGCCAGGTGAGGAAGGCCGCCACTCATGGTTTCTGTGAAGGCCCTGGAGCGGTGCCTGGCACAGCGAGGCCACTCCTGGCCCTCCTCATCCCAGAGCAGATGGGGGCCCCCCCCCACTTCACACTCCTAAGGGACAGTGTCCGGTGAGAGAGGAGAGGTGCTGCCCCAGCTCTCTGCTTCATTCTGGAGGAAGGGAAGCCTCAGGAGGCCCCCAGCACACCTCCCCTGTGTCTCATTGGCCAGACCCTTTGCCACTCGCCAGCTCTTGACCAATCATAGGCCAGAGAAATGGGTCAAAAGAACCACATTGTCAGCAAGGCAGCTCCCCAGAGCTGACCTGTGGTCAGGGGCCTCCTCAGAGGTGCCCAAGCAGTTACTGCTGCATGGGCCCTGCTCTAGGGGGACAGAGCAGCCCCAACACCTCTGCAGGAGTCTGAACGTTAGTGGGGGCAGAGTCAGCAGGGACCCAGGATCTCGGAGCTGAGCGTGGACCCCTGAGCCCACGGGGCTGGGTGACCTGTGCAAGCATCTGCCAGGCATCGCTTCCAAGGGCGTCCATGGCACTGGTCAAGCAGGGCTCAGGGGAGGGAGCAGCCTGGTCTCCTGACCCCCAACACGGGAATCCTGAGGCTGGGATCCGGACACCATCATGACCTGAGGAAAGACCCTCAGGGGTCTGGCCTGCATCCCCAGTAGTGCTCCTCAGATGTCACCCCTCCAGGCCTCCAGCCTCTGCCAAAGCCATCGGGAGCTGCTTTGAGAGCTGCCCTGGGAGCTCGGGCCTGCCTGGGCAGAGGTGGTGCCCAGGAGCCAGCCCGCCACCCCAGCTCCAGGGAAGACAGCCAACACCCTCAGCAGCCTGCCCGGTGCACCCGTCTCCCCCAGCCAGCTAGGGTCCAGCTACCAAGGCCCCGCCCAGCTACTTCCTTCTCCTGGAAGCCTCCCCAACCCTGGGAGGTGAGGTCCTGCACGATCTCCAGCCTGGGGCTCCCCATTGTTTCATGGGTGGAGTGAGACGTTACATATGACTGAAAATCCACTTCAGACTAGCCCAAGCAGGAAAGGAGGTGTGCTCATTTTTGTAACTGCTTGGTCCAGGGTGTCCTTCAGGCGTGGTTGGACCCAGACAGTACACAAGAAGGGCGGCGTCTCTCTGCTTCAGTCCCACCTCACGGCAGGTCTGGGCCACCATTCTCCCCTGTTAGCAACCGTGGCAGGATCTGAGGTTTTCTCTGTACAACAGTCTTAACCAAAATTTCAGAATTGGGTCTCCCTGGCTGTGGTTGACCTGGTTCGGGTCACATGTCCATTCCGGAAACATGAAGCACTGGGCTTACCTCTGCTGGGCTACGTGGAACGGGGGTGGGATGAGGGGTGCGGTTACAGTTGTTAGAAAATGCTGAACAAAGTTAACTTAGCCAGGAACACTCTGTTAGTGAAATAAAAGGGTTTATTGGGGTGCCACGCGGGGAAGGGTAGGGAAAGGAAGAAAAGGCAAGGGGGGTAGGGAGGGGGGAAAAGGGACGAACAGGAACAGGGACAGGCGCGAACAGAGAGCGGTTTCAGTCTGGGGAAGGCGTAAATAGCAGGGTGGTGGTCAGAAAGCCCCCTGGAGTGGGTCCTTTCCCTATAGGCTGCCGGAGGTCAGGAGGTAGTGGCCAGGGCACGGGCTGGCCAGGTTTGCTGGCCATGCTGAGGCACCTGGGAAATGTAGTACAAAGTACCTGGGAGGCGCAGCCTCCTGCCTGGAACCCAGCAACAATGAAGGAGGAAATGGAGCTGACTGGCTGGCAACAGAGAGGCCATCTCATCGTTGCTGGCTCCTCATGAGACTGCCTGCTTCACAGGCAGGGACGGAGCCCAAGGCATCTGCACCCTAGCATTGCCCTGCAAAGGCCAGCACACAGCAAGGGTTATAGCAGACAGACTTTGTTTGGGTTTCTCAGGGCATTGGCACATGCTCTTCCCCCTACTTGGAACAGCCCACACAGCCAGCACGCCTTCCCACCTCCTAGAACTGCCTCGTCCTGTAGGACTGGAATCTTAGTAATTCTGTTTAGATATACATTAGATGGTTGGTTACTCTATCCTCTGTGCCTCCTTTTCTCTCTTATTTTCTGTCCTCTTATCTTTCTATGCTACACCCCAGGGAAATTCTTCTAATCTATTCTCCAATTCACTGATTCTATCTTCAGCTGCTTAATTCATGGAATTTATAGTTTCAGCATTTAATTTTGATTTGTAAAGTCTCTGTGGTTCTTATTCAAATATGATATTTCTTCAGGAGACTCTTCTTCTTCTTTCTTTTTTTGAACTTAGGATTGAACTCAAATTGCTTTACCACTGAGCCACATCCCCAGCCCTTTTTATTTTTTGGGGTACTGGGGATTGAACTCAGGGGCACTTGACCACTGAGGCACATCCCCAGCCCTATTTTGCATTTTTTTAAAAAAAATTATGTAGAGACAGGGTCTCACTGAGTTGCTTAGGGCCTCGTTTTTGGTGAGGCTGGCTTTGAACTTGCAATCCTCCTGCCTCATCCTCCCAAGCCACTAGGATTACAGGTTGATCTTTCTAATTTTTTTTTTTTAAATTTTTATTTATAGTAGTATGTATTACAGTTCATACTATACATATAGAGCATCTTTTTACATAAAACAGTTTGTATTCAAAGTATATTCACAGCATTCAAGTCTTCAATCGTGCATTTAGAATAATGATATCCATCTTATTCAACCACTTTTTCCCCCTTCCCCCCCTTGCACCCTCCCTTCCCCTCCCTTCCCTTTGACCATTATAGTGTTCCTCTAGTCTTCCTATGTACCCGGACCCATCAATACTGTGAACCGGCTTCCTTATATCAGAGGAAACATTCGGTATTTGGATTTTTGAGATTGACTGATTTCACTTAGCATTATATTCTCCAACTTCATCCATTTACCTGCGAATGTCATTATTTTATTCTCTTTTATTGCTGAATAAAATTCCATTGTGTATATATACCACATTTTCTTTATCCATTCATTTACCGAGGGACATCTAGGTTGGTTCCACAACCTAGCTATTGTGAATTGTGCTGCTATAAACATTGAGGTAGCTGTGTCACTGTAATATGCTGTTTTTAAGTCCTTTGGGAATAGACCCAGGAGTGGGATGGCCAGGTCATAGGGTGGTTCCATTCCCATTTTCCCAAGAAATCTCCAAACTGCTTTCCATATGGCTGCATCATTTTGCAGTCCCACCAGCAATGTATGAGTGTGCCTTTTCCCCCACATCCTCTCCAACATTTATTGTTGTTTGTGTTCTTGATAGCTGCCATTCTGACTGGAGTGAAATGAAATCTTAGAGTAGTTTTGATTTGCATTTCTCTAATTGCCAGCGATGTTGAGCATTTTTTCATGTATTTGTTGATTAATCGTGTATCTTCTTCTGAGAAGTGTCTTTTCAATTCCTTAGCCCATTTATCAATTGGATTATTTGGTTTTTTGGTGTCAAGTTTTTTAAGTTCTTTATATATTCTAGAAATTAGTGCTCTATCCGATGTGCATGTATTAAATATTTGTTCCCAGTTAGTTGGTTCTCTATTAACCTCACTTATTGTTTCTTTTGCTGAGAAGAAGCTTTTTAGCTTAAATCTATCCCATTCATTAATTCTTGGTAATAATTCTTGCGCTACAGGATTCTTGTTAAGGAACTTGGAGCCTAATCCGACATGTTGGAAATTGTAGCTTACTTTTTCTTCTATTAGGTGTATTGTCTCTGGTCTAATTCCTAAGTCCTTGATCCACTTTGAATTGAATTTTATGCATGGTGAGAGATACGGGTTTAATTTCATTTTGTTGCATATGGCTTTCCAGTTTTCCCAGCACCATTTGTTGAAGAGGCTACCCTTTCTCCACTGTACATTTTTGGCACCTTTGTCTAATATAAGGTAGCTGAAATTATATGTATTAGTCTCTGTGTCCTCAATTCTGTACCATTGGTCTACTGGTCTGTTTTGGTGCCAGTACCATGCTGTTTTTGTTACTATTGCTCTATAGTATATTTTAAAGTCTGGTATGGTGATGCCCCCTGCTTCACTTTTCCTGCTCTGGATTGCTTTAGCTATTCTGGGTCTCTTATTTTTCCAGATGAATTTCATGACTGCTTTTTCTATTTCTTTGAGAAATGTCATTGGGATTTTGATTGGAATTGCATTAAATCTGTATAATGCTTTTGGTAGTATGGACCTTTTGACAATATTAATTCTACCTATCCAAGAACAAGGTAGGTCTTTCCATCTTCTGATGTCTTCTACGATTTCTTTCTTTAGTGTTCTATAGTTTTCGTTAAAGAGGTCCTTCACCACTTTTGTTAAGTTGATTCCCAGGTATTTTATTTTTTTTTTTTGATGCTATTGTAAATGGAGTAATTTTCATCATTTCCCTTTCAGAGGCTTTGTCACTGATGTACAAAAATACCTTTGACTTATGGGTATTGATTTTGTATCCTGCTACTTTGCTGAATTCATTTACTAGTTGTAAAAGTTTTCTGGTAGAGTGTTTTGGGTCTTCTAGGTATATTAACATGTCATCAGCAAATAGTGCTAATTTGAGCTCTTCTTTTCCTATCTGGATCCCTTTAATTTCTTTCGTCTGTCTAATTGCTCTGGCCAGAGTTTTAAGTACTATGTTAAATAGCAGTGGTGAGAGGGAGCATCCCTGTCTTGTTCCAGTTTTTAGAGGGAATGCTTTCAATTTTTCTCCATTTAAGATAATGTTAGCTTGAGGTTTTGCATAGATAGCTTTTATAATGTTGAGATATGTTCCTGTTATTCCTAATTTTTCTAGAGCTTTGAACATAAAGGAGTGTTGTATTTTGCCAAATGCTTTTTCTGCGTCTATTGAGATGATCATATGGTTTTTATCTTTAAGTCTATTGATGTGATGTATTATGTTTATTGATTTCCGAATGTTGAACCAGCCTTGCATCCCTGGGATAAACCCCACTTGATCATGGTGCACTATCTTTCTGATATGTTTTTGAATCTGATTTGCCAGAATTTTATTGAGGATTTTTGCATCTATATTCATTAGAGATATTGGCCTGAAGTTTTCTTTTTTGGCTGTGTCTTTGCCTGGCTTTGGGATTAATGTGATATTGGCCTCATAGAAAGAGTTTGGAAGAGCTCCCTCTTTTTCTATTTCTTGAAATAATTTGAAGAGCATCGGTATTAGTTCTTCTTTGAAGGTCTTGTAGAACTCGGCTGTAAACCCATCAGGACCTGAACTTATTCTTGTTGGAAGTTTTTTGATAGCGTCTTCTATTTCTTCACTTGAAATTGATTTATTTAAATTGTATATAGCCTCCTGTTCCAGTTTAGGGAATTCATACGACTCTAGAAATCTGTCTCTGCTTTCAGTATTTTCTCTTTTATTAGAGTACAATTTTTCGAAGTAATTTCTAATTATCTCCTGTATATCTGAGGTGTTTGTTGTGATATTTCCTTTTTCATCACGGATGCTAGTAATTTGAGTTTTTTCTCTTCTTCTTTTTGTTAGCATTGCTAGGGGTCTGTCAATTTTATTTATTTTTTCAAAAAACCAACTTTTGGTTTTGTCAATTCTTTGAATTGTTTCTTTAGTCTCAATTTCATTAATTTCAGCTCTGATTTTAATTATTTCCTGTCTTCTACTGCTCTTAGTGTTGATCTATTCCTCTTTTTCTAGTACTTTGAGGTGTGATGTTAAATCCTTTATTTGTTGTTGTTTTTTTCTTTTAATGAAGGAATTCAGTGCAATGAATTTTCCTCTTACTACTGCCTTCATAGTGTCCCAGAGATTTCTGTATGGTGTATCAGCATTTTCATTTACCTCTAGGAATTTTTTAATCTCCTCCTTGATGTCTTCTTCAACCCTTTGTTCATTCAGTAGCATGTTGTTTAGCTTCTAGCTTTTAAGGTCTGGGTTGAAAAATCTGAGCATAATCTGATCGGTTTCCCCCTATATGTAATCTGCTTCCTTTCTCTTGTGGCTTTTAGTATTCTCTCCTTGCCTAGTATATTAGGCAATTTCATTATAATGTGCCTTGGTGTGGATCTGTTGTGGTTTTGTACGTTTGGTGTTCGGTAAGCCTCTTGAACTTGGTTTTGCCATTCGTTCCTCATGTGTGGAAAATTTTCTGCTGTTATTTCATTGAATAAATTACTCATTCCTTTGGTTTGAAACTCTGCATCTTCTTCAACACCAATCACTCTTAAGTTTGGTCTTTTTATGCTGTCCCATAATTCCTGAATGCTCTGTTCTTGTTTTCTTCCTTCTTTTGCCGTGTCCTCTAGATTTTTCTCCAGGATAAATATTTTGTCTTCATTATCTGAGGTCCTTTCTTCCAGGTGATCTAATCTGTTGGTGATGCTTTCAATTGAGCATTTAGTTTGGTTTATTTCTTCTTTCATTTCCAGAATTTCTGTTTGGTTTTTCTTTAGAATCTCTATCTCCCTATTGAAGTAATCTTTTGCTTCTTCTATTTGTTTTTGGAGTTCTTTGTCAAAATGCTCTTTTACTGCCTCTACTTGCTCTCTCATCTCATTTTTAATTTCAATCTTAAGATCCATAAACATTTGGAATATGTAATTTCTAAATTCCATCTCTGGCATTTGACCAACTGTGCTTGCCATGGAATCAATTGAGGGGGCCTGTTGGTTGGTTTCAGCCACTTTCTTCCCTTGCTTCTTCATAATGCTTGTGGGTCTATTCTCCTAGCACTGTGGGACCTTGCCTATTTCAATTTCACCTTATAGCCTTATGTTTCTCCTGTGGTACAATGCTGTCAGGTCCCCTTATAAATACCTTACAATTTAAGCTCTAACACTTTCTTTACAGCAAATCCCAGTTTGATCACAATGTACAGATTTAGTTAACCCAGATATTGTTTCCAATTTACTCTGTATGCTTGCGTTGGGGTTTACAGTTTCAGTATTGGACACAGAGATGATATGTTTAGGAAGAAGCAAGTGAGATTACTGAGATGTTCCTTCTTAGGAAGTATAACAGTAGAATTCTATAGAAGTGGTTTAATATCAGCAGACAGGAGAGAAAAGAGAATGGAGTGAGCAATTCAGAGGAAAGACGATTTGTATATAAACCCAACTTATTTAGCCTTTGAGAGAAGAAAGATAAAGGAAGATGGAAAAGAAAAAATAAAAAAGAACAATGCGAGATAATAAAGAATTAAGAATTATTGTAAGAGAGAGGAGAGAGAAACTGAGTCAAGAAAAATAGAGATTAAACTATATATAACACTGCTTTTCTGTATATTTCAATTGCCCCAGGCCTAGAAGTCCCAATTTCTGCGTATACCTTGTTTTCACCTCTGATGAGTACACAATGACAGGGTATAAGTAGATAAGATAAGGGCAGAAGAGACTAAAGTGAGAAGGAAGAAAGGAAAGAGGAGCCGGGCGCGGTGGCGCACGCCTGTAATCCCAGCACTTTGGGAGGCTGAGGCAGGAGGATTGCGAGTTCAAAGCCAGCCTCAGCAATGGAGAGGCACTTAGCAACTCAGTGAGACCCTGTCTCTAATAAAATACAAAAAAGGGCTGGGGATGTGGCCCAGTTGTCAAGTGCCCCTGAGTTCAATCCCTGGTACCAAAAAAAAAAAAAAAAAAAAAAAAAAGACTCGGTGGCGCACGCCTGTAATCCCAGCACTTTGGGAGGCTGAGGCAGGAGGATCGCAAGTTCAAAGCCAGCCTCAGCAATGGCGAGGCACTTAGCAACTCAGTGAGACCCTGTCTCTAATAAAAACAAAAAAAGGGCTGGGGATGTGGCCCAGTGGTCAAGTGCCCCTGAGTTCAATCCCCAGTACCAAAAAAAAAAAAAAAAAAAAAAAAAAAAAGAAAGAAAGAAAAAGAAAGGAAAGAGGAACACAGACACACAAATAATCCCACTATCAAACAGAACAAAAACAAAACCAAATAAACAAACAAAAAAAAAAACAGAGTTGGAGTTTAAGCCAGTTGTCCTGGACCACGCCCAGACAGTCACAGTGGAGTCTAGTCTGCAGCTTTGGCCAGGGGCAGATTGGCACAGAGGAATAATGGCTGGGGGGGGGGTGGGGGTGGGGTGTCAGTACGTGAATAGCATCAAGAAAGCGTTCATCAAAAAGGCATGCATTCCCCACGCCCGCCCCCGGTTATAGCTCTTGTGGTTGCTGCGCTGGCCTCAGGCAGGCCCTTTCCTTCGGGCTGCCTGTTCGCCTCTCACCAGGTGTTTGCTGTTCTCCGGGCTCTGGATCGTTCCTTGGATGCCTGCAACTGTTTTTCTTCTCCATTTCTTTGTCCCGGTCAGCCGCAGCCCTTCTCCAAAATGGAGGCGCCTTCCCCGGTCCCGACAGCAGTGTCCCGGTCCTGTGTGTCACTCTGATGCGTGCAGGTCCCGTTCGGCAATTTACGTGAAAGAAGTCTGTGAGGCCGCTGCTCGCGCCTGGCTCTCTTTTTATTCTGCGCTGTTCTTTGCCGAGGTCTGCACTTCCCGTACTGCAGTGCTACCACAGCAGCTGCGCCCTTAATGCTGGTTCGGCCTGTGGGCCGCTGGCACTGGACTCCGTGCGTCAGCAGTGTGGAGCTCCTTGTATTTTCACCGTCTGTATGTGCGCGGATGTCTCAGCTGCTTTCCAGTTGCGGGAATGTTGCTAAGAACGCGTTCGATCTTCCCGATAGCCTGTTTTATTGCCAGTCTCCCGAGCGTGCTTCTCTGCTGTCCGCCATCTTTTTTCCCCTGATCTTTCTAATTCTGTCTTTTATTCTTCTATTTCAAATATTCACATATCTGAAGTTCTCAGGGGTCCAAATCTGTTCGTCATGTCTCTTGATCTCATGCTGCCTTGTTTCTTTGTGTTTGGTCTTTTCCTTTTTATTACAAGTTCATTTTTGGTTGCATTTCATCCGCAGGAATCCTGAAGGCCTCAGTGGGTTGCTGTCCTCCAGAAGGGACTTTCCATTTTCTTCCACTGGTTACGAGGGAATGCTCTTAATCTGGGACCATTTTAATGTAGGATTGGGATTTCGCTGTCTCTGAGGATAGTGTAAGTTTAACTTTAGCACTGGGAGAGAGAACAGGTCTCTGTCTGCAAATTCTCAAGGGAAATTCTTCTTGTTACTTTTCTCACCCAGAGCTCTGAAGCAGACACCTGGATTTCCCGTGGGGCTCCCTACATGGACAGGCAGATTAAAGGGCCACTCACTCCTTGTGGGGCAGCCCCTGTGAGGATCTCAGGTTGCTGCACAAGTTCTGGTCCAAGGCCTCACCCTCTGCTGGGCATTTTTTGTTGCCTGAGGGAAGTGCTGGTTGCCGGTTTCTCTGGCTCCAGCTGTGTCTGGCTAGTTGTGTGTGTTCTGGAAGGGGGCTCTGAGCTGGGCAATGGTATGGTGTCCACGTGTAGACGTCTGCCCACGGTCAGGTAGCCAATGGCGTTTCAGGGTGTCTGCTCACCATGCTGCCAGCAGCGTCAGCTGTCACTGGCTCTGGCACGGTGTCCTTGTGCTGTCCTGCTCTCCCCTTGGCTTGGACAGGTTTTCCGTGAGGACTCGGGCAGGAAGCTCATTTCTGTGGCCAGTGCTAGGACCGGGGGCTGGCCGCACCTGCCCGGTCTGAGCTCCCGGCTGAGGGCTCTGCAGCAGCTCCCCTTGCTGCGGCTCCTGGGCACTTCTGAGGATGGGAGGGAGGCCAGGGGCTGAGGTGCAGCCCGTGGCAGAGCGGGAAGAATGGTGGGCGCCTGGGTGGGCGTGCGGGAGCCCTGCAGATGGTGGGGTGTTGGGGACTGGCCAGCTGTGCTCCTGAGGGCTCCAGCCCTCCCCCTCCCCTCCCCCCTCAGGCTCACAGCCCCACACCGTCCACACCCCTTGGCCCCGGCGCAGCCTTGTTTGGACCTGGATGTCTGTGTCCATGGCAGATGCCTCCTCCCGGAAGGCAGCCTGGCCTGGTCATCCCGGGAGCGCCCACTGATCTCTCCTCTGGGCTGACCTCTGCTCAGGGCCATGTGGAGGGAGGAGCTGGTGCGGACCCTCAGGGGCTGTTGTGAGGACAGACGCCCTTCATGGACATGGGGCAGTGGGAACCCACCCTGCCCTGAGTGTGCGAGGGTGTCAAGGGACCCCCCAAGGAGGCAGCGTCTTTGCTGTGGCTGGAACACCCAGCTCTGGGCCCGTCACCTGCCATTGGGATCGGCCCCAACTGCCCTGCCCAACGTGCACATGACCACTCTGGAGAGCAGAAACCACCTGAGACCCGGTGTTGGGGTGGAATGTGAGGGGTCCCCCAAAAGCTCACTTGTGAGATGACTTGCGAGGGCTCAAAGGGGAAATAATTGGGCTGTGAGAGCCTTAACCCAGTCATGACTTAACCCTGACAGCTGAGGGGTGGCTGGAGGCAGGTGGGGTGTGGCTGGGAGGTGGGTCCCGGAGGGCGTGGCTTGGATCTGGCCAGTGGAGTCTCTCCCGCTTCCTGATCACCCGTGAGCTGCTTCCCTCCACCACGCCCTTCTGCCACCACGCCCTGCCTACCTCGGTCCCTGAGGAATGGGGCCCGCTGTCTTGGACTGAGACCTCTGACACTGTGAGCCCCACTAAACTTTTCCTCCTCTGCAGTTGTGCTGGTCGGGGGTTTCAGTCACAGCAGTGACACAGCTGGCTACAACGCCCAGATAATTCAGCAAATGTCCCCAAGGCAGAGGGCTGGCCAGGACCTCCTGAGGACCTCCTGGGCTGGACTAGGGCTGCCTGGTTGCACCCTGCCCCATCCTGCCTGGGTACTCAGCCTAGGTGACTGTCCCCACTGGTGCTCCTGAGACCTGGTGACTGTGCTGGAGACATCCTGGAGTCCCTGCTCCTTGCTGAAGGGGCAGGGCGGTGGGGGCCTAGCTGGGGCTGTTTCTCAGAGCTGCCCCACACACGGCTGAAGGTGGGCTCCGCAGACAGCAGAGGCCTCTGAATTCCCTGGGGATTCCTGCGCCTGGGGCTCAGTAGATGAGTGGCACTGTCCTAGGGACACCCCTCTCACAATGGGGACCCCTAGGAACTGCCTGGAAGGCTCTGAGTTCCAGGCCCTCCTGGTCTCAGTCCTGCCGCCCCTTGCAGCCCAGCTGCCCAGCTGCCCTGGTGCCTCTGCCGGGTTCCACAGATTCCGATGGGTGCAGCCTCGCCAGTCTCCCAGCCTCGGCCTCTGGGCTCAGCCAGGCTGTGGTGGCCGCTGGTCCTGTGGGGGAGGTGGCCATCTCTGCCCTGCTCGTCCTTGCTCTGCTCACAGGCCACAAAGGCTTCCTCCTCTGCAGAGGGACCCACCGTGCGCTCCAGTGGGGTGGGGGGGGTCTTCGAGCTGCTGTGGCTCACTAGAAAATTCCCCACCCTTACAGGAAACCAGAGCTGAGACTCCTGGCCAGAGGTACGCAAATGGCGGCCGAGACGGAGCCTGGCCCCCATGGACATGACGGGGGACGGGCCGTGGGCAGCACATCCCGCCAGTGGGGGTATTTGCAAAGTTCTCCAGGGTGAGGGGCCAGGGGCCAGTCAGTTCCTGCTGTGTGACCCTCGGAAGACCACTCAGCCTCTCTGAGCCCCTTTTCTACACCGGTAGGCTCCCCACCTGGCGGTATCGCCGTGACAGGGGAGCAGGGCAGGCGGGGGCTTCTCAGCAAGGTCAGTGCTCTCCTCGTCCACACAGGTGGGAACAGAGACTCAGTCTCCTGCGCTCCTTGGCGCACAGCTGCAGTGGCAGAACTGGAACTCAGAGCCAGGCAGCTCCTGCCCTGCGCAGCTTTCCAGGGTGGCCCTCCCCGCTGAGCCCCCAGTGGGGCCAGATGAGCGAGACGTGCTGGGGTCGATGCCTGTGAGACAGCAGTCCCCGTAGGCCTCCCACCCCGAGTCCCTGGCCAGGCCTCCGGAAGGACCACCTGCCCTGTCCACTCCAGGGGTGATATCCCCATGGCTCTGCGGGCCCAGGAGGCTCTGTGGGCCCAGGGAGGCTCTGGGGAGGGAGGCTCAGGAGGCCCAGGGAGGCTCTGGGGCCCAGGAGGCTGGGGGGAGGGGCCAGGGAGGCCCAGGGAGGCTCAGGCGGGGCCCCAGGAAGGCTGGGCCCAAGGAAGGCTGGGGGGGGGTCCAGGGAGGCTCAGGAGGCCCAGGGAGGCTCGGGGGTGGGGGGGCCCAGGAGGCTCAGGAGGCCCAGGGAGGCTCGGGGGTGGGGGGGCCCAGGAAGCTCAGGAGGCCCAGGGAGGCTGGGGGTGGGCCCAGGAAGGCTCAGGGGGGGCCCAGGAGGCTCAGGAGGCCCAGGGAGGCTGGGGGGGTCCAAGATGGCTGGGGGGGGGCCCAGAAGGCTCAGGAGGCCCAGGGAGGCTCGGGGAGGGCCCAGGAAGGCTGGCGGGGGGGCCCAGGAAGGCTGGGGGGTGCCCTTGGAGGCTCAGGAGGCCCAGGATGGCTCTGGGGGGGGCCCAGGAGGCTCAGGAGGCCCAGGGAGGCTTGGGGGGGGGCAGGGAGTCTCAGGGGGGCCCAGGAAGGCTGGGGGGGCCAGGAGGCTTAGGAGGCCCAGGAAGGCTGGGGGGGGGGGGCCCAGGAGGCTCAGGGGGCCCAGGAAGGCTCGGGGGGGGGCAGGGAGTCTCAGGGGGGCCCAGGAAGGCTGGGGGGGCCCAGGAGGCTCAGGAGGCCCAGGGAGGCTCTTGGGGGGCCAGGAGGCTCGGGGGGCGGGAAGCCCGTGCGCCTGACTGTGCAGAAGCCAGCAAGTGACTGTGCAGAAGCTGGGACTTGTAGGAAGTGAACGCCCTGCCAAGAGCTCCCTGGGGTCCCACGTCCCTGCAAGGCAGGTGGCGGCACGCCACCACGTCAGCCCAGCCGGAGGCCCGGCGGGCGGCTCTGCCTATTTATAGTGTCCTCGCCATCTTCCTCCCTTTGGCGGGGGAGGGTCTGGGCTCCTGCAGACCTCCGCAAGCTCCAGGCCAGCCCAGACTCACCAGCTCCCTCCTTGTGAGCCTGCCTCCGCCAGCAGGGTGGGGGGCCCTGGCTCCCCTCCTACCACCTGGTGGAGCCGGTGCAGGGCTGGGGAGCCCTGCACATTGCAGACGAGGTCCCCTCCCCTGGCCACCACGGCAGCCCGCAGTCTTGGCCCTGTGGCCCTGGGGCGGCCCCTTTCCTGGGAAGCCACCGGGGTCTCAGCAGCTGGGTGCCCTCCCTCCTTGCCCCACCAGCCACCAGGAGTCCAGAGTTCCCGTGCACCCTGGACTTGGGGATTCCCTTCTTCAGAAGACCTGCCCCAGGCCCTGGCGGGGGACAGGGTGGCCAGTGTCTTCAGGGGCGGGGGCGGCCTCTCCTGTTGGGCCCTGTTCCCAGCCCTGCCCCAGCGTCCTGGCAGGCGCCCGCCCCCCTCCGGGTGACCCGAGCCAGGAGGCCTGTGTCCTGTCCCCGACACGTCCACGCAGGGCGGCTGGACTCTGGGGGAAGCGTGAGCGGTGGGGGGCGTGGACGGTTCTTTCCCACAGAGGCAGAGACTCCCAGGCGTGGTCAGCCGCTGCCCACTGGACTCGGACCCTTCACAGGTATTGCCCTCCCTGCTCCAGGCCTTTGTCCCCTGGGGTGGGCACAGGGGTTCCTGAAGGGGACTCTTGGAGAGGAGGAGGCAAACTCTGTGACCCCAGAGCTGTGGGGTTTTGTTTTGTTTTCTCTTTCTGATTGTTTGGAGATACCCTTAGGACTGGCCGTGGTCTTGACTTGGTCCGAGTCTGGTCTCCCCCCACTCTGGAGGAGCCCTAGGATAACCACCCGTGCCCAGCAGCACCTGCCCGGCCCCACCCCCAGAAGGGGTGTGGACGTGGAGGAGGAGGTCAGCAAGGAGCGGCACAGCCCCCAGGGGGTGGACAGGCGGGGCCTCTCCACCTCCACCTCCTCCACGGCCCCCCGGGCTGCTGCTCACAGTAGGGCTCCTGATGGCTCCCCAGGTGGATCTTTTTTTTTTCCCCCTCAAAAAGTGACATTTATCAAAGAAAAAAAGAAAAAAAGAAAAAAAAAAAACGACAAGATGTCCATCCCTTGGCTCCCTTCCCTCCCCCTTCCAGCTGCTCCTTAGCCCCCAGGCTCGAACCCTGGCTGGAGCTAGGTAACAGGACAGCCCCTCTCAGATGAGGTCAGCAACACTGAGGGGCATCTCTTCCATGAAGGTGTTGTAGAAGGTCTCGATGTCTCGAAGAGTCCTCTTGTCTTCTTCCGTCACCATGTTAATGACCACACCCTTGCGGCCAAAACGCCCACCTCGACCAATTTTTTTTTTTTTTTTGGTACCGGGGATTGAACTCAGGGGCACTTGACCACTGGGCCACATCCCCAGCCCTTTTTTTGTATTTTATTAGAAGCAGGGTCTCACTGAGTTACTAAGTGCCTCACCATTGCTGAGGCTGGCTTTGAACTCGCCATCCTCCTGCCTCAGCCTCCCAAAGTGCTGGGATTACAGGCGTGCGCCACCACGCCCGGCTCCCTCGACCAATTCTGTGGATGTAGTTTTCCCTGTTGGTGGGAAGGTCATAGTTGATGACTAAAGAAACCTGCTGCACATCAATGCCTCTGGCCTACGTCAAGAAAGATGGCAAATTCAGCCTGTGAATTGAGGATATGATCCATCCAGAGGCATTTAAATATGCATGTAGGCAGCCAAAGGAAGGAAAAAGCAATCAAGTATCTTCTGTCTCCCAAAGACCTTAGGCGTGCCAGGTTTTCTTCCAAGTTGCTACTTTCCTGAGAGAGGCATTAGTTGGCCCCTTGGAGAGGGAATCAACTTGGATCCCAGTTGGCTCTTGATCTGACCCGCTCAGGCCTAGGTGGGAGCACCAGGTGGGAAGGCCGCGGAGGCAGAGGAAGAGACGGGGACACCCCCCCACCAGGTTGCCTGCGCCACTGACGGGCCCGTCGCTGCCCAGACGTGGTGACCCTCGCCGTCTGTTTCTTCGTCCCCCTCAAGTCCCGCCAGCTTGCTCCCAAACGCCAGCAACCATTTCTCCCCCCTCCCTCGCTCTGTCAGCCCCGGGGGGAGGCCCAAGCGTGGCTCCCCAGCCCCTCTGTCGCTTCGAGGAGCCAGGGTGCTGGTGTGGAGGTACGGGCCTCAGTGCCCCACTCTGTCCTCAGCCCTCTCGTCACATGCCTGGGGACCTCACACAGCACTCTGCACTCACCCCAGTTACAAACACTCCTGCCCCAGGGCCTTTGCAAGGACTGTGCTTCCTCAGGTGCCTCCCCAGTCTCTCCCCTCCCTCGCCTGGCCAAAGGCCTTCCCGGAGCACCCGCCCCGCAGCCCTCCTGCCACTCTCTCTGTGCTCTTCTTCTTGGTGCCAACACTGAACCCAGGGACACTTTACCACAGAGCCACATCCCCAGCCCTTTTTAATTTTTGTTTATTTTTAGTTTGCTAGGTTGCCGAGGCTGGTCTCGATCCTCCCGCCTCAGCCTCCCGAGGCACTGGTATTGCAGGCCTGCATCCCCGCGCAGGCCCTCCCTGTGCTGTCCCTCATCTTCTGCGGTGGCACACCTCTTCACCCAGGACAGTCACCTCTCGGGAGGACACGGTGCTGTCCGCGTGCACCTTGGTCTTGGATGAATATCGAGTGAGTGAAGGGAGGCAGCAACACGCGCGGGTGGAGGTAAGCCGGGTGGGGGGCTGTGCTCGGTCTGCCCCCTGGGCTCCCTGAGCTACTCAGTGAAGGCAGGACACGGCCCTGGCCAGGAGGCCACCCGCTGCTGGGGTGTGGCTTGCCATGTGCTGTGGGACGGTGGCCCTCCCGTCTAGCCAGGAGACTCGGGATGGTGGGCAGTACCAGGAGCAGGCCTGAAAGCAGGGGCCGCTGGCCTCCCTGCCTCGCGTGGTCAACCTTGGTGTCCTCCCTGTGCCCAGGGAGGTCCAAGGAAAGTCCCCAGGGAAAGTCCCCTGAAAGTAATCGATGACAGCATGGTTGTAGCTACGATGCTAAAATATGAAGTAAAGAATAATTTCAAAAGAAGATTTCTGTGAGCAAGTTTGCAGAGAACACTCTCTTGCCTTTTCCCCCACTCAAAAGGAAGGGAGGTTTTTCAAAAATCATCCAAAAAGTGGAATCAAGCCCAAAATCCATTGACTGAAGGCTGGATAAATAAACCGGTGTATCCACAGCATGGAACATTACTGAGCCTGGAAAAGGAGGGACGCGAGATTTCATGCCCACCAGCGGCAGCATGCGAGTCGGGCACTACTAGAGAGCAGCCTGGCGCAGAGGATGAGCATGTGATTCTGAACTCCTGGGGGAGGTGCGGCCACGGAGGTGGAGGGTGGACTGACCGGTGGTTTCTGGAGGCCGAGGGGGCGGGGCAGGGGTGGGGATGATGCTGGGTTTCTTTTTTTTTTTTTAATTTATTTATTTACTTTAGTTGTACACAATGCAATGCATTTATGTTTTTACGTGGTGCTGAGGATCGAACCCGGGCCGCGCACGTGCGAGGCGAGCGCTCTGCCGCTGAGCCACAACCCCCGCCTGCTGGGTTTCTTCTTGGGTGATGAAAACGTTCTGGAATTCGACTCCGTGCGACTGCCGGAGAAACCCTGTGCTGTGTCTTTTAGGAAGGGCCGAGTCCCTGGTGTGTGAGAAGTACGTCTTTATACAGAACGGGAAGAGGGTAACGGGAGGGTCGTCACGTCAGCAGTGACCCCACATTGGTTGTGTGCTAGTGTGTCAGGGGTCATGAGATCACAGTGACGGGAACAGGGAGGACATCGGGCGCGGTGGCCTCGGGAGCGAGGGCCCTCTCTCGGTGAACTTCTCCAGCGCACGGTGCGTTTCTCCTTGGCTCCGTGACCCGCCCGTGGCCCACCCAGCTGTGCCCCAAACGCAGCAGCCGAGCCCTCCGGGTGTTGGTGTTGGATTTGGTTCTCCAGGGGAGGGTCTGGGGACCAGACTGCCCCCGTGCCATGCTCTCCCAGTCTGGGTGGGCTGTCAGGACCCCGGTGGAACTGGCCACCCTCACCTGCAGACAGCAAGGGGCTGAGAGGCCCCAGGAACATGGGCAGCATGCTCAGGAGGTGTGTGGCTGGCACTGCCCGGGGCAGTGCTGTGGGCTCAGGGTCCACACTGCCAGGGTGTGCTGGTCTCTGCCACCAGCTCAAGACCAGGGGTGGGCAGGTATTTTGAGGCACTCGGCAGGGGTACACATGGCATTCGGCCACTAGGGGTCAGTGTAGCCCCAGCATGGGCCCCTCGTGTGCGGCGTGCTTGGTGCTGGTGGGGCGAGGGACGCAAGGTGGGTGCTGTGCAGGTGAGGGGCCCCTTGTCTCCCCTCCCCACCCAGACTGCCCACAGAGACACGAGGGCAGTTCTGAACACGAGATGGGCACCCACCACCTGCATTCACCCCATTTCCCGCTGGCCTAGAGGTCAAAGCTGCAGCTCCCGTGCATGCCAGCCAAGGGTCCTGGAGCCTTCCAGGACCTTCCTGGAGCTTAGACCTCCCCAGTGGTGGGCACAGGTGGGTCGGGTGCTGGCATCTCAGGGTCACCCGAGGGAGCTGAGCCCAGGGAGGGACTTCGCCAGGGCCTAGGGTAGCCACACTCTGCGCAGGGGCAGGAATTGTGGCATGTGTCCTTTATTTCTGGACGGGTTCGGACACCTTCCACGCAGGGGAATAGTCTCCTCTCTTGTCCTGGCGCTCTCCTGGTACTGCAGGCAAGCGCTGGTGCAGAGGACAGACTCGATGAGGATCTAGATCCCCTGGCCCCTTGCTTGTATTAACACCCTAATTAATTCAAGCCTCTGCTTTCATTCCATGTTTCCACTTCATGATTTTCCTGAGCCGGGCCCACCAAGGTGGGGGGCTGGGGAGGGGCGTGGTGCATCCAGCTCGGTTCCCTGGGGGATCTTCCAAAGAGGGGCAGAGCGGAGCCCCGCCTGGACTCGCCTGCTGGGTGGTTTCTTAGGGCTCCTTGCTGCTTAAAACCCAGCTCCGGAATGTGTTGTGTACCTAGCAAATTCTACAGTTCACTTGGGTTCTGGTTTGAGCCCCTGAGAAAAAGCACTCTAAGCCCTCTGAGCCCACACGTGACACTAAAAACCTAGAGCTTCTGCGTTATTAAAAAAAATTCTATTTTTTGGGGGGGTCATACTGGGGATTGAACTCAGGGGCACTCGACCACTGGGCCACATCCCCAGCCCTATTTTGTATTTTATTTAGAGACAGGGTCTCACTGAGTTGTTAAGCACCTTGTTGTTGTTGAGGCTAGCTTTGAGCTCCTGATCCTCCTGCCTCAGCCTCCCAAGCTGCTGTGATTACAGGCCTGTGCCACCACGTCTGGCTTTTGTTTCTTTTTTTTTTTTTTTTTTTTTTGTGGTACCAGGGATTGAACTCAGGGGCACTCATCCTCTGGGTCACACCCCCAGCCCTTTTTTGTATTTTATTAGAGACAGGGTCTCACTGAGTTGCTAAGTGCCTCGCCATTGCTGAGGCTGGCTTTGAACTCGAGATCCTCCTGCCTCAGCCTCCCAAGCTGTTGGGATTACAGGCGTGTGCCACTGTGCCCGGCTGTTTCTATTTTTAAAGACACTCAACTTCATGTGAAACACTTCAGGGGGCTTGTAAAATAGAAACATCAGGTCCTGAGTCCCTGGGAATGGTGACAGCAGTAATTCCAGGTACATAAGACAGGTACCATGAGACAGGCGTGGTGGCACACACTTCTAATCCCAGTGACTTGGGAGGCTGAGGCAGGAGGATCTCAAGTTCAAGGCCAGCCTCAGTAACTAAGCGAGGCCCTAAGCAATGTAGTGAGGTCCTAAGCAACTTAGTAAGACCCTATCTACAAATAAAAAAATAAAAAGGGTTAGAGATGTGGCTCAGTGGTAAAGCAACCCTGGGTTCAATCCCTAGTACAAAAAACGTCCCTTCAACCTGGTGTGGCCCCCTAGGTGAGAGTCAGTGAGTGAGTGGGCAGGCCCTGGTCCTCAGAGATGGTGGGCATGTCATGCTGGGAGCCACCCATGGCTCATCTAAGCAGGATGGTGGCCTGTGGGAGCCACAGACGCAGGCAACAGCCCTAGCACAGTGCGCCCGGTGCGGGACGCGCCACTCCACATGCCACATCCCTCCAAGGAGCCCCATGTGTCCTTTCCCTTCCCTGGGCCTCAGCTCCACTTTGTGTAAGCTGGTTGGACTGGACCAGTGCCCAGCACAGACCCCTTGGGCCACTGGATAAAAGCTACAGCTCCTGCAGCTCCCGAGGAGAAGAAACGACGGAGCTGTTTACTTGGAATCGCTGCTCTGCTAGGAAACAGCCGCAGCAGAGACGGCAGGCCAGGCTGGTCAGGTGGGTCCACAGCAAGCCAGGCCTGCGCCAACCCCTCGTGCAGTGCCCCTTCAATCCTTCACCAACACTGGGAATCTAGCACTACTATCACGTTCAGGTAGAGTGAGAGGGTGGTAGGCCTGGGCGAAGGTCACACCAATTCAAATGGTGCCAGCCATTTCAGATTTGTAATTTTATTTTATTTTTTGTGCTGGGGATCAAAAGCAGGGCCTTGCCGGGCACACTGGTGCATGCTTGTAATCCCAGCAACTGGGGAGGCTGAGGCAGGAGGATCAAAGTTTGCAAATAGTAAAACACCCCTGAGTTTGATCTCCAGTTCCACACCACGCCCACACAAAGGAAAGAAAGAAACCAGGGCCCTGCACACAGTAGGCATTCTATCACTGAGCTTTCTGTCCTGGGGATGCAACCGGACACCCAGGGACCCCACCAAGCCCTGAAGCCCATTTTTGCATACCAACCCCCGCCTTCCTTTAAAACCGTGGACTCCAGCATGTGGGCACAGGGGAAATCGCACCAAGCACACGTGTGCGCTCCTTAGCATGGTAGGCCGCACGGTGGACTTGGCTTGCCTGCAGCCTGTGTGTGAGTGGGATCGTCTCCTCCTGTCGCGA
Organism: Tamias sibiricus; assembly: GCA_025594165.1. NCBI lineage: Eukaryota > Metazoa > Chordata > Mammalia > Rodentia > Sciuridae > Tamias > Tamias sibiricus. The sequence continues at coordinate 175,320,609 of CM046661.1, read as the reverse complement.
CCCTCTGCAGACAGCCTGTGAGTGAGATTGGGCCATGAGTTCCTGTTTGGCCCCTAGGACCAGGAAACGGTGCCTGGGCTGTCCCTGTGGTTACCTTGCCGCCTGCAGGTGTCCTGTTCCAAGGAAAGCATGCCCACACCCGAACCCACTTGCTGTGTTTGAATTCTGTTTGTTCAAACCCACCCCACCCTACTTGAAACCCTATTACAAAATATGCACTCCTGCGGGTTCCCCCACTTCCCTCCCTCCCCACCCCCTTCCACCCAGCCCCGGTCTTCCTCCCTGGGCCTCCAGGCCCAGGTGTCCACACTGCCTCCTCAACCTGAACCCTAAGCTCCCCCCAGGGGAGTCCAAGTCCCAGGCCCTGGGCAGTCTGGGGGGTCTTGGACCTGTCACATTCAGGACCTGTCACTTTTCTCCCTCCCTCCCTCCATGCACACATTTCCCAGAATGACTTGCCAATGGAAACTCCCAAATTAAAAGCTTCCAAAGCAACCGTACTGAAAACTGAGTAAAACCGGCCGAGCGTAGGGGATAGTGCGTGTTTTGCGTGAAATGCAGGAGAGAAATCCTGCCCAGACTCTACGTGACCCTGTCTTCTATGCTTAGCTTGGAGCTGTGGCCCAGGAAGAAACTTCTCCAGGCAGGAGGCCCAGGGTGGGGGGCAGTGGGTTCTGACACCACCGGGGGATGGCACAGTCCCAAGGCCTCACAGGAGGGGTAATGTCCTATAGGCCCGCCCCTGAGGGGGTGCCAAGCCCTAAAGCCCACACCTCTCAGCCTCCAAGGAGTCTGGGTGGGGGAGTCTCACAGATCTAAAGCTCCCTCCCTGCGGGAGTGGGGCGGTGTGTCTCACAAGCTCACCCCTCTGCTCCGTAGGGACTGGCGGGGGCGGCGGGGGGGGGGTGTCGCAGTTCCACCTACCTACCCCGCCAGGTGGTGGCCCGCCTCCGGTGGTCTCCAGGGCCCTCACTCCCCGGCATTGCGTTTCAGGAGTAGCCAGTGGCCTGGGAACTGGACGACGAGTGCGCGAACGCGACGAGCTCGCCTCCGCTGTCCCCTCCAAATCCCCACCGTCAACCAGGTTAATTTTTCTTTCTTTTAAATGTTGCATTTAAATCAAGTGGACTGAATCCGGCTAGCTGCGCTCTGGGTTTCAAAGTACAGAGAACTCTGCGGGGGTCAAGCTTTTCAGCCTCTGTCCGTGCCCGGTTGTAAATGTGTAACTGACCCCTGCCGCCCCCGCAGTCGCGGCCCTTAATAGGGGCTCCCGGCACCTCCGTCACTGCGCGCCCCGGGTCAAGCCCACGCGGCGCTGGGGGCCGCGGTCTCAGTGGACCAGCCCTGCCAGGCGGGGTGCGAGGCTTTGGACCGTTCCCGCGCGCCCGAAGAGCAGAGCCAGGCCCGGGGTCCCGGCCCCGCCTTCTGCGAGCGGCTTCCTCGGCCCCGCCCCCGGGGAGGTCTGGTGGCGAGGCCGCGGGGGAGTGGGCCTGGTCCCCTGCCCGACCCGGCCGCGCCCCCGCGTCTCCATAGCGATCATCCCGGCTCGCACCTCGGGGCCGGCTCCCCCCGGGGCGGAACAATAAGCGGCTGGGCCGGGGGCGGGGCGGGGCCGGGCCGGGGGCGGGGAGAGCGCCGGCGGAGGGGCGCGGGCCCCGCGCACCGCCCAGGCAGCGGCCGGCAGCCAGGCTCTGCGAGGCGCGGGGCGGCGCGGCCCGGACCGCTCCGGAGCTCAGCCCCCGCCCCGCCTGGGCCCGCCCGCTTCCCACGCCCGCCCGGCCGAGCCCGCGCCGGGGCCACCTGGAGCCGCCTGGAGCCGCTGCTGCCGCAGGTTGATGCGCGGCGCCCTCCCGGGACGCCGGAGGAGCCATCTTGAAACCAACTTCGCAAACTTTCGCAAAGTGCTTTCGAAGTGGAAGCTGCGGGGAAGGCCGGGCGCGTGGCCTCCGGTGTCACCGTCTGGGCCCCCAGGGAGGCAGGGCGCGGGTCTCTCCGAGGGCCCGGCACCGGGCGCGCGGGACCCGCCCCCCGGCCACGCCGGGTGGATGCGGAGGTGCGCCGGGTGCATGGATTGTGCTCGGGCGCCCGGCTCGGGCTCCGGGCTATGGCGCCGTCGCCACCGCCCGTGCTGCCCGCGCTGGTGCTCCTGGCCGCCGCCGCCGCCGCCCTGCCCGCTCTGGGGCTACCAGCGGCCGCCTGGGAGTTTCGCGTGCCCGGGAGGGCCCGCGCCTTCGCCCTCGGGCACGGCTGGACCTACGCCTCGGATGCTGCGCGCACACCCCGGGCACTGCGGGAACTGCTGGACGTGAGCCGTGACGGGCTGCAGACCGGACGGCGGCGCGGGCTGGACGCGGGGCTCCGGGGATGCGCGCGCTTGGTGGGGCGGCCGCTGCCGCTGCAGGTCCGCCTGGCCATGCCAGGCGCCCAGACGGCTCAGAGCCTGCCGTTGCTGGCGAGCACCCCGGGCCCCGGCTGCCGGTCCCGGCTGCGGCGCCAGTCGGTCCCTAGTTCGGAGCTGCGAGCGTGGACAGTGCTCTTGGTGCCTGGGCTCAGCAGGGCTCTCTGCTTCCCGGATCCTGGCGGCAGCGCGGCTCCATTTCACTCGGTGCACACAGTCCTTACCACCGTCCCCGCCTGCAGCTGCCCGCTGCGACCTGGGTCCCGCTGCCCCCGCGCCGCCTCCTCTGCCTGCCGCAGGGCGACTCGGCCCGCCTGCGCTTCTTGTGCGCCCTGCGGCGTGAGGCCGGCGCCGTCCAGGTTGAGCAGGGCTTGGAGATGGCCGCGGGGACGCCCTCAGCGTCGCCGCCGCCACCGCCGACTCCAATCAGGCCTCAGGCCAGGGCGGGAGCGGCGCGGCGGTCCCGGCGGGGCGCGGGCAGCAGCACGAGTCCGCAGTTCCCGCTGCCCAGCTACCAGGTGTCGGTGCCCGAGAACGAGCCAGCGGGCACCTTGGTCATCGAACTGCGCGCGCTCGACCCGGACGAAGGTGAGGCGGGGCGCCTGGCCTACCAGATGGAGGCGCTGTTCGACGAACGCTCCAATGGCTACTTCCTCATCGACTCGGCCACCGGCGCGGTGAGCACGGCCCGCGCGCTGGACCGCGAGACCAAGGACACTCACGTGCTCAAGGTGAGTGCGGTGGACCACGGCTCGCCGCGGCGCTCGGCCGCCACCTACCTCACCGTCACAGTTAGCGACACCAATGACCACAGCCCAGTCTTCGAGCAGTCTGAGTACCGCGAGCGAGTGCGCGAGAACCTCGAAGTGGGCTACGAGGTGCTGACCATTCGTGCCACCGACGGTGACGCGCCCTCCAACGCCAATATGCGCTACCGCCTGTTGCAGGGTGCGGGTGGCGTCTTCGAAATTGATGCGCGCTCGGGCGTAGTGCGCACCCGGGCAGTGGTGGACCGGGAGGAGGCGGCTGAGTACCAATTGCTGGTGGAGGCCACCGACCAGGGACGCAACCCGGGCCCGCTCAGTGCTACGGCCACCGTGCACATCTTAGTGGAAGACGAGAACGACAACTACCCTCAGTTCAGTGAGAAGCGTTATGTGGTCCAGGTGCCCGAAGACGTGGCCGTGAACACGGCTGTGCTGCGGGTGCAGGCCACTGATCGCGACCAGGGTCAGAACGCGGCCATACACTACAGCATCATCAGTGGGAATCTGAAGGGGCAGTTCTACCTGCATTCTCTGAGCGGGAGCCTGGATGTGATCAACCCGCTGGATTTCGAGGCCATCCGAGAGTATACACTTAGAATCAAGGCCCAGGATGGGGGCCGGCCTCCCCTCATTAATTCCTCGGGGCTGGTCTCCGTGCAGGTGCTGGACGTCAATGACAATGCGCCCATCTTTGTGAGCAGCCCCTTCCAGGCCGCGGTGCTGGAGAACGTGCCTCTGGGCCATTCGGTGCTGCACATTCAGGCGGTTGATGCAGACGCGGGTGAGAATGCCCGTCTGCGCTATCGCCTGGTGGACACAGCCTCTGCTGCCCTGGGGGGCGGCAGTGCTGGCCCTGAGGACCCCACCTCCACGCCGGACTTCCCTTTCCAGATCCACAACAGCTCGGGTTGGATCACTGTGTGCGCAGAGCTGGACCGGGAGGCGGTGGAGCGCTACAGCTTTGGGGTGGAGGCAGTGGACCACGGCTCGCCACCCATGAGCTCTTCCGCCAGCGTGTCCATCACGGTACTGGATGTGAATGACAACGACCCGGTGTTCACCCAGCCTACGTACGAGCTGCGTTTGAATGAAGATGCAGCCGTGGGGAGCAGCGTGCTGACTCTGCGGGCCCGTGATCGCGACGCCAACAGCGTCATCACCTACCAGCTCACGGGCGGAAACACGCGGAACCGCTTTGCGCTCAGCAGTCAGAGCGGCGGCGGCCTCATCACCCTGGCGCTGCCGCTGGACTATAAGCAGGAACGGCAGTACGTGCTGGCGGTGACCGCGTCAGATGGCACGCGGTCGCATACCGCGCAGGTCTTCATCAACGTCACTGACGCCAACACGCACCGGCCGGTCTTCCAGAGCTCCCACTACACCGTGAGTGTCAGCGAGGACCGTCCGGTGGGCACCTCCATTGCCACCATCAGTGCCACCGATGAAGACACGGGGGAGAATGCCCGCATCACCTACGTGCTGGAGGACCCCGTGCCACAGTTCCGCATTGACCCCGACACTGGCACCATCTATACCACGACGGAGCTGGACTATGAGGACCAGGCTGCCTACACGCTGGCTGTCACTGCTCAGGACAATGGCATCCCTCAGAAGTCAGACACCACCTCCCTGGAGATCCTCATCTTGGATGCCAATGACAACACACCCAGGTTTCTGCGGGATTTCTACCAGGGTTCTGTCTTCGAGGATGCTCCTCCATCTACCAGCGTCCTCCAGGTCTCTGCTACTGACCGGGACTCAGGCCCCAACGGCCGCCTGTTGTACACCTTCCATGGCGGGGATGATGGTGATGGGGACTTCTACATTGAGCCAACGTCAGGTGTGATCCGCACCCAGCGCCGGCTGGACCGTGAGAATGTGGCCGTGTACAACCTCCGGGCTCTGGCTGTGGACCGGGGCAGCCCTGCTCCCTTAAGTGCCTCTGTGGACATCCAGGTGACTGTCTTGGACATTAACGACAACCCCCCTGTGTTCGAGAGGGATGAACTCGAGCTGTTTGTGGAAGAGAACAGCCCGGTGGGGTCGGTGGTGGCAAGGATACAGGCCAGCGACCCTGACGAAGGCCCCAATGCCCAGATCATGTATCAGATTGTGGAGGGCAACGTGCCAGAGGTCTTCCAGCTGGACCTGCTGAGTGGGGACCTGCGAGCCCTGGTCGAGCTGGACTTCGAGGTCCAGAGGGACTATGTGCTAGTGGTGCAGGCCACGTCGGCCCCGCTGGTGAGCCGGGCCACGGTGCGTGTCCACCTCCTGGACCAGAATGACAATCCGCCCCAGCTGCCGGACTTCCAGATCCTCTTCAACAACTACGTCACCAACAAGTCCAACAGCTTTCCTACTGGTGTGATCGGCCGCATCCCAGCCCACGACCCCGACCTGTCGGACAGCCTCAACTACACCTTCCTGCAGGCAACGAGCTGAGCCTGCTGCTGCTGGACCCCGCCACGGGCGAGCTGCAGCTCAGCCGGGACCTGGACAATAACCGGCCGTTGGAGGCACTCATGGAGGTGTCTGTGTCAGGTGAGTGGCCAGGGGAGGAAGGAGGGCTTCCCGTGGGCTGCCTGGAGAGCTGTGGGGACCCACCAAGGGCCCTGCTGGGCATGCTAGGGCACATTCAGGCAGGGCCTGGGCAATCTGCTGCCTCTAGTTGCACGTTGGGGGCACGCTGCCCGCCAGGCCAAGCAAGGGGGAGAGGCACTGCTCGCTTTCCTCAGCAGTTTTGCAAGGAGCAGGCCTGGGCTTCTTCAAGTTCAAGGGCAGGCTTTCTCAGGGCTTTTCTCCAGTTGTGCTATTAAAACCTGGCCTCAGGGTTATCTGGGTCGTCTGGTGTGTGCTGAGTGATGTCCTTGAGTCAGCCCGCTGCAGGCAGGGCTGTCTGAGGGATCAAAGGTCACTGCCTGCCCCATGTGCCAATTAGTCCCCGGGTGGGACCGTTGGAAATTGCTGATGTTCCCTGAGTCACCCTGTAATACGGCTGGAGTTCCCTTGGTCTGCTTTTCTGTCTCCTCCACATAATAACAGCTCGGCTCACGTGTGTGTGCCCGCCTCTGTGTAGCTCTTTGAAACGTGTAACTCCGTTTGATCTTGGCCCCTGCTCTGGACGCGGGCTTATAATTTGGGAGTTATTTCAGAGGCCGCCCATCTCAGCGGTGGATCCGGTATGAGAGCCCTGCGTGCCTGCTCAGGGCTGGGGAAGCAGAAGGGAGAGGAGTCTCAGCTTAGCCACCAGTGGCTTGGTGGCAGAGTGTGGGCCCTGCTGACCCCGCGCTTGCTGGGGCCCAGCCTGTGGTGCCGGGGACAGAAGGACCATAGAGGGTGTGGGAATGGGGAGTCGTGGGGGACAGGATTGGGCAGGGGAAGGGGGACAAGGAAGGGACATTGGTGGCTCTGTGAGGTGGCCTGTCTGCCCACCCACCTGTGGATGCAGTCAGCTGGGCAGATAGGTGGCCTTATTTATGAGCCCAAGATACTGCCCAGAAGGTTCCTGTGGGCCTTTGGGTCCCTGTTTAAAGGATCGCTGTGATAAAGTGTTGCTGTGGGCACCCTGCAAGAATTGAAAATTCACTTTCCAGAGTTTCTGCAGTTGGCTGTGTTTGTCCATAGAGAGTTGGCTTGGGCCCGGCGTGGTGGCGCACGCCTGTAATCCCAGCACTGGGGAGGCTGAGGCAGGAGGATCGCGAGTTCAAAGCCAGCCTCAGCCATGGCGAGGCACTTAGCAACTCAGTGAGACCCTGTCTCTAATAAAATACAAAAAAGGGCTGGGGATGTGGCCCAGTGGTCGAGTGCCGCTGAGTTCAATCCCCGGTACCAAAAAAAAAAAAAAAAAAAGAGAGAGTTGGCTTGGGACAGATTCTGGTTCCTCATAGGATCTGGGTCACAGGGTTGATTTTGAAGTCATGTGACACCTCAGCATAGGTTCTGGTCACCAAGTCACCCTGTTGGTGCCTACTTTAGGTTTTGTGATGCCGTGGAAATGTGTAAAGAATATGGAGCAGGGTCTTGGGGACCACTTGTCAACCAGGCTGTGGGTACTCCTGGTGCGTCCTGCACCCCATGCCTCTTCATCTGGTAGAGTGGAAAGTTTGGCCTGTGTAGAAAGAACTCGGAAAGAACTCGGCAAGATAGTAGGGTTAGGTCTTTCTCCGGGGACCAGTGCCTTAGTGGGAGCAGATGCATGCTGGGGCAGGGCTGCCTGTGTGGCGTCCCTCACGTGGGCCCGTGTGAGTGGAGAGTGCTCAGGTGGGTGCGGCTTATCGAGGGCTCTCAGCTGGTGGGTATGTGACCCCGTCACAGCTGGGGGGTTGGAGGCTCCACACTGCTTATCAGTTGTCTCAACAGCCATTTCTGGCTGTGGGTCCTTGGCCGACTGGCCCTCAAGGAAATCTGGGGCTTGGTGCGTTGACACCCCCACGTGACAGTTACCTTAGGCTGGTCTCTGAGTGTAAGGAGCTTTCTAACTCTCACAGTTGCGTTGTCATTTGTCCCTCGGTGACACGGAGGTGCACAGGGGCTGAGTGACCTTCTCAGGGCTGTGCGGCCAGTGATGGAGCACCAGGAACGAGCGAGGCCCCCCTCACACTCCCCTCTCCGACCTGCGGGAACAGTTTTGAGGAATCCAAAGCTGGATGATTCCAGGGCCAGGTCAGAACTCTGGGCGAGGTGGTCAGGTTGGCGGGCTCAGACCGCGGACACTGTTTACTGCCCCCAAGAAGCAACTCACAGGAGACGGAGACCCGCAGGCAGGTCCCAACGGCAGAAGAGCCCCATGGGACCGAACCAATCCCAGGCGCCTCAGGACTCTGGCTTTGTGAGGAGCACGGCGGGGGAGGCTGTTGATTCAAGCTGAACACCGCTTTCAATGAGGTGTAATTGTCACCCCGCTTTACAGCCGGCCCTAAAGTCTTTGATGCATTATTACTGCCCTGGAGGCTGTGTGCAGGAAGGCAGCCTGGCTAGGTTCTACAGGAGCCTCTCTGGGAGCCAGAGCGTGGCATGGTGCACCAGGGGGGCAGCGCCAGGGGCGGGGGGCCCTGCACTAGAGGGACGCAGCTCCTGGAGCCTGGCCTGGCGATTACCTTTGTTATTCAGGGGAAGCATTGATGGTGTTGGGTAGCCCCCCAAGGACGAGACACTTTTTGGGAGAAAAATATAATCTTGCTTTCCCCTGGTACTAGGGATGGAACCCTGCGCCAGGCGAGTGCTCTACTGCTGAGTGACACCCCCAGCCCCCACCTTGAATGTTTTTGAAGTCTGAATATAGTGAAATCCAAATAGGTGCCATTTTTAAAATGCCATTAACTGTTAAGACGTTCATTTCGTAGATGACAGTTTTTGAATGAGGTTTTCAATTTCTGTGACTGGGATTTTTTTTTCTCGCGTACGTTTATAAAGGCTGTGTGCGTTTTTCAAAGCTCTGTGGCCAAGAACCCGATGCGAAACTCCAGCGTGGCCCCTTCCGGACGCTGGTCTTTCAGTGACACTGACTTTTTTTTTTTTTTTTTAATTACTTATTTGCTTTAGTTGTACACAATGCAATGCATTTTTTTTTTTTTTTTTTTTTTTTTTTTTTTTTTGTGGTGCCGGGATTGAACTCAGGGGCACTCGACCACTGGGTCATATCCCCAGCCCTTTTTGGTATTTTATTTGGAGACAGGGTCTCACTGAGTTGCTAAGTGCCTCGCCATTGCTGAGGCTGGCTTTGAACTCGCGATCCTCCTGCCTCAGCCTCCCAAAGTGCTGGGATTACAGGCGTGCGCCACCGCGCCCGGCTGCAATGCATTTTTGTTTACGTGGTGCTGAGGATCGAACCCGGGCCGTGCATGTGCTATAAGCAAGCGCTCTACCGCTGAGCCACAACCCCAACCCCTACACTGATGTTTTTAATGTACCTGTGATACGTGGGTGCCTGTGGGTTGGTTCTTTTTTTTTTTTTTAATATTTTTATTTATTTGCTTTTTTTAAAAAATATTTATTTATTTACTTTAGTTGTACACAATACAGTGCATTTACATTTACGTGGTGCTGAGGATCGAACCCGGGCCGCGCATGTTCGAGGCGAGCGCTTTGCCTCTGAGCCACAACCCCAGCCCTATTTATTTGTTTTTAGTTGTACACAATGCGTTTTATTTGTACGTGGTGCGGAGGATCGAACCCGGGTCGTCCACGTGCTGGGCGAGCGCTCTGCCGCTGAGCCACCACCCCAGCCCCTGTGGGTCGGTTCTTGAGCTGTGTGCATCACAGAACTTGGCAGCTGTGGAAGGTGACGTCCCTGAGCCTCCCGTGGTGCAGGTGTGTGGCTGTGTCACGGGGCAAATACGGTTGGTGGGTGAGTTATTTACATGTGTCAGAAAATGTTGGAACTCAGCAAAATAATACGGTGGGGAATGTGTGTGCCGTTTGCTGTGGTGGGGAGCGGTGGTGGGAAGTCCTGCGAGCTGCCCGAAGTGTTAGAGGTATTTGCCTAGTTGAGTGCAGGATATCACAGTGACTTTTAAATAGAAGGTTACAAACAAGGAAGTCGGGCTGCCTGTCGTGCCAGGCGCGGCTGGGATGGGAGGTATTACATTTCCCCGAAACTCGCAGTTGGCAAAAGTTGGTGGTCTTGAATCACCTCAGTGGTTGAGCTGGATTCTCTGAGGAACAGAAGCCATCGGCCACTTTTGGCGACTGGTTGACCATTTAAAGGCTCCAGTGGGTTTGGAGAATAGTCGCTTGCTCATATGTGATTTTTTTTTTTTATTTTTTTTTTTTTTTTTTTTTTTTTTTTTTTTTTTTGTGGTACTGGGGATTGAACTCAGGGGCACTCGACCACTGGGTCACATCCCCAGCCCTTTTTTGTATTTTATTTAGAGACAGGGTCTCACTGAGTTGCTAAGTGCCTCGCCATTGCTGAGGCTTTTGAACTCGCGATCCTCCTGGCTCAGCCTCCCAAAGTGCTGGGATTACAGGCGTGCGCCACCGCGCCCGGCTATATGTGATTTTTTAAAAAAAAATATATATATATATTTTAAATATTTATTTATTTACTTTAGTTGTACACAATGCAATGCATTTATGTTTACGTGGTGCTGAGGATCGAACCTGGGCCGCGCACGTGCGAGGTGAGCGCTCTGCCGCTGAGCCACAACCCCGGCCCTCATATGTGATTTTTAACTTACCAAGCACACACTGTGCACGAGGCCCGAGAGCCGGTTTGAGGCTCCGGAGAACCAGTGTGGCCCTGCAGAGCCGGTGTGGCCCCAACCTGCACAGATAGCTTGGTTCAGTGGCAGGGTGGGGTGGGCATCTATGCCAACGTGGGGTACGTGGCTTGCAGGGAGACCTGAGGTGGCGGGATCCCTCGAGCCGGAGGGATCTACGTGTTCTGTAGGACCTGCTGGGAGGTTGGGGCAGGCGCTGAGGCTGCTGAGGCTGCCTCTGGGCTGAGAGCGCAGAAGGCAGGGAGTGTCAGAGGTTCGGCCACCCCCACCCCCACCGGCGGGGTGGCCGTGGAGTGAGGGTGGACAGGGGAAGCGCTTGCCAGCCTAGATGGTCAGATTCGGTGGCAGTGGCAGGGTCATGGCGTGGCCAGAAACTGTCCCCCTCGGGCCACATTCAGTTCTTGGCTGCCACCTCCTGACGTGGATGGTCCCGGCCTTACTCCCATCTGAGATGGGCACACCAAGGGAGCATCGGGGACGCCTGCTTGTGGTGGCAGCTGTGCTCCCTTCACAGGGGGTGGCAGTTGGGATGGCCCAGGCCCGCCCTGGAGGAGCCAAAGGTTCTGTGTGAGGCCAGAGCGGGCTGACCGCACGGGGAGGAGCCCGAGGGGGGCTCCCGAAGGAGGCCCCTCCCGAAGGAGGCCCCTGGAGTCAGGGAGCCTGAGGACGGGTCCTGGCGCCTCTGTGGGAGGCTGGGGAGTGGAGTAGGGCCTCGGGCATGGAATGTGGTTGGCAGCTCAGGGAGCACCAGCATCCTGGCCCACCTGTGACACCACCTGCCCTGCAGGTGCCTCCTAGTTGGGTACCAGCAGCCTCTGGGGCTGTTTGGAGTTGGGGTGGGCATCATTCCAGGGTCTCTCGGGCCTGCTGTGGCCAAGCCTGTGTAGCTGGGGTTGCTGCTAGTAGCTGCTCTCTGAGTCTTTGGACCTGGAGGGGACAGGGAGTAGAGGCGTGAGAGCAGGACGCTGGGAGGCAGGAAGGGGTGCAGGTCAGTGGGGGCCTGACGGATCGCGGCAGGGCGCCCAGCCGCACCAGGTGAGGTGGGGGCAGGTGGGACTCTGGCCGGGGGCTGCTGAAGTCACCCTGGGTGGTTGCTGGTGTTCTTGGTGACTCTGGAGCTCTGTGGAGGACCTGCTGGGTTTGGGCTGGCGGGTAGGCCTGCCTGTCTTGAAACTGGATGGCAGACACCGTGAGGAGCAGGAGAGGTGGAAGGTGGGGCCCCTGCAGCGGCGTCCGGGCCTGGGGCGTGGTGTATGGCCGGGTGCCACGGGCCTCTGTCCCTGCCAGCACTGAGATTCAAACAGGGGTAGATGTTATCTGAGGGGCAGAGCATGTGGAAAATATGCACAAGTGTGGCCAGGTGTTCGCCGTCACAGCCTGCGGGAAATAGTTTCTGCGGTTTTCCTCGCGGTCCTCTAACCCGAACACGGGTTCATGGCAGTGTCCAGAGTTAGGTCCCTGAGGGCTGGGAGGGGCTGGGTCAAGGGGCCTTTAGGTCACGCCCCCTGGCCTTCCTGGCGCTTTCTGGTGTTCTTTCTGGAAGGGTTCAACCAGGAACATGGAGGTCGGGTTCCCGGCTGTGAGGGGCCCAGGGACAAATTCACACCAGGGGCTGCTCCGTCCTGCAGGATGAGCACCCCTCTCCCCTGCCTCCCCGTGGCGGGGGCCTGGCTCTCGGGAGCACTTGGCAAATATTTGTAGGTTATTTCTGGAATGAGCTGGGTGGGGTCACCCAGAGGCACGGGGCTCTACCAGGGGATCCAGAGACACCCCCAAGAGCCACCTTCAGCCCCTCCCTCCGTGATGGGGGACATGCCCTGGGGCGGGGGATGGGCCTTTCTCAGGAAAACTCCCCTGGATTCTCACGCCGGTGCTGCAGGTGAGAACCTGTGCGCACCTGTGATCAGTTCAGTTTTCGAGATGTGACATTCCATGGCTGGGAGAAGCCCCACCTTGGCCGCGTTGCTGCTGTCACTCTAGTGTCTGATCTCTTGGGGTCCTGGATGGAGGCCAGGTGCTGTCACTCACAGGCACCCCTGCTTTAAGGGCAGATCATGCCGGAGAGCACCTCCCTCCAGCCACCCCAATGCACTGTTTTAACCCCGTCTGGGAGCAGTAGGGAGAGTGCTGGGGACAGAGGGGTCTTGAGAGCTGGGGGCCTTTTGGAGGCTCAGTTGGGAGAGGGGAGGGCTGCTGGCCCTTGGTTCACAGGGTTGTCCTGCAGAGGTCGAGGTGTCAGACAGCAGCGAGTCACAGCCGGGAGCTATTGGAACAGGTGGTTTGTCACCGTGGGGCGGAGTGCTGGGGGCCTTGCAGCTGCTTTTCCAGGGACGCTGTTGACAAAGGTGAGCTTCGGATGAGCAGGTGACCCTAAGCTCCTGTGCTTTTCTATCCAGGTGGTAGCACCCCCATTTTCCCGACCCAGAAGCGGGGCTCCAAGGGAACCAGTGGTGCCCAGGTCACTGGTGCACACATAAGGCGTCCGCAGCTGCACCTGGCCTCCGTCCTGCCCTTGCGCCTGGCTCCTCCGTCCTGCTCCTCTGTAGCCCGGGAACCGCTCTGTGGGGCGTTTGGGCTGTTCTGGGCAGGCGTCGCGGGGAGGTGGTCCCATCACAGGTGCCGTGGCTGCCTGCCTGGGTTGTGGTCTGCCCACTATCTGGGCACCCGCTCAGGGTCTGCCTGCATCATCTCACAGAAACCCATTTGAAGGCACAGAAACTGAGGTTGGAAGGCAGAGCCAGGCCCAGACCTGTGCGTCTAGTGCTCTAACCACAGTGCCCACTGCCCACTGATGGCTAGGCCCCATGGGGGCTACTGTGACAGCCCAAGGTCTTGGACACAGGCTCAGGGATCCTGGGCATGGAGCCCAGTGTGAGCCGCCATCGAACAGGAAGCAGGAGGCCGCGAGTCCTGTGCATGTGGCGCCTGTGCTGCTGGCTGCTCCGGTGTGGCTGTGATGCTGGGCGGGGGTAACCCCGGGTTGGGGGGGCTCGGGGAGTTGTCTCCTCTCCCTGTGGGTCTCATGTGGAGTTGTCGTAGATGCTGTGGCATGCAGGGCAGGTGGGCACCAGGTGCAGGAAGGTGAGCGCCTGTCCTGTGTGGGGGCATTTAGGGATCAGCGGGGCTGCTTCTGGGGGCGGGGGAAGCAGATACCAGGTGAGGAGCCCAGGCTGAGCCGTGGTGGAGTGGCCCTCTGCAGCCCTTCCAGCTGGAGAGCCCAGCTGCCCCCTGCCCCCCGCCTCCTGCCCTCCCTCTGTCCATCTATCCATCCATCAGAAATTCTCCATCTCTATCACAGTCTCTGTTCGCTCCCAGATCTGTATGTTTTTACAGCCTCAGAACTTTTCGTATCTAATCTAAATGACACTCAGTTAAGGTAAACTCACAGCGACTAATTAAAATAAAGTCCTGCTGTGTGTTAGCACTAGGAGATAAGAGCCCTCTTGCAGGGCAGTGACCACTGATCAGCAGGTGATTGCCCACAGTCAGCGTGGAGCTGGCCAGCTGCTGTGCAGCTCTACTGCTGGACACTGCTGGGCACGGCCATGGTTCCAGCAGCGGTTCTTCCCTGGGCCGTGAGGCTGACGTGGATGGCCGCTAGCTCTCTGAGACAGCCTGAGATTTCACCAGGGCTTGGCCCAACCCAGGCCCTCCCAGTTGCCTCCTGCTGATTGCCTGACTCCAGGCAAGTCCAGCCCCACTCTGGACCTGATGGGGAAGGACCAGAATCTCCCAGCACCTCTCTTCACTTTCCCAAGTTTTGACGTTTTTTAGGTAAAGGATTCGAAAAACAGAAGTCCCCCCAGGAGATGGCTGTGGTTTAGGACGCTCTCTTCCTCTTGCCCATGTACATTACAGGTGCTGAGAAATCATCTCATTTAAAACCGGGTATGGGGCTGGGGTTGTGGCTCAGCGGTAGAGTGCTCGCCTAGCACGTGCGCGGCCCGGGTTCGATCCTCAGCACCACGTACGAATAAACGCATTGTGTACTACTACAGCAAATAAATAAATATTAAAAAAAAAAAAACGGTTATGAAGCTGAGCGTGGTGGCACTTGCTTGTAGTCTCAGCCACTTGCGCGGCTGAGGCAGGAGGATTGTAAAGGGCTGGAGATGTACTCAGTAGAAGAGTGCCCCTGGGTTTTGTTCCTGATGCTGAAAAAAAAAAAAAAAAAACACCCAAAACTGTTATGAATCATTTGTAAATTAAGGGATTAATACCAGAGTATATAAAGAACTCTCCCACAATTCAGCGAGAAAACAACCTGAGATTCAAAAATGGGTAGGTGGCTCAAATAGACATTTCCCTAGGAAATACAAATGGCCAAGAAGCACATGGCTCCTCACTAGGAAAATGCACACCAAAACCACAGTGAGGTGCCACCACATCAGCGAGTGTGGGTGAAGCCGCGGAGAAACTGGACCCCTGTGTGTTGTTGGTGGGAATGTGGAACAGTTCTGCTGCTGAGAAAGACGGCATGGCGTGCCACGGGAAACGAGCAACAGAGTCTCCATGGGGTCTAGAAGCCTGCTTCTGGGCACGTCCTCAAAAGAACGAAAAGCAGGTTTTGAAGAGGTGTTCGTGGACCCACGTTCCCGGCAGCGTTATTCATGATAGTGAAGATGTGGAAGCACGGGCTGGGGCTGGGGCTGGGGCTCAGTGGTAGAGCGCGTGCCTAGCATGTGTGAGGCACTGGGTTCGGTTCTCTGCACCACACATAAGTAAGTAAAATAAAGGTCCATTGGCAACTTAAAAAAAAAAAAAAAAAAATTAAACAAAGATGGAAGCAACCCAGCATCCATCACAGATGAGAGGAGGAACAAAATGCAGTCCCTCCGCACCATGCCTTCAGAAGCAGGTGTGTGAGTTAGCTTTTTATCTCTGTGACCAAAATCATGACCAGAAAAACTTAGAGGAGGAAAGGTTCATTTTGGGCTCCATGGTTGGCTGATCGATTGCCGTGGGTCTGAGGTGAGGCAGAACATCATGGTGGAAGGGCAACTCCTCAGCTAAGGCAGCTGGTAAGCAGGGGGAGGGGAGAGGAGCCAGGGACAAGATATAGTCCAAGGCCACACCCACAGCGACCTGTTTCCTCCAGCTATGCCCCACCTGCCTGCAGTTACCACCTAATAGTCCTCTCAGATCATTAATCCACCACATGGATTAATCCACTGGCTCTCCTAATCTAATCAATTTGCTGCTGAACTTTTCTGCGTTGCCTAACACATGAGCTTTTCGGGGCACACCTCACATCCAAGCCATAATGGGAAGGAACACTCATACCTGGTGTGACATGGGTGAGCCTCAAGGACATTCTCCTCAGTTGAAGCAAGTCAGACAAGAGAAGCACCTGGGAGCCCGTTTTCTGCGCTGTGAGTGGATCAGAGTCACAGCGACAGGGAGCCCCCGGTGGTCCAGGGGCTGGGGGATCAAGCTGTTGTACCCCTCAGGTGGCGGAGGCGTGCGAGCAGGTCCTATGCTGTGTGGTTTCAGGTACGTTGTGTTTTTGTTTTTTAAAATATTTATTTTTTAGTTTTAGGTGGACACAATATTTTATTTTCTCGTGGTGCTGAGGATTGAACCCAGGGCCTCGCACATGCTGGGCGAGCGCTCTGTCACTGTCACTGAGCCCCAGCCCCAGCCCTCAGGTACAGTTCTGATCAGAGCATGAGGGGCTGAGCAGCCCCCATCGTCCTGTCCTGGGGCCACTGCTGTCCTCCGGGGCCCTCCTCCCGGGCTGAGGTCTCTCTTCACATTCTTCCAAACTCTTGACCCATTTCCTGTCATCCTAACTGCCAAGGGGACAGACACTTCAGCATGAATTCTTCTGCGTCTGGTATGTGGACAAGGCGCCTGTTGTTGGGCTACATGGGGAGCCCGCAGGTGGCATGTTCCTTGAGAGCCTGGAGTGAGGGGGACCCTGTTGGAGGCACCTGTGTGGCAGAGGGGCTCCTCGGTTTGCGGCTGGCTGAGTCTGGGACCTCCTGTGTTAGGGGCAGGTGTTCCTGGATCTTTGGGTGTCCCAGGTCTCGCAGCCCAGCCCAGGAAGGGAGGCGAGCTGGGGACTCAGGCCTGGCGCTGGACGCCTCCCCTGACTCTAGCATCCGGGGGAGAGGAAGTGGGTGGAGGTGGCCGGGGAGCGCGCGGCTGCTCTGCTCCAGTGCTGACGGTGTCAGGACCCTGTGCTCTGTGCAGCTGCTGACCCAGCTCCTTCCCCTTCCCCTCGGGACCGAGTCTTGGGTTCCAAACCACCGCATGTGTGTGCTGGCTTGGGTGCACTTTTCTTTGGCATTTGCTGCATGTAAGCAGCTTGGCCCGACATCTCGTAGCAGATGAAGATGGAGAGGGAGGTCCTGGGGTGTGGGAAGAGGAGCACGCGCCTAGATCAGGTGCCCAGTTCTCCTTTGAGCACCCGAAACACAGCACCGTCTCCCTGGTTACAAAGCCACGTGGTGCACGGGGACCCTGCTCCTTTGTCCTCTGAGGAGATCGAGTGTTGCTCAGGACGAGGCCCCTGTTGATTGTGTCCTGTGGGCTCCCCCCTCCCTAAATAACTATTAAATGATCAGGACGCGGGCGTGGGCTACGGCCGTGCTTGGCAGTGTGGGCTGGTGAATAGTGGTGTGTGGAGCACTGGGCGTGTTTTAGGACATTGGTGCACACACACCACACACCCCCCTGTGGCTTGAAGCCAAGCGTCCCAGCAGCTGGGAGGGTTGGCTCTCCAACTCAGTGCTCTCTTAAGCGTGGAAAATTCTAGCATGTCACTGAAAGTGCCCCGCATCTTCAAAGAAGAGAGAATGGAAAATATTAAGGTTTATTGTTCTGAGAGGCTTCCTGTCCATCCAGCACGTGGCCGTCAGAGGTCAGGGGTGCCCGTGTGTGTGCAGGAAGGGAAGTCCAGGCCATGAGTTACGGCGTGTTTGCACGGGCACCTGGCCGTGAGCAGGCAGGGGGGCCGGGGCGAGCGCGTCTGCGACTCCTTTCTGTGTCCTGGACGCAGTGGTGGGGTCTTTTGTTGGGGGAGACGGGGCCCCATGGCAGGAAGCCAGTGGCTTAGGGTTGGGACAGCCATCAGGTCCCTGGTTTGGCTGGGAAGTCCCTCGTGCCAGCAGCAGGGTTCCGTTTTCTCTCTGTGTTTCTCTTTGCCAAGGTCTGATGTTTGAGCTGGAAGGGAACATGGACTGGGGTAGCACTGGGTCAGGTGTTCAGCCGCCAGTTTTTTTTTTTTTTTTTAATACCAGGGACTGAACCCGGGGCATTTAACCTTTGACCACAACCCCAGCCCTTTTATTTTATGTTGAGACAGGGTCTCACTAAGTTGCTTAGGGCCTCGATAAGTTGCTGAGACTGGCCTTGAACTTGAGGTCCTCCTACCTCAGCCTCTGGAGCCACTGGGATGACAGGCCTGTGCTATAGGGGCCAGCTCTGTGTCTGGTGGCTGCACTTTGCAGAGGGGACTGAGGCAGTGGGACTGCGGAGGGCCTTTTGTCCCTCTGTGCGGTGGCTCCTGGGGGGAGAAAGCCGCCTTTCTGGGGACCAGGGGACTCTGGGTTTTCCCTCCACTCCTCCAGCGAGTCTGCATCTGCTTTCTGATGGGGCCCCGTCCAGGCTCCTTATAACCTGCTTAAAAACCAAAAGGGCATCTCACGATTAGCCAGCGCTGGCACAGGGCTTCAGTAGCACTTGTGGGTGAGCCTGTGGGTGGGCGGGCCTGCGGCATGGGTTGCAGGGGTCGGGGCGTGGGGCGGGAGTCATGCGGGGTCAGCCCGGCAGCCTGCCCTTCCTGCTGGCCCCTGCCACATGGCCTCTGTGAGCAGCCTCCGCTTCCTGCCCCACCTCAGGGAGGGGCCCAGGGCCTGAGGGTGTTTTGTGGAGCCCACTGTGAGGTGGAGCCCACTCTGGTCTGGTGGGCTGAGCCGCAAAATGAAGTGCCCCTGGGGGTCCACGTCGGGAGAAAGACTTGAGGAGTGATTCTTTCCCAGTGGTCCCTGGGTTGGGTGGTCACGCCCTTGCAGGGGCTCAGGTGGCACTGCCAGCAGGCGAGGCTTGGCCATCTCAGCGTGTGCAGCCTGGTGGCGCTCAGTGCAGAGGCAGCATCATGCCCCGTCACCGCGTCTGGTGTCACGACATTTTTTAAAAAAAAAAATATTTATTTATTTACTTTAGTTGTACACAATGCAGTGCATTTATGTTTATGTGGTGCTGAGGATTGAACGCGGGCCGCGCACGTGCGAGGCGAGCGCTCTGCCGCTGAGCCACAACCCCAGCCCCTTCACAACATTTTTGACACCCTTAGATTGTATATTTTAAAAAGTTTTTTTTTTTTTTTAAGTCAGGTGGCGATTTTTGAGCTGAAAACCACTTTTAGTTTGTTTTGTTGACGACATGGAAGGGTGTTGTCAAGTCAGGAGACGCACTGACCTCTCCAACCAGGGGTGCTGGTTCTGGTGGCCTGGGGATGGCCGGCTGGAAGGCAGTTAGGCCCGCACCGTGCTAGAGGGGCAGGACGGCTGTGGCCCGGGGTGAAGCGCCCGCCTGCCTGCGTGTCGGGTGAGGCCCAGGGCTGCCTGGGAGCTCTCCCTCCATCCTCCAGCCTCGCTGGGGTCCCCCGCTTGCCCAGGGCGAGGGATTTAAGGGACTTTCTGTGCCAAAATGGAAGATCGTGGGCAAACCAGCCACGTTGGTCGCCCTTGCTTTGGTCCCTGAAGCCTCCTGTGTGGTCGCCCGGGCTCCTCTGGCCTTGTGACCCTTGCTTGGGCCTGTGGTGGGAGCCCAAGGCCCTCCTGACCACCTGGCCACAGACCTGAGGCCCGGCAGCACTGCCGCCTGCTCCCTCACCTGTGCCTGGGAGCGCAGCCTGCCTGCTGCCCCTGGGCCCGCTGCCCCTGGGCCAGACCCACGCGTGCCCACCTTCACACAGCTGGCCTTTCTGGCCTAGGCCTTCCTTCAGCCCCGACTTCCTGTTCCTGCGGGAATCCTCTCCCCCCCAGAGCTTCAGGCAGCTCTGAGAGCACCTGCTGCGGCCCGCCCAGTCCTGAGCCCCAGCACCGGGTCCCAGGACCAGGGCCTGTGGGTCCCGCGGGGCCCCACTTGCCCAGGGATAAAGGCCATGTTGTAGACGTGAGCTCTGGGCCAGAGTCACGTCCTGCTGCTCCTTGGTGTCCCATGGAGGTCCTGCTGTGTCTGGCCCCAGCATCAGCCTCCCTCCCAGCAGCCCACCCGCGCATGTGTCCCTCCTGGGGCTCCTGGCACCGGCACCTCTCTGGACCTGGGCTCCCACGCCCGCTGGCCTGCTCCATGAAGCCGGCTCTGGCGGGTGGGGGAGCGTGCCCAGGAGAGCTGAGGGCCTGGCGCTCACACGGGGAGGGCCGGGCACCAGGGCTTCCCTGAATCTCCTGCTTTTGAAAGAGCTGGTTTCATTGGCCAGATGGACCCGTCCGAGTCCAGCGGGGGAAAACAGACCTGCTGGGTGATCCTAGCAGGAAGGGGTCTCATAGAGGGCAGGGGAGCCAGGCACAAAGGGGTCTGCTCCCGCTGCCTCTCCCCACCGCAGGGGCCTGTTCGGGACCACCCTCCGCTGCCCCCAGCAGGCCTGTGGCCCCACCTCCTGGCAGGTGGCGCACCTCCCGAGGTGTGACCCTCCCAGAAGCCTGTTCCCACCGTTGTCCTGCGGCCTCCGCAGCAGGCAGCTCTACCCTCCCAGTGAGCGCAGGGCTCCCACCCGCAGGCCAGGGAGGCACCTGGGAGAGGCAGCGGCCAGGCCTCCAGCCTCCCATCTGCGGAGAGGAGCACCGAGACACGTGGCTGGGTGATGACCCAGGCCTGAGGTCCACAGTCCCTCTGGGGAGGTAAGAAGAAAGAACCCGCAGTCTCACCCCCCGGGAATAATGATTACACCGAGACGGTCTCAGCAGCTTTTCCTCTGTATTCATAAGAGGGCATTTTCCAAAAGCACCCCCTTGGACAGAGTGTGTCATGACTTCTCCGCGAGCCGTCACCCTCTGGTGGCTGAGAGTGTGCCTCTACAGCTGCCAGGATTCTTTGACCTTTGCTGGGACCCAGGTCCTCCATGACCGTCTCCTTTTCTTTCTTTGCGTCCTGGAACTGGACCAGAGGCAGGGACTGTTCTGCAGGCTTTTCATTCCTGCTTGTGTGGATGCTGTTCTGTGCTGGGGACCCGCAGAATGGGCTGAATGGGCCGGCCGACCCGTGGCAGGGGCTCACCACCCCATGCTGGCTGCCGGGAGCCTGACTGCCCTGCAGATAGGTATGTGCCGGTCAGGGGAGGCCCCCGCAGGACGTACAGAGCTGGTCACGGCCTGCCCCATGCTGAGGAGTGCGCGGGGAGGCCTGTCATTGACTCCCCGGTGGGCACCTCCTGCAGCCCTGAGCCACCATCCCGGGCTCCGGCTTGGCCCTCTCAGTGCTGCCCTTCCAGGGAGAGGGAGCGCCACGCCCTTGTTTCCTGTCCACAGCCTTAATGGAGCCTGTGGTCAGGCCTCACTTTCTCTTTAGCTTATGAAACACCTGGGAGCCGGCCTGCCTGGGCCACGTGGCTTGGAGTGTCTGCTCACCAGCTCTCTGGTGGGGGACTTGTAGGCTGAGGTCCCAGCTCTTCTGTTTCCCCAAAGAGGGCCCAAGGCCCCCGCCTTGCTTGGTCGGGGCTGGAAGTGTGGGCAGGGCCTGGGCCTGCAGTCGGGCTATAGGACCGGCTGGTGAAATGGCTCGACAGCCGTGCCAGGGTGCGTCCTGCTGGTGCCCGGGGAGTAGTCGGCTCCTTCTCCCAGCGCAGGCTGCGGCCGAGGTGGCTGTCTGGGAGGGGCTGGCCAGTTAGGCTGCTGCCCACAGCTGAGCGGGCTGGGGTGGAGGGCGCAGCCACCGCGTGGGTGGCTGTGAGTTTGCAGTGGACCCAGGTGGCCCAGGTGGGCCTGGGGTGCTCCCCGTGGGCGGGGGCTGGGCTGATAGGTGCAGGCAGGCCTCCTGGGGAGCGGGGAGCCCCAGGCCTCTTCTTGCAGGGACTTGTGTGGGGTGAGTCAGCAGGGCGGGCGGGCAGGTGGCTCCTTCCGAGGCTCCGCTGGGCTGATCTTGACGAGGGGGGAGGGAGGGGGGGAGGGAAGGAGGAGGGACGGGGAGTCAGTCTGGACTGGGGAGGGGTGAGCTGGGGCACTGCCCCTTCCTCCTTCTACGGGGGTCTCCAGAGGATGCACAGATGCTGTTGAGGTGTCCTGGGGCCACATCTTTGTCCCTCTAGGCCCCTTCCTCAGGACTGGATTGGAGTGGTAGCCAGAGCCAGGGGTGGGAGGGCCTGGAGCCCAGGGCCTGCTTGTCACCTGTTGGGACCCAGGGTTGAGCTTCACAGTGGAGGTGAGGCTGAGCTAAGCCAGGTGAGAAGGGGTGGGAGGGCCTGGAGCCGAGGGCCTGCTTGTCACCTGCCGGGACCCAGGGTTGAGCTTCACAGTGGAGGTGAGGCTGAGCTAAGCCAGGTGAGAAGCCCCACTCACCATCGACAGCCTCACTCCCCGGGCCGGGCGTGACACCTCATCCTGAGGCCTCGTTGTCCCCACCCCAGGATGCTCCTGCACCTGCCGGTGGTCCAGCCCTGGGGCCTCGGGGGAGGACTCTGCAGACTGTCCCCCTGGCGCCCTCTCCAAGCTGGGCCAGTAGGAGGTGATTCCTGCCTCCAGGGCCTTCCCCCAGGGGCCTGGCGGGCGGGCAGTGTGCCCGTGCAGGTAAGGAGCTGTTCCACGTGGACCGCGTGCAGTCTTTGTCATCCCAGGAGTGTGTCCCTACTTCCCTGGGCTGTTAGGCCTCAGACCTTAGCCCCCAGCACTTCCTGGGGGGCCCCAAGTTCACCTTTGCTCCTGAGGCTTTTCGGCAGAGGACTGGGTCCAAAAGCTCCAGCTGCAGCTCCTGGAGCCCGGGCCTGCGGCTCCCATCTGCCTCCTTGCAGACCCCCCGTCCCTGTGGCCCGGGCGCCTGGCTGTGGACAGGGACGCGGGTTGGTCTGAGCATCCCGTGAGACTATCCCATGCGGGGATGGGGTCGCGCCTCGCAGATTTGCAGAGCTTGCCCTCAGCCATGCCAGGCGCCCTTCCCCACCGCTGTCTGCTGTCCCAGGTGGCCTCACCCCTGTTGGCGTCCCCTGCGTGTCTGGCTCCCCGCTGCAGCCTTGGTCTGCAGCCTCACGCTGGCCCAGGGGGAGGTGCAGCTCAGGGGCCGTCCCAGTGGCCTGGCATCTATCTGCGGGTCCCTGGGATGCTGGACAGGTGAGGCGGGCAGCGGGGCCCGAGCTCTGCACCCCACTGCTCTTCACAGTCGTCCCACTCTGAGGGCCCTGGGCAGGGTGAGCGCAAGGCTCCTGGCAGCTGGGACCCCAGGACCCGACGACGTCCCGATGACTTGCTGGCTGTCCTGGAGGCAGCAGGGGTGAAGGACTCATGGCAGAATTGAAAGAGCTGGCGTTGGGGGACAGGAAAGGTGAGCCTCGGGGCCGTGCAGCCCGGCCGCGGGCACTCCTGTTTAGTGCCAGCTGGGCAGTAAGCACAGAGGTGGTCCCGTGTCTGACCACCTAGACCACTCTTGGTGCTGGTGGCGCATGTCAGCTACAAAGGCCACTCGTCCTGGTGGAGGCCCCTCACCAACCCCGACCCTGGGAGGCCCCACCATACCTGCAGCCCTCAGGGGCTTGTGGCACTGTGAGTGTCAACCCCACCGCCGGAGTCCCTCGTGCTCTGGGATCTTGGTGCCTGCGCTGCAGGAGCCTGGCCTGGGGTCAAGGTGCCCTCGGTGTTTGTTGACTGAATGAATGGCAGCACGCCCAGGACGGTCAGCCTGGTCAACAGCATGTAGCAAGTGCAGGGGGACCTGCTACGTGCTGTGCTGTCCGGGAGAACCGCTGGTCCCAGCTGACGTCTCAGAGCCTGGGGGGGGTGCGCGTCGCAGCAGCCCTGGGCCACCACGCAGCTGGCTAGAGCTGGTGTGAGTCCACCAGCTGTGAGCGCTGCCGGCTGGGCCAGCATGCGGACTTGCCCTTGGCCTGGGGAGTGTCCAGCCGGCTCTGGCCGTGCTGTGTCCGTCGGGGTAAGCATGGAACCGGAAGCACCAACTGAAGGAGACCAGCACGTTGTGTTTAATTTGTTAGAACTTTATTTTGTGCACTTGAAGTTGCATTTCAGAATAAAAATAGTTTGTTCTGTTCACAAAGATAAATGTGCTCACTTCTAGAATATTCTGTAATACCCAAAACCAGAAAGCTAGGAGTCCCCGCGCCCAGGGACTTTGGCTTTGGTGGGGCCCTGTGTCTGCGGGGTGGAGGCCGTCTCACCATCCTCTGGGGCGTCACCGTGTGGCCAACGGTCTTGGCAGCACCTGGGCTGTTCCTGAGCCTGTTGCCCTCCAGGCCCAGTGGGCACAGGGGTTGTCATGGCAACGAGCCACCCTGAGCTCTTTGGAGGCACCTGTGGGGCCCTCAACGTTGAAGAGCCAGCCCTTTGTCTAGGGACAATGGGGCCCTCCAGGACTGCTTGTGGGACTGGCTCTCTTTAATTACCTCCCGGGGAAGCCCTGGCCAGGGTGCTCCGGCCTCTTGCAAGGAGCCCTTCTTTAGAAGTCGTGGATTTCACGCTGGAGACCTTCGCCCTGGACACACAGGGACACACGGGGTTCAGAACGGGCCCGCTCACAGGCTTAG
Source organism: Tamias sibiricus (assembly GCA_025594165.1). Taxonomy (NCBI): domain Eukaryota; kingdom Metazoa; phylum Chordata; class Mammalia; order Rodentia; family Sciuridae; genus Tamias; species Tamias sibiricus. Next base: position 175,296,531 of record CM046661.1, on the reverse strand, counting down.
AGCCTGTGTTCTGTGTCCCTCTCATTTTCTGTCCCCACCTGCCTTGGAAGGAGGCAGTCCCCCGCTCCCTGCTATCTCCAGCCCGTGGTCGGGGGGCGGGGCCTCCTCCCAGCCCATGCCCACAGCCCTGGTGCCCTCTGTGCTGGAGGGGAGGCGTGAGCTCAGCTTTGCCAGTGGCCGCCAGGCTGCCTGAGGCGGGGGGTGCTCTGGGTCCCTGGTCCCTCACCAGATGGGCCAGTCCATAAAGGGCCTACTGTGTGCCCTCTGTCTTGAGCAGGGTGCCCCTCAGCTCTGTGCATGCTGGTGGGTCTCTGTGCCGGGCCCTCCTGGGGACTTCAGGGTGCTGGCCAGGGTCCCTGCCTTCACCTGCCATAGAGGCCAGCAGCACCCACCACTCAGCAGGGACCCAGAATCTCTCCAGATGTCCCCCATTCCCTTGGGCCCTCTTCCCAAGGTCACAGCTACCCCAGAGCTAAACAAGGGAAGCCCCTTCCTGGGCCTGGCACAGTCCCTAGCACCCAGGAGGCCTTGAGGTGCTCTCTAAGGGTCCCAGTACAGATGACCAGTGGGGTTGGCCCCGGGCACTAGGATGGCACAGAGTGGCCATGGCCAGAGCGACCCGTAGCCCGTGGGTTCCTGGTAGGCGGGAGGCAGCTTGGCCAGGCCCCACTGGGCTGTGCGGCTTGGGGTGTCCCCAGCCCCCTCTCCTCACCCGTGGAAGGGTGCTATGGGGCCACTGCACAGGTGCCGTGGGTACCAGGGTCACTCAGTGTCAACCTGAAGGCTGCATCTACATCCCTTCCTGTGGCATCTGTGACCCTGGCTGGCTCGGGTCCCCTCTAGGACTTGGTCACGGGACAGAGGGTGCCTGCACCCTCCCAGCTGGCCAGCACGGGGACACCGGATAGAGGGACAGGCCTGCGCATTACAGCACCTGGACCTGGGGACAGCTGAGTGGGCCCTGCCTGGCCAGGACTCAGGAGCTGCGGCGGGAGGGCCCGGCACACGGGAGGGCCTGGAAGTCTCAGCGGTAGCCGGCGGGGCGGCGCAGGCCGCTGGAATCCGCACAGCTGGCTCAGCCGCCCCAGGTTCTCAGGCACGGAAAACTCTGGGTTTAAAAATAGTCTCACCCTGCAGGTGCCTCATACTTCCCGTCACCCAGGGGACATGTGTTGACAAACCCCGGGACGGGCTCATTCTTAGAAATCTGATGTTTCTAAAGCCCCTCCAAATGGGGTCCTGCAGAGCCTTGGAAGTCAGAGGAGCTGTGGGTGGCTCATGGAGTGGCCACGGAGAGCCCCTGGGGGTGGCCATGGTGCAGGCAGCCTTGGAGGGACGCCCCAGGAGGAGGGGAGAGGGGACCTGGGAGGCCACTCTGAAGGGGCCTGTGGGACAGTTGGAATTTGGCAAGTAAGCAATGTCCTTCAGTGGAGAGGGGCCGGGCTTGTGAGAAATGCCAGACAATAAAAGTCTCTCAGGGAGGGCAGGAGGGCAGGAGGGCAGGGGGCGGAGATAGCAGATGACAGGAGAGAGAGAGCAGGGCCAGCTAGCCTGGCGCCCCTCCCCCTGCCCCTCTGCTCCTGGGACAGACCCTGGAGCACCTGCGGACTCAGGCGTCCTCAAAACCAGAGCTTGTGCCCAGCTGGACGGCAGCACCCCAGGTCGGCCTGCCACTGTGGCCAGAGCTCTGGGCCGTGTGCAGGCAGGAGCAGGAGCTGGGGGGTGGTTGAGGGGCTGAGCAGGCTTCCTGAGGTCAGGACTGTCGTCTCCACAAACGTGCGGGCCGCCTGCTGCCTGCTGGGCGCTGGGCGCTGGGGCTGTCTGCACCCAGGACGAGGCCTGGCCCCGGCGCTGCCTTCACGAGGGAGGGCACGGGGATGCTGGGCCAGGCAGGTGGCAGGACCGGGGCCTCCTTCAGACTGGTGTGACCCAAGATGATGCCCAGGTGTTGACCCTTTGGGCCGAGGCTCCCTCTCAGGGCCTCACCCTGGCGCTGGGAAGCCTGTCCTTTGGGCCACCCAGGGAGAACGGGAGCCCACCTGACTATAGACCCTGCACGTCCCCAACTGCCACCCTGCAGGCCCTGTGGACACCCAGGACGACCTGGTGACCGGGGGTGGCCACCCACTGGGGCTGGCCTGGGCCAGGCAGAGTCTGGTTTGTGACTGCCAAAGAAAGCCTGGGGTGTGACCGGGAGCCCGCAGGACGCTGGTGGCGGCCACCCCCGTGCTCAGGACCCTGAGTAGAGGCTGTGATCGTAGCCCCACCAGGCTGCTCCGCAGGGGAGCAGGTGCCCGGCCTTCTTGGCAGTCCTGTGGCGCCTGGCCTCTCCGGGACTGCAGCAGGCACGGGGGGTGGACAAGGCCTGGGTGGCCCCTCACCCGCAGCCTCTGCTGCTGCTCGGCTGGGCCCCACGGACGCAAGGTTTTCTGTGTGTGGAAGAAGGGGCTTCTGCTGCCCGCAAGGCCCAGGTGGGCAGACTGCAGGTCGTGGGAAGCCCCGCCCCCAGCCTCCGCCGCTGCCTTGGGCACCCTTCCCAAGGGGGCGCCGTGTCCAGGGGCTGGAAGGTGCCATGGAGACCGGCAGCTCCTGCGGTGCTTCTGTGGGGGCTCGAGCCCTGAAACACCCCAGAGCTTCACCGCCGGATGTTCTAGAAGCATCTCCCTGAAGAGGTGGTCTTGGGAACGGGCAGGTGCTGCAGGTGCAGGAGGGAGACCCGGCCCCTAATTGGCTGGACGCTTGGTGGTCTTTGATGTGCAATTTGGAAACCTGACATTTCTCGATTCCTGCCAGACGGGGGGTCACGCAGAGCCTTGGCAGTCAGAGGAGCTGCAGCTCCTGGAGTTGGGTGGCCACAGGGAGACCCCGGGGTGGCCATGGTGGGCAGCCTGGGTGTGAGGAGGGATGGATGGAGGTCTGAGAGAGCGTGAGGAGGAAGGAGGCGTCTCCCTGGGCTGGCAGGGCTGCGCAGGCCAGGTGCCAAGTGGGCGCTGAGCTTGGGTGCTGCCTTGGTGTTTGGCAGAGCCTTCGGGGCCCCAGCGTTCCCCAGTGATGCCTTTGTTTTTTTGGAGAGGAGCAAGACTGGGTGGAATAGGTTTATTTTGAGAAATCCGTGAGATTTGTATTGATCAAAACCCTAAGGCATGGGGTTGGGATTGTGGCTCAGCGGTAGAGCGCTCGCCTGGCACGTGCGCGGCCCGGGTTCGATCCTCAGCACCACGTACAAATAAACCCATTATGTACAACTAAAGCAAATAAATAAATATTAAAAAAAAAAAAAACCCTAAGGCAATCTTATAAAAATTCCAAACCCGGAAGTGCACAAAGCAGAACCCCAACATGTCAGGGCCCCTGTGTGCGCTCCCGGGGTGTTGCAGTGGTCCTTGGTGTCCCATCTGCTGCAGGTGGGACCTGCTTGTACAGTCTACCACGTGGACTCCCGTCCTGGCCCGGACAACCTGCCTCTCTCTTGCTCTCACGCCTTACCTCTGGGGACCTGGGCCGGGGAGCCAAGGACAGTTTGGGGTGATTTATTCTAGAACCAGCAGTGTGTGAAGACCCCTCCCTGATATTTTCTCTATCGTTGGAGAGAGAAATCTTTTTCTTGCTTTCTAATCATCAACCTTTAAAGAGATGTCTTCCTGTTTTGTTCCACGTGCCTCTCTTTAGGGACAGTGCACAGCTCTGACTGGCTCCTTTATCGGGCCATTTCCTCTTTCTGTGACTTGACGATCCACTTGTTCAGTCAGCTTGCTTAGCTTCTGTCCATGTGTGTTTCTCCCGTGTCGTATGTTTATTTAACTCGTTTGTGACATTTTTCTGTGCCTCGCTGCGTCAGTCCTAAATATTTTTTGTGGTGGGGTGATTGTCTTTTTGTTCATGCTTCTGTGCGTCCTTGGAGAGCTGCCTTAACTTCTTTGATCCCTCAGTTTGTTCTTTATCACAGGGACTGGAGTACAGCCCTCGCAGGCTACGGGAGGACTAAAGGGAAGAGGGAGGAGTCACGACAGGCACCTGCCCAGCCTCTGGTCTGTGGGCCCACAGTTAATACCGTGCCTTCCGGCAGGTCTCGGGAGCCTCCAGTTGTCCGAGGGGGCGGGACGTCTGTCCGGTCCTCCCCATGTCTTGGGCACCGTGAGGGACAGAGGGCACGTCGCCTCAGGCTGACAGCCACCCAGACAGGCTCTCCCCGGGGGCTCGCACAGCTGCGTCCTGGCTCCCACTCTATGGCCGTGTCCTTTCGTGTCCCTAGTGGCATCTGGGAGGAGAGGGTGGTGCTGTGCTCAGCAGGCACGGGTTCCAGCTGTCCCCTGGCTGGACAGCCGCGGAGCAAAGCCGGGTGCAGGGCTGGGCAGCTGCCCTTGGTCGCTGTGGTTTCCAGGGAAACGTGGTTTCCTGCAGGACGCTGCCGAGCCCTGGGGGGAAAGTGGACGGTCCCTGCTCCTTCAGGTCCCGGTCCCCGTGGCCCTCACCTGCAGGCCTCCCCCTGCCACGTCCTGATATTCATTTTCTCTTCAAGCCAGGGGAGCTCATGGCTATGCCCAAGGGGATCCAAACCAGGTAGACGTTCCTTTGGGGGAGCCGCCCTCCCAGTTCCTGGGAAGACGGTTTAGTTATTGCTCATCTGAGACGTGCACGTATCAAAGGGGTCAGGTTTCATCTTTTTTTTTTTTTTTTTGTGGGTACCAGGGGGATTGAACTCAGGAGCACTCGACCACTGGGTCACATCCCCAGCCCTTTTTTGTATTTTATTTAGACACAGGATTTCACTGAATTGCTAAGTGCCTCTCCATTGCTGAGGCTGGCTTTGAACTTGCGATCCTCCTGCCTCAGCCTCCCAAAGTGATGGGATTACAGGCGTGCACCACCACGCCCAGCTCCAGGTTTCATCTTTTAAAAATGTAGCGTCTTAGTTGCTTGGGGTAGGGGGTCTGGAGCCACATGATCTGGGTGCCCTGCACCTGCAGGTGACCGCCAGCTTTCCCTGGAGCACAGCCTGAGGGTGCCCCCAGGACGGGTGTGTCCCCCAGGGCAGCTTGGCTTCCAGGCCGGTTTCTACTCAGCTCCTGAAACCCAGGGCTGCGGACGCTGGTGAATTTCCTTTTGAGACCAGAGTTGAAGGCCCAGAATATGGATGTGATAGTTGTTATGAAGTACTTTTTGAGAAAAGTGACATCAGACAAAAGCCCTGTTGTAGATTCCCCAGGAGATCAAAGAGCACAGGTGTGGGCCAAGCCGCCCCTGTCCTTTTGTGAGAAGTTATGGGTGTCATTTACACCCCTTTGGAAGCTTCTGGGGCCTGCATCGCTTTGCCAGTGGCCTTTGTGCTGGGCTCGCATTCAGCCCGCCCCCGTCATCTGAATAAGCACAGAGGCGCTGTCATTGTCCCCCTGGTTACCCATCAACCATCCGCAGCCTGTGCTGGGCTGCCAGTTTCCATGGTTACCGCCACCTCTGTAAATGTAATCTCAGGCCTTGGGGGGAAGGGGACCGTCAGCGGCTACACAGAAAAGGTCATTTTTCAGCAGCGGTTCAAGCCGGAGCGCCAGGTTCCCTGCCATGCTCTGGTCTTTGCTGTGAGCAGAGCAATCCTGCCGAGTTGACCCGGAAGACAGGGGCCTGTGTGCCTGGGCTGGTGGGAGAGGTCACTGCGGAGCCGGAAAAGGGGCAGAGGTGGATGTTCAGGGTGGTGGAGGGGGCAGCTGAGGTGACCATGGTCACCCTTGGGACCTGGTGTGTTTGGAGGAACTGAGGAGGGAGGGCTTTGGGTTTTTTTTGGGGGGGGGGTTGCAGGCAGTGGAGGCAGGGCAAGTCCTGTGTATCCAGGAGGAGGCTGCCCGGCCTGGTCCTGGGGTTCTCAGATGTGAAAGCAGCGATGCTGGGAATGGCCAGGAGCACGCAGGCTGGCTGCCTGGGTACCGTGTCACTGTCCCTCCCAGCTCCCCGTGGAGACGGGAAGGTGGAGGCTCTGTCCCTTTTCTTTCTATCATAAGAAAGTGGTGGGGTGCTGGGGTTGTGGCTCAGTGGCAGAGCACTCGCCTCGCACGTGCGCAGCCCGGGTTCGATCCTCAGCACCACGTAAACATAAATGCATTGCATTGTGTACAACTAAAGCAAATAGATAAATATTAAAAAAAAAAAAAAGAAAGAAAGAAAGCGGTGGCCATCAGTGGGACAAAGTCTTCGCAAATGCATGCTAAGTCTTCTTGAAAACAGGTTTGTTGAAGAGGACTTGCTGCCTCAATGATGTGTCATGTTTAATTTTGGATCAAATTACCAAATTGCCTTCTGAGACTGTTGTGCTAGTAGACATCTTGCCTCTGGCGCATAAGCTCATGAATCTGCATTTTCCCCAATTTTGACGTTATCTTGGTCCAAACTTTTGCCAATCTGATGGGCAAAGGTGACCAGTTCTTAATTTTCCGCCTGTCTCTGATTCCTTTGGGTGGGCTTCTTTTATTGGCTGTTCTGTTTCCTGTGGGACCTGACAGCTCTCCCCTCTGCCTTAATCTTCCTTCCTGGTTTCTAGTTTGGGGTTTAGTATTCCCCAACTCCAGAGGGTCAAACTCTGTTCTGTCTTATTTTAATGTGTTTTGAGCTTGTTTGGGGTAGGGGAGGGGGTGAAGGCCTAGTTTCCCCACTTGTTTCAACAGATTCTATTTGAAGAGCACCCCCCCCCCATGCCCCCATTATGCCCCCACCACAGACTATGTCTCACAGCCCCATGTTGCTGTTTGGTCTACCGCACACGCTGCTCTCCCTGCTTCACTGTTACATTCTAGCATATTCCAAAAGCCAGTGGTGTTCGATTCCTCCAGTTGTTCTTTTCAGTTTTCTTGTGTTATTCTTATGGCCACTCTTCTCTGTGTGAGCTTAATACGTACATTATAAATGTCTATTTAGTGCAAAAGGAAAATCCTATAGGAGGTTTGGTGAGAATAACATTGGGCTGATGGATTCCTTTGGGTAGTGGTTGAATAGTGCCCCTCCAAGGTAGGTCCACCCAGAATCTATAAATCTGACCTCATTTGGAAAAAGGCTCTTTGCAGATTTATGTAAGCTGAGGGTCTGGAGATTATCATCCTGGATTGGGGTGGACCATAAATCCAATGGCAAGTCCTTCGAAGAAAAAGAGAAGGCAGAGAGAGGCATGGAGAGAGGAGGAAGAGGAGGTGTGAAGATGGGGGTGAGATGGAGATGGCTGGGGCCACCAAGCCGTGGGGCACCAAGGGTTGCTGACCACCAGAATCTGGGAGAGGGGCTTGGGGCAGGGTCTCCCTCAGCAGCTCTGGAAGGATCCAGTTCTGCCGACGCCTTGATTGTGGGCTGTTGAGGTGCACAGCTGTGAGCGTTAACTTCTCATTGTCCTAACCCACCAAGTTTCTGGTGGTTTGTTACAACAGCCGTAAAAAACTAATGCCTTTTGGGAAGAAATGACATATTTCTGCAGATATCATGTTGTTTTCTCTTTAGAAACATGGTATGTTTGTTTCTTCTCCCCTTGACGTCATCTTTTATGTACTTTAGTAAAATAAACATGTTCCTCGCATTCAGAATGCATTTTAGGCTCATTTCTAGGAATTTTATGGGTTTCACTGCTGTCTTAAAAGGCTTTTCTTTTTCTCATTACATTTTTCACCTGACCCTTGCTGAGTGTTGAAAAGTATTGATGTTTTATCTGATGCTTTTGCACCCAACCACCTTATCAGGCTCTTGGAAGTAAATTTCCCAATTCATTTCTCCAGGAGAGCTGCCATACTGATTCCAAATAATGTAGGTTTTATTTCTTCCTTTCAATTATTTTATCTTTCCCTTATTTTATTCTCTTATTTGTTTTTTTTTAATATTTATTTATTTGCTTTAGTTGTACACAATGCCTTTATTTTTATGTGGTGCTGAGGATCGAACCCGGGTCGCGCATGTGCTAGGCGAGCGCTCCACTGCTGAGCCACAACCCCAGCCCTTATTCTCTTATTTGTAACCAAGTGTTTTTCCCTTAGCTCTCAGATCTTGTGTAGACCTTGCTCATTTGCTTACAAGCAGGATTAGGATCTTTTGGCATGGAGTCCAAGAACTAGATCTTGCCAGAGGACTTGTGGTGACCAACTTGCTGTTGGTAATGAGTTAGCTCATCTCTGGCACATCGGTGTGAACATTAAAGTTATTCACTTGCTCAGGCAGTACTCATTTAGTTTCTTGTATTTGCCAGACTTTGTATTAAATCCCAGGTATGTAACATTGTTTTGAAATCTTAGCCAATGAAGTAAGACAAGAAAAAAAAAAAGTTATAAACATTGAAACACTGCTACTATTCACAGATGATATGGTTACATACAATGAAAATCCAAAGGAATAAGTAAATGAGTGGTGCAGGGGGGTTAGTGCGTTCAGCAAGATTGCTGGATACTTACTCCATAAAACCAAGTACATTCCTGTTTACTGGCACAGTAAATGGAAAATGAAATGAAGTATTTTATTTGTAATAGTATAAGCATATCAAATAATGGGAATTAAGGAGCAAATCCAATAAAAGGTTTGCAAAAAAAAAAAAAAAAAGCTATAAAATATAATTGAGAGAAATTCAAGAAGACCTAAATAAATGGAGGACTTAGCCATATTCATGGATTAGAAGACTCAGTCATGTAAAAGATGTCATTTCTCCCCAACTTGGTGTATATGTTCAGTGCATTATTAATTAAAATGTATAGGATTTTTAGGGAAAAATTGAAAAAATTAACAAGCTGATGTTAATATCTATATGTAAGTAAAATCAGTCTAAAACAGCTAAGGCGACCTTGAAGAGTGAGGGGGAGTACCTGGTTAGCTGGATGCCCGGGCTTCCCATGAGGCTGTTGTGATTAAGAGATAGCCGTGGATGGTTAGGCAAGTGGACAGAACAGGGAGCCCAAGGACAGGCTCAGCGTGTCTGAAAGCACAGTCGGTCGAGTAGTGTCGCAACTAAGGGACTCGCAGGCTGGATGACACTCAGTGAGGGACAATGCTGTGTGTACCCCTTGTTCTTACTTGGTTGGTCTGCAGCTTCTCTTTTGACCTTTTTTCCAGTTTATTTTCTTAGCAGCTGAGTCAAATCGATTCTTAAACTCATCTGTCAAGTTTGTAATTTTGGCCATTGTGTTTTTCAGCTCTAGAATTTCCTTTGGTTATTTTCCTGGTCTGCCCTGTTCTCTTCTGTGATCCCTGGTCTTATGGAGTTGCCGCTCCTCTGACCTCTTTGCACACTGTGAGGGCAGCAGTTGCTATGCCTGTGTTGTGCAGCGCCTCTGTGGTCTGTTTCTGGCCCTCTCTGTGTCTGTCGATTGTAGTCAGGTCTTGTCTCCTTGTGTGCCTGGTGGGTTTTATGCGCCAGACTTTGCATTTTCATAATTGTAGGACCAGCCTGAGACCTAGGATGCCGTGATCCTCCTCTGGGAGGTCCATGGTGGATTCTGGCAGGTGCAGAGGTGCTAGCCAGCTGAGGTCACCATTCTCTCTGGGGACTGACCACTGTTTCTAGTACTGGCTGACAGCTGTCAGCTCAAGCATGGCTTTTCTGTGCTGGCCCTTGGTGTGCGTCCTTTCTGTGAGTGAGCCAGAGTCACGTGAGCCCTCCATGGACTGCTCCACGAGAAAACTTGCTGTAGCTTGGCAGTGCGTGTCACATCGTGTGGTTTCCGTGGGAACCATGGTCTGAGCTGCAGAATTTTATAACCTGTTTGAACAGCGGCCTCCTGCATGCATGTTCTGGGGAAGCAAATGCAGTGAATTTGGAAGTTGCTGCACTGTCACCTGCGAGCCAGTCAAAGAGCCACAGCCTAAGGCTTTTTCCAGCCCAGTGGGGTCTTTTCCACTCCGAACACAGGAGGGATTTGCTATAGTGACAGAGCCCTGTCACTGTGCAGGCTTTTTTTTTTTTTTTTTTTTTTTTTTTTGTGGTACCGGGGATTGAACTCAGGGGCACTTAACCACTGGGCCACATCCCCAGCCCTTTTTTGTATTTTATTTAGAGACAGGGTCTCACTGAGTTGCTAAGTGCCTCGCCATTGCTGAGGCTGGCTTTGAACTCGTGATCCTCCTGTCTCAGCCTCCCAAAGTGCTGGGATTACAGGCGTGCACCACCGCGCCTGGCTCAGGCTTATTTTTAACAGCTAAGAATTTAGAATGTTAAGATCTAAAGAGTCAGTGCCCAGTAGTTGTCTTATGGTCTTGGAGACATGTTATGGCCAGCAGGTGCCCACTTCTCTCCCTTGGCACTGGCTGTTGGGCACAGCATACCACAAGAGCCTGTGGCTGCTCTTCCTCTGGGTTGCCCTGGCAGTGGGCATGATGTGACATCTGCCTAGTGTGCTGTTTGTGGCCGCTGCTGGGCTAAGGCTGCTCCTGCACCGTGAGCCCTCACACCCACAGTGGCTGTTCAGACGCACACTGCACTGGGGCAGAGTGCGTCTTACCCAGCTAGTGCCCAGGCGTCATCTTTGTGACATAGAACGAATCACCTTTATCACCAAGTACCCTGGAAGGGTCTCCACTCAGACGTCCTCGCTCATGGCCCAGCTGTGGTCTCCCTGACGAGGCAGCAGTGAGCGGAGAGATGGCGGCTGCCCCCGCGACTGCCTCTCTGACCTGTGTCTCCAATATGCTCAAAAATGCACGAGTAGCCGGGCGCGGTGGCGCACGCCTGTAATCCCAGCACTTTGGGAGGCTGAGGCAGGAGGATTGCGAGTTCAAAGCCAGCCTCAGCAATGGCGAGGCACTTAGTAACTCAGTGAGACCCTGCTTCTAATAAAATACAAAAAAAAGGGCTGGGGATGTGACCCAGTGGTCAAGTGCCCCTGAGTTCAATCCCCGGTACCAAAAAAAAAAAAAAAAAAAAAAAGCACTAGTTACCCCAGAGCTTAGCTTGGAAGAAGAGCGTGAGGCCTCAGCGGGCCTGTGGTCCACATGACCTTGGCTCTCCGTGGTGGGAGAATGGAACAGAGCAGCGGAGCCTGGCCCCCACCTGACCTGGGCCCTGGCCCATGGCAAGGTCTCCAGTGGTGGTCACTGTTGCCGCCTGAAGCGATGGCCTCTTGGAGCAACGAAGCCGCGGGAAGAAGTTCAGAGGCGAACTGGAAACAAACAGCCTTTTTATTCTGATAACTTTTCTCTCTGGCTCTAACAACGACTTTACACGCACCACACACACCACCAAACAACCAACACACCAAATGGCGCAGACCCGATCAGCAATCTCGCTCAAGTCCCGCGAGATCCCAGGCCAAGTCTACGGAAGGCGGCAATGCCCAAACATCTCCATGGCCCGTAGTCAACCGCAATCTTAGCCATCTCCCCAAACGGGGCTCCTGCAGGTCACTGTTGGTTTTTGTAGGCACCTGGGTAGCCAGGTGTCCGGAGATTGCCCCCAAAGCCCCCACCCAGCTTGTCACTCTGGAACTCAGCAGGCCAGAGAAGCCCCCAGTGCCTCCCCTTCCTGCAGTGAGCATGGGCACCCAGAGTGGTGGGGGCCAGGGCACCTGCCGCTGCAGGAAACAGGGCGACTTCAGCTTCTCCTCCCGCCGGCTTTCCGTCCCTGGAGAATTTTAAGTGTTTCCACGTCCTTCAGCTACTTTTGAATCCTCTGTCCTCTTACCGGATGCCTGTTTCTAACCTCGAAGAAAATACATCCAGGTCAGCACAACTCAAGCTCCTGGTTCTAAAACAAGTGGCTAATTTTTATGGCAAAGAGAAATAAAGAGGTGGTTTTTGTGCCTGGCTGGAGCAAGGCCAGGAAGGCTGGTGCTGGAGGAAGGGGCTTGCTGGTGAGGCTTGCACACGCTCCCTGTGCGGCTTATGTAAATCAGGCACAGTGTGAGCCGGGCGCGCGGTGGTGCTCCCCTGTAATCCCAGCACTTGGGAGGCTGAGGCAGGAGGATCGCGAGTTCAAAGCCAGCCTCAGCCATGGCGAGGCACTTAGCAACTCAGTGAGACCCTGTCTCTAATAAAATACAAAAAAGGGCTGGGGATGTGGCCCAGTGGTCGAGTGCCCTGAGTTCAATCCCCGGTACAAAAAAAAAAAAAAAAAAAGGCACAGTGTGACCAAGGCTGGGACCACGCACCGCCGACTCAACTCAAGGAACTTCCCAGTGAGAAGCGGGACTTCTGTTCTGAGTCTGGGTGCAGTGTGAGCAGGGAACTGGCCTCCTTCCTGGGTGGGTGCAGAGCCCCAGGTCCGCTTGCCCCTCGGGGAGCCCCGAGGGTTGGCTTGGCCATGGTGGGTCGCAGCTTCCTGACCTCCCTTCTCCTCCCGTCCACTTCCAATGTGTCCAGCCCACGGCCAGGATGGCAGGTCCCTGTGAGCGTTTGAACTTGGGCTTGCCCTGCCCCTTGCGGGGCGCCTGCCAGGTACTGGTGAGACCTTGCTTGTCTGCAAATACTAAAGGGGACAGAGTGACTTTCAGTCCTTTTCCTTTTTTGCTGGTTTATAAGAAAAACTTAAAAAAAATTACTTTCTGGCAGGACTTCTTTAGCATAGTAGTTCTCAAACTGGGGTTACTTTGCTCCTGGGAGACATTGGCAGTACCTGGCGACATTCTGGTCATCACATTATGGGGAAGGGGTGCTATTGGCACCTGGTGGGCAGGGGTGCTACTGGCACCTGCTGCCCAGGGTCCTGCCACGCACAGGCTCTGCACCCCAAGTGTGGTCCAACCCCACATGTCCCTGGTGCACCAGAGGCAGTGGGCGTGGGGGCAGTGTGCAGGGCCCAGAGCTCCTGGGTGGATGTGGGTCTGCATTGTGGCATGTCATTAAGCAGCCAGGTGGCTATGGGCATGTCACTTCACCTGACTCTCCGAAGCCAGGCCTGTGAAGCCGGCAGAGTGAAACCTGCAGCCCGACTGTGTGGAGGACCAGTGTGCAGCCCCTGATGTGGGCCTGGGCTGCTCTTCCGAGCAGGGACAACGCCAGACCCACTCTGTGCACAAGGGTGGGCCGGGCCTGTGCAGGCGGCAGGAGGCGGGTCTGCAGGTCCGTCCTACGTGCCCCCGCCTCCCCGTGTCTGCAGGCTGTGGCTCGCTGTGCAGAGGTGAGGAGGCCCCGCGAGTTGCGTGGCTCGGTAGTCTCCAGGCTTGTGCTTACAAGTGCTTTTGGAGTACCATAAGGGCAACCCCAGAGTGCGCGGTGTTGTTTCTGTTCCCATAATAATGGACACCACGGGAACCGGAGGCTGCAGAGGGGGCTTCCCGGAGGCCTGGTTTCTCCGCAGCCCTGCTGACACCTCCCAGGTGACCTGGAGAGCCCCTTTCTCTGCTCTGTTGCTTCAGATGTAAATTAGGGTGCAGGGCCTGTGAGTCCGAGGGTGTCCAGGAGGCCGGGCATGACAGCACAGTGGACGGATGTGTCGTGGATGCCCGAAGCCCGCTGCACTGAGGAAGCTCTTCACTTGGGCTGAGTCTGCGTGGTGGGAGAGGAAGGGGTGCACTGCAGGGCAAGGAGACGAGACCAGGCTGGAGGGCCTCAGCCCCAGGGCTGCCTGTTCTTGGAACCCGGAGGCCACAGAGAGGAAAGGAGTTTTCCCAGCAGAGGCTGGGCTGGCCCCGCCCCTTCTCAGGGTCAGTCTGTGGCCCTGTCTGCAGTGCCCACCCTGCCCAGGCGCCCCAGGCCTCCTCCCCGGGCTTTAGCAGGTGCGCATGGTGCCGACAGATCACACACTGCTCCCCACTGGAGCAGGGGTCGGCGGGCGGCTTGGGGTCGTAGGGCAAAGCGCCCTGTCCAGAAAGCAGGGTGCCCAGGCCGTGGGCCAGGAACAGTGGCCCCAAGGAAAGCACCCATCAGCATTTTTGGCTGTGACGACTAGAGGAATTGGGGACGTCAACTATTTGCTGGTTTAAGATTCCAAGTATCCCCAAGACTGGCCACAGACGGAGCACAATCGTCACTTTGGAAGAATTGAAGTCCTGGCAGTTGCTCATGAGGTCACTGTGGGTATCCGGCAGGGAGGGCCCAGCCTGGTGCGGGCAGTGGGAGCTCTGGGCCCCGCGACTTGCCCCGCGTTGACACAGGAGCACTTCGCTGCTGCTCGGCAGAGACAGCTGTGTCTGGAGAGTCCCCACCATGGAGCAGGGAGCGCTTGCCCCGGGGCCCCTCGTCCAGGCCCGGGGGGCTGCCCAGCTGCTTCTCCCAGGCCTGTGTGAGTCCTGACCCCGGTGCAGGGATTCAAGCCTCTCTCTCACACACACACGCTCGCCTGAGGACCTGCCCATGCACACGCGTGTGCCCGCCTGTGTGCACACGTGCTTCACTATGGCATCTCGCAGCCTGAGACCCGGGGCGCTGGAGCAGGGAGGCCTCGGCTGCCATGTGGGGGGCTCTCACCCCGCGCCTCTCCCACGTCCCTGAGGGGCCCAGGAGGAGGGCGTGGGCTTCCCACGGAGCAGTGGCTCTAGGTGTCATCTGGGGGACACCCATAGCGCCCAGTGTCACCAGGTTTTAAGAGATAGGGACAGATTTCTAGTCCCAGCAGGTGCTGGCCACAGTAGGTTCCCATCTTCACCCAAAGACTGTCCCACCCTGATGTCCCTCCCCCAGCTGGGACACCCCCTCCCCCACGGCACTTCCACACAGTGACTCATGACGCTCATCTGCAGTCCCCGCCAAGACAAGGACACCTTGAGGGCGAGACTGGTTTTCCCCCTGGCATCCTGGGCGCTCCGCCTGGCACACACGGGGCTGCACACATTTGTTGAATTAATGAGTGACGACACTTTCAATTAGAATTCCTTCGAGTTTAGGCTGCAGATTAGGATCTTTAAAAGGACTTTCTGTGGTAGCGCTGGCCTGGCCTGGGTGAGGCACTGGGCTCGATTCTCAGCACCACATAAAGACCAATAAATAAATAAAACAAAGTTTTCTAAAAAAGGACTTTGCACTAAATAATTTTTATTTTTATTTTTATTTTTTTTTGTGGTACCAGGGATTGAACTCAGGGGCACTCGACCACTGGGCCACATCCCCAGCCCTTTTTTGTATTTTATTAGAGACAGGGTCTCAATGAGTTGCTGAGTGCCTCGCCATTGCTGAGGCTGGCTTTGAACTCGCGATCCTCCTGCCTCAGCCTCCCAAAGTGCTGGGATTACGGCTCTAAATAATTTTTACTTGTGAATGACTTGAGGGGGCATGAGCTCGGTGTTGGGGAGAGAGCTGTGTCCTTCTCAGGACCCTGGGGAGTTTGTTACTGTGAGGTTGGCCCCAGCACTTGGGCTCAGGGTCCGGTGAGCTCTTCAGTCTGGTCAGACCCCAGCCCCAGCCCCGGAGACTCTGGAGCTGGTCTTCTCCTTGGGACCCTCGGAAGTGCATGGTGGAGGCGTGAGGAGAGGAGGGGCAGGGTGGCCCTGGCCACCCTCAAGGCACAGTGGCACACGGTGTCATTAAACAGCAGGTGCTCAGGTATGCAGTGGAGAGGCCTCCTGCAGCCGGGCAGTGGCAGGGCAGCAGACCCAGCCCTCCTGGGGGGGAGCTGTGCAGGGGGACCTGTCAGCCCCAGCTCCTGTGTTCTCCTGGCTGACGGGTCCCTCCCTGCTGGGAGCCTTGGTGAGCCCCTGGGGCGCCCCCAGCCTGGTGGCCCCTCTAGTCTGCTGCGGGGGGAGGGCGGCTGTCAGTTTCAGGGGAGGGAGCTGATGGACAAAGGCCTGGGACGGGAGCCCGGGAGCCCGGAGCCACCCAGCGCAGGGGCGTATGGGGCCAGGACCGAGCGAGCTGGGAGAGGGTTTTGTCCCCACCTTGGAGTTCTGGAAACTGTTCGCCATCTGGAGGTGGACAGGGTGGCCTGGGAGTGCCCGGCCACACAAAGCCCTGGCGGCCCTCTGAGGACCAGCAGGGAAGCCCGAGCTCAGCTTTTCTAGGGACGCCCCAGTTCATGGTGGTGGGGGGGGGGGGTGATGGTGGGGGTGGGGGTGGTGGCAGGGGCTGGTGGGGGTGGGGGTGTTTCTCGGTTCTCATTTCCTCCCCAAGTGTCCCTGGTTAATAATCCAAACCACTCCCGTCTTACTCTTCTAATGTCATGCTAAATCGGTCTCTTGAAATTTAGGACTGGAATTTCCTTAGCAAATATTTAACTAGAAGAACAATCCCTGCTTCTCCATGCTCAGGAGTTAACGCAGGCCCAGGTCAGTAGAAGAGGGGGCCCATGTGTGATCTGCACCCCAGAAGAAAACCTTGTGTCGACTCTTCCCAGAATTGGGGGAAGAGCCCCTGGCAGTGACAAGGATGGTCTGCGTGCCCTGGGGGTGGCTGTCCCTGCTGGGGGAAGGGCTCGGCCTCCCCTGGCTCCTGGTGGAGTCACAGGAATCTGTCACTGCAGTGTCTGACAGCCCAGGGCCTCTGGGGCAGAACCCCACGCCTGCCACCAGGGTGCTGCAGTGAGGGCCCTGTGGTCACCCTGCCCTGGAGTCCCAGGCTGCCCCGGCTCCTGAGCCCCAAGGCCACCAATGGTCCATCAACGGTCTCCCACAGCCCCCCAGTGGAATTTGCATTTAAAAAAGAGTCTCAGTGAGATTATTCTGGAAGCAACTTGAAGGCCCCCTGGGGGAGACACTGGAGTCCAGGAGGGGCAGCCCTTCCATAGCTGGAGGAGGGCTGGGCAGGTGGGAGGGAGGGAGTTGTCCTCCGTGGGCCTTGTTGGGGCCCAGCAGCCAGAGCCGGTGGGCTGTGTGGCTCCCACGCCGCTGGTGCCCGTCCCGGCCTCAGCCCGTTCCCCACCTTCCCAGCTGGTCTTCCCAGCAGCTCCCTTCCCTGGCCTCCGGCCCGAGACCCTGGCCTTCCTCTCCATTGGTGAGTCTGCGAGCCGGGGCAGGTCTGGGGACGGGCTTGGGTGCCTGCTGCTGCGGTGCAGGTGGCCTCCTGGTTGCACTTGCTCTTCTGGCCGTGCTGACGGCTGGCTTCAGGAGGCTCCGTCGCCGCCTGCCCTCCGAGGCCTGGGTTGATAGTCATCCCCTCCGAGGCCTGGGTTGATGGTCATCCCCTCCGAGGCCTGGGTTGATGGTCCCCCTCCGAGGCCTGGGTTGATGGTCATCCCCTCCGAGGCCTGGGTTGATGGTCATCCCCTCCGAGGCCTGGGTTGATGGTCATCCCCTCCGAGGCCTGGGTTGATGGTCATCCCCTCTCAACAGCACACGGGTAGAACAGCCCGGAAGACGTGGGGAGCTGCCTGGCCTGGTGTGGCCGTGGCGGGAGGATCGAGGTCTGTGTCCCAGCGGCTGTGTGTCCTCTCTGGGCCCCAGGTCCCTCATCCCTGTGGTAGCAGAACTGGCGCCGTCCTGCCCTCTGGGTGGGGGAGTGGAAGTGACAACAGACAGCGAGAGCGAGGCCACACGGGCCCCAGGAGGCAGGAGACGGATCATCCCGGCCTTACTGATGGGGAAACCGAGGCACAGGGAGGCGTGAGAAGCCCGCCCCGGGTCGTGGCAGAGGCAGGTGGACTGCCCCCATTAGGAGGGCATGCCGTGACCCGAGACCATGGCAGCTGTCCGTCCCCACCTCGCCTGGAGTCGGGGTGACTCGCCCTCCTCCCTGCCTTCCCGTCAGGCTCTCCTCGCCCCTGTCCCCTCTCCCTGGTGGCTCCCCACGGCCCCAGCAGGCTGGCGGCCTCCCTGCCCTCCGTGCCCGGGCTCCTGGGTTCAGAGCTCAGCAGCCCCCACCCACCCCAGTGTCCTCCCTCTCCCCGCCTGGTCTCGCCCGCGCCGCAGCCTGGGTACCCAAGTGCTCTGCTCTGCCTGGTCAGGATCCGGGCATAGGCCTGACGCCCAGAGCCGTCTCCACAGGGCCCTGCAGGGCGCCCCGTCCAGCACCTCCTGCTGGTGAGCTGTCCCTATGCCACGGCTGTCCCTCCACGCGGCCTGGAGCACCTGACCTTCTGTTCTGCCTGGATTTTGCTGTTGGGGACAGCGGGGACACCTTGCTTCTGCCGCATGGTATTTGGGGACTTCTCTGGGGATGAAGTGACAGGCAGGCTAGCTGGCTGGGGCAGAGTGGTCTGGACGGGGGTGGACTCTGGCCTGATTTCCTACGTGGGGTTTTACCATAGCACAGCCGCGCCGTCCAGGGCTCGTCCAGGCCTGCGGTCTGCGTGGCCTGCGTAGCCGCGACAGGGCTTTCTATTTGGTCCTTTACAGAGATATGCCCCCCACCGGCCCCCTCTAGAGTCTCCCTGGAGCAGGGCTGGAGTTGGGGTGGGGTCGTGAGCCTGGCCTGGCTGGCAGCCCCTGGGCCGTGGGCTGCTGGCAGCCTGGCCCTTGGCTCCTGAGAGGGAGCGCCAGGAGCCAGTGTCAGGGCAGCCGGTGGAACCCGACCAGCCTTTTCTGTCCCAGCTTTGGGGTCACACCGGCTTCCTCTGTTGGCAGCTCCCCAAGCCCACCCAGATGCAGGGGAGGGGGACACAGTTCTCACCAGCAGGTGGGGGGGCATCATTGCACCTGTGGTCGTTTTCCTAAAGCCACCATGTCCTTTATACTACTCCGCCCACCCCAGATGAGTGTCTGCCTGCTGCCCCCTCTGTGACAGTGTCCCCCTTCAGGCCAGAAGCCTGGCCGCCTCTTTCCGCCATTCGTCACCCTGTAGTCCACCGCCCGTTTCACTTGAAGAATTTTTATTGTTTTGAAATAATTCAAATACATGAGCTAATCAGCCTGGCGTGTGGTGCAGAGGACTGCGGCAAAAGTGCCCCGCAGGTGCTGTGGGACCCAGGCCCGCAGCCTCCCTGTGCCGCCACCCCGCCCCTTCTGCCGCCCAGGGAATGTCCCTTCATTTCCCTTTGCTTCCCGTCTTGGCTGCCTGGATCGTTCCAAAGAGATGCTGGTCTTGCAGCCCTTACCTGCTGCTCCCAAGTCCACACGCCCTGAAAACCCAGGGGGTTTTGCAAAGATTCATTTGACAGCAGAACATGACCCACACAGCCAGCCACAGTGGTGCACGCCTGTCATCCCAGCGGCTCGGGAGGCCGAGGCAGGAGGATCGCAAGTTCAAAGCCAGCCTCAGCAACTTAGCAAGACTGCAAGCAACCTAGTGAGACCCTGTCTCTAAATTAAAAAAAAAAAAAATTGTAATAGAAGGAGCTGGAGGAGTGGCTGGGTGGTTAAGCGCCCCAGGTTTAATCCCCGGTACCAAAAGGAATCGACTTGCACCAGGTGTCACTGCCTCCCGCCTGGGCAGTTCACCCTATTTGCTGCAGGAAAGCCAGCGTTTCCTCGCCCCGGCCCTGCGCTGTGTCCGGGGTTGTGCCTGTTCTGTCCCAAGCCCCAGGAACTCTTGATTCCACAGCCTCCTGGTCCCAGGGTTCGGGGTGAAGGGTTCCGGACCTGTCTGAGGCTGGATCAGAGCGCAGCGTGTTCCCCGCGGGCTCTGAGCTGCAGTGATGGACTCGCAGACTCCAGGGCCTGGGGCTCCGCGGCCAGTGGGGGAAGGGGGGCTGGCTGGTGGTTTGTTAAGACCCCCGTCTTTTCCTTCATCCCCCTCTTGGGCTGACAGCAGCTCCACAACTTGTCTGGGGTGGAGAACATATGGGCCGTCCCTTGGCAGGTGCCTGGGCCACATTGTCGAGCTGCATGGCGTCACTGGGCTCAGAACCAGGCGCTCACTGCTCTCTGAAGCCCATATTGTTTCTAATCTCCGCCTGGGGGAACTTGGCCCGTTTTCCTGGGAGGGGGCATAAAGGTGGGCTTCTGGCTCTGGCAGGGAAGAGGGAGGCTGGATTGGCTCCCTGCTGGCCCCGCCAGCGTCACATTGGAGGCCCAGCTGGCCAGGGAAGCCCTAGACAGCACTGCCGGCGGCGTGGAGGCCCTGGGTGGCCTGGAGCAGCTGGGGAGCCAAACCAGGAGCCCCCGGCCGGCTGCTGCCCAGGCGACTGCTGCCCACTGAGGGTCTCGAGCTAGGAGAGTCCAGATGTCAGTGTGTTTCTTGAGGGCAGGGTTGTCAGCTGGGCACGGTTCTCACCCAGCAGCCGCGGGACAATGTCGGGGAATGGGCAGAATGTGCTGTTGGCATCTCCTAGATAGAGGCCGGAGAGGCCGCCTGGTGTCTGCCCCAGCCAGCTGCCCTAGAAGCCAAGGCTCTGTGCCTGTGACTGCCCCTCCTAGGGATCTCCGGCAGCCTGCGGATCACCTGGCGTCCCGAGCAGAGGAGGAGTGCGGCCAGGCTTTAGATGCCTGCCCAGCGCGTGGATTTCTACTGACAGCGTGGGCGACCAAGCTTCCTGGGGGGGGCTCTGGGTGTGACCCCAGCCTGCTCACGGCGGGCACGGGACCCTGCCGGGTTTCTTCCCTAGTGTCTAGTTCACAGCACCAACACCGTGGGGACTTTGGCCGTCCACACCTGAGCAGGAACCCAGATCTGCACGGCCAGCAGGGGGCACCTCCGAGGTGACGTGGTGGCTTTGCCACCTGCCGCGGCCTCTGACCTCCTCTGACTTCATTCACCAGCTGGACTTTATGAAGTCATTCTTTTATTTTTAAAAAAATATTTATTTATTTGTTGTAATTGTATAAAATGCCTTTTATTTTTACGTGGTGCTGAGGATCGAACCTGGGCCACGCACGTGCTAGGCGAGTGCTCTACCGCTGAGCCACCAACCCCAGCCCCAAGGAAGTCATTCTTGAAAGGCCTTTTAAAATGGCTTTCTGCTTTTGAGTAATCACATGCAAAAACAAGGCTTTTTTTTTTTTTTTTTTTTTTTTTTGGTACCGGAGATTGAACTCAGGGGCACTCGACCACTGGGCCACATCCCCAGCCCTTTTTGGTATTTTATTAGAGACAGGGTCTCACTGAGTTGCTAAGTGCCTCGCCATTGCTGAGGCTGGCTTTGAACTCGCGATCCTCCTGCCTCAGCCTCCCAAGTGCTGGGATTACAGGTGCCTGCCACCACGCCCGGCTTCAAGGCATTCTTATTAAGAGCCGCAATGCGCCTTTTTTTAAAGGAGAGGAAATGCACTTAAGATAAAACTAACCATCAAGGTGGACAGCTCAGCAGCACTTGGGACGTCCCCAGGGCCATGCAGCTCCACCGGGCCGTCCGCAGCGCTGCACCATGGCTGCACGGCCCCCGCCCTCTTCTCCTTGCTCTGACGGCCAGTACTTTGCTGCCTGCCCGGTGGAGTCACCTCATGGGGCCATCCTGTGCAGTGGGCTCATACGGAACGTGGCCCTTTGTGTCTGGCTCCTTCCATCAGAATGCCCGCGCTTCCTCACACCCCCGCGGTGTCAGCACTCTTAGCGGCGTCAGCACTCTTAGTGGCGTCCCCGCCTGTGTGGGCCAGACTGCCAGCCCTGTGCCGGCTGGTGGTCCTCTCGGTCTGCACTTTCTGACCTCACGAACGGTGCTGCTCTGAGCGTCCACGTACAAGTTTCTGTGTCCATGTGCTTTTTTCCTTTTAAGCTCATGTGTAGGAGCCCTGTGTGGGGAGATGGCTTGAATTGCGGTTGACTATGGGCCACGGAGATTTGGGCATTGTCGCCTTCCCTAGTCTCAACGGGACTTGGCCGGGATCTCGAGTGACTTGGCCGAGATTGCTGATCGGGTCAGCGCCATTTTGGTGGTGTGTGCGGCGCGTGTTAGTCGTTGTTAGAGCCAGAGAGAAAAGTTATCAGAATAAAAAGCTGTTTGTCTCCAGTTTGCCTCTGATCTTCTTCCTGTGGCTTCGTTGCTCCAAGCGGCCATCGCTTCAGGCAACAACACTCATGTAGGATGGAACTCTGGGCCACACGTTGATCCTACCTTTACTTTTGGAGGGACCAGCCCTGACTCTTACCTGGAAGTCTGTAAGAGCCCTAATTGAGGAGATAGCTAGATGGCGGCTAGCTGAGAGCCATAAAGGTGTTCAAGTATTTTCACCTGATATTCATGCATTTATCTAAGAATCTTTGTATGCCCGTGCACACTGTGACGCACCTGTGAGCTCGAGCTGTTAGCACATGTCCTTGTTAAGGCAAAATGTATTTAACCGGGTGAGGTTAGTTAGAGGGGTGGTTGGAGTTGGAGAGGTTGTTGGAGCCGGAGAGAGAAGTTAGAAGAAAGAAGAATAAAATAACTTTTTCATTTCCAGTCTGCCTCCGAGTTTCCTCCCGCGGTATCGTTGCTGCAGGCGGCAATTGCTGCAGGCGGCGACAGAAGTCGGTCTCTCAGCAAGAAGGTGCTTGTAGCCCACAGCTCCTGCAGCTGGGTCGTACTGGCCACCGAGGGGCAGGAGCCTGTTAGGATTTCAGGCTTCTAGAAGGTTCCATCAACTCCAGGCAAGACCAGCTGTGTTCCCCATGGAATAATTAATAGTGTGAATTCCGAGTTAGATGTCAACTTCCACTGTGGGACACCAGCTTCACTGACGACACAAATCAGGAGAGACCGTTTCTGGGTTGGCGTTGTCAGTGATTGTGTGACGCTACTGGAGACGATGCAGTAGCGTGTGTCAGTCAGCTGTTCACAACTGTC
Organism: Tamias sibiricus; assembly: GCA_025594165.1. Lineage (NCBI taxonomy): Eukaryota > Metazoa > Chordata > Mammalia > Rodentia > Sciuridae > Tamias > Tamias sibiricus. The sequence goes on along the minus strand of CM046661.1, from coordinate 175,274,084 downwards.
ACCAGAACACCCGGAAAGAACAGCCTAAGGAGGAAGGATTTATTTTGGCTCGTGGCTTCAGAACTTCGGTCTGTGGCTGGCTCTAAGGCAGGGCGTCATGGCGGAAGGGTGCAGGGGGAGAGCAGCTCTGCTCACGGCAGTGGGAAGCAGACGGAGCCAGGAAGAGGCTGGGATGGGCACATGCTCCGGGACTCGCCCCAGCGACCTGCCTCCTCCAGCTAGGGCCCCCCTCCCAGGAGTCCCTGCAGCCACCGGGGGTTCGTCCACTGATGAGGTCAGAGCCTCGGTCCAGTCACTCCCGAAGCCCACCTCTGGCCATGCGGTGGTGGGGGCCAGGCTTTTAACACACGAGGTGTTGGGGACATTCCAAACCAAACGGTAAGGAGTGACATCGAGAACCAGGCTTTAGGACCTTGGTTTCTTTCATTCTTGTTGCTGCCTGAAGCGATGGCCGCTTGGAGCAACGAAGCCACGGGAAGAAGTTCAGAGGCAAACTGGAGACAAACAGCTTTTTATTCTGATAACTTTTCTCTCTGGCTCTAACAACGACTAACACGCGCCGCACACACCACCAAAATGGCGCTGACCCGATCAGCAATCTCGGCTCAAGTCACTCGAGATCCCGGGCCAAGTCCCGTGAGACTACGGAAGGCGACAATGCCCAAATCTCCGTGGCCCATAGTCAACCGCAATTCAAGCCATCTCCCCAAACAGGGCTCCTGCACATTCTCACTTCCTTTTTTCTTCATCTATTTACTTATGCTGGTGGCAGGCTCTATGTGACATGAAACGTGCCACTTCAATAGGGACAGGGCAGTGGCATCGATCATTCTCATTGTGCCGCTGTCATGCCAGCCACCTCCAGAACTTCCACCGTCGCCTCCCGAGATGGAGACTGGCCCTGTGGCACCTGCCCTGCCCCCCCCGTGCATCCTCTGTCTCTGAACTTGACTCCGGGGGCGCCTCGCACAACGGGCCTCACGGGCCTCATGTAGGCTCTGCCTTCTTTGTTGGGCTCGGTCACGAGGGCAGGGTCCTCTGGTCCCTTCTCGCTGTGGAGGTGACGCGGCAGCACTTCCCTCCTGTGTGTGTTCTTGTTTCTCGTGCTGCCTGAGGGTGGGTCCTCTCTAGAACACGTGGCGTCCCCGACTCCTCCAGTGCTGACGGTCTGGGGACACTGTCTGCCCCAGGTCTTGTGGGAGAGCAATTCCCTGTCACTTCTGGGACTTCACGGTTCAGAAGGGGAGGAAGGTGCCGGGTGGTGAGTGCCTTGGAGGCAGGGGGATGCAGAGAGGCACTGGGGTCTGCAGCCTGGACCCGGTGCTGGGTGGGGCTGGGGGCTCATGCTGGCTGCCTGGGCTCTGGTGCCTGGTGCACCCCAAGATCCAGTAGGACCAGCGGGAGGGGGCCGTGAAGACCCCACCTCTAGCAGCCTGAGGGGCAGCAGCGGGGGCAGTTACGAGGTGAGGACGTGGGGGTCCCAATGAGAGAGACCCGCGTGGGCTGCTCGGGCTCAGCAGGGACCTGCCCCTGTACCAGGCAGAGCCGGGGCCGAGCGGGTTGGCTGCGCTGGGACCACACGTGCCGGGGTGCTGGCCACGCTCCTCCCAGGGTCTGAGGGGCGCTCGTCCTCCCTGTGGCCGGGGCAGGAGCAGGCCTTCACCCGCAGAGCGCCCGCCCAGCCCTGCCGCGGGCTCCTGGCGGCCTGTCCCTGGGGAGTGAGTCTTGGAGATTCAGCTTTTGTTGCCCTGAAAGGAGGGACACAGGCGCCCTCGGGGAGCATGGCCAAACGTCACAATGCCGGCTGGCCTCACAGGAACAAGTCCACGAAGAGAGAAGCAGGAAGCCACTCTGAAGTCACCTGGCTGTGAGAGGGGCCTCCATCAGCCCTCCCTGCCCATGTTGGGAAGGCTTGGGAGGGGACAGGAGACAGGCTGTGCCTCAGGCCTGCTGGTGGCACAGTGCCCCGTGGGTGGGACGGGGTCTGGCTGCAGGGGGGCTGTGAACAGGGGTGGGGGCATCCCAGCAGAGGTATCAGAGACGAGGAGGTACCCCAGGCCATGGTGCATGGGGTGGGGTGACGGGGACAGGTGAGCAAGCGTCTCGGGCTGTCCTCAGCGGGCAGGTGGGGGTCCGCTCAGGCCGACTGCTCCATACCTGACCACCTCTGGTGGGGCCTGGGGCCAGGTCGAGCCTGGTCCTGCTGCCCACAGCCTGAGTGTCCTCGCTGGACACAACCTCTTTTGCCCTGTGTCCTCTTCTGTAGAGGGGCCAGCAGCAGGCCCTCGTGGTGCCCAGGTCCCACCCACACCCGCGAGGACCCTCTCCTGCGGCCACTTCCCCAGTGCCTCACAGCCCGGGCCCAGCCGTGGTCAGGAGGCCTCAGCCCTGCTTGGGGCCTTGTCCCCTCCCCCCACATCCCCACTTGTCCTGGCTAAATGGTGTCCTTGAGTCCAAGTCCCCTGGAACTGCAGCATGGGTGTGGTGTGGAGAGAGGCTCTTGCAGGTGTCACCAGGGTGAGCACCAAGATGACGCAGTGCTGGATGTGGCCCTCGTCCTGGGACGGGCGTCCTTTAGGAGAAATCAGACATGCAGAGGGAGGAGAGGTGGGCGAGGCGTGTCCTCGGGCCAGGGGACTCCGGGGTTGTGGTGGCATCAGAGGCCGGGGTCCTGGAGCAGGTGGTCCTGTGGGGTCTCTCGAGCACCAGCCCTGCTGACACCTGGACTCTGGGCTGTGGGTCCCCAGGACCAAGAGGATCGGTGTCTGCTGCTGTCGGGCACGTGGTCGTGACTCGCTCAGGAGGTGGCTGCCCGTCGCCCTGGCTTGCCGCCTGTCCCTGCGTGTGGTCTGCAGAGGCCCTTCCTGTCTTTCCAGAGGCAGCCCCTCCCGGGAGACGCCTCCCTGGGGTCGTCCAGCCCTGGCCGCTCTGCCCGTCACTTGCAGCGAGGTCACCTGCCACCTGGCCTCAACACTGTGGCTGGGTCCCTGTCCCCTCCCCAGCTCCAGCCGGGGGGCTGTCAGCTCCTTGGAAGCCGTGCTGTGACGCCTCCCCTCAGTCCCCGGGGCCGGCCCGCCACTTGGGCTACAGCTAGATCCCCGTCCTCCTCCCGCCACTGTCTTTCATCCGTGTGAGAGGGTCACACGGACCCCACCCCTGGACCTGGAAAGTTCTTGCCGACCTTGTTGGGGTGACGCGGGAGGCACCACCCGCTGGCCCCCGCAGCCTCGGGCTCTGCTGCCTGTCCCGTCCCCTCGGCACCCTCCGGGGACGGCGCGGTGACTCGCGCTCCCCAGGGCAGGCAGCACAGGAGTGCTGGACTGCTCTTGGGGTGTGCGGCCTGGCGGGACGCTGGTCCTCCAGCTGCGGAAAGTGCCTGGACGCGGGCTGGGGGCGCTGGGGCCGCTGTCCTGAGCGGCACGGGCCTCTGCACTGCCAGCCGTCCTCGCCCCTGGGGAGAGGGACGTCCTGAGGGCAGAGCGCAGGCCACCTCTGCCTCTGCCCCCCTGCCTCAGCAACCTGAGTCACCCCCCTGCGGGCGGCCGGGTCCGACCGTCACAGCCCAGAGGAGCAAGGGGACCTGGTGGCTGAGTGTCACGTGGGGTCTGGGGCAGGAGGGACAGTAGGTAAAGACTGGGGACCTGAAGACAGTGGGCTGCGGGCAGTGAGGGCGAGGCCGCTGTGTGGATGGGGAGCCTGGGCACGTCCCGGGACGTTGCCATCCCCGTGGTGTCCAGGTGAGGCTGAAGCTGTTCTAAAACAAAGGTGACTCAGATGGAACCTTTGACCCCGGAGCCGCTGTCGGCCTTGAGAAGATGGCGCTGCCACTCAGGCGCGCGCAGGCGTCCTCCCGCCCGTGAGAGCGGCATCTGCCTCGTGTGCTGTGGCGCTGCCCTGTCCCCCGCACGGCTGCCGTGGTCCGTTGGCTCAGCCTGGTGCTCCACCGTCGGGGTGGCCTCTACGTCACTGGGCAGTCCCTGGCTGATGGGCACCGGGTTTGTGTCCCAGAGACTTGTTGAGCGCAGGGCGGTGCAGAAGGGCACCCCGGAGGCTGCAGGGTGAGGTCCGTCATCTCCCATACCTGGGTGTCCGGGACAGTCTGCAGTCGTGAGTGGCACTGACGTTGGGTGGGTGGGGTGACAGCTGTCATGTTTAATGCCATTTCCTAGGGTCCCCAGTGAGCACAAGTCCCTAGAAGGTGGCTCCTTGCTGCGGGGTCTCCGCCATGCCCTGCCTTCCTGGGCCATCCACGGGTGGGTGGCAGAGTCCTGCAGCCCCCCAGCCCTGGCGACAGGAGAGCCCAGTGCAGCCGAGGAGGCCTGGGCTTTGTGCTTCCCCTGTGGCCTCTGCGTCCAGGGCCAGAGCCAACAGACCCACAGTGGCTTCAGAAGAAAGGTGTTTGTTAGATGAGTCGTCACCCGGAAGCGAGCAGTGTCCTGCCTGGTTTGTTGTCATGGGCGTTTGCAAAGGAAGCCCAGCAGCTACCAGAAAGTAAAAATAGCCTGGTGGTAAATGGAGCCTCCCGAGCTGTCTGTGGGCGGCGGCATGGGGTGGGGGAGCGGCGTGGGGCGGGGGAGCGGGGGCGGGGGGGAGCGGTGGGGCGGGGGGAGCGGCGTGGGGGAGCAGGTGGGGGGGGAGAGCGGCGTGGGGTGGGGGAGCGGCGTGGGCGCCTCCTCTCCCGCCCAGTGTGTTTACCCAGCAGCTTCGCAGGTGGGAATGTTCTGGACGGACAGTGGCAGGAACAAGACCTACAGGTTCTCAGTCCTCAGGGACTCACGGGGAAGAAACAGGTGTAAACAAATAAGGGTGACGTCAATGGTGGCAGCTACCGTGCAGGAATGAAGTGGGGATGTGCAGGTGGACGGGGTGCCCAGTGCAAGAGGCCTCCCATGGAGGGCAATTAGCTGGGACCTGGTGGGCAGCGCTCCAGGTGGAAGACAAGGCGTGCAAAGGCCCTGGGGCAGGAAGAAGGACCTTAGGGTGGCAGGGAGGCATCACTGTGATGACGGGGAGTGTGAGGGGACATGCCATGAAGGACCATGAGACGGGGCAAGGGCTGTGGGTCTTATTCTAGGTGTCATAAGGGGCCACAGGCAATGGGGCGATGGAGCTACCCTGAGGACTGTGACCACGGCATGAGGATGGTGTGGAGGGAAGCCAGGGCTGATAGGCCCCAGCCGTGCTCACATGGCGCGGTGCACCTGCGGCGCAACCAGGCTGAAGCGTCGCTTTTAAAGATTGAACTGCAGTGCTGGACACAGTGGCGCACGCCTGTAATCCCAGCACTTGGGAGGCTGAGGCAGGAGGATCGCGAGTTCAAAGCCAGCCTCAGCAACAGCAAGGCACTAAGCACTCAGTGAGCCCCTGTCTCTAATAAAATACAAAATAGGGCTGGGGTTGTGGCTCAGTGGTGAGTGCCCCTGGGTTTGATCCCCAGAACCAAAGACAAAACAATATTGAATTGTGGTGGATACACTTAAGGTGACGCCTACCACCCTGACCATGCAGGGTGCAGCCTGTGATTGTGGCCACCGCCACCCCTGTCCACAGCTGCTTTCTTCCCAAGCAACAGCTGGGACTTGCTGAGGGGGTGGTGTCATTATGGGGTGGCAGTCGGGGCCGCTTGCAGCACTCTGGGGTTGGAGCTGGGCTGGGGACGAGGGGCAGGAATGTGGGCAGAGGGCAGGTGGGGTGGGGTGCGAGGGCCCGGTGGCCAGGGTCTGCGTCTTTCTGTGATTGGAGAGTGAGGCAGTGACCCCGGGGAGCCCGAATCATGGTGATCACTGGGATGCCCCTCTCCATGGTTTGTGGGCCACAGAGGGCCTCTGAGCGGGGGAGGGACGTGGTGGGCTGTGCTGTTGGAGGGGGGTGGGCGTCCACGCAGAGGGAGGAGGGGCTGGGGAAGCAGGAGGTGGGAGGTGGGACGGGCCTCTCCTTTGCCAAGTGCGTCTCGGGCTGTTCCCAGGGTGCCGGCAGGAGCCCCGAGCCTCGACGGCGTGCGTGTGACCCGTGCGCTCTCCTGTGTCCCACAGATGGCCTCCACAGCGTCACGGCCCTCTGCACCCTGCGTGTGACCATCATCACGGACGACATGCTGACCAACAGCATCACCGTGCGCCTGGAGAACATGTCTCAGGAGAAGTTCCTCTCGCCACTGCTGTCGCTCTTCGTGGAGGGGGTGGCCACGGTGCTGTCCACCACCAAGGACGACGTCTTCGTCTTCAACATCCAGAACGACACGGACGTCAGCGCCAACGTCCTCAACGTGACCTTCTCGGCGCTGCTGCCGGGCGGCGTGCGGGGCAGGTTCTTCCCGTCCGAGGACCTGCAGGAGCAGATCTACCTGAACCGCACACTGCTGACCACCATCTCCGCCCAGCGCGTGCTGCCCTTCGACGACAACATCTGCCTGCGCGAGCCCTGCGAGAACTACATGAAGTGCGTGTCCGTGCTGCGCTTCGACAGCTCCGCGCCCTTCATCAGCTCCAGCACCGTGCTCTTCCGGCCCATCCACCCTGTCAACGGCCTGCGCTGCCGCTGCCCGCCCGGCTTCACCGGCGACTACTGCGAGACGGAGATCGACCTCTGCTACTCCAGCCCGTGCGGGGCCAACGGCCGCTGCCGGAGCCGCGAGGGCGGCTACACCTGCGAGTGCTTCGAGGACTTCACGGGTAGGTGTCCTGGGCCGGGGCCCCGGGCCCCTCTGCACTTTGCACACATGTGCCCGGTTCACGCGTGGGAGGGTTCCGTGGGTCCTCTGTCCGCTTCCCTCTGGGCGACATGGTCACAGGACAGGCGCTGGGCCCGGGTACAGGCTCTGTGTGCCTCAAGGGGGTCTCAGGAGTGGCTCTGGCTCAGCTTGCGGTGGGCGCAGGCCCTCCCTGCCTGTCTCGGAGGTCTCATTCTCTCCTGTGAGCCTGAGGCCACCCCTTTGGGGGGATGGTAGGGCCGGCCGCAGTGTGAGGTCCACCTGAGACTCCAGTGCCCGAGGCCACACGCCACTTCTGAGCATTCCAAATCCTTCATTCTCAATGTCGGGTGTAGTTGGCCAGCGCGGAGTGGAACCGGGCGCAAGTCCCGAGCCGCCCGTCGCGTGGTCCTGAAGGATGATGCCTGTGGTTTTCATGCCTCGTCGTCACTGTTTAAAATGACTCACCTTCCCCACCTCTGAAGGGCACTACCTCAGCGCGTGCTGACTCGTGCCAAAGGTGAACTGCTCCAGACACAGCTAGTGGAGGCTCTCGAAAACAGAGCCTGCCCCAGAGCACGGGAAGCTGTCCCGCGCTGTGGGCCGGCGGCTGTTACGTAGAGTCACGGCCTGCGAGAGACGGGTGTGCAGTGTTCCGATGTTGGGTGGTCTCTCTTTGGAAAGCCCCCAGGGTTACGCAGGACCTGGAGCCCCTTCCACCCACGAGCCCATGATCCAACAGTTAGGTGTAAACCCCAGGAAAATCCCTACCTGCTGCTGGTGGGCAGTCGTATCCGGCACGCAGCCGGAGTCGAGCAGCTTACAACAGGGGCTGGAGTATTAGCAGGTACTTAGGGAGCAGGAAGAGAGCGTGAAGGGAGGACAAAGGAGAGGAAGGGTGGGCGCCTGAGGTCTGTGCGTTGTCCGAGGAGGGGGACCCACCCTGGAGCCCGGCAGGACGGGGCTGCTGGGCTGGCCGCGGCTGCACCGGGCTGCTGGGATCCGGCGACGTGGGGAGGGAGGAGGCGTTTCCTCACCTGCCCCCTGTGTTCTGTGCAGCCTGCCCGGCCGGCTGCCCGCACGACCCAGACGTCTCTTGCCGTCCCACTGAGTGCTGACCCTCGATTCCCAGCTTGCGGTGAGCAGGAGGCAGGAGAGGTGCCCCCCACACCCAGCCCCCGAGGGCGGGCTCCTCCCTGCTCTGCTCCCTGCCACCTTCAGGACCTGGTGGGGCTGTCCCTTCCAGCCTCTCCCACCCTGGGGACTCGCATGCCATCTCCGCCTCTTCCAGAGCACCAGCTTGCGTGGCTGGCCTCCGGCTGGGAAGCCCTTGGTGCCCCTGCACCCCTTCTCCTCTGCCCTGGGACCCAGAAGGGGCTGCCCTGTCCACTGACTGTCCTGCTTCAGATGGAGAAGCCGTGGCCACTGTGCCACAATTTTTTGCGGGGTGCCTGCTGTGAGCATCAGACCTCACCCTGCCCGGTAGAGTGGACGGCCCGGTAAACCTGTGCTTTCTGCCCTTTTATTGGTTGAGGGGACCCCTCAGGCAGCCCCCCATCTGTAGGGTGGCGTCGCTCACTGTGTTAAGACCAGGCATGGGCACTGGGCAGCTGTGTGGCAGGCCTGATAGATGCACGTGGCCACGCTGGGGCAGGGGCGGGCGGAGGCGGCCAGGCGCGGCCAGGCATCGCGGGCCTGGGTCCCCTCTGAAGACAGGTTGACCTGTGGGGCGGAGTCGACTGACTCGGACGTTCTCAAGTTCCCTTTTCATCACGGGAGTCATTTTTGGAAGAATAATGACGGGAATGGCCCAGCCTGTCATCGCTGGTAAGACCCGTGACGTGCGGTGATTGGCAGGCGACTCGGCGGCCTCCCTTTGGGTACTGACAGCGTCCTCCCTGCTTCCCCCCAGATAAGACTAATTAAGCCTGATTATTTTTCCTGGGTGCTCTTCCTCCTCCCCCCTTCCCTCCCTTTGAAGCGCTGGTTTTCTGCGCCGAGGTAATTGCACCCGTCCGTGCGTGATGAAAGCCGCGCTGTCGTCGCGGGCTTGCATTACCCGCTGCCCGGGAAGCCGCCGCCGGGCCTCGCGGCTGCCTGCTGGAACCAGCCCCAGGGGCACTGGGAGCCCTCGGCTTCCTGTGAGCTGCAGAAGGAAGGCATCAGTTAATCCCAGGAAAAGCCCCACGGGTATGACACTGGAGGAAGTTCTCCTGACAGCGCTCCTGAGTGTCTGGCCCCACCTCGGCCCCAGACCCAGGTCCAGGGATCCCCGGCTCTGCAGGGGAAGAGGCTGCTGGCCGCCTCACGGCGTCTCAGTAGTAAGCTCTGTGCCGGGACGGCGGTGAGGGCCAGCGAGGGTCCCTCCCCTTTACCCGTCTCGTGTCCCCTTCCTGCTGCGCCTCGGGCTGTCCCTGCTCTGGAGGGTTCTGGAAGGTTCCGGAGGGTCTCTCCACGTGGCCTCCTGAGAGCCGCCCGAGCTGCCGGGATTTGCTTGTCCTCACGTCAGTGTCTCAGGACAGTGTGACTCGCAGCCGTGTTTCTTGAGTGCGTGGTGGTGCTGCTCGTTGCTCTAGACGATTCTACATGTGTCTTCTCACACCAGCCGTGTGCCCATCTCAGCAATGGGGAAACTGAGGTCCACGGCATGGATGCATTTTGCCCAGAGGCCCCTGGCTGGGGGACATTTTGTCCCTTGGGGACACTGGACAGTAAGACAGTGGGTTGTCAGAACTCAGTGCCCGTGGGGGGGCCAGGGTTGCTGCTCAGCACCCCACGGTGCACAGGGGAGCCTGGTCCAGGTGTCCACATGGCCGGTCCCACTGCTCACACAGCTGAGTGAGGACGGTCACCCCTGTGCTCCTGGAGAGCGAGTGGTGGGCTCTTCCCGTCACCTCCTTCCCTTGCCTCCCTTGTTTCACAGCCCTCCATGGAGATGCCTGCTGTGTGCTGGACACCAGGGCGCACAGGGGAAGCGTCCTGGTCAGCGGGTAGCCAGGGGTCGTGAGGGAAAGGCCCCTGCCCCCGGGCACTCACTCCCATGTCCAGGCCAGCCTTGGGCCTTGCGTTGAGATCTGGCTCTGCTTTGGCATGCTGTCCCCAGCCACACAACTGTGGTCACTCTCTCTAAGGTGGGAGACTCCAACGGTCACTGAGGGCACGTGACACCCTGGGCGGTGCTCCTGCTGTTTCCACGTGTCTGTGACAGCCCTTGAGGTGGTGGCCACTGTCCTCCCGGTTTTCCAGTGTCAGGCTGCAGGTCTGGGTCTGACCACGCTGCTCTGGTGAGGCTGGCCTCCCTGGCTCCAGCCTCCCGTATCTGCCTCTCCCGGGTGTCCAGCGGGCGTCTCCAGCACCAGGTCTGTGTGTGCCCTGCTCTGACCCTAGGCTTGTCCCCCAGCTCCCCGTTCTGGCTCACTTCATCTGCCGCCTGGTCCTGGTGACTGCCCACAGTCCTCCCCTGCTGTCCACACGTGTTTGCTGGCCATCTCCTGACTGGTCTCCTGCTGCCCCTCTGATCCATCTTCACAGGGCCCAGAGTGTCCTCTTGCATGTGCTCAGGTCCCATCGGGGCCTGGCACAAGGCTTCCCAGAGCTGGCGTGCTGTCCTAGTGTGAGTCGGCCCTCTGGGGTCTGCAGCACTGGGGTCCGCCCCACCCGATGCAGCTGCCCCTGGCTCTCCACGCAGCTAATGCCAGCCTCCTGTGGGACGCTCCCTTCAGGGCACTGTCCCCCAGTCCTCCCTGCATCCCCTGCAGTCCCTGTCCCTCCCGCTGGCGTGGGCTGCTTGGTCCCCTCCGCACTGGATGCTTCCTGAGGACAGAGTGCTGTGCACAGTCTGCGTGGTGCAGATGTTCGGGGGTACCGTGTACCTGCGGGACTGCCCTGTTCCCCGGACACGTCCTTCTCCTCAAGTCCGCTTGCATTTTGGGCTGTGGTCAGCGACACCTTTGCTGCTGTGTGCTGGGCACCAGGGCGCACAGGGGAAGCGCCCTGGTCAGCGGGTAGCCAGGGGTCGTGAGGGAATGGCTCCTGCCCCCAGGTACTCACTCCTCACGTCCAGGCCAGCAGGAAAGGGAGACCCTGTTGACCTCCTGGGTCCCTTCCTGGGACACTGGGGCCCTCTGATGGCCCTGCAGGCATGGGGCTGGCCAGGCCGGGCTGCTGGGCGCTCCTGTGGAGTCCCCTCCTGTATCCCTCTACCCGAGGCTGAGTGGCGGTGACTGGCCACCACAGATTCAGGGCCCCCAGGGGGTGCGTTCCTGAGCCCCAGCTCTGATATCACTGAGGAGGAAGGTCTCCTGCCAACCCAGCCCAGCTGGTGTTCAGATCTGGAAGGGAGGGCGGCCAGCCCATCCCTGTCCTCCGCCCGAGTCTGGGGTGCTCCTCCTGGGGGCTCTCGTGGGCCAGGTCTTCTCAGTTAGGGTCGAGTTTATCCTCAGCCCTGCTTGTGGGACCCTGGGCTGCGTCTCTGCATCCAGCCAGAGTTTCCACAAACCCGGAGCAGAGCTGGCTGTCCCCGGGCCTGCGCGCGCACGCTGCCTGGCTGGGCAGGCGGGACTGAGCCGCTGTTGGTCAGTGCCTGGGAGGCCCTCGGTGGGGCTGGGCTTGGAGCTCCGCATGACTCCCCCAAGGCAGGACCCCGAGTTGTGCCTGTGAGGGCCTCCCCGGGGCCCTGGGCCCCGTGGTCCTCTCGAAGGCCACTGGGGCTGAGGATGTGTCCTGTAGGTTCAAGGCCAGACAGAAGTTTGGTTTATCTGATCACCTGCCGGCTCAAGTTCTGGCCCCGCTCTGGCCATCGTCAGCATAGACGTTACTGTGGCTTTTGTGCATCGGAGTGGACGTGTCGTGGTCACCAGTGATTCACTCACACACGAAGCCACCGCACGCTGAACCCACACCTTCATGCTGGATTGAAATGCCGCAGTCACTCTGGGCCACGGTCACTCTGGGCTGGGCCGTGTCCCGGGCAGTGACGGCCTTGAGCGCAGGGAGGAGCAGGGTTGGCCAGGGTTCAGTCCTTAAACCCGAGAGTCGGTCATCACTTCAAGTGGGAGCCCCCCGCCCCCCGCCCGTGACCCCAGCCTCCGCTGCGGCAGGAGCCGCGTCCTGTCTTTTCAGAGATTCGGGGTTGCCTCAAGCTCCCCTCCGGTAGAGTCACGGGCTTTACTTCAGGCTCTTTCTGGAGTCCAGCCTGCGGTGTCCCCAGCGTCCGTGTGCTGCATTCCTGGGCACCCTGGCTTCTGCTCCCACGGACTGACCAGTGGGGTAGAGGGCGGGCAGGTGGCTCCGGTCTCTCCCAGGACTTATCTCATCTCTCAAGGCTGGGCTTGGCATCAGCAGTGGGCCCCTGGCAGGGCGCGGCTCAGCCACCAGCTCCCGCTGGGAAGGTCACACTGACCCGCCTCCTCCTCAGGGCTCGTGTGAGCTCGCTGTGGCCACTGTGACCAGCCAAGTCCAGGCCACGCGTCCCTGATCCAAACTCCAAAACCTCCTGTGCACCGACATGACGTGACCTGTCACGGGCACGACACAGCGGCACTAACACTGTGTGTGACATCAATGAGTTTTGTGTTGAGACTTGGGTGCCGCCCCCAAGATGTCTCACCATGTGTATGAAAATATTTCAAACTCCAAAAAATCTAAACTAGAGGTGCTGTGGGTCCCAAATATTTTTAATAAGGCTATTTGGCCGGTGCTGCTCCCTACGGGGCTCAGACAGCTGGAGGGTGGCACCGTGCAGTCTGGAGGCCAGAAGTCCAAGGTCAAGGCAGGACACAGTCCCTCTCAAGGCTCCCGAGGAGGACGCCTCCTTCCTCGCCTCCGCTTGGCCCTCCAGTCCCTACCTCTAACCTCCTGGTTCCTTCTCCCTGACTGTCCTAGTAACCCTCTTTTTTTTAAAAAATATTTACTTAGTTTACGTGGTGCTGAGGATCGAACCCGGGCCGTGCACGTGCGAGGCGAGCGCTCTGCCGCTGAGCCACAACCCCAGCCCCTAACCCTCTTCTTAAGAGGACGCCGGCTGTTGGAGTAGAGCCCACCTGAGCCCAGCGTGGCCTTGTCCCAACTTGATTTTACCTGCAAGAGCCCTTTCCCACACAGGGTCCCTTCCCCGGTGTGGGGCGTTGGCTAGGACTTGCCTCTGTCCCTCGGGGGACAGGTTCCACCCACCTCAGGGCTCCTGGTGCTCCTCACCATCATCTGCTGGGAGACAGTTCCTGGGCTCTGCTCTCTTATGAGGGACCTACTCCTAGGGCAGGAGGGTCCCAGGCCACCTGTCAGCCTGCGGCGGGGTGTGGGATCGTGCTAGTGGGGCCGAGCACGGGCCAGGGGCCCAGTGTTCACCGACGGCACCACGATGGGGTGGCGGCTGCTCAGGGGTCCTGGCGGGCCTGTCTCCACCTGCTACTGCCCCTTGGCTGCTGGAGCAGGTTTCCACAGTGAGTGGCTTAGAGCAGCACAGGCGAGGCCCTCAGGCCCCGAGGCCGTGTCCTGGAGCCCAGGCGCCCGCAGCGTGTTTTCCTCGGGAGCCGCTGGGGCGCGTCTGTTTCCTTTCTGGCTTCCAGAGGCCACCTGAGGTCCTGTACCCCCTCCTCAGGTCACTCCAGCCTCTGTCCTCGTGTCTCTGACCCGCCTCCCTCCTACAGTTCTCCTGCTGACCTGAGCCCACCCCATCACCCAGGGCCGCCTCTGCTTCTCAGGCCCCGTAACCTGGTCCCACCTCCAGGGCACCTTTCACAGAGGTCCCTTGTACTCAGGCCACCAGGATCAGGTGGGGACATCTTCCGAGACCCACCACCTGCTAATCCACTGACTCCGCGGGCACCCGCACCCACCCAGCACCCAGGGGGTATTTGCTGATGGGCTGAGGACGCCCACGGGCCTCTTCCCAGGGCAGGCAGGGGCCCGGCCGTCCTGGCTGTTGCTCTGGCCACAGCGCAGAGCTCTGGCCACTAGGTTTCTGGGGACGTCCAGTTGAAGCCTTGACCCGAGAGTGGTGGCCCCAGAGGACCTCAGGGGACAGAGCTCTCGTTTGGCCAGTCGCCCCTCCTGGGCCCTCTCCTGGTGTGGACAGGCCCTCTGTCCTGCCCCGTTTCTATCAGGTCCCCCGGGCAGGGTTAGTGGGCCATCCGGGGCACGTGCCCAGTGTGACGAGGGCGGTGGCTACTTCCCAGCTCCTGGAGATAACTAGGAGCTCACGCTGCCTTTGCTGCCGGCCACCCTGTCCAAGGGCTCTCCTTCCTGCACCGGGTGGACGGGGCGCTGGGTGCTGAGCTGCCGTTCCTGGGTGGTGCTGGGTCTGGACACACTGGTAGCGGCTCCCCAGTGTGGGCTTGTCCTGTGCCTGCCCCGCCCCCTGGCAGCCACCCGGAAATTCCCTTCCTGGACTGCAGGGTCACCTCCCGACCTGCCCTGCACGCCAGACTCTCCAGCCAGACCCGGCCGCACAGAGACATCCTTCTGTCTCCGTCTTTCGTGTCTCTCTTTCTGTCTCTTTGTCCCCCTCTCTTTTTCTTTGTCTTTTTCTGTCTCTGTTTCTCTTTCTCTCCCTCTGCCTCTGTCTCTCTTTATCTCTGTCTCCCCCTCTTTGTCTCTATTTTAACCTCTGTGTCTCTTTCTGTCTCTTCTTCTCTCTTAATCTCTGTCTCTCCCTCTCTGCCTCTATCTCTATGTCTGTCTTTGTGTCTCTGTCTGTCTCTGTCTCCCCCTCTTTGTCTCTATTTTTTTTTTTTTTTTGTACCGGGGATTGAACTCAGGGGCAATCGACCACTGGGTCACATCCCCAGACCTTTTTTGTATTTTATTAGAGACAGGGTCTCACTGAGTTGCTTAGTGCCTCGCCATTGCTGAGGCTGGCTTTGAACTCGTGATCCTCCTGCCTCAGCCTCCCAAGTGCTGGGATTACAGGCGTGCGCCACCACGCCCGGCTTCTCTGTCTCTATTTTAACCTCTGTGTCTCTTTCTGTCTCTTCCTCTCTCTTAATCTCTGTCTCTCCCTCTCTGCCTCTATCTCTCTTGATTTCTGTCTTTGTGTCTCATCTGTCTCTGTCTCTCCCTCTCTATCTCTGTGTCTCTCCCTCTCTGTCTCTCTGTCTCTGTGTCCACTGTTTCCCACTGGCGTTTCTCTGGTGGACCCTGACTAACCACAGCTGTCATTTAAACTGCATTAAAACTTTCATTCAAATCTGAAGGAGTCCCCTGTGCCCTCACAGAGGCCCCTGGTAACAGGGCTTCTCATCTCCAGATCCTAATTTAATCACGGCTTTTGGCCTTAAAGTGCCGTCCCCAGGTTAGGGCGTGGCAGTGTCCTTAGGCCACCTTGGCTGTGGCTACCTCATAGTGGCATCAGAGGAGGGAGGTGGGACAGTGCCCCGTCCAGGAGAACAGTGCCCCAGTGGGAGACAGGTTGGGAGTGGCTGGGTGTGTTGTTCTGGAACCTTCTGCTTGAGCACTGGGGAGCTAAGATTCCCCCAGCCCTGGGGCTCAGCAGGGCCCCACCTCAACCACACCGGTGTCCCCTGTGAGTCAGGGACGGGCCTGTGGGTGGGAGCGCACTCTTTGCCTCTGGAATGCATTCTTAATTCATATTTTTAAAAATGGGTGTGTCTGAAGTTCTGGGAATTTGCTTCAAAGAGGAAGATGAAGTCATTGGAGAGGCCAGTCCTGGCCAAGCCGAGGGGGTGTGGGGGGTGCTGGGCCCTCACCTGGCCTCTCCTGGCCTCCCTGCTGGGTGGGGTGGCCAGGCTGCAGGATGCTTCAGGGAGCAGCCGCAGGGAAGGGCCGCAGGTCTCCAGGAGGTGGGAGTCCAACAGAGCCGGGACTCCTGGGGCAGGGAGGGGAGGACCAGGCGGAGGGCAGCCTCTGGCCTCTGGGGCACGCACCCCTGCCCTGCCGCGGCCTGCAGGCGAGAGGGCCAGGAGCCCTGCCTTCAGGGGCGGATGAACAGCCGGGGAAACGGAGGTGCTGGCCAGGGCCTGTCCAGGAAGCCTGCGTCCCTGCAGCGGGGCTCCGGGGTTTGGTGAAAGGGGAGCTGAGGCCCGTGATCTGTGTCCCCTGCGTGGCACCTTGCGTGGGGCCTGGTGTGGAGGCTGCGGCAGGCGGGTTCCACACACCCCTCGCCACGCGGCTGTGCGGCCCAGCCTCCTGGAGGCCGTGCGTCTCTGCATCCAGGGTGTGAGGCCTCCTGGCAGGAGGCTCCCTGGCGTGACGCCGACCAGCCAGAGCTGGGGCTGCCGCCCGAGTGGCCTCGGCCCTCTCAGCCCCAGGTACAGTCCTGGTGGCAGCCAACGTCCAGGGCATCCGTCTGAGGGGTGGCTTGTGTGAGCACGTGGCCCTGCCCGGTCCCATCTGCCGTCCTGGTCACCTGCCCGTGGAGCAGGCCGGCTCCTCTCCTCTCCTCTCGGTGGCTCACTTGCTGGACCAAGCGCCCAGGAGCTGAGGGACTGTGCTGGGCTGGCCTCTGTCCTGGGCTGCGTGCCACAGGGCGGTGACTGCTCTGTGTAACCTTGCCTGGCCACATCCTTTGGGACTTTGCTGTGCAGCCCCCCGTGTGGGGCAGGCCTTGCAGGTGTGGGCTATGGCAGGCGGGACAGGAGGGGCTGGGGCCAGCTGGGCCGGCTGTGCAGTGGGGGCTGCTGCCTGTGCGTGCACGCAGGTGTGTGTGAGCGTGCGCCCGAGGGCGCCTGGAGGTGCCTTCTCAGTGGGTTGGGATCTGCTGGGGTGGGCCCGAGCCCCGGGTTCCTGTTCTGCCTCAGCTGTCCATGAGGGCCTCTGGTATTGATGGGCCCTGATGGTCCCTGAGCCCTGCAGCCCTCCTGTCCCGAGGGTCCCCTCCCCTCTCCTCAGTGTCCACACCCCGTGCCAACTTCCCCTCCACTTTTCCCATGTGTTAGAAGACTCTTAGCCCACATGTTCAGTTTTCCTGAAAACGTGACGTTTTTGACCCAGATGGGAGCTCGGCAGGGACCAGCCTCTTCGTTGTGTCTGGTAGCCCCAGTGCCCTGCTGGGCAGTCCAGCGGTGGGGGGCTGGAGGACGGGGGAGTGAATGAAGAGACGCGTGGACGGGTGGAGGGGTGAGGACGGTGCTGCCTGGGAGGACGGACAGACAACAGGGCCATGTCAGTCATTCTGACGGACACTTCGCAAGGCCTGTACTCTCCCTTGCTGCCTTTGTGCTTCCTGTGGCGATGGGGCTCCTGCCTCCCGCGGCTCTGCCGTGTCCTGGGTAACTCAGGAGGTCCTGTCTGTGTGCTGAAGTCCAGCGCGAGGACTGAGCCCTCGGCTCCACCGTCTCTGGGGCTGAGTGGCTGTGCTTGGTGACCTGATCCCCCGCCGTCCTCTGCGCCGGGCCTCTGCTCCTTCCCTCCCTGAGCTGCACTTCTGCCTGAGCCTCAGGCCTCCAGGCCTCTGCACCTGCGCCCGGGCTCTACTCCTGCTGCCGTTGGAAATTCTGGTTTTTCTGGTTCAAAGCCTTCAGCTCTTTCCTGGACTGGAAGGGAATTGTCTTTCTGTTTGCTTAAACACTTAAGTCGGCACACCCTCGCCTGCCTCCCTCCTGGGGCGCGGCCCAGCCCTGCTCGCAGTCCTGAGGGTCAGGGTGGCCCTGCTGCCCGCGGCCGGCCCAGGCCCCGCGCCTCTCTGCTCACTCCTGGGGCAGCCCCGGGAGCTGAGGCGATTTGCTCAGGCCCGCATTGGCACTTCCTGGTCGAGGTCTGCCCTGTCCTCTCCTAGACCTGATGTGACTGTCCCCCCCATGTCCTTCAGCTCCCCTGCCCCCCGCCTCCAGAACGAGGCTGAGGCCATCTGGTCGTCCCTGGTCACCACAAAGCTGACCAGGTGCTCCCGGCAGCTGGCTTCCTCTGCTGCAGGCGCCATCTGCTCGAGCCCCCAGGAGCTGGGCGTGACCAGGCCCCGACACTCCTCAGGTGGAAGGTCAGGGGCTCTGGCTCTGCCGGCCAAGGTCTCCAGGCAGGGAGCAGGGTGTCCCTTCCCTCACCACTCACCCCAGGCCTGGTGTGAGACGGGTGCCCACGACCGTGCACGAGGCCCAGGGCTGGGTGGCCCTGGCTCCGTCCTTGGAGTGGCTCCCGCCAGTCCTTTCTAGCTCTCGCCGGGGCTTCGCTCTATCACCAGAGCCCGAGGCCGAGGCCTGCGTCCCTCTGCGCGGGGATTTGGGGCCTGCTCGTGCTCTGTGGAGCTGGGCGGTCAGGTTGCCCAGGTGAGCCTGGTCCGGGGTGTGGGCCGAGGGGGCAGCCATAATGGGGGTGCAGGTGGTGGGAGGGGGCGTCGCGTGTGACCCGGCAAGCGCTGGACTCACCAGAACGCTGGGGTGTGGGGACGCCACGCTTCATTCTGGCTGAGAACCCCTCCGGTGGCAGGACGGCCCTCTCCACCGTGTCGCTAGCGCGGTTTCTGTGTGGGAAAAGGGAGGCCGGGCTGGACCAGCTGCCGTCGCGGCACCTCTCCTGAACTCTGTTCGGTGCCATCAGGTTGGCCGTCTGAAGCTGGCCGTGGGTGGCGTGCTCACACGCACCGTGAATCAGGGTCCCCGGGGCCGGAGTGAGCTCCCTGCCGCCCGGGGCGGGTGGCTCAGGGAGAAGTGCCTGCAGGTGACTGCACGGTGGACTCAGGTCAGCTGCGGTGGCTGCTGTTGGAGTGTCCCTGTGCATGGACACTGGCGTGGACACTGGAGCAGACCCGCCAAGGGCCCCCAGGGACCTGCATTCTGCCTGAGGAAGGTACCAGAACCCAGGGACGAGGCTGGTCTGGCCCCCCGCAGGTCTGACCCTCGGTGCGCTGCCGTGCGTCAGGTGGGCCTATTTGTGCGCTCAGCTCCTCTGCACCCGCGACTTCCTGTGTCGTGTCGTCTGAGTCAGCCCCTGAGTCGGTGGGTTTTGTGACTTCCTGGCTCACAAGCAAGCGTCAGTCACTCGCTGCCTCGGAACTGGGGAGGTGCTGGTGTCTCATGACCTCGTCCCACAAGCACCCCCCCGGGCCTCCTGGGGACCCGGCTCTCCTCAGCCGCCACCTCCCCGTGGGCACCCACCCAGCACCCTGCACACACGAGGTGCCTACTGTGTGCTTGACCTCGTAGACCTGGCCCCTGAACAGACACTGCCTCCACAGAGCCTGGGAGAGAGGATGACGGACAGTCACGTGAGCAGGAGTGGCGCAGAGCTGGGACGGCGCCCCGCAGAGAGCAGCAGTCCTGGCTCTGCGTGCTGGCACCCGGCACCCGCTCACGAGGCCCCGAGGCGTCCCCAGGGGACAGGCTCCCGATGAGGGCAGGGGTGGGGCGGGGATGCAGGGTGGCCTCTGGGTCCTGGGACGCCACATGCAGAGACAGGGGAGAGGCCCGCAGGGTGGGCACTGTTGGTTTCCCGTCCTTGGTGGTCATGGACGGCACCGAGAGCTACAGGGAGGGCCGCCTGTACCTGCTCGGTGCACGCCCCGGCCTGGCGGAGGAAGGCGGTGAGGCTGGTGTGGGGCGGCTGGTGCAGAGGGGCCAGCCCGTGGGTGGGTGGGGTCTCCAACAAATGTGGTTCCAAGCCAGTGGGACCAACACTCAGGGACTGGCATTTTTTTTTTTTTTTTTTTTTTTTTTTTGGTGGTACCAGGGATTGAACTCAGGGGCACTCGACCACTGGGCCACATCCCCAGCCCTTTTTTTTTTTTTTTTTGTATTTTATTAGAGACAGGGTCTCACTGAGTTGCTAAGTGCCTCGCCATTGCTGAGGCTGGCTTTGAACTCGCGATCCTCCTGCCTCAGCCTCCCAAAGTGCTGGGATTACAGGCGTGCGCCACTGCGCCCGGCTCAGGGACTGGCATTTTGAGAGGCTGTCCCCATGTCTTGTGCAGAGCAAGCAGGTTTGCAAGGTGGCTAGGTGCAGGGCCTCGAGGAGGCGCGGTGGGTAGGGGGTGCAGGTTGAAGGTAGCAGTGTGGGTGAGGGCAGGGAGTCGGCAGGTGAGTCTTGTGTGACCAGGGGCAGGGGCCAGGCAGATGGCTCTGACTCAGGACCTGCCTCCCTGGACAGCCGATGGAACTCCACCCAGATGGGGCCTGAGGAAAACCAGCTTGGGGAGGGAAGGTCGGGGCCTGCGGTGCCTGGGGACCCACGGGGAGGAGGAGCCGGGGTGCTCAGGGAGAGGGCTGCTGGCTGGGGAGCCCAGGGCTCCGCCTCTTCCTGGCTGGTGGGGAGAAGAGCCAGGTGGCCGTCCCCTGAGGAGAGTAACTGCAGCCTAGGGACTCAGCCTCCGGTAGTGAGTCCTCAGGGAAGGGCCCAGCAATGTCCCAGCCACGTGTTGGCTGCTGTTGCAAGTCTAGGACCCACACAGAGGGCCCCCGAGACCTGTGTCCACACTCACTGGAATGTGGCCTCATTTGGAAGTAGCAGCTTTCCAGATGGAAGGAGCTCAGACCCGAGATGAAGTCATCTGAGCTTGGACCCCCAGTCTAATGGCTGATGTCTTTGTAAGAGGAAGGGGAGGGGATTCGACGCTGGGGAAGATGGCCGTGCTCTTGGAGGCAGAGGCTGGCGTGATGCGGCCACAGGCCAGGAACCCGAGCCCCACCTGAGGCTGGGAGAGCCAGAAGCGCCCTCCCTGGAGCCTCCTGCGACCCCGTCCACAGCTGGGCGGACCCCAGCTCCAGCCCTGCGACAGGGTGTCTGGGGCTCAGTGTGTGGCCGTGTGTCACACAGCCCCGTGGCCACGATGGAGCTCCCTAGGAAGCCCAAGAAACAAGCAGAACCCTCGAAACCAGACCGGCCACCTCATGGAGGCAGCCATCAGCCGCGTGTCTGAAATGGCAGGACTGCCTACCTGGGGGACAGGAGCGTGCCCTCTCAGGTCACTGTGGCCTTTCTGCTGGACACGAGATGCTTTAAAAGCAACTGGGGCTCAAGTGTCCCTGCACGTGACCCCACAGGGACAGCCTAAGAACCTGTGGCCCTGTTGCTGCTGAGACCCCCGTCTTATAGCGTGAGGGACAGCTGTGTCCCCCTGGCCACTTTCCTTCCCCCCATGTGCAGAGGAGAACCTGGGCTTTGGTGAGGGAGGACTACCCCGGTGCTCCAGCCAGAGGACCACAGGTTCCCGCGCTGTGACCAGAGACTGGGCAGGGCTGGGAGGCCAGGGGGCTGGGCATCAAGGGCCCAGCCTTCTTCATGGGTAAGTTGAAGGTCCCCTGGATCCTGGCCAGCGAGTGCTGCCGGAGGGTGGGCCCTCTGGGCCCCTTCTTGGTCCTCAGGGCTTGGTGAGCACAGTCTGCCTGTCCTCCTAGGCTGGGTTTGTTTTCCAGAAAGTGCTGTGCTTGGCCACCAGCAGGCTAGCCCGGAATGCCGCAAAGCAAGCACTCCCAGGGCCTCGTGTTTCCAAGTAGAAACGAGAACTTGAAGGGCCTGAAAGGAGGAACACACCTGACCCCCGAAACTCCAAATTAAAGCATGAAATTTACAAAGGCTGCAGACTGCCTTCCTGGAGGAGGTCAGAGTGAGCCTGTGTGTGAATGTGTGCAAGGGTGTTTGTGTGTATGCATGAGCATGTGCCTGTGTGTGTGAGTGTGTTTGCGTGTGTGCAAGTGTGTGTGGGTATGCATAGGTATGTGCATGGGTGAGTGTGTGCATGTGTGTGTGTGCCTGTGTGACAGTGTGTGTACCAGTGTATGGCTGTGAGTGTGCATGCATGTGTGTGTGAGTGTGAGGCAGGCTGAGTGTGCAGTTGTGCATGTGAGTGTGCAGTTGTGGTTGTGCATGGGAGGATGACACCACGTGTGTGCCCGTGGGTGTGCAGGTGTGTTTGCTTGCGTGCATGTGTGAGCAGGTGCATGACTGAGTATGAGCATAGAGTCTGAGCACGTGTGAAAAGATTGTGTGTGTGATGTGAGCGGCTGTGGATGCGCGTGTGGGAAGCTGCACCGTGCCGTGGCCAGTGCCTGTCTGCACGGAGCCCTGCGCCCCGGCATCAGGAGGGTGAGGTGCGAGGGTCCCTGGGGACGGGGCCCAGGCGAGGCTCCGAGTCTGCTCCTCGGCGGCCTCCTCTCCCTCAGCCCGCAGGGCGGGCAGCGTTCTGCCCCTTCTCCCGGGGTTGGGGCCTGCCCTGCCTGCTGGGGGGAGGAAGCACCCACCTGGCCTGGGCCTGGGCCTGGCCTGGAGCCTGCAGCCCCTGGGGCTGTGACAGGGTGGCCCTGCACGGGTCAGCAGGTCGGCAGCCCCAGCTCCCCTGGGTGTTTTTTTTTTTCTTTTTCTGTACTGGGCAGTGAACCCAGGGCGCCTACCACTGAGCCACACCCCCAGCCCTTAGGCAGACTCGAACTTGTGAGCCCCCTGCCTCGGCCCCCAGATCCCTGGGATGCAGATGTGTGCCCGCGCGGCTGCCCCTTGGTTTTAAGAGGGTTCAGACCCGCTGTACGCTGTTGGGGCTCGACCTGGTAAGGAAGAGGGGCGGGCTGGCAGCGGAGAGGGGAGGAGAGCTGTGGGAAGGCGCTGTCCCTGGACTGTCACCATTGCTGATTGCTCCTTCCGCTCTCCATGCTCCCGAGGCCTTCCCTTGGGTGGGGGAGGATGCCCCATGCTGTGGTTGGGACTCGGCACCTGCCCGAGCGTGGCCTCCTGGGACCCGCGGGGGCAGGTGTGTGCTGGAACCTTCTTGGGAACAACACGAGGGCCTGGGTGAGGGCAGGCTGGGCTGGGTAGAGCTGAGGTTGGTGGAGGGTCAGCCTCAGTGATGGCCTGCACGGGGCCCACGGTCACTGTGTGTGCCCTGAGCAGCTGCCGGGGCGGGGGGGGGGGGGTTGTCACAGCGTGGGTACTGTCCCCTTGGTGGGGTGGCTTCGTGGACTGGGGGACGCTGAGGGTGTCTGAGTGTAGGTCCCAGCTGAGAGCTGTCAGCATAGCGCCCCAGCCTTGGTCCTAGGGGATCGGGGTCCCCCACGGCACTCCCCCTCACAGCCTCTGGTTCTGTTTATAGAAACTGATAGTAAATTCTCTGCTGTCCCCGTGCAGTTCTTAGGGTCCCCATTGTCTGGCATTGTCTGCTGGGGAGAAAGCGCCCGTCCCACCCAGCTTCCCTAGTCCTGGTTCTGCTCCGCTTGTAAGGATTAGTTAGGGGATAAGTGAGGTCACAGGGTGGGGTTCCCGAGGCGGGGTCAGTGTGCGCCCAGCGTGCGCCCTCTCTCCCTCCTTCCCTCCACAAGGCGAGGACACGGTGAGAAGGCTGCCATTTGCAAGCCAGGCAGAGAACCCTTACCAAGAACCCAACTGGCCATCACCTTGATCTTGGACTTCCAGCCTTCAGACTGTGAGAAGTAAATTCTTGTTCAAGTGGCCCAGCCTGTGGTATCTGCCCTAGAAGACTGAGACGTCTCAATTAGTCCATTTTATATTGCTATAACAAAATACCTGAGACCTGGTACTTTAAAAGAAGAAAATAGGTGTACTTAGCACAGTTCTGGGGCCTGAAAGTCCAAGGTTGTGTGGCCCCCTGTGTTTGGCCTCTGGTGAAAACCTGGCCATGTCACAGCATGGCAGATGACATCACGTGGACCAAGGATGAGCAGCCACATAGTAAGAGTGAGCTGGGGAAGCCACACTTGCTTGGTAACAACCCACGCCCACAGCCCAGGCACTGGGCCCTTCTCAGTGGTTTCAGTGACCTGATCACAAGGCCCCCTTCTTGTGGGTGGGCACGCAAGCTCGTGCAGCCCCTTGCAGAGCGCAGTTTGGAAATGTCCACCAAGAGGTCATCAACCGTACCTGGGACTGAGGCAGCTGGGGGTTTTGTCTAGAAACTCAGAACACGGAGGTTTATGTACAGGGAGGTTATTGGAAAGAAAAAGGCATTTGTCATTAAGTAGACCATGGGCTGGGCTGGGGCTCAGTGGCAGAGCGCTTGTCTCGTATGCACGAGGCACTGGGTTCGATCCTCGGCACCACATAAACAAATAAAATAAAAGTATCGTGCCCCTCTGCAACTAAAGAAAACCATAAACCGCCTTGATGGCCATCGGTGGGCATGGGTGGCTTGAGTTTTGATGCCACCTGGTACCAGGCAGCCCTTGAGGGTCACTCCCAGTCCCCCCGCACCCCGTGCTGGGGAGGGGAGACTCCTGGAGCTTCCCGTTCCCCGCGCCCAGTCCTTGTGCACCGACTCTTTAGTAGGTGAACGTGACGCTATTTTTAAAAATGCATTCACTTTAAATCATGCTGCTGGGTAGTTTTCCTGTTGTTATGTGAGGGGTCTCTGATCAAGGTCCCCTCCCCGGCAGAGGCAGGTGCACTGGGGAGGGGGTGCACTGGGGAGGAAGCACACGGCTGCGGGTCCAGACGCCCCTGTGCTGAGGGGTGGTGAGCCTGGGCCCTCCTGCTTGGGGCCTCAGGGAGACAGGTGGTCAGCTGTAGGTGCCCCAGGCTCCCTGAAACCTTCCTGAAACAGGGCATCAGGCTGGGGGTGGTGCCCACCCTCAGGGAAGCCATGAGCTGGCGGAGAGACAGATGTGATCGCCTGGTTGGAACCTGGTGTTGGCCGGTCTGGGCACGGGGTTTGAGGACCAGCAGTTAGGGCAGACATCAGGCAGCCCCTGAGGAGGGGCCCCAGGCCCAGAGCAAGGCACAGATGCGGTCAGCACTGCCCAGGTGCAGCTGTGGGGAGGACCGGAGTCCCTGTGTGTCTTGACGTCCACGGAGCGCCTGGGTGCCACGATGCCTGTCCATCCCCCGTGCTCCCCGGGGCCAGCAGGCCTCCTTCCTGACCCCCTCAGTGGAGACCTCCCACGTGCATTTAGAAAACGCGATGCCCCCTACCCTGTCCCCAGCCACCCGGGAGCCAGGTGCTGCCACTGGACGAGGAGGCCGCCGAGCAGGACTGAAGGCCCGACAGCGAGCCGCCCCAAGGCCCGGGCCCTGGCGCCGCCCTGGGGCCTCCTCCGCTCCAGCTCGTCTTTCCCCGACTTGGCTGCTCCGGGGGCCCTCTGTGGCCCGCTGCCGTCCTCAGCCTCCTGTAACCTCTGCCTCTCGTCCCCAGGGGACCACTGCCAGGTGAATGCCCGCTCCGGCCGCTGTGCCAACGGCGTGTGCAAAAACGGGGGCACCTGCGTGAACCTGCTCATCGGCGGCTTCCACTGCGTGTGCCCCCCGGGCGAGTACCAGCGGCCCTACTGCGAGGTCAGCGCCAGGAGCTTCCCGCCACGGTCCTTCGTCACCTTCCGAGGCCTGCGCCAGCGTTTCCACTTCACCATCGCCCTCGCGTGAGTGCCCCCTGCACGTCTCGGGCCCGGGCACCTCCCCTTCCTGGAACGTGGCCTGGTGCCTGCGTGTGGCCCGCCACAGTTGAGTGGCTCTGGTCAGCGCTGGCTGCAGGACAGGTGCCCGGTCTGTGGGGCCCTGAGCCATTGTTTAAAAGCGGGAAGCTGGCCCTAGCCATTCCTGCCCACCCACATGATGTCCAGGTGCCCAGAAGTGCGGGGACAGCGCCGGGGAGCCAGGCCCAGGCAGTGTGGCCCAGGACGGCGGCCGCTGACCCACGCCCTGCCTGGTCCGCGTCCTGGCGGGAAGTGCAGGCCGGGCACTGGGGCTGTCCTCTGGTTTTTCCCCAGGGGTACCGAGGTTCATGTAGATTTTTAAAAATCTGCCTTTTCTGTTTTAAAGGTTCCGTGAGGTATATTTGTAGAGGAGGGTGTGTGTTCTCTGTACGGCGGTGTCCGCCAGTGTTGGGGTCCCTCTAGAGCCCGCCCCACCGTAGCAGGGCTGTTCCCCTCCCCGGCAGCCCCCACAGCTGGCTCTTGGCTGCGGCTGCTGAGGACCAGGCCTTGGGGGTGGAGCCGGGTCTCCCTGGGGTCCCGCTGGGAGGGAGGGGCAGTGCAGCCAGCGCTCCCGAGAACAGGACTCCTCTTTGGGCCGGGCAAGGTGGCTCACGAGGTGGTGCCCGGGGCCTGGTGTGAGGCCTGGCCTCGCCTGCCCTGCAGGCCCAGCCCCTGTCCTCTGCCCAGAAGGCCATCTCCACGGCACGGCCTCTGAATGAGGGCCGCTGCGGGGTCCCCACCACTCTGCCTGTGCGGGAGATTCAGACGGGCTCCCGTGAGCACCCTGCATCAGGAGCCCGTGTCTGTGACCTCGTGAGTGTGGGCGAGCGGTGTGCACCTGTGGTCATGGCCGCCTGCCACCGGGTGTGGCCAGCAGCCCTCAGTGACGACTGGCACAGAGTGCAGGAGGGCGTCCCCACTGGAGGCCGACCTCAAAGGTGACCAAGTGCCAGAGGGTGGACACGGGGGCCAGGGAAGGTGCCGGAAGCTGATTCAGGAAGTCTGCTGGCGCCTGGCAGAGAGCAAGTGAGAAACAGCAGTGTTTAGCTGAGCGTCCCCCAGGCAGGGTGACGTCCAGCAGCCTCTCCCTTAGCTCTCCTGGACTGTCACGTGGGAGGACCCGTCATGGGCCCTCGTGCCTGAGTGACTTCAGCAGTGAAAGCACAAAAGCTGTCCCAGGCCCATCCCGCGCGGCGGCTGAGGTCCTGGGGCAGCTGCTGGGCCCCTCCTGTACCCCAGCCAGGGAGCCGGGCAGGGCCTTTGTCTCGGGTGGTTTCTGCTGGGCCCTTCTCCGCTCTCTGGTTTCTGTTTGCCGAGTGCTGGGCTCCCCGGCCGCGCTCCCGGCAGCCTCTCCTAGACTCTTTGTTCTTTGCTTCTCCGGGCCGCGGCCTCGGTTTCTGTTTCCCGCCTTTCTGCTCTGCCCGCCTTGTCCCCACCTCCTGCCTCGGCCCCGTCTTCCAGCACTGGCAGGGCCCTTGCCTGCCGCGTGCCAGCGCCAGACCAGCACAGTGAGGCCTGCAGAGACCAGGTGGCACCCACGGCCGACCCCACTGCGGCCGGGCTGAGGGGCGCCCCTCACTCCCATGCCCAGAGCGTCCAGCGTGCCGGGGGCCTTGTTCCTGCCGGGCTGGCCCTCGGTTCTGGCCGCCGTCCTGAGCAGGTGTGGACGGGCCGTGTTCACCCAGGGGAAGGGCTACAGCGAGGTGCACGGGGCTGCAGGTTCCCGCTGCAGGACCACGGCACAGCCTCGGGCCGGGGCAGGAGGGGTCTGAGGAGGCAGGGCTGTGTGGGTGCTCGCGGCTACGGCAGCTGTGCCGTGTCCACGCGTCCCTTCGTCCACTCGCGCTTCATCTGTTCAGGGATTCAGTGTGTTCTCCTCAGCACAGGGTGGACCAGAGGGCGCCGGGATGTGGCCGTGAAGGAGGGTCACAGTCCCTCCTCTTTAGGATCCTGCTTTCTTACAAACAGATAAATACATAAATAAATAGGAGGATTTCAGACATGAAGGAAGCAAGGCGATAGCCTGATAGAGCAGAGGTGAGACTCAGCTAAAGTCAGTAAGAGAAGGTGCACTTGGATCCCCTGAGGATCTGCGAAGCCAGGGAGGATTGTAACTGGCAGAGGGAGCAGCAGGTGCAAAGGCCCTGGGGTCCTTTTTATCTACATTCGAGAGCAAAAAGACACTAGTGTGACTTGGGAGAGGTGATGGGGACTCAGGGGAGGCCTGAGGTGTCCCTTCAGCCCCAGCGTCCTTCTGTGAGCAGGGGCCACGCCCCCGTAGACCTGGGGATCTCTTTCCAGCTGCAGAAGACGCGCTGCGTGTGTTCTCTGTCCGTAGCGTTTATGGCTGGCATACTGGCCATGGGTCACCCTCTGGCACTCTGGGCGCCTGTGACGGGCTCACGTCCTGCAGGCCATCCTCGTCAGGGTCCCCGGGTCCGGTTTGCCAGTCAGGTTTGGTGGGCTGTCCGCCGCGGATGAGAGGGCGGAGCGGGCACCGCCCTGAGCTGCGGCCTGTGCGTCCCTCCTCGCCGGCCTTGCGCTGCTCAGGGGCCCTCGGCCCTGGGGCCTCTGTCTCAGGCTGCTCCTGCTGCCGCAGGTTCGCCACCCAGGACAGGAACGCCCTGCTGCTCTACAACGGCCGCTTCAACGAGAGGCACGACTTCATCGCCCTGGAGATCGTGGAGGAGCAGGTGCAGCTCACCTTCTCAGCAGGTAGGCCTCCGAGCCCCTCGTGCTGTCCCCAAGTGCCCGCGTCCGTGGTACCCCCAGGCTGCTCACTGCTCCCCCCCCACCGGCCCTGAGTCCGCGTCCGGGGCCCACCGTAGGGAGAGGTCTGGCTGGTGGCTGCGGTGCTGCTCACGGTGTAGGAGGTGCCGCTCCTGCCTCCCAGGTGGAGGGGTCACTCAGTGGCACGCTGCGTTGGTAGCTGAAGCTCTGTGTGTGGTGCGGGGGTTGAACCCAGGTGCTAGGCAAGACTCTACCCCTGAGCTGACCCCCAGCCCCACAGATTAAAAGTTGACAAAGACATTAAGGAAGTGTCCCGATGGTAGGTGGCTATTTAGCCAAACACCCTAAAGGCCCCAGGCCATTCTGGTCTGAGTTTTTCTGGCACAGATGATGTCTTAGCCTGCTTTCCATCGCTGTGACACGATACCTGAGGTAAACAACTTACAAAGACAGTAGGTTTGCTTTGGTCACAGTTAGTTGGACCCATTGCTTC
This sequence comes from Tamias sibiricus, assembly GCA_025594165.1. NCBI lineage: Eukaryota > Metazoa > Chordata > Mammalia > Rodentia > Sciuridae > Tamias > Tamias sibiricus. The sequence continues at coordinate 175,245,877 of CM046661.1, read as the reverse complement.
TGGGCCTGTGGTGAGGCTAAACCTCGTGGCAGGAGCACCTGATGGAGGAGATGCTCACCTCCTGGCAGCCAGGAAGCAAAGGAAGGGGATAATGCAGGCACACTCCAGTGGCCCAGCCTCCACCCACGAGGCCCCCCTCTGGAAGGTTCCACCACCTCCCAGTACCACAGGGACTGGACCACGCCTTCCACACGGGGCCTCGGGGGAAAGTAAGATCCTAAACCTAGCAGGTGAATTTTAGGGTGCGTTGTGCCCCTGGAGGTTCACCAGGACGGGCCAGAGGTGCTGCCGCCTGGAGCCCTGGTCCTGTGATTGGCACGTGTAGATGTTAGGAGCTGGGACCTGATCTTCCTGTGGAGTAACCACCTAGGGACACCCAGGACTCCAGTCGGCTGTCGGGAGCTGGCCACCGCCTGCCGGCTCTGAGGGGGAGCTGCTGCTCTCCACAGGCCCCTGCCCCCTCTCAGGAATGTCCTGTGGCTTTTTGAGGACGTTGCCCACCCTGTCCTTTGTGCAAGTGATGCCCCTTCCTCCCAGCTGCTGCTCAGCCAGGACTGCCCTGAGCCAGAGGTTCCAGAATTTTGCAGCTGCCCAGCACAGCCGGGCCCTCCTGAGGCTGGCCTCGTGGGAGGTGATGGCCTAAGTGCCCCAGGACCACAGTGTGAAGGGGACATACTCAGGACCTCAGATGTGTCCTGTGGCTGCGAAGGCGCTGGCAGTTGTTACTCAGTGATGAGGAGGAAGCAGAGCTGGCCGCTGCCGTGGCGCAACACACAGACAGGGGAGGCCTGTGCTGACCGCGGGCGTGTCGTGCGAGCCGTGCGAGCCCGTGCGTGCCGTGCGAGCCGTGTGTGCCGTGCGAGCCGTGCGTGCTGTGTGTGCCATATGTGCCAGGCCTGCTGTGCGTGCCGTGCGTGCCGTGCGAGCCGTGCGTGCTGTGCGTGCCGTGCGTGCCGTGCGAGCCGTGCGTGCTGTGCGTCCGTGCGAGCCGTGCGTGCTGTGCGTGCCGGGCCTGCCGTGCGAGCCGTGCGTGCTGTGCGTGCCGGGCCTGCTGTGCGTGCTGTGCGTGCCGTGCGTGCCGTGCGAGCCGTGCGTGCCGTGCCTGCTGTGCGTGCCGTGCGTGCCGTGCGTGCTGTGCGTGCCGTGCGTGCCGTGCGAGCCGTGCGTGCTGTGCGTGCCGGGCCTGCTGTGCGTGCCGTGCGAGCCGTGCGAGCCGTGCGTGCCGGGCCTGCTGTGCGTGCCGTGCGTGCCGCGTCCCGTTTGTCCCGCCTGAGGAGGGAAGGAGAGCTGCTGTTGTCCTCAGAAGGGAAACACAGAAGCGGGCCATCGGGGAGGCGTGGCCGGGCGGGGCGTCCGCCCCAGCGTGTGGGCACGTGGAGGCCATCCGTGGCCCCGGCGGCCCTGGGCCCTGGGCGGTTGGGGTGGAGCGCCCTCCGGCAGGTGCCGTGGGAGGGGAGCGAGCCCGTGTGTCCGTCCAGCGGCCCGGAAGCCGCGCCCGGTCCCTGCGAGGCCCTGCTAACCTGCCTTCTCTCTGGTCGCCCCTGGTGCAGGTGAGACCACCACCACAGTGGCGCCGCAGGTCCCCGGAGGCGTGAGTGACGGGCGGTGGCACTCGGTGCAGGTGAAGTACTACAACAAGGTAGGACCTGCAGCCCCCACGGCTGGGCTGCCCCGGGCCTGGCGCCGACCTGCCTTAGGACATTTGTTCCCGGAGCTTGAGGGCCACGTGTCCCTGGAGGGTCTGGTGAGCGCCCACCCCTGTGCTGGGCGCAGGAGGCGAGACCGCGACCCGGAAGCACATGGCACTGGGGTGGGACCCAGAGCCGCAGCTGCAGTCGCTGCTGTTGAAACTCCCGGGCGCTGGGACGCAGCCCCAGCCTCCGCGATTCCTGCCACTGCAGAGTGGGGTGTCGCGGGCTGAGGCGCCTCCCTCCCGAGAGGCCACCCTGGAGGGGGCTTGAATTTCTCCTCCGCTGCATGTCAGGCCTTCGACACCCCGGGGTGGTGGCCCCTCCCCGCAGTGGCCTGAGGACACATCATGTTCCAGTGGCCCCAGACAGGTTCCAAGAGTGGGCACCTATGGTGGCCACAGCTCTCGCACTGTCCCTGGCTGTGCTGGGAGCTGCCTGCCGCTCAGTGCAGGCTCCGCAGCCTCCTCTGTGACGAGGAGGGCAGAGGGGACATCTGCTGGGACCTGGGGCTGCGTGTGTGCCGGGAACGTGGGGGAAGGGGAGGTGGCATGTCTGTGGTGTGGCTGCTGCAGCTCCTGCTCCTCTCCCACCAGTGGGGCCACACGCTTGGCGGGCCATGGTCACCTGAGGAGCAGGGCAGGCTGGGCAGGGGAGGCGGGTGCCTCTGCCTGTGGCGTCCATCTGGCCTTGGTGTCCTGTGTCAGAGGCTGGAGTCTTGTCGTGACTGGGACAGTCACAACTGCATAACGGACGCCTGCCTTTGTGCGGCCTTGGGGGAGGCAGGGATGATGGTGTCCCTGCTCCCCTCCCTGCGGCCTCTCCCCTTGCTGGGGTAGAAAAACCTGGTCCAGGTTTTTCTTGCACGGTGTCGTCACCTAAGACGCGTCTTCCCCAGTGGCTGTCCCGAGGTTCTCCTTCCTGTTTCAGCTGCTCTGAAGAGCAGTGTCCCCAGGACCCCCACGGGAGTGGGTGGGTCCTGCTCCCCCCACACCCAGGAGGAGATCCGTCCTGTGGCTTTCTTCTCTCCATCTGGCGTCTAAAGGACAGCCGCCCCCTGGGCACACGGGTGAGAGACGGCTCCCTGTCTCAGGACGCTGGACCCCTGGAGGAAGGCTGGGTCCCCAGGTCCCCGCTGAGTGCACCCTGAGCTCAGCGACTGTTCTGGCAAGCCAGTGAGCCCAGGAGGAGGTCGCAGAGCTCCCAGGAGGCCAAGCCCACCTGGCCCAGGGCGAAGACCAGGGGTCTGTTGCTTCCCACCCGCTTATGTCCTAGTTTTTGTCCTGGGATTGCACACGCCCCTTGCTGGCCCCTGTCCAGGGCTGACACATTTCCAGGTATCTGCTGGGCCACCTGGCCGTGCCCACCGGAGCCCCTGGCCCTTCCTGTGGGCACAGCCTGCCGGGGGTCTGCTCCCTGGAGGACGCTGCCACCCACGTGTGCTCCCAGCAGAAACAGGCTTGTCAGGGGGGCCCAGAAGGGACAGTGGGGACAGAGCTGCCCCATCAGGACCACAGCAGTGCCACACAGAGGCGCTTTCCTCCTCCTGTGCCAGAGACACAGCCAGGCTGCCCGCTGTCTGCGGGGCGGGGTGAGTGGGGGAGGCGGGTCAGCCTCGGTCTCTCCCGCTCAGGCCTCTGCTGGACACACCTGATAACGACCAAAACAGAGGCGTGTCCAGTGGTGGAGGAGGCCTGAAGCCGGCTCCCTGTTGGCACCTCTGCCCAGGCTAGTTCACCATCTTCGGCCCTGTTCTGAGCCCCAGGCGCGTCAGCCAGGCACCGCCTGCCCTCGCGACCTTCTAGGCAGCTCCGTGAAGTGAGTGTACCATGGCAGAGACCCCAGGACGTCCCTGAGGAAGAGGGGCCTCACCAGGCAGGGAGGTCAGCAGGCGGGCTGGGTTCCCATGCCCACACCTCCCTGGGCAGGGCTGGTCCTGTCAGCGGCCCCCAGAGCAGCCCTGGCCTGGCCCACCCTCTCTGGCCTGAGGTTGTTCTGGGGAGGAAGCGAGCCCCGTTCCCGTCTCTGCGCGGCCACCAGCGTGTGCGTGAGTGGGCCTCACAGCAGGAGGCTCACAGGGACAGGGGCCGCTGTTGTGGGGGGGCCATGCGTTCCTACGTGAGTTCTCTCGGAGCTGCGGCTCCTGCCTGTCCAGGTGCAGAGATATCCTTGAGCCGGCCCAGGGCCAGGCAGGACTGTCGGGCTGTGGCAGTTCTCGGGAGGAAGAGGGAGGGATCTGGCCCCACGGCAGGAAGTGCTAGTGACAGTGGGCAGAGGTGACCTGAAGGCTACCTGCAGGGAAGGGAGGTGGCTTTCCCTGCTGGCCTTGTGTTGTCATCAGTGCCAGGGCTCCCATCCCCTGGTCACCGTGCAGGACGAAGCCCAGGGTCCCCAGAGTCCGATGCGTGGGCTGCAAGCAGAGGGCAGCCCTGCAGACCCTTCCCCGCCCGGCTGGCCGTGCCGAGGGGCCACAGGCTGCCCAGGCACCTTCCTTCCTGAGTGGGCTCGGCCTGTGCTGTTGCGCAGCTGGGTTTGTTGTGGACTGTGAAGAAACTGTGCTTGAGAGCGTGGGCCGCGAGCCCTCCCGTGGGAGGAACTGGGCATGGGGCGTCCAGGCTGCCCTCCCTGCTCCTGCACTGACCGCCCTCCCAGCACGCTTCTCCCTGACTCGCGTCGGCTGTGCTCGGGCTCCACCCTGGACGTGCCGGGGGCAGGGAGCGAGGCCTCCGTGGGCTGGTGTGGGGGCCTCAGAGCCTCCAGGCCGGCTTGGTGGTCAGGGTTCCCGTGGGAAGCAGATGGAACACGTGGACAGGATGACCCCAGCAGGGTTTGTTTACAAAGGGATGGGCAGGGTGTGGGCATCAGCAAGGGGCAGTGTGGACCCAGGGCTGGCAGCAGGGGTCACGGCAGAGTGATGACCCTCAGTTCTAGAGGAGCAATCACAGTGGGCAGGACGGGAACTGGAAGGAGAGGGCTGTGACCATCATCAGTGAGGACAAGGCCAGGGGGACCTTGGGCACCCTCCCTCCCTCTGGCCTCCCCCTGGGCTCCCATTGTCTGAAGCCAGAGGCCGGGGAGCCCCTTCCAGCCCTCCCCCGGGTGGGAGCCGGCTAAGTCAGTTTATTTTTCTTTCTGCTTGATGACATTTTAAACGAGAAGACCTGTCCATCTCATCCACCTTCAACAAAGCGAGCGTTGGGGTGGGACCCTGTTCTGGGAGGACCTCTGGCTGTCCGTGGAGCTCCGCCCACCTGCTCTTGCGGCCACCCAGGAGGTGATCTGCAGTGTCTGTGGCCATCACCTCTTGGCCCACGAACATTTTCCTGGGTCTTTTGTGAAACACAGTTGAGGATTTCAGCCGCCAGGGAACATTTGACGTAAAGCACTTGAAATCGTTTCTTCACACCTGGAACTCGGCTCTGCCACCAGCTTCTTCTCAGTGTCTGCTGCTCCTGTGTCACCCCTCAGCGTCCGGGGTGTGCGTTCTGGGAGCAGAGCTCGCCCTGTGCAAATGGCTCTGGGCGGGTGTCTCTGCGCCTCCTGGACTGGACGGCCGGACTGGACGGCCCCTCTGGACCACCTCCCGGCAGTCGTTCCCCACTGAGGACCTCTGGTGGCTGTCTGAGGAATCACGTCTACACCGCTCGCCTGGCTTAAGCTATCATTAGGCTCCTGGGGAGAGGACAGTGCCTGCCTGGCTTTCCCGGGACCGCTTCTGGCTGATGAAAAGCGGGGACAAGCCGGGGAGGGATCTGTGCCTCGCTTGGACACTTGGGCAGGTGGCCCCTGGGGCCTGGGGTGTGCTGGGCCCCAGTGTGGGCAGTGAGTGAGCTGTGAGGCAGGGCCGGGTCTGTGGGGGGGCTTGCGTGAAGAAGGGATTTAGGAGGAGGGGCTCCGCCGAGCAGGCTTCTCCACCTCAGCACTGTTGGTATTTGGGGATGGGCCTGCGTTGGGTGGTGTCCCCGGCCACTCGCTGCTAGCCACTAGTTACAGTGGAAACTGGAATGTCTCTAGTCATCGCCAAATGTCCTCTGAGGGACATTTGTCCAACTGGAGAGGGGAGTCAGTGGGGAAGGAGGCTCGCAAGATGGAGACAGGGGTGGCCGAGGCGTGAAGGCAGCCTGGACGTTTTGATGGCAGGTTGTCTTCAAGGGCCAGAGGCGTTCAGAGGTTCCTGCCTGGGGAACATCACTGTGGTGGCCGTGGCTCCCCTGGTGGCCACGTGCAGCCTGGGAGGCCTGCTCTCTGTAGGATGCTTGGCCCCCTTACCCAGCATGGCCTCTCTGAGTCCAGGCAATCCTGGGATGGCGTGGGGTGGTCTTTGGGGCAGGCTGAGTGTGTTCATGGGGACACCCTGGCCGTGGGTGGGCTCGCTGCCCCCTCTGCACCGGGATCTCTGCTTCCGATCAAGCGAAGGATCCCCGGGCTCCAGGTTCCCACGTTGGAGGGGTTTCCTCTAGCTGTGGCATCCTCAGGAATTGCTGGGCCTGGCTGGGCTGTGCACCCTTTGCTCATCTGCCTTGTTCATGCTGCAGGCGGACCCCCAAGGTCCTGAGGAGGGCCACTCTGACCCCAGCCCCTGGCGCCTAGGGAGTTTTCCTGGGCCCTGCAGGTGCACCACCATCTAAGAGCCACGTGGCCTCCCTGGTGACTTGCTGCAGCCCTGTCCCCTCCCCTTCTCACTTCTTTCTTTCCTTGCTTCATCAAACATTTATGGAGTACCTGCTGCATGCCAGGCACTCTTCTGGCATTGAAAATCTGTTACCCGCAGGGCATGGTGGTGCACACCTGTGATCCCAACATCTCAGGAGGCTGAGGCAGGAGGATTGCAAGTTCAGGGTCAGCCTCAGCAACTGAGTGAGGCCCTAAGCAACTTAGTGAGACCCATCTCAAAATAAAAAGGGCTGAGGCGGGGCTGTGGCTGTGGCTCAGTGATAGAGCACTTGCCTGGCACGTGTGAGGCCCTGGGTTTAATCCTCAGCACCACATAAAAATAAATAGAATGGAGGTGTCATGAAAAAAAAATCCTTGAAGGGGGAAGGGGAGCCGGGGCACAGCTCAGAGCAGCCCTGGTTTCGATCCCTGCCACCAAAAAAACAGACAAAACAGCCCTCCAGACCAGCAGCCCTTCTGACCTTGACTCCTGTCCATGCAGATGCCCATGATGTGTGCTTAGAGCATCTGGATTCTTGAGGGGTCCAGCTGGGGACAGGTGGCCTCAAGTGGCCGAATGGCTGAACAGCAGGCTCGTCCACACTGGGTCTGTGGAGCACTACTGAGCAGTGGGAAGGAGCGTGCAGCTGAGCGCCAGTGACGCGGACGCAGCTCTGGAGACCAAGGCGCCTGAGAAAGGCCCTCCCCCGGGCGCCTCCCCCCGGGCTCCGCTGGCGGTCTTAGGGTGACAGTGATAGGGATGGAGTGCGGGGGCCCTGCTGCAGGGCGGGGCAGGGGTGCTCGGGAGGGGACCTCCTTGATGTCAGCATGTGCATCGGGGCTTGGCCCCTCTGTGGTTGGGGATTGGGTGTGGGCAGTGGAGCTGTGTCACCCGTGTGTGCTCCGTGAGCTCAGATCACCAAATGGGACGCACTTTGACAAGACACAGGAACACACGCTGGTGTGCGCATTATTCTTCCGAAGGTATCCCTGCCCTCTCCAAAAACACGAGCCTGTTCATAGCGCCCCTCAGATGGCCTCTGCTGGCCACGGTCCACCCCGCAGTGTGGCGTCTTAACTGCTGATGGTTATCCCTCCACTGGACGGAGTAGCTTGGCCCCGGTCCTTCCTGTTTGTAGTTCAGCTGGGCTGTTTGAGGACAGCCTTGCTCATGTGCCCAGGGTGTCAGAGGAGGCTGCTGGGGTCCCGTCCTCTGGCAGTCTGACCGGGCTGTCCACGTGGCTACCAAGGCGCACTGGTGCTGGCCAGGGCTCCTGTGTGTCAAACCTGCTCAGGCCAGAGTCTGATCACGTGGACACGCTGGCTTCTAGGTCTGGCTGATGGGCTTTTGGGCAGGAGCCCCGAGTCCCGAAGCCGCGGTGTGGACCGACGTGCCCCCTAGGTTGCAAATGGCAGGCGCCCTTGGGTCACGCACGTGGGAGCCGTTCCAGTCTCAAATGTCCTGTGTCTTCAGGCCACCAGGTGTAAACTGCAAGGTGAAGAAGCTAAAAGCCTGCGAAGTTTGTTGAGCTTCACGAAACCCTCCCGGGTGTGGCTCATTTTCTTACCCACCCGCACAGGCCAACAAAGAGGGGCAAGAGGTGTTTCGTGGGAGCGTGTGGGGGTACCCCCCACCCCGGATTTAGCAACCACAGCAGCGGGAACTGGTCTCTTTCCAGCTGGGCTTCCTGCTTGTGCTGCCCCTGCTCCTCTGGGCCTGGCGGGGATTCCATAAAGATCGAGTAGCGACATTTCCATAAGGTGACATTCCACCGAATCCGGTGGGGGTAGCGGGTGGCGTCTGAGACGCGTTATCCTTCATCTCAGGCTTGGAATGTTGAATGCCTCCCTTGAAGCCGAGCTCGGCAGGTAATAAAAGCCAGTGGAGGGGCCCCGAGTGGCCGGGAGCCTGTGAGAGAGTGGGGGGCGCCCTGCGGGGCGGGCGGACACACCCTTCCTGCCTGGCGTCCTTTCCCAAACAAGAGGCAGACAGCCACCTGCCGTGGAAACATGCCGTCCCCTGGGAGAAGGGCAGCCCCGCCCCGGGGCCTTTGTGTCCCAAACCCTGTTGTGGAAAGTCATGGGGCCCTCGCGGGGTGTGTCCCGTCTGGCTGGTGGCTGCTCTCCCTCCACTCCTCCCTCGTGCCCAGGGCCTCGCGTGCAGTGTCCCCCAGGCCCCCACCACCTGGCACTGACTGACGCCCACCCGGCACCAGGCCACGGGCCTCAGCCCATGCAGTGCCCACCGGGGAGAGGAGGCCCAGGCCATCCCACCCCTGCGTGTCCAGGGGCTTTCGTGGGGTTGCCCAGGGCTGTGACGTGCCCCACCCCGCCCCTCCCGGCCTCCTCTGCCACACAGCATTGCTCCAGCCCTCAGCCGCCGCCACGCAGCGTCTCGGTGGCCTGCAGACAGGAGGAAGGGGTGCCCAGAGAGCTGGCTGAGGAGATGGGAGGCTTGGGGTCTGGGGGCAAAGAGGGGCCTGTGGCCCTGGCAGCAGGCCAGGGCTTTGTCAGTATGTGCGTGTAAGTGTGCAAGATTCCATGTGTGTACAGAGTGTGTCTTCTGGTGAGTGTGCATAACTTGTGTAAGGGTGAGCACAAAGATGTGAGTGTGCACACGTCTGGGTACGGGTGTGAGTGTACATGTGCGATAGGCATGAAGGAGCACACGTGTGCGGTGAGTGTGACAGTGCTTGTGTCCAGGGAGTGTGACAGGGCGTGTGCACACTTCTGAGCTGGGCGGTGGCTCTGGGAAGCTGACCTGGCCTGGGCGTCCTCTTCCCCAGGCTCCACCATCCTGGGACACGGGTGGCCCGGCTGTGTGCTGGTCAGTGCCCCATGGCAGCCCCGGGGCTGCTGCCCAGGAGCGCCTGCTCTGCTTTGGTCCTCTGGCCGGGAAGTTTGTCTCTCCCACATGTGGGTGCCTGAGGTCCCCAGTGTGGACCAAGCAGCTCCCTCTACACAACCCCCGAGAGAAGGGCCGTACTGCCTCCCTCAGCTTCCCAGGACGGCGCTGTCCAGCCTCAGACCCGACTGGGCCGTCCACTGTGGGGAGCAAGGCCCCGGCCTGGGAAAGCGCCGGCTGGGCTGCGGGCTCGGCCCTGATGGCAGGCCCTGGAAGCTCCTCCGTGGGCCCCGGGGCTTCTGTTGGGGTTTGGGTCAGGTTCGTGGGCCCAGCACTGGGCCTGTTGGACCTTTCCCAGAGCAGAGGCCGTGGTGTGGGGACCCTGAGCCCCCGGGAGCGCGGGCCTGCTCGGGGAGCTCCTGGGCCTGCTCAGCTGCCCCGTCTCTGAGCCGCTCTGGCCCGGGGAGCGCAGGTCCCGCTTTTGTCTTTGGCAGAATTAGCGAAGGCCCAGGCGTCCTCCTCGCCTGGGGAGTGAAGGTGTGGGCGTCCGAGGTGAATGTCAGTCCCCTCGGTCCTAGTGAGCACCAAGCAGCTGTCGTCCCATTGTCCTGGGTGACCAGCCAGCCGAGGGGAGGGAGAGGTGTGTCCTGGGGTGGCTTCCGCAGGACCTAGCGGTGGGTGTGCAGCCACACACGGCCACCCCCTGCCCTTTCTTTGTCTAAAGATGCAAAAAGAAGTCTATAATCAGAGCAGGAGCTGTTGAGAAGCCGAGGTCTGGGGAGGAGGGCTGCTGCCCGTGCTGGCCGCTGCCCGAGCTTGCCGCCCTCCGTCTGCCGTAGGGGCACACTGCCGCACACCTGCGGCGCAGCCTGCGTGCTCTCCGCACGGGCGAGCACTCGTTTCCACAGGGTCCTGGCGCACAGGGAAGCGCGTGCCTTTCCGCGGGTCAGGAAGTGGACTCCTGGCTGGCAGTTGGAGGTGCTCGGGGGCTGCCGTCCTGGGCCTCGTGGACTGCAGGCAGTCGCCGCTGGCCCCTCGCTGGCAGTGGGGTGAGGTGGCATGGCCGGCCCCGCGGACACTCTGCAGGGTCTCAGATCCCGTCTGTGATCGTGCTCCCAGCAGCCCTCAGGAGCTGTGTACTTACCCACGACCCAGGAAAGTCCACTGGGCTCCGAGCAGGTGTCACCTGCCCTGTGACCCTGGCAGGTGGTGAAGGTGGAGCACAGGACCTCTCCGATCACGGCTGCGTGGAGGAAGTGGAGCTGTCACAGCGTAGGGTCACGGGAGCTGTCACTCAGCCTGGCGGCAGCCAGCAACCTAACACCCAGGGGGACCTAGGTGGGACGAAGACACAGGGACAAGGCAAGGGCAGCCGTGATGCGAGCTCCAGCCCTGAGTCCCACCTCCGCACACCGCAGCACAGACACCACCAAGCCAACCACCACCTCCCCCGCCCATGGACGACCCCTCCTGACCCGGGCCAGAGCAGGCAGCCACGAAGACTCTGGGCCACAGGAGAGTCTTCCGTGATCCACGTGTTTAGGATCGGAAGATCTCGTCCCCGTGCCACGCTCCTGACGAGCCCTCCGTGCTCCCCAGATGCTCTCAGCTTGAATCCACAAAGCCGAACCATGGAACCCCCAGGTGGGGAAAGTAGTCGATTTTTTTTTTTTTTTTTTTTCACCAAAAACCAAGAAGAAAAGAAAACGGTCCCCAGCAGGTAATGAGAAACACACCAGGTGACCCGCCCAGAGGAGAACCCAAGCCGCCTCCGGGTCCTGTCCAGGTCCTGTCCAGCCATGGAGTCCGCCTCTGTGGACAGGCCAGCTGAGGCGCAGCCTGCAGCCTCCCAGGCCCGGCCCACCGGCCCCGCGGACCTCACTCCTGGCTTTCCCTGAGTGAGCCCAGGCTGAGCCTCGCTTCGTCTCGTCCTTGAAGTCCCTTCCACGAGGACCCTTCACGGTCTCAGTCAGGGCCCTCCTCTTGGAGACCTCCTCGGCCTCTGTCCCATGGCGGCCTCCACACCAGGCTTCTCAGCCCTTGAGGAGCCGCGACTCTTCCCAGGGTGCAGCTCCCGTGTCTCGTGGGGAAGGCTCCGGAAGGAGCTGGGCTTCTTGTTTTGTCCTTAACGTCAAACCCAAGAGAAGTGTTTATGACTGAGGTTTTGGGGGAGGTCCTAGGAGGCACTCCACCAGGGCGCTGTGCCTTCCACACACCCCCTTTATTTTGTGCCAAATGTGTGACTTAATGTTTGAGGACCCCAAGCGCGTCCTGGTGACCCAGTTGACTGGAGGAGGCAGAGTGAGGTGGTCAGTGCTCTTGCAGGGCCAGCTTGAGGATGGCAGGTGCGGCTGGGGTGGACTTGGGGTCTGGCCCGCCCCTCCAGGTCCTGGGCCAGCACAGTAGAGGCAGAGCACCTCTGTCCTGGTGGAGAAGCCCAGCCCTGCGCGGTCCTGGAGAGCTCTGGGCTCTGAGGGCTGGTGCCGTTGGTCCTGCCCTGACTCTGCCCGCCCTATCACAGACCCTGGGCATTCTGCAGGGTCTTGTGTTCTGGTGGGGAGACCAAGAGGAAGTGCCCCTAGAGGAAGGGGGGCCCCGTGGTGGGGCGGGCACCCTGTCCGGAGACTCCCTCTCCGCCCTCCTCCTCTGCCCCTGCCGTGTGCGGCCTGGCCTGGGCCTCCCTACCTGGTGAGCATGGGGCTCCGGGGCCCGGAGGTCGGGTCTTGGCCCGGGTCTGTGTTCCAGCGAAGGCCGGCCGGAGGCCCCAGAGGGTTGGTCCTGCAGGGCTCTCTCCCTGGACCAGCTGACCAGCTTCCCCTCAGCCCGCTGACGCGGAGCCTGGTCCCCTCGTGGCAGGGCTGGCGCGGGGTCTTGCCCCCTGCTTCCCAGGGGTGCGTCCCCAGCTGGGTCGTCCCTCTCCGTGTCGGGAAATGACAGCCCAGTAGGTGCACAGTGCCAGGCTCAGCCCCTCGTGGCCACCCCTCCTGTCGAGCAGCTGTGCCTTCTGTGATGTGAGCTGGCTTGTCACCCCCGACGTGAGCGTGAACCCACGCACGTCCTGGGTTCGCCCTCCGGTGTCCCGTTTCCCGGGCATCCCGGGCCCCTCCCCACACTGAAACCGTACCCCACCAGCTCCCAACGCAGAATCCTCTGCAGCAGGTTAAAAGGCTGCAGAAACGCGAGCGCTTGCAGAGGACCCCAGGCCTTTGTGCGCACACAAAGCCTCCCTGTGGCTGCCCGGGGCGCCTGAGTGGGTGCCAAGGGGGAGGCCCCACACGGGGAAGAAAATACCCAGGGAAGATGACAGGCGGCCCCAGTGACGCGCCCGCCCCAGGAGTCCTGCTCCGCAGGCCTGGCCCTCCTGGTCCCCGCCGGAAGTGCAGCGGCCTCGGCCTTCTCGGTGGAGGGAGGAGTGGCCTGGTGGTCACTGCTCGCTGGCCCATTTCCACTGGCCCTGTGAGGCATCTGCTCAGGTTGGCCTGTGCCAGGCAGGTTGGCGGGCCAAGGAACCTGGATGTGGGGGCCTGGGTGCAGGGCCTGGGTGCTGAGGGGTGCGCTGCTCCCCGTGCCCTCCTTGGCTGCTCCCCGCCTGTCTGTGTGCACTGCTCCTGCTTTGCCCAGCCCCTGAGCGTCCAGGCCTGGCCTCCGGGGCATCTGTCCCTGGTGTGAGGCCCAGGGCTGCATGAGCTCACTGCAGGGTGGTTTGTGCCTAGGTAGGGTCCTGCAGGCCTGGCCACCTGCCTCACAAGGCGCCTGAGCCCGTCCTGCGCCGGGCCCCCTCCACTCTAGAACTGGGAAAGGCGAGAGTCGCCGTGGGGCCCTCGAGTGGCCGCTCCTTCTTTTGTGTAGGTGTGTGGCATGTTTAAAATTCCGCCTTAAGAGAGCTGGAAAGCAGTTCTTCTTGGCTTTTATTTGTCCCCCTCCCAGGCTAGGCCTGGGCACCACCCAGTGCGCTCTGGCTGAACTGCTGGGGGACCGTGGGTGCAGCCTGGTGCTGCCCCAGCGTCTCCCCACTGGCTGGCCAGCAGCCGCTCTCCTCGGCTTGCTTGTGCTTTTAAAAACTGGTTTGAGCCAGGCGCGGTGGCGCGCGCCTGTAATCCCAGCACTTTGGGAGGCTGAGTCAGGAGGATCGCGAGTTCAAAGCCAGCCTCAGCAATGGCGAGGCACTTAGCAACTCAGTGAGACCCTGTCTCTAATAAAATACAAAAAAGGGCTGGGGATGTGGCCCAGTGGTCGAGTGCCCCTGAGTTCAATCCCCGGTACCAAAAAAAAAAAAAAGAACTGGTTTGTCTTTGTCATTGCGTCCCAGAGTCTGAGCCCAGGCCTCATGCACGCGCACACGCACTCCAGGCAAGGCCCTGCCACCGAGCTGCACCCTGGCTCCCACGTCCCCTTGACAGAGGCAGCGCCTGTGTCTCCTTCCCTGCAAGCCCCTGCGCAGCGTCCACACACCCCAGCCCTCGTGGGGACGTTCCCTCGCAGTGAGTCTTGTCACTCACAGCAGCCCAGACAGGGAGGCCGCTTGGCGCACTTTATCATATTTCACAGGAAAACATGGGGACAGAGCTTTCCAAGGTCACCCAGTACAGTGACCAGGTGGCTGGAGGCAGGAGGCCCATCCAGGAGCCTCTTTTCCCTGTTGAGGTGGAATTGATGAGGCCCGTGACACAGGGGCTGTTTCTAAGTGGCCCTGGCACGTGGTGCGGCAGCTCCTCCCTGGGGTCCAGGACTGGCCTCCACTCTGGCAGGACGTGGCCCCGGGCCCTACCCGCCTCAGCCAGCCGCCCTCTGGATGTGGCCCCGTGGGGCGTTTTGGGGAGGTGCAATCTTGGGCGCTTGGCCTGTGGGACGGTCCCTTTCACCCAGCACCATCTCAAGGTTGGTCCACGTCTGTTCCGCTGCTGGCTGAGTGACCCCCCTGTGGCTGGGCACCTGCTGACGGGCACGTGGGTTCAGTGCTGCTGGGGACAGCGTGAGCCCGGTTCTGTTTCTAGCTCCCGGCTATGTATCTGGGACTGATGGTGGCCGGGGTCCCCCTGAGGAGCCCCATGTGGTCCCGGGCTGCCCGTCCCGTGGCGTCCTGACACCCTTGCCCTCTGCTCACCGACAGGACCGCACGGTGGGCAGTGAGCTCATTGCTGGACAGAGTTGCCGAGACAGGGCGTTTGGACTGCTGTCCCCAGCTGCTGTCCTGAGGCAGCAGGAGGAGGGGTTGGGCAGTGGACACCAGCTTGCCACTCTGTGGAGCCAGGTTCAGGCCCCAGACCGTGAAGGTGCCCTCTGCCCTCAGCCCACGATGGCCCTCGTGCCGGGCCTTCCTGCTCTTGTGCTCAGTCCTCCGACCACAAGCCCCATCCCTGCCGCCTGGAGGGGCGTGAAGCCGCGGGCGGGCGGGCGGGGGCGCTCGGGCTGCTTCCTGCAGCCGCGTGCCCTCTCTGCGCCGACCACAGACGCCGGGCCTGGTGTCGGCAGCGGGATGCCCGCGTCAGCAGGCGCTGTTCCGATACAGACGTGGTTATTTTATCCGTCCTCTGCCCCCATTTTCTTCTCCCTGAGGCCTGTGCCGGAGCCCGGGGTGCTGATTACAGCAGCCGTTTGCCGCAGCTGCAGTTTTGTAAATAGCAGCTTCGTCTCATTAAGGCCTTACGAGCATAAATGCTGTTTATGTCCTGCCTCCAAAGCCTCACGCCCAGCCCCCCCAACACAAATTATAAGCCGTGGAGATGATCGAGGCCCGCCCAGCTGGGGTGGTTCGCCCTCCCCTGACGGCACCTGCCACTTACCAGCCCTGGTGGGCACTGCTGGCGTCTTCCAGGGCAGCCCTGGGTGCCCAGTGAGGGCAGATTCTCCTTCATACACATGCCACTTGCTTACTGCTCAGGTGACCTCCCCCAGGAAATGGCTTGGCAGAGCTGGCGTTCTCATCAGCTGGTGTAAAGGAGGTCCCAGGAACCAGCACAGTTGGCGTCAAAAGCCTCTCCTGGACTTACCCAAGACATTCTTGTGCCTTATGTTGACATCACCCTCAGAGTCCCTGTAACACCGGGAGGGCTGCTATTCTGACATCAAGTCCCTGTCTTGCCTGCAGAGACCCAGGTATATGGTGGGTCTTCTTCAGCTCAGATGGTTGGATGAGCTGGAGCAGAAGGCTCAGCTGGGGGTGCCAGGAACAGGCTGTGCACTGCACAACTCCAGGAGACGCTGCCAGGGTGAACCAGGCCCCTGCAGCCAGACGCCACACCTGCTTGGGCTCCTGGTCCCAGCAACGCCAGGTCCTGCCTTCCAGCTCAGCATCCTCAGTCAAAAGGATGCTTTGTTCCTATGGAAAGAATTTGAGGTTTATTTTTGAAGAAACTGTGTAGTTGTTCCCTTATTAAAAGGCATTTAGAATGATTTAATTATATTGTTTTTATAACTGTTTATAACAATACTTGGAAGAAGCATAAGATCACACCCTGTTATAAGCTCAGACTGATCCCAGAGATGTTAAGGACCCATCTGTATTTTTTAATTTTTTTTTGATTTTTCGTTGTTGAGACGGGGTCTCGCTGGGCTGCCCAGGATGGCCTCAGACTCCTGGGCTCGAGCCCATCTCCCACCTTGGCCTCTTGAGTGCTGGGCTGCAGGCACGTGCCCCTTGCTGGGCACATCACTCTGTGGGCTCTTTGCCGAGAGGACGAGCTGCGGGCGCCTGCGCTGGTGCCCCCTCCAGCTGTGGGTGTGGCCGTCCCCGGAGGCCTTGGCTCACCCTCGCAGCCATCGTGGATCGCAGGTCTTGGCGTCCAGGTGGCAGGTGCGGCCCCTGCCTCCTGACAGCTCTGTCTCCTGTGGGAAGGATAGCTGGGCCACTGGGAGGACACACTAGGTTTCCCAAGAGGGCCACCATAAGCTGGGACCTGAGAGGGCTGCGGGGGGAAAAGGAGGCCTCCCCGAGGCAAGCCACAGCCCCTGGACCAGGGCAGCAGCCTCACCCCCGGGGCGGGAGCTGCAGGGAGACCATGGGAGGCGCAGAGGTGGGCTTGCTCTGGGGCACAGAGGGTCGACTCCCGGCCTCGAGGGAGGCATGGAAAGCCCGGTTGTGGTGTGACCGTGGGTGCCTGGTGTGTATGGGCGCCTGGACGGGGCTCCTTGCCGTGTAGGGACATAGGCCACCTCAGGCAGGCAGCGGCTCCTGGTGTCTGTGCCCTGTAAAGAGGGAGGGGTGGAGGGGCTGTGTGGGCCCAGCGCCAGGAGGGGCCCCCAGGAGAGCAGAGGCAGGTGCTGGGAGGGCCCAGGCTCTGCGGGAGGCTGTGACCTACAGGGACAGAGGCCCACCAGGGGCTTGGCCCACAGACAGCCCTCCCTCCCTGGGGACCTGAAGCAGACGGCTGGGGATGGGGCACAGCCTCCACAGCCATCCTCCTCTCCAGCTGTGGGGTGGCCATCAGGCCCTGGCATGCCCTGGCCACAGCCATTCCCTGCAGCCCCTGCTTCCATGGCCCCTGGCGACCCCCTGTGTGTGTCTGTCCTGCACAGACACCAGCCGTCTGTCTCGCCATGCCCTGTCGTGTGTCTGTCTGTCCTGCACAGACACCGGCCCGGCCGTCTGTCTCGCCGTGCCCTGCCGTATGTCTGTCCGGCCTTGCTATGTCCTGCTGCAGGCTCGTCTTAGAGCAGCAGCCCCCTCTCCCAAGGGTGTACTGCGGGCCCCCAGGCTCCGGGGAGGTGTGGACTCTGGGCCCTGCACCTGTGCAGCAGGTTTGGAGAACTCACCCAAAACCAGGCTGGGGCTCCGGCCCTGGTGCCCACGGGTGCTCCCAGGCCCTCCTCCCTCCCTGGTGGCGCAGGCAGGACCTGCTGAAGGTGCCAGGGTGGCGGTGCTGACGCAGTCTGGCTTTCTCTTCCTACAGCCCAACATCGGCCACCTGGGCCTGCCCCACGGGCCGTCTGGAGAGAAGGTGGCCGTGGTGACCGTGGACAGCTGTGACACAGCAGTGGCTGTGCACTTTGGGAGCTACGTTGGCAACTACAGCTGTGCTGCTCAGGGCACTCAGAGCGGCTCCAAGAAGTGAGTCCTGGGGATACCCGGGTGGCCGCGCCCCGGCCACTGCTGCAAACACTGGACCACCCTGGGCCCAATCCAGCCTGGCCTCAGGTTGTCCCCCTGGCTAGGGCACCTTCCCTTTGAGACGTTGGAACCTTCTAGAATAAGTCCCCTTGGTGGTATCTGTTGGGACAGTGGCCAGAGAAACCCAGGACTGTTACCAGAGGCCACCCAGCCTTATCTCCATGGGACCCCTGGCTTTGTCTGGCCAGCACCGGTCCCTGGACTCCAGGCCGCCATTAGCTGGAAGTGGCCGGCTCTCCCGAGGGTCTTAGGTCTCCCTCTCACTCCAGGACAGAAATCCCAATAGGCACGTGTGGCCACACCCACGCTTGGTAACCCCACAGGTGAGCAGGGGCTCCTGCTGGGCCTGTGGCTGACCACGTGCAGGTGGACCCTGGGACCTTCTGGAGGTCACATTTAGGTGAACCTGGTGTGGCCTGAGGAACTGATCGATGCCAGCCCAGAATGGCCACCTTCCCCCCAGGCCCCACCCAGCTTGCCCCAGAGGTTCAAGCCCTGGCCCAGGACGCAGCTGCCCTGGTGGGCTGGGTTCTGTCTCCTTTTGACTTCTCCTGGAGGGCCTTGGGGAAGGGGATGTAAAGTCCCCTTTTGGCCTCACTGGTCCACCTTCCACTGGAGGAGAGGGCCTGCCCAGTTGCGTGGGCTCTGGGTGGTCACGGTGAGCCTGGAGCAGCAGTTTGCCAGGGTGGCCCCAGAGCAGTGTCCCCCTTCCAGTCTCACCTTGGGTCGTCTCCTCTGGACTCCTACCTGCCCCATCCACCGTGGAAGCATTTCTGGAGGCCAGGGTCGCAGTGACCTTGAGCAGAGCCTGGGGCTGGGGCTGGGGCTGCCTCTCCCTGCCTGATGCCCGCTTTCCCGCCCAGGTCCCTGGACCTGACAGGCCCTCTGCTGCTGGGCGGCGTCCCCAACCTGCCCGAGGCCTTCCCCGTGCACAACCGGCAGTTTGTGGGCTGCATGCAGAACCTGTCCATTGACGGCAGCAGCGTGGACATGGCTGGGTTCATCGCCAACAACGGCACCAGGGCAGGTACGTGGCTGGACGTGGGCCAGCTCTCCGCGGCCAGCGGTCCCAGCCTGGCCTGGCCCTCTGGCCCTGTCCACTGCCAAGGCTCGGCGCGGGGGACCAGCTGGCCCCTGGGGTGAGCTCCTCCTCCGGCTGAGGCCAGTCGTGTGCTCCATGTCGACAGGCTGCGCAGCCCAGAGGGACTTCTGTGACGGGACCTGGTGCCAGCACGGGGGCACCTGTGTCAACAGGTGGAACACGTACCTGTGCAAGTGCCCGCTCCGCTACGGCGGGAAGAACTGTGAGCAAGGTGAGGCTGGGCGCTGCCCACACCCCTGCCAGGGCGGCCCTGGGAGCCCGGCTGGAGCCCGGCTGGGAGGCCGTGCGGGTGAGGTCGGAGCCCGCGGCTGGGCCCCGCACACCTGCTGTGGTCAGAGCTGCAGGAGGGCAGGAGGCCCTGAGGTGCCCTTCCCCGGGCTAGCCTCCAGCCTGTTGCCGGCCACTGGACCCTGTCGTGGTGTGGCTGTAAAGCCCAGTGTCCCCGCCCCAACCTGGCATCCGCGCAGACCTGGCGGGTTCCAAGCAGATAACTCGTGCTGTGGCAGTACCGTGTGGTGTGGGTGCCTCACCTTAAACCACGGCCACTCTTCAGGAAGGTGGACCAAGGGGGCCGTTTTGACCCCACTGCCCCCGCTCAGGGCCCCAGTGCTCCCCAGCAGGCAGAGGCTCTGAGGTGCCGTGCTGCTGCCTCCCACGGCTCCACACCCACGGTGCGAGGTGGCGCCTGCTCCTGCCCCGCCCACATCCGTCAGGCTGGGCTAGGAGCACCCCCGAGGCCTGGAGGTCGGGTGCTCCTCGCCTGGCCGTGTGCCCTGCAGGCCCACGTAATCACACACGCTTCGGGAGACCAGTGGCACCAGGGCTCCCTCAGCTTCTCCCAGGAGTCCATGAGCAGGCGTGGGTGGTGACCGCGGCAGTGCTCGGGGAGCCCACAGCGCAGCCGGGCAGGTCGGACGAGGTGCCCGCACATGCAGCCCTGCTCAGGGCCCGGAGCTTACTGACCTGAGGGGGTGCGACGTCAGCTGTGTCACACCGGAGGTCTCGTCCGTGGCGGACAAACCCAGGGCCAGCTTCTTGATCCGTGTGGCCCTCTGGACAGGGTCAGGCTCAGCCCCGGCTCCACCCACGTGTGCCGGGAGCTCAGACTGCAGGCGACAGTGTGGCCCTGGGTGCACGAGGTGCCAGGTGCGGCCAGCCCTGTGGGGGGCTGGCATGTCCTGACGCCTGCTGTGTTGGGGCCCCTGCGGGATTTGGTTCCTGAGAGCAGGCAGTGGGCAGAGGCGCCCCAGGCTGAGCAACCTGGCACAGCTCATCCGCAGCAGCTCATCCGCAAGGTCTTGTAGCCACAAATGCCCGTCCCGTGGGTCAGCGTGAGGTCCCAGGACAGGCTGCCAACCGCAGGCGGCCCCTTCTGCCTTGCCAAGGGTTTTCCAAGACGAGGCTATTTGCCCCCATCTTGAACCACCCGCGGGTCCTCAAAAGCTGGGGCCTGGGAGAGCCAGAGCTCCTCCGTCTCTGTGCCCCTCCCTGCAGTCGAGGAGCAGCAGCCCATGGGCCTGGGGGCTACAAACCCACCAGGCCACGGCAGGCCACGCTGCAGGTGGCCGGTGCTCAGACACGCTGCGCTGCACACCGTCCTGTTGGTGGGCAGCCCCCACAGAACCCTGCTCCTGCCCCTGGACCCCAGCCCCACAGGTGTGGGTCCCCGGGTCCCCGGGTCCGCGGAGTCCCACTCCACCTCTGTCCAGCCTGAATGTTCCCACCCGTGGCCGAGGTGTGGCCAGCCTCGGCCTCCCCAGGGGAGGCTTGTGTCCCTGGAGTGTCTGAGGACCTGCTGCTGGATTCAGGGCCAGGCTTGGCACACTGCGAATCTGAGAGTGGTCTGTGTTAGGATGAAAAGGCCCAGGGACCCCCCCCAGGCTTGTCCTCTCCCCTGCGGCTGAAGGAGGTGTTCAGCGTCCCACCTGATGGGGAGGTCCCTGAGGTCCCTGTCTGTGCCCACAGTCATGCCCCACCCCCAGCGCTTCAGTGGCGAAAGCATTGTGTCCTGGAGCGACCTGGACATCACCATCTCTGTTCCCTGGTACCTGGGGCTCATGTTCCGGACCCGAAAGGAGGACGGCGTGCTGATGGAGGCCACCGCGGGCGCGTCCTCCAGGCTCCACCTCCAGGTGAGCGGGGCCACGTGCCTCCTGGGTACCTGCAGGTGCCTGAGAGAGGGAACCAGGCAGGAGCTTCCCAAGCACCTTGGAAAGGCTCAGCCACTTGCCCCGTGTCTGTCCCGCCTGCCCTGGGCTCTGCAGTGGTGACCGAGTGGCAGCACAGTTGTGCCAGTTAGCGCCACAGACGCCAGGGTCGCATGCAGCCGCGGGTGCCAGGGGGCTTCCTTCCAGCCCTTCCTCCCTTTGAAGCTGTGAGCTGGAGCTGGGGCTCGGGCATCGGGCTGGGCGGCCAGCAGCCCACCGGGGGCCTCGTGGACGGCAGTGCTGGTCTCATCCCCGCGCGGGGGACTGCACCTCTTTTTTGGGTAGAAGAGACGTTTCGGAGCTGCAGGGAGTGGGTGCCGGCAGGTGGGCGCTGCAGGCTCTGGCAGGTAAGCTGTGGCCACACCTGCTCACTGCTGCCCGCCGTCCTGAGGACCTGCCGGCCACCTCGCACGCATTCTCTGCATCATTTTACTGTTGTCCCCAAACATTTCCAAAGGTCACTGCATTGCACCCCATTCCTGGGGCTCCACTCCATCTCCCAAGCACAACAAGGAGGCTTCATTGAGAGTCACAGGTGGCCTCCGTGTGGGGGGCTAGGGCGCAGGGCCCCGTGGGGCTGCCCTTTGACCTTGGCCTCTCTGCTAGAGGCTGAGGGGGAGGAATCCCCACCTGGCCTTCACCCTGGGGCTTTGAGGTGTCCCAGGTGTGCCCCAGCTCCAGGATTTGCTGCTATAATTCATCCTGTGCAGAGCCCAGGCCAGGTCCCCTGCTCCTCCTGTCCTCAGTGGGGACAGGAACCAATGTTCTCGCATAGACTGCAGCCAAGGACCATCTCTGACCAGGTCAGACTCCCAGGGCACCCCAGGCTCTCCTACAAAGCTGGCTCTGTGGCTCTTCCTAGACCTAATTTGCCCGACTCAGGAGCAGCCTGAGGGCCTCGCCCACCGTGGTCACGGGACTTGTGCCTGAGTGCGGCCCCTGGTGGCCTGAGGGAATCCCACAGCTGCACTGCTTGTTTCTCTCTTCTAGGCTTTTACTCCAAGTACGTATCTGTGTGTGCACGCATGCACATCCATGTGCCGTGTGAGCATATGTCTGTACGTCCGTGTGCACGCCTGCACGCCTGCGTCACTGCGTGGGTGGGTGTGCTTGTGTGCGTGTCTCTGCATCTTGTCTGCGGTCTCGTGTGCATGTCTGTGTGCATGTGTGAGCATCTGCGTGTGTGGGCGTGTTCGCGTGCACGTGTGAGTGAGTGGCGGGACTGGTGCACGCCGACTCCCTTCCTGCGAGCCTGGCCCCTTCAGCACGGCCGCTGCCTGGCTCAGCCCTTTCTGTGGCTTCAACCTGGCCACACTGGGACACGTGACACTGCCATCCCAGGATGATGGACTGCAGGTGCGCTGGCCCCGAGGTTGGGAAGTGCCTCTGGAGCCGGCACCGGTGCCCTCGCTGTCCCTCGTGTCCTCACAGAGCTGGGCTTTGTCTCTAACTCCGGGGCCCTGGGATCCTTGTTCTTCATTTCCAGTTGGAGGTTGGAGTGGTCAGAGGTGAGACAGAGCTTAGGAAGCATCTGTGCCACGTTCCCGACTATTCTGGGCACACCAGGGCCAGAGGCTGTGGTGTAGGCCAGGGTCACTCCCACCGGGGGCACTGGGGTGCCCAGGACCCCTCCCATTGCCCTGCAGGCCACCCATCTGGAGCCACATCCCTGTGGCAGGCTTGCAGGGAGGGCCGGGGACAGTGAGGACGCCTGGCATCCCCTCCCCCAGCTCTCTGTCAGAGGTCAGCAGGGCAGGACCCCAGACGCATCAGCCCGTGGGCCGTGGAGGTGGCCAGGGCCCAGAGCCGGACAGCACGCCTCTGGTTCCTCCTGCCCGCGAGCACCCCGTCTCAGCTCGGGAGCATTCCCAGCTCGGCCACTCGGGCCCTGGGGAGGTGTGGCAGGGATAATCCGGTATCCTCGTATTTCCCTCTTCAGCTGCGCTCCCCAGCCTGCCTGGCTGCTCAGCCCCTCTCTGGGCCAGACCCTGGAGGCGCGTTTTGCCTGGGGACAGCATTTTTTTCTGTGGTTGTTTCTCTGTTGGAACAAATTAAATTGTCTGTTTTCAATCCAGGTGATGAACTGGAGCTTGCGAGTTGTCTTTTGGCAGCAGAGTCTCTGTAGGAAAAAAAAGTGCGCGCTCCGCAGGAAAGGCGCTGACGGCCGCGAGGCCCACGTGCACGGAGCAATCGCGTCACTTTGTAGATCATCCACAAATTAAGGGTTTTGCCAGGGACTGCCGCCAGCCTCCCTGTGGGCCTTGTGGGCGGCAGGAATGGTGGCCCTACGGGGATCCTGCAGGCCCCAGGGAGCACCCAGCAGGCCTGCCTGGGTGGTTTCTGGGTGGCACTTGGCTGTGGGTTTCCTCGGGCCCTGTGAGCTCTGTGTACACAGCAGTTTGGGTGCCCTGAAAGCCCCTGCCACCCCCAGGGCAGACCAGACACGGTGTCACCATCCGGTGTCACCATCTGGCAGCCAAGCCAGCTGGGCGGTTGCTCAAGGGCGGGCACCCAGCTGCTGCTGCATTGTGCAGGAGGATTACCTGGCCATTGTGGAGGGCTGCTCTCAAATCCAGACACGGACCTTGGATGGGGAGCCCCTGCCTCGCTCGCGGTCCCAGGGTTTGTTCTCCAAACAGCACCGTTGTTTGTAGACACACAGTCATTTTTGTTGGTAGTCTGCTGTCTCCCAAGTTTTGTTAGCAAGGACAGGGAAGGAGAAGGAAAGGGAGACTTCTATAGAACAAAAGTGAACAGAATACAAAAAGGTGGAAGATTGGTTTGTGAAATTGGCTTTTGGTGGAGATCTGGTAAAGATCAAAATACGTTGTTAGTTACTTTTGTACTTGGTGACACTATCTTCTAGTTTCCCTCCCAGGTTCGTTGGAGGCCTGGGGGTGTTCCTGAGCTGGCAGGTGCCAGGTGTTGTCCAGCTCATCATTTTGGTGGTGTTTGTGGCGTGTATGCAGCAGAGCTTAGGCCGCGACTTCAGACCTTTGACAGATGTCAGGGCTTGTTTCACAGACACATGGAGTCCCTGTACTGGGAACGAACGTGTCCTCTGCAGCCGTTAGGCGGAGTTCTGCGTGTGTCAGGGTGAGATTTGTTTCTGTTTCCTCAACTTTATAGATTTCAAGGTGATATTATTAGGTGCATTCAAGTTTAGAATTGTTTTCTCTTTCTAAAAAGTCAACTCTTGTTATCATAAGACAGTCTTTTTTTTTTTTTTTTTTTTTAATCTCTGATAATGATGTTAGCCTCGGACTCTGCTCTGTTTAATACGGCCGTGACTGCTTTCCTTTGGTTGGTGTTTATATCTCTTTTTCTGTCTTTGACTTTCAGCATTTTCTGTACCTGATATTTCGGGTGTGTCTCTTTGGAGCCGTGTGTTAGTGGTTGGTTGGTTTCAGATCTAGTCTGCCTGTGACTGGAAATGATCTCTGAGTACTTCAGTGAGTTTTCTGATTTCCCTACATGTGTTTACACATGGAGGCTTAGCTTTTCGTGAAAAGTGACACAGGCAGCTGTGAAGGTCTAGTGGTCATCGAGTCTCTTGGAAGGTTCCATGGTTGTTGTAAGCTGTCTCCAGGTCTGACAACTGCTGACTAGACCTGTCTGTTTCCACGTTTCCATGCCTCTACCGGTTTACAGGCTCTCTCTTATCTCCTCATGTATTTGGTCATTTTTAAAATATATATATATATATATATATATATATATTTATTTATTTATTTGTTTTAGTTGTACACAATGTCTTTATTCTTACGTGGTGGTGAGGATCGAACCCGGGCTGCACATGTGCTAGGTGAGCGCTCTACCGCTGAGCCACAACCTTAGCCCCTGGTCATTTTTTATTGAGTGCTGGACAATGTGTTGGAAAGCTAGAGAGACGGGGATGCACGGGGGTGTCACAGCCCTCAGGGTTAGTTTGACACTGGCCTCCCAGAGTGCTTGGTGCAGCCGCAGCCTGCGCGGAGTCGGACGTGGGCGTCGTCGCTGCTGCCGCCCGGGGGACCTGCTGTTTCTGGCTCCCTCATCACGGACGCCCTTCAGGGTCCCGGCCTGAAGCCCAGGCCTGAAGCTGCCGGCCCATCTTCCCTTGGCAGGCTCTGAGCTCCAGTTTGACCCCAGCCCCCCAGGGAGCCCTCAGCTGTCCAGTCTCAGCCGTGTCTTCCAGAGCCGCTGGTGACCTGGAGGAGAGACCCCAGGTCTCCAGGGTGGCTCTTCCTCCCTGGCCCTGTTCACGCCCTCTGGTCTTTCTGATGCCTCAGATGTCCTTCCGTGCTTGTCCCTCTGTCCTGGTGTGCTCAGGGGGAGGGTTGGTCCCCATTACCTGTCCTTGGTTAGGGCGAGTGAGACCCAGCCTTGATGCTGTGCCGCTGTCCCCACCGGCGGTGCTGGTCTGTTTCCGCCACTGTCACTGAGCACGGTGGACCCGCGTGCTCGGGGACCAGACCGCCTGGTTGACAGCTCGTCTCCCCAGCGCGGTTCTGCCCCGCCTCCTTACTCAGCCCCGCAGAGTGGGCTCCGGTGCCACCCTTGCATCCACCGGTGGGTGTGGCTCTCCCTGTCCCCCAGATCCTGAGTGACTATGTCCAGCTCGAGGTGTCCCATGGCCCCTCCGACGTGGCATCCATGCAGCTGACCAGGTTCCGCGTGACCGATGGAGAGTGGCACCACCTGTTGATAGAACTGAGGAGCGCCAAGGAGGGCAAGGACATCAAGTACCTGGTGGTCATGACCTTGGACTACGGGATGGACCAGGTGAGGGGCACCTGAGCCCTCTCTGGAGCAGACCCCTTCCAGACTCCCTGAGTGCGCAGGGACCTCCGGGGGCACGCTCTGGGCCCCAGCTTGGCGCCCACTTTCCACATCATGTGGGGGTCGCTGGCCTCTCGCCACACCCTGGCAGTCCACCCCGCATGGGGACCAGGAGGTCTCCCACCCGTTCCCAGCAGGGTGCCATCGGCTGGCGCAACAGCTCCGGGCTGAGCACTGCCTCTGCAGGCCAAGCATGAGACCAGGTCCCGGAGGGGCCGCGGGACACGGGGAGGTGCTGTCCCAGGTGGGCACCTGCTCCAGGCCTGTTCCACAGTCCCAGCTGGTAGCACAGCACGCGTCACAGGACTCCCGTAATTACGAGGAGACGCTGGTGACTCTCAGGGCCTTGGGATCTCGGTTGTCCTGCTCCACACTCGAGAATTCACAGCTGCTGTGTCCCCAGCTCTTGCCCTCCTGGGACCGAGGACCTGTTGGGACTCCCTGACCCCACAGCTTGGGCCAGTTCCTGCTCTACCAGCGTCATGTCGGCCCTGGGCTCGTTCAGTGCAGTGCCCGTCACGGGGGGTGGGCGGGAGCCACGGCCCCTGCTGGCCACCTGTCTCTCGCCCCTGCATGGCCCACATAGCTCGCGCGCTTCCCCAGGAAGGCGGAGGGTGTGCCGCCCTCCCTTAGGAGGCTCCGACGTCATCAGGCTCCGGGGTTCTTGAAGTGTAGCCAGAAGGAAGATGTACCCAGAATGGCGGACACAGCCCCCTGCACGGGGCGTGTGCAGGATGGAGGACAGAGCCCCAGCACCCCACAGGGCGCCAGGCAGGATGGAGGACATAGCTCTCAGCACCCCACAGGGCACCATGCAGGATGGAGGACAGAGCTCTCAGCACCCCACAGGGCGCCATGCAGGATGGAGGACATAGCTCTTAGCACCCCACAGGGTGCCATGCAGGATGGAGGACATAGCTCTCAGCACCCCCACAGGGCGCCATGCAGGATGGAGGACATAGCTCTCAGCACCCTACAGGGCGCCATGCAGGATGGAGGACATAGCTCTCAGCACCCCACAGGGCGCCATGCAGGATGGAGGACAGAGCTCTCAGCACCCCCCCTACAGGACAGGGTGGAGGACGTAGCCCCAGCATGTCCACCACGGAGCACCGTGAAGGACAGAGGGCATAGCC
The DNA here is from genome assembly GCA_025594165.1 of Tamias sibiricus. Taxonomy (NCBI): domain Eukaryota; kingdom Metazoa; phylum Chordata; class Mammalia; order Rodentia; family Sciuridae; genus Tamias; species Tamias sibiricus. The sequence goes on along the minus strand of CM046661.1, from coordinate 175,219,318 downwards.
CCAGTACTCCACACACAGGGCAGGTGGAGTACACAGCCCCCAGAGCACCCCCACACAGGGCGTGGTGCAGGATGGAGGACGTAGGCCCTGACACCCTCACACACAGGGCATGTCCAGGACAGAGGACTGGGCCCCAACTCCCCGCACACAGGGAACAGTACTGAGTGGAGGACGCAGTCCCCAGCACCACCCCACAGACACAGGCCCCGTGCAGGTGGAGGACATAGCTCTCAGCACCCCACAGGGCGCCATGCAGGTGGAGGACATAGCTCTCAGCACCCCACAGGGCGCCATGCAGGTGGAGGACATAGCTCTCAGCACCCCACAGACACAGGGCCCAGTGCAGAGAGGGAGGACGCAGCCCTAGAGCCCCTTCCTCTCTGACAGAACATGGTGCAGATCGGGAACCAGCTTCCTGGGTTGAAGATGAGGAGCGTTGTGGTCGGGGGCGTGTCTGAGGACAAAGTCTCCGTGCGCCGCGGTTTCCGGGGCTGCTTGCAGGTAAGGGACGTGGGAGCCCGCCCTTCCCCGTGGCTCAGGGCCGCCTGTGCAGCAGCTGGCTGGTTTTCAGTGACCAGGGATCCGTCCAGTAGGCGTCCAGCCTAGGAACGCCTTCTCCGCTGGGCCCACCCTGCCCCACGACCCCTCGGTGCCGGCCCTGCAGCCCCTGGTCCCGGTCAGCGGGGCCTGCTGCTGCACCTTCGGCCCTCACCTCTGCCCCCGCCTGGCGCAGCTGCCCTTGTCCACCCAGACGGCTGCTGGGCTTCCCCGACCTGGGCGTCCCCCAGCCCCTGGCAGCAGTTCCTCAGGTGGCTGGCCACTGCCCGCAGCAAGGCCTGACCTCTCCTTCCTTAGCTGCCGCCCCCCAGGGATCAGCCCCGCAGGTCTCCGAGCGCCTGGTCCCCTCGGGACGGGCAGAAGCTGGGCTTTCCTCGTTGCCCTTGCCTTGGGGAGTCCTTCCAGCCCCGGCGCCGGGCTGAGCCCAGCTGCCCCTCTGTGAACCCAGGGAGTGAGGATGGGGGAGACGGCCACCAACATCGCCACCCTGAGCATGAAGGACGCCCTCAAGGTCAGGGTGCAGGAGGGCTGCGACGTGGAGGACCCCTGTGCCTCGAGCCCCTGCCCTCCGCACAGCCGCTGCCGCGACACCTGGGACGGCTACTCCTGCGTCTGTGACCGAGGTGGGCACCCTCGTTCCAGGGCTGGGGACCGGGGCGCTGGGCTGGTTGAATCGAGTGCCTCTGAGGTGTGGCTGGCGGGCTGGCCGCCTTCCAGTGCGCTTGGTGCCTGCCCTTGGGGGGGCGCGGGAGGTGCTCCTCCGTGGCCTGGGCTCCTGCAAAGACTCGGAGGAGCTGGCCGACGTGCAGGCTTCCAGAGCCCCGCGGCCACGGCCACCTCTGAGCTGGGAGCCGCCACTGTCCTGCTCAGCTGTCCCCGTGTGGGTGGTGCCCGAGGGCCCCGCATTCGCCTTTCCTGTGCCATGCGGCCTGAGGCGCCCGCCGCCCTCCTGCGGGAAGTGTCCCAGGGAAGGGCCGCGGGGCCTCCCTTCACCTGGAGGTGACGCGGCCCCTCCCCACAGGGTACTTTGGGAGGAAGTGTGTGGACGCCTGCCACCTGAACCCCTGCAAGCACCTGGCGGCCTGCGTGCGCTCCCCCAGCTCCCCGCGGGGCTACGCGTGCGAGTGCGGGCCTGGCCACTACGGGCAGTACTGCGAGAACAAGTAAGGAGGCACACCCGGGGCCTCGTCCCCTTCAGGGTCCCCTCGCAACTCCCTCTCCTCGTCCGCTTCTCTGGTTTTCCGACCCCGAGATGTAACGTGGGATTCTGGATGACGGGACGTGCATCCGTTCCCAAGCCTAGCATGAAGTGAGTGGCCATCAACCTGGGCGTCCTGCAGGAACCCGCTGTGGCTCCCCGGGAGTAGGCGGCAGGTCACAGCCACGGAAGCCCCGCCTCGCCCGCGGGAGGGTCCTGAGAGATGCGGGAGAGGGCGTGACGCGCAAGGCCTCTCTGTGCAAGGCTGTGCTCGACGTGTGTGGGGTCCGGGGGTGCTCAGGGTGCGAGCTGCGCCTCGCTGCGCTCCTGGAGTGCCGTGTGCACAGTGGGTGGCTGGCAGGGCACAGGTGTGTGGGCAGCATAGGTCAGTCACCTTCCCAGCTGCAGCCGCGTGGTTCTTCGCACACCCAGACTCTGGCCCCGTGGCTCGTGGCCCTCTGCAGACGGCCCTCAGGCGGGGGGCCATGTTGGCGCAGCCCCAGCCTGAGTGCTGGGTACACTTGCCTTGCTCTTAGTGTGCCCAAGCCCAGCACGTGCTGTGATGCCTGGCCACAAGAGGGAACGTGTGCCCTTGGGCTCGTGATCTCGTGGGAAGACGAGCTGCCCAAGCACCCTGGCGCCGTGACACCTCATCAGGGAGCGCTCGCAGGAGATGGCCTGGAGCGCAGGGGAAGGTGGGAGCCAGGGAGGCTGAAGGGGGAGGGGATCCCACGCAGGCTGCCGAGAGGACTGGTGGGAGGGGGCTGCCCGAGGAGCCCAGTGGGTGGGTGCCGTCCTGAGCTGGGGGGCAGCGGCACAGGGAGAAAGTGCTGCCCTGCGGGGCGGGCACAGAGCCTGGCTGTGGAGCCCTGCAGGACAGCAGAGCCAGGACTGGGGTGTGGCGTCCTGGCTGCCTCGGGGGTGCCGTCTGGTAGGTGGACCAGGAGCCAGGAGCCCTCGGGGGCCAGCCCTGGGCCTGGCACTGCAGACACGCCAGGCTGCAGAGGGGTAGAGACGGGTCCCCCAGGGCTCTGGGGTCTCCACTGTGCAAGTGCAGTCCACCAGACAGGTCCCCCGGGGCTCGGGGCACTGGCCAGTCGTGTTCCTGCCTCTGGTAGGTGTGCAGCCAGCACCTAGCCCTGGTTGCCAGGGGCACGGGGCAAGCAGGTCGGCTGGGTGGGTGGTCCTCGGGCCATGCTTCCTCCGAGGAGCCTGAAGGGCACTCTTGGCAGGCATCCGTAGGCAGGTGGGTCTGCAGGAGATGCCCAGCGTGGCCCACCAGGCGGGTCTGCGGGAGGTGCCCAGCGTGGCCCACCGTGGGACCAGGAAAGGTGGGCAGAGCGCGCAGGGTGGTGGTGGCTCAGGCCTGGCCTTGGCTCTGAGGTGTCGCTCACCTCCAGTGCCCCTCAGGGGACAGGAGCGTCCCACCCAAACCCAAGGGCCCCAGGCCTGGCATGTGGCTGCCCACTGCTGATGTGAGGGCCCTGTTACGTCGGGCAGGGCTGCCCAGAGCATCGTGGGCACAGTGGCAACCCGGAGACCTGGGGCTGGAAGACGCTGTAGACACTGCAGGTCCCTGGGAGAGGTCACAGGGCAGCTGGGCTCAGCGCGCCTGTGGGGGCTGAGCCACGCAGAGCCAGCGGCTGGGCCTGCTGTCATGGAGCTCCGGTGCAGCGGTGCAGAGGCAGGGCAGAGTGGGCGCGGGCAGGTGCTGGCCGCTGTGCTGGCGTGGCTGCGTCCTGAGGCCGTGCGTGTCTTTGGGATGGAGGAGGAGAGGGGGCAGTCGTTGTGACACAGCATTCTGCAGATGGAACCCTCCCGGGTGTGTGGGCACTGACGCCTGGGAGCCGGGCACAGGTTCCAGGGTCCTCAGGGTGGGGCTGAGCCCATGGAGGGGAGGCCGGTGACGGGGAGGGTCACAGCCACGTCCGTGCTGCCAGGCCTGCCCGCTCCGTGACCCTTCCATCTGCCATCGTCTTTTCCTGACAGAATCGACCTTCCGTGCCCCAAAGGCTGGTGGGGGAACCCCGTCTGCGGCCCCTGCCACTGTGCTGTCAGCCAGGGCTTCGACCCCGACTGCAACAAGACCAACGGCCAGTGCCAGTGCAAGGTGAGGCCCGCGACTGCAGGACCCCTGCTCCTGGGCCTGAGCCCGGGGCGGTGGCTGCGTGTGCTCTCGCGTGCGCACGCGTACCCACACCATGCTCAGGCCTGTCCACACGCTGCTGCCGGCACCCGGCCTCCACGTGCGCCTTCTCACACGCGTGCTCCCGTGTGAGCGTTTGGAGGCCTGCTGTGGGCCCGTGACCTGGGCCTGCCCAGGGCTGCTCCTACAGGGACCCCGCCCTGGGCACTGGGTGCTTGTTGCCGCCTGAAGCGATGGCCGCTTGGAGCAACGGAGCCGCGGGAAGAAGTTCAGAGGCAAACTGGAGACAAACAGCTTTTTATTCTGATAACTTTTCTCTCTGGCTCTAACAACGACTAACACGCGCCACACACACCACCAAAATGGCGCTGACCCGATCAGCAATCTCGGCCAAGTCACTCGAGATCCTGGGCCAAGTCCCGTGAGACTACGGAAGGCGGCAATGCCCAAATCCTTATGGCCCATAGTCAACCGCAATTCAAGCCAATCCCCACACAGGGCTCCTGCGGGTGCTGGCCAGCTCCTCAGCCCCGTACCTGGTGGCGGCAGCAGCCAGACGTTCCTGTGAAGGCCACTCGCCTGCAGCACCACGTGGCTCTCCCGTGGGCTCCGCCAGGCCGTCCTTGAGGACATGGAGGGCTGGGTGCAGTGAAGTGGCACAGCACGTCCCTGGCACAAGGCCCTGGGTTCCATCCCCACACAGCACAGGCACCCACAGAAACGCCAAATGAGGGCGGGGTGCGGCTCAGCGGTGGCGCACTCGCCTGGCACGTGCGAGGCCCTGGTTCGATTCTCGGCACCGCATATAAGTTAAATAAAGGTCCATCATCAACTAAATATACATATGTATGTATGTATATGTTATATATAAAGCACGTGCAAGAAGGAGTCCTACGGGTCGTGGTCGCCCTCCTCTGCCCCAGGTCTGCCCGGTGTGACTGGCAGTCCTGCCTCCTGCGGTGGCTTTGCAGGTGGCTGGAATTCCTCTGCTGGGTTAGCTGTGTCCTCCCTGAACGTGGTTCAAGAGTCCACAGCCCATCCCACTTTCCAGAGGGAAGCACTGGGCCTGGGGAGCCCAGGTGGCCAGCCCAGGGCAGAGTGGCCAGCAGACAGCAGAGCTGGACGTCAGCCCAGGCCTGTGGGAGCACATGCTCTTGACCATCCCGGCCTGCCCCACGGTGCGCATGTGGGGCTCCTGATGTGTCGCAATCGTCTAGTAAAAACAGGAGCCGAGTGCCGTCCTGTGGTGGCGTCCACTCCAGGCTCTGGCTCTTTCCAGAGCGACTCGAAGGTGCCCGAGACTCGGCTCTGAAGGGTGCGAGGGGGCTTCTGGGAGAGCACACCTGGGCCTGGCCTCGTGGGCCCCCGGCAAGCAGCCCTGGACACCGGCATGGGGCAGCGAGGGGCCCAGAAGTCAGTGGCCATGGCTCGTGCACAGTCAGGCGGACCTTGGTGTTGCTCAGAAAACATTCTCCAGAGGCCGGGCCTCTCGCCAGCCTCTGAGGTCTCCTGCGCTGCTTCTGGCTTTCGCAGGAGAATTACTACAAGCCCCCGGCCCAGGAGGCCTGCCTGCCCTGCGACTGCTTCCCCCATGGCTCCCACAGCCGTGCGTGCGACATGGACTCGGGCAGTGTGCCTGCAAGCCCGGCGTCATCGGCCGCCAGTGCAACCGCTGTGACAACCCTTTTGCTGAGGTCACATCGCTTGGCTGCGAAGGTCCAGTTGCCCCCTGACCCTCTTCTGGTCACACACAGGGATAGGCTGCAGGCTGGCATGTGCCTGTGTGTGTCCCTGGTGGGGGTCCTGCACACCCCTGGGCCTGGGGGCCCCTGACACTCCCAAGGGTCAGGGCCACAGGGCGGGAGGGTGTGAGGGTGTGGCTCTGGGCGAGGCGTGGCCGGGCCCTGCTGCTGAGGGCGTCTTTCCCTGCACCCCAGTCATCTACAATGGATGTCCCAGAGCATTTGAGGCTGGCATCTGGTGGCCACAGACCAAGTTCGGGCAGCCGGCTGCTGTGCCGTGCCCCAAGGGATCCGTGGGTAAGTCCTGTGGCCATGGCATCCGCAGAGTGGGGGATTGGAGAGAGAAGGGCCTTCTGGGGGGATATTGGCCCAGGCATCGGAACTCACAGAATATTCCACGTTCAAAAATGTCTTCAGGCACCACATTTGGGAGAAACAGTAAGTTTTCCTCCAGAGTGAGCCACATGCCACCACACGCGTTGGGCCTGGTGAAAATGCAGGCGGCACATTGCGTGGCGCCTGTCCAGCCTGGATGCCCTCAGGGCTCTGCCACGCTGTGGTGGGGGTGTGGACACTTGCGGTTCACGTCTTGGCTTCTCTTTGTGCAGGGGCGTAACAGTGGCATCCACACCTGGGGGTGCCCAGGGAGTCCTGCCAGGCATGTGGTGCCCTCTGGTCCTGGCATGTGGCATTCCTGGTTCCTCATGGGTGTGCCAGGCGCCTGAAGGGCGGTGTCGGCCAGAGAGGTCGTGCACGGGCCCAGGCCTAAGGGAGGGAGTGTGGGCCTCGTGGCCATGGAGCTGCCCGGCCTGGGACCCTCCACTGTGCGCGGGCAGGGGCGTTAAATGGGTGTCGACCATCAGGGCCTAGACACGACGCGTTCTCATTGCCTAGGAAACGCGGTTCGGCACTGCAGCGGGGAGAAAGGCTGGCTGCCCCCCGAGCTCTTCAACTGCACCACGGGCTCCTTCGTGGACCTCAAAGTCATGGTAGGCCTGAGCCTCAGAGCCATGTCCATGTGTGCACTGTGTGTGTGTGTGCGTGTGTGCGCACGTGCGTGCGTGCACAGGCGAGCCCCAGTGGGGTGAGGGTGCAGAGGCCCCTGGATCGCTGGGGCTGGGGCTGCAGGCCAGAGGCCAGGTGCCAAGCAGTGCCCTGGCATAGCGTGTCGGGTGGCTGGCGAGCTGGGCACACTCAAGCACTTCTCCTGAGCCTTCAGGCCAGCTCTGCGTCCTCCGACTGGGGAGTGCGAGTCCCCGTGCCCGTGCGCTCCGACCCCGCCGTTGCTCGCTGTGCGCCGTCCCTCCGCTCCTCGCAGGGCGTCCTTACCGAGAGCCCTCAGGCACCTTGTCCCCATGCCACGGTCCTCAGTCCTGTGTCTTTCCTGGGCTCTGGGTGTGGGTTTCTTGCTGACCGGGTGTTGGGAAGCTGCCCCAAGGAGGAGTGACCGCTGAGTAGCAGGAGGGGCCTGGCAGCCGGTCACTGCAGGTGTCCTGGTCCCTCCCTTCCAGAACGAGAAGCTCAGCCGCAACGAGTCGCAGCTGGACGGCGCCGGGTCCCTGCAGCTGGTGAAGGCGCTGCGCAACGCCACGGGGCTGCGCGGCCCCCTCTTTGGCAACGACGTGCGCACGGCCTACCAGCTGCTGGCCCGCGTCCTGCAGCACGAGAGCCAGCAGCAGGGCTTCGACCTAGCAGCCACGCGCGAGGCCACCTTCCACGAGGTAGAGGGGGACGCTGGGGAGCCCGCGGGATGGGCCGCGGGTGGGGCGGCGCTGGGCAGCTGGCAGCCCGGGACACCCTCAGGGCAGCGCTCAGCTTCCCAGGCATGAGGGGGACGTGGGGAAACGGGGCTGGCCGAGCTGACTCCGTGTTGGCAGCAGGCGGGCAGTTCAGGGCCAGCCCCAGCCCTGATGGGGACAGCCCTGCTGCAGCAGTCAGGGAGCGCCCGGGGCACCAGCCTTCCACGCGCTGGCACGACTCGCCCCGCGTTCCTCCCATGCCAGACCACACGGCTTGTTGCCCATCCCCGTGCCAGGTTAGGAACTGAGGCACAGAGCTGGGGGCTGCCCAGGGGCGCGGCTGGCAAGCGGGGGGCCCAGTGAGGGCTCAGGGACCTCCTGCAGGCCCTCCTGCCCTGCATCTGCTGGGGAGATCGCGGAAGCTTGTGAACCACTCTGGAGTGTTCAGAGCTGCTTCCTGGCTCCCCTCCGGTCCCATCCTGTGCCCCAGGGCCGGACCCACCCCGGTGACATTTCCTTCCTGGTTCCTGTCTCGGGCTAGCACTGGCCACACAGCTGAGGGCCCACCACGCTCCTGCCCAGTCGAGCCTGGGGGGTGCCTGTTGCCGGCCCTCCGGGGGGTCCGGAGGTCCCAGCACACCTTCCCTCAGCGTCTCAGGGCACACGGTGGAGCCCTGGCAGGCTCTGGCCTCCAAGGCCACCTCCCCCGACACCGGCCTGGTGGCCACGGCCTGCGAGCTGGCGCGCTGACGGCCTTCTAGCCACTGGTTTGCCTCCGTCGCGCGGCCAGACTCCACTGCGAGGCTGAGCACTGTGTCTGTGTGGCCAGGATGTTGTCCACACGGGCAGTGCCCTCCTGGCCCCGGCCACCAGGGCCGCCTGGGAGCAGATCCAGCGGGCTGAGGGCGGCGTGGCGCGGCTGCTGCAGCACTTCGAGGCCTACTTCAGCAACGTGGCCCGCAACCTGCGGAGGACCTACCTGCGGCCCTTCGTCATCGTCACCGCCAACATGAGTAAGGGCTGCAGGGCAGCACCCTGAGGGTAGGACCCCAGGACCACCTGGGTGTCCAGGAGCCGAGCCCCGAGGCGAGGCAGTGGGGCCATGGCCAGCCTGGCCTCTCTAGAAGAGGGAGCCAGGGCCCGGCCTCCGTCTCCCAGCGGTCAGTGGCCGGAGTTGCCCGTGGTCAAGGGCCTTTGGACGATCTGCAGAAACAACACGTGCTCCAAAGGCTGGGTCCAGCACGGGGGCCGGCGGGTGGAGGTGCTGCCCTGTGGTCTGTGGGTCCAGCAGGCCTCTCAGAACCCAGCTGTGAGTCTCCGGGAGGGCGTGGGTGCCGGGGCTCCCTGCAGTGACCCTGTCCGGGCAGCAGAGCCCTCCAGACTTGGCACAGATGGGCAGTCCCAGGGAGTGGGAGGGTCACAGGCCTGTCCTGGCCAGAGCCGAGCCGTCTCAGGACCAGTGCCACATGGCCACGTCACCTGTGCATGGGGACACGCGACCCTGAGGCGGGGGTTTCCCAAGTGTGGTTTTCAGGCAGAGAGGTCAGGATGGGAGAGCCGGTCCCTCCCCGGGTAGCTCAGGCCCATCCGTGCAGGTCCACAGCACACCTGACCCTGCAGAGCCACTGCCACCGCCCCTGGCACGCTCCAGGTTCTCCCCTCCCGGGCCCAGTGGGCCTGCCCGGCCCAGCCCCCACTCCTGCAGGTGGCTGGAGGGACCGTCCTCGTGGGGAGTGCTGACGTGGACGGGGTCACTTGGGAGGCCCATGCTGTGTGCAGAGCAGCCCTGGCCACAGCAGAGGAACGGCCTGATGGCGTCGGGCATCGCCAGGGCCCTGCAGGCCATCTCCAGGCTGAGAGGCTCGGGCGATGCCAGCTCAGGCTGCCAAGCGCCCTCGGGGTCAGGGTCCAGCTCTGTCTCCGCCCTGTCAGCCCAGCTACCACCTGGAGGGCTGCAGGGAGGCCCGGGGGTCTGTGGGGCGGGGGGCTGCCTGCTCTGCCAGCACAGCCGGCTTGCCCAGGCCTCGCCCGCCCAGAGGCCTGCGAGGGTCCAGGTGCCACCCTCGAGCGGCAGCTTCCCCTTCCCACGTGGCCTCAGGTGCCGCCAGCGCAGCAGGCTGGCGGGGACAGGAGGCGGAAGTGGGCTCTCTTCAAAGGGGCGGGTCGCGGTGGGCAGGACAGTCGTGGGCATGGTGAAGGCAGGCTCAGGAAGGCCCCGGGGCTGTGTGTGAGGAGGGCGCTGTCCCCAGTTCTTGCAGTGGACGTCTTCGACAAGTCCAACTTCACGGGGGCCCGGGTGCCGCGGCTGGAGGACATTCAGGGTGAGGTCCCCCGGGAGCTGGAGTCCTCGGTGTCCTTCCCAGCCGACATCTTCAGGCCACCCCTGAGGAAAGGTGAGAGTGCTGGACACCGTTGCAGCTGGGTGTCCCTACTGTCCCGTGAGGGTGGGCGGCCTTCCACAGGGATCCCCAGGGGCAAGCAGAGCCAGTCCCGTGGCCAAGCACGTCCTGAGCTCTTCACCACTGACCATCCAGGTGGCGGCCACTCGGCCCCAAGGGTAGCTGCGGCTCCCTTCGCACAGGACTCAGGTACCACGCAGGTGCAAGGCAGCCACACTGTGCCACGCGTAGGTGCCCCCGTTGCATGCCGCAGGCAAGACGTCGCGGCACATGCACACCTGCCTGTTGAACGTGGCCAGCACATGGCCTCTCGTGTGCCCACTCCACGTGCACGTAGAATCACGCCACGCAGGCATGAGATAAAGCCTGGGTCATGGAACCCACACAGGCAAATGTCCATGTCTTCCCAAGGCTCCCTACTATGGCCCTGGGTGGGGACACAGGAGCAGGTGGGTGACGGACATCAGCTGCCCATCACGTGACTTCTGTTGCCTCTTCAACGTTTGCAGTGAAAGATCTGTGGTGCGACAGTCCTCATTTTTAGCAGTTCTTTGAGGGCAGTCTGAGGATGGAACCAGGGGTGCTCTGCCACTAAGCTGTACCCCAGTCTTTCTTCTTTGCTATCCTGAGGCAGGGCCTCACTAAGGTGCCCAGGCTGGCCTCGAGCTTGCCATCCTCCCTCCTCGGCCTCCAGAGCTGCTGGGATCCCCAGCGTGCGCCAGTGCGCGGCCGCCTTTCTGTCTCAGGCGTGCGTTTCAGTGTGGCTGAGCGAGTCCACGTGGTGTGTTCATCCCGGAGCTCTTGTCACCTGGCAAGCCTGAAACAACCGCTAAACAGTGACTCCCTCTCCCTGACCCTGGCAACCTCGCGGCTGTGTGACTTGAACTCCTCCAGGTCCCTCTTATAGGGGAGCTGGGGAGCTGTCGTTTGGTGGCAGGTGTGCTTCACCGAGCAGTGTCCTTGAGGTTGTCCATGTCACATGTGGCAGGTGGCAGGATTCCCTTCATTTCAAGGCTGCGTGGTATTTCTCATCTGAATGGACCACATTTTATTACCCATTCACCTGTTGGTGGCCTCGTGGCCTGCCGCCTTTCTTGGCTATTGTGAATTCTGCTGCTGTGACCGTGGTGTACATCTTTCTCTTCAAGACTGTTTCAGCAGGGCGTGGTGACGCACACTGGCCTTCCCAGCCACTCGGGAGGCTGAGGCAGGAGGATGGCAAGTTCTACTCAGTGAGGCCCTAAGCAACTTAGTGAGATCCTCTCTCAAAGCAAAATATAAAATGGGCTGGGGATGTGGCTCAGTGGTTAAGTGCCCCTGGGTTCAGTCCCTGGTACCAAAAACAAAAAACAACTGGGCTGGGGCTGGGGCTCAGTGGCAGAGCGCTTGCCTAGCACATGTGAGGCCCTGGGTTGGATCCTCAGCACCACATAAAAAAAAATTTAAAGACATTCTGTCCGTCTACAACTACAAAAAGATAAAATAAAAAAAACAACACAACACAACCCCGTTTCAGTTCTTTTAACCCCCACAATGGAATTGCTGGCCCCACAGTGACTCCAAGGAGCACCATGCTGTCCCCTGGACGGCTGTCCGTGTTGAGAAGCACTAGCTGGGGTGAAAGGAGACGGTGGGGACCCTGCCGCCCTGGCCCAGGCCTCAGCTCTGTACTCATGTTGCAGAAGGCCCCGTGGTGAGGCCAGCCAGCCGGAGGGCCACCCCGCCCACCATGACCCCGGAACCTGGGACTAAGAGGGAGGACCCCATCAGCAGACGACGGAGACACCCCGAGGATCCCGGCCAGTTTGCTGCCGCTCTGGTCATCATTTACCGGACCCTGGGCCAGCTCCTACCTGAGCACTACGACCCTGACCGCCGCAGCCTCCGGCCAGGGATTAGGCTGGGGAGGGCCTGCTCCCCCAGGGATTAGGGCTGGGGAGGGCCTTAGGGATTAGGGGGGAGGGCCTGCTCCCCCAGGGATTAGGGCTGGGGAGGGCCTGCTCCCCCCAGGGTCCCGGGCTGGGGAGGGCCTGCTCCCCCAGGGTCCCGGGCTGGGGAGGGCCTGCTGCCCCCAGGGTCCTGGGCTGGGGAGGGCCTGCTCCCCCAGGGATTAGGGCTGGGGAGGGCCTGCTCCCCCCTGGGGAGGGGTCCCGGGCTGGGGAGGGCCTGCTCCCCCAGGGTCCCGGCCTGCTCCGGGGCTGGGGAGGGCCTGCTCCCCCAGGGTCCTGGGCTGGGGAGGGCCTGCTCCCCCAGGGATTAGGGCTGGGGAGGGCCTGCTCCCCCAGGGGCTGGGGAGGGCCTGCTCCCCCAGGGTCCCGGGCTGGGGAGGGGGAGGGCCTGGGGAGGGCCTGCTCCCCCAGGGATTAGGGCTGGGGAGGGCCTGCTCCCCCAGGGTTAGGGCTGGGGAGGGCCTGCTCCCCCAGGGTCCCGGGCTGGGGAGGGCCTGCTCCCCCAGGGTCCTGGGCTGGGGAGGGCCTGCTCCCCCAGGGATTAGGGCTGGGGAGGGCCTGCTCCCCCAAGGTCCCGGGCTGGGGAGGCCTGCTCCCCCAGGGTCCCGGGCTGGGGAGGGCCTGCTCCCCCAGGGATTAGGGCTGGGGAGGGCCTGCTCCCCCCCAGGGATTAGGGCTGGGGAGGGCCTGCTCCCCCAGGGATTAGGGCTGGGGAGGGCCTGCTCCCCCAGGGATTAGGGCTGGGGAGGGCCTGCTCCCCCAGGGATTAGGGCTGGGGAGGGCCTGCTCCCCCAGGGATTAGGGCTGGGGAGGGCCTGCTCCCCCAGGGTCCCGGGCTGGGGAGGGCCTGCTCCCCGGGCTGGGGAGGGCCTGCTCCCCCAAGGTCCCTGGGCTGGGGAGGGCCTGCTCCCCCAGGGTTAGGGCTGGGGAGGGCCTGCTCCCCCAGGGTCCCGGGCTGGGGAGGGCCTGCTCCCCAGGGTCCCGGGCTGGGGAGGGGGAGGTCCCGGGCTGGGGAGGGCCTGCTCCCCCAGGGTCCCGGGCTGGGGAGGGCCTGCTCCCCCAGGGTCCCGGGCTGGGGAGGGCCTGCTCCCCCAGGGTCCCGGCTGGGGAGGGCCTGCTTCCCCAGGGTCCCCTGGGGAGGGCCTGCTCCCAGGGGTTACGGGCTGGGGAGGGCCTGCTCCCCCAGGGTCCCGGGCTGGGGGAGGGCCTGCTCCCCCAGGGATTAGGGCTGGGGAGGGCCTGCTCCCCCAGGGTCCCGGGCTGGGGAGGGCCTGCTCCCCCAGGGTCCCGGGCTGGGGAGGGCCTGCTCCCCTGGGGTCCCAGGGTCCCTGGGGAGGGCCTGCTCCCCCGGGGTCCCGGGCTGGGGAGGGCCTGCTCCCCCCCCCAGGGGTCCTCCCGGGCTGGGGAGGGCCTGCTGCCCCCAGGGATTAGGGCTGGGGAGGGCCTGCTCCCCTGGGGTCCCGGGCTGGGGAGGGCCTGCTCCCCCAAGGTCCCGGGCTGGGGAGGGCCTGCTCCCCCAGGGTCCCGGGCTGGGGAGGGCCTGCTCCCCCAGGGCCTAGGGCTGGGGAGGGCCTGCTCCCCCGATTAGGGCTGGGGAGGGCCTGCTCCCCCAGGGATTAGGGCTGGGGAGGGCCTGCTCCCCCCAAGGTCCTGGGCTGGGGAGGGCCTGCTCCCCCAGGGTCCCGGGCTGGGGAGGGCCTGCTCCCCCAGGGGTCCCGGGCTGGGGAGGGCCTGCTCCCCCCCAGGGCTGGGGATTAGGGCTGGGGAGGGCCTGCTCCCCCCCAAGGGCCTGCCTGGGCTGGGGAGGGCCTGCTCCCCCAGGGTCCCCCGGGCTGGGGAGGGCCTGCTCCCCCAGGGTCCCGGGCTGGGGAGGGCCTGCTCCCCCAGGGATTAGGGCTGGGGAGGGGCTCCCCAGGGGATTAGGGCCTGCTCCCCCCAAGGGCCTGCTCCTGGGCTGGGGAGGGCCTGGGGAGGGCCTGCTCCCCCAGGGTCCCGGGCTGGGGAGGGCCTGCTGGGGAGGGCCCCCAGGGTCCCGGGCTGGGGAGGGCCTGCTCCCCCAAGGTCCCGGGCTGGGGAGGGCCTGCTCCCCCCCCCAAGGGGCTCCCCCAGGGGATTAGGGCTGGGGAGGGCCCTCCCGGGCTGGGGAGGGCCTGCTCCCCCAGGGTCCCGGGCTGGGGAGGGCCTGCTCCCCCAGGGATTAGGGCTGGGGAGGGCCTGCTTCCCCGGGGTCCTGGGCTGGGGAGGGCCTGCTCCCCCAGGGTCCCGGGCTGGGGAGGTCCTGGATTAGGGCTGGGGAGGGCCTGCTCCCCCAGGGTCCCGGGCTGGGGAGGGCCTGCTCCCCCAGGGATTAGGGCTGGGGAGGGCCTGCTCCCCCGGGGTCCCGGGCTGGGGAGGGCCTGCTCCCCTGGGGTCCCAGGGGGCTGGGGAGGGCCTGCTCCCCCAGGGTCCCGGGCTGGGGAGGGCCTGCTCCCAGGGTCCCCTGGGGAGGGGTCCCGGGCTGGGGAGGGCCTGCTCCCCTGGGGTCCCGGGCTGGGGAGGGCCTGCTCCCCCAGGGTCCCGGGCTGGGGAGGGCCTGCTCCCCCAAGGTCCTGGGCTGGGGAGGGCCTGCTCCCCAGGGTCTGGGGACTTCAATCCTGATCACCCTATGTTATTATAACAGTATTACACCATGACCTGGTCAAGGACAGGGGCCATGCCCCTTGGTGTCCCTTGGACAGAGGTCTGGGCCAGCCAGATGGGCACTGCACACTGGGACATTATAACCTTCACCTTGGCTTGTCCTGGCCTGTGCCCAGATGTGCCCTAGAGTGTGCCCCCTCGGTGCCTCCGGGGTCTGCCTGCCCTGCTCCTCACCGAGGCTGTGCTGTGTGGTGCCTGTAGGTGCCTCTGCTAACTGTCCCCTACCACAGCACCAAGGGCTGCGTGGCCAGTACTGGCTTCAAGACGTGTCTTCTGCCCCAGGGCCTTGAGTTTGACCAAGGGTGCCTGCCAAGGTCACACTTTCCAACCTCAAGGTCGTTTTCCAGATACCCCCTGGTTCCGTGGCCCTCACTGTCACGTCCTCTGGTGACGGGATGAGGCAGCTCCGTGGGCTTATTTGCATGACCAGGGTCGCCCTGGGCACTTGGCCCTGCCGTGCTCCGGCTGACTGTTGGCATCTCTGCGCCTGAGTCTTCTGTTTGTTAATTTTGGAAGCCCTGGCGTGGCCCAGAGGTGTCGCGTCTCCCGTGCTGAGGACGCAGGTGGTGCAGCTCAGGCCTGCCTGGGAGCGGGGCCACCGTGTATGTGCAGGGACTGTGACTCCTTGCTCATCTCACCCATGTCCCCTGGCGTTCGCACTCTTCTAAAGGGATGTGGTCTCGTCACTCTTGTCCCTGGTCTCGTTTCTCCACCACAGGCTGCCGAACCGGCCCGTCATCAACACGCCGGTGGTGAGCGTCCTGCTTCACAGCGAGGGGGCCCCGCTGTCCCGCCCCCTGGAGAGGCCCGTCCTGGTGGAGTTCGCCCTGCTGGAGACGGAGGAGCGGACCAAGCCCGTCTGCGTGTCCTGGAACCACTCTCTGGAGTAAGTGCCACTCCGGCCCGGGGGACGGCCACCTCCTGCTGCGGACACCCGGAAGGCCCGGCCGAGGCAGGGCCGTCTTCTGGGCTGTGGCTCCTCTGCTGGGCTGGCCGTGGTGGACAGGAGCTCCTCCTCCTGCGTTGGCCCCTCGCATGCACACGCACGTGGACACACACGTGGAGACTGGCGGCCAGGCACGCGGGGTCCCCTGGGGAGCCGAAGCAGAGGCCGGCTGCTCGCTGGGGGACCTCAGAGGTGCAGAAGCGGACACGAGCGCCCAGGCCTCTGCCGCGGAGCCGAGGGCGAGTTCCAAGCACACAGGGAGGTGGACTCGGGCAGGCCCGGGCGCCTCATCAGCTGGGGCGCCTTCCCCAGGGGTCCCCGGCCGTAGCCTTGTCTGCGAGGACGAGCAGAGCTCAGCTGGGGCCGCCGCCCCCGCAGCGGGTCAGGAGGCCGTGCAGGCGCCACGTCGTGAGCCCGAGGAAAGAGAGGCCCACGCGTGCTGGGGACGCGGCTCTGCCCCGCACACACGGGACTGGACTCCAGCCCGTCGGCCTCCCTTGCCTGGGTGTTGGGGCTCTCCGTGGGGGCTGGCTGTCTCTCCTCTAGCTCCTGTTCAGCTGTGCTGTCTTGGAGTGGGGGGAAGCTGGGTGGGACCAGCAGGTCAGGGACGCTCCCCGACCAGGTTCGGCGCCATCTGCACTGTGAACGTGGCGCCTCTTGGGGTCAGCGGAGCTGCCGGGACCCAAGGCCGGGACCCGCCCCTCGTGCTTGGAGCCTGGCCCGAGTGCTGTGCACCTGCGAGTTCCTGCGTGACAGGGCCATCTCCCGCGTTGCTGGTCCTCTGCGTTGAGTGGACGGCCGCTGGGGGGTCAGGCTGGGTGCTAGCCCTGCCGAGCGAGCTGGCTCCTGCGGGGCACATGCCCAGCTGGGCAGCGAGAGCGCGCCATGCTCCTGCCCTCTCCACGGGCTCGTTAAGGAGCCGCCCGCCCGTGTCCGGCTCTCAGCAGGGGAGCCCCTTTCACCCAGCGGGAGGTGTTGGCGTCTGGCGTGTGGCCCCCGCGGCTGCTGGGCACGGCGTCAGTCCTCAGTCCCTCGTTTGAATCCTGGCAATTAGCTCTGGCTCTAGTGACTGCCCCTCCTTTATGTGGCTCCTTTATCCCCAGATCTGAGCGTCTTGGCAAGTGCGCCCACGGCCACGGCCCATTTCACAGATGAGTAAACTCGGATCAGAGAGGTCACCCGGCCACTTTCCCAGCGTCGGGGAGCCAGGGCCTCGTAACAGCCTGTTATTTGGGGCTTCCCATCCTTGAAACGGAGTAGTAATCGGGCCCTGGCTTCCAGGCGGCTCCCATAAAACGTTGCGCAACCTGCAGATGAAAGTGCGGGGAGGGAGGCGTCATCTATGAGATCGCCAGGACTCGGCGGGCTGGGAACAAAGCGGCGGGCGACGGGCGCGTAGCGGACACGAGGCTCTGGGGCTTCTGCTGTGATGTGTACAGTGACTCTGGAGAGGGCGCTAGTGAGAGCCTGGGCACCACCCCGGAACAGCGCTCCTGGTGTCAGTGGCAGCAAGAGCCGTCGTGCAGTGCAGTGAGAGGGCGGGGGACACGGCAGAGGCCACCAGTGAGGTCACGGGACACAGCACTCGGGGCTGCTCCGCGTCTGCCCACTCCCGCCGACGGGGTCCAGCTGGCCGGGGCCAGGTGAAGGCCAAGGCACGGTCTAGGGGACCTCTCACCCCGCTCCTTCCTCTGCAGCATCGGTGGGACTGGAGGCTGGTCGGCCAAGGGCTGCGAGCTCCTGTCCCGGAACCGGACCCACGTGGCGTGCCAGTGCAGCCAGGCTGCGAGCTGCGCGGTGCTCATGGACATCTCCCGGCGCGAGGTGGGCACTCCCACAGCCGCTCGCCCCCGCGAGTGTGCCCCAGGGGCTCCAGGGAGTTGGCTGAGTCCCCGAGTCCGCCGCCCACAGACCATGGCTTCCTCCTCGACGCTGTGAGCAAACCTACCACTGATGAGGCTGAATGTGAGGGTGTCCCGCACCCCACCTAAAGGGGGCCAAAGAGTCCAGGTTGAACAGCTGGCCTGCGGCAGCGGACCCTAAGCTCAGACTCAGGGCCCCCAGAATGTCCCCTCCCTCAGAGCAGTTCCCGGGCCTTCTGTTAGATAACGTCGCCACACCCACCTTGAAAGACAGGCAAGACGGAGAGGCTGGCGTGTGTGGGGTGTCACTGCAGGCCACACACACTGGCCCTAGGACCAAGGGTCAGGCCCTCAGTGACAGGTGGATGATGTTTGACCTCTGGCGTGTTAAGCAGCCTGAGAACGTGAGCCACGCGCTGTGGGGACAGTGAGTTGGGCACTGGGAGGGCCTGTCCTGGGCTCCTGTCATCGAGGCAGGAAGGTGGCACGAGGCCAGCCTGGGCTAGGTGTGTGGGACACTGGCATCTAGAAACCTGAGGCAGAGGCCAGGGTGACCTCACCTGTTACCTGCTCAGGGCTAGGATGTGGCCCAGGAGCCTAGCCCGTTGTCCCCGCCAAGGGCATTCTGGTGTCAGGGGCTCATGGCTTCCGCACCTTACGGAGGGGTGAGCCAGGTGGCAGGTGTGCAGGAGAGTGGCTTTCTGTGTCTGTGCAGGCAGAGCTGCTGCCCGGCCCACAGGGCATCTGTGCCCTCGCCTCCCCCTACCCACTTTCCTGGCAGGTGGCACTTCCAAGCAAGTGGCACCAGGGCCAGCCTGGAGGGGCTGATGATCAAGGTCTTTATCCAGATACGGGTGGGGCTTGGGGGTCCTCCTGTGGCCAGGAAGCCGGGCAGCACTTGGGTGAAGCTGAGGTAGAAGAGGTGCAGCAGAGTGGCCAGGGGTTCCTGCGCCCAGGGTGCGCAGAGCCACAGGCCCCTGAAGACCCCTGGCCCGCGGGGGGATTCTGTGCTGCACGCTGCAGGACGCGGGGCGCTCGGAGCCTCCAAGGCAGCTCTGAGCCCAGGCCCCTGGGCACCTGGCCTCCTGGCCTCCTGGCCTCCTGGCCTGCCTGTGCCAGCTTCCCCGGGCCTGCTGGAGAGCCATGCGCATGGTGCCCCGCCAAGGGCAGCACCTCAGGAGGTGCCGGACAACCAAAGGGCCCGTGCCCCTGAGGCTAAAGCCTCCCAGAACCCCGGGTCCTGGGCAGGGGTCACGCACGCTGTGCGGACGACGCCCGGGGCCCACGCTGGAAACGGCTCTGGTGGTAAAGCCCTGGTGGGTGTGTTTGTTTATTTATTTTTTTGGTACCAGGGATTGAACTCAGGGGCACTCGACCACTGGCCACATCCCCAGCCCCATTTTTGTATTTTATTAGAGACAGGGTCTCACTGAGTTGCTAAGTGCCTCAGCCTCCCAAGTACTGGGATTGCAGGCGTGCACCACCACGCCCAGCTGGTAGGTGTATTTTGCCACAATTTTTTTTTTTTTTTTTTTTTGTATCAGGGATTGAACTCAGGGGCACTCGACCACTGGCCACATCCCCAGCCCCTTTTTTGTATTTTATTAGAGACAGGGTCTCTCTGAGTTGCTAAGTGCCTCACCATTGCTGAGGCTGGCTTTGAACTTGTGATCCTCCTGCCTCAGCCTCCCAAGTGCTGGGATTACAGGCATGCGCCACCGCGCCTGGCTTATTTGCCACAATTTTTTAAAAAGACACATTTGTTGCCCACAAGAAATGAGTGGCAAGCCATCTGGAGATGAAAAGAGGGTCGCTCTGCCACAGCCGCGGCGGCGGCGGGGGACACCTGCGGTGTGGGCCAGGGTCAGTTCACTCCTGCATCACAGAAGGCTTCGTGCTGAGGGACAGGTAGGGCCCAGGGAAGGGAGCCCCTGTCCATGTGACTGAAGCCTCGTGCTGGCCCCAAGTCCCTGGAGCCTGGTGCCCCACCGGTTTCACTGAGTGACCTCTGGCCAGTTCCTCATCCTCTCGATGCTAGTTTTCCTGTCTCTTGAGACAAGCACGATGCTGGCGTGTCCTCGCGGGCGGGATCTAGGCCTGGCGTGAAATGGTGCCCAAGCAGGTTTGCCCCTCCCACACGGATGCCCAGGAAAGCCGCGGGTCCTTCACGTGCCGTCCCCGCTCCTCCAGCTTCTTGTGAAGAGGGAGTCACCTTTGAGCAGAGGAATGAATTTGTGACAGTGTAAAATAAAACAAAGCACAAAGGCCAGGGGGCGCCCACTGCTAGACCACGTGTCCTTGGGAACCGTGTCCCTCCAGAAGGCCTCTGCGGCTCTGGATTCAGGTGGGCAGGCTGAGCGTCCCCTGGTGACAGGACTCACGTGAGGTTTGGTAGATTATTTTTTTCCCCTTTTTTTAATGTGGCAAAATGTGCATCACGTGACCATTTAAGGGTGCAGTCCGAGGCGCGGTGCGAGCCCCTGGCTGTGTGGCTGTCCCCACCGTCCCTCCACACTTGGTCCTCGTGCCAGACTAGTCACTGGGTCTTGCTCCACCTGTGCCACCTGGAGCCGGTTACAGCCAGTCTCTGCCAGTTTGGTGACCATCCCTTCACTGTCGCGTGAAGCTCGGAGAGCCAGCCTCACCTTCTCCTGCTTTAACCAACCGCCCGCAGCACGGGGAGGTCCTGCCCCTGAAGATCATCACCTATGCCGCCGTGTCCTTGTCCCTGGCAGCCCTGCTGGTGGCCTTCATCCTGCTCACCCTGGCCCGGACGCTGCGCTCCAACCTCCACAGCATCCACAAGAACCTCATCGGCGCCCTCTTCTGCTCCCAGCTGGTCTTCGTGGTCGGGGTCAACCAGACTGAGAACCCGGTGAGGCCCCACGGCCACGTGTGCCGTCACGCCAGGGAGGCGGGCCTTCAGCCTCCGGGGGAGGCCACACGGAGGGAGGCGTTATTGCTTGCTGTTTTGAGGGGCTGGGACGGAGGGGACTGCTCCTCCTGTGGGCAGTGGGGACTGTGGGGTCGAGCCAGGTGGACTCATCGCTTTGCACCTAGGTGGGACTGTCCCCAGCAGCGTGCCCCAAGGAGCCTCATCAGAAGGGTTGGAGGACTGTGCACGCACACAGTCTGACCCTGTGGGTGTTGACACTAGTGACTTCGTAAGAAATTACAGTCGTGTGCCGAATCCCAGAGCATTTCACAGTCAGAGCATTTCACAGCCCGAAGGCACAGGGCGCGGCCACCTGCGGGCATCTGTGACCAGCACAACAGGGCATGCCTGAGATCCCAGCCCCTTGCTCAGAGGCTGAGGCAGGAGGAGTGTAGTCTGGCGGCCTTGACAGCTCAGCGGGACCCTGTCTCAGAATAAGAACAACTAGGGAGGAGGGTCAGTGGGGACGCCCCCGGGTGCAGTCCCAGCGGCAAAGGAGAAAACAGTGTCCAGGACACACGCGTCTCCGTTTGCTGGGAAAGCCACGCACAGCAGGCCTGGGGTGGGCAGGGCGTGTCTGGGGACACAGAGGACCAAGGCAAGAGGAACTTGCTGCAAGAGCGAGTGGGGGGTGGAGAGGAGGCGGGGGCGCTGCTCAAGCTGGCGAGACGCACACACAGGTGTCGCGGGGCTGCTGGGGGCTCCGTGTGTCCTGGGGCCTATGTGGCCTCGGGGCGTCAGGGAGGTTCGTGGTGTCAGGGCAGCTTGTGGGCGGGGGCGCCTGGCCAAGTGGGCAGAGCCAGTGAGTTTTGGCTGGACACAGAGATGATACCAGGCCACCTCTCCAAGACCCCAATTCCCTCTTTAAACCTCTGAGCCCCGGACTTGGAGAGGGCCAGTTCCCTGGGGCTGGCCACGCAGGCTGCCGAAGCCAGCACCTGCCTGCGCCCTGGGTTCTCACCCTTGAGGAAAACTGGTCTCTTCAAGGAGAACTGGACTCCCTGAATTGTGGCCCCAACAAGATGATAATGCCAGCACAGGGTGCCCGGCCACCAGGGGTGCTGCACAGCCAGCCTGAGGGCACTGGCCCTGCAGGGACTTGTGGGAGGGCGGGCGCTGCGGAGGCAGGAGTGGGGTTCACTGCCCGCCCTTCCAGCAGGAGGCCGGGCTCTTTCTGAGCCCTGGGAGAGCTGGCATCTGACCTGCTGGAGAGCGCAGGCCTGGGCACACGAGCCTACCTGCAGGCGGGCTCACACCCACAGCGCGTGCATTAGTGAACTCTCCCTGGGGACACAGCAGAGGACGGGACAAGTGTGTCCCCAGCCTCCTGGAGCTGGCACCCCCACAGCTGGGAGTCCCCAGGGAGGTGCCCTACACTCGGGGCCACGAGGGTGGAGAGCTGGAGCGGCGTCCTCAGGCGGCCACTGGAGTTGCGGGGTGCTGAGACCCGGAACGTCCAGGCTGGCCGGGGGCGGGCCGGGGCTTTCCCACACCGCCCATGGCCATGTCCGAGGCCAGCAAGGCTTCTTTGCAGCCAGGTCTATGGGCACTGGCCTCTGACAAGTTAAGCAGTTGAACTTAGCAGGGAAACAAAGACAGAATTGTCTGGTCCGATTCAGAGGCGACCCAGGGACGCATAGGAGCTGCCCAGATGGAGAGCCGTGAGGGGGACGCGGCCCGAGGATGCCAACCAGAGTGAGGCCGAGGGTCCACGTGGCCATCAGGCTGCAGCAGCCCGAGAGTAGACAGAAGCATCAGGGACAGAGGGGTCGCTATCTAGGGACAAAGAGGCCGCTTTGCTGGGAGGGCACAGACCCTCTAGATCTTTATGTCCCCAGAAAGATGAGTTAAAAATACACCTGTAGGAGACAGAAGCTGATGTTGTGAGTGCAGGGGAAATCGACAAGACCCATTGGAGACGCTCTAGATGGGACTAGTACATGTGAGAACTTAGGGTAGACTCGGCTGTCCCCCAGAGTATCCTCTCCTTGGACACAAGTCCTACAGATGCAGACTGCTTCGCACCGCCAAGGTCGCAGCATGACCTGCCACCCGCTCTCGACCTCGGGTGAAGAGGGGCGTTTGCTCAGGGCAGGGCTGCACGGGACCACCAGCTGCCACGCACGAAAAGGAGTCCAGGATAAGAGGCAGGGACAGCTGGGGACTGGACCCTCCTGAGGCCTGCGTCCTGGAGTGCCGTCCTCTGTTTGCACACAGCCGTGCCCTGGGAGCCCAGGCTGGGGATGCACTTGAGAAAGAGGAGCCTGCCCTTGGGCGGCCGCTGGCGGGAGGTGGAGCAGGGCGGGTGGGACAGCCAGGACGGGCAGGGGAGCTGAGCCCGGAGAAGAGCCAGTGAGCAGGCACGCAGAGAGGAGCAGGGGGACAGGACTCAGGTGACGCTGAACTCTGGAGGATGCCCCTGGCCAGGCAGCGGTCCCTCTGCAACCAGGCAGGGGAGGGCTTGGGTGGGAAGCTGCGTGGGTCACTTTGGAGCCCTGCCCATGCTTAGTGGAGGGGAAGGGGTGGCCGCTCCTGCAGCCAGTAACTGGGTGTGAAATGCTGAGGGGCTGCTGTTCCTGGCTCGTCCGCCCCGGAATGAGGACTTTCTGGCGGTGGCGGCGCACCTGTGACAGGCAGATGCGGGAAGCGGCGTGCTGGGTCTCAGGGCTTGGCATCGGGCCAGACATTTATGGGTTTCTGCAAACTCCCAATCCCATCTCTGGGCGCAGCCTTTCATCTCCCAGGCCCTGGCGGCTGCAGCGATTTATTAGGCTTTAGGCCGACTTTGTTCTGCTCCCGGAGACGGTG
This sequence comes from Tamias sibiricus, assembly GCA_025594165.1. NCBI lineage: Eukaryota > Metazoa > Chordata > Mammalia > Rodentia > Sciuridae > Tamias > Tamias sibiricus. Next base: position 175,196,357 of record CM046661.1, on the reverse strand, counting down.
GAGCTCGGCACAGATGCCTGTGCCTGTGCCTCTCCCTCCCGGAGCCAAGCGAGGAAGTCTCGTCTCCAGCCTGTCCTCGAAGGCGCTTCGCGTCTGCTCTCACATTATCCGAGGCACGGAGCCAGCGCCCCTCGCCTTCCGCTTCCTAAGCCAAGCCAGCTGCGCTTCCACTGGGCACACAGGGCTGTGAGTGGGTGGGGTGGGGTTGGTCTGCGGCCCAGCAGGCTTCCTGACGCCCCCAGGGGGCACGTCCCCAGTCACCACCCAGGTCGTCTCCTGGGTCTGGTGCCCGCCTTGCGCTGCTTGGCGGATGGAGGGCTGAGCTTTTTCCTCCCACACCTCAGGCTGCTTATTTCTGCAGAGCACCTGGCCATGGAGGCTGGCTTGGCCACAGGTGGCCTGCCCTGGTCCCTCTGGCCCGTGCTCCGTGGCCTCCCCTGGTGTGGTGCCTGAGCACAGCCACAGCGTGGTCAGGATGAGGTGCCGGATGCTTCCCTGTGCCTGCTGAGGGTGCTCTGGGGAAGACCCGGGCCCCCAGGAGGTTGGGAGGTTGCGTGTGCCAGGTGGACTCAGCTGTGGGGGTGGCCAGGGAAGAGCCCCACTGGGGTGGGGCCAGAGGTGGGCCCAGCTGTGGGTGTGGCTAGGGTGGAGCTAAGTTGTGGGTGTGGCCAGGGGTGGGACTAACTGAGGGTGTGGCCCAGAGGTGGGCCCAGCTGTGGGTGGGGTGAGGTGGAGCTAAGTTGTGGGTGTGGCCAGGGGTGGGACTGAGGGTGTGGCCCAGAGGTGGGCCCATCTGTGGGTGTGGCTAGGGTGGAGCTAAGTTGTGGGTGTGGCCAGGGGTGGGACTAACTGAGGGTGTGGCCCAGAGGTGGGCCCAGCTGTGGGTGTGGCTAGGGTGGAGCTAAGTTGTGGGTGTGGCCAGGGGTGGGACTAACTGAGGGTGTGGCCCAGAGGTGGGCCCAGCTGTGGGTGTGGCTAGGGTGGAGCTAAGTTGTGGGTGTGGCCAGGGGTGGGACTAACTGAGGGTGTGGCCCAGAGGGGGCCCAGCTGTGGGTGTGGCTAGGGTGGAGCTAAGTTGAGGGTGTGGCCAGGGGTGGGACTAACTGAGGGTGTGGCCCAGAGGTGGACCCAGCTGTGGTGGGGTGGGAGTGGCTGTGGGTAGGGCTGGGGCAGGCTCTGCTGCAGCGTGGGGTCAGTCTCACTCTTTCCTCATCCTCTTCCGCTGACTGGCCCAGCTTCCTGGCACCTGGAGGGGACTTGCAGCCATCTCCCAGGGGGCTGGCCTTCAGAGCCCTGGCCCCAAGTGGGTTCTCCCAGAGGGCCCATGTGAAGGTGCCCAGGGCCACACGGCCCATCCATCCTAGAACAAGTGGGAAGGCGTCTGCACTGAGGGCTGTGGTGCAGCACCCTCAGGTCCCGTGGCTGTTTCCTGGGGCCCCCACTGCCCGTGTCCAGGCAGAGGCTGGGCCCCCACTGCTCGCTGCCCCAGGGGAGGCATGCTGTCCCTCAGCCCCTTTGTGGGCACTGTTTTATTTTCCCTGCACTTGACCATTGGCCAGGCACAGCACTGCCCAGCTAGGACAAATCCTCTCGTCCTGTTCTTATTTCAACAGAAGACGTAAGGACCTTGTTGTTGGTATGAGGGGTTCAGCCCTGGGTACTCTTATCACTGAGCCACACCCCAGGCCTTTTGATTTTTTTTTTTTTTTTTTTTTTTTTTTTTTTTTTTTGTGGTACCAGGGATTGAACCCAGGGGCACTCGACCACTGGGTCACATCCCCAGCCCTTTTTTTTTGTATTTTTATTAGAGACAGGGTCTCACTGAGTTGCTAAGTGCCTCACCATTGCTGAGGCTGGCTTTGAACTCGCGATCCTCCTGCCTCAGCCTCCCAAAGTGCTGGGATTACTGGCGTGCGCCACCGCGCCCGGCTCCTTTTGATTTTTTGAGACAGGGCCTCCCTAAGTTGCTGAGGCTGGCTTGAACTCGCAGTCCTCCTGCCTCAGCCTCCCCAGCAGCTGGGATTCCAGGCGTGCGCTGTCGTGCCAGCACGGCCTTGTTCTTTCTGGGTGGAGAGGTCACTGCATGGAGTCCTTCCCTCCCTCTGGCCACACCCACTGGGCTGTGAAAGCCCATGTAGAGTCAGTACAGGCCAAGATGCAGTCTGGGACCCTTGGCCTGAGCAGGCCTAGTCCCACAGTGCTTTTTAAGATCTACCTACCAATATTTCAAATTTTAGGACCACCACGTAAAAACAGGTATTTCTAGTTTCTCTCAGAAACAAACCCGGTGCTCTGCTGTCCCTCACCCCGAGCCATGCTCACCACGGCAGTGGTCCAGGCTGAGGAGGGTCCCTTGAGTGGGGCCCCAGATGCCTCCCTCTGCCCCAGTGCCTCCTTGGGGCCCTGAGGCCGTTGGCACTGCCCTCCTGGTGCGTCAGCAGAGCCAGAGACGGCTCCGCTTCCCTCTGCAGCACCTCGGAGCCTCACGTTCGCAGAGTGGCCGGTTTTAGCCCCCACGCCCACTGGGCCTCGGCTTCTGTGGGTGCTCTGAGCCGGGTGCCTCTCCTGGCAGTCCCTGTGCGATGTCCCCCAGCCCCGTGGGCCCCCCTGAGTTGGGCGCCTCTCTGGTGTGCCCGCTGGGTGCCTACTGAGCCGTGCCCTCTCTGCAGTCCCTCTGCACGGTGGTCGCCATCCTCCTCCACTACGTCTACACGAGCGCCTTCGCCTGGGTGCTGGTGGAGGGCCTGCACATCTACCGCACGCTGACCGAGGTGCGCAACGTCGACGCGGGGCCCATGCGGTTCTACTACGTGGTGGGCTGGGGCATCCCGGCCATCGTCACAGGTGAGCGCTCGGCTCAGCCCTGCCGGGCACCCGGCGCGGGGATGCAGGTTTTCCACCCACCACGGCCGGGGTGGCCAGGAGGAACCAGCGTCCCCACGAGCAGGCAGGAAGGGCCGTCCTTCCTCTCTGCGGGCCCAGGCTGGCCTCACACCTCAGGGAGGCGGCTTGGCGCCCACGCGGGCGTGTCTCGGCGGGTCTGCCCGGGGTTTGGCTGCAGCACCAGCAGATCCCGCGCCTGCCCCTGGAGGGGTGGGGACGAGGGGGGAGGAGGGATGGGTCAGGAGGTGGCGGGTGGCAGCTGGATGGAAGGTGGGTCAGTGGCGAGTGAGTGGACAGAGGGGAGGACGGTCAGTGGCCAGCAGCCGGGTGGGGGATGTGTGGGAGGCGAATGGGCAGAATAGGGTGGGACAGCAGCGCCTCCTCGAGGCCAGGAGGCCAGTGGTGGCCTGGCGCTGCGAGCCACACCTGCTCACAGTGGGGAGCGCTGACCACCCCCCCCCCCCCCGGGGTGGCAGGACTCCAGGGCTCCGTGCACGAGGCCCTGGAGGAGCACCTGGGGGCCACGGCAGCCTTCCCTTCTGGCCCCCTGGGCCCCCTGCCCCCACAGGGCCCCTGGAGCCCACAGCTTCTGATGTGACCCCCACCCCACCCCCGCTCCATCCCGGGTGCCCCGTGGGACAAGGTCCCTTCTTCCAGAGCCGTGGAGGCTGGGCAGGGTGAGCCCGGAGGTCGCTGTCCCCTAACTTGAGCGCGTGGGTTCTCATCCTGAGAGCGCTGAGCGGAGAGACGGGTTCTGGCGAACGACCTCTCCAGACCCTCGCCATCTTGGAAGCCACCTCAGGTGGAAGCCACCTCCGCAGGGCTGTCAGGTCATGCCTGTGAGGTGTTCCTGCCCCCGGGGCCTGGAACCAAGTGCAGACACGTCCGACCACTCGCGTCTCCTCAGAAAGACCTTGGAGCGACTCCCAGGAACCTCAGGCAGCCGAGGCCTGGGCTGGTGGCCATGCCCTCCAGGCCCAGATGGCCAGGTCTGCGCTGTGGCAGAGGTCCCTGCAGGGAGGCGCGGGGCTCGCGTCCCTTTCCTCGCCCGTGGCAGAGAGCTCCTTCCAGGCCAGGCTCAGGGGCAAGGGAGGGGGCAGAGCCATTGTCCTGGGAGTCGCCACTCAGAGCAGAGGTGGATGAGGGGCAGCCGGCCAGACTGTCCTGTGCAGACCCTGCACTGAAGGGGGCACAGAGCAGGGGATGTGGGGACCTGCTTTTGCCTGGTTCTGGGCAGGGGCATCCTGGAGCAAGAGCCACTGGTGCTGGAGGGTGGGGAACGTGGGGCAGGCGGGGACCCAGCGGAGTGAGGTGGCCGGGACTGCAAGGCGGGGCCGTGTGGGCTGCAGCCTGGCGGGCCACAGAAGCAGCCACGTCCGTCTCCTGGCGCGGGTCACGGGGCGGGGGTGAGCAGCAGGGGACATGGTCTTTTTAGGATCTAAGTGTGGAGGACACCGGGAGGGTGTGCGCCCACCCAGGCTGGGGTTGAGTGGGACGCAGGTGCCCCTGTTCCTCTATCCCATCTGAGGTCTGTGTCGATGACGCCCCCAGACTCATCTTGACGGGCTGCACGGACAGAATGTCCTCGCCCAGCCTGTCACCCCGTGGTGACGTGCAAAGCCGTGTGCACAGCACTTGCCAGTGAGGAGATGGGGGGTCTGTGCAGCGTGTGCCTGTGTGCGTGGCGTGTTGTGTGTGTGCACCTGTGTGGTGTGTATGTGGCGTGTTGTGTGTGTGCACCTGTGTGGTGTGTATGTGGCGTGTTGTGTGTGTGCACCTGTGTGGTGTGTATGTGGAGTCTGTGTGTATGTGGCGTGTGTGGTGTATTGTGTATGTTGTGTGTGGCGTGTTGTGTGTGGCGTGTTGTGTGTGGTGTATTGTGTATGTTGTGTGTGGTGTTGTGTGTGTGTGCACCTGTGTGGTGTGCTGTGTGGCGTGTCTGTGCATCTGCTCACCCACCCACTCACTGCCCACAGGTGACATTGCCCTGTCCCCTTGCCCCCTGGCATCTTGGTGGGCATGGCCTCCTGGCCTCTACTGGCTGCCACAGGGCCTTCCCCGGGCTCTGCCAGCCTCTGGGGCTCTTTGGAAGCCGCCCTCCTGTCTCGGGCCCCCTCGTGGCCTGGCCCGCGGTGCCTCGGGAGTCCTGCTCGGAGGCCCTCGGCAGGCTCCCTGTCGCGGCCGGGGTCTCGTGCTCCTTGCCCTCCCCAGGAGGGCAGTGCAGGGTGCCTGTGAGTGGCCTGCTCTGGAGACCCTCAGGGCCTTGGCCGCAGCTCCAGGGTGGGCTGCAGCTGTCTGGACCTGTGGCCCTCACCCTCCTCTGCCCCTGATGTGTCCAGGGCTGGCGGTCGGCCTGGACCCCCAGGGTTACGGAAACCCTGACTTCTGCTGGCTGTCCCTCCACGACAGTCTCATCTGGAGCTTTGCTGGGCCCATCGGAGCTGTCATCGCTGTGAGTGCCAGGGCCTTGCAGAAGCCGCCATCCTTGGCGACGCTGGGCCCAGGGGCCCACTGGCTGGGGCGTTGGGACTGGCCAGGTGGGCAGGGAGGGCTGCTCTCCACTCACCACAGCCTCTGGGCCGCTCCGGGGCCCAGTCCTCGGGCCAGCTGGTCCCAGGTTACATTGCATGTCCACCAGGAGGCCACTGTGCCCATCCCGCAGTAGTGTCCCCACACAGGCTGGCAGAAGCTGGCCCAGGGTAGCCTCTCCCTCAGGCCAGGGCTGAGGCCTCCAGGGCAGCCACACCTTCCCAAGACGGGGGAAGATCCCCAGGGCTGCGGCTGGCTGGGGTCACTAGGATGAGGGGAAGAGCTGGCCTGACTGTTGGTCTTACTCCCCAGATCAACACCGTCATCTTTGCCCTGTCTGCGAAGGTTTCCTGCCAAAGAAAGCACCGTTATTATGAAAGGAAAGGGGTCGTGTAAGTGGGGCTGGCCCCGACAGGTGGGCTGGGACCTGATGCTGTCCGCTGGGCCCCGAGACCCTGCGTGTCCAGTTTCTGTGCTGAACAGAGCCCTGTGAGAGCGCGTGTCACCCAGCAGCCAAGCCCTTTTGCCCCTGGCCTGCCTGGGAGCAGCCTGGACTGGGAGTCCTGGCCAAGCCGTGCTCCTGGGGGTGACACAGGACCTGGGGGGAGGCCGGCTGAGGGGGGGCGTTCACGGTGTGTCCAGGCCCTGGACAGGCCAGGCTGTGGAGACGGTAGGAGGGGGTTCCACACTTGGGGTCAGAAGTGTCATCAGCCATGGAGCAGCTGGAAGCACAGGTGGAGGGACACGGGACTCTGCTGTGACGATGGTGACGTCAGGGCCTCGGCCGAGGCCCTGCCTGGGGAGGCTGCAGCCTCGGAGCAGGGCCGATGTGGGGGAGCCTCCAGGGTTTTAGGGTCGAGGGAGAAGACACCTGAAGGAGCAGGTGGGGTGGGGAGCAGTGGCAGTGTGTCCGGGGGCTGCAGGGGTGGAGAGGGGTGGCGGGGCGTCTGTCGGAGGCCAGGGCCTCGGGCCTGTTGGATCAGTGAGGACAGCGAGGGGTGGGGTAGGGGGTGGTGCCCAGGAGGGCCCTTCCTCCCTCATCCCACGTCCATCCCTGACACTGCTTCACGGGGACACTCTGAGCACCCCCACCACTGTGGCTGTTGTCGTGGGGGTGGGAGCCCAGCGGGCGGGGCGTGTCTCCCTTGTCCCTGGCTCCTGAAGGTGCTTTGGGAGGGTCCGGGAGGAAGGGAGGCAGCAGACAGGGTGTGGCTGGCGGCTGGACACACGCATGGACTGCTGCTGCCCGCCCCAGCCCGCTGCTCAGGACGGCCTTCCTGCTGCTGCTGCTGGTCAGTGCCACCTGGCTGCTGGGCCTGCTGGCCGTGAACGGCGACTCCCTGGGCTTTCACTACCTCTTCGCGGCCTTCAGCTGCCTGCAGGTAGGCGCCCCAGAGCCCCTGGGTCTGCCTGAGCCAGCCTGGGCACCGGTGCTGCACCAGAGGAGGGGGCCTGCGGCCCCACCTGCCTGTCCCCGGCCTCCCCAGCCCCCCCCCACAGTCACGCTGCCCAGGACAGGGTCCCTCCTCCTCCCTCCACCGCCACGGCCAGGAGGAGTGCCATTGTGGCTCTCCAAGGGCTGCCTAGCAAGTTTGTTTATAACACAGTGTCGGGGACCCCAGAGACTGTAGCCTGGGGTGGGCCCCTCGATGTCCCCAACGTGCCTGATGTCCTGTGCAGGCCAGCTGTTTCTGGGCTTCCCTGCCTGAGAAAGCGGGGCCGCTGGGCCGGGCACCTGGCAGGGTGCTGTGCCCTCAGCCCCAGGCCCAGGGGGCAGCTGCTCCTGTGTGGCAGCAGAGCACGCGGGGTGACCTGCACCTCCTCCCCAGGGCCTCTTTGTGCTCCTCTTCCACTGCGTGCTCAACAGGGAGGTCCGGAAGCACCTGAGGGCGGGGCTCGCTGGGAAGAAGCCGCACCTAGACGACTCGGCCACCACAAGGGCCACTCTGCTGACGGTGGGAGGCACAGGGGACCCCATGGGGCCTGGGAGGTGGGCAGCACTGCCCATCCTGGGGCTGGGGACTGTGAGGACCAAACACCAAACTGGGCTCAGTGGCCTTGGTCCCAGAGCTGTCCCTGGACATGTGGCCATGGCTCCTCATGACTCTTGGGAGAAGGAGAATAGCTACATGGGGTCTCTGTCCAGTCACAGCCCACTTTCAGGGCCTCTGGAAGACGGGGGCCGGGGCAGGTGAGGCCTCTGGACCAGAAGCAGTGGCTATGGGGCGGGAGGTGTGTCCTGGGGCTGGGCAGTGCCCCCCAGCTGCCACTAGGCTCTCTGTGATGCTGGGCCTCCCGTGGCCAGGCAGGGGCACAGCCAGGTGCTGGCGAGGGAGCGGCTGGGGGACAGCGTCCTCGCAGGTCTCTGGCCGCCTGCTGCTGACGCCTGGCCGGCTCCCTCCCCAGCGCTCCCTCAACTGCAACAACAGCTACAGCGAGGGCCCCGACATGCTCCGCACAGCCCTGGGCGAGTCCACTGCCTCGCTGGACAGCACGAGCAGGTCAGGCTGCTGCCCATTGTCATCTCGGGGTGCAGTGGGGACAGCTTCTTTGGCCTGGGCTGCAGGGAACGTCCCAGCCACGCGCCCTGCCATTCAAGTTGACATGGAGACTGTTTCTGTCTGTGCTGTCATTGACCAGAACGTAGCCGGGGCGGTTTGGGGAATCTTCCAGGACCCCATGTGGCCGTGGTGTGCAGGCAAAGTGCTCGGTCACATCGGGGCCTGTCATCTGTCCCTCTGAGTGAGTGCTGAGCCTACCCTTCTCTCCAGGGACGAAGGTATCCAGAAGCTCAGCGTGTCCTCGGGGCCCGCGCGTGGTGGCCACGGGGAGCCGGATTCCTCCTTCGTCCCCAGGAGCTCTAGGAAGCCCCACGGTACGGCTTCCCCGATGGGTGCAGGGGCAGGCCCGCTCCCATGTGCCCACGTCCCCGTGGCCAGTGGAGGACGTGCTCTGAGGAGGCCCAGGGCTGACCTGGGCCTCGCTGCCCGCCCCACCCCGCAGGCCCCGACTCGGACTCGGACAGCGAGCTGTCGCTGGATGAGCAGAGCAGCTCCTACGCCTCCTCACGCTCGTCGGACAGCGAGGACGACGGTGGGGAGGCCAAGGACAAGTGGGCCCCGGCACGGGGCCCTGTCCACAGCACCCCCAAAGGTGAGTGGTGAGGGCACGGCAGACCAGGCGGGCCTCGGGGGTGGCCGCTGTCCCTGCCTCCCAGGACGTGCCCCACAGAGCTGCAGCTGCAGGCAGCATGCGCCTCACAACCCCGCCCTGGGAGCCCCCACCACCTGCCTCGCCACGCCCAGCAGTCCGGGGGCTCTGCCTGTGGTCAGCACGACCGGTGGGGCCTCCAGAGCAGCCGTGCGTGGCTGGGTGTCGGGCAGTGGGGGCGCAGCCAGGGCCTCACATCGGGACCTTCCTTGGGCCTGTTCCTGCCTTCGGGACGCAGCCTTGCCAGGCCTGTGGGTGGAGGGTCAGGGCCACCCGCGGGGCTGGCCAGGCTTGAAATGCCCAGTGCCATGTCGTTCCTATCTCAGGGGAGGCGCTGGCCAACCACGTCCCCGCTGGCTGGCCTGACGCGAGCCTGGCGGGCAGCGACAGTGAGGAGGCGGGCACTGAGCCCCAGCTGAAGGTGGAGACCAAGGTCAGCGTGGAGCTGCACCGGCAGGAGCAGGGCGACCACTGCAGTGACCAGCCTCCAGACCTGGGCAGTGGGGGCCTGGCCAGGCCATCCGTGCCCAGCAGCCAGCCCCCGGAGCAGAGGAAAGGTGCCTCAGGCGGGAGGCCTATCATGGGGAGCTGTCCCTGGCCAGCTGGTGGGGACAGGGCAGGGGTCCTTATGGAGCAAGGTGGTGGGGTCCTGTGGGGCGTGGGTGGGCATCAGCGGGTCAGAGAGGACTCTGGAACCAGAGGAGGCACAGGGTGTGACCCTGTCGGACCTCGCTCCTCCCAGGCATCTTGAAAAACAGAGTCGCCTACCCCCCACCTCTGCCGGGACCCCCACTGAAGTGCCGGCTGCGGGGAAAGCTGGCCGACTGCGAGCAGAGCCCCGCGTCCTCACGCACGTCCTCCCTGGGCTCCGGCGATGGGGTCCGTGCCCCCGACTGTGTCATCACCATCAAGACCCCGGGGAGGGAGCCCGGCCGCGAGCAGCTGAATGGGGTGGCCATGCACGTGCGTGTGGGGAGTGCCCAGGCCGAGGGCTCCGACTCCGAGTGAGTAGTACTGGCCTGCAGGGCCTGGGGTCGGGTGGGGGCCGCCAGCTCTCCCCTCGTCCGGGACCCCTGCAGGTCCTGGTGTCCACTCCTGAACTGGGGGAGTTGTGCCCCATACTTTGGATCCCGCCCAGCTGCCGCCTCACTGACCTGCCGCCCGCCTGATGGCTTCTTCCACACGCAGAGGCAGTAACGAAACTTCAATTTGAACCATCAGGAAACCATGAGGCAAGCCTGTCACCCCATAGAGGCCACCGCCGTCCTCAGCTGTTGGGCCTTGGAGCCCGAGGGGCTGCTGCCTGGCATGAAGTGGGCCCGGGGTGTGAGGGCCCCTGCGGCAGCAGCTCCACAGTGGACAGTCCAGACCCGCAGCCCTTAGCCCTCCCAGAGACTCAGGGCCCATCAGACCCGGTGACAAGTGCCAAAGCCACTGGCATGTTTCAAGGGAGGTGTTGACTGACCCTGGGCCAGCACAGCTGGGTCCTCAGTCTGCAGACAGTCAAAACCATGCTGCTGGCCTGGCCCTGAGGGGGCCCAGGCTGGCCTGTGCAGGAGGCCCCGCTGGGTCTGGGGGCTCAGCAGGGTGTGCGGTGCTGAGCAGACGGAGGTCCGGTCTTGGCGGGCCCCGGCAAAGGCCCGTCTCAGAGCCAATAGCTTTGCTCTGCTGGGAGGTGGAGACGCTGGCCTGCATCTGTCCTGGGCTTGGAGACAGGGGCCGTCTCGCATCTGGACCTGGCTGTGGCTGGGAGGTCTGGAGGACCCCTCACCCTGAGGAAGACTGCGCTGGTACTTGAATCTGGAGCGTGCTGCTGCAGCTGCGTCCAGCGACCAGAGGGGGGTGCGCTCCTGCAGGGAGCTGCTCTTCCAGGTTCCTGCACCTGCTTTCAGCCAGTGGGCAGCGAGGCCTGGGCGCTACCGCCGGCCCCGGGATCCTCAGCACGCTTGTGCTGCCTCAGTTACCCACCCCACGCGTGCGGCCCCACAGGGCCACCTGGGACCCGCCAGCTCAAGGGTGCTGCTGAGGCCAGTGTGGACTGTGGCCGCCGCAGTGATCTCATAGCCCCGTTCCTGCCCGCCTTGCCACCCCACCGCACTCCCATGCCCACCCCTCCAGGCCCAGAGGCCCTTGGGAGCCCGGTACTGCAGGCAGGGAATTCCTGTGTCCCCGACTCTTGCTCCCGGTGGGATCTCGAAGCGTTCACACATCCCGATTCAGAAGGAGCTGCAAGGTCTTCCAGGACGTCACATCCTCCTGCCAACTTCCTGGCTCCTTTAGACTGGGCAGGCTGGGGTGCCATCCCCGAGTCTGGCCGATGACATCCTTTTGCTTCGAGTGGTCAATTGTGCAGAGGGACAAAGCCGCAGCACTCTTTTCAATGGCCACCGAGATGTTTTGGGAAACTCTTCTGAAGCGCTGCGATTGTCCCCGAGAGCCATGGCACAGCACTGCCCCAGGGGCTGTGGAGCAGGCCCAGAATCGCACAGATGGGTCTTATTGCAGCATGGCCGCTGATCTTCAAGTCAGTGCCCAAACAGGTGATCAGCACAGCTGCTTCCAAGTATGAGAAACCACCAGTAAGCAAAAGGCGGCTCCTCTGCCTGGAAGCCTGTCCTCACCTTCTGACCCCCAGCAGGGCGCCATCTGGGACATGCGCTGTTGGGGGAATGCCAGGAGACCTCGCGCAGGCCTCTAGGGGAGGGAAGGGGCGCCGTGCGCTGTGTCCCTGCTGCTCCCCAGCCGCACGTCACCCCTGCAGGTTTTTAATTTGATCAAACATGTTATATAAAAAAAGTCATTTTAATAAGACAGGAAAAATTTAAACCTATTTTTATGACTTAAGACTTTGCGAGGTCAGACACTGGAGGCTTTAACACGTGTATTTATTCATGTTCAAACACTGGAAGGGCGACGCGGATGAGAGTCTGCAATAAATCACGATGCCCGAGTCTGTGCCCCGGCTGTGCTGGTCTCTCCCCTGCTCCCTCCCTGAGGTGGCATCAAGGGCCACCTTCAGGCTGTCACCAAAGCTGGGCATTCTCAGCTGTTCATCAAGTGCTGTCCTGCGCCATCTCCTCCTCCTTTCCTGGTGCACCCCAGTTCCCTCAGGTCCCCTTCACGCCTCGCTGTTTCCTTCTGTTTGGAGCTGATCGTTCCTGGCTGTCCTTTTCTTTTTACTTCAGACCCTGTGCCTTCACTTCTGAAGTTCCCGGGTCCTCTCTGCACTTGGCCTCGGCCTTTTCCTCCTGGGGCTCCTCAGGAGCACTGCTCCGCCGTGCTAGCCTGAGCAGTCATCTTAAGACTGTACTCTGTCCCTTGCCTTTCTCTGGTGTCCCCAGGCCTGAGGCTCAGTGATGTCAGGGGACCCTGCATCAGCACTGGGTCATGCTGGAGGCCTGGCTTTGGATGTCACTGTTTGCAGTGAAGCAGCCTCGTCAGGTTCCTGCCAGTCCCACCTGCCCTGACTGAGGGGTCCAGGCGCCAGGGCCAGGGCCTTTGGTCATGCTGCCTTGAGTCTGTTGGCCCAGTCCTCGCCCTGCTGAGACTCCCCTCACTAACTCCTAGGGCCTTGTTCTGTTTCTCTGAGTTCCAGCCACCTGCACTGCCTCACATACGCCCGTCCTCCACAAGGCCCACAGGCCCCCTCCCCAGGGAGGAAAGCACCCAAGAGCTCCACACCAGAGGCTGTTCAAGAGCTGCTTCTTCCACGCCCTGTGTGTGAACGTCCCAGAGTGCTCCCCAGTGACAATCACCACAGCCCAAACCCTGCTCAGCAGGAAAGCACCGGGTTCTGCTGGCAGTGGGCCCTGCAGGGCAAGGGGCTCTTGTGTGCTCCACCCATGGATTTCTGGGCTTCAACAGACCTACTGGGGACAGTTCTCTGCTTCCCAAAGGCCAGGACTCAGGCCCCACAGAGGGGAGGCCAGGCGGTCTCTGTGGCCCTTCCCTTGCGGGTCATCTGCCTTCCACTCCACCAGCAGCCAGTGATGAGCCCCAGCAACAGCCCACCCAGGCTCCCCGAGCCCCTGGACACAGTGGTCAGACTCTTCATCCCAGTCAGGCTTTTATTCAGTGCTGTCCCTGCAGTGTCCTTCCAGGGCAACTGTCCCTGGCGGTGAGTGTGGAGGAGAGACTCTTACGAGTAGGGCCTCGGGGATGACCCACTGGCCACCGAGTGCTGCTGCTGGCTCCAGTGCGAAGACAACAGGGCCTCGCTGGGGCTGCCCCTGGTTCAGGCAGCACTGAGTCCACCACTGCCCTGCCCTGCCCACACTGCCCAGCCCAGCTCTGCTCTCAGGGCCCTCCTGCAGCTCGGCTTATGTCAGGGTGCGGGGCACGGGCCTGGGTCTTTGCCGGGCCCTCCGCCGGAGCCCTCAGGAGCCACTCTGGCTCTGCTCCTGCCCTTCTGGAGCGTGTAGGCCGATGGCCCCAAGCGCAGGATCTTCCCGCTGCCCAGGCACTCGTCCCCCTTGTAGAACACGGCGAACTGCAAAGGAGAAGCCTCGCTGTGGGAGTGCGGCGTAGGCCTGGGGCTGGAAGGAGGCAGGCCAGGGAGGGCTGGCAGGTCGGGCTTCAGCGCCCAGAGCAGAGCCCCGGGCACCTGGCCCCGGCAGACGGCAAGGACGAGCGCCCGTCCAGCCTTCCTGTTGGGAGTCCCTGCAGCCCCCCACCCCCTGCACCCCACTCACCTGCCCCAGGGCGAGGGCCCGCACAGCTTTCACAGCCGTCACCCACACAGTGCCATCCTGATTGAGGGTCAGCACACAGGGCACTGGGTAGAGAGAGGGGCCTTGAAGCAGGACAGAGGCCTTGGCCCCAGGACGGAGCGACCGCCATGGGGTGAAGAACCCTGCTCAGGCCCTCTCTAGAAGCCCCTCTGCCAGGGCAGGGTAGGGCAGCAGTAAGAGGGGCTTGGACCTGCCCCCAGTCCGCAGACAGCAGGACCCGACACACCACCTGCCGCATCATCCCAGGCCCCTCTATGGCAGGCACAGGTCAAGGGAGTTTTGAAAGATCACATCATCTCAACAATGGGGGACTTTCCTTACCAAGCCTGACCCCAGGGACCTCAGCTCCAAGACTCCCCGGCCCCCAGAGCACCTAATCACCTAGCGCCATCTGGTGGCGGAATCGGAAGTGGCACTCCATCATCTTCTCCCGCACCAGGACTGCAGGTGGCTCCTCCGCGATCCAGTGCACGCGGCTGGTCCTCAGCAGGTCCCGGTACAGGGCCGGGTGGTCTGTCCGGGGGGCCTGCGGAGGAGTGAAAGCTGCGACGCCTTCCAGCCCCCAGGAGACAGCCCGAAGCCCACCTCCCCAGCACATGGTGATCAAAGCCCTAGCAGCAAAGCAGCAGACTGGTGACAGGTCCCAGCGCGGTTCTTGGTGTCTCGCTCAATCACCCCTTAGCTGGGGAAGCTAAGGCACAGGAGGGAAGGGAACCTGCCACGTGGCAGGTGGCAAGAGGCAGGGGCAGGACCTGAGCCCGTGTCCACAGGCATTCTCCTCCCTGCAGCCCAGGTCCTGCCCTCCACCTCTGTGAGGACTGGTTTTCTGTTACCAGGGACGGGGCCAGTCACGCCTCTGGCCTTTCAAGGAAAGCAGGGCCTGGAGCACGCCCAGGGCTGTGCTCCAACCAGGGACTGTCCCTGAAGTCAGGCTCCCGTCACCAGGGCTGGCCCTGAGGCTCTCCTAGGACTGGGCCACACCCATAGCTAGGGCAGGACCAGAGCCCCAGGTCCAGGGGCTTGGGCTCTCAGCAGGCGCTGAGGCCACACAGCGCTCCCACAGCAGACTCCCGGGGAAAGTCCACACGGTCACTGTCGCCCAGGCCTGTCCAGGCTCTCCACACACAGCTGTTCCTGGAAGGAGTGTCCTTGCTGGCAGGTGAGGTATCCTGGCCTCCTGAACTACCCCCAAGAGCAGGCCCCCAGCATTCAGGAGAGCAGGAGTAGGTTGTCTGTGATAATTCTGTAGGAAAGGGGCTGTCCTGTGCTCCTCTGGCTATTTAGCAAGGTCCCTAGCCTTACCCACTGGATGCCAGCATACCTGGCCCCCACACCCACACTGTGACAACCCAAAGTATCTCCAGACTTTGCCAATAGCCCCGTGGGTGTGGGGGACGCATGCCCCCTGAGGAGCTCTGCTCTGCAGCCTGGGCAGCAAGCCCAGGCCGGGACCGCTCAGGGCCCAGCATGGCAGACAGCTGGGCTTGGTCCTGGCTCAGCCACTGGTTTCTGCCCCACGAGGACCTCTGGGCTCCTACCACTGCAGCACCGTGGCTTCCTCCTCTCCACGTGACCTTCGCAAGTCACTTAATCTGCGTGTCCTCCTTGTTCACAGAATCAGATAAGCAGCTAAGCGGCATGCAGCGACTGGAAGAGTGACCCTTACACGGCAGGAGTCTAGCACACGCCTGGCCAGGACCCATCTGCCCTGGCCACCCCAGGAGGCTGCAGAGCGGAGGCAAAGCCTGTGCCCACGGCAAACCCCACTCACCACGAGCACATCGCCCTTGGCAGCGTCCTTCTCCACCACGTACCAGGGCTCCCTCAGGCCGCTGATCTTGGCTCTCTGGCCCAGGGTGTATAGGAACCAACCTACGGCAGAGTTCCGAGTGAGGCCTGGGGCAAAGTCCTGGGGGAAGGAGCAGCACAGCTGGGGTGGGAGCAGCAGGGGGGCTCCAGGGCGACCCCAGATGCGGCTGCAGTGGCCGGGGCCCACTCGGAAGCCGTGCTCCTTCAGGCTCTACAGCCAGCCCTGGGTTGACACAAGGACTGCGACAGTGGCAGAGACCACACCTCTCCCCTGGCATGAGGAGCAGGGCCAGTTCCTGCTAGATGTTTGAGGCGTGGCCCTGCCTGTTGAGCCCTGGTGCGCCTGCAGCTTTCACAGGCAGGTCCAGTGTGGCCTGCTTCAGGGCTGCCCGGCTCCCTCCGTGTCCCACCCCACCCTTCACAGGGTCCCCAGCTCTCCTGTGCCTCCTCTGGAATGCATGTGACCTGACGAGATCTGCTGCCACACTCCAGGCACAGACGTAAGACATGAGTCTACAGCTGCCTGCTACTGGAGATGGCAGCTCTGTCCCTGGCAATGTCATTGCTTGGGCTCCCTGCTCAACTGTCTCTCTCCCTCCACAGGAGGTGGGGGTTCTCCAAAGCACAATCCAGAGACCCCCCACATCAGAGCACAGCCCTGTCCTCCCAGACAGGGCAGGACTGTGCTGGGCCAGGACTCACCCTGGGTGTCCTGCCCTGGGTGGCACATGCCCATCAGCCCGCACTGTCCCTGCTCCACGACCGTGAGCACTGTGCCCCCATGCCCAGCACGGTGCAGGTCACAGTGGCCCTGCTCCATGAATGTCAGCAAATGTGAGCAGCACCCACGGTGCAGCACCCCTCCCAGAGGATGCCCGACGCCGTCTACACCCCACTCTTGGTCATCTAGCTATGATGACCAAACTCCTTCAGCGGAGTGGAATTCCTACAGTTTTGCATTTCCTTGTTCAGGAGAAACACACTCTACCTACAGGGACTTGATTCACAGAGGAGACGGAAGCCTCATCAGGTGGCAGCTCTTTGTCAAGTCCAAAGCTCAGGAGGAGACAGCATGGTAACGTGAACAGCCCCAGTCAGACTGTCCCCGTGTGCCCTGGGCCACGCATACTTACCCAAGCCTGCCCCAGGCCTTCCGGGACTCCCTGGAAAGGTGGAAGGGACCAAGCCACCTGTCCCCAGAGCCAGCAGCACCCCATGGTTGGAGGAGCTTAGGGAAGGAGCCAGGGCTACAACTCACCTCTGTGTGTTCCCAGAACTGTATTGTCCTCGATAGAAATAAACTTCCCAGGTCGAGGCTGCAAATACTGGAAGACAGACACCTCATTACTAACGGGGATCCAGGCTGGAGCAGACACATGGCCCATCAAAGAACACTCACCTGAAGAATGAAATGCTCGAAGTTTCTTTTACCCACGAAACAGATGCCCATGCTCTGAAACGAGAGGAGGGTGACCGGAGATGAGTGGACGGCAGGAGGTCTCCTGTGCTAGGAGGGCCAGGGAGAGGGGCCTGCACTGCAGGAGAAACCAGGGCTCACTGGCTCCCCCATTTCTGGGCCAGGGCCTGAGTGCCTCCTCAGCGCCCCAGACGCCAGGCGCACCCTGCAAGCAGAGCTTCGGGGGTTTCAGATACCTCACTGCCACAGGCCACCGGGTCCAGGTCCCCACATGCAGACACTGCATGTGCCCAGTGCTGCAGAACTTCATGAGCTGCCCCAGGAAAGAGAGCCAAGTCCAGCCCTCAGGAGACACGGGACCGGGGCTGGGGCGGCAGGGAGGGCCAGGGAAGACTCCTCAGGAGCCACTGCTCCCTGCACAGGAGGCCAGGCGGGAGGAGGCTGCTTGCCTCGGCCAGTGGAGCCAGCACGGATGCTTTGGCTCGAGTCCCTCCAGAAAGTGGGCCCAGGAAGGTCGGGGCGTGCCCCACGCGTCTCGGCAATGCCCTCAGCGCCCCGTGGAGCAAATACTGGAAGCTGAACTACAGAGGAGTGAAGGCCGGAGGGATGGGGGGTCCTCTCTGGGGAGGGTGCCCTGCTGCCCATTCCTGAGAAGACAGGCATGAGGCGGCTACAGCTGGAGCGCCTCTGACCCCTGAAGAGGGCAGGCTCAGCAGTGCGTGGGGTCTGTGGGCTCGGAAGGCTGACCCTGCAGTGCCCTCGCCTCACCACTGAGCCCCTGGCATAATAGCTTTACCCCTGGCCCCCTCACCCCAGGGCCTTTGCACACGTTCTTCCCTCCAGGTGGATTGTTCTCACTAATCTCATCTGTGCTTTACCCCGAAATGTGATTCCCCAGGGGCCTTTCTAGGCACCTCTGCCCTGGGCTAACCTGCACCCCACTGGTCCTCGCAGGATCAGTCTGCTAGGTTCACGACACGTCTCACAGAGCTCTCCCTCTCTCAACTGCAAGCTTGGGGAAGGCAGGAATGGAACTGTCTGCTTGCACCATCCCCTCAGGCTTCAGCAGCACAGGTTCTGGCACAAACGCAGCATGACACGTGCCGGCAATGGGGTGCTAGGGCAGCTCCGTGTGCAGACGCAGCAGAGCCCTGCCCGCGCGGTGGGCGGTGCTGCCGCACACCACCCCTGCTGGCCTGGCGCGACAGAGGCAGCTGGGGAGCCGCCTGCCAGAGGGCCCTGGGAGGGGGGGAGTGCAGCGCTCAGGCCTGCTCTCAGGGGCTCCGCCTGACGCTGAAGGCCAGGTAAGGACCCAACGGCCCCACGTCACCCTGTGCTGTGGCCACGGTGGACGCGGTGCGCCGGAGTCAGAGGCACTCTCGCGCCTACCTCTTTCTTCTGGAGCACATGATGCAGTCTATTCTCAGCAGCTATTTTCTTTACAAAATCCTTCGTTAACCCCCCTAGAGGGAAGATGGTTCTTCTCAGGGCATCTTGGGAAACCTGGCTGAGAAAGAAGGTCTGGTCTTTAAAGCTGTCAGCTGCTTGGAGAAGTTTTACCGCTGCCAAGAGTAAAGAACAAAAGATGTTGCAGGAATAAAAATAATGACACTTTGCCTTTAGTCGTGCCCTTGTGTCCACTCTGCGCCCCTGGGCTGTCAAGCAGAAGCCGGCCCCACAGCAGACCACTGGAGGACGCCGCCAGCGGCCATGTGGGGAAAGCTCGCCCCTTATTCATCTACCATAAAAAGACACAAGGACGGGCAGATTTTATATGATGGGGATATTTATTCCAGTTCATAATTTAGACTGTAAGAATTTCAAAGATAAAACAGCACACGAAAAACTCGAAATGGAAAGGGGAGAACACAAGCCCAAATAAGTCCAGCCACGAGCAGGCAACTGGGTGAGAGGGCAGAGTCGGCGTCCCACGCCTGCGCCAGACTGGACAGCAGCAGGGCGCTCCTGGGCCACACCGGCTTCCACTCAAGGGCTGTCTGGAGGCCACACCGCAGCTCACAGCTGCTGGGTTGTTTCCCAAACACGCCCCATTTTGTAAGGAACAGCTCTAGCGCTTTGACAGCTGTGCAGAGGCATGAGTGACCTTGGCCCTCCAGACTCCCCATCCCACCGGCGACCTCATCAGAACAAGGACCTCACCCTCCTTTCACCCTCTCGCCTCTGGGCTCAGTGACGCCCCACAGGCCACAGGTGGAGCTCTTGCCACGCACATGACAGGCTTCAGTGGCACTGCAGGCTTTATTTAATTTTGGGGTGGTACTGGGGATTGAACCCAGGGGCACTTAACCACTGAGCCACATCCCAGCCCTTTAAAAAAATATATTTATTTGTTTTAGTTGTACACAATGCCTTTATTTTTATGTGGCGCTAAGGATCAAACCCAGGCCGCGCACGTGCTAGTCAAGTGCTCTACCGCTGAGCCACATCCCCAGCCCCCATCCCAGCCCTTTTTATTTTTTGAGACAGGGTCTTGCTAAGTTGCTCAGGTTTCGCTAAGTTGCAGAGGCTGGTTTTGAACTTGCAAGCCTCCTGCCTCAGCCTCCTGAGCAGCTGGGATGACAGATGTGTGCCACCCAAATCATGCAGGCTTTACATCAGCCCAGCGGTGTGGTGTGGCGGAGTGGCGTCTGTGTGGCGTCTGTGTGGCTCACTTTTCCACCTGCCAATCCCTCACGTTAGCCTGAGGTAGAATCGTCTCCATTTAACAGTCAAGGAAACCGATGCTCAGAGAACTGAAGTTACTTGCCCACTTGCCCAGAGCGGCACCGATGATGGATAATGGAGAGCTAGAACAGCCCGCCTCCTGACCTCTGTTCCAGCCTCCTGACCTCTGTCCCAGCCTCCTGACCTCTGTCCCCCCCCCCCCCCCCCCCCCCCCGCTGTGCGCACCAAACACCTCCACCAGCCCAAAGGAATCCACCCGCCTGCCAGACAGGGGAGCAGACTCACGTCCCAAGGTCTTTTTGTTTCAAAACTAAATTCTGTCGAATATTTTGAGTGCAAAGGCTTCCAATTACTGGGAGGAATTAAGATTTTCTTAGTTCTGAGTTACTTTAAAATAAACTAAACACCGGTGCTTTTGTAGGAAGGAAGCTGGCAACCCCAGCAGCGGGGCTCTGGCGCAGTGCGCATGGGAAGGCACGGGCCAGCCCAGCGCTGCGGCCAATCCCTGAGCCAGGTTCTCACCTGCCTCCATCTGCCCCCTCCCTAGACCCAGACCAGGCCAGGGCCACTAAATAAGAAATCAGAAAGCCTTGGCAAGCCTCACACACAATGAAAACAGTCTCAGCAGCATTACTGAGCTCACCCACCAGTGTGCCGACGCTCTCGGCAGAGCCCTAGAGTGAGCACAGCCTGGACGAGGGCCAGCGACTCCCTAGGGGACATGCAGGCCTGTGGGTTCAACTCAGGAAATGACCCAGCTGTGGGTCCCGGAAACCCACAGTCGGCGAGCCAGCAGGCTGTGCCTTGGTCACACGCTCCGAGGTTGGGGCTTCCGAGGTAGCGTGCCCAGGAGCAGGAACACAGTAGGCAAGAACTAGGGTGGCAAGGGGACAGCGGCCCCACAGGTGGACACAGCTGCTGAGGTAGCTAGGAGGCCGCCCTTCCCTCCCGACAAAGGCCCAGGCTTTCCCATCTGAGGGGGCAGTAAGGCGGCCAGGTACCTCTGCTTTGAGAAAGGAAGAAAACAGGGCGGCCAGCCCCTGCAGCAGGCTCTGCGCCCAAGACACAGCACACAGCACTGCTGCTGGCCACTGCTACTGTCAGAACGGGCTCCGTGACAGGCACAGCAGGCGGGACAGGGATGAGTGAGCAGGCTCTGCCACCTGGGGTGCCCGGGTCAATGACTTCACCACGCCTCAGGTTCCTCATCAGACTATGAGGAGGCACAAAGCAGAAAGCGTTCCCCTTCCGGAGGTCCCCATTCCCCAGGCAGGGGCTGGTGGGGACCAGAGCTGAACCGAGACACAGCCAGGTGCCTGGGGCAGACTGCTGGCTGCCGGACATGAAGAAATGCTGACCTTCAACCACGGCCCGCAGCCCAAAGTCCTTGCAGAAGCGAGGCCCTGAGCCCCGTGTTTCACTCGACAACGAGGCAAACTCCTCTTTCCTGCACACAAGTGACCGTACAGCAGGACAAGCCGGAGGCTTCCTGCTCAGTCTGCCTTTCCCCAAAGGTGAAACTTTCTCCCGACATTCACAAACCACTCTGAACACACATCTCTGTGCACAGGCTCAAGCTGGCCCCAGGCCTGCCCGAGGTGCCTGCTCCCTGAGCTGGGGTCACACCCAGTCTCGAGCTGCAACCTTGACACAGAGAAAGCCTTGGCTAGAACACAGCACCCTACGGTCACAGCCAAATGTTCCCACTGAGCTCTGGAACATGCAAATGAGCCACATACGACGTCTAGAACTGGATGCTAAGGTTCTCATTTAACTCCCCCGCCCTTGCTCCTGCACCTGACTGGGACATCTCTTACTGCCTGGTCACAGGCCCTGGGGAAGTGACCCTGTTGGCACCTGCACCTTTTCAAATGTGAGCCCAAGACCAACCAGCTCATCTGGAGCACAGAGTGCACAAGATGGCGGCCTGCTCAGACCCAATTCCCATCATTCTTCAAAATATTTTACTTTTTTCACAAAAAATTAAGTTCTGGCCTGGGCACATGAACTTACGATTTCTAACTTCAAATCGATTTCTGAAAAGCCCTTCTGGCCTCTTAATATGCTTCTGCTGAAAGACTTCTTCATCCTCCAGTGAGGTTCTCGCATAGTGGCCTGTGGCAACAGCATCTGCTCCTGGGAGGATTTAAACACAGGATCCGATGTGAGACTCAGGTTCACTGGCCTCGGTCAGCATGAGCCAAGGTGCTGAAAGAAGCACGAAGAACTGCAGTCCTGTGCTGACAACCCTGCGGGCACCAGGCCAAGTGGGTTGCTGATAAGACCTTGCCACAAACTTTTACTATAAGTCTTTCAGAGCCTTTCAAAAGCATTGTTTCATCCATTCTAATTTAAGGAAATAATCCCACATACACAGATTTAAACACAAAAAGTTCATTTCAGCCAACATGGTGACACACCTGTAATCCCAGCTACTCGGGAAGCTGAGGCAGGACTGCATGTTCAAGGCCAATCTCAGCAACTTAGTGACCCTCGTCTCAATTAAAAATTTAAAAAGGGTGTGGGGGTGTAGCTCATAGTAAAGTGACCCTGGTTTCAATCTCCAGCACCACAAAAAACAACCCCCCCGCAAAAACACCTCATTTCAATTTCCTAAAAAGTGTTCAATACCAGGAGGATGTGAGGTGAATTATAATGCCTGGGCTGTAGTGACAGTAGCACTTACAGATCAAGACAAAGAGAATGCCCATGACACTGTGAAGCAGAAGGGTATATGATACAACCTGATATTTCTAAAGAACAGAACAAGATGAAGTACCACAAGTTTGCTCTCTTGACTGTGAAGTCATGGAGAGCACTTCCCCTCTTTTTCCCACTGTTCAGCAGTCTTAAATTTTCTTTAATAAACACAAATAATTTTTATCACCATGAAGGACCATACAACGTATTCAATTTCTTCTGTCTACATAATGCAAAAAGTCAACAGAAACTACCAAAGTACACTTTAGTGCTGAACCTTTCATTGTGTGGGAATTTTAGCCACTCAGTATGAGACTTCTTACTGGGAGGTGCGGCAAACTTGATTCCATACTGAGCAACCAGACTACTCAGTGCAAAGCTCAGTGTAACTCAGGAGGCTTGAGTGCGCCTGCTGCACATGAACTACTTGGGAAAGGACCTTTAGGAACACATTATTACATCTTAACTTCATTTTCCAAGAGAAAAACCCACTTGGAATCTTGCATCCTTAAAGAACAACCACTTATACAGCCAAGACCCACAGGGCTCTTCTGTGAGAAGCCCTAACATGTCAGAAGGTTCCCATGTTTCTTCCACGCTGCGCTACCTATGCAGTTAATTCAGACATGGAAGTGGGCACTGCAGAAGTTCCTTCCAAAGTGAGCCAAGCAACGCACACCGGGGCTCCAGACACTCCAGACACTCCACCCAGGAGCCCGCACTCCAGAGGCCAGCACTCCCATCTGGCTCACCGTCACGCCTGCTCCAGAGAAACCTTGCTCTTGTGAATGCCATCCCTGCTGTTGCCACACAAGGAATACACTCCTCAATCCTCACATCCACTGACCACTGCCGTGGTGACCAAGTAATCTCCAGAGTTCATCAGGGGACATTTCCACACTCTGTCAGCAGGTCACTTTTCCTGAACAGCAGACGGGTCCCAGTCAAGGTGACCACAGAGGCCTCTTCTCCCTTCCTCACCAGCTCAGCCTGCACTGGCTCTGAGAACAGACTCTGGACACCTGCCTCAGTCAGCTGGGAGCTTCTGCCCCTGAGTGGTGACCAGGCCAGCTCTCCCCAGCCAGGTCGGCAGACTGCATCCACGTCGCTGCATGTCATGCTTTTGGTGAGGCCAGCATTCAAATGTAGGACTTTTTGGTTTCTCTTTTTGTTACCCCCTTTTTTTTAAACTCCCAAAGTCATGAGTCAACTTTTCATCATCATCGCCTCAGCCTTAGGCACGCCATCTTGCATCTGAGTGCTACTCAACCCTCACCCTCGTCATTACTGGCAGTGCTGACACTGCTGAACAGGGGCACATGATCACGTCTGCCCTGGGCCGAGGCCATGCAGGCAGGCAGGAGGCAGTGAGGGAGCGCAGACGGAAAACTCCAGAAGCCACAACGGAGATGCTAAGAGGACAGGAACAGCAGCTACCAAAAGGACGGTTAAGTGATTCAGCACCAAGAAGTCCCCATAAAGAGGAATGGGTGTCAAACACACAGGATCAAGAAAGGGGAGATTCAGGAACAGGGAATCTGCAGATTTGGTGCAGGGTGAGTCGTCAGCTGGCAGCAGGCGTGGGCTTCCAGCACAGCTTGCTAAGATGGCTTCAAACCCAGAGAACAGGGGCCCAGGACACAGCGTCAGGCAGACCACAGGCCCGTCCTCAGGAAAAAGCACAGTCTCCTTTTCGGAAGCAAGAGCAAGGTCTCAGCAGGACTATGGAGCAGGATGACTAAACCCAGGTTTCCCGAGCCATGAACTTGGGTTCCAGAAGCTCCCCTGAAGTACACTCAACCAGTGTTGCCTTGAGTAGAACTAGGCTTCAGGTGGGCGCACGGCCTCAGGCAGAGAGGCAGGCGACGCTGCCACAGGGAGCCACGTAGGAGCATGGTCTGTAAGTTCCGCAGGCCACCTAATCACAGCTCAGCGGGACCTAGAGGCAGCTTCATCGGAAAGGCTGGTGTCCTCTATGGCTGGCACTCTCTGCACTGCTTTGGCTCCTGGTTTAAGGACCTGCCCTGTGCCAGCACGGTGCAATGACACACAGGCCCCGGGCACCAGGCCTGGTGCTCTCCTGTGTTCTTCTTTCTTGGCCAAGCTCTCATAGTTTTGCCGACTCGGCACCTTTCCAAAGTTCAAAGCCTCGACACATGTTCAGGTTCACCAGCCGCCGTTTTTCCACAACCTTTTCTTTCTGATGATACCTCATCAATGTAACTGATGACTCACTATCAGAATCTCAGTTTATAAGAATCTCCTCCTCCCCTGAGACACCGTCACCTTCCAGCCCTTTGGCCAGGGACCTAATACACCGTTCCTTGGGATGTTTGCAGCCTGTCCTCATGTGTAAGTGGCCCATGATGGAAAGTACCCTCTCCTCCCATCAGGTGCACCTCTCCAGAAACATCCTTTTCATTCAGTGAAAAACAACATAGCTTCAGTTTCATTGCTTCTTTTCCTCCTAGAAAATGAAACTGGTTATAAGGTTTTGGTTTCTGTCTTAGCTCTGAAAATCTTTATTTATTTTTGGATTGAATCCAGGGGTACTCAAACACTGAGCCACATCTCCAACCCTCTTTTGTATTTTATTTAGAGACAGGGTCTCGCTAAATTGTTGAGGCTGGCTTTGAACTTGCAATCCTCCCGAGCTGCACCACTGCGCCCAGCTTATCTTTGAAAATCTCATAGCAAATGAAAAAATCCATATTTCTTACCAAGATTATCCACAGCGTAATGAAAAAAGCAGCTGAACTTGATATGCTTATTGCAGACAATGTCGGGGTTAGGAGTCCTTCCTCTTTCATACTCATTCAAAAAATCACTGGAAGAAAAGAAAAGCACTTCAGCTCTAAGAGCAAAATAATCCTTAAAACAAAAACAAAACCCAGCCAAGAAGCCTGGTGCGGTGGTGCACGCCTATAATCCCAGCCCTTGGGAGGCTGAGGCAGGAGGATCACCAGTTCAAAGCCAGCCTCAGCAATGGCGAAGCAATAGCAACTCAGTGAGACCCTGTCTCTAATAAAATACATAAAAGGGCTGGGGGTGTGGCCCAGTGGTCGAGTGCCCGAGTTCAATCCCCGGTACAAAAAAAAAAAAGCCCGGCCGAGTCACTAATTTGGGGTGGACTGTCTCCTTGCCCCACCCAGGTGGGAGAGTTCTTCAGCAGGGAGCTTTGGCACCACGTCACTTCCCGTGTTTCCATCCAACATTCCTTCAGAGGCCCTGCACTTGGCACCTGATGCTGTGATGACTAACAAGCCCAGATGAAGAACAGGTGTGCCCCTGTTGCTGTGGCTCAGGTGCCACCTGCCTCCCCACAGGGCCGGGCTGGGGAGATAGGGCACGGCACTCCTGCTCCCCAGGACTCCTCCAACACAGGAGAGGAGGGCTCAGAGAGGAGAGTACACGTGAGTCATGGCAGGAACGAGATCTTGAGAGACACAGAACTCTATTCTGCAGTCCCAGGCTGGGGACCCGGGTCACTAGACAAATATGCCACAAAAACCTTTCAGAGGACTAGAAAACTCCTGGGCGCTCAAGCGCCTCCAGTTGTCCTACTCTGGAGAATTTCTGTCCTAACAGACTGCCCGGGCATCACCAACAAGACGTGGAAAGAATGCCAGTCTCAGAAGTCACTCCGTGCCTACTCCAGAAGTTTGAAATAGGATATATTTTTATTATATGTGATAATTTTCTCATTTAACCTAAAGGGCTTAAAAAAACAATACTTATCAAAAAGGTTGCATTATGAAGACCTGCATGCAATCACAGGTCACCTGTGCATCACAACAGCAGCAGGCAACGTCTAACTCTTCTACCTGCCCCCCCACCCCCTGCTGGTTCATAAAACTGATCGGGTTCCAGATTTGCGATAACACTCGATATTATTACACTCTTCCTACTGTTTTTAATTGTTGAAAGTTGTAAGAAGTTCATTAAATCGTAAATTACCCAGATGCACGTCTCTGTATGTTCACAAACTCAGTAAAATTCCTGTTTCATAGACACTGAATCTCAATGTTGAAGAAGTTTAACATGTAACCATTTCCTGATCAGAGGAAGGGAAGGCACATCAGGGGCATTAACAAAAGCAATGGAGGGAGGCCCTTCTTCCACTAGGAAAGAGACATCACTTCTGTGTGGTGGGAGGACGGTGATTAAAAGAACAACTTACTCAGACCCTCACAGGCCAAGTGGGTCTTTGAACCAAAGCATTCAGGAGAAATTTCTGAGCTCGAGAGTGCTTAGAAATTGAACACCTTCAGAACAAAGCTCAATGAGCACAGTTACGGCTACACCCAGAGCAGCGAGACAGAGGGCAGCCTGGCCAGCGCTGGAGGGGAGCTCAGAGGCAGCTGCCCAGATACTATCTCGGGGCCAGGTCCAGTCCCTAGTGAGCGGCACCCTAGGGTCAGCCAGTTGCCTGGAGACACAGAGGTGCACACTGGCCTGGACAGCAGGGCTTCAGTCCCAGCTCTGCTCTCAAGCTACTGCAGCACTCGCTGCACCTGTGCGGCCTGTTCGAGGACCACACGCACATGCTGTGAAATGCAGCACTGCAGGAAGAAGCTTAGACCCACCTGGGCTTCTTGCCATCACTGAAACCCCAAGGACTCAGGATGATCTCTAGTTTGTGTCCAGCCCACGTGGACTTGATCTGAAGCCAGCACTGGCTCCTCCTCCTTCTTGCTTCCTCCATGCATTTGTCACCGCACTGTTTCCCAAAGACCCTAGGACCCTGATCAGAACCAACCCAGATTCCAGGTGTGTTTAGCAAGCACCCAGCACTGTGCTGGCCTGCAGCTGCTGTCCAGTAGACTTGTCCTCTGGGCCTCAGAGCAGCCAGCCTTCACCTTCCTCTCCCACATCAAGCGTGGGAGATTTTAGGGGCAGGAATTCCTTAGCTGCTCTGCCTCTGGTCTTCCATAATTCACCCCAGGCTTGGCTGCGATACTCAGCTTAACAATGAAGTTAACGACAGCAATACTCCTTGACTGTGAACAGATCAGGTGCTCATCTCATTTAAACCCCTTGGAGGTATTAGCATTGTCCTTAAG
The DNA here is from genome assembly GCA_025594165.1 of Tamias sibiricus. NCBI lineage: Eukaryota > Metazoa > Chordata > Mammalia > Rodentia > Sciuridae > Tamias > Tamias sibiricus. Next base: position 175,169,331 of record CM046661.1, on the reverse strand, counting down.
GATGAGAAAAATGAGGCTTAGAACAATCAAATAAATTGCCCACAGTTGCCCAAGCAGCAGAATCAAGACTGAAGCCACTCAGGCAAGGGCAGCCCACAATGTACATGTGGCTCATCTCAGATGCCATCGACGGCCACCTGGCACTGAGCACCATCAGACCTCACCACAGACTAGCCGTGGGGAGGAACCAAATGTGTGACGCTCCTGAGCCAAGCTAGGCCCTCTGCCCCTTCACTGCTGCTCCAGTGCCCACGTGGCGCCTTCTCTACTTGTCTGTTTTCAAGCCCTCCTGCAGGGGCGGCTCAAACCCCTGCCTCCTCCACGATGCCTTCTTGACCCACTCCACACGGCAAATTTCCCCTCCTCCCAACCTGAGGCACTTTCCCACATGCCACTCCCCACTAAGGACAACCTCTTCCCAACTGGACTGAAAATTCCCACACAATAAGGCCTGATGTGCAGCGTTCCCAGGTGGCCCAGTCCTGAGTATGCAATAAGCAATCACCGTTGGGACTGTATTAGATTTCATAAAGTTTCTGCCTTTTCTTTCCTATCTCCAAAAGGCACAGGGCAGTCTGTCACATAACTAACTCTTTCCCTGAGCCTCCTAACCACAGCAGGAGTACAGAGGTGCCGAGGGCAACCCGCAGTCTCCAGCATCAGGGCCCGCGAGTCTGGTCAACAGTGGCAGAGGATCCACAGGGCACTGGGAAGGCTCCTGTGTGCTACAGCCTGCCCTCACCTGAACACTTCGTTCCAGTACTCCTTCACGTAGGACACCTGGTGGAAAGGGATGTCTAAGATCTGGCAAACTCTGTAAGCATCCTCGCAGTCTCTATCAGCAGTGCAGACGCCATGTTCATCCAGTGAGTCCCAGTTCTTCATGAACACCCCTGTCACCTGGTAACCTGGGCGAGGGAAGGAGGTCACTGGGAGAGTGTACAGATCAACCTTGGGTAAAAAGCTCCCAGAACACCATGGCCCGAGCAGTCTGAACTTCCCACGAGGGCTCGGGTTTACCCCAACACTCGCTCACTTTGCCCCTTGTCACAACACATTAAGGACTGAGACTGGTTGCCCGAGTCCTCAGGTGTGCAAGATGGGATTTTCTTTCCATCTTTGTCTCTACCTGTGTAGAAACATGACACCTAGCACATAGGAGGGACTTAGCAAATGTGTACTCAAGGATCCAAAGGTCATCTGGAACTCAAAGAAATTTTTCAATGCAAATAGAAACTGACATTCAATTATAGGAAAAGTAAGCTCATTTCAAAAGTTATTTCCAGCTACTAAGTAAGGCTTAAATTCTAAATTATCAGATATAATGACAAGTAAAATTTGGATATTTTATGTGTCCAAAATATATGCCTTTACATAAGGCATAGCTTAATAGCCGAACTCATGCTTAGCATGCATGAGACGTGAATTCAATCCCCAGCACAAAAACAAAACTAAGCTAAATAAATAACCGGGGCATTTTATTATAAGGGCTTTACTACCTCTATACTTTATGGCCCATCTTTCCCTTTTCTATTGTGATAGAGTATCCAACCAAATATCAGAAAGGTTGACATTAGCTTTACACCATCTTAGCAACTATCTAGCTGCCTACCCTGTACTGGGCAATGTTTCTCTGGGTAGGCTGAATATAAGGAAAGACAGGGTATTTGTGTTAAAGAAGGCTTAAGATAGTATCCCTGTTTTAGCTTTTTCTTTGCTGTAACCAAAAGGCCTGACAAGAACAATTGGTGGAGGAAAAGTTTATTTGGGGGCTCACGGTTTCAAGAGGTCTCAGTTCATAGACGGCTGACTCCACTGCTCTGGGCCCAGGGTGAGGCAGAACATCATGGCAGAGGGTGTGGTGAAGGAAAGCAGCTGGGGACATGGCCACCAAGAAGCAGAGAGAGAGACTCTCCTCACCATGGACAAAATATAAACCCCTAAGGCATGCCCCCAATGACCCACCTCCTCCAGCCACAACCCACCTACCTGCAATTACCACCCAGGTAACCCCTATAAGAACTTAATGCACTGATTAGATTAAGGCTCTCATAACCCAATCGCTTCATCTCTAATCTTCCCTGCATTGTTTTACACATGAGCTTCTGGGGACACTCATATAAAAAAACCTAAACCCCCAAACCAGGGGTTTGTTGACCCACCCTTGACAAAATGAAAATGCATACCCACAAGGCCCTCCCTCTGCATCCAGAAGCACAATGCAACTTCCATCAAAGAACTAGCCACCCTGGGCCCAGCTGTTAGTCTCCCTTGACACTCACCAAAACAGGGAGCTCAAGGGAGGGACTGCATAGTTCAAGCCTGTGTTCCCAGGAGCTGAAAAGGATGAATAAACTACACGGAGCTTTAAACTCCACTCCACCTGTCGCCTCATCTGCGTGCTCATCCTCCTCATGAGAAGATATGACCCACTTACACTGGAGGATGGGCCCTTGACTTTCCAGGGCATACACAACAGGATAAGCATTGAGAGTCCTCAGGGCCAAAATTAGAGGACCATACTTTTTCTCTACCTCCATCAGCCCCCACCATGCAGGAAAATCCAAGGCTAGAAGATGCAGATGCCCGCTCTAGACACAGAGGGTTCATCTTTTTGAAGTAGTTGGATCTGGGCGATCACCTGTTTTCAACATCTGACCAAACACCTAGAAACCCTCCAGGGGGGTGGGGGGCCGGTGTTGTGGCTCTGTGGTATTACACTTGCCTAGCATGCATGAGGCACTGGGTTCAATGCCCAGCACCACATAAAAATAAAAACAAATAAAGGTATTGTGTCCATCTACAACTAAAAAAATATTAAAAAAAGAAACCCTCGAAGGCTCTGAATTGCCTCCTCAACTTGGCCTAAAGTCCCTACTAATTGTAACAACTTACATGATCTTCCATGATCAGGGCCCAACCCTCCCACCCTCCTCAGGCCAGACCGAGCCAGCATTTTGCCGGTCTGTGCTTCCGCTGGGCAGCTAAGTGCCAGCGGGCTTCCTCCTCTGCTCAGGCCCGCAGTTCTCTGCGGAGTGAAATCCCACTCTTCTTCCCTCTTGATTCAATGGTCCTCCTGCAGGGTGCCTGCCTGGGTTCTCCACGAAGTGCCAAGCCTTCCCTGCGCGCGGCGGCTGACCTTCACGACGGTTACTCGTGACCACTACTGCTCGGGGACCTGGCATGTGCTGGCCCTGCCAGCCCGGTGCCCAGGCCGCTGTTCCGCCTGCCCAGTCACCCCGGGTTCCACCGTCCAGGAGCCTCGCACGCACCTCCGCGTTCCAAGCGCCGGCGCCGGAGGGGCTCGCAGCAGAGCCGCGCCCGCTCCTCCGAGCGAGGCCTCGACCTGGGGGCGGCCATCCCAGCCCCGCCCGAGGACCCCCGGCAGCTGCCCAGCTCGCGCGGAGGCCGGGAGCAGACGCAGGCGCGTCCGTCCGGGTAGGCGCCGCACCAGGCCCCGGAGCGGCCGCCGTCCGCCGCCGACCCGAGCGGGCTCGCTGACCCGAAGCGACCCCCGGCCGCCGCTGCCCCAGGCGTCCCCGGCCGCGGCGCAGGGCGCACGGCCGCCTCACCTCTCCGCCTCAGCAGCAGCGCGGCCACCGCGCTGTCCACGCCGCCGGACAGGGCGCACACGACGTGCCGCGCCGCCAGCATCCGCCCGCCGCCCGCCGCCCCGGCTGCCGCCGCGCCGGAAGTCACCCCAGGCCGCTGCGTTGGCGCTCGCGGCCCGGCCGGAAACGTGCGCCCCGCGCCTGGAGTTCCGCCGTTTCGCGGCTCCGCGCCCGGCGTCTCGGTGCACCGCGCTGACCCAGACCTGGGGTTGTGCACGCGCGGCTCGTAGCAAGCGGCGCGGTCCTCGGGATGCGCTCGCGTTGCCTCGTTGGCGCCCGCAAGCCAGGAAGGAAGCCATGGACGGGACCAAGCGAGCCAGTGAGGCCATGCAGGTGGAGGGAACCTGCAGTCCTTGCCCGTGGAACCGCGCGGGTGGAAGGGTGGGCCGTCCTCAGCAGCAGCAGCAGCAGCAGCAGCAGCAGCAGCGGCCGCCGCCTTCGGGGGCGCGGTGCTGGGGCTTCCGGGACTGCAGCGCGGAGCTCAAATGCCCAGGGAATGGCGCTCAGGTGGGATGGGGTTTGACGCAGAGGCTAGGTCCTGCAGGTGCTGGCATTCTTTTTTTTTTTTTTTTTTTTTTTTTTTATTTATTTGCTTTAGTTGTACACAATGCAATGCATTTATGTTTACATGGTGCTGAGGATCGGACCCGGGCCGCGCACGTGCTAGGGCCACAACCCCAGCCCGGTGCTGGCATTCTTGACATCAGCGACTCGGCTTTTCCAGCTTCAGTCCACATTCACACTTCACACGGAGGCCAGGAACACACAGATAACTGCACGACAACTAAGGGTAGAGAGCGCTTCTCAGGATGTCTTAGACGTCAGGTACTGTGATGCTGTTTCTTTTACAAATTGCTAGTGTAGGGGCTGGGGTTGTGGCTCAGTGGCAGAGTGCTTGCCTAGCTTGTGTGAGGCACTGGGTTTGATCCCCAGCCACATACAAATAAGTAAAAAATAAAGGTACATCAACAACTAAAAAATATTTTTAAAAAATTGCTAGTGTAAACCGGGCGCAGTGGCGCAAACCTCTAATCCCAGCGGTTCGGGAAGCTGAGGCAGGAGAATCGCGAGTTCAAAGCCAGCCTCAGCAAAAGCGAGGCGCTAAGCAACTGGGTGAGACCCTGTCTCTAATAAAATACAAAAAAATAAGACTGGAGAGGACTAGGGTTGTGGCGCAGTGATAGAGTGAGTGCTCGCCTAGCATGCATGAGGCACTAGGTTCGATTCTCAGCACCACATAAATATAAAATATTGTGCCTACCTAAAAACTGAAAAATAAATATTAAAAAAAAAAAAAGACTGGAGATATGGCTCAATGCCACATTGAACTCGAGTGCCCTTGAGTTCAATTCCCAGTACCCGCCCTCCTCCCAAAATTTGCTAGTGTAATCGACTAAATTTATTTGTATGCTTTGAACTGAGATTTGGCAAATGCAGGACAGGAAATACCACTACAGGTAGGTGCTTTGTTTTTGTTTTTTTGTTTGTTTGTGTTGGTGCTGGGGATTGAACCCAAGGGTGTTCAACAGCCCCAGCCCTTTTTCTTCTTTTTTTGAGATACTTTTAATATTTATTTTTTAGTTGTAGTTGGACACAATACCTTTATTTTATTTATCTTTATGCGGTGCTGAGGATTGAACCCAGGGACTTGCAAGTGCTAGGCAAATGCTTTGCCACTGAGCCACAACCCCAGCCCCTTGAGATAGTCTTGATAAGTTGTTAAGTCTGATATGGAGCTTCTGATCCTCCTGCCTCAGCTCCCCCAGGTGCTGGACTGTAGAAATGAGCCACCATGCCCAGCAACGCCGGTCATGTTAAATCTGGTCAATAACAAACATACCAAAGGATGGCAGTGAAATTCTGTTTGTGGGGCTGGGGTTGTGGCTCAGCGGTAGAGCACTCGCCTAGCACGTGTGCGGCCTGGGTTCGATCCACAGCACCACGTAAATGAACGCATTGTGTACAACTAAAGCAAATAAATAAATATTTAAAAAAAAAAAAAAGAAAGAAATTCTGTTTGTTTCTTAAAAGGCCACAATAGAGGTGCAGGGTGAGCGAAAGATAGGAGGAAAAACAAAAACCTGGGTCACATTCCCCCCCCCCCCCCACAGTTTGATCCTGCACTTCCCAGGGATTTGGAAAGCCATTATTTGACCTTGGCCTTGGGCAGCCTGAGGGCACAGCACAAGTGAGGCTGTGGTTGTGCTGGCATCATTAGTTTTGGTTTCCTTCTAGAGGACCAGGACATCCCTTATTCAGAGTGCCAGCTTGGTAGGTTGATGGCAGGCAACTCCCAGTTTTCCTGCCTAAGCCAAAAGGGTTTTCAGCTTCAGCATGCTGCAGTCAACCCCCAGGGCGGCTGAAATGTGATGCCTTGAGACTTTGCAGCTACATACAGGATACATTAGCTACCTTGTACTGTTGCATGCCCTGTAACCAGCCACAGCAAAGGTGGCAGCATTCCAGGTGCCACCTGGGGATGGCAGTGTGAGGTATGTGGATTTCAGAGATGGGAATGAGATCTGTGTTCCACAGCATCAGTGAAATAAAGATCACAGGAGTTGGACCTCCTGAAGCCAGAGCCCACGGCACCTCCCTGAGTGCCCAGTGCTTAGTCTTCAGCTGAGGTCGGCCTTCTCTGGGGCGAGGCTGGGGCTGATGCAGGGACACTCCTGTTGTCGCCTGAAGCGATGGCCGCTTGGAGCTTTCAACCACAATCATAGCCATCTCCCCAAACAGGGCCTCAGTCACTTTCTGTTCACTGTGTAGCCACTAGGCAGATATCTCTTCATGGAATTAGGAGATGTGCACAAATCAGTGACTTTAGCTAGTCATGAGAACAGGAGAGACCTCAGGTGCCCCAGACCACAACCCCCACTCCCCTGGTGCCCTTGCTAAGAGCAAGGCTGGGCCTCGAGGCCTCAGCCGGCAGACTCCATCGCCTTCATATTCAGATGCCCACGTTGCTCTTTCCGCCCAGGATGCCAGCCATCCAGAAAAGCCTCTTCATGGTGTGGCAGGTTCCCGGGCCTGTCCAGACCAGAGGCCTGTGCGTGGTGGGGAGGGGCTGGGCTCTGCATTTATGCCAATTTTTACTCACAATAAATTTTGTAAATCTCTTTTATAAAAGCATTAAAGACTGGATAATACAAATTTTGCAGTACCTAGAGTAATGAAACAGCTACATGTTTGAAAAGATAACCTTTAATACATTTTCATTTATTTTACAATATAACTTTTCATACAAACTTGACTTTTAAAATAACGGCTTGCTATTTACATACAAAGTTCAACAAAAATCCTCAATTTAGATGTTACTCTAGTCTACTGGGAAGGCAGGGAGGAGGGAGCTGTGGCAGAGACCCAGGGCCACACTCCACAGTCCCCGTCCCTCACCCTGCCCGCTGCACAGTGAGTGTACTTAGGGTTTTAAAAATTTTTTTATTAAGTCAAATGCAGTTTCTTCTAAAATTTGTTTCAAAAGCCACTTTATGACTGTTCTTCCAACAAAGACTAAAGGCAAGGACCTTGCTGCATCAGAACTTGAGAAGCGGCGAGTCCACGTTTTCCTTGTCGGCCTCAGGGCTCAGCTGGATCAGAGGGGAGCCTAGGTCGATCAGCTGGAAGGGGGGAGACAACAAGGTGAGCGCAGCTGCCCTGGGCAGACCAGCCACTCGGTCCACCTGGATCACCTGGTTCGGGGACACTTAAAGGAAACCTCGACCGTCACCTCTAAGCCAACGAAGGAGGAACAACACACACTGACCCCAGGCCCTCACACGCTCATGCTCCTCCCCAAGTCTGCGCACCAGTGGGTGTGGAGTTGGGGACATGACCCCTGCCCCCAAGGCCTGGCAGGACACCTCAGCGCCAGTGGGTGAACTTCAAGAAGCTCAGGCCACTCGAGACAGATGTGAGCCCTTAGAAGCCTCAGGGCCACCACGCCATGCCCTGGGGTGAGGAACCCAACCTGCCACTTCTCACCTGTCCCTCGGCCTGTGAAGGTTTGGACACAGCCTTTCTGTCCACGTCTGGAGTGTTGGTGGTGAGGTCGATCAGGGGTCTGCTTGCCGGTCCCAAAGCCACATCTGCTTCAGGAGGACTGCAGAAGCTGATGAGGGGGAGCTCCGCCGGGGCTCTGCGTGCCGCGTCAGGGGTGATGGTGAGCAGGTCCAGCCCGATGTCTATGAGCAGAGCCTAGGCGGGCACAGACGGAAGGCGGTCCAGCACTGTTCTGTCCCTGCTCATGGCCCTGTGGGTCCACAGCCGGAACCAAAGGAAGAGGCTGGGCCTGCCCTCGGCAGGATCAAGCGCCCCTCTGCAGGATGCCCCACCCCACCCCCAGCCAGCAGAGTGGCCGCCCTGTCCTGCTTCCCATCCTTGGCCCTGACCAGCTCCTCTGCCAAACACAGGTGAAAGGTGTTGCTTTTCTCTCCTTTAGAGCCCAGAAGTTCTGACCAGCTCTCTTGGCCCACTGGAACCTGAGTCCCAGGTGGCAGGATGAGCTGCAGGACCCTGTCCTTGGGATGAGTGGCCCCCAGAGTGGCGCCATGACCCTCCGAGCCAACCACACCTGCCTCTGCCTACCTCCCCAGGGCAGGTGTCTTCCCCCGGCTTCGCCTCGACCTCAGCTGCTCCAGTTGCTCCAGTGGCATCTCCAGAGAAAGCAGACTCGTCCTTTTCCGGAGAAAAGTGAAGTGCCTGAGGCACAGAGGATGGAGGAGAACTGCCGTTGGGGGGGGGCGCTGCTGCTCCGCCCGGCTCAGTCCTGCAGGCAGAAAGGGGAGCTGCTGGGCCCTCCAGAAGGCTCGCTCACCTGGCCAGATCTGGCGGGCAGGCTGTTTCTGGAGGAGGGTCCTGCGGTGGGGAGCTGCTGGCCCTGGTGCCCGCTTGTCAGAGAAAGCCACCTACCTGAGGACAGCTGCACCTGTCAGACCCCGTTTCCTGTGTAGAAGGGAGACAGGGATTCCCAAGGTTCCTTTCAGCTGGAACATTCGATCTGCTTATCTCACCTAGTGCCTAGTTTCATCCCTTTTAGAAGCGAAGACTGCATGCAGGGGTTCTGCTTGTCCCCAGGAGGCAGCCAGGTGGCCTCCCCTGGCTCCTAGACCCAGCCCCTCAGGCTCAGGAGGGCTGCTGCCTGATCCACAGCCGCAGACACCCACTCAGGTCTGGCCCCCTCCCCCAGCAGGCTGGGCCCCAGCCAAGCACGGGCCTGGCACTGGCCTTCCACCCTGTAACAGGCCCTGCCTCTGGGCACATCTCTTTGTGCCCCTGCTTGACGGTGGCCTCGGCACCAGGCTGGTGCGTTTGTCGCCAGCACGCCCCGAATACCTAATTCAAACCTGAAGCTGAATGGCCTGGGGAAACCAAGGCAAGCCGACATCCACAATGCGCACACTGCGTCTCCCTCCACGTCCGGAGGCTCAGGACACTCAGTACAGCGTGTCTAGGCTTGCACTCCTAGCACGCGAGCACACTGGGCTTTGGTGCAGCCCATTTTCTTCTTCCCAGCTGCCTCCTGAGTGACCACACCCTCCCTGGCACAGGGACGTTCGAGAGGTCTGGGGCACTCGAGACATCCCACTTGCCACCTGTCTCACCTCACTGCAGATCTTCTCCGAGGCTCCGAAGAGAGTCTCCGAGCAGGTGCACAGAGCGGGGAAGCCAGAGCTCGGGGCAAGGTTTTGGGAGTCGTCGGGGGAAGGCCAGAGAGGCGCCAGCCGCCAGGGTGTGGGCAGTGCCGACACCCGTCGCGCACTCGTGGGCGTCCCGCTGCTGCTCGACAGGCTCCGGGAGGCTGGCCCTGGTGGGCGGCTCGCAGGAGTGCTGTGAGCCACGGCCCTGGTGAGGACAAAGCAGAGCCTTGAGCAGAGAAGGCCTCGACAGCTGGACTCCAGCGAGCTGGCGTGCGGACGCAGACCAAGTCCATGGTCTCAACAGATGCATCCAGCCAGAGAAGCCTGGGCGAGACCCCGGGCTGCTGCCAGCCCACCGCAAGACCCCCGGGAGTAGAGCCTCCCCCACCCACAGGCAAGGAAGAGCGAGTCTCCTCAGACGTGGCTGCGCTTCGCAGGGGCGTGAAGACACATGGGAGGTCAGGAGGATCTCAGCGGTCACTTGCTGACAGCGCAGATCACCTCCACAGCAGCTGACTCAGTGGAGCCTGGCTGCACGGGCGAAGGCACAGGCAGGTCTCGCTGCGTGCCCGCTCACTGCCAGGCGTAGGGTCACCGCAGTCAAAAGGGAACATGGGAAGTGGAATCAGGGGACTTGGTGCTTGGTTCTCCTACACCTCATGTCCTTGCCAGTCTCTGCACTCTGATGAGAGCCACTGACCACTGGTTTGTCCTCTTGTTGATAAAGAAGAGAGGCCGAGTCGACTGTTGCTGGCTATGGTCTGAAGGTATGTGCCCACCACAAATTCCTATGTTGAAACTCTAGCCCAAGTGGCAGTACTAGCAGATGAGGCTTTGGAAGTGACAGGCCAGTGAGTGGAAGGAGGCCACGCTCCAACGTGCAGACCTGGCAGGAGGGTGCCACAGCCAAGCAAGCTCTCACCAGACACATCTGCTGGGGCCCTGATTTAGAACTTCCAGCCTCCAGAATAGTGAACAACAAATCTCTGTTGTTAAAGTCCCTCAGACTGTGGTATTTTTGTTATAGTAGCCCCAAAAGACTTAGACACTATTTTAAAATAGTGCCAGGACATACTACCAACATGAAGTCCCTGGAGTCTGAGGAGACTTCATCTATTGGTTCTATCATCCATTAAAGGCAATGTTTATACTCTTCAAAAAGAGTCTAGGGGCTGGGGTTGTGGCTCAGTGGTAGAGCGCAAGAGTCTAAGGCCAGGCATAGCGGCACATGCCTGTGATCCCAGTGACTCCAAAGGCTGAGGAAGGAGAAGCACTTCAGGAAGTTCAAGGCCAGCCTGGGCAACTTGGCAAGGGGATGTAGCTTAATGGTAGGGCAGCTGCCCAGCAGTGCAAGGCCTTGGGTTCCATCCCTATAACACCCAAGAGTCTAGAAGCAAACACACTCGGTGGGGGAGGGGAGTGGTGGCCATCAAGCCAAGCTCCTACCCTCTGCCAGGTTCTGGAGCAGCCCCCAGCCCCCACCGCTGCCACTGCTGGCTCTACCAGGAGCTCTAACGAGGACAGGCACAAGTGCCCACGAGTGCATCCTGGAGGCAAGCTCGCGAGGTGGGAGCTCTCCTCTCCTCCCAGGGCGAGGCGACTGGCCGCTGGCCTCTGCGCTTGCTCTCACACTCTGCAGGTGGGAGGGTCCCCAGCACAGCCCCTGCTATGAGGGAGACCATCTGGTCTAACCCAGCAGAGTGCAGATCATCAAGGATTTGCTGAGAGCCAGGCTGGTCCATGGCACAGCCAGGAGTTCCCTTTTTGGGAGTGCTAGCCCAGGGCCTACTCTGCCCAGCCCAGCCTTCAAGGCCCAGAGCAGTATCCCCGCCCCAGCCACAGGCAGGTGCCAGCACCACATCCCCAGAGGCACAAACCCAGTGGGTCTGCAGCCTTCTGGTGCCCCCACCCCCACTGCAGGGGGAGACTGTGAGAAGCTTGGGTGTGGGGTCTCCACTCCACCAGTGCACTCAGAGTCATGCCAACGCCCAACCTCAGCGAGTGACAGTAAAGGGTACAACAGAGGGCGGCTGGGGCGGGGCTGTGTTTGCAGCTGCTGCGGGGCCAGCGTCCTGCTCTCTGTGTGCCTGTGTGCCTGGTCCGCAGGACCTGCTATGTCGGGCTGGACCGCCCCCCCAGCCAGTGAGAAAGTGAGGCAGGAATGTTCAGTGGCTTGCACCAGGCCAGACCTCGAAGTGCTGGATCCAAACCCCGAGCCTTGAGTAGCTGCGCCATGCTGGTGGCCTTCAACTGTGGCACAAAGGAGTCACCTGGGGGCCCGTACAACACCCAGCCCCACCAAGCCAGAAGGGGATCCTGTTGCTCAGGCCAGCACAACGACCCCTCCGGCCCAGAGCTGGGAGTCGCCACGTCACCCTGCACAGCAGCCCCCACAGCAGGAGCTCAGCCCGTCATCCTGCACCCCGCGACTGCTGTGAGGCTGGCATCACCATGGGGCAGCGCACTGTGAGCCTCGGCCACACACGTAAGAAAAGGAGGCAGAGGGAGGCCAGCTACCTGCCAGTGGAGACTCGTGACTGCAGCCGCTGCACCTGGGAGGGCCTCGGCGTCCTGCTGTCTGGGGAGCCTCCTACGACCAGAGAAGAGTGCACACGGGTCAGAACGACCAGCTGGGAAGCCACCACGCGAGGGTCCTTGCCAACGGGCAGTCCTCCACCTGATTTCTCAACCTGCAGCACAGATGGCACTAGGATGGAGGACCAAGGGTCAGAAGAGTCAGAGAAACTGCCAGCAGCACGGGTACGTGAGGGCACTGTCCTCTGCACCAACCCCAGCCAATACGAAGGCCTTCATCTGCCAACGTGCAGAGGAGAGACAGCCTCCTCGTGCTTCACTCTACCAGACAGGGACAGGAGTCTGAGGGCGCCTCAGCCCATCTCCTCTGCCTGGCCATGGCGCCATGTAGTGGCCAAACACCTGCGGAAACGTGGGTGGAGGCCAGGCAAGCCCAGCAAGGCTTCAGTACCTTAATTTCCCTGAGCTGTGGCATCACTAGGATAATAACTTGTCACATCATCCACGTGCTGCTGTGCCACTGCAGGGAACAGCAGGTCAGAGGGCATGGGTTCCTGCCACTGCGGCCTCATCTCGGGCAGGTGAGGGTGGGCCTATGCCACTGCCTGGGCCTCTGCCCTTGCCCAGTCCTCCTCTCCACAGGGGGATCTTCTGGAAGTCAGCTTAATCCCTGCCTAAAACCCTCTCGCGCAGGCCTCCTCTGCACTCAGACTGCACCCTGGGGTCACAAGCACTGCCTGAGTTAGCCTGAGCTCTGCCTTGTCGCTTCCACTCTTCCCCTGTGCGTCAACCCGAGTGAGGCTGCTGGCTGGCTCAATAAGCACGCTCCTCCTCACATTCAGAAATTTTGGCGAGGCGCAGAATGAAGACAGACTCTTCACATCCTTTGCAAGAAGTGTGGTCATGTGACTAAGTCCTGATCAATGGGACCTAAATGGAAATGACAGACAACCTGCAGTAAGCACTGTATCATTGAAAGGTAGGAGTATGTTCTTCACCTAGGATATCCTCCCACTAGCAGGTGTGAGGGCTGGAGCTAGTACAGCCATAGTGGACCATGAGGAGAGAAGCTAACCCTGACAATACGAGATGGAAGAGGCCTGGGCCCCTCAACAGAATGGCTCATTCTCACACACGGGCTCTAAATGAGGTGTTGGGGGGTTGAAGGCACCGTACGGGCTAGCAATGCAATAACTTCAAAGTATCTGTGAAGGCTGTCAGAATCAAAATGGGATCGCTTGTGCGACCCTAACAAAAAACAACCAAGTCCAGTCCCGAGGCTGCAAAGGAAGGGCTCGCACATGTGCCTGAGAGCACTACCACAGGACCTGCCAGGCCGCCAGCCCAGAGGCACGTGACCTTACACTAAAAGCTCTGCTGCAAGGACACCGCAGGCTGGCCCGCCCTCGGGGCTGAGGACCACTGCTTCAGAATGCCTGATGTGTGCTCCTGGGTTTCAGGGTGGAATGTCCCCTTGGCCCAGCCTCCTTGGTGCGCAGCCGCCCACCAGGGCGTGCATGTCCCACTGCAGGGCCCGTCACTCCCAGATCCCAGGCTCATGCTCTGGGGGCCTCTCACTGTTGGGTAGGGGACAGTTCTGGTGTCCAGAAGTGGGACCTGAAGCCGGCACACCTTTGGAGGGAACCGGGGAGCCGGGCACAGGCAGCCCTGGGCATTCTCCCTCCGCGCCGCCTCTCCTGCCTGCTGAGCCTCTCTCAGCCGGGCCCTCGGCCAGGTGGCAGCTCCCCATGGGCTTCATTCGGGATCAGGACCCGCGCCCTCTGGCCTCCGCAGGCCTGTCTCTTCCCGAGCTCTCTCCGACAACGCTGGCTTGGTGAGTACATTTCCACAGGCCTTACACTGCGAGGACTTTGAATTTCTTCTGGCAGATTCTCCTTTGGTGCTGCACACCAGGGACACTGTTTTCTTTGTTTGCAGGCCTAGCTTGAAATGTCTTGTGAGCACCTGTATCTGTGTCTCTGAATGCCGTGGCTGTTTACTCTTTCCTCCCTGCTTCTGAAAACCTTCTGTGAGCAAAAATGACTATTTAAACAGAGGGCCCAGAACAGCCACTTAAAAGCCACCAGGGTGGCTGTCACCATCTTCACCCAAGACAAAGAAAGTCTCCTGCGTGAAGTCTAGCTGTCACAGACAGCCCTGATGCCACCAGGGTGCCTACCCGTCTCCTGTGACCAGGGGACCGCAGCCTCAGGTCCCAGCCCTCTGCCTTGTGAATAAACAAGAGCCCCGTGGGCGGCCGGTCAACCGAATGCTGTCCCTGAACCCCGACCTTCTCTCACAGGCTCACGGGGGTCCTCCATTCTCTGGAGACTGGTAGGAAACAAAACGGGACTAAAGTGCAAAGAAGGTCCCCCCTGGGGACTCCAGCCAGCTACATTACAATACATTCTCAACACGGGGTTTATTTTTATCCACTGCTGAACTGCAAATGCAAGGTCCGCACCTTGGGAGGCTTTTGACCTCCATATCTTAGCTTTGCCTATTTTGAATCTGCTTTTTCACTTATATTAAGATAAAGACAGACTGAAAAGAATCCAGGACAAAGCCTGCTTAGACAATATTTCAGCCAAGATAGCAAAACAAAACTGAAACAAAACAAATCTTCAGAATTAATGGTTTTGTAATTCGTGGCAGCTCTGTGGCAACCCATACACTAAGAATCTTTCCTTTTTGAAATGAAAATGTAGGTTTGTGTGGCTGACGTTGGTTTAGGGAGCAGTTCTGCCCTTTTAAACCAACTTAATGACTTGGTCAAAACCTTGAGCTCTGTCCAGCATAAAAATTATTTTGTCTGCCACACCAACCAGGAAAAAACCAAAAGTTGCAAATATCTTCTCAGAACAATTTTTTAAAGTTCTTCCCACTGGCTTCGAGTAGTCCAGCAGAGCAGACTGGCAACCAAGAGGAGGTGGTCTGTCACTCCATTTAAGGCTGCCTGGAGGTTGTTACTGCAGCCACCCCAAGCCAAGGGTCAGCACCTGAGTGTCCACCTCTAAACAAAAGGGAGGGCCTTTCTAAAACTATGCTGCCCCCGGGGACTACTTTACCAAGATCTGGCCTGCAGCCTTCCTGGACTGCCCATCCCGGCAAATAAAAACCTCCTCAGCTATATGAGCGGGTGACCTTCATTTGTCCCATTTTGTAAGAAATATAATTTGATTCCAATGTCTTTTCACAATGTGGTGAGTATACTGTATTTTTATATTTTCCATTTAAAGGTTTATAATTTTTTTTTTTTTTTTTTTTTTTTTTTTTTTTGTGGTACCGGGGATTGAACTCAGGGGCACTCGACCACTGGGTCACATCCCCAGACCTTTTTTGTATTTTAGAGACAGGGTCTCACTGAGTTGCTAAGTGCCTCGCCATTGCTGAGGCTGGCTTTGAACTCGTGATCCTCCTGCCTCAGCCTCCCAAGTGCTGGGATTACAGGCGTGCGCCACCACGCCCGGCTTATAATATTTTATACTTATATATTTACTGTATTTTCTTGCCATGACTAAAATTCTAAAACAAGAGGAACAAGCTCTTCCTGCACGTGTGCTTGTGTGTTCTGCTCGTGTACACACTGCCCGTGGTTTCTGCATGGTGAAATCCTGGAGGAACTCCACTCCAGTTGGCTCACATGAATTCAAACTGCTGGAGGAATAAACCCATGTCTTCTGCTTCACAGGCTACAGTCAACCTTTTAAATACAAGCTGGTCTTAAGTCCTGAGGGTATCCTCAGAACTATGGGCACGCTCCTGCCTGGCTGGGGGCAGGGGGGTCTGCTGATCTGTTAGATGCTCAAGATCCTCAGAGTCCAAGTCTGACCTGAGAACCAACATGCAGATGGATGCGCCAGGCAGAGCCATGGAGTCCTGTCTGTCAGGTAGGGCAACTTAACCTCTAGGCTTGTCTTTTTGTTTTTGTTATTGTTTTAATGAGGAAATAATGACTATGTTTGTCTAATAACTTAGGTTTCATGAGTAATGTAGGTGTAATTATTAAAAGTAAATTAGGTGAATGTAATTGGATTAATGTTTACAAATGAAATTTCATGTAAGTCTCAATGTTAAATTAAGTAACATACTTACAAAACATCTGAGTCATTTCTAAGTAAGCCAAAATACAGAAACACCGACTGCTAAATATAAATTCAACTTTGTTTTCTTAAAATTCCATATAAAAATAATTATGTATTTGCGTCTATTTTTTTTAAATCTTTTTTTTTAATATTTATTTATTTACTTTAGTTGTACACAATGCAATGCATTTATGTTTACGTGGTGCTGAGGATCGAATCCGGGCCGCGCACGTGCGAGGCGAGTGCTCTGCCGCTGAGCCACAACCCCAGCCCTGTATTTGCATCTATTAATAAGTAGGTCCTATTCCACATTAAAAAAAAAATTTTTTTCTAGGACAACACCCATGTTTCCATAAATTATAAAGCATGTTCTCATAAGCTGTTGACCTATGGCAGGCAATTCAAGACAGCTTTCCTGCTGAGATTCTCTAGAGGTTAAGGTTACTAAGACTTGAAAATTCTAATTAATATATGTAATTCTATATGCAAAGAACATGAGGTAAATTAAGATGTTTTCAATAACAAAACTATAAGAAATAGACACTTTTTTGTAAGAAAAGGAGTAATTTTTCATCTAAATTTGGAGATTTTTTAAAGGACTGTTCCAAAATATAAATTTTAGAAAGGAAATAAAAACAAGGTAGAAAGGAACTAGGAAGTAGAAGAAAGATGAGAACTTATGAAGGAAAAGGCAAGGAAAGTGAAAAGAAATGGAATTTTATGTGTATGAGGAAGAATTTTGTGAGATAGGATAAATTTTTGTCCATAAAGTAGCATTGGATTGTTCCAGAACAGAAGGGGGATAAAAAAAAGGACAAAACTACATTTAAGCAGTTCATAAAGGCAGGTCATAGAAGGTCTGTGACGAGCAAATCTTAGGGGAAAATCTGTGTGTAACCAGGTTGGCTATAACTAAAAGAAAGCCACTTGTAAGGTTTTCCAAAAATTGAGCATTAACACACTAATGTAAGATCAGAATCTACTAATTCTGTACACCTAAAGCGGTACGTTTTTCTTAAAATACTCATCTGCTCTTAGTCAAAATTGACAGCTGTTGATTTTAGTCCTGTGGTCTGTCTGTGCAATTCCCCCCCCCGCTCTGCCTCAGCTTCCTTTCAACTGGGGGCGCTCTGTGGACTCCAGTCAGCTCCCACAAGCTGCCTGTCAATTCTGACTCTGCTGTGGCCTGATGCTAAAACTGTTTGTCTAGGCCTAGAACAATGTGATTTTCCTCTCACGGTTCTTCTTGATGTATCTGAAGTGCTCCGTGAAACCAAAAATTTTCATGTGCTTCTCCTGTTTCCCAGAGGCATGCCATCCCCTGCCTGAGGTACAGGTTTTCCTGCGCAGCTCCTACAGTGTGAGGCCCACTCCTGCCCTTGGAGGCCTCCTCTCAGCGAATTACCCTCAGCTCCTGTCCATCAGCTGGATTCCTCCCTCATTATGTAACCCACCTCCTGTCAGGAGTAACCGCCAGGAAGGGCTTTCCTTTACCTTTTGGAAGCCAGCCTGGAAGCAAAGACTGTGCTATGTTGAGGTGATTTCTTATGCCTCAGGGAAACAGGCTTGAACGTGGTAAGTTTTTGTTTTTCTTTTTAACATCTATTTGCTTTTAAGTTCTTTCATCACTTTATTTATAAAGTGATCACTTTATAACTAGTTAAGTCATCCCAGTCAAATAATTGACAATTATTTCAAAATGATCTGTGACCCTATTTTGACATTTGGGGCATATTTCCTGGGATCAAAGTCTTACTAAATTAAGTCTTCTTTTTTTTGTGTGTGTGTGGTACCGGGGATTGAACTCAGGGGCACTCCACCACTGGGTCACATCCCCAGCCCTTTTTTTGTATTTTATTTAGAGACAGGTTCTCACTAAGTTGCTAAGTGCCTCGCCATTGCTGAGGCTGGCTTTGAACTCCCGATCCTCCTGTCTCAGCCTCCCAAAGTGCTGGGATTACAGGCGTGCGCAACAATGCCCGGCTCTAAATTAAGTCTTCTTGACTCTGGTTTTCCAGCTGAGCCCCTTGAAATCCTCAACCATTCTCTCTCATCTTGCGGACATAATGAACTAGCGGGGGTACCTGGTATGCTGGATAGTATGGGAAGCACCATCAAATAACAAAGTGACAGTGAGCCTTCTTTAAGGTGTATGGCTGTGTGACCGGTGTGAACATCCTGATGGTCCTGGTGGGACGGCGCCACTGTTCTCCTAGAACGCTGGTGCAAGGACAGTCACTGAATCTCCCTGTCGAATGCCAAGCTCTCCCCAGAGCCCTGTCTTGTCAGCCACAGTTCTGATTCTTCTCTAAAAGCATCTGCCACGACTCCATGGAACAGTGACAAGTTCTCTTGAAAAGAGGTTTTCTGGTAACTGTAAGGTCAACGGACCAAACAGAAATTCCCAGAACCCTACCAACAGGAGTGATAGGTTCATGAAATTGCTCAGGAGAACGAGACGGAACAGAAGCTACTGCATGAGTCGGCTTTTCCTGTCGTTTACTTGACATCTTGGTTCTTTACCTGAATGTTTTTATTTTCTAGATTTAAGGAAACAACTTCTAGTTTATAGCAACTTGATGAAATAGATGTTTGTAAACAAAGGTGGGATGATTAGGTACTTTTTTTCTCCCTACTTGATTCCTCCCAAATTCAAACACTATTCATATTTTTATGGCAAATGGTTATTTGCACAAGCTCAGGAAGGATCTGCTCTGTCACAGGACACACTAGGGAACACTGGCACGTCTGAAAACACTCATGGGATGCCTGGCATCAGGGTCTGTAGCCTTGCAGTGAGCAAGGGAGAACTGTCACCTCCTGGCAGGCTCTGGAGTCTCAGGACATAAGAGATGATGTGACACAGGTGAAAATCTAGTGTCTTCCTTGGTTTGCCTTCTAGGCAAGAGACCTCTGATCAATGTGTATAGCAGATCACTCTTCTTGCCACAAGGAACAGTGGAGCCAGAACTAGACTCGTTTTGCAAAAAAATCGTTTTTTCTGTTATCTTTAAGTTTTTTTTTTTTTTTTTTTTTTAAAGGTATTACTCTAGAGAGAAAAATTATGTTTCTAAAGAAAAACTACAATATGCCTGTCATGGAACCGTAGCTCTGATCCTTGTCCTCAGGTTGCTGTCCCCTGGAGACCAGACTGGATCCCCAATTCTTCTGGGTTCCTCGGATCCAGTTTTCTCCCAGAAAATCACTAAGAGCAGGGACTGCACTTCCCCACAGCCCTGTAAGCAGAAGCTGGACAACCTGATGTAAGTTTTGAGGGACAAGCCCAGGCCTGATGTGTGGGCAGCTCAGAAAGTTCCACACTGCCGGGGCCACAACCAGAGACATTCAAACCATAAACCTGGGCAAGAAACTGATGTCACAGTACTACTCATATCAAACAAGATAAAATAGATGCTTACCCTTGTTATTTGTTACTTGTGCCCAGCTCTTTCTCACTTGTCAGGATAAAGATGTAGTTAAAATCTCATATTCACTAGCTGCTGCAGGTAACTTGACAGAACTTACCTAAGGAATCATTTGTCCACCTGGTAATTTTGGCACAACTTTTTGTTCACATTATATCAGCAGTCCTTTTTACAACACTCTCTTAGTTTAACTACATCCTAGTTGAATCTCTAGGTTATTTATCAGCTAAACAAGAAAACGTCTGTGTTACAGTTAATGCTTTGTGCTGGATCTGGAAACTGAGGGCCGACCACCTACGGTAAGACAGTTGGTTCCGGGACCTCGGCAGGGCTGGCCTGGGTCATTTGACTTAGCCTCTGTTCTGGTTGAAGCCACCAAGCAGACTGGATTTGTCACGTTCTTGAAGCATTTTCCTTTTAAACTCTGTACCTGTTAGCGATTACACCTCTGAAGAAGGTCAGCTCCTGACAAAACAATGCTGCCCAGCGCCTGGAGTGACAGCCAGCGCCCATGGGACGGACAGACAGAACTATGCTCCCAGCACTACAGATCTGTCAGGCCCGTTCCCGGTCCCTGCTGGAGGCACCTGGCGGGCAGGACCCAGAGGACAGGGCAGCCTCACTATTGGGGGAACAGTGACTGGAGCTCTGCAAGGGACTAAGGTGGCTGGGATTTGAGGGGCAAAGGGCTGGAGAGGAAGGAGCTACAGAGAGAGCTCTAGAGTCACGGGGCGAACCTTGGGCGGTGGCTGAGTGACAGGTAGCTGTGCACACAGGGCCAGGGCCAGTGCGGCACTGGGAGCTGGGAGTGGAGCGAACAGAGCACGGCACGTCAGCAGAGGCCGGCTTGCGGGCAGCTGGACCACTGCAGGCACCAGGGCCTTTCCAGACCCGCCCCAGGAGGGCCTCAAAGAAAGCCTGGGAGGGACCAGGTTGAGCTGCACATTCACTGCTGCCAAACCAAAGCTCAGCTCCTTAGAGACCACAGGGTCCAGACATTCAAAAGCATCCAACTGATAACGTGAGCCACGAGAAAATGAGACCCTCACCAGGAGAAAAGTCTGGGGGACAGACCCCCAAAATGAAAAGGAAGATGGGATGAGAAGAAAGATTTCAAAACAATCATTTTAAATACATTCAAGGAGTTAAAGGAAAAATGTAAGTATCACAAGAACCAGAGAAACTTCAACGTAGGAAATGAGAATCGAACTGGACGAACTTAGCAGCAGATTGGATTCTGCAGAAAACAACAGAAGGAGCAATGCAGGGTGGGGCTGTAGCTCAGGTAGTAGAGCGCAGCCCCGCATGCACAGGCCCTGGGTTCAATCCCAGCACCGCGCCACACACACACACACACACACACACACACACACACACACACACACACAGAACAATCCAGACTGAAGCACTAGAAAACAGAGAAGAAAAAAGGAGCCCAGGCAGGCTGCAGAGGACGCGAAGACGGAAGACGCACTGTAGGACCGCCACGCTGCTGAGGACGGCAAAGAGGAGGAGTGCAGCCTGAGCAGTGGCGTGTCCCACAGGGCACCCACACAGGAGAACCCCCAGCCTGGTCACCTGAGCCACAAGCGACAGACCGTGGAGCACTCCCTCAGGACTGTAGAGCGAGGAAGCAAGAGCGTCACCAACGCAGAATAATGTTTCAAAACTCAGAATTTCTTCAGTATTTTAAAACACATTAAAATTTATCTATTACTGGGCTGGGATTGTGGCTCAGCGGTAGAGCGCTCGCTTAGCACGCGCGCGGCCCGGGTTCGATCCTCAGCACCACATACAAATAAACACATTGTGTACAACTAAAGTAAATAAATAAATATTAAAAAAAAAATTTATCTATTACTTACCAATAGAAAACTTAGGCATTTTAGATGGATTTGAAGGGGTGGACATGACTTTTGTCTTGGAATTTGGACAGGAAGCTTGCCTTCTTATACTTCCAGTTTTATCTGGTTGGGAAGAGGATGACATGGAGTCGGGGTCCAGCCTCAGGCCTCCACTTCCTGGGGTCTGCAGCAGGGCGAGAGGCACTGTGCTGGGAGCCCGGGGTTGCCCTGCCCTGGACTCGGCAGCGTTGGCCCTCCTTGCTGGCCTGCAGGATGCCCCTGTGGGGCCTGCTGGCAGAGACTGGCATGGCATGGCCAGTGCCATTCTGGCTGGCTTGCCAGAGTTTGGCAGAGGCCGGGAGCCGCTGCCAGAATCACCTGCAAGTTCACCTGCTTCAGCTGCAAGAGGAGACACAAGAAGACTGGGCGTCACTCAAGCTCACAGTTTTCTTTTAAACCCTCACATTGTTTAACAAGCACAATAGAGAAATATACCAGAAGCCCATTCCTGGAGGGCCAACTGCACTTCTCAAAGTGTTGCCCTCACACCTCTCTATGAGGAATACGTGGGGGAACTGGCTGAAATATAGATTTGGGGACCCAACTCACACCCCGAATTGGCTGCTGTTGGCCCAACTTTTGGCCTTTTACTATGTCAACAGAATAGTAAACGAGCGGTGCTGGTGAGCGAATCGGTGGGGCAAGATACAGCTCAAGACACCTGCACAGTGGCCAAAGGCTTCTGTTTTCAGAACGTGTCCATGTGCCACAGAAGAGCCAGGCACCTGGCAGGTACTTCCCAGTCACCTTGGTTGTAAGTCAGGACACAGACTTCTCTGTCTCTGTTGTTTTTTTTGGTTGTTTGTTTTGGCAGTGCTGGGGATTGAATCCGGGACTTCACACAAGTACTTTACCACTCGGCTACAGCCCCAGCCCTTTTAATTTTTTTTTAATTTTGAGACAGGGTCTCGCTAAGTTGCTGAGGCTGGCCTCAAACTTGCAATCCTTCTACCTCAGCCTCCAGATTAGCTGGGATTACGGGTGTGCCCACCATGTGTTGTCAGGTTTCTTGTAATCACTGAGTGGCAGGATTGGTCTGATTCAAGAGTTCATACTTTTCATGTCTCATGAGCAAAATCCTCAGTGGACTCTGGCCAGAGTCTACACAGCACATATAACATGAAAAGGATTTATTTCTTAAGAACAGAGTAACATGCTTTTCCTGCCGCCTACAAGTAATTCTTCCCTTTACCACTAGATGGCAGCCTTGGCTCAGCAAGATGAAGAGGGAACCTGAATGTGACAGGTGTGGCAGGAGGGATTCAGATACTTGCGGGAATCACAGGGGACACCAGCCCCAAATGATGGGGCGTCTGACTACTTGAACAAAAGGCTGGAGCAGTGCCCTTCTGCATCTCAGCACTGAAACGTGCACGCGTTATGACTGCGTGGACCCCCAACAAGAGCCACCCATCTCCCTACTGGAGGGAAGCACCCGGGGCAGGGATGAAGTGTCTTCCCCACCAGCCTAGCCACAGCCCAGAGTAAGCCCTCCACAGCCTCCTGTTGAGCCAGGACACAAAAACAGTCTCAGCCTACTGGACAGTGGGTGGCTGTCCGGGCTTCATCTGGCTAACAGCAGGAGCAGGAGCCGCTGGCTGCTCACCTTTGCCTGCTGCTGGAGATGCGCACACACTGGGTGTCCTGCTGGAAACAGACCCCGAGGAAGAGGATTTCCTTGTGAGACTGCCCAGATAGCCAGGTGGCTTTAACAGGGTCTTCTTTAGCCCCCACAGAGACAAAATGTCAAAGAACAGAATCAGCAAAGATTTCATTATCCACCCATACTTATTTCTGCCAAAGTAGGCTTCTAAAATGATTTTTAATACTTCAATGATTATCATCTCTAATTTGGTAATGGTATCCATGGAGGATTATCCCCAGAACCCCTGCAAATACCAAAATCCACAAATGGTTAAGTTCCTTATATAAGGCAGCATAGTATTTGCACACAACCCACACCCGTCCCCCTCCTTTAAGCCACCTCCAGATGACTTACAGTGCCTAGTGTGAAGTAAACAGTGGTTACACTGCATTGTTTAGGGGATCATGACAAGAAGAAAAGCCAGTACGTGTCCAGCACAGAGGAAGCTTTTGTCCTGAACGCGTTCCCTGTGCAGCCAGTGCATTCATAGGATGGGAACCAAGGACGCAGGGCTGCTGTGCTTCTCCAGGCACAGTCTCAGGCCTTCGTTTGAGGAACATGGAGGAAACTAATTGAAAATGTGGATTTGGGGGCTCCAACTCATATCCCAAATTGGCTGCTATCGGCCCAATTTATAGAACTTTAAGAGGGAACACCAGTGACCATTACACATGGATGGCTGTTTGGCGATACCAGAAAATAAATGGCAAAAGGTGGGAGTCTCCATGCCTGTGGGGAGCTGCAGCTCAAACGTCAGCACCCTGTCCTCTGCAGGGGCCTCGTGAGGGAGACAGAGAGCACCCCACCATTGCGGAGATGGACCTTCCCCAGCACACATGACTTTGAGGTCAGTTCACCAAGCTGCCTCCAGTGGACAACGTTTTAAACTTTCCTAATTTGACTTGATCAAAAATCACACCCCTAGTAAACAAAGGTGCTGCCTTGTTCCCATGTGGCCCTGGCCAACTCACCTTGCTAGGAATGGGGAGCGACCGCTTGCCTTGGCCCAGGTGGCTTCCGTGAGCTGGAAAGCTGGCAGCATCCAGAGCCAAGCCAGGCTTGTCCAGGAGCACATCCCCATGAGGCTGCTTTTCATTCAGGAGTGTCACCCTGCAAGGACTAGCTGGTACCTCCATCTTGGGCTGAAATTTTTAATTTGAAATAGGAGAACCAAGTAGTCCTTAACAAGATCCAGAGATGCTGAGGCTTCCGTTGCAACTGACCCCAGGCCCTGCTTCTCCCCAAATCTACCATGCTCCTCAACTCATCAGCTGGGGTAAAGGAGTAAGGTTCACGTCCTCCACCAAATGACTCTGCACACACTGATGAGGGACATGGCCTCCTCATCAAAAACAGCATGAAGTAACCCCAGGCAGAGGGATCAGAGGGGAGAGATCCACCAAAGCCATTCCTCAGTCGGGTCCTTACTTAAGGATGACAATAATCTGGTTCCAGCTACAGATTCTAAAATGCTGCACAGCAAGGCTTATTCATGAGGTTCATCTCTACCAGAGAAGTCACCTGACTGCAATAAATCTCATTCTAGTGCAGGAAGCCACTTCCTCAGACCAGAAGTCAAACAAAGAATAAATTCCTGACATACTTAGGGACAAGGGCATTTGACGGCTCCATGCTCACATAAACAGCAAGGAGGTTAATAAGCCAAGAGTGGCAGACGCTCAGTCATGAGGGTGCAGCAGCAGCAACTCCTCCCTTGCAGCATCTAAATACCCGAGTTATACTTCACATAACAAAAGCATAATTTTAAAGTCTACACTTGGTGGATTTTCATGTTTGCTATTCTCTACAACCATCAACATAAGCTTGTTTTAGAACATATTCCCCTAAAAAAAACCCACACACATTAGCAGCCATCGTCCAGGCCCTCAGCCTCGCCTGTCCTGGGCAACCAGGACCTGCTGGCTCCCACTATAATGTGCTCCTGATGGTCATTTCATCCAATGGTCATACAATATATGATCTTCTACATCTGGCTTCTTTCACTAAACATGGTTTCAAAGGTCATCTGTATAACAGTACTGCAACATTTTTTTTTTTTTTTTTGGTACTGAGGATTGAACCCAGGGTGCTTAACCACTGAGCCACATCCCCAGCCCTTTTTATTTTTTCACTTTCAGATGGTTATCATTAAATTGCTTAGGGCCTGGCTAAATTGCTAAGCCTGGCTTTGAACTCACAATCTTCCTGCCTCAGCCTCCCAGGCCACTGGATCACAGGCACGTGCCACCGTGCCCAGCAGTACTGCAACTTTTTATTGCCAAATGTATCCCACTGTCTGGATATATGTTATTTAGCCACTGGTCAGTTGATGGACTTCAGGTTGGCTCAGATTTTTGGCAATTATGAATAATGCTGCTGTGCACATCTGCTCTGAGTACACGTGTTAACACCCACAAATCCTGCCCTATGTCCATCTGTGCTGTATTCACAAATCCCTAAGGTCAGGTCTCCAGGAAAGGGCATTTCTAGGCAGATCCTCGCTGTGTGTCCTGCACTCACCTAACACTACAGCAACCCCACAGTGTCATTCCCTATCACTGCTGCCCACGGTAGGGCAGCGCTAGGAAGGGCGGCAGGGCCTCAATAACCTGCCTGCCAAGCCTCTCCGACCTCTCCTCCACAGGAGGAGCAAGAGGTGGATCAGACAGGCCAGGAAGCAGGCTGTGGTCGTGGTCTGGCATCCACCCTTCTCCTGGCCATCCCTCCACAAGCCTCCCAGACCCTCAGTTCCCCAGAGTTGGCTGAATGTACCCCAACGGCATACCTGTCAACTATCATTTCCCAGGACAGCTCTTCCCCACTCAATGCCCAACCAGAAAGCAACATAAAACTAAGTCACAGCCAAGGAGCGTGCCTAGTGGCTGCCTGAGGAGGAACTTCTGGAAGAAGGCGCTTGTTAAACACGTGCATTCCTGGCGGGGGAACACCCAGTGCTGTGACAGAAGCCGCAGCCAAGAGCGCTCTGGGGGCACATTCCAAGCTGTGCTTCAGTGCCCACTGCTGCTATCCCCCCCACCCCCGACCTTACACTCTGCACCCCCAGAGACCCTGCGCCTCCAGGCTTTCCCTGCACGGTCTCCGTGGCAGGGTGTGGGTGGGAGGTTGAGGAGCAGGGAGTGCCTGGGTCCCCAGGAAAGCCGTGCTCTGTGGTTCTGTCTACCTTGTCTATCGCGGAGGAAAGGGGCCGTCCTCTCAGAAATGAAGCTCGAGGCAGCTGCAGCTTGCTGGCGACCCTCTTTGGAGGCACTGCCCCTGGCTCCCCTGGCAGAGGACGAGAGGAGGGAGGCGGTCCCTGTGTCAGGACAGGGCCCACGGGGGCAGGGGCGCTGGGTAGGGCCGGGGAGGAAGCTGGCGGCCCTTGAAAGGGGCTGTCTGACAGGTAGTATGTCTCTCTTTTAAGTGACTTGGGGCTCTTCTCCACTTCCTGTTCTTTCTCAAAGAGTTTCATTTTTAATTTTGATTCCTCGATGAACCTCTCCACGCCCTGGCTCCAGGGGCTCCCAGGCCCGGCAGCGCGGGCCTCCTCTTCTCTGCGGTGGCTCTCCAGCTGCAGAGCCAGCAAGCGAGCCTCTCTGTACACTTCCACGAACTTCTCTGCCGAGAGAGGGCTCAAGGTGCAGGCACCGTCAGACACTGGCAAGGGAGGCTGTTCAGCAATTTGATTATTTAATTCCAAGCTGGCAGCAATACATCTTTCTCTATGCCCAATAGGTCCAAAAAAGACTTCATCATCTTCATTTGCACTATTTTTAAAGAAAAGTATTATTAATGATTCATAACACTGGCATTCAAATCAAAGACTTTACTCAATGTGGTTGTGTCCCCAGCAAGGAAAGAAAACTCATTTGTTTACCTTGAAGAAGACAATGAGAGATCGAAGTCGAATTTCTCATCAGCCAAAAGAACACCTGGGGGGAACAATGTCGAATTACTTTAGGACTGAGGTGAAACGGGAAAATATTACCAGTCTCTATAGCTACGAAGGCCATGAGGAAATTTCACTCCTCAAGTGTAACCTATTGCTATTTTAATTTGGTCGTATTTTCACAGGGAGCTCTAGATTATCTTATTCTTTCCATTTTCTTTTTTAAATTGCACCAGCCATTCTGGATTTGCTAAGCTACCCCAAAAGCACAAACCCTTGTTTTTGTGATATAATCTAAAATGCATTCACCAAATTATTCAACTGGCTTTTCAAGATGAGCTAAGTCATTTTCAGGTATAGAACATTTTCAAAAGACCACCTGCCTCAGCTGCCCTAGAATTAAATCCTCCCCTCCCATTTTTTTTTAGTACCAGGGATTCAACCCAGGGGCGCTTAACCACTGAGCTACATTCCCAGTCCTTTTTATTATTATTATTTTTTGTTTGTTTTGAGATAGGGTCTCACTAAGTTGCTGAGACTGGTTTTGAACTTGCAATCCTCCTGCCTCAGTCTCCAGAGTTGCTGGGTTACAGGTGGCTAAATTCCCCTCGCATAAACCACAAAATATCCATTCACCTTTCAACAATGAATTCAAATACAATTGAAATGCGGAGTAGGGACTCAAAGGTATTTGTTGATACCATTACTCCTCGGAGTCCTTCCAGAACCCCTTGCCCATACTCCTATCACAGCCTTCACTGGCCCTGTCCTTCGACCAATTCTCTCTAACAGACCCCAGGTTCTGGTCAGTGGGTTCCTCAGCTGGGGCAACTGCTGTCCCCCTCCAGCCCCCATTCCACAGCTCCCGTGGCCCTTGCACCTGACCCCCACCTCCGGCTGCACTAGCCTGGACACTCTGGGTTCTCTCTGGCCCCAGCAGGACTCAAAGCTCCTCCAAGACAGCAAATGTCTTATGCACCCAAATTCCCCAATGTCCAGCTAAAGGCCTGGACACTTAACAAACAGTTACTGAAATCCACTAAACAGCTACTTGTAATTCAATATGCAGCACTTTCACAAGCGTCTTATTTAATCTTAATAAACAATGCAGCATACTTAATAAAAAAATCAGATAATTTGAAAATACACTGGCATCCTACTTAAATCCTAGTTAGTCAGTTAAACAGTCCTAATTACCTAATCAAGGAAAAGTATAGACAGGCTGGGGGTATAGGCCAGTGGTAGAGCAAAATCTTAGCTCATATGAGGCCCGGGGTTCAATCTCCAGCACCAACACATAAAGGAAATTACAGAGAAATGACCACCAGAGAGGAAGTACAAAGGTTCAGAGGCTGGTTTGCTCAGCTTCGGGCACACAAGCCTATGAACACGGCTGAAATGGATCATTTTCCAGGAAACACTGTTTAGTTTTCTACTAGAATTATCCAAGATTATTTATAAACTGAGTCCAGAAGAAAGAAAGTGAATCCTAGCCAGGCACAGTGGCGCACACCTGTAATCCCAGCACTTGGGAGGCTGAGGCAGGAAAATCATGAGTTCAAAGCCAGCCTTAGCAATGGCAAGGCACTTAGCAACTCAGTGAGACCCTATGTCTAAATAAAACACAAAAAAGGGCTGGGGATGTGGCCCAGTGGTAGAGTGCCCCTGAGTTCAATTCCCAGTACCAAAGAAAAGAAAAGAAAGTGAATCCCCATAGTTCAATTATCATAAAATAACTGGAGAAACATTACAGAACTATCCTAAGGGGAAAAAAAAAAAAAAAAAAAAAAAAACAACCCCAGCTGATTTCATAGGATAATTCTATCAAAGCTCTGTAAGAGCATCTAATTTCAATACTATTTACATTGCTCCAGAGGACAGTGAAATAAGCCTGGTAACCTGCTTCTATGAAGCAAGCTCAGTGATACCCAAAACCTGTGAAAGGGGCTGGGGTTGTGGCTCAGGGATAGAGCACTTGCCTAGCACATGTGAGGCATTGGGTTCAATCCTCAACACCACATAAATAAACAAACAAGTAAATGTGTTGTGTCCACCTACAATTAAAAAACAAACAAACAAACAAACAACCCTGTGACGTTTGCTCAATAAAGGTAGCTGGAGACCAGTCTCACTGTGTCAACAAAAATGTCCTCAAGGGCTGGGATTGTGGCTCAGCGGCAGAGCGCTCGCCTCGCACGTGCGTGGCCCGGGTTCGATCCTCAGCACCACGTAAATGCATTTCATTGTGTACAACTAAAGTAAATAAATAAATTTAAAAAAAAAATGTCCTCAACAGGAACAATAGCAGGAGAATCCAGCAGCACATTAAGACTAATGCTTTACTTGACAAAGCTCATTTCATTTCAGGAGTGTAACATAGTTTAATTTAACACAATGTAGCAGTATAACCATTATGTTCTAGAACTAAAGAGAAGGCATACACTTTGAAGAGGCATATGCTATAATGCAACATATATTCTTGACATTAAAGGCTCTTAATAAAAGGTAATAGATGTATTTTATCATACAAGAAAATAGTCATCTCAACCCAAAAGCTAAAATTAGGTCCAATGAGATAACATCAAAAGTATTCCTTCTGGGCTGGTGTTGTGGCTCAGTGGTAGAGCACTTGCCTAGCATGTGTGAGGCACTGGGTTCGATTCTCAACACCACCTATAAATAAATAAAGGTCCATCAACAACTAAAAAAATGTTAAAAAATTAAAAAAAAAAAAAAAAAAAAAAGCATTCCTTCTAAGGCAGTAGCAAATGTACCTTATCAGCTGGGATAGGTTAACTTATGCTGCTATAACAAAGAATCCCCAAAGCTCAACTGGCTAAAACAATAAAGGCATATTTCTTATTCAAACTATGTCTGCTAAGGGTAGGATGGAGCCTGCTTCATGGCTTCCTCACTTCAGACCCTGGGCTGACTGAGCCTCCACCATCAGGACCACAGTTGGTTTCCATGACAGGGGGAAGAAGAAAGAGCAAATTCCAAGCTGGTTCTTAATGACATTTACCCAGAAAGGACACACAACACCATACTCCCATTTCACTGGCCAACCAAGTCACCTGAGTCAAACCTAACTTCAAGTGGGCAAGAGGTATTGTTTTATCACATACCCAAAAGGAAAATATCCACAGAAATATTAATGAACAGTACCAGTGACTACCATCTACGTGTAAATTAGCCCACAAGTCAGCATTAGGCTTAATGGAAGCCACAGAAGCAAGCCCATTAAAGCCAGCCACAAGGCAATGTTGCCAAACCCCACAATTCTTAACGTTCTGGACACAGTGAACAACATGATCAGACAAAGGAAAGAATGTGGAGACAAACTTTCAGGGTGCACCTATGCTACAGCTATAGACTCAGAAAATCAACTGAAAGTTATTATAAATAGTAAAGGGATAAATAAATGCTACTGAGGACAAAATTATTACATGGCAATCAACATCACTCACATACACAAAGAACAGTTAGAAGACATAATGGGCAGAAAGTAAAGTTTGATCCATATATTATAACATACCGGGACAAATTCCAAATAAATCAAAAACCAATTGAAGATAAAAAAGAAACCTTAAAGGAACAAGAGGAAATTGCTTTTTAATCTCAGAGTACAAGGCCTAACTATGACTCCAAACCATAAGCCCTAACAACAACAAAAAATATTGATTTTCAAATACATAAAAATTTGTAAAATGCCTAAGTGGCAAAAATCACAATGAGCAAAATTAAAAGGAACAAGAAGCAGGGACCATACTATTTGCAACTTATCTCACAAAGGGCTAATTTATAAGAATACCTACAAATTGCTAAGAACACAACTAACAACCTAATGGAAAAATGGAAACAAATTTCACAGAAAATAAATAAAAAATGTTCTTAAATACAACAAGAAGTTCAGTCTCACTCAAAAGAAACTGGAAAAAAAAAACAAAAACAAAAAACCTTCCCTAAGGCTCGACTTTCCATCTATTAGACTGGCAAGAAAGCAAAAAGTTTGATGGACTGTAGGCAAAGCTGCTCAGAAAGGCAAAAGTCACTGGGGCTGGGGTTCTGTGGAAGGCCACCTGGCAGAACTGTCACAATAAGAGTGCAATGCCCTTGGACCCAGCAAGCCCACTTCTGTGAATGTACTCTGAAGAGTAGCATCATTTGTAACAGCAAGACAATAAGCACAGACTCAGTGTTCACCTAGCAGATCAATCACACTACAATTCCTTCCTGCGATGGAACACTGCATAGGTACAAAAAATAACAACACTGTAATCCCAGCGTTTGGGAGGCTGAGGCAAGAGGATCGTGAGTTCAAAGCAGAGCAGGCCTCGGCAATGACAAGGCACTTAGCAACTCAGTGAGACCCTGTCTGTAATAAAAGACAAAAAAGGGCTGGGGATGTGGCCCAGTGGTCGAGTGCCCCTGAGTTCAATCCCTGGTACCAAAACAAAAAACAAAAACAAAACAAAACAAAATTCCTTTGATACTGACACAAAACACTCATCAAGATAAATTAAGTGTAAAAAAAAACAAGACAAGGGGGCTGGGGTTCAGTGGTAGCGCACTTGCCTGGAGTCTCAGCACCACGTATAAATAAATAAAATAAAGGTCTATCGACAACTAAAAAAAGACAAGACACAGGACAGGGTTCTATGTGCACCACGAGAAGACTGAAGAAACTGGCACTGTCTGCATATTGGTTGGCACTTACACAAAGTATATGTAGCAGGGGATACAAGACACTGATGACATCAATGACTTTTGGAAGGGGCAAAGAGGTGAACACGGGACAAAGATGAGAGGGCTATACTTCATTTTTTATGATCTCAACTCAGGAAATCGATTTTATAGACCACTATAGAAACTCTCAACTGTCTGCTGTGGGAAAAAGTATGGTGGACTAGAAGCCAGCCTCTTCTGGCCTG
The DNA here is from genome assembly GCA_025594165.1 of Tamias sibiricus. Taxonomy (NCBI): domain Eukaryota; kingdom Metazoa; phylum Chordata; class Mammalia; order Rodentia; family Sciuridae; genus Tamias; species Tamias sibiricus. The sequence goes on along the minus strand of CM046661.1, from coordinate 175,137,670 downwards.
GGCTGGCTCACTCAGTTGCTCTGCACTCAGGAGCTTTGACAAGCCACGTCATCCACCAGGTGCCAGGCAGATTCAGGACACATGGTGTCAGCCTCCAGCATGCACCAGGCAGCATTGTGAGAAGATAACACACAAGAGGGGACACTTTGAGAAATTAAATAAAGTGTGTTTGAGGAACTGGCCAGAGGTCAGGGGCTGCAGCAATGCTGAAGAGGTGGAAGGTAAGCAGTCAGATCCTGGAGGCTTGCAACCAGGCACGGAGCCTTCATTTTATTCAAGTGCAACGTGAAGCTATGATGGGCTTTCCCAGGAGAGTGTTATAATCTAACCTGTGTTTTAAAGCATAAGTGTTCCTGGCTGCTGTCCTACAGTGTGTCAGAAACAAAGCCGCAGTTACAAATGCACATACCAGCTCTTTCGGTTTAGATGAGGTCGCCCCAAAATGTTCATGTGAGATGAATTCTCAGAGGTGAAATGATTAGATCATGAGAGCTGTAACCCAGTCTGCAGATTAATGCACTGCTATGGATTAACTGGGTGTTAACTGTAGGCAGGCAGGGTGTGGCTGGAGGAGATAGGTCACTGGGGGCGTGAACCTGGGCATTGTATTTTCTCCCTGGTGAGTGGAGCCCTCTACTTCCTTGTGGTCATGTCCTTGGCTACTTTCTTCCGCCTCACCTTGGGACCACAGCTAGAGTCAGCTGACTATGGACTGAACCTCTGAAACTATGAGCTAAAACAAACTTTTCCTCCTCTAAGTGGTTCTTGTCTGGTTTTTTGTCACAGCAGCGAAAAAGCTGAGTAAAACACTGGGCAAACAGATGCAGGCGGGACAAGGTGGCTGAGAACAGGGTAGTGGCATCTGGATGGAGCTGGAAAGAGAATGGATCAAAAATACATTCTTGGGGCTGGGGTTGTGGCTCAGCGGCAGAGCGCTCACCTAGCATGTGCACGGCCCGGGTTCGATCCTCAGCACCACGTAAACATAAATGCATTGCATTGTGTACAACTAAAGCAAATAAATAAATATTTTAAAAAAATACATTCTTAAGATGGAAACTGCAGTGACTGGTGACAGAATGTGTGTAGAAGGTTCTCAGCCTACACAGCTGGGTAAACAGAGGGGCCATTTACTTTTCTGGGAAAGACAAACAAGAACCAGTGAAGACTGGGGTGTGGCGAGGAAGCACATTGGGTTTGAGGTGCCAAACATTCATGTGAAGGTGCCAAACAGATGACTATCCAAGACCAGGGCTCAGAAGAGAGCTCAAAATGAACATCTCTTGAAAGCATATGGGGCAGAAATCCATGGGATGCTGATGACCATCAGGGAGAAAGTACAAAGAGGTCCCAGACCAGGTCCAGGGGAGATCACCTTGTCAAGAGGCAGGGGAGGAAGAGGAACCTGCAAAGAGATGCCAATACACCAGTCAGAGAGGAGAGGAAAACCAAGAGTGTCTTGGAAGTTTCCAGAAGGAAAGGAGGTGAAATGTTATTGGAAAGTTGGTTGATTAAATGAAGACAGAAAATGACAAAAGAATTGGCAGTGTGGAATTTTAGTAACTGATAAAAGCAGCTTGACTGGAGGGATGTGCACAGAAGCTGCAATGGAAGAGGTTGAGGGAGGGGAATAGCAAAACAGAGAAAGAAGTTTGGCTCTGAACGAGGAACAGCAGTGGAGAGGCAGGAGAGAAGATGCAAAGACAAGTGAATAAAGGGATAAGGGAAGACATTTGCGTGTGAATGATGAGCGTCATCTAATGGACAGGCAAAAACAAGGAGGTGAAGAAGGGCAAAGGAAGGGGTGAAGCCCTTGAGGAGCAGTGGGGTTCAGTATGTAGTCAGAGGGACTGATTTGAAAGGAGGGCACAACAGGAAGGAGTGGGTGCAGAAGCAAACAGCCTTCTAGACAGGACAAAGAAGCAAAGATGATTGGTAGTCTCTAGGTCTCTGCAAAACAGTGATGCTGAGGGCACTGGAGTACCCTGTCCACCTGCCTCACCTGAGTGTCCTGAGGAACAAAAGCTAAAAGGATGTCGAAATGCTTTAAGAGAAAAAGAGGTTATAACCTTTGCAATTGGCCCACCCTCTGAATCCCTTGGCTTCCACATCTGGAGACACAGCCTGCCTGGATTGGAAATACTTGAATTATAACTGAGCCGGTCCTGAACCTGAAGACTTCTTTTTCTCAAGTCACTATTCTTAACACAGACTGGTAACTCCGTCCACCGGTGGCATTTATGTTGAAGTGTGCGTTTTAAGGAGTCTAGAAATGACGGAGGGCACGTGGGAGGGCACGCCTCCATTATATGCAAATGCTCTGTCATTTCACGAGAGCCCGGACATCCGTGGGCTGCTGAGGGGCAGCTGCCATTCCCTGGATGTCCTGCTCTCTCGTCTGATGACCAACAGACGAGAAGCAAAGCCACGGCCCAGGCCCCGTCGCTAACACGGTCCCCGCGGTCCTAACAAGTCTTAGGAAACAGACGCCAGCGACAAACGTGCAGGTCACCGCACACACGTCCGCGCTGCGGGCGAGGCGGGGCCCCGGGCGGGCAGGGCCGGGCGTCTCGGGCAGCTGCCGGGACGCGACCCGCCTGCCGCCTCAGCGCCCCGAACCGCCGCGCCGCGCTCACCTTTCTCCCCGGCCGCGTCCATCTCGGCTTCCGGGAGGAGCCTGCGGAAGAAGGGCGGCGGTGAATGGGGGCGCGGGCCGGAGACACTCGCTCTCACCTCACCCTCGCCGACCGCGGAAGACGCAGCCACCACCGCCGAGGGTTTAAATGCGGCGCCGCGGTGCGGGCCGCCGATTGGCCGGTTTGAACAGGCTCGCCGCCCGGTGCACCCTGGGAGTTGAAGTCGGAGCACCGGAAATGGGTCCAGCGCGCACGCGCACTGCTCCGCGCGTCGTCTGCGCTCGGCGGGGACGCTCCTGCCCGGAAGTCTGCGGGTCTCGAGTTCCCGCCCCTGGTCTCGCGGCCGCGGCGCTCTTAACCCCCCCCCCCCCCCCCCCCCCCCCGGAGCTTGGAGCGCGGGGTGGTCCGCAGCGTGGAGGAGGTGGCCTTCCGACGCCCTCCCCTTTTGCGTGCCCTGGCGTCCCCGACGCCTCTGCATCTGGGGGCTCCCACAGCATCTTGGGGCATCGATGTGCTGGGACCCCTTTGCCTTTACTTTCCCGCCCTGAGCCTCTGACCGCGGGCTCCCTTCTATTCCTTCTACCGCTCAGGATCTCACTAACTGCAGAACAGCTGTGGTGACAGATACACCCAGGTGCACAGCCCTTTGGGTTGGCAAGAAACAGAAAGCCAGCTTTAGGCCGGTTTCAGAAAGGAGGATTTCCTTGTTTCTGGAATAGAGAAGTCTGGGGGTGGCCTGGATAGAGGAAGGCTCAAAGGAGAGTTGGATTGATCTCCCATCCACCAATGCTGGCTTTTGCTCACCCCACCCCCACCCCGGGCTGGCCTTGTTGGGCCCACCAGCTACCTTCTCTCAGGTGGTGACCAGTTAGTGTCACCTGCACTAAATCTGGGATTGCAGGGCCTGGGCTTACTTGACTCACAAACAAAAGGTAAGACTATGGCAGGAACTTTATGGTCCATGCTTCATTAGCTCCACTCCTGCATTGCCTTCTGGGTGTTAAATTCCTGCAGCCCTAAGGATGTCTGTTGTGGGGTGTATGTGTGTGTGGGGGGGTCCCTAACACCCACTCCGGTGCACCTCTACTTGTATCCTGTCAGCACATAGTAGGGTCTCAGTAGACAGCATTGACGATGAATAACTTGTTGCCACTGTAACCAGTGTCTTCCCTCCATTACTCCATTCCTCTCTCCTCAGGCTTCCTCTTCATCATTGGCCTGTCAATTGTAGGTTCACTTCTTCCTTCCCCACGTCAGGTTCTGCTTCATTTATTTATGCATTCTTTCAGACATTCATTCACCAACTTTCACTGACAGTGTCTCAGTGCAGGCCATGTGCCAGTGATGTTGGGGACATAGCAGGAGAGAAAGGTGCGGTAGCAAGGTCAGGTGGCAAAGGCTGTGGGGCACAGAGGAGGCACCCTCACCAGCCTGTAGTTGGGGGTGGACAACTTCCTGAAGAAGGGACCAGGGTTCCAACTTACTTGGCCAAGTTGTGTCTGGCTTCCAACCAGGAAAGGGAAGGAGGCTCCCCCCTAAATGTGTCCCCAACTTCTGGGGAGAGACAGTATGTCTCTCTCTTTTTTCCCTGATACTGGAGATTGAACCCAAGAGCATTCTACCAGAGTTACATCTCTGGTCATTTCTCTTTTTTGAGACAGGGTCTCAACAAGTTCCTGAGGCTGGCCTGGAACTTGCCATCCTCCTGCTTCAGTCTTCTGTGTGGCTGGGATTACAGGCATGCCCCACCATGTCTGGTAAGACACAGCACCTCTCTTGAAATCAGTATGTAATTATCCATTTTCTTGAGTTGCTGCCCATCCACCCCAAGTTTCTACAGAATCCAGCCCCAGGACTAGAACACAGGAGATTACTCAAGGGTGCCCATAAGAGTTAGAAAAAAACAAAACAAAACAATTAATTCATTGTAATCCTGGGATTGGCCCAGGCTTAAGCAAATGGCAGGGGCATAGTGGGTTTGAAGTCCTCCTCTCCTCTTCAGGAGGCATGCCCACTTCCTGCCCCAGGGGTCCCGAGTGAACTTTAGTGGGAACTGAAGGAACTTGAAAAACATCTTTGCACTCAACCTTCCCCTCCCAAGACTGCCAGCAGCATGGCTGCCAACAGGAACAGGAGACAGGCCGCACTTAACAGCGTCAGCCCAAATCCTGTTCCAGCCATGCACCAGTGCTCTGGTGTTTGCACAGCAAAGCAGCCCCGAGCACAGTTCACACCCCAGTAACGCATGTGCACCCGCGGGATAGAATCAGAGCAGCCTGAGGAAGCCAAGCGCCCAAGGCCTCATTCCCATGTACGGTTTAGAAAGGAACAAGCCCAGATGGACACCACCAAAACCCCCAGGGAGGCTCAAGGCTGTTCCACCAGAGATGGCAACAGGAGTGGTTCTGTGTGCTTGTGAGCTAAGGACGGCAGTGGGGGCAGCAGCTGGGGGCTGAGGCCAAAGACAGTAAGGTGAAGACCCTCCCAGGGACAGGTGGCTCCACTGGCTATGACCCTGGGCAGCACACTCCCCCACCCACTGCACCCTCCCCTGAAAAATGGGACAAGAAGACTTGTCTAGAATACAGGGACATGACAGGATTTACTTCAAGGGCAGCCAGGTGTGGGCAGGCCCCCTCCAGGGCTGCCTCAGCTGGCCGGCCCCACCTTCCACCCCTTGAACAACCCGGAGCTGGTGTTAAGTGTGCCTATGGGAAAATTTGATTTTCAAGGCAAGTAGAGACAGCAGCGCCATGTTGAGTCTGACTGCTGAAAACTGCACACTCACCCTTACCGAGGGCTGGGAGAAAATGCTAAATCATACTTTGTGTTCTCGCTCTAAAGAACCACCGGCTCAAGGGGCTTTTGCTTAAGCCTGAATCTTCCCTCTAACAACCAGCTCTTTCCTAATCCTAACCCCAGGGGAGCCAAGCCAAAGCTGGGGAGGCCACCACTGAGCTTCTGCAGGCCATGGCGCCAGGCCTGGCTCACTCCAAGAGGTGGACAGTGGCCGCCTTGCGGAGGAGCCGCTCGGTCAGAGGCGAGTTGGGCTTCAGGGCGTCGCGCTCCATCAGCAGGCTCCTGCAAGACAGACACAGAGGTTCTGTGCTGGGGCCTTCCAGAAGAAGGTGGAGGCCTGTGGTCCCTTGGGCCCAAGGCAGGGACACAGCAGCCCTGGACAGCCCAGAGGCAGGAGGCCTGGCCTCAGCTGGGGAGGGGCCGGGGGAGCAAGCACTGTGCACTGCTGGCACGAGCGGACTGGGACGTCCGTTGGAAGCACTGATTCTGCCTCAGAGATAAAAACTGGAAACCCCTGACACCAAGGGCAAGGGTTCAGGTGGGGACGGCACTGTGGCCTTGTTCGCCTCTGGGAAAGCCAAGGCTCAAGAGTTCACAGCTCACCATCCTCCATCTGCCCAGTGCTGGGGTCAGAGGGACAGCAGATGTGGCATGGGCAGGAAGCACACGGCACTGGTCCAGGACAGCAAGCTACAGAACAGAAGTGGGGGGCAGGAGGAGCAAGTGTGGAAAAAGCAAGTAGAGGCACAGTTTGAGGTAGAGACCCTGCTATGAACTGGGCATGGTGTTGCATGCCTATAATCCCAGCTATTGGGAGGCTGAGGCAGGAGGATTGGCAAGTTAAAGGCCAGCCTCAGCAACTTAGTGAGATCCTGAATCAAAAAATTTAAAGGGGTGGGGATGCAGCTCGGTGGCAGAGTGCTTGCCTAGCATGCATAAGGCCCTGGGGTTCAATCCCCAGTATTCAAAAAAAAAAAAAAAAAAAAAAAAGAGCCCACTGTGGACATCAGTCTGTGTCCATCCTGCACCCCCGGTCCACATGCTGAAGCCCTAGCCCCAGCACGACGGCATTAGGAGATGGGGCCTTCGGGAGGTGATTAGGGCCCTCATGATGGGATCAGGGCACCTGTAAGAAGGATGAGAGAGTCACTCTGTCTGGCGTTCAGAAGAAGCAAGATGCAGCAAGAAGGCGGCCATCTGCAAGCCAGGAAGAGCAGCTTCACCAGAGCCCGAACCCCGATGGACTTTGATCCCAGACATTCCGGCCTCCAGGACTGCAAGGCAATAAGAGCATGTTGTGTAGCCGTGCAGGCTGCAGTGCTTTGTTGTGTTTTGTGGCAGCCCCAGGAGAATGAGGCAGACCTCAACAATTGACAACAAGGGTTCCATGGGGATGAGTGGTGTTAGGGACTGAGGCTTGGTCCTTTGGGTAGAGACACTATGGCTGGGGATCAAGAGGGTATTAGTCTGTTTTCCGTTGCTGTAACAAAATACCAGAAGCTGGTACTTAGTTGAGAGGTTTTATTTAGCTTAAGATTTGGGGACTGAAAGCCCAAGATTGGGCAGCTCCACCAGTTTGGTCTCTGGTGATGGTGCCCTTGGATGGGTCACAACACAGAGAAGCAGAAAGGGAAACAGCAGCATGCCAAAGCGGCCAAGTGCATGGGGTGGCCTTGCATTACAACATGCTCTGAAGAGAACTAATTGAGTCCCTCAAGAACTGCGTTCATCTCTTCTGAGTGGCCTCGCCAGCTGCCACTAGGCCCCAGTGACCTAGCCACCTCCCAAGAGCTCCACCAGCTTGTCGGCATTCCCGCACTGGGGACCAAGCTGCCTGCACACACTGAGCCACACTCTAACCTACCCTTGGGTCTCCTGCCTTTGATGGGCTGGCCTGTACCTGGTGGGCGCCTGGAGGGAAGACCATCCCCGGCGTGGTCAAGTCATGCAGGTGGCTCCCCTGGCGACCTCACCCTGCCCCAGGAGACCCAGGCTGCTCTGCACTGCCCCGGGCGCCTGCACCAGCTCAGCCCTCAGCCCTCCTCTCCGTCCACACAGGAGGACGGAGGATGGACACGGGGAGGCGGTGCTGGCTGGATCTCTGGGCACACTGAGCATGGGGACCCGAACATGATGCCTGGTAGCCTTGTGCCTTCCCGACCTCAGAAGCAGGACCCTCCTGGCACAGGGAGGCCCGAACGAGGCAAGCGTGCTGGGGCAGGGTGGGGAGCTCACCGGGCCACGTGCTTATGGACCCTGGAGGTGCAGTTCAAGGCCGCGTGAATCAGTAACTGGTTGAAGACGTCTCTCTGCAAGGTCAAGCAGGCAAGTCAGCAGCCTGTAACATGGACGAGAAATGGGCCCAGCCCCACCACACAGCATAGCCTGTGGCCCAGGGGCCCTCAATGCCACACTTACAGGCAGTGTGAGGACAAGGACATTCCCACCTCAAGGGCACTGATACCACAGGAGAGATGGCGGGCTGCAGGTGCCCGGGCTCCCTGGCCCAGCCCTCTCGCTCTGACAATAGTTTCGCTGGAGGCAGCCAGCTCGTAAGAGCCCTAATTGAGGAGATAGCTAAGATGGCGGCTAGCTGAGAGCCATAAAGGTGTTCAAGTATTTTCACCTGATATTCATGCATTTATCTAAGAATTTTTTTATGCCCGTGAACACTGTGTGATGCACCTGTAAGCTCGAGCTGTTAGCACTTGTCCTTGTTAAGGCAAAATGTATTTAACCGGGTGAGGTTAGTTAGAGGTTGTTGGAGCCGGAGAGAGAAGTTAGAAGAATAAAAGAACTTTTTCATTTCCATCCTGCCTCCGAATTTTTTCCCACAGAATTGTTGCCGCAAGTGGCAATCGCTCCAGGCGGTGACACCAGCTCACCTGGGCATTGCTGCCCCCAATCTGGACGATGCGGTAGCGGATGGGTAGGAGCAATTCCAAGACGCGGTCAGGATTCCCGTCCTCAGCTGCCACCAGGGCCTGGCACAGAGGCAGTCCCACGTCTCGGGCCAGCAGGTGCTGGCAGTTTTCTCCTGGAGATCTGCCACCAAGACAGAGTCTCAGCAGCTGTCCTGCACAGTGTGATGTTCTGCCCTCATGAGTGTTCTGAGCGAGGTCCCTTTCACAGCCACAGGGCAGGGTAAGGCAGCAGAAGCAGCTCAGCCACAGGAGAGGATGGCAATCTGAACTCTGGTCTAGGCTGGACCTGGCCTATTGTCAGCTACCTGGCCCTGGACAGGTGCCCTGACTTCTGGCCTCAGTTTGCTTATCTGTAAAGTGGGTATAACAGTATCAACTTCACAGAGAGGTCTGGACTACACAAAGGCACTGAAAGTCAGGGCGACCACTAACACCAGGAAGGTATATCTGTGGCGCCTGTCACCCTGGGCAGGCACCATCCCCACTTTGCAGATGAGGAAGCTAAGGCTCGCAGCAGAGGCGCACCTGGCCCAGGATCTCAGGTGTCTCTGGTCAGAGGGCCTCACCATGTCCCCCAAGGGAGGCTGCTCATGACACTGGGCTGTGACACCCACCCTGGGGATGGAGAGGAGCAGTGAGCTAGGGACACCAGGTGCACCTCTAGACGTCAGGTGCTGGCAGGGCACACACCTGAGAGTAGCCCTCCACGGGCTTCCCCAGAGCCGCCTCCCTGCATGGCCTCCACCCCAGCCTCCCTAGAAGGCAGCAGCAACCCGAGCAGGCCTTCACAGGGCCCCTGCCCCCCGCCCTCTCAGCAGCAGGGGCCAGCCCCCCTGGATGGTGCTCCACGCCCCGCTGCATACTCGCTGGCATCCTGCAGGGTGGTCAGCAGCTCCTGTGTGGTCTGGGGGTCCCGGGCGCCCAGGGAGGCCATCAGGAAGTGTGCATCATTGAACAGCAGGATGTGGTCCCGGCTGTGCCTCTGCGTCACAGGCAGAATGTCCTGCCACCGCTGGCCCACGGATACCCCTAGGGACATAGGACTTGGTGTGAGGCTGGGAACAGGATGCGCCCTGCACTCTGGCCTCCGGGGCCCATGCACCCCTCAGGAAGGCCGCACAGGCCTGTTCCAGGGAAGCAGCCAGGTAAACGGGGCTGCGGAGGCCTGTGGACCCTGCGTTAGGCTGACTCTGATTAACTGTAAAGGCATTAAATGTTCAGGTAGGAGCCGATTTATTTATTTTTTTTTTTTTTTTTTTGGTACCGGGGATTGCCTCCCAAGTGCTGGGATTAGAGGTGTGTGCCACTAGGTAAGAGCCGATTTTAAGAAGTGTCAGATGTTATTAATCACAGCCTTTGACCCCTCTGACAAACCCCAAAAACACTTGAAATTCTTCAGTTGTTAACACAAGTACAGTGTCTGACACATATTGGGTGCACAATTAAAAGTCTATGGAATTAGCCGGGCGCTGTGGCGCACGCCTGTATTCCCAGCACTTTGAGAGGCTGAGGCAGGAGGATCGCGAGTTCAAAGCCAGCCTCAGCAATGGCGAGGCACTTAGCAACTCAGTGAGACCCTGTCTCTAATAAAATACAAAATAAAGGGCTGGGGATGTGGCCCAGTGGTCGAGTGCCCCTGAGTTCAATCCCTGGTACCACAAAAAAAAAAAAAAAAAAAAAAAAAAGGAATTAATAACTTCTACCTGTATGTCTGTGTTCCTCAGCTCTAGAGGCCACTGCACTGCCTCTGCCCCACCCTCCAGTGCCACCTCCCACCGCCTCCCCTCCTGTTCCTCGGATCCTGGTTCTTCCCTCTCCCGGACACCTGCATCTCCACCAGCGTTGCCCCTGATCTCTCTGTCACCCTGTCAAACTGGACAATGGTTCTGGAGTCTCCACTTTGTGCTGCAAGGACAGCAAGGGCCTTTCTCATCCCCTGGCTGCCCCTTCGCACAGCCACCTCCTCTCAGGCTCGAGTCTGGGGTCTCCTGCCCCTTCCCCAGCCTCTCTCTGCATTGAGGCAGCCCCAGGTTGATGCTCCTCAGAGAGCTCCAAGTGCCTTTCAAGGTCTCTTCCTTGAAAGAGGAAGGGTGACGCGTCTCAGGGTCCAGGGGCCCGCCCCTTGCTGCCCAGTTCTAGGCCAAGTTTGGCCAGTTTCAGCTTCTTACTTCCTGACTAGGAATGACCACAGAGGCGAGCCTGAAAAGTGTGGCAGCAGCCCCCTGAAGGACCTCTGGCCTCCTCAGGGACCCTGGGCCTCCTCAAGGGTCCCTGGCCTCCTTGGGGATCTCCTGGCCTTCTTGGGGACCTCTGGCCTTCTTGGGGATCCCCCTGGGGGACCTCTGGCCTCCTTAGGGACCCTGGGCCTCCTCAGGGGTCCCTGGCCTCCTCAAGAATCCCCTGGCTTTCTCAGGGGACCTCTGACCTTCTTGGAGATCCCCTGGCCTCTGTGAGGACACTCTGGCCTCCTCAGGGACTCCTGGCCTCCTTGGGGATTCCTGGCCTCCTCGGGGGCCTCTGGCCGCCTTGTGGATCCCTGGCCTCCTTGGGGACCTCTGGCCTCCTCGGAGATCCCCTGGCCTTCTTGGGGATCCCATGGCCTCCTCGGGGGTCCCCTGGCCTCCTCGGGGGCCTCTGGTCCCCTGCTGTTCTCGGGTCTCCAGCTGAGCTCAGCAGCCTTTCTGGAAGGCAGAGCCAAGCCCGTCCAGCACTGCTCTGGCAGGCTCCCTCCCACCCCAGATAAAAGCCGGACTGCTTGCTCTGACGCTCCCACACGTGGGCACCTCCTCTCGCCCCATCTGACCATGACCACTCAAGCCCGCCTCCCACATCGTCCCTCACAGGCCACTGGCCGCTCCCTCGGTGTGTAACACCCTTCCCCGCTTCTGCCACTAGGCGCTTCCACGGTTCACCTTCACCTCTGCTAGGAACCCTTCCCGGAACCTTCCAGAAATAGCCCAGACCGCCCTCCCTCAGGTCCCTGTGGCGCTGCCCAGGGCCTCCATCCCACGTGGTCCAGTGCCCCAGGGCCTAGCCCAGGCCCGGGTGGCACAGGTTGGGTTCTGCAGAGGGAGTCTGGAGGAGGGGGACCGTCCGGTACTCAGCAGTTGGCGGGAAGCCACCCACAGCCCTGAGCCATGGCCAGCCCTCTCCAGGTCACCTGCAGAGCCTGGGCTAACAGGGCTGAGAACCCACTCTGCGACCCCAGGGTGTTGAGACACGCCTGCCTCCAATGCTATAGGAGAGGCTCGAGTGGTGGCTGGGTGTCATCAGGCCCAAAGCCCTGGGGGACAGGCTGTGGGGACAGCAGCTGCCACCTGGGTACGAGCCTGAGGCTCCCACGCTAAGGTGAGGTGGGGACTGAAGAAAGAGCAGTCAGTGGTGCTGTGGCCACCACCCCAGGCAGGCGGGAAGGCGGCCTCGCAGCTGTCCCCTGGGGGGCAGGCGGCAGTTGGCCACTTGCCTTGAGCCTGTGGCTAAGGAGCTCTTGCCCAGCCTGAAGCTCGCCCTCACTGTGTCGGGGGAGGGGCGAGGGGCGAGGTGCCCAGGGAGGGCAGGGCACTACCTTCCATCTGCAGACGATAGAGCATCGAACAGCCGTCCACCACGTCCAGCATCGCACCGCTGGCCCGCAGGCTGGGGAGGATCTAGAAGACAAGAGCCACTTAAGGCTGGGCTCAGGCGGCCAGCTGAGGGGGGCCCACAGGGATGGCCACAGTCAGTGGACCTGGGCTGTGAGCGTGGCCCGCACAGAGCAAGCCCTCAGCTCACAGGACCCACTCTGTCAAGGCTCGGACAGCTGCATGTACAAGACGGGGCACAGGGCAGACAGGAAGAAGGAGCTCAGCACACGAGGACCCAGGGGCATGTGCCCAGCCCTGGCACCTGGCACCCCCCAGCTCCCAGCCTCGGGAGACTCATCTCGCGGCTCGCATTTCTAGATTCGGCGTTGCCCAGCAGGTGACCGGGCCTGCACCTCCCGGCACACACCACCTCCGTGATTCTCAGAAGTCCTGACAACGTGGATCAGATCACTTCAAGGAAACTGGACGGAGGGTTTTTCTTTGGTGTTCAGACCCAGAAATCATGGGAACTTCTGTGGCCACAGGTTTTAGTACTGAGCCCTCGCTGGGTCATTCTTCAAAGAACACCCGGGGCTGGGGAGGAGGGGTGGGCATAGAGTCTCATCATGGGAAGACAGTAAGTTCTGGAGCTGGAGGGTGGGGACAGACACTCAGCGCGGCCCATGTGCTCAAGCTACTGCACCGTGCACTTAATTTTACATTTTGCATAAAGAAATTTCTAGGGGCAGATCAATTATCTTACCAAAGAAGAGTAACCTAGGATTCAGAGATTACCGAGCGGGTCACCTCGGACGTGAGCATCTACCAACACCCAGGGGGTGGACAGTGTCAACGGGATGCCCATCACACGCTGAGCTACAACAGGGCTCTTGGCCACACTCAGCCCCCTGAGATCACACGCAGGGACGGGTCCCTGCTCCTGCTGTTCTCTGGCTGGGACGAGGCTGGTGGCGCAGAGGTCTATCAGAGACGGGAAGGCAGCGGCTGCACGGACAGAAGGGGAGCCAGTGCACTTACGTGCTGATCATAAATGGTCAACGCAGCCTCGTATTCACCCTGAGGACATAAAGCCACGACAGTTAGCAGCTGGAGGGGTGAGCTGCAAAGCCGAGAAAGGCACAGAACACAGCCAGCCAAAGCCCTCCACGGAACCTCCACTTCCGAAGGGGGGTGGGAGGTCTGGGGCCTGCATCTTAGGAAGGAAAGAGGCCAAGCCTCTGCCCCCACCTGGTTCTTGGCCCCAAGAACAGAGGCAGTGGCAGGACCCTAAATGGCTGCGGAGGGAGCGGTTTCTGTGGAAGCATCATTTTTCCTATCAGGAAAGTTCACTCAGGCTGAGCAGCCCTACACCAAAAGCCCCAAACCTGAAGTCCAGAACCTTCTGAGCACTGACATGACACGCCAAGTGGAGAATCCCACACCAGACCTCATGTGACGGGGGCAGTGAGAACACAGGCACCAGCTGGGCGTGGCACGCGCCCGGGGCCCCAGCCACTCGGGGCTGAGGCAGGAGGACAGCAAGTGTGAGGCCCGTCTGGGGAAGACCCCACCTCAGATTTTTAAGATAGAAATAAAAAGGACTGGGGGTGCAGCTCAGTGGGGGAGCACTTGCCCAGCATGCGGGAAGTCCTGGGTTCCATCCCAGGACCGAAACCAAACACACAGGCACACGCGAAGCATGGCACCACGTCACCCTCGACTGCGTGTGCGTGCATGTGAGACATCAGTGACTTCGTGTTCAGACGTGGGTCCCAGCCCCAAGATATCTCATTATGGCTAAAATGGGAGAATCTTCCAGGACCTGAGAAAATCCTAAACCGGCAACACTTCTGTGTCAAGCCCCCTGCACGAGGGGCGCACAGCCCATCACCTGCTCGGAGCTTCTTCTAGTCTTTTCTTGCTGCTTTCCCTGGTTCTCTGTTTCGTGCTAGACTCGGTGGTGACATCCCTAGTCAGCACAGGACCCTCTCCTTGCTCACACCTCTCCCGGGACCTCCAGAGAGCCTCCCGTCTCTGTGATGATAGCATAAAAGAAGTACCCCCATAAGCTCGAGGAATCACTGGGGCCGGGGGTGCCCAAGCCCCCGCTGCTTCTGGGAGATCCCATCTGTGGGGAGGGGCTGAGCCGTTTGTCCCAGCAGAGATACTGGTCACAAACTAACCACAATCCACATGACTCTCACTTATCAAGAGTGAAAAATGGCCAGGCGTGGGGGCGCACACCTGTAGTCCCCATGGTTGGGGGGGGGGGGCTGAAGCAGGAAGATCTCAAGTTCAAAGCCAGCCTCAGCAACAGCGAGGTGCTGAGCAACTCAGTGAGACCCTGTCTCTAAATAAAATACAAAATAGGGCTGGGGATGTGGCTCAGTGATCCAGTGCCCCCGAGTTCAATCCCTGGTACCAAAAAAAAAAAAAGAGTGAAAAATGCCTTTTAGCAGCTCCAGCCTGAAAAGCCCTTGAAAACGTGCAGCTGTCTGGCTCCAGGGCCAGCTCAGGTGCAAACACAGCATCGGCTCGGTGGCACCGAGGTGGACAGCACACACGGGACAGCACTTCTTCCTCCAAGTCTCCACGGTGAGGCGGCCCACAGGGTGGCCATCTTACCTTTTCAATCAAGTATAAAGCCCAGTGCCAATAATTATGACAAGCAAGCATATCCGAGTCCTGTGGAAAGAAGAAGAGAATCAAAGAGGCAGCTGGCAGCCCCAGAGCAACCAGCACCGTCCTGTGCTGCACAGAACCGGTCACCTCCGAGGGCAGCACATCCGTCAGCCCTGCCAGGCACCTGCTCCCAGGCTGCCCTGGGCTGGCCATCTGCACACCACCTTCTGGCCTTCAGGGCTGAGGGGCAGCAACCATCACGCCTGCTTTTACGGAGGGGAGGCTGGGGCAGGTGGATGCCTCGTCAGCCCCCAGCTAGGGGCAGCCCCAGGGCCCCAGAGGGAGCCCCTCAGCAGCTCCAGCTCCCTCAGGTGAGGAGCAGGTTAGGAGTGACAGGCTCCACCATGCACCCCAAGGCTCACGCACTTGGGTAAAACCGTGAGGACCCAGCTCTGGGCACTCCAGTGGGCTGGGGAAGCCCACGCGGTGCGGCTGGCGTTCGGGTGGTCTGGCTGTTGGCCAGAGCCCGGCTCTCGCTGGAGGCAGGCTCCGCTCAGAGCTGGGCTGCTGGGGCATCCCAGGCTTGAGGGATGGGCTCGGGACCCCTGGCAGGGGCAGTGTGCAGGCCCTGGAACCCTGAAGCAGCACGGCTGTGAGGAGGGCGCCCAGCTGCCCCTCCTGCCCTCCGCAGAGCTGGAGCCCAAGCCTTCCCAGCACAGCGCGGACGCAGCCCCGCCCCAGCACTCAGCTCTGATGTCCCTCCGACCCCAAGGGCCCAAGGGTATTCAGTAAAAGCTGAGTGAATGGTCTGGGGTCTCCATCCCCTGCCCCAAGCCCTGCCCAGCCCTGCCTGTCCAGGGGCACCCCACAGTGACGCTTGCCCATCCTCCGCTGAGGCCCTGCAGTGGCTCCTCCTCTCCCCAGACCCACCTCACCTCTCCAGGAAGAGGCCCCTCCTGCACAGCCCGGGGCCAGCTGAATGCCACCAACCGCCCAGCTCCCCTCTCAGGCTCCCATGGGCCTGGGCCTTTGCCCCAGCTGCTGCTGGGCTGGAGTACCCTCCGCCTTCGCCTCCTCCATCTGCCAAGCACCTATCATCCTTCAGTCCGCAGCTCAGAGGCTGCCCCCTCCAGGAAGCCTCCCATGACCACTGCGCCCCAAGCCAGGTGGGGTCTGACACCTCCCCTGGGTTCCCACATCCCAAGAGTCATGGGGTAGCATGGGGTAGCACATGGGCTCATCTGAGGCTGCTCATTCCAGGTCACCAGGCCCTGTGAGGACAGAGGTCTGCACTGACCCTCAGGGGGCTCCCCAGGGCAGGGCAGAGGCCTGGAGCAGACACTGGAGTCCCACTGAGCTCTGGCTGTGCAGATGCAGAAGGCAGGGGCCAAAGAAGGAAAGGGAGCCCCAGGCCACGCCACCCGCACCCAGGGATACCTAGCCAGGCTAGAGGCTGCCAAGAGTCACCAGGACAGACAGGACACCAAAAGACGGTCATCTGTTCTGAGATGACCCCAGCATTGGCTATGTCAGAACCAAAACTGGTGGGGACTCATCTGAGGCCAAGGGCTTCACATAGTGCAGATGAGGAAACTGGGCTCAGAGGGATCAAGGTCATGACCCGGGGTAGAGCTGGGCCATGTGTCAGGCCAGAGTGCAGGCAGAGGACCGTGAGCAGGACAGAGGGAGGCCTGGTCTCCTGCCCCTCGTGCCGCCTGGGCCAGCCTCCTGCCCCTCAGCTGGGGGGACTAGGACAACCTAGTGTTCCCCACCCCAGACAGCTCCCCACCTGCCTACAAGAACTCACAGTACCTGCCTGGGGAGCCAGAGGTGGCAGGTTCCTGGTGCCCCAGGGCTGGTTCCACTGCCCCTAGGGCCTCACAGTCCCCAGAGTTTGGGGATCCATAGAAAGATCTGCATATAAGCTGGGCGCGGTGGCGCACGCCTGTAATCCCAGCACTTGGGGGGCTGAGGCAGGAGGATTGCGAGTTCAAAGCCAGCCTCAGCAATGGCGAGGTGCTAAGCAACTCAGTGAGACCCTGTCTCTAATAAAATACAAAAAAGGGCTGGGGATGTGGACAGTGGTCGAGGGCCCCTGAGTTCTATCCCTGGTACCACAAAAAAAGAAAGATCTGCATGTGGGCCTCACAGATCACGGCTCTCAGATATTGCTACCCTCTTAGCGTGCTCGGCCCAGGAACCTTCTTGTAAGCCACACCCCAGTGGGAACATCCTGGGCCAGGAGGCTGCTCGGAGGGACACGCGGTCCTTTTTCTCATATCACTGAGCACCAGCCACCTGGTACCAGGATCTGGGGAAGACTTGCTGCCCCAGGGGACGGGCCCTGGGGAGCCCACGATGGCACACAGAAGGACCGGGCAGCAAGGGCAGCTGGTCAGGTGGCCAGGCCAGGTGCCAGAGCAAGCCTGGGGCAAGAGGCACACACAGAGGAGGAAGGGCCACCATGGCTGGCAGGGAGGGAGGAAAAGGTCCCAAGAAGGCAGCCAGTCAACAGCGGGGCTGAGTGAGGTCAGGAGCCAGGAGTGGGCAGTGAGGCTGGAGTGGTTGGGCCACCGGAAAGGGCCTGGTAGGGCGCCACGACTCTGGAGCCCCTAGTACCTGCCCCATATGCCAGTCCTGCAGACACCACCGCCTTTGCCCCCACCGGCCTCCTGGCCTCCCGGCCTCCTTCCCAGCTGCATCAAACACTTGGCATTTCAAGAGGAGCCCTGGCCAACCCAGGCAACCCCAGGGTGGTCCCACCCACACCAAGCTTTAATCTCCCTTTTGATCAGTCCTTTTGCAACCAAACGCCTCAGGCCAAGAGCAATTCTAGTGACCTGCAAAAAAGTTGGCAGGTGTGGCTGCCAAGAAGGGCGTAGCCTGTCCCAGGTCCTTGGAGTTGATCTCAAGCTCCCAAGGACTCAGCCACCTGCAACTCCCATACAGAAAGCCTCGGGGCAGGGACCAGGGTTGTGGCTCAGTGGCAGAGTGCTTGCCTAGCATGCTTGAGGCACTGGGTTCGATCCCCAGCACCACATAAATTAAAAAAAAAAAAAAAAATAACAACAGATAAAATAAAGTCATAAAAAAAATAAATAAAAAGGGCTGGGATTGTGGCTCAGTGGTAGAGCGCTCGCCTAGGACGTGGGCGACCCGGGTTCGATCCTCAGCACCACGGACAAATAAAAAGCATTGAATAAAACGCATTGTGTACAACTAAAATCAAATAAATAAATATATTAAAAAAAAATAGAAAGCCTCGGGTGCATGATGTGGCCACAGAGTCTCACCTTCCAGTGGGCTTCCGAGCGCTGCATGAAGTCCAGCCCGGCCTGCACCTCAGCCCTCATCTCGTGGACGTGGGCAATGGTGTGCACCGACCACGCATCCGTGGGTTCAGCAGAGAGCGCCTAGACAGGGTGGATGGGAGAGCATGGGACAGTCAGGTGGCCGGGGCAGGGGCAGCACTTTCCTAAGGGGCACAGGGTCTGACCTGGACTGACTGAGTTCTCACTCAGAATAGCCACAACGTGGCCCCTGTGCCTGGGGCACAGCAGCCGGTGGTGCCAACCCCGGGATGTGCAGAGCGGGCATCCCAGCCCATTCCACACATGAGGACACTGAGGCCACCTTCCTGTCACGTGACATTGATATTCATGTGATGAGCTTCTCAGAGACCAGGGAGGCAGGGGGACACGTGGGGTGACTGCTGGCTCCTGGCAGCCCTGCCTTCCACTTGCTAGTTCAGTTCACGTTGACCGAAGCATCCGTCAAGCCCCAGGCACACAGCAGTACACTGAGGCTCCCATGCCCAAGTCGTGAGTCCTCCAGCCCCTCTGCCTCCACCCCTTCCACAGCGGCGTGGAAGTGCCGAGCACCTCTGTCCTAGCCTGGCACCTGTGCAACAGGAGGTCCCCAACAAAGTCCTGCTCCCTGTTCCAGGCTCTGCCCACTGCACATGGGTCTGAAGGAGGAAGAGTGGGTCCCAGGGAGGCCCAGGTCTGGACACCTGGGGACAATGCACACCAGGTCCTGGCCGTGCTGTGCTCGTGCAGGGCAGAGGAAAGGGGCAGTGGGCCAGCAGCGCCCTGCCCACCCTGGCTCTCACTGTCTCTGGAATGGCGACAGCCTCCTCCCTTGCATGGAGCCCCCTCGAGGACCCTGGGAGAGTGCAGACTTCCTTCCCAGGCTCCCCTGGCCAGCTACCATTGCTCCTCTGGCCCCTCACCAGCCTGGGGCAGGCCTAGGGTCTGCTGCCACCCTAGGAGGTCTGTGCAGGGCAGTGGAGCTGCTGCCACCATCGTCTGTGTCCTAGGAGCCTGGTGGACACTTGAAGCTGGCTCATGCTCAGTGATTTCTATGGGGGGCTGGGCAAGGAGCCAGGGCCACGAGGGAGCAGGGCCTACCTCGCTGCCTCTTGCTCTGTGAGGCCACCCAAGCCCCCACCTTTTGCCATCCTCTGGGTGAATCTGCCATGTAAGCTCCCACAGCCTCTCTGCCCCAACTTTTCCAGCCACAGGGCCAGCTGTGATGGCTCCTAAGAGATCCTCCTGTGGCTGGCCCCTCAACAATGGTGCCTGGTCACCCAGGCCAAGGAGCCAGGACGGCTAAGAAGCTACCCAGTCCTCCGGGCCCGACTCAGAGCTAAGGCAAAGAGCCTCCACCCTGAGCCTCAAACCTGGGCCCTGACTCTGTACCCAGGGCAGGCTTCAGACACGCCCAGAGGGTGCTGTGGTGGAGAAAGGTGCTTCCGGGCAACACCTGAGAGAAGCCTCCTGGCTAGGATGCCGGGAAGTGGAGGTCTAGATCAGGCAGCTTCAAGGACAGCCTCCCAGTTTGGTGGCCCATGTGAGAATCTGACCACCCCCAGCTCTGAGCAGTGTGACCTGGGGCAGGCTCTGGCCCTGGCCTCTCTGGGCCTCTGCCCTACTTTCTGGGCAACAAGGAGTTTAGGATCATAGGTTCAGAGTGTGGACAAGAGCTGGTCTACATGAAGTGCCAGTCCTGCTGGGCCAGGACAGTCCCTTCCTGAGCCTCAGTTTCCACTCTGCAGGGACAGAAGTGGCAGAGAGGGACCCCCAGAGCTTGAGTTGCCAAGCACTCCGGCCTGCTGTCTGGCCCGAGATCTAGGCTGGTGGGGCGTCCACCAAGCTCTGTGCCAGGCAGCAGTGACCAGGGAGGCAGGGGGACACATGGGGTGACTGCTGGCTCCTGGCAGGTAGCGTGGAGTTGGGGCCTGGGAAGGCAGACATCACCTAGCAGACCCCGCACTGGCCATGTCCACGCCCAGGTATGCACACTGAGCAATGGGCCTGGCCAAGAGAAGGACTTGTAGGCAAGAAGACCCCGCCACTAGAGGAGGAAGAAGAGCCTGTGGCAGCCTTTATTCATCATACCTGACTCCCAGGCCCCTGGTACCATTAGCAGTGCTTAGCAAGGTGAATTCAAGCAAGAAGAACCAAGTTTGCATCTGCCTTGTCACCTGTGGGATCCTGTCTCAGCCATGCACTTCTGACTCTGGAGACAGACAGGGCTGATGGGAGCCCAATGCCACCACACTGTGCAACCCCACGTGAGTGAGGTGGCCCCAGCCTCCCTGTCCTACTCTGTAGACATGGATGTGGCTCAGATGAGTGACAGATGGAGGAAGCCCTGCCTTGGCAGATGACTGCAGCAATGTGAGCCTCCCCCAGATTTCTGAGGATGCTCAGAGTGTGCCACACATGAGGGGTAGCCCTGCGAGCTCAGCCCCACTTCATGGCCCCTCTCTGAAGGGTGGGAAAAGCTCACTTACCTCTTTAGCAAGTTTTTCTGCCTGATCATAGAAGTTGGTTTCCATTAATCCAAATGAATAGATGCCTTTCACGTAGCTGGGAACAGAGAAAATGTCACAATACAAAAAGATGACCTGTGTTGCCGCCTGCAGCAACGAGACCGTGGGAAAGAAATCGGAGGCAGATTGGGAATGAGTGGTTCCTTTATTGTTCCTTCTTCTTCTTCCTTCTTCCCTTCTCTATCTTCTCTCTGATTCCACCCCGCCCGTTCCTCTCTACAGTCTGGTTAAATACTCTTTACCCATCACAGGTGCATTCGTTCTCTTAACAAGCATACATGTGTCTCACAAGCTCGACTTACAGGTGCAGCACGCAGTGCCCACAAGCACAGAAAAATTCTTAGTCAATTACTACAAAGGCCAGGTGTAAGTTGTAGTAAACAAAGCCTTGCTTCTGACAAACAAGTAAGCGCCACCTCTTGGCTCTCAGCCAGCCGCCATCTTTGAGCTACTTCCTCATCAAAGGCTCTCACAGACCTGTAGCAGGTGGAACTGCATCCCAGAAAGACATGGTAACATTATCACTCTCGGGACCTGTGAATGTGACTGCACTCGGAAACAGGGTCTTTGCAGATATGATCAAGTCAAGCTGAGGTGGGCGTAAGCCAAAGGCTGTGGTCCCTATAGGCGGCCACAGGAAGTCAGAGAGAGGCACAGGGGAGGACACGTGAAGATGGAGGCAGAAATTAAAGGGAGGCCAGAGAGTCTGGCCACCACCAGAAGCTGGTGGCAGGCAGGAGGGTCCCCCAGAACCTTCGGAGAAAACAGGGCCAGCCCAGAGCTTGCCTCAGACCTCTGTCCTCTAATCCATGAGTGAACACATCTCTGCTGCTTTCAGCCACGCAGACGTAGAACTGGGCTACGGCAGCCCGGAGAGACTGACCCACTCCAGCCCGTGCCAAGCCCTGAGCTGCTCAACCGTCTGAGGCTTCTGGTTGGTGAGGAGCAAAGTGGCTCTCATCATCCATGCACTGTCCCCAAGCCCAGCACCGTCCACACAGCAGTAGCCCTCCTCCCTCAGTGTCCACCTCCTCAGACGTCGGCATCTCACTGAGGATCACGGGTCCTCCTGGCCCTGCGGCAACACACCCAGGGGCGGCTCCTGGCACCTTCCCGGGAAGCCTCTGTGGCCTGTGGGCTGTTGGCAGCTCCTCCTGTGCGCCTGCAGCTCTGTGCACGGGCCCACTGCCCAACTGGACACACCCACTGGACAGCCTGGCCACTCCCAGGCCCAGAGCGCCGGAACTGTTTGTCTAATGCACTCTCAGCCCCGGCCCTGCCCAGACAGGACGCTGCTGAACAGACGCACACCCGCCGTTCCCAGCCGTTCCCACGGTGGCCATACACCAGAGTCCCAGGTGGCTGCACAGGAGGGAGGTGTTCTCGCTTGTGTGTTTTGGGGGTTAAGCGTAAACAAGACAGGGCAATGCTGGTGTTGTCTTTACTAATCTTCACCACCATGGACAGAGACAATTCTGACTTTCGTTATTCATCAAAGCAAAGTTCTAGAGCAGTAGCTCCAGGTGCAGCTTTAAAAAACAAAAACAAAAACAAAAATGAAAAAGCCGTGGGTTCAATTCCCAGCACGGTAAAAAAAAAAAAAAAAAAAATTACTAAATATTTATTGCACCTCAAGTACTATTAGGCTCTCGTGATGATTTATGTGTCAGCTTGGCTGGGCCATGGTACCCAGTTGTTAGATCAAAACCAGTTCAGGTGATGCTGTGAATATATATATATATTTTTTAGATGTGATTTTTAACATTTAAATCAGTAAACTTTGAATCAAACAGATTACCCTCCATAATGTGGGTAGCCCTCATCCAATCAGTTGAAGGTATTAAGAATAAACACTGAGGTCCCCAAAAGAAGGAACTCTGCCTCCAGACTGCCTTCAGATACTCGACTGTAATCCTAACTCCTGCAGGAACTTCTGGCCTGTTGCCTTGCCCTACAGATTCCACACTTGCCCGACCTCACAATCACATGAGCCAATTTAGAACAATTCCTTCTCTTTTTCTCCTTCTTTTTGGAGAACAAGATCTAGGGGATGTGCATAATTGTAGCAAAAATGATCAAGAGAGAGATATGGACAGAGAACAAGCTCAAGTTCCTACTGTTTTTGTTTTGTTTTGTTTTTGGACAGCCCTGACTAATACAGCTCTTTATTCTATTAACCCGTTTGATGCTCACGACAATCCCAGGACCAAAATGCAATGAAGCCTATCATGGGTGGAGGCCCACAGGCTGTTGTCAAACACTCCTGGCCTGCCTCTCTTCCCAAGCATGGGAGAACTGTACTTTCTGCTCTCCCTAAGGGGACCGGGTCATGTGTTCAGTTCTGGCCAATGATGTGGGAGTGGCAGGGTATCCCTTTCATTCTGAGCACTGAATTGCTATTGTGAACCCTTCAGAAGGTTCTTTCTTTCCCTGGTAGCAACCATGTCCAGAGGGCAGCTGCTTCACCACCTGGGACCCTAAAGGAAGACAAGGACACGGTCACAGAGACCTTGGCCTTTTTTAGATGGACATGGAGTATACATGAGAAATTTGCTGTGATAAAGTCTGATGAATAAAATCTAGGGATACTTGTTATTGCAGCAAACAATCCCATCCTGACCAGTACGTAACAGTACTGCCATTTTCACAGGATGCAAGAAGATCACATGAAGAAGAAGAAACCTTTTAACTTTAACGAACTAGAATAGCAACAGTGGTCTCATTATTTCTAGGGCAGATCCATAAGAATGGTTATGTTTTCAGGGCTGAAGAAAGCAATTAAGATATAAAAATGATGTGATTTCCACCATACCTGCTAAGTGGGATGTCAGGTGTCCAAAAGGGGTAAATACGAGCAACAGAATCTCGCATCTGCTCCTGATAGCCCAGGTAAAAATAGGCATCATGGGAAAATTTCAGGGCCAACATGTCTGTTGGGTGGTCCCGGAGAATCTGTTCCCATAGATCACAGGCTTTGGGGAAGTTCCTGGAAGCCAAGAGAGATTTCTCAGCCCCAGTGAACACAAAGCCCATGCACATGGGAAACAAAAGATTACTCGGTGTCAGAGTCTGTACTGAATTGGTTTTTCCTTGTTTGTTTGTTTGTTTGTTGCACTGGGGGTTGAAACTAGAGGTGCTTTACCACTAAGTCATATCCCCAGCCCTTTTTATTTTTTATTTTGAGACAAGGTCTTGCTAAGTTACTTAGAGCCTCACTAAGTTGCTGAGGCTGGCTTTGAACTTGGGATCCCCTGCCTCAGCCTCATGAGTCGCTGGGATAACAGGAGTGTAACACTGTGCCTGGCTCACTGAATTGGTTTTTAAAAATTACATTAAGGGCTGGGAGTGTAGCTTAGTGGTGGAGCACTTGCCTAGCATATGGGAGGCCCTGGGTCCCCTTGTAAGTTGATCATCTCAGGAGATTTGTCAGGGATGGAGAGCAAATGGACAGTCTAGGGGACAAGCAGTATGGGGGTGAATATGTCCTCTTCTCTCTTCTAGATATTTCTGTAACGCCTTCCTGTCCGTTTTGTAGTTAAAATAATAATCCATTTAGATATGGAATCAAGTCACTCTGAACACTGAGTTGAGGACCCCAGACAACTACTTCCTGCCTGGCACACAACAGCTGGCAGGATGTGTTCTGCAGCCAGAGGCCACCCAGGCCAGAACTACCATGAGGCTGCCCCTTCCCAAGAACACTGGCACTGGGACGGCCTGTACACCACCCCACATGGCCTGGTAGTGCCAGGCCCAGGCCCAGGAGGCCCCTCACCCCTTGGCAAATGCCTCCACCGCAGACACATGCAGCTGTTCCCGCGGCGTCAGCGGCTGGGTGTTTGAGATCTCCACCATCGTCTTCACGGCCAGGTCCAGCTCTTTGTCCAGCCTCACGGAGCTTCCGGTGCCAATGAGCACCAGGCCGTTAGAGAGGGCGTGGCCCATGGCTGCGGATGATTGAAAAACAGCTTTTGATTTAGACGGCCCAGACGAGCCCTGACCAGCACCAGCCCCATGTGGGAAATGGCCAGCCCACGTCCCGGAAGTGTGAGCCAGACTATGTACAGGTGGGTCGTGCCAGATTCGGAACTCAGTCCTGGCCTTTAGAGCCTGGTCGAGCAGGGCAGCCCTGCCGCAGCCATGTGTGTTTTCTATTTTTTTGGTACCGGGGATTGAACTCAGGGGCACTCGACCACTGGGCCACACCCCCAGCCCTTTTTTGTATTTTTTTTTTTAGAGACAGGGTCTCACTGAGTTGCTAAGTGCCTCGCCATTGCTGAGGCTGGCATTGAACTCTCGATCCTCCTGCCTCAGCCTCCCAAAGTGCTGGGATGACAGGCGTGCGCCACCGCGCCCGGCTGCCATATGTGTTTTCTTAACAGGGCGTTCTGCTAGTGTCCCAAGCGCCTGCCCTTTCACCTGAGGAGCTGGGAAGGGGTCTGCCTATGGGTTCATGGGCTGGTGCTGTCACTATGACCAGTGATCTGCCCCCTGGAGACGCACAGTAGACACCATTCAGGGTCAGTCCCACGAGGTCCCAGAGCAGCAATGCACGCCCTGCCTCGTAGCCCTCACTTGCTGACAGTGGGCTTGGGGTGCCTTGCGGCAGCAGCTTGCCAAGCCCTTTCTTGGCTTCCCAGCCCCCACCTTGAGAGAGGCAGGGTGTCCACTGGCCAGGACCTAGAACCTACCACAGCGCTAGGACCGTCCATGCGGCCCCTGCTTCTGACCTGGGCTGAGGTCTTCTCAAAGAACCTGAGCCCACCTGGTCACTGGCTGCCCCTGCTGACCTGGGGTCAGCTTCTTCTTTCCTCCCCAGTTCTATCCCCCTCTGCCCTTGCCAGGGCAGCACGAGCCCCCTGCCTTTGGTTAGGCCAGGGTGCAGCAGGTGGGGAAGGGTCCCTGCTGCTAGTCCTCTGCTCATCTCCCAGGCCCTGGGCCGCACCCCACCCTGGGATGCCCACCTGGGGCCTGGGATGCACTGTGCTTACCCCCTGCCCACCACCCCAAAGGCCAGCCTGTGCCGCCTGGTCCTGCCCTGCCCCCACCCTGGTGGCTCTGGGTGAGGCGCACTGTTCCTGACAGAGCTCCAAGTCACCACCTCTTGAGTTCAGAGCTTTGGACTCAGACAACTTTGGGGATGTGTCTTATTCTCACTGAACCTCCGTCTCCGCATCACAGAGGGGATCAGTGTCTTCATGCAGAACTGATGGTAATCAGAGAAAAGTCTGGAAAGAGCCTTCTACAGAAGCAGCTGTTACCCCAGGCTCGGCTGCAGCCGTCACCCGCCTTCCTCCAGGGGCTGCCACTCAGCAGCCCCCCACCTGCCCAGTCCACTCGGCCTCCTCCCCAGGGAGATGGTCACTCACCAAAGGTGGGATCTGCTGCTCGGAGCTTTGACAGACAGCCCTCAATGCCGCCAAGACTCCTGTCGTTGGTCCATTTTACGTACTGGAATTGAAGAGGCAAAACAAAGTTGTCCTTGGGACCTCTTAGATCTTATTAATGAAGGCAGATTCTAAATCTGGATTTTTGGTTTCGGAGCTGCAGGTCTCACGCATGCTAAGCGCGTGCTCTGCTGCCGAGCCACACCCCAGCAGCAGATTCCTGTTCTCTCTAGGACAGTGAGTACGTCTGGAACTCTAGCATGACTTTTGAACTCTTAGAAGGCACAACTTGTGGCTTCCTAGGAAGAGATTAAACGCAGGTGACTCAAGATGCTTTCTTGGGCTGGTGATGCCATTTCCAAAACCCAAGGCTGGTCCTCCTGACAGGTGGCCTGCCACACCAGCTTCTCTGGCCCGCAATTCCTGCTTCTTACTCGTTTCTCTTAAAAATAACCAAACTAGGGCTGGGGATGCAGCAGTGTTGGAGGTGGAGACTTTCTGAGGTGACCAGGTCGTTAAGAGGAAGTGATGGCCTTCTCTGGAGGCCATATTAGTTCTATCCGAGCAAGTTATAAAGCAGGCCACTCCTTAGTCCCCACCCCCTTCTTCTTCCTGCCACAAGGCCCTCACCAGAAACTGAGTAGATGCTGGCACCATGCTCTTGAACTTCTAGAATTCTGATCCAAATAAACCTCTTTTCTTTATGAATTACCCAGTCTCAGGCATTCTCATCCAACAACAGAAAATGGATTAAGACAAATACTTATTTTCTGAAAATCCTAACATCATTAGTAATGCATTGGATTTTAAAATCTGCCCTGTCAGTTGGTTAACCTACAGCTACACAGAACTACACCTGCTTTTTCATAAGATACAGAGTAGCCGGCACAGAGCTTCATGAACCCATGCTCGAGCAGGACGGCACAGGGATGCCAGTAAACAGGGCAGAATGTGCGCAGGCCAGAGGGTGAGCTGCTGCCAAATGAGGAATGTGGAGCAGAAGGGCTCAGGTACTGCCACAGGGCCAAGAAGGTGCAGCAGGGGCAAGAGGGCCCCTGGTAAACACAGAGCAGACAGCTCCAAAGCACACAGCAGTCACTCGGCAAGGACAGGCTGAGCACAGAGGCACCCACAGGTGACAATGGCACTCTGCAGTGATCTTGTCCAGCTCAGACGCTTCTGAGAGCTCCCCGGGCCTCCTACGGTGTGCACTGAGCGGGGCCAGCTGGCTTCCATCAGCGTGCTTAGGCCAAGGTGCATCCTGGCTTTGCCGGTAGCTCCCGGGACCACCTTGCACTCAAGTCGGCTCAACCCTCGGGGCCTCCACTTCCCTGCCTGTCCAACAAACTGGCTGGACCTTACTCCTCATTCCAAAACCACAGGAGCCCGCACTGGTGGAGAAATCTGCAGCGTCAGGTCTTGGCCTAGCCACACACAGGCAGATTCGCAGATGAGCCCCAGCACAGGACCCCATTCCCTGCAGGTCGGACGGAGCCCACTTCAAAGCCTCAGCAGGACACAGGTGGGGGCTCAGCGCCCTGAGCTCCCCTCAGTGGGTCCACTATTGCCTGCCTGCCCCTGAGGACCTCAAGAGAACAGTGAGGACAGTGGCCTTCTCAGCCCTGCAGTGGTCAACAGACATTTCCCATGTGCCTCAAAGTGCCACATTTCCCCGCAGCCAGTGCAGC
This sequence comes from Tamias sibiricus, assembly GCA_025594165.1. Classification (NCBI taxonomy): domain Eukaryota; kingdom Metazoa; phylum Chordata; class Mammalia; order Rodentia; family Sciuridae; genus Tamias; species Tamias sibiricus. The sequence goes on along the minus strand of CM046661.1, from coordinate 175,110,215 downwards.
TTGAAAAGCTTTCAATAGAACTTAGAATAAAAGAAAAAAAAAAAAAAAACCCACAGAGTTACTACTCTAGAAACTACTATGGCAAATATTCACTTTGTTTAGATTTCACTTTTTTTTTGGTACCAGGGATTGAACTCAGGGGCACTCAACCACTGACCACATCCCCAGCCCTTTTTTGTATTTTATTAGAGACAGGGTCTCACTGAGTTGCTAAGTGCCTCGCCATTGTTGAGGCTGGCTTTGAACTCGCCATCCTCCTGCCTCAGCGTCCCTAGTGCTGGGATTACAGGCGTACACCACCACGCCCAGCTTAGATTTCACTTTTGTTCTAGTTATTTTGTTGGTCGGTTGGGTTATTTTTCCCCCACAAATTTGTTTTACTGTGTCCCTCTCCTTGGTAGTAAAAGAGCCAACAAATCTCTAACCATGTAAGTTATGTCCAAGATAATCCCCATTTGAGCCTTTCCCTAGAAACAAACACACATCCTCTGTGTGTACAGTATGTGTTAAGTGACTAATACAGAAATCAATGGCCATTATAAAAAAATAAAATAAAAAAAGCTCTCAATAGGCGCAGAAGGCTCACCCAGAGCTGTGCAGGAGGGGCCTCAACTGCTCTCGCAGGCATACCTGGGTCAGGGTGGCGTCGAACAGCTTGCAGGCTTCGTTGCTTGTTGTGGAGAGCGGGAGCCCAGCATCCTTCCATGCCTACACTCAGGGGAAGGAACACCAGGGCCAGGTTCCACGGAGCGCCTCCAACTCGAGCCCCACCCCCCCCAAAGCTGCACAACTCCAAAGGCCCAGCACTGGGCTTCTGTAAGGTGTGGCCCTGCCCGGCTCGCATGGGCTCTGAGACTTCACGAAGTGCAGGGCACAGTCCCAGCCAATCCCTGAAAGCTGTGTGTCCTCAGCAGGACCCTCCGTCTCAGACTCTGTAAAATGGGACCAGGAGGATCCATGGGGGTGACCCGAAGTGTCTGGAGGAGGCACCCATGCAGCACGGGGGAGTCCCTGATCACAGGAGGGGAGGTCCAGCCTGGCAGGTAAGAGGCTGGGCTTTCCACCTGGTTGGCAAAGTATACGGCACCTGCTGTCACAGCGCACAGTCCTGCTGTGGAACGGAGGCAGCTGTGGAGACCACCCCCACCTTCAAACCCCACTTCTTAGTTGGGTGTGGCAGTGCACGCCTATAATCCCAGCAACTCAGGAGGCTGAGGCAGGAGGATCGCAAGTTTGAGGCCAGCTGGGGCAACTCAGGGAGGCCCTAAGCAACTTGTCTCAAAATAAAAAATAAAAAGGGCTGGGGTTGTGGCTCAGCTGTTAAGTGCCCCTGGGTTCAATCCCCAGTACCAACAAACAAAAATCCACCAGAAAGATTCCAGACATGTTGTTCAGAGCAACACGCATGAGTTTATTAGAAGGGATTGGAAAAGAGAAAAGGAGACACGCTAAAGGGACAGCGTGGATCCTCTCAGAAAGGAGAGGGACAATGTGTCCCTCCTGCCCTCCAGTTTTATTGGAGGGGGCGTCCCAGGGCAGTTTCCAAAGAGGCTTGCCCAGGTCTAGCCTTGACTTTTACCTGACAGCATAAGAACTGCGTGGGCCACCAAAAGAGAGGGTGGGGCAAGTCTCCCCTGGAGGTTTTCAGAAAGTGGAGTCCCCCTGGTTCAGCCTCGATTTCTTGTCCCCTTCCTCCACTTACTACCCTTTAAAGAGCCCTCAGCAAGCTTTCCTTGTGAGGGTCTTGATGTTTCAGTTGCCAGGGTGAATGGGGTTGTGACAGTCCGGGTGGTCAGGGAGGGTCCAGGCCACCTGGTAGGTGTGACATGATCTTTCTTGGGGAGGTTTTGGCATACCAAGCCCCAACCTTCCAGGTGCTGTCAGACAAGGCTCCCTACATTGTCCTTTCCAGGTACACCCATTTGTGACTATACCCAACACTGTCAACCTCCAGAACAACTCCTCCCACCCTTCACTCTGTGGGAGCACTCAGACCCCCAAGTCCGTGTCCCCCCCCCCCCCCCCCGTGGAAACATCTCAAGATGGTCAGACTTGTCCACTGTCACAGCCGCCCTCGGTGTCAGGCCAGAGGCCAGAGTCCTGATGATTTCCCCAATGGAGGAAATAACCCTGGCCAGCAGAGGGCCGTCCCCTGGAGCAGGGTACTGGGTGGCTGCGGGCAAGTGCATGGCCCCTCTGACCTTCATCTTCCTCATCTGCAAAAGGGGCTCAGGCTGCTTGCCCTGGGCGAGTTGAAGAAAACCCTCCCTTCCATTTGGTGTCCCCGTTGTACTAGTCATGTGGCTGAGCAAGCTTTTGGGAGGTTCCTGGGGTGTCCCCGACTCCGAGGGGCGCCACTTGTTTTGCTGGGTGGGGACCCCACAGGAGGATCGTGTAGCCTCTCTGTGCGCGGACCCCGAGCGCCCGGGAGCGACTCCTGCGCCAGGTCCACGGCCAGTTCTCCTCGGCAGCGCCCCCCACCTGACCCAGGGCCGCCCGCAGGCCGGGTTCCGCCCTGCCCGGCGACGGGCCACCCCGTGGGCCGAGGGGGACCCAGCGTACCTGACAGTCGCGCAGCTGCGCGGACGCGGCCATAGTCGTGAAGCCGGGCTCTGGGTCAGGGATCAGGGCTGCGCGCGGCCGCGGCCTCCCGGGACTGCGCGGGGCGGAGCGCGCGGGGGCGGGCCCAGCTCCTCCGCCCGTTCATTGGTCGGGCCCAGCTCCTCCGCCCGTTCATTGGTCGGGCCCAGCTCCTCCGCCCGTTCATTGGTCGGGCCCAGCTCCTCCGCCCGTTCATTGGTCGGCCCGGACAGCCCCGCCCCGGCCCACGCTGGGCCCCCTCGGAGTCCCGCGGCACACCGGGGCGCCGTAGCGGGTCCCTCAGGAGCGGTGCTCTTGGGGACGTCCGCGCCTTACCCTGCAGCTGGGCTGACGAAACCCGACCAGGCACGAGGGGAACCTGCTTGGTGCGAACCTCGGCATCCGCGCTGGCCTTCGCCATCAGATAGGAGGCTGGGCGGGAAGGCCGAGCGCCGTCCCGCAGAAGCGCGCACCTCGTCCTGCCGGCCGGCCTCCCAACCCCTCCCCCGCCAGAGCCTCCTGCCTGCTGGGGACCCTCTTGGGGAAGCGACTGCAGCCAGAGTCCCTTGAGAGGAAGGGAGCCCGGGACAGCGGTCACTTCCAGGTTCTAAGTAGTCCCCCTGGGAAAGCCACACGCGGGCACAGCCACATATTCATGAAGTCACTTTTGGTTAGCATCTCAGGGAGTGGCTTTACCGCGTCGCCCGCCCCGCTCCGCGTCGCTTGTCTTTCGGGCCAGACGCCCCAGGGCTCCGCGATCAACCTGCTCCCAAGCAGGCGGCTCTCCTGGGCTTCAGTCTGACCCCTCCCGCCTTCCTCCAGGCTGCGGGAGTTAGGTGAGTAGTGCAAGTCTAGGTCAGAGCCTAGCCCGGACTGTCACAACTCCATTCACCCTGGCAACTGAAACATCAAGACCCTCACAAGGAAAGCTTGCTGAGGGGCTCTTTAAAGGGTAGTAAGTGGAGGAAGGGGACAAGAAATCGAGGCTGAACCAGGGGGACTCCACTTTCTGAAAACCTCCAGGGGAGACTTGCCCCACCCTCTCTTTTGGTGGCCCACGCAGTTCTTATGCTGTCAGGTAAAAGTCAAGGCTAGACCTGGGCAAGCCTCTTTGGAAACTGCCCTGGGACCCCCCCCCCCCCAATAAAACTGGAGGGCAGGAGGGACACACTGTCCCTCTCCTTTCTGAGAGGATCCACGCTGTCCCTTTAGCGTGTCTCCTTTTCTCTTTTCCAATCCCTTCTAACTTAAAATGTTGCTTTTTGTTTATCATGGCTTTTTTGCATTACTTTTGATTTTCAGAGATGTTGTATTAATTACTGTTTTATGTAGGAACTGAAACGATGAAATTCTTAGAAAACCGGAGAAATCTTCATGACTTTGGATTTGGCAATGGATTCTTACATACAACACCAAAAGAACCAACACCAAAATAAAGTGGACTTCATCAAATTAAAAACTTTTTGCTCAAAGGACACTATTGGGAAAGAGAAAGGACAAACTACAGAATGGAAGAAGACATTTACAGATCATATGTTGGGTAAGTCTAGTATCCAGAATATACTAAGAATTCTTAAAACCCAACAGCAAAATAAGAAATAGCCCAATGAGAATGGGCAAAGGATTTCAGTGGACATTCTCCAGAGAGGATGCAGACTTGGCTAGCTTGACAGTGCCTAAGCACCCTCATGTAGTTGCCCGCTGAAAGAAGCCAGGTACAAAAACTCATAGACTGAGTGGTTGCATGTGCACAGAATGTCCACAGCCAGCAGTCCATAGAGACAGAAGTAGATTGTTGGTGGCCAGGGGCTTGGGGAGGGGGCCATAGGGTGTCTGCTAATGGTCATGGAGTTTTCTTTTGAGGTGGTGAAAATGTTTTGGAACTAGATAGAGATGATGGTTGAAAACACTGCAGATATACTTAACATCACTGAATTCTACACTTTGGAATGGTTAATTTTGTGGGAACATTACTTCAATGAAATATTATCTTAATTAGTGAGGTTTTGGTGTCCCTGCCCCTTAAATTTTGCACTTGAGTTGAATACTCGGGGCCATTCCCTCCTCCCATTCCCTCCCACCATTCCTTCCTCCCAGCTCACTGTAAATCCTTCATCACTTTGGGGAAGAGTACGCTGCATCTGGATGGTAAAAATGAAGATGCTCAGACCCCAAATCTTCACTATTCCACTCCTGCATGACCAGGGGTCCCCCAAAAGGCCAAAAGCAAAACTCTAGGTGGCCAGAGATGGGCTGGGTCACCCTTGCAGGCACCATGTCCAGGATGCCAAGGCCAGAGGCTGAAGAGGTGGCGGGGAGCATGTCTTTGGAGACCACTTAGGTGCCTGGTAACATATACATTTTCCCTCTCCTTCCCCTCATCCCTGCCCAGCAGTAGGACCTTCCAGAGACCCCTCAACCGGTCTCCTTGGAGAGCCTGGGGCCAAGAAGCTGGTGTCCACTGGTGGCAGTAGCTCTGAGGGACAAGCAGAAGCAGGGGCTGTGGGAGTGGAGTGGGGAGGTGTTGCCACCTGAAGCGATGGCCGCTTGGAGCAACGAAGCTGGGGGAAGAAGTTCAGAGGCGAACTGGAAACAAACAGCCTTTTTATTCTGATAACTTTTCTCTCTGGCTCTAACAACGACTTTAACACACACCACACACACCACCAAAAAATGACGCAGACCCAATCAGCAATCTCGCTCAAAGTCCCGCGAGATTCCGGGCCAAGTCCCGTGAGACTACGGAAGGCGGCAATGCCCAAACATCTCCACGGCCCGTAGTCAACCGCAATCTTAGCCATCTCCCCAAACAGGGCTCCTGCAGGGAGGAGGCTACAATCCCAGGAAATACTGGCAGAGTGAAGGATGCTGGTTCTCCTCGGGCCTCAGCAAGGCCGTACAGGGAAAGCAGGTCTTGACCCAAGAGGGTCAACTAGAGGGGTGGTAGGCTTATACAGGGTGACCCAAAAATCTGCAAACCCAGGACTAAAGGATATCAGAGGAGGCCCTGCCTAATGGAGGGACCACTGGTAAGAGACCCTCAGAAGAGCTCACTGCATCCTCCAAGGAGAAGTCAGCTTCAGTGCCATCAGCCACACAGGTGCCACCTGTTAGAAATATCAGGAGGTTTCCAGTCTCTGTTCCCATTTCTCCAAGAGAGGCCCCCACCCAGGGAAGGTGCTATACCCACTGCCCAGCCTTCTCTGATGCTCCCCTCAAGGCCAAAGCTCCCCTCAAGGCCAGTCAAAGCTGCACTGGGCTGCCTAAGCCTACATGTCTGTTCCTAAACCTCACAATCTCAGACCCTCACGGCCCAATTAGCACATGACAGATGACAGATATCCCAAATAGTAGATATAAGCTGAAGCCTGCACATCCCCCTCCCCCTCTCTCTCTTTCTCTCTGCCGAGGCTCCTGCTCCCGGGTCCCTGCCCCTCTTCCCCTTTCCTACTTCCTGCTCCTTGTCCCTGCTTCCCCTCCTTGCTCCCTGCTCCCTGCTGCTCCCCTGCTCCCTCCCCCCTCTGGCAGCCACCAAATCTCTCTGCAGTATCTCTGTCTCTCAGTGTGGTCATTCACCTTTCACCACCAACTAGGCCCTTCTCTGTCCTCTCTCTCTTCCCCTTTCAGTTCTACCCTGGGTGTAGAGGTGACCTGGGGAGAAGACAAAAGACCAGAGCTTGGGCTGGAAGAAGTTAGTATAGAATGAAGCCAGGTCTATTACCTGGACCTGGATATGTTAATTATAGAAAAGTAACCTTTCTTTTAAACTAATGGTGAACAGAGCACTTTTTATCCAAGGGTAGGGAAAGAACTGGCCTCCACCAGTGACACTGAATGAGCTGGGGGTAGGGAGAGGAGATATAAATTCTTTTTCTTAAAATTTGAGTTCTGAGCCGGGCGCGGTGGTGCACGCCTGTAATCCCAGCACTTTGGGAGGCTGAGGCAGGAGGATCGCGAGTTCAAAGCCAGCCTCAGCAATGGCGAGGCACTTAGCAACTCAGTGAGACCCTGTCTCTAAATAAAATACAAAAAAGGTCTGGGGATGTGACCCAGTGGTCGAGTGCCCCTGAGTTCAATCCCCGGTACCACAAAAAAAAAAAAAAAAAAAAAAATTGAGTTCTGCCAGCCAACATTCTAGTTACATTTGAGAGGGAACATATCTGGAGATGGGCAGCTATATTATTGGTAATAGAAAAGCACAGAATCCAATTTTGACTACCATCAGTAATTAGACTGTAACATACTGTCTCCTTAGAAAGCTACAAGTTTGTGAAAACGAGTAACTAAAGCTACCTGAATCAACATGAGTGATTCCCACAAATCCAGTTCGTAGAAGATCATGTGCACTAGGAAGGCATTATAGGAAGTTTAGTAGCCTGCAGTTGACAGATTGCTAAGTGATCTGTCTCTGTGTAATAAAACAACAAGGAAATGCGTGAGCGAGAAGTACCAGGCCCAAGTTGACCTTACTAGTGGGGGCGAGATTCTCTTGTAGAAGAAAAACTTCTACTAGAGGCTTTTAGCTGCATTGGCATTGTTTCTTTGGCTGGGATGTGGACACTTGGGTGATCTTTAGTTTCTTTATCTTTTTGTACATCTTAGTTTATAACCAGTTAAAATGACCTTCAAGTTGGGTGCATTGGCCATACCTGTAATCCCAGTGGTTCTGGAGGCTGAGGCAGGAGGATCACAAGTTCAAAGATAGCCTCAGAATTTAGCGAGGGCCTAGGCAACTTTGTAAGATTCTGACTCAAAATAAAAAGGGCTGGGATTGTAGCCCAGTAGTACAGTACCCCTGAATTCCATCCCCATTACAAGAAAAAAAATGTCCTTCACCTGTCCTACTCCCCCCAGTTACTGCCCCATGTTGTACCCAATTCACAGGAAAAAAAAGTCTTACAAGCCACTCACGTAACAGCCAAAGAAGGCTTTATCCCGGCAGGGGCCGCCAATTCCGACCCGCAGGAGGCAGGGTGGTAGAAGATGGTGCCCGCTCATAGCAAGGGCAGGGTTCATAAAGCACTCGGTTAATAAGCCCTCAGGTGAAGACTGTGTAAGGGTAGGTCAACACGCCCTCGGGTGGAGGTGGTTTAAGGGTGGGGTAGTCTCCCTCCACCCTAGAATTCTATTGCAGATGTTGTGTAACCCGGTTCTTTGTTTGGGGTTCATTGTGGGGAGGGGGGGATCCGGCCTTAAAATGGCGGGTAACCTAGAATGGAGTAGCCTCTGCTTATCACACCCACACATTGGCTCCACCAGGTCTCTGCACTAACCCAAAGAGTTGTGTGTGGCTGCATCCACTTCCTGGCTCCCTTCTGTTCGCCCTCAGTCCACCCCACTCAAACTTTTGTCCCCCCACCACGAAACACCACTGACAGCTCTTGTCCAGGGCACCAAAGACCATTCCGAAGTCCAACAGCGGCTTCGCCCACTTCCTCTCCCGGGTGACTCAGCACATCTGGACGCAGGCAGCTCCTGGCCTGGAAGCCCTCTGCCCACGTTCCTGTGCTTCCCAAGCCCATCCCCCATCCCCGGCCTCTCCTGTCCAGCCTTGCCTTGGCTTGGCCTGTAAATCCTGAAGGACTCCATGGCCTGTGGACTTCTCCACTGGGGCCTCTTCCTGACATGGTCTCTGCTAACCCCAACCTGAGACCCTAGCCTTGACATTTCCCCTAATCTTGGTCAACTAGGGCTGTCATGACAGAATACCACTCACTGGGTGGCTTAAACACTTATTTCTCATCTTCTGGAGAGAAGTCCAAGTTCTTGGTGAGCCCCTCTTCCTGGTGTATGGATGGCAACCTTCCTGTCTTCACACGGTCTTTCCTTAGTTTGTACACATGGAAACTAGGAGAAGTAGAGGAAAGTACACCTGGAGTCAGACCTCCCAGGTCCTTAGGAGCTCACAGTCCCTCTTGACCTCCAACATTTGGGACCTGGTTTTCCCAGGGAGTTGGGTTTTTGCTAAGGAGACTTCTTGGTGGGTCAGGATGAGGTAGGATAGAAGGAATAAGAAATAGGTATAAAGGGCCCGGTGCAGTGACACACACCTGTAATCCCAGCACTTGGGAGGCTGAGGCAGGAGGATTGCGAGTTCAAAGTCTCAGCAATGGTGAAGCACTTAGCAACTAAGTGAGACCCTGTCTCTAATAAAATACAAAAAAGGGCTGGGGATGTGGCCCAGTGGTCGAGTGTCTCTGAGTTCCATCCCTGGTACAAAAAAAAAAAAAGAAGAAGAAGAAATAGGTATAAAGGAGACTTAAAGGAAGGACAAGGAAATAAGATTTTAATACAGAAGTTCCACATACTGTCTCTCTCCCAGGCCAGTCACTCCCAAATTCCTGGAAAATCTGTAAATCTACCATCTGCACTGTTAATCCCCAATAAATATTTTGAAAAAATCTATGATTTAGGAGACTTTGCAAGGCCATCTATTGATCCGATAGTAATAAGCAAAGGCGACTTAAAGTGGACTTAAACTGTCTCCACCCGATGGCCCATTAACCCACCCTTAAACAGTCTCCACCTGAGGGCTTGAGGGCCTATTAACCCTGTGCTTTATAAACCCTGCCCTTGCTATGAGCAGGTGCCATTTTCTACCACTTTGCTTTGTGCTGGACGGAATAAAGGCTTCATTGGCTATTACGTAAGTGGCTTGTGAGACTTTTTTCCTGCAAATTGGGTACAACAACAATCATGAAGACCACATCAGCCTGAGCATCCTGAGATTGGCCAGATCACCAGAACTTGTCTCCGGGTCACTGATATCATACCTACACACCTGCCCATACCCACCCTCACCAAGGCTCCTCTAAAAGAAGGGCCAAAGCCGGGTGCGGTGGCGCACGCCTGTAATCCCAGCACTTTGGGAGGCTGAGGCAGGAGGATGGCGAGTTCAAAGCCAGCCTCAGCAATGGCGAGGCACTTAGCAACTCAGTGAGACCCTGTCTCTAATAAAACACAAAAAAGGGCTGGGGATGTGGCCCAGTGGTCAAGTGCCCCTGAGTTCAGTCCCCGGTACAAAAAAAAAAAAAAAAAAAAAAAAGGGCCAAACTTCAAAGAGGCTGCTTCTCCTTCTTGAGATGGGCCCCATCTTCCCCACTGTCCTAATAAACCTCCTCTATACTCCTGATGTGTGCTGAAATTATTTTCCATGAAGTAAGCCAAGAACCCTGCAGGCCCTGAGCCAGTCCTCTTCTCTCCGGGACCCTTTGGTCTCTTCAGACACCCTCCTTCTCCCCTCAAGTAAACCCACTGGAATCAACTCACTCAGCAACCCTGGGTGCTAGGGCCTGCACACTGGTGCCAACAGAGGTGGGGCAAGGGTCCCACCTGCTGTTCCTGAGACCCCAGGGAGCCCTGACCATCTCCCTTGTCCCTGCTTTTCTGGAGTCCCCACCAGATCCGCTGAGACTCCACTTCCCTTGAGACCTCCAGTGTCCCAGCTGCTCCGTGTACCTCCCTGATTCTGAGACCCAGCTGTCCCTGTCAACCCCTGCCCCTGTGACTGTTCCCGGTTTCTCTAAGAACCTTCCTGGTCCTGAGACTCTCTGTCCCAGAGACACCCTCAAGTACCTTCCCCGTGACCTTTGCTGCCCGAACTCTGCTGTCCCAGCGGCTCTCGCGGCTGCTGCTGCCCCCGCGCCCACCGGCCGTTGGGCCGGTCCGCGCCGGGCGGCCCTGGCAGCTTCCCCGGCGGGCGCCATGCGGCCTGGGCCCGCGCTCCTGCTCCTGGGCCTGGGCCTGGGCCACCTCTTGCCCGCGGGCCCCCGCGGGGCGTCGGCCTGGCCGTCGGGCGCCCTCAGGAGCGCCCCGGGCCCCGGGCAGCGCGGCAGCCTGGCCCGCCTTCGCCCGCAGCCCCGCGCGGGCCCGCAGGGCGGCGTCCCCCGGAGCGGCGCCCCAGCCCCGGGCCGCACGGCCCCGGCCCGCCCGCCCGGCCGCCGCGAGCGCGCCCCGCCCCGCGCCTGGAGCCCGGCCTGGCCCTCCCGCCCGCGGCCGCCGAGACCCGGCCGAGCCCGCCCCCCGCCCCACGCCGTGCAGCCCGCCGGCCGCAGGAGCAGGTGTCCGGAGGGCGCGCCCGCGCGCGGGGACCGGGGGCGGCCAACTCGTCGGACGGCGGGGGCACAGCGCCGCCCGTGGCCTGTCAGCTCCGCCAGTGCTACATCCGCGACGTGGATATCAACCGCGACGGGGATCCCGTGGTCTTCAGCTACATGCGAAACAACTCCATCAACGCGACCGTCCAGTACGCATGCGCCATCCAGGCGCAGATCATCTACAGGTGGCAGATCTACTCCGTCAGCTCCCTCAACGCCAGGCACGACCTCAACAATCCTCTGCCTGTTCCCGTGGACACAAGTAAGACCGTTCTACACATCCCCAGGTTCACTCTGGCGCCGGGGACGTACTTCTTTAATTTCAGCATGACCATGAACCTGCCGAGAAATGAATGGGAGTGGATGATGGACGGCGTCTACGTCCAGATGGTCATAGCTCCCCTGCGGGCAGTTCTCCTCGGACCTGCTGATGTCACAGTGAATTTCAGAGATGAGCTGATTCTGGATGGAAGCACGTCTTCTGACCCAAATGCGGACAGGCCCTTAGAGGGTGTCGTTTTTTCGTGGTACTGTACCACAAATCTAAGCAACTACCGTAACGATCAAATTACAGTGACAAGCAAGGAAGTCTGTCACCCAGAGCAGATCAGTCTGAATTGGCTGCAGGCTTCCGGCCCTAAACTGACACTTGCCCCCGAAACACTTAAAGGGGGCAGAGTGTATTACTTCAGAATGGTGATAAAGAAGGGTTCCAAATCAGCATTTTCTGATAAAAGGGTGCATGTGCTCCCAGGACCATTGCCTACAGCACACATCTCATGTACTGAAAACTGTGGCCAAAATTTACTTGTATCAGATCGATTTTCTTTGTTTCTAAACTGCACAGACTGTGTCAAAAGGGACTTGTACAGCTGGTCGATTTTGTCCTCGACAGGTGATGAGGTGCTATTTGACTGGACAGGGCAAACTGTAACGGGGAGGAATGGTGCTTATCTGTTGGTAAAATCTTTTGCCTTTTCACATTTCTCCGAAGCTCGGTTTTGGATTTCTGTCTCTTTGACAAGTTGGAAGGGCATGACTTTGGTGTTCAAACATGGCTTTATCATCAACCATGGGCCTCAAATCGGGGAATGCCACGTTAATCCAGCTAGAGGAATTGCAATTTTTACTAAATTTGTTATCCAGTGTAGTGATTTTAAGGATAAAAACACTCCTCTTACATATAAAATAATCATCTCCGAGGTGGAGAGTGTTGGAAAGATCAGCTCAGTGAACGAGAACACCATGGGCATCATCCTGTATCTGGGGACAGGGTCCTCGGCACCTCCTTCCATTCTCCCTACTGGGGTGCCAGCAAATCGTTATGCCGTGAAGTTTTATGCTCAGGTTTATGACTCCCTGGGAGCTTTTTCTCAGGTGACCTTTTACGCCACTGTACGGCCTCCTACTGACCAAAGCCCTTCAAAGACCGTGTTGGATCAGTTAGGCCATCTCACCATAGGACCCACTTCATTGCTGTCCACTTTGATTCAAAAGCAGGACATGTTATCTGCAGGCTATTTAATATATGTAGCGGCTTCTGTCTTGAATAGCATGAAAACTGAAGTGACACTCCAAGATGACAAAGCCACTCTCTGGAAAGAACTTGTCAAACACTTTTTCTTGCTTACTGTAAACACGTTGGAAGAAATTGGCCAGGTAGTGATGACCATGACCAAATTATCTCAGAAAGGCTCCGAGTTCACCCAATCTGCTCAGCAGAAAGCCATGGAGAGGCTATGGCAAGTGAACCAAGCCCTGCAGGCGTACAGACGCAGAGAGAGGGGCTTCCGCTCTGAGCAGATAGACATCGTGAGCACTGGAATACTGATAAGCTTGTCCAACATCCTCAAGCTGATCACTCAGAAGAATAAAGTGGTTGAAGATCCTTTCAAACTGGTAGAGTCTCTGTCAGACACAATACTGGCGGACAGAGTGCCGGGCAACGAGACCACTGTGCTGAGGACTCCCAAGCTGAACATGTATATGGAGAGAGTTGAAAAGTGGGACATTTCCCAGGCTTTCAGAAACGAGAAATGCTGCCGCAATTGCTTCCATGCTACACTGAACGCAAGCAGGGTTCCTGGTCTTCCTGCAAAAGCTCTAGTGTCTATGATGTTTTACGAGTTCACGGATGACCCCTTTCCTTGGTTAAATGCTACAGAAAACTTGTCTGCCGAGGTGGTTGGGTTCAGAATGACAGGACCCACAGAACAAGGAGGAGTGATGGAGATCACACCTGATGAAGCGCACGTATACCTTGTCAGAAAAAAACTTGACCTCTGCGGCCTTTAGCCTCATGGTGGGACCCAGCAAGGAACACGAGAGGTCTTTCAAGAAAACGGCAGGGGGGTTTGGATTTGAAGTGGACATCAGAAAAGTCCGTGAGGTGCTGGTCCATATCGTGACAGAAGTGACCTTGTTGTTCAAGGTGTTTGTGTATGCAGGCAGTCAGGTGGCCCCCGCGCAGGTGGTGGCTGTCTACCTCGTGCCTCATGACCTCCCTCCCATTGTGGACCACAGTTGGAGCGGCCTGTCTGACACAGCCTGCCCAGTGAAGGAGGCCCGCGTGGTCTGCCTGCCGCAGTCCCTGCTGCACGTCATAGCTCAGCGCGGCCACTCACCCACGTGCACCGTATCCGTGGTTCTGCAGGCATCTCATTTCGTCCTGGAGCCCACTGACAAGCTGGTGAGCATCTCCATCTTCAGCGTGCGCTGCAGGGACATGTATGGGATCCAGGCTTACTGGAAGGAGGACACCTGCACGCTGGGTGAGAAGACCACCTGGAACACGGTGCACTGTGTCTGCAAGGGTGCAGTGAGGACCAGGCGGCAGCTGGGCTCACTCAGGCTAGCCTACCATCGCCTGCATACCCACTTTGTGACAGCCAGAGTGATCGTGGTTCCAAATCCTGTGGACCTACGGTTCTCAGTCATCAAGAACGTCAGACAAAACCCAGTCACCCTCTTCACTGTGCTGTTCATTATGCTCATCTACACGGTGCTAGCCTTCTGGGCCTTGCACAGGGACGAGATGGACCAGTTTCTTCGGGACCATGTGATAATTCTGCCCGATAATGATCCTTATGACACCATGTGTTACCTGATCACTGTTTTCACAGGGAGTCGCTGGGGGTCTGGGACCACGGCCAATGTCTTTGTGCAACTTAAGGGAACAAAGAGTAACAGTGATTTGCATTGTTTAAGCCATCCATATTTTAAGACTCTCTACCGTGGGGGCATCAACACTTTCCTCCTTACAACAAAAAGCGACTTGGGGGACGTCCATTCCATTCGTGTGTGGCACAACAATGAGGGAGAAGCTCCAAGCTGGTACTTAAGTAGAATCAAAGTGGAAAATCTGTTTAACAGACAAATTTGGCTATTCATATGCCGGAAGTGGCTTTCTATTGACACTACTTTGGAAGAAACATTTCCTGTTACCCTCCCAGATGAGCCTCTGAAAAGAAAGGACTACTTACTGATAGATATGACCAGTAGGATAGGGAAGAACCACCTGTGGTTTTCTGTTTTTACTCATATTGTTACTAGGTCATTCAACAGGCTTCAAAGACTGTCCTGCTGCTTAGCTATGCTGCTCAGCTCCCTTGTTTGTAACATTATGTTCTTTAATCTAAATGCACAAGAACAAACAAAAGAGGTACGCTACATCAGATCAATGATGATAGGAATTGAAAGTGTCATAATTACAATCCCTATTCATCTGTTAATAACTTTTTTCTTCACTTACTCCCAGAAGAAACCTCCAGAGAATGTGGATGAGGTGGCTCCTCAAAAGCATCCTCTTATGTCAGAAGACAGTGGGCACTGGAAAGAGCGTCTGGACAAGTGGCATGCTTACGAAACTTCTAAGGGGCATGCCACAGAACCGGCCAGCGCCGGGGGAACAGCCAGCACCAGAGGGGCCCCAAGCACCAGGGGAACAGCCAGCACCAGAGGGGCCCCAAGCGCCAGGGGAACAGCCAGCACCAGAGGGGCCCCAAGCGCCAGGGGAACAGCCAGCACCAGAGGGGCCCAAGCGCCAGGGGAACAGCCAGCACCAGAGGGGCCCCAAGCGCCAGGGGAACAGCCAGCACCAGAGGGGCCCCAAGCGCCAGGGGAACCGCAAGCATCAGGAAACTGACAAAGCCTGATGCAAGGGGAAAGCCTGGGCCTTCTAAGTCTTTTGCTCGGGTCACTTTTAAAGGAGAGCATCAGAGTTTGAAAGAAGAGACCAAGGCCTCGGAGAGCGACAGAACCAACACGAATACCAGTAATAGTAATAGACAAGACGATCCAGATGTTCCTTCTCAGAAGTCCCCTTTCCAAGAGAAGCCTCAGCACCCCAACCAAAAGGGCCAGGTCGTCTTGCCTCCGTGGTGTGTCTATATAGCCTGGTTCTTGGTGTTTGCCACCTGTAGCATTTCGTCATTCTTCATCATATTTTACGGACTGACTTACGGCTATGAAAAGTCCCTGGAATGGCTCTTTGCCTCTGTTTGTTCATTCTTTCAGTCAGTTTTCCTGGTGCAGCCCTGTAAGATCATACTATTGTCAAGCATCAAGACAAATAAGCCCAAGTACTGCAAGAACCTTTTGTGGTCAACCAAGCATGGTTATATCGAGATCAGGCTGCGGGAGGGCATGGTGCAGCCAGGTGAGATGCAGACCGTCCACGAGCACATCGTCTACCTCCAAGGCTCCAGGATGTACCAGCCTCTCACCGAGGATGAAATCAGAATATTCAAAAGGAAGAAGAGGATCAAGAGAAGGGCCATCCTGTTCCTGAGCTACCTTCTGACCCACTTTGTCTTCCTGGCCCTTCTGCTGCTCCTCATCGCCCTGCTGCGTCACACGGACAGCTTTTACTATAATCAGTTCATCCGGGACCAGTTCTCTGTGGACCTTGCTGCCGTGACAAAGCTGCAAGACATCTACACGTGGCTGAATGGTGTACTCTTGCCGCTGTTTCACAATGACCTGAACCCAACGTTTCTTCTCGACAGCTCTTCTAAAATCCTCGGCCTTCCACTCCTGAGGCAAGTGAGAGCGAAAGCTGGGGAGCGAGTGTGCCTGCCCTCCAAGAACCTCGTGGAGGATAGCATCTCAAGAGAGACCCACTGCCGTCCCAAGTACGGCACCGACCCGGAAGACACAAAGAACTATTCTAGCTTTTGGAATTCAGTTAGCAAGCGTGAGACAGACAATGCCACCGCTGGCTTTACTTATAAGCCTCGAGAGAAGAAATGGGTATATTATTCCTACGGACTGCTAAATACCTACGGATCTGGGGGGTATGCTTTCTACTTTTTTCCAGAACAGCAGCAGTTTAATTCCACACTGAGGCTCAAAAAGCTCCAAGGAGGCAAATGGCTCGATGAGAAGACGTGGGCTGTGATTCTGGAACTCACCACGTTTAATCCGGACGTCAACCTGTTCTGCAGCATCTCGGTCCTATTTGAGGTCTCACAGCTGGGGGTGGTCAACTCCAGCATATCCACACACTCCTTCCCACTTGCTGACTTCAACAGGAAAACGTCAGCAGAGATCTACCTGTATGTGGCCATTCTCATTTTTTTCCTAGCCTATATTATGGATGAGGGCTACATAATTTTGCAAGAAGGAGCCTCTTACATGAAAAGTATATATAATCTGCTCAACTTTGCTTTAAAATGCATATTCACCCTGCTGATTATATTCTTTGTCATTAAGCACTTCTTGGCCACTGGTGTGATGCAGTTCTATTTGTCCAGCCCTGAAGACTTCATTCCCTTCCACGCAGTTTCTCAAGTGGATCACACCATGAGGATAATTCTGGCTTTCCTGTTATTTCTGACCATTCTGAAGACCCTCAGGTATTCCAGATTCCTCTATGATGTGCGCCTGGCTCAAAGGGCCATCCAGGCTGCCCTTCCTGGCATCTGCCACATGGCCTTTGTGGTGTCTGTGTATTTCTTTGTGTACATGGCTTTTGGCTACCTGGTCTTTGGCCAGCATGAATGGCACTACAGTAACATGATTCATGCCACTCAGACGATATTTTCCTATTGTGTCTCGGCTTTTCAGGACACTGAATTTTCCAGTAACAGAGTCCTTGGGGTTCTGTTCCTGTCCTCATTCATGCTGGTGATGATCTGCATCTTGATCAACTTATTTCAGGCTGTGATCCTGTCTGCCTATGAGGAGATGAAGCAGCCTGTGTACGAGGAGCCGTCGGATGAGGTGGAAGCTATGACCTACCTATGCCGCAAACTAAGAGCTGCATTTACCTTTCTGACCCCCGAGTCTAGGCCCAAGGAGGAGTCGGAGTTCCTCGCCACCATGCTGTATGGGCAGCCAGAGAAGAACAGCCACCGGTACCTGGGGCTGAAAACCAGAAACATCAATGGGAAGAAAATGGTTTACCTCGTTGTTTGAGCAGTAACAGGTCAAGAGAGAGAAGCAAGTGCTCTCCAGATGCAGTGTGTAGGATTAAGGGATGTTTAGTGGCTCAGCCAGATCCTTCACAAAGTACAACCCTACATTTGGAAGGACCCCCAGTCTGGGCCCTGCTGTCGGGACTGTGAGGAGCAGGAGTGGACTGCTCAGGGAGAGAGGAGGTTCACACGGGGGAATTCCTGATTGATTTGCCTCTAGATGGGAATTTCGTGACTCCTGGTCCAGGTGAAGCCCTCATTTCTTGGGAGCCCACAGTAGTTTGGAGTAGTTATACCCACTGGTTTTGAGAACCAGATTTGAAGGAAAAAGCACGAGGCCCCCCTCTGGAACTGGCCAGGGTGGGGCAGCCTCCAGCTGCAAGACCCACCGCTGCTGCCCACACAGAGCCCCAGACTGCTTGGCCTTCCTGGGAGTCCCCTTTGCAGACTCCCCAGTCCCTAATCCTGATGGCTAGGGTTTCAGGGACCTTGTAGGGAGTTCTAGGACTTCCCTTTGAGCTAGGGAAGGGATGGGAGCCCTTCAAGTCTGAACTTTTCCATTTACTCCTTCAGGCTACTGCAGTTCGAGTCAACTTTACATATTCTGACTAGACAGCATGGCTTTTGTTAAAAAGGTACACATGGGCTCATGCTGAAATACAGCAGTCTATATATACATATACATATATACTATACATATATATATGTCTGTGTGTATATATATACGTATATAATATAGCAGTATGTCCAGTCAGGGCTGGGCACTTGCTTATTTAGGGCGTGTGCATTATTTAGGACTAAGCAATGGTGGTTTATTGTTTAAGAGAAACAAGGGATAACATCTGTTATATTTTTATGTAGAAGCATGTTTGTTTATGTAGATGTCATTTTAAGTTTTATCAGAATTAAACGCATGGTTTCTTCTGAGACTTACAGTGATTTCTATGTGAGGGGCAGATACACCTGTGGTCCCAGACACTCAGGAGGCTGAGGCAGGAAGATCTCAAGTGGCAGGCCAGCTTTGGCAATTTAGCAAGATCCTGTCTCAAAATAAACATTAAAGAACAGGGGGTGTAGCTCAGTGGTAGAGTGCCCCTGCTTTAATCCCCGGTACTAAACAAAACACACACACGGCGTGTGCTGTCAGTCAAGGGCCAGAAAAGAGGGACAACTAAATCAAGTGGGTGGATACCCTGTACCCACACTGGCATCTGGTTACCGTGACCTGTGCAGGAATGGAAGTGGCAGGCCCCCACCCCCAGGTACACAATTTCCATATCCTCCAGAGAACCAGGCAGGCTTAGTCTTCTCTGCCAGGTGAGAAAATGAAGCCTAGCAACTTGCTAAAGGCCATTCACACGGTAAGCTGTTGTCGCCTGAAGCGATGGCCGCTTGGAGCAACGAAGCCGCGGGAAGAAGTTCAGAGGCAAACTGGAAATAAACAGCTTTTTATTTTGATAACTTTTCTCTCTGGCTCTAACAACGACTAACAGGCGCCACACACACCACCAAAATGGCGATGACCCGATCAGCAATCTCGGCCAAGTCACTCCAGATCCCGGGCCAAGTCCCGTGAGACTACGAAAGACAACAATGCCCAAATCCTTATGGCCCATAGTCAACCACAATTTAAGCCATCTCCCCAAACAAGTCTCCTACAGTAAACATCAGGTCAGATATAGATGTTCTAACTCCTCTGGTGGGGAGGTTGTGGGCATGGCTGGCCCCACAGGCCACTCCCTCCTGGAGCACACCTTCATTAGATATTAGATCACTTGACTACTGAACAGGCTGATAAGAGTCCACATGGGGCTGAATGATTGCTTTTTACTGGCAGAAGCTGACTGCAGTATGGTCAAATGTACCCTTTGCACTAGTCTGTTGGGAGCAGGCAAGACTCACGACTCCATGGATGGGTACAACCAGGCACGCTCTGCAAATTCAGCAACCAGCTGAAGTGTCTGCCCCTTCCAGGGACTGAGACAGACTCAGGGTTACACTGGCCGCCTCCCAGGAAGGGAGCACCAGGGACGGGAGCAAGGGTTTCCCAAGACAGTGCCAGCTAACAACTTTTCTTATTTTTTATTTTTTTTTTAGTTCTCAACAGAACTTTATTTATATGTGGTGCTGAGACTCGAACCCAGTGCCTCACACATGCTAGGCAAGCGCTCTACCACTGAGCCACTGCCCCAGCCCCAGCTAACAACTCTTGACCCAGAGCTGTGGCAAGAGAATAAGTTACTGATGAGCCTGAAGGGTCGTGGTCATTAAAAACATGGCCTGAGGGGGCAGAACAACCTGAGAGGCCTCAGAGAAGCACTGGGGGCCTCCTGACAGCAGAGTCCAGGAAGGAGGGCCTGGGAGCAAAGGCTAGAGGAGGTTGGGCTGAGGACCAGGACTGCAGATGCTGGTCCTGCCAAATGAAACTAGACTCTCAGCTTCTTGGTGAAAAATGAAAACAGTCACAGGACTTCCCCAGGCATGTTGGGAAAGGGGAGTATACAGGGGTTTTCTCTTAACAGAACAGACCAAAGACAAGCAAGAGAAACACAGAGACACCGTTTTAACTATCAGGGAGATAAGAGTATCAAGCAAGACAAATCAAAATTAAAATTAGGTTTCTTTTGAAGGCCATTTCGCAGAACATGGCAACAATTTCTGGAGGAGTCTTTTGAGACTACCTTGTTCTCACCGTACTTTCAGTGACAGGGTAGGCTTATTCTGGGTCAACTGGCAATAGTCAGGAATACCCTCCTGGCTCTCTGTATTACACTAAAAAATCAAGACTGATGTTCTGGGGCTTTGTTTTCAGTTTAGCCCCTTACTAATTCCGAATGGCTGAACAAGCTTCAAACGCTGAGAGATTTTCCTCTAGCTACAGGAGAGTGGGGATATGACTTTCATCAGTTTCAAACTCTTTTGTTTACTGTGAAGACTTGAATTTTCAAGTCTGCTTCTGGAATTTCACCAGTTAGCACTAAAAGCAAAATGTAGGACTTTAGGCCTTAATGTTATTTGTAGAAATGGAAAACAGAATGGTGAGGATGAACAGGATTATACTTAACAGCAAAATGGGATGCCATCAGGAATTAACTTTAGAGTCCTCCCCTGCTACAGTTTGGATCTTAAATGCCCCGCAAAGGCCCTTATGTTAAAGGCTTGGTCCCCAGTGGCAGGCAGTTGGGTCACTGTGGGAGGGCTCCTGAAGGGGTCCTGGAACCCCACCCAGTCCCTTTTGGGTGCCCCTTTGTTTCCCAGCTAGGAGGAAAGAGGTTCTGCTTTGCCACACACCCCCACCATGCCTACTGCCTGGTCCAGAGCTACAGGGACTGAATCTTTACAATTATGAGCCAAAGAAACTTTGTCTCAAGGTTTGTTACAGTTAACAGAAGATGACCACATGCCTGTTGCTGTAAAGTATTTGCTATTTAGCTTTAGATTTTAATTGGCATTCGATTACTTTTGATGTTAAGATAGCCTTTTGAAGGAGCCCTAATTAGGAAGGGCTGTTGCAGCTAGCTGGAAGCCATAAGTTCCACCTGATATGTATGTGACGCACCTGTAGGCACCCGAAAAGCTGAAGGTATATAACCGGGTGAAAGCGGTCCGAGTTAGGAGAACGGAGAATTCAGTCAGCCGGGCAGTCACTCGGTCGGTCAGAAGAATCAGAGCGGCCAGAACGTAGGCAGAGCGGTTACAGAAGAGAAACCAGATAGAAGACAGAAGAGAAACCAGATAGAAGAAGTAATGACTGGTCAGAGTTAGGCCGAGGCTCCCAAGGAAGACAGAAGACAGAAGAAAGAAGAAGGAAGAAAGAAGAGAGAAGAAAGAAGCTCTAATCTTTCTCTAAGCTAAGCTCTATCTTTCTATCTTTCTAACTAAGCTCTATCTTTCTTTCTCTCTAAGCTAAGAAGAATAATCTTTCTTTCCCTCTCTAAGCTCTAAGACAGAAGAAAGAAGAAGGAAGAAAGAAGAGAGAAGAAAGAAGCTCTAATCTTTCTCTAAGCTAAGCTCTATCTTTCTTTCTCTCAAGACTCTAAGAAGCTCGCTCTAATCTTTCTAAAAATCTTTCTTTCCCTCTCTAAGCTCTAAAAGAAGAAGGAAGAAAGAAGAGAGAAGAAAGAAGAAGCTAAGAAGAAGCTCTTTCTTTCTCTCTACTCTAAGCTAAGAAACTCTAAGCTAAGAAAAGCTCGCTTTAATCTTTCTCTCTAAAAATCTTTCTTTCCCTCTCTAAGCTCTAAGAAAGTAGAAGTAAAAGTAGTAAAAGCTTCACTCTGCCTCCGAGATTTCCTCCCGGTTTTCGGTACCAGGCAGCTTACAGCCTTTCTCAGTCTTCTCCTAAATATGATGTACAACATTTGTTCAGTGTTGTGATACATTTTAAGGCCACATTTATACAGTAATTTATATTACCATAACATTTAGGCAACTATTTTCCCCACCAAGCCCACTCATAAAATCTGTGGGGCCCAGGGCAAGACTATAAATCTCCATATGTACAAATATTTGAAAGTTATAAGATACGCAAACTGTTACATAAAATGTTATGTCTACTTACCTTGATTAATATACCTTTATAAGAACAAAACAAAAATTATGTGTGGAACTCTGGCGTCTACATAACTGAATATTGGCAAGTAACCAAAGATAATTGAATTGTCATTATGCACTTTTGGGTATTCTGTTGATGGGCTGCTAAAGACTGGATGAGTAATAAAGACATGTAATTCACACATTACTTATTCCACAAATTTTATTTTTCTTGCCTTCATTTCAGAAAAATCATTGTTAATATAATAAATATTTCCACATAATGGTGTTCTATTGACAACAGTGCCAAATTAAACAACCCCTTCATAGTCATTATATTTTGTAGATATTTTTATTTCAACTAGGGGAAACTTTGCTGACTAGCCACTGTAATTATGAATAAGACTCCTCAAGCTTTAGATTCAGAATTGAATCATGAATATTAATATCATGTTTAAACATTACTAGGAAGGTACATATGTAAAATTATGACAGAAAACATTACATTTCTCTATTATTATCTAGTGTAACTGTTATTTCACAATCACTACTTTTTCTTGCAACAATAGGATTTCTTCTTTTTTTATATTTTTCAATGCCATCATTTTAAAAACCTAAAAATTAAAGTGGGTCACTTGTCATTTTGCTCAAATCTTTCTTTGGTAGAAGCTAGATCTTGAGCTACAGTGACCAGAAAATAGTCTCTACAGAAATTAGTTTCAAGATTATTTGTACATGCATCTTCTTTAGATTCCAGCAAATGTTTCTGTTTCCTGGTTCTAATTTCCCTATACTGTATCTGAATGTCATTTTAGTGCTTATTTCATATGCAGTCTATTTTGTGAAACCAATTTTGTCTGAAACTTTATGGGATATTTTCAATGCTTTTGGATTTTTGGTAAGCTTTTTCTAATAACTGAACAACTTGATTTTTAAAGTTAACTCTTCGTTGTGCTTAAGACCACGATTTGCTCCTCGTGTTTAGTATTTCACTTAACTTTTACACTGCATGCATACTTGTTTAAAATAAGTCTGCTTTATCATTCATGGGATTACCATAGTGTACCTCATAGGTCAAATCTGAAATGCTTGATCAAGTTCATTGGGCAGATCTGGAAAACAAAACAGAAACAATCTATAAATCTAGTATATTATCTTTAATGGAATTGAAAAAATATCATTGCTGTAAGCATAGCTGATGTCTACTAGTGAGGAAATAAAAATGCTTGCTAACTCCTGCCTAGGTCTGCATGTTTCTAGTCCTGGGTATCATTGCTAAAATCCTCCTATTGATACTGCTGGTGACCCTTGAGAAGTCCTGCTTCTTCAGGTGTTGAAGCATAACATTAGAGAAGCACTCTGAGGCTAGCATATTAAGCAGGGTTTATTTAAAGAAGGGGTAACTTGGGGGCTGGAGTTGTGGCTCAGCAGCAGAGTGCTTGTTCAAGTCTCAGCATCACATAAACAAAAAAGGGGTAACATAGACTTCTCCCCAGAGGGAGAAGGGGGCTATAGCTAGTATCCTGGTATCCCAAAAGTGAGGGTGTTCTGCCTCTTAGTATGTCGTAGGCTTCTTTTGTTCTTCTGCTCTCTTCCCCCTTATCTCTCTCCTTCCTGCTTGAATGACTAGGCCCAGGAGATGTTCTTGGGATGGCCAAGAGGTGGGAGACAGGTGGGCTGGAGAGGTCAGTCCCTGGGCAGGAAGGAGCCCAGGGCGAATTAATTAGCAACTTTACAACTCCCTGTAGGGAGGGACAATTCCTGGGACAGGTTACCTTAACAACAGGTGGGCGCAGGGGCAGGTTCTTGATATGGGTGAAGGAAGGGCTCTGAAGGAATTAACATTTCAATCCCTCCATTGACCCTGTCTATCTGCCTAATTTTGGCTTCACTATAATAATTCTCAGTTCCTCAGTCACATCCCCAGCCCCCCCCCCTTTTTTTGGCATTTTATTAGAGACAGGGTCTCACTGAGTTGCTAAGTGCCTCGCCATTGCTGAGGCTGGCTTTGAACTCATGACCCTCCTGCCTCAGCCTCCCAAGTGCTGGGATTACAGGCGTGCGCCACTGCGCCCGGCTTCAACTTGGCAACTTTCTTTAAATGTGGCTTGACAGATGTAGGGTAAATTCTGGTCTATGAGAAACAGTCACAGCCCCGTATGCAGTGGGTGAACACGTCTCACAAAAGCCTGGGGAACTGGTCCAGGGCACCCTGCTAATTCCGCAGGATGTGTTAGACACAAAACAGTGGGGATATGGGGCCGCAGCTCTGAGGCAGGTCTTCTCTCCCACAGAACAAAACCCCTAAGCCACCCAGGAAGAACGGTCGCAAATCCTGTTAGAAAATGCTGAACAAAGTTAACTTAGCCGGGAAAACCGTGTTAGTGAAATAAAAGGGTTTATTGGGGTGCCACATGGGGAAGGGTAGGGAAAGTAAGGCAAGGGGGGTAGGAAAGGGAGAACAGGAAGGAGGAAGAAGGGGAAAAAAGGGCCGGTTTCAGTCTGGGGGAGGCTTAAATAGTGGACTGGTGGTCAGGGAGCCCCCTGGGGGCGAATGTCTCCATAGGCTGCTGGAGGTCAGGAGGCAGTGGTGAGGGCACCTGCTGGCCAGGCTGAGGCCCCTGGGAAATGTAGTCTTTTACCTGGGGAGGTGTGGCCTTCTACCTCCCTGTCCGGAATCCAACAAATCCTGTCCTCCCCAAAGCACAGGTGACGACCCACTGCGTTCAGGGAGAGGCCAGGTCAAGCCTGCTGGCTTCAGAATCCTGCCCGTCACCCGCAGACTGGGGCCTCCTTTGACAGGGGCGTCCAGGCGTGGGCGGGAACAAGGGCGCCAGGCGCAGACCCCGGGCGTCGCAAGCCGCTCCGAGGCTTGGAAGGCGCAGCGTCCCGCCGAGGCCGCACACTGCGCGCACGTCGCAGCACCCGCCGGCCGAGGTGGGCACAGCCGCCTCCCGCGTGCGGCTCCGGCAGGCCCGGGCGGAACCGGCGCTGCGCCCCGCGGCGCCGGAAGGACGTGAGGGAAGCGGAAGCGGAAGCGGGGCCTCGCGCCTGCGGGCTGTGGGGGGGCGGGCGGCGCAGGCGCCGTGGGCCGGGGCCGCGGCGGCGGCGGCGGTGGTGAGTCCCTGCGCGGCGGCCCGCGGGCCGTGGCCGGCCTGGAGCTCGCTCGGCGCCTCCAGCTCGCGCGCTCGGGCCTTGGCCGGTTCCGGCTGCCTGCGGCTGTGCGGGGGTGGGTGGCGCGGCCGACGGGCACCGGGACGGGGATGGGGGGCGCTGAAGGGCCGCGCGCGCCCTTGGCGGGGCCGCGGTGCGGAGCCCTGTTGGTCCCGAGAGCTGGCTGGGAAGCGGGCGGTGCTAGGCGAGGCACGGCTGGTGCAGACTCGAAGTGACCGGGCTGAGGCGGCGCTGTCCCTGGACTGTCACCTGACGGCCACCTGCTACAAGGGCATCGTGCCCAGCAGCCTCGGTGGAGGCCTAGGTCGCACCAGTTAAGATGCCTAGTGGAATTAGGTTCGCTCGCACCCCGGATTTTCACAAAAGTCATCCGAGGTTTGCATGGGGGCTGGCCAACTCCAAAGCTCCTACTGCTGGGTGCACAGCACATCCCGGAGTCAGAGCGGTCACAGTGGGGAGCCATGGGGCTGACTCATAAGCATGGGAACTTTGAAAGACAAATCAAAATTCTGTAAGCAAAACAATCAGAGCTGAATGATCTACTAGTAATAAGTTTTCTTGAACCCATCAGGCGTCACAGGGGGATCACTTATCCTATCTTTAATGACCTCCCTAGCCCAACAGAGCATGGGAGGGGTTGACATCCAAGCGGTTAAGGAGTCAGCTAAGTTTTAATGAAATGCTGTGTGCCAGCTGTTTTAGTCAGCTCTTTCACTGCTCTGACCAAAAGACCTGACAAGAACAATTAGAGTAGGATAAGTTTGCTTGGGGCTCACAGTTTCAGAGTTCTCAGTCCACACACAACCAGCTCCCCTGCTCTGGGCTAGAGGTGAGACAGAACATCATGGCAGAAGGCTGTGGCTGGGATAGCAGATCAGGACATGACAATCAGGAAGTAGAGAGACCCTCCTCACCAGGGACAAAATATATACCCCAAAGGCATGCCCTCCTCCTCCAGCCACACCCCACCCTCCTACATCACCAACCAGTTTATCAGTTTTAATGCACCGATTAGGTTAAGGCTCTCTTAACCAGTCATTTCACCTTTAAACTTTTTTTTTTTTTTTTTTTTTTTTAGGGGGGGTACTGGGGATTGAATTCAGGGACAACCAATCACTGAGCCTCATCTCCAGCCCTATTTTGCATTTTTTATTTAGAGATAGGGTCTCATTGATTTGCTTAGCACCTCGCTTTTGCTGAGGCTGGCTTTGAACTTGCGATTTTCCTGTCTCAGCCTCCCAAGCAGCTGGGATTACAGGCATGCACCACCGTGCCCAGATGAACTTTCTTGCATGTACTTTTGAGAGACACTTCATATCCAAACCAGCCAGCTATACCAAGTGTTGACTAGTGTTGGGGTATAGAGCCCTTGGGAGCCACAGGAACAAAGGGAATTTGCAGCCACTCTGGGCTCTTCAGCAGCATGCCTTGTGCTGTGGGAAAGACCCAGGGCAGAGCCAGGGGCAAAAAAGATTTTCTGGTGGTGCAGACTTGGAGGAGGAGACGGCTGCTGCTCCAGCTGCATCCTGTGACTATCATTTGAGGTCTCATACCTG
Organism: Tamias sibiricus; assembly: GCA_025594165.1. Lineage (NCBI taxonomy): Eukaryota > Metazoa > Chordata > Mammalia > Rodentia > Sciuridae > Tamias > Tamias sibiricus. Next base: position 175,083,863 of record CM046661.1, on the reverse strand, counting down.
GGGAAGGGGAAGGATTCACGACAAATCCACACATCCAGGGACACAAGGCCTGACTGTAAAGGGAAGATAGAACACCCACTACTGTGCAGATGACAGTGAGTAGCATGCAGCTGCACCTGCAGCCTCAAGTGACGGTGGAGCAGATGTTGAGAGCACTCTGGACAAATAAATCTCACACCTGAGCAAGGTATTGCTGGGGAAATTTGAAGCCAGGTATACTGTAAGGATAACAATAGCAACTACAAAACCCAAATCCATATCAGCTGCTGACTAGATTGATTCAATACCCAGCACCATAGGCCCAGCAGAAACAGGCCTGTTTTCAGGCGTAAGTACTACTTACCTCCATTACCAAACAGTGTCAAGCTTTCAACCAAAATAGCAAAACAAAAGGCCCCACTGTCAAGGATCAAACAACAGAACCAGAAGCAGATATGGCTGAGATGTTAGAGCTGTCAAGATGGAGTTTAAGCATGATTAACATGTTAAGGGCTTTAGTGGAAAAGGTACACAGCATGCATGAACAGATGGGAGCTTCAGCAGAGAAGGGAGCAGAAAGAGCTGATGGAAATGCTAGCAACAAAACAGCAGAGGCACAGAATGCCTCCAAAGGGCACAGCAGTTGACTTCTATAGGTAAGGGGGGGAAATCAGCGAACTTGAAGATAGGTCAGAAGAGATTGCTCAACTGAAACAAAGAGAAGAGAGTGGAAAACCCAAAGTAGAGCATCCAAGAACTGTGGGACAGTATCAACTGGCATTAACATTTGCAGTAGCAATTTCAGCAGAAAAGAAAAAACGTGGAGCAGAAGAAATATTTGTATTTTTCAAAACTTGCTATCAAACCACAGATTGAAGAATTTGCTTAAAAGCAGCAGCATCAGGATAAGTAACTTCAAAACAAAAGAACAACCCTGGAAATATATTCAAATTACCGAAAGATCAAATCTTCAGAGCAGCTAGAGAGAAATTCTGTAGTTAGAGAGGAGGGGAAAGTCTTGCAGGTGGAAGGAACAGCAGGAGCAAAGGTGAGGAGGTGAATGTTTGCAGGATAGGTAATTAGCCCCTGGAACTAGCCGCCTGTGGAAAAAGGTCATACCCAACTTCCTTATATGCCTAGGAAGGGAGTTCACTCTAGCTAGTTGGGAGCCACTTAGGGCACCCTCTCTTAGCACGACGTGTAGCTTTGGGTTTTTTATAATCCTATTGAATTTTGTCATGCTTTTTCTACATCTATTGATATGACTATATGATTTTCTTCCTTCTGTTAGTGTCATGAATTGTACTCATTGGTTTTTGAATGTTAAACCAACCTTGCATTCCTGGGATAAATCTGCCATCATAATGCATTAGGCCTCTTGTATATTATTGAATTCAACTTGCTAATATTTTGTTTACTTGTGTTGATGTCCATGAGGATGTTAGTTTGTAGTTTTCTGATAAAAGCTTTGTCTAGTTTGTGGTGTCTGGGTAACACTGGCAGTTTGGTGTCTACAAAATACTGATATCACAAACCCCAGGAAGTGTTCCTTCTGTGTTGCCGCCTGAAGCAATGGCCACTTGGAGCAACGAAGCCGCGGGAAGAAGTTCAGAGGCGAACTGGAAACAAACAGCTTTTTATTCTGATAACTTTTCTCTCTGGCTCTAACAACAACTAACAATGCACCACACACACCACCAAAAAATGGCGCAGACCCGATCAACAATCTCGGCTCAAGTCACTCAAGATCCCGGGCCAAGTCCCGCGAGATCCCGGGCCAAGTCCCGTGAGACTACGGAAGGCGGCAATACCCAAATCTCCATGGCCCATAGTCAACTGCAGTTTAAGCCATCTCCCCAAACAGGGCTCCTGCACATCTGCCTGCAGATGCTGGAAGAGTTCACAAAGGAGTGATGCTACTTCTTCACATGCTTGATGGAATTAGACAGTAAAGCCAGCTGCTGCATGACATTTTAAAAAATGTATTTTTGTTCGTTTCATTTTCAGGGAAAGTTTTATTTATAAATTTCCTTTTCTTAGTAAATATAGGGCTATGTAGGTGTCCAGTATCTTCTGAGTCACTTTTGATAATTGGTGTATTTTATGTTTTTTAATTAATTAATTTATTTATGTTGGTCCTGGGGATTGAACTCGGGAGTGTTGCCCTTTTCATTTTTGAAACAGGGTCTCACCATCTTGCGCATGCTGGCCTTGAACTTGCATCCTCCTGCTTCAGCCTCCTGAGTCACTGGGATTACAGACAGTGCCATTGTGACTGGCTGATAATTGGCTGATAAATGGTCAGAGTTTTTGTTTAAGGGCTGGGGTTGTGGCTCAGCGGTAGAGCTTTCGCCTGGCACATGTGCAGCCCGGGTTCAATCCTCAGCACCACGTAAAAATAAAAGCATTGTGTACAACTAAAACAAATAAGTAAATATTTTTAAAAAAGTTTTTGGTTAAAAGTTATACACGATGTTCCTTTATTATCTGTTAAGTGTCTCTAATCTTATTGATGTTGCCTCTTGCATTCCTGAGAGTAGTAATTTATTTCTATTTTAACTTTTCTTGATCAATCTAAATACAGACTATCAATTGTATTTAACTTTTGGAATAAGCAATTTGGCTTTATTGAGTCTTTTTCTGTTGACCTGTTTCCCATTTCTTTGACTTCTGTTTTTTATTATTTTCTTATTTTCTACATATGTTGGGTGTTATTGCTCCCCCCCCCCCCCCCAGCTTCTTAAGAAATCATCACTTATAGGATTGAGGCTAAACATTCTTATCTTGTGTAAACATGCAAAGTCATAAATTTCCCTTCTAAACACCACATAAGGTGCATTCTGCACGTTTTGGTGTGTTGTATTTTAGTTTTTACTTAGTTCAAAATATTTTCTATTTCTCTTGTGATTTCTCCTTTAGACTCTGGCTTTTTGAGAAGTATATTGCTTAATTTCTAAGTATTTAGGGAATTTCCAGGTACCTTTCCGTGACTGATTTCTAATGTAGTTGTTTCATAGTTGGCATACATACGTGACAGTTCTGGTCTTTCAGAGCCTGAGGCTGGTGTCACAGCCCAGCAATCCATCTTGAGCGCACTCAAATGTCACACGTGATCATGAGCAGGTCATGTGCTTGCTCTGAGCTCGGGGTTCCTTGTCGGGAAGGGAGACCTGCATTTTGTGGGTGAGAAATATGCAGCAGGCCAGCGCGGCTCTGAGCTGGGGGTTTGTGGTTCTGAGGGTGTTTTAGTCAGCTTTCTTGCTGCTGTGACTAAAGGACCCCACCAGCACAATTGTAGAGGAAGAAAGGTTAATCTGAGGGCTCATGGTTTCAGAGGTCTTAGTCCATAGGAGGCCAGCTCCATTTCTGGGGGCTCATGGTGAAGCTGAACATGATGGAAGAGTGTGGCAGAAGGAAGCAGCTCCCATCATCAGGAAGCAGAGAGAGAGACTCCACTTAAATATATACCCCCCCAAAGCCACGCCCAATTCCCATCTCCAGCCACACCCCACCACTTCATTTAATCCCATCAGGGGGTTAATCAACTGATTAGGTCAAGGCTATGACCCAATCATTTCTCCTCCAAACCTTCTTGCATTGTCTCAGGGGACACCACATCCAAACCATCACAGAAGGTGACACGCCCTATCTTTTCATCTTGCAGATGGCATCTGAGGCAGAGTGCTGTCCTCTGGGTGTGTTCAAGTGCCAGCTCTGTTCTGTGACAGCTCCATACAGCTACGTGGGGCAGAAGCCCCCCAACACCCAGGCTGTTGTGTGAGTCCACGTTTTTGGGGCCAGGGTGGTTTGGCAGATGCTGGGCCCCGAGTCTGACCCCTGGTTGGGTGTTGTGCCTTAGGCCTGCCCTGCCCAGGCTCTGGGTATTTCAGATGTGACCTGTGAAGGCCCAGGCAGGACTTGAGGGCTTCGCACATGCTCAGGCCCCCCAGCTCTTCCTCCCAGCACAGCCAGGGTTCCAGGACTGTGCCAGCCACGGGGTAGACCTGTGGCCACGCTGAACATCTAAGCAGCAGGGAACGGAAGCCAGGTGGCCTTATCATTTGGGGCTGTGCCCTGTTGCCTGGTGACACTCCCTGGGCGGGACACCATGTCCCTTGCAGTCCTGGGAGACGCGCGTGCTGAGGACCACCTGCCCGCAGCAGCCAGGAGTGGCCGGGCCGGGGCCTGCTTCTTGAGCTTCCACGTCTCTCCACAGAGGCCACCTGTGGGAAAGCCGGCCATGGCCCAGGCGCCTCTTTTCTAGCTGTGGGTCTTCTGCTGACCAGGATCTGGGTCCCCGCGTAACCCTGCTGGTGTGGGAGCTGGCGGCCTGGAGCCTTGTGCCCACACCCAGGGTGAGGCTGGGCTTGGGGCACACCAGGACTGCCCTTCCTGTTGCTGGAAAGGACTTCCCTCCACCACGGCTGGGGCAGCCAGCACTGGGGCAGGTCTCAGTTCCCACCCGGCCTGTAGTGGGTTGGCCATTCTGTCACTACCCTGCCCCAGAGGTGGACAGTCCCTCCCTTGCTGAGCCTGGCAAGGGTGCAGGCCCTGGCAGGTCCCCGTCACACAGCGGCTGAGGCTGGGCTTGTCTCCTGCAGCCTGCTGGAGGAGAGCTACGTCATGAAGGACCCCTTCACCTCGGGCACCGACAGATTCCTGGTCCTCGGGTCTCGGTGCAGCTTGTGCAGCAGGCTGGTGTGCGTGGGCCCGGTGGGTAAGCCTGTCCTCGCTGTGGGGATCTGGGGGCCCGCCCGGCACAGGTGGGGGGGCGGCCCTCGTAGGTGGGCGGGCGAGGGGCAGGCGGGATGTCCAGCCTGGACGAGGCGTGGCAATAGATCCTCGCAGTGTGGTACTGTCGTGTGGCCAGTGTGACCAGAGTGGTCCTGCAGGCCAAGAGTCCCTGCGCATCTGCCCCAGAGCAAAGCACAGGTGAGGGACAGGCCGACTGCACTGGCCTCCAGCCCACCCTCAAGGTCGGCTGGTGAGGGCGTGGCCGAGCTTCGCACAGGCAGGGGTCAGGAGAGGCGGTGGAGGGGGTTTGAGGCACGTGGAGAGCAGGTGAGCAGGAGGGAGGTGGCCCACACGAGCACCCGAGACCCTCTCTCTTCAGCTCCGTGGCAAAGGATTGCTTCCAAGAACTCAGGCAATTTGGTTAATAGTTTAGTTGAGTCATATGCCAACGTGCTAAGGTGCTGGAGAGAGACCCCCAAAATAGGGTGGTCCAAACAAGACACACAGTTCTTTACTCATTTTCTTATATATAAGTCCATGACAGGCAGTCCTAGCTGGGTGGACAGCACTGCTGTCATCAACACACAACATCCACTTGGATCCACTATGGCTGTTGCAGCTCCCACCATCACATGTATATCCCAGCCAGCAGGAATGAACAAGGGAGCACATGTCCATTCCTTTGGAAGGCATGGTCAGGAGGTGGCATACTCCTGATGACACCCCCTGCCCACACTCACCACATGGGGAGTTGCAAAAGGGGCTGGGAAATGTCCTGAGCTGGGTGCAAGGGTGGATCTCAGCAGTTCTGGTATTGGAGGTCATGGAGGAGAATGGACATGGCTGGGCAGGTCTGGCCTCCTGCGCAGACCAGTCACTAGTCGGTGGCCTCTCGGGTCTGTGGGGCTGTCCCTCATCCCCTGCTTCTCTGGCACAGGCAGTGGCCAAGGCCCTGTCTTGCTGAGGTAATGCAGCCGAGGACTCGGGACTGCAGCCCGAGGTGGGGCTTTACTCCCAACACAGCAGGGCAGGCCCTGGCATCTGTCCCACCCCTGCCCCCAGCCTGGGCGGGCAGCCTCTGCCGCCTCCCTCCTGGATGCCCTGCCAGACCCTGCGCCCTCCCTGTGCCTGCCAGGGCGCTGGCAGCCCTGGAGGGGATGCGGTGCCCGGCCACTCACTGCCCCCCCCCCCCCACCAGGAGTGCAGCTTGTTCTATGGCAGGAGGTTCTGCCTCCCTTGTGTCCAGGACAACGTGAGCGCCTTCCCGCGGGAAGTCCAGCAAGACGTGGAGAAGAGGAAGGGTCCTAAGCAGCCCTCCAGCCGGCTCTGTCGCTGAGCGTGAGTGCAGTCCGTGCCAGGCGGGCGGCAGCCCCTGCGGCCCAGGGGGTGGAGCGCACAGCTGTGGACCCAGCCTGGCACTGCGGAGCTGCCCCAGGGCTGAGGCTGCGGAGTGAGGGAGACCCCCTTGGGCGGGCAGCTTGTGGGGCCCCTGGAGGCGCACACGTGGGGCCTGGAGCAGGTGGAGGCCACGCTACTGTCTGCACAAGGAAGTCGTTCTCACACACGGCAGCGGGTCTGGGGACAGGAGTTCTGCTCACGTCCTCACGTAAGCTTGGGAACGGCCTGCGTCCTGAGCACCACGGGTTACGGTCATGACTGAGAACCCCAAGAGCCCGTGCTGCTTTGAAAAGGAATTCTTCCACTAAGACGCTTGGAGACCGGACGTTCCCACAGGCACCCTGGCGGCAGGGGTGAGGGTGTTCTCCGTGGACGCTCTGGGCCAGATGTTATGGACGGGCAGCGGGGAGGGTGCCGGGGAGCCGAGTGCCGGCTCCAGCCTGGGCCCAGCTGCACTTCCTGCCCTGCACTCAGGCAGGAACTCTGGCCTCCTTCCCTCACGCCACCCCTGGCCACCCTGCACGCAGCCCTCCAGCCCCACAGCCTCCCAGAGGTCCCCGCGTCTGCTTAGAGTCTCGGAGGCAGGAGCTGCTGTCCTTCTCTGACCACTGCAAGGCCAACCGTCAAGTTGGGTGAAACATAAAGAGCTCTGACTGACTGATGCGTGCGTGGGGTTTTATTTTAAGAGCTTCCTGTTTCATGTACTTCAGAGGCATGGGGATCATGTTCTGGGGCCACATTGTTCTAGATCATTCTGTCCTGCAGGGCAGAAAGTGACCCTGAGTGGTGACAACAGCCCAGGCAAGTGCAGGTCCAGAGCAGACTCTGCTGCTGGGGTCTGGTTCATACAAAACAGTTCTCACAACATTATTCAAAACTTACCAAATAATTTTAAAAAATAGTTTATTTTTTAAAACCATTAAGGCAAAACTGTGCCCTGAAATTAACTCTTTACATTCATCAGTCTTACAGTAGGACATTCCAAACCTAAGTTCCCATGAATTCAGGAAATAGATCAACATATGTAGTCCGTTCACTCTCCTAAGAGGAAAATGAAGACACAAGATTTAAAAAAATTAAGGTTATGTTATAGCCATTTCCAGATCACCTGGAACCAATCTGTCACCATGGCTAGAGAAATCACACCTGCCTTCCTGTGCGCACCCTGGATTCCAAGGTCCTGGGTGTCCCCATACCTGGGGAGGACCCTGGAGCCAGCCTGACAATTCCAACCTGAAACTGCTGCATTTACTCTAGAGAGGGGAGGGCGCGGAGCCCTGAGTACCTGCCGTGAGGGCGTAAGGCACACGGGAGCAGCAGTGACGGTGACCGGCAGCCCTCTCCCCTGGGGTTTCAGCATGATGGCCCTGTGGATCCCTGCGGGTGTTAAAATACACACCACAAAGAAATCTGGCCAAGATACTGGAGATGACATGTGGGAGGCTCCTGGTCTCTGAGGTTCCCGCGCTCTGCTTCTGGTTGGGCTGTCGGAGGCTGCCACAGAACGAGCAGGTGCAGACAGCCTGTCAGAGTGTCCCAGATGGCCAGAGCTCTTTGGTAGTGACCCATATGTGCTGCCTGGGAGAGCACGATCTCTTACCAAGCAGGCCTACCTAATGGTCCAATCAGAACACTGTGTGTGTGAGTGACCTCTGACCTGGGTCTACGAAGGCTCTGCTGGTGGAAATGCATAGACAGACTTGCAGTTCTGCATGTAACATAAAGGGGGACAGATTTACATTGAAATTCTGCACGGCTCGGGAGGAAAGAAAAGCTGGTGTGCGTGCGCACACGTGTGATTACATTTCAGTTGTTTTGTTTCAGCTTCATTTTCAATAGGTTCAAAAAGTCAGTCTTTTAAGCATGTACATCACAAACACTGATTTAAAAGGAACCCAAATGTTTGCTGTTAGGTACATGATTGCAAGTTAAATGTTTGTATTGGGATTTTTTATGTATTTATTTTTTCTTTTTGGTACTGGGAATGGAACCCAGGGGTGCTAGCCACTGAACCTCATCCCCAGCTTTTTAAAATATTTTATTTAGAGATAGGGTCTAAGTTGCAGAGGCTGGCTTTGAACTTGTGATCCTCCTGCCTCAGCCTTCTCAGCCTCTGGATTATAGGCATGTGCTACCACGCCTGGCTGTATTGGGATTTTTTAAAAACTCAAATCACAGTATTTAAGATACAGCTATTAATATAATTCTTTTTACCATACAGTGCTGACAAGGTAGTGGCATTCAACATGAGTAATACTGTAACCTTACCAAGAAGGGCGTCGCGTGGTGTTCACTTATTGTGAGGTATATTTCACTTTAGGCCTGGAAAAGGAACTGACTGTGCCTTTGAAGAACAAGGTTTCCAAGAGCGGCGGACTCTCCAGGACGCCAGCCGCAGGGCATCTCCAGGGCGGAGCCCATCCTCACTACCTGAAGGCAGAGGCGAGGCCAGGGGCTCTGGGACAGTGGAGAGAGGGTCCCTGGCTGGTCCCTTGCAGCTCAGGACAGGGTGACTCACATGCCCCTGCCGCTGGCCTCACCAGTTGTCCTCACCAGTTGTCCTAGGAAGAGTGCGGTGGCCCCAGGGCTGGCTTGTGCCCGGCTTATGTGATGCTGTGTCAGTTCATCAGGTTCAGGGACGCGTGATGCTGGGAAGACGGGCTTGAAGGCAGGAGGCTGGCGTATCCCCTTCTCAAGGGAAAGCCCTGGAGGGTTTCACTGTTCACCCAAACTGGCAAATAAACCAAACTGACACAGGTCTTACGTTGCTGTCTGGAGTAAAAATGGACATTTCCTGTTTCTCTTTGCCATCAATGTGCCTAAAAGCCACAGGGCCATTGAGTGCTGGTCATGGTCAGGTGCCCCAATCCAGATGCCACGTGGCGCGGACACCACCGAGTCTGTTCTCGCTGGCACAGACCTCTGAGAGGATTTGGCTGTGCGTATCTCGGCAGGACCACGGGGAGCCCGTCTTCCCTCACAGAAGGGGCTCTCTGGGGGAGCAAAGATGTGTCTCTCACATCTCACACTGAGACTCTGTGACGCAAGCGGGTGGCTGGCAGGGGACTCCAGCTCTGAGATGCCTCAGGGGTCTTGGGGCTGCCTGCAAGGGGACAGCAGCCTCTCCCTCCCCGCCCTCTAAGGAGGGGCCACACGGCCTTTTTCTGATGAGCCTGCAGCTCACTCCACTGAAGTTAAGAGCCCGCCGCAGAGGTGCCGCAGGGACAGAGCACGCCCGAGACTCCTTGTCTGTTTTCAAATAAAATTTCCAATTTCACATCTCAGTGTGACTTTAAAGAAGTAAAAAGTCTCCCATATTCTGAGCCAGACAATTTATTGCTCTTCTTCCTACCCTCATCTGCTTTACAGCTTCGGGGGGGGGGGGGGGACAGTGTCAATGAATTTTCCTGAATTCTATTAAAATGGCACCTAATTGTGTGTGTGTGTGTGTGTGTGTGTGTGTGTGTGTGTCCCAGAAAAAACCTAGACGTCAACCTTTGAGCTTTCTCTTAGATCTTTCTAGATAGAAGGTCTTTGGAGGAGCACATGGCTTTGAGGAAGGCCAGGTGATGATTCAGTGATGTCAAAGATCCCTTAGTGGGAGGACCCCGGCTGCCACCAGCACAGCTGAGGCAGATGGATACCAGCCTGTCACCGTGCTTGGTTTGCTGCTCAACGCCGAGCTGCCCCAGAGCTTCCTGCTGTAGGTATTTGTGGACTGTGACATCTGAAGATGGGCTAGGCTGTAAGCTCCCACTGTCCCTGTCCCTGGGAAGGTACGCAGGTCCCCTGTGATGACGACTCAGTGGTCAGAAGCATGCCTGTGCAGCTGCCCAGATCCTGGTGCCGCTCGTGACGAGACGGAGACTCCTCGTGCGTGGCAGTGCCAGCACCACGCAGAGTGGACGCACTGAGGTGAGTGTCCTGTGAGGCCTTTTGATGACCAGCTTCGTGGCATCAACGTTGACTTGCAACTTCTGGAAAGAACGATGTCCTTGCCTATCTTGAATCTACACCACTGTCCTTACCTCAAAGGAGGACTCATGGAGTTACTCCTCAGGTCACTGCCTCAAGCTCCCATGCCAACCACAGACGACAGCATCAGCCACAAAAAAGTGGGCAGAGCAAAGGGCCACCTCCCGGGTACTGGTGACTTGTAGGAGTTCTGTTTGGGGAGATGGCTATGATTGCGGTTGACTTCGGGCCATGGAGTTTTGGACATTGCCGCCTTCCGTAGTCTCACGAGACTTGGCCCGGGATCTTGAGAGACTTGGGCCGAGCGCGGAGTGGGTCGGGGCCATTTTTTGGTGGTTGGTGGTTTGCTGGTGTGTGGTACGTGTTAGCGTTGTTAGAGCCGGAGAGAGAAGCTGACAGAATAAAGAGCCTGTTTGTTTCCAGTCTGCCTCTGAACTTATTCCCGCGGCTCTGCTGCTCCAAGCGGCCATCGCTTCAGGCGGCGACAGTGACTCATCTGGTTGTTGTCCCTGGTAAGACAGAGGAGACTGCGGAAGGTGGAGAGGCACCACCAGGTGGCCCTTCATCCCCAGTCTGGGCGTTTACATTTAAAAATGGAGGCAGCTTCTGCATCTGACCCCCTCCAGGGGCTGCAGAGCGGAGGCCACAGGAGCCTGCCTTGCACGCTAGGTGCTGAGTGTCTTGAAAGGACATGTGGTTGAAGAGGTCTGTGAAGGGGCCTGGAGGTCCTCTGACAAGAGGCCAGTCTCAGCAGGAAGCACAGACTCTCAGGTTGAAAGAGTGGGCCCATCTTCAAACCAGAGTTCACCAAAGAGACCCGTGGCCACTGGGCCAGGACAAAAATCCCCCTCCATCACGCATCGGCTGCTAAGCAGCAAATATGTTGAAAAAGGGGGCTTGCAACGTGAAATGCGTGGAGTCCGACAGGGATGCAGATGCAAGTGACAGCTCAGGGAGGCGTCTCTCAGGCTCTCTCCTACAGAAGGGCCTGTGTGTGGTCAGCAGGAGCGGGAAGAGGAGGGAGGCTCCTGCAACAGGACTGCTGAGTCTTGCTCAGTCTTCGCTTCCCTCAGTGGGGGCAGTGACTTTTGCACATGGACCTCTCTAAGACTGCCATTAAACAACAAAACTTCCTTTAGAAAGTCACACTGCCTGCAGTCTCCTTGTGTGCGACAGTCAGAGGTGCGTGAGCCCTCAAGGAACCCTGACCGTGCTAGTCTGATATAGGGATGCTGGAAAGGCCGGAGTGTTCTGCCCACCTCAGCCCAGCAGCGGCTATGCATGCCTAGTGAGGTAGCTGCTCCGTGAATAGGGGAGGTGTTTGCCAACTTAGTCGTTCACTGTCTCTTCTATCAAACATTTTCCTAGTGCCTTGGGGTTCTAGTCCTCTCTGGGGATGCTGCGCTGTCCCTGGACCCTCCACACGATGCCAGAGGTGATTCATTCCTTCAGGGTCTTAAATGGCCAAGTGAAAGAAGGGCTTCAGCACCAGCAGAAAGGTACCTTCAAGATGAGAAGAAAGAGTCCCTTTAAAACAGGGACAGCTCTGGTGGCATTCTTGAGTGTGCCAAGTCCTGGGTTTCTTTCTCATCCACTTCACATTGAATTTCTTTAGGAAGATGCTTTAAACTTGTCAGTGAACTGTGTGGAGGCCACAGGGGCAGGCAGCAAGGTGGGAAGAAAGGACGGCTTGCAGGCCGGCCCTCTGAGGATGGCACTCTGTGCGTCCCGCTGGCTGGCGTAACTGGAGGCCTCCTGTTGAGACAGTCTGCACTTACCCCAACGGCCGACTGCCCGCAGGTTTCCCAGAGTGGTGGGTACAGAACTCAGCGTGCAGACGCCCCGCTGGCACACCCAGGAGGCAGGAACACAGGGACACACTGCAGCAGAGAGGATCACATCTGGTCCTGAGCCCCGCAATCTCAGCTGCACCCCACTTTTACCTTATTCTCCTCAGCACCTGGGGCCAAGGGTCCTCTGCAGTCTCCGGGAGTCTGGCACTTTTTACTGTTGAAAGGTGAGAAAGTGAAGAACTGGGAAGTTGGGATTTTGTATGTTTGCTGCCTGAGGAAGTGGGTGCCCCTCGCCTGGTCTGGAGGTTCCTGAACCCGTCACGCATCTCTGTCCGGTGACACCTAGCCAATGGTGAATGCACTCTTGGTTGCTCCTGTTGAAGTGCTGCCATCTGCTGCGCTGGTGCCTGATCAGCCAGCCTGGATTATTGATACCCTGAGAAATCTTTGAATAAGTGATCCAAGACATTCAGCATCGCGTGGCCATTTGTGACTGATACTGAAATGGGACGCGTGGTTTTCCTTCCTATTAATAGAGGTGAACAATGTCAAGTGACTTCTGGGCAGAGGTCTGTGGTCTCTCCTCCAGCTCGCTGGGGCTGTCACAGGTCACCTTGCTGGGCCCTGGCGTTGCAGTGTGGGGCGTTCTCAACATAGGAAGCAGCGCCGACGCGACGTGCCCTGCAACCTGAAGACTACTTCCCTTCCAGTGTGGCCAATCCTGAGTAGCATAAGACACAGAAATACTGTTCTCTGGGCTTCTGATTCCTAGGACACTTGGGCAGACTGCTGGTGGTCAACAGATCCTTTGAATCATGATTTTTTAAAAAGAAAAAAGATAGGGATAAATGGAATTTTTAAAAAGGATGTTAGAACCAAAATTTTCACTGTTTTCTAGCTGAAGTCCCCAGTCCTTTTTATTGGTGCCTTTTCCCAGTGCTGAACCTGGGAAGTTTATCAGCACCAATCGTAGTCATCCGTGAACAACAAATACTACTAACCTCAGAAAAACCAGATTGCCCAAAGATGAGGTGGTGCACGGATCCAGCCAGCCCTAGGTGTGCACAGCTCCGAGGAGAGGGGGCAGTGACACGGCAGGCTCAGCCCAGCTCTGGCTGGAGCAACTGCTGGACATTCTCCATGGGCGTCACCTGCCAGGTGGACAGAAGGAAAGGCCTCCAGGGCTGTGGGTCCCAGACGAGTAGCTGATCCACAGTCCACACTCTCCCCACTGAACTGAGGTTGGAAAGTTGACCCCCAGGGCAAAAGTGAACGCATCAGACACTGAGAACACTGCCTCACATCAGTAGTGGCAGCAGGAGCCTTGCCTGTCTAGAGCTCTAATGAAAGCAAAACAAAACCCAACCATGGTGACATCTGGCCTGAGGCAGGACTGCCCCGTGCAGGACACCACACCTCACCCTTGTTCTCCAGGACCGCCTTGCCCAGATGACAAAAGCACATTTGCCTCATCTCCACTCCAGGGAGCTTCTCCACCACCAGGATTAAAAAAAAAAAAAAAAAATAACCGTCATGTTTTAAAAGGCAATGCAAGAAATGACAAAGGGGCCGCCGAATGGGCTGGAGGGACACATCAGTTGTCATTTTGTCCCTAAAACTGATCTCACACCCACAAACAGCCCAACTGAATGGGTGCAGGTTGACAGGAGTGGGGGCGAGGAGAACTCTCCTTGAGGGCCCCTCCTGCCCGCCAGACCCCAGCCTCAGTCCACAGCCGGTCTTGGGACGGTCTCCTGGGATATCCACACCCACCCAGAAACGGGCTTTTCCATGTATGACTTGGGACCACGAAAACCGTGATCTGAAAGGACACGATGGCTGCATCTCCATAGCTCATCAAACCCTTCTTGAGAACTCCCATCATATGATTGAAAATCAGCCCACTGTCTTTCTTCCGATTCAGGAAACGGAACTGAAGTCTTCCAAATAAATATCTCACTGTATTTTAAATATCTAACCTTTGGCTATATCTAGATTTATAGGATTATAAATGTTGTTAAAAAGTGCTGATTAGTTTTCCAAATTATAAAGAAGTACAACAGTCAAAGGGTGGGAAGAAGGGAAGAGACCGGGTATTTTGAGGTTACTCATTAATCAAATGGCAAATTACTAATGCGATATAAAGATATGTGCACCGATTAACACTGGGCTGGTTAAAATCAGACCCTGTATCGTCACTCCCCTTAATTCTCCCAGTGCGGACTTCTCACCCCGGCGCCAACACCTGAGTCGCAGGCACACTCGCAGAAGTACTGCTGGAGAAGGGGAGGACTGGAGGGGGGCAGTGCTGTCACCAGCGCTCAGGCTTCCCAGTCTCTGAGACTAAAAGGCTGGAGATCTGTGCAAATCCGAGCTGCTCCCATGTCTCCTCAAAAAGTGGGTGTTGTTGTGCGTGTACAGAAGTCAGTACATGTCCCTGTAGATCTCTTGCAGCAGAGGGTGCAGAGCTGCATCTGACTCTGTCTTTTTGATGGTCTGCACCAGCTGTGCGTGTTCTGTGACCAGCTGCCGGAGGTCCGCCATTTTTTGAAGGAGCTTTGGGAAGAGAAAGGTGTCATCCGGATGGTTGCTCTGCAAGTGGAGTTTGAGCACGTGCACAATGCCCTCCTGCATTTTCTCAATGTATCCTATGTTGAGAAGGCCGGGACGATCTGTTCTCAAAAGAAGAGAGAGATGTTGGAGTGTAGCCATCACCTAGTAACTGCTCGTCAGCTAGGGGAGCCCAGCACTCCTGCCTCACGTGGCCTTTCTGGAAAAGCCTGAGCAGCCTTCAGGCGTGAGCCTGACTAAAGAAGGAGGCTTTTCCAGCGTCACAAGACCTAACAAGGAAAGACAGGACTGATGGTCCTTCCTCAGTCGTCACATAACCAGGACACTGTCCCTCCTTACATCCCCCTGGCAGGGTGGCCCCCTTTTGGATCTGCCTGCCTAACACCTGTCAGGGAAAAGAAGCCTCAGGAGCAGCGGGACATTCTGGTGGCGGGTCCACCATCCTGCACAACACGGGGGAGGCGGTGCTTCTTCCCGAGCCCAGTGCGTGTGCAGCTGCAAGCCCTCCTCCAGAGATGACTGTGTGGGACTGACGTTGGCGGGTTAAGGGAGGCACTGTCACAGGCACCGTCTGACATGACTCAGGTGAAAGAGGAGAGCGGGACATGAACGAGGCTGGGGTGGACACTGGCTGAACAGGGTGCTGAGGAGACCTGGGGGGGTGGAGGACCTCCCTGGACAGCCTCAGCCCCCGAGTCCTGATCCTTGGTCCAGAAAACACTGCCCCATTCACACCCAGCAGGCAGGGGTCAAAGGCCCACTCCTTACTGTGCTCTTCAAGTGTGGATAATGAAAGGAAATTTCATCTTCATTTTTTTTTTCAATCGTAAAAGAAATTATTAAGTTTTTTAGAAATATTTTTTAGTTGTAGATGGACACAATACAACTAAAACAAATAAAATAAATATTAAAAAATAAGTATTAAGTTTTAAACAGAGAAATCATTAAAAGACAGACCACCTCTCTTGTAATTCCACCTCACAAATTTAACCTATCTCACGTGGCTAGATGCACAGGATTAGTACACACTATAATTTCTTTGATGAAACTGTGATATGCAGTGGCTTTTCATCCTCTCTACTACATCTCGGTCAAACAAAGGACAGTGATCAATTGTGCGTACCTGCTCTGCCCTCGTATCATTTCTGTTGGGTCATGGGACTCCTTCCGTATGACTAGTGCCCACACAGATGCCACCAGGCAGAGTGAGGAGACCATGGAGGACAGCACAGCCTTGGCAGTTGGGGCGACTATCCCCCCAGTGGTCTCTGCCAAGGCTGGGCGAGGTCAGCCGAGTTTACAGTAGGTGGACGACTTTCCTAGACTTGAGACACAGCTATTTAAAGAAACATGACACTGAGCCAAAAATCTGGCCTTGCAGAGCAGCTCCACAGAGAGGCCCCGACTTCCCTGCCTGGGATCTGTTGCCTCTGGCAGAGCAGCACTTGGGATTGCTGCCCCGAACGACCAGTATTTTTCATTGTGAAATGGCTTACGTATTACCAAGAGTGACAGCTGTCATACCAACATCTGTATGGCACGGTATAGTACATTAGCTATAGCATGGATAGAGTGTGATAACAGCTGTATTAAATATTAATATTACAAGAATATCATCATATAACACTAATGATATCTGATATGCTTATAATGTTAGATATAATCACATTATAATGGAGCATATAAAATCATTATAAAATATGTTTATATAATGTGCAACTGTGTAGCTGTATGTTCTATAACCACACACACAATGACATCACACAACACTGCCAGGGCTCCCACGTAATTCCACGCAGGGGCAGCTCCAGCTTAGGCGCCTCCCCACCTTGAGGTGCCTACTTCACCATAACAGAGCTCAGGCTGGCACTGGGCTCCTCAAGAGAGGAGCCCGTAAGTGACCTGACACCAGTGGACTAAGTAGAGCACTCACCTCCACAGCAGATTATAGCAGCCACAAAAAGGGAGATATCACTGTCGTCCAGCTCCAGTGCATTGAACTTCATGGCGAAGTCAAACTTGGGTTCCATGATGTCACAGAAGGGTTTTCTCAGGTTTTTCAGGAATTCCCGTGTTATGAAGCCATTGCCATACGCCACCAGCATCCCATCTTTGTTCATCAGGGAGGACAGCATTGTGAATATGGCCTCATAAACGCCGTACTTGAGCAAAGTGACTTGGTCATTCAAGTCCAAGTTTGCAAAGCCCGGGATGGCCTTGGCGAACTCCGTGAGCTCTGTGACGGTCTCCACCGACATGCACTGGCAGCAGTGGAAGAAGCGGACCTCCGCCTCCTTGTTCTGGATGCCGTTGGCCACCATCTTGGCCACAAGCGTCTTCTCAGCCATGCATAGCGTCTCCATGTCATGGATGACAAAAGGCTGAAAGGAAAGACACTCCAGTCAGGCAGGCAAGTCACGACGAGCTCTCTAAGTGAGAAGTGATGACGTAACTAAGTGCTGTTAGTTATGCTGACGATGAGGAGCTACCAAGTCCAGGTCACCAAGCCTGGTGCTATGGAGGTACAGTTGAGAGTCCTTATCATCAGACAACTCCAAAATTAGCTGGAGAAAATATGACAGTAGTAGAGAGAAAACATAAATCAAAAAGATGATAATTGTCATTGCCCGACATTGGGTAGGGATTTCACTGGTAATAAACTGCGGTACTGAGTTTGGCAGTAAAGCCAAGCACCTTTAGTATTTTATAATATTCCCTGAACTCTGAAATTCTATAGCAGTAATATTAAGGAATTACTATAATTCTTAATTCTACCATTTTATAAACTTTAAAGGTAACGTGTCATTATCCAACACCATTAAATGAATAAATTTGGAATATGAGTATATACCAGTCAGAAAGTTGGATCTCAGTAGAAGTAACAAATAAGCACTGTTAAAATCTTTATTGACAGAGTGGCTCCTGCCTCAGGGTTCCCTTGTTTCTATGAGATTGTGAGTTTCACCTTGGTGGGCTGCGTTCTGGACCAGGGCCAGATCCTCCTGCCATCTCCCTCCAGGTTGCCATACCACTTGGAATCTACAAAGATGTTGGTGGTTTCAGCTATCCCACTGCTAGGCATATGTCCAAAGGAAATTAGATCAGCATTTCCAAGAGACACTGGCGTTGTCATATTTATCATGACACTATTGACAAGAGCCAAGATGTGGAACCAGTCAAGGTGTCCACTGATGGATGAATGGATAAAGAACACGTGGCACAGCCACATAATGGACTATCATGCAGCTGGAGAGAGTGCACGCCTATCATGTGCAGCAACGGGGGGCACTGCAGGAAGGGGAGTCAGCCAGGCACAGAGAGACAAATCCTGAATGTTCCCTCTCCCATTTCCAAGCTGGAAAAGTTGATCTCAGGGAAGAAGAGAGTAGAGCAATGGCTACCAGGGCTGGGGGCCGTAGTGGGAGGGCGAGAGAGGGAGGTCTGATTGCAGGTGCCAGAGGTCAGCCAGCGAGAGGGGTGAGGTCAGGGTTCTGCCGCACAGTTCTGCTTGCAGCACTGTGATCTAGTTCACAACACGTTAGAAGGGGGAGTTCAAGGGTCCTGACACAATAAATGATATACCTGGTTAAGCAGATGGAAGTGCCGATTGCTCTCACTTGATTGTTACACATTTTGTACATGTGCTGAGTTATCACACTGTACCCCACAAATATGCACGGTTTTTAAAAGATGTTAAAAACAAAGTTCTAGCGGTGGAAGCAGAGATGGTCAGCCATGTTATACGCATGGGGTGATGTGTCTGGTAGGGCTGAGAATGAGCATGAACCAGCTGCTGGCCAGAAGTCACATCTGTGTGCCCAGCAGGAGGAGTGACAGCATCTGGGGACCTGACTTATGGCCTGTCCTACAGCACGCGTGTGCGCACACACACACACACACACACACACTCTCACACCACATCAGTAAGGAAGTGGTGGCGAGCAGCATTTCTGGTCCCTCCTGGCCCACTGGAGCACAGAGCAGAAGCAGCTCAGTGGTTTTGAGACTCGCCGGCCAGAGGCGGGGCACACCACGGCTACACACCCGGCCCCGCGGCCTGACACGCTCCCTATTTCTGGGCCATCGAGAGCATCGCCAGGAGCCGCAGTGTCAAAGCTCAGTGAGGGCTGCTGGGTGTGCCTGGTGCAGCGCACGTGGGTGGGCTGGGACAAGCAGGCTGCCTGCGAGATGTTTAAGAAGAACTGGAACTTCTAGACAGCACAGCAGTGGACAGACACCGGCCTCCACCCGAGGAAAGGCGACACGACCCGGCCCCCGATTTGTGAGTGAGTGTGAGCACATTCTCAGCACAAAATTCAAAGCAGCCAGGCACAGTGGTACACGCCTTTATTCCCAGCTACTGAGGAGGCTGAGGCAGGAGGATCATGAGTTTGAGACCAGCCTGGGCAACTTAGCAATTGAAAGCTAACTTTCTAAATATCTCAAATCTGAATAAGGAAGACAAAACAGTCTCTTCCCAAAGACTTTAAACACAGGCCAGGGGCTGAGGTTGTGGCTCAGTGGTAGAGTGCTCGCCTAGCACGTGCGCAGCCCAGGTTCGATCCTCAGCTCCACATAAACATAAATGCATTGCATTATGTACAACTAAAGCAAATAGATAAATATTAAAAAAAAAAAAAAAACAGGCCAGATGGGTGGGCACCATGGCGTACACCTGTAATCCCAGCAACTCAGGTGGCTGAGGCAGGAGGATCACAACCTTGGAGCCAGCCTGAGCAACCTAATGGAACTTTTCTCAAGAAAACGAAAAGAGCTGGGGATGCGGTTCAGTGGCAGAGTGCCCCTGGGTTCAATCCCTAGTATTGGGGGAAAATCAGGCCAGATAAACCATTGTTTTAAAAAATTTTGGGCATAGTTATGCTTCGCCAAAAAATGAAGCACAGATTTAAAGAATTAACATTCATAGGGTAGACTAGAGGAGCACAGGTGGCCTCTGTACGTGTGGCTCCTGCATTCTGCTCCACAGAGTCCACCGACCTTGGACCAAAAATATTTTTAAAAAAAATTGTGTCTGTACTTGAGCTGCGCATGGTGGCTCATGCCTGTAATTCCAGTGACTCGGGAGGCCAAGGCAGGAGGATCACAAATTCAAAGCCAGCCTCAGCAAAAGCAAGGCACTAAGCAACTCAGTGAGAACCTGTCGCTAAATAAAATACAGTGGTCGAGTGGTAGGATGCCCCTGAGTTCAATCCCCAGCACCAAAAAATAAAAACAAAAAACTGTGTCTGTACTGAGTATGTACAAAACTTTTTCTTTTTCCCCAGAAGTGCTGGAGATGGAACCCAGGGCTTTATCCATGCTAGGCAAGAGCTCTGCTATTGAACTACACCCCCAAACCCCAGACACTTATTTTCTTGTTACTATTCCCTAAACAACATAGCATAACAACTACTTCCATAGTACTGACATTGTATCAAGCATTAGAATCCTCTAGAGATGAACTAAAGTATATGGGAGGATGCGCATAAGTTCTTTGCAAATTCTACCCTATTTTAAATAGGATTTGTGAGCACCCTGGATTTTAGCATCCATGGGCTTGCTGGACTCAGTCCCTCACAAATACAGAGGGAAGACTGTATTTTTGAAAGATAAATGGGAATATTCTCTCAATTACAGAAAAAACATACTAGTAGATCACTTCACCTTTATTCAAATAATTGTCTTTTTCTTTTGGTGGCACTGGGGCTCAAACCCTGGGTCTCATGCCTGCGAGGGAAGCACTCTACCATGGAGCTGCATCCTGGCCCATAACTGCTTTCTAAAGTAGATTCAGCAAAAAAGAAAGGTGTTGAATAAGTAAAGTAGTTCTATGGTTTAAAAAAATCAGAGCAGTACTGACTAAAATACTGGGGCCTCCCAGAATCTTCACCTCGGCAAATGTGTACAGCAGCTCTTCCAGAATGAGGTGGGGGGGAGTGGAGCTGGGGTACAAAGGTGTGGAGGAGGGGGGGAGGAGGGGAGGAGGGGGGTAGGAGAAGAGGAGGAGGAGGGGGAGGAGGGGGGAGGAGGGGGAGGGAAGGAGGGGAGGAGAGGGGAGGGGGGGAGGAGGAGGATGGGGAGGAGGAGGAGAGGAGGGAGGGGAGGAGGAGGCGGGGAGGAGAGAGGAGGGAGGGGAGGAGGAGGGGAGGAGGAGGAGGGGAGGGGAGGAGGGGAGGAGGAGGGGGAGGAGGAGGGGGGAGAAGAGGAGGAGGGGGAGGAGGAGGGAGAGGGGGAGAGAGGAGGAGGGGGGAGAGAAGGGGAGGAGGAGAAGAAGAGGAGGGAGGAGGAGGGGGGAGAGGAGGAGGGGGAGGAAGAGGAGGAGGGGGGGAGAAGAGGAGGAGGGAGAGGAGAAGGAAGAGGAGGAGGGGGAAGAAGGAGGAGGGGAGGAGGAGGAGGGAGAGGAGGAGGAGGAGAGGAGGGGGAGGAAGAGGAGGAGGGGGAGAAGAAGGAAGAGGAGGGAGAGGAGGAGAAGGAAGAGGAGGAGGAGGGAGGCTTTTCTTGGGCAGGGATAGAGCATCTCATAGGACCAGAGTAAGCCCAGCTATATAATTTTTGTGATTTAAAGTAGCAAAATGGAAAGGTGGGCCCTCATTGAGAAGGGATTAAGACTTCCAAGACAGGGGCTGGGGCTGTAGCACTTGCCTAGCACACGTGAGGCACTGGGTTCAATCCTCAGCACCACATAAAAGTAAAAAGTAAATAAAGCTATAAAATAAAGCTATATAAATATACACACATATGAAACTTCCAAGATGGCCACAGTCAGCCCTGGACAGTGGAGCTGGAGAGCGAAGCCGGCTCTAGACAGCGCTGTGTGGAAGAGACGCTTGGGAATGGAGAATGGAGACACGAGCTAACACTGTCTTGATTTGTTTTTTTATAAAACCATCACTTGGATTCTAGAAAGAAGGCCTCATTTAACAGGCAAACTTGGAAACCATTTGAATGGAAAAATGATTGCTAACATTGAGAAACTGAAGCTTGGCAAGAGAAACTGCTGAAACTCCCTCAAAAACTTGCCTAGCTGTATTGATAAACATTTTGTAAGGCAATCTTTAAAATCCATGCATCTTGTGCTAAATTCTGAAGTGAGCTCTTTTTTGTACGAGGGATTGAACCCAGGGGTACTTAACTACTGAGTCATATCCTCAGCCCCCTCAACACTTTTTTTCTTTTTTTTTGAGACAGGGTCTAAGTCCTTAGGGCCTCTCTAAGATGCTGAGGCTGGCTTTGAACTTGCTATCCTCCTGCCTCAGCCTCCTGAGCAGCTGGGATTACAGGTGTGTACCACTGCACCTGGCTGTAATGTGCTTTTTTGTTGTTGTTGTTGTACCAGGGATTGAACTCAGGGGCACTCGACCACTGGGCCACATCCCAGCCCCCCCTTTTTTTTTTTTGTATTTTATTTAGAGACAGGGTCTCACTGAGTTGCTAAGTGCCTTGACATTGCTGAGGTTGGCTTTGAACTCACGATCCTCCTGCCTCAGCCTCCCAAGTGCTGGGATTACAGGCATGTACCACCGCGCCCGGCAATGTGCTTTTTAAAAAAATTTTTTTTAAATATTCATTTATTTGTTTTAGTTGTGCACATTGCCTTTATTTTTACGTGGTGCTGAGGATCGAACCTGGGCCGCGCACATGCCAGACGAGTGCTCTATCGCTGAGCCACAACCCCAGCCCCTGTAATGTGCTTTTACTGAAGTCTGAGTAGGAATAGATCTGACATCACAGCCTGTCATTTCAATAAAGCACGCTGTAGATTTTGGACAGCAGGAGACAAAAAGCACCAATTTCCCCCAAATCACTCTGTGGTAAGACCAGAAAGTGCCCCTACTTGACCCAGCACTGTCCTTGCTGACATATTGCTGGGTTCTATGGTACCCAATGATACCACTCACAGAACCAATCTCTAAAGTGTACCTAGACATTGAAAAGTTAGGCCACTGTGGTCTGTCAGGAAAAAACTACATGTGAACCCTTGGTAGAACTGCTCTGGGTGAAACTAGCAAGGTCTTGGGTATGCTTGCCTAGAAACTTTTATATACAACATAAAACATTATGTTCTTTTATATGAAAATGCCTTAAGGGGCAGGTATAATATTTGACCATCATATAGCAGCAAGGCCACGGCATGGTACGAGGTGACGTCCGACAGGAGAAGCAGTTCTGCCCCGACACGCTGCTTGGGCCACCCTTACTCCACAGACTCTGAAATGCTGAGGACGATGTTGGGGCTCCTCTTTTAAAACTACTTTCAGAATCTGTGCTCAGCTGCATGTTGACTGGTCTCCTTGCTTCACTGTGTTTTTTCAAGTGACATCTTATTTTTATACAATCCCAAGTGGCATCTGCGCCACCCACACCAGACGCAGAGTTTGTCCAGGGTCTGACTGTGTTCTCAGAGTCCAGGTTTTCTTTAACTGAGGATGTTTAAAGACTCTAACAGTGGTCCCCAGAAAATGTGAGTGGTGGGGACCCCGACACGAACCGACGCGTCCAGTCATTACTTTATTCGCTTGGAATGAATAAGATCTGGTGTTGGTGAGACTGAGGTGCAGCAGCACTGGGCCGGGGCCTAGGCAAGAGGCAGAGCCCTTCTAGCATGTGTGAGGTCTTGCGTTTAGGCCCCTGCACTAAAAAAAAAAAAAAAAGTAACACTACGTGATCGTCACCTTATGTTTTGAATTTCTATAGTCTGAATATTTAGTGCCAAGAGCTTGTTTGGTTGGTTTCACCACTTTTCAGAAGGTGCAGCCAGCTCTCCAAACCAAGAGCAGCTGCCTGAGCAAGTGTGTGCGTGCCTGAGTGTGCATGAGTGTGCAGCAGGTGCACAAGTGTGTGTGAGCATGCCCGTGGGGGCAGCAGGAAGCAAACATCCCAGGATAGTCCCCACCCCTCCGAGCGCCTGACCCGCCTAGGGTCTCTCTAAGGAGCTGTCCAAACACCTCTGTGGAAGCCATGCCAGGGAGATCCCTGTTCCCTCTTGCTCTCCACCCCGCTTCCACCCTGTCACCCTCAAGTCAAGGGGCAGCAAGTTTCCCTCTTCTCTAGCCCCATCACTAAGGGCCCTGGCCATTTTCTGGTCTAAGGACCTGAAACTCAGAGGCTGAAAGCAGTCCCAGGTCCAGACAAAAGCAGAAGTTCTCACACGTCTCCTCACCTTCGTCCCTCAGCAAAAACCCACCTTTCCCCAAAGCAGTGTGGCCTCCTGCACTGCCCCCCCCAGCAGTGTCCAGGCTCCAGGCGCCGGGCCAGCCAGGGGCTTTGCTGCAGGTGACTGGCCTTCGTAGAGCAAGGAATGGTCTTCCACAGGCCACACTCAGCCCCCCCATTTCCAGAAAACCACAGGAGCCGTTGACATGCAACCTGTCCAGCACTTACTTGTCCCCCATTAAGGTTGGGGATAGGTTAGGGCCAAGTGCTGGGTAGAGCTTAGAAGGGGCTGGCTGGTGGCTGCTCCTGCCCAGCAGATCTGCAGGAAGCGGGGGGGGGGGGGCAGCGGGGGGCCTGCACTGACGGCCGAAGGCCCAGCTTTGCCCAGCACATGTCCTGGATGTGCAAATCAGCCTGTTATGGGCCCAATTCATTCCTCTTCCTAAAGCAGAAAGAGAAATGAAGCCGGCTGCAGGCTTTGGGGCTGAGGCTGGCACGCCTCTCTGCAGCTCTGCTGGAGGCTGGAGGGCAGCCGTGAGGTCGTCCCAGGCTGGTCACTGAATATTGGGCTACTGGGCAGGGGCAGGGTGGATGCCTAGTCTCCCTACCAGAGTTCCCACCAACAGATGGGACTGCTTTCTAAATCAGCAAGAGACTGTGGCCTTCCCAGGCCTCTGGCAGGGACAAAACCAGGCCTCTGTGAAGAAACTTGGGCAGGGTGTCCTGGTGGAGGGCATCCTGCCAGTCAAGCCTCTCCCAGGCCAGGCGCAGATGGAGGAACAGAGAGGAGCCTCGTGGTGGAGGCAAGGCGCTCTGGAAGCCTGCCAGCAGCTGGGCAGGACGGAGGCGGCAAGGCCACCAACACAGAGGACCCACGGTGGGGACATGACCCTGGCTGGAGCTGACAGTGCGGTCAAACGCAACGAGTGACCCACATTGGACATTGCTTCTAAGCTGACCACAGGGTGCCTGGCACGGATGTGTGTGGGCAGGAGCAGGCACCTGGCTCTTTGCCACGTGAACCCCAGCCTAGATGGTGACCCAGTGCGTCTGTCCTCTGTCAGTGTCCTCAAAAGTCCGGCTGCCCAGCTCTGGCCGAGGGCGAGGGGAATCCTGGTGGAGCTTGAGGATCTCGGCGGAGAGACGCAGAGGAAACCGGGGGTCAAAACCAGCATCAAAGATCAGCATTTCGTTAAGAGTAAAAGTGACTTTTAAGTTTGTTTCAAATTCTTAAAATTCAAGGGAGAAATGTAAGACCTTAAACAGAAGTTTCGGTTCTCCTAATTTGGGGCTCTCTTAGCCATCTCCAGGACAGAAATGCAAAGTTAAGGCTACCCCTCCACTTCACCCTGCTATCTGGAAAGGGGCCACCTGGTGTGGTGCTTGCTGGAAGTTCTAAAAATATCTCATCCTATTTTTGACTGGAGAATGCACTGAAGAATTCAAAGGCTCAGTAAAAGAGAGGTTTGGTTTGGTCATGAAAGTAAGCAGCTTGTGAAACCCTTTATTTTACTGTGACTAAAAACTCCATCTTGTAATTCCCAATAAGGAATGTTTCAAGGTGTTCATTAACACAGGTCGAACCTGTCATACCCTGCTCGGAGGGAAAGGCAGAAGGATGTAGGCACCACCCTAGGACCAGCCCTGTGAAGGCTGCGAGGACCCACTCCTGACACGGAGACAGGTACATCTGCCTGTGGGGACTCGGGGGAGGGACATCTTAGCTGTCCCTGAAAAGGTCCAGAACTGTCCACAAAGTCAGTTGAATTTCCATAAAGAAATGAGCCTTTCTAAGCCTGGTGCGGGTGGCGCACGCTTGTAATCCCAGCACTTGGGAGGCTGAGGCAGGAGGATAGCAAGTTTGAAGCCAGCCTCAGCAATGGCGAGGCACTTAGCAACTCAGCGAGACCCTGTCTCTAATAACATACAAAAAAGGGCTGGGGATATGGCTCAGTGGATCAAGTGCCCCCGAGTTCAATCCTGGTACAAAAAAAAAAAAAAAAAAAAAAAGAGCCTTTCTAGAGTTTCCTTACTGTAGGGAGGGAAGGCAGGAGGTGCTAGGCACTGGAGGGAAGGTAGGGCCAGCAGGCCAGTTTTAGGGGAAAGGATACAAGGGCATATTTTGAATGAGAAGTGAACACATTCATTTTCTGGCCTCAAATAAAGATTTTTCTAAAAATGCACTTAAGAAACAACTCTGGCCAGGTGTGGTGGTGCACACCTGTAATCCCAGCAACTCAGGAGGC
Source organism: Tamias sibiricus (assembly GCA_025594165.1). Taxonomy (NCBI): domain Eukaryota; kingdom Metazoa; phylum Chordata; class Mammalia; order Rodentia; family Sciuridae; genus Tamias; species Tamias sibiricus. Next base: position 175,058,014 of record CM046661.1, on the reverse strand, counting down.
TGAGGCAGGAGGATTGCAAGTCTGAGGCCAGCCTGGGCAACTTAGCAAGACCCTTAACAAATTAGTGAGACCCTGTCTCAAAATAAAAAAACTAAAAAAGGGCTGGGGATGTGGCCCAGTGGCTCAGCGCTCCTGGGGTCCCTCCGGGTGCCTGCAGACGTGAACTGGACTTCTTGGTGTGTCAGTCACCAGCCTCTGCGACTCTTGCTTGCTGGCGTTCCAAGGTGCACTCAAGCAAGAAGCCCTGCTCGTAAGCTACACGTCAGTCTGGGAATGAACCGTCTGCTTTCCCACTGCCTACCGTGTTCCTTGGGGTGAACACCACCTTCCCGACACTGAGCCTCCTGGTCCCTCTCTACAGCAGCCGTCGGGGCATTGCCAGGGGACACTTGAGACCCTACCAAAGGGCAGCAAAGGCACCTACTGGATTGTGGCCCGTCTTTCCCGCGAGGATGACTCTGGCTTTGACCTTGTTCATCTGAAAGTTCTTCAAGTAGGCCTCGTAAATTCTCTTGGCAAGAGATTTGAGATCTGCCGTTTCAGAGTCTTCTACGTCATGTTCACAGGTAAGGATTTCAGCTTTCAATTTTGCTTTCTCAGATCTTGGCATTCGTCCAAAACGAATTGCTGGGGTAGGGGTGGGGAGTGGGACAACAGGAAACAAACAGAAATGAGCCACGTGGGCAGAAGGTCAGGCAGAGGCCCGCAGGTCGAGGAGGGCGGGCCTCTCCCTGCCCAGGGGCCTCCCGCAGGTCCAGCCCGCTCCAATGCCATGCGGCCCTCCACCAGGGAGAGGAAACAGCCAGCCTCCAGAAGGCTAGGTTTTTAAAAGAAGGTTAGAATAAACGCCAACGCCATCACTCGCATCACCGGCAGGACAGCCACCTGTCCTTGGGGGTGTGGCCTTCATGGTACAGGTGATTTCTCACCCTTCCCTTGCACAGGCGGACCTTCACGGGGGGAGAGAGCCATTCTAAGATGGCGTCTGGCTGAAGCAGAATATGATGAACCCTGTGGCACATGCCAGAGCTGGCCCGCGTGACACGGGCAGTGGCCCTCCTGCCACCCTGGTGAGAGCACCGCCTGCCACAGGAGGCTTCCAGGAGGACTCCCCGTGCTCTGCTGAGCCACCGCTGCGCCACACATCTATCTCCTCAGGCTTTTCTGGGTACAGGATGACTCGGGCCTTGCGTGTCCCAGGGTCTCACGCAAAACCTGGTCCATGCCGAGAACCAGGAAGTGGACTGCGGCACAGACCGTGCTGTGCGGGCAGCCTCACCTACCGTTGTGTGACATCCCAACGGACAGGCACTTGTGGAAGCGACAGTACTGGCACTTATTCCGATTCTTTTTCTGAATCTTGCAGCTGCGGTCACATTTGTCATACACCAGCTTTAGCCGGATGGTTCTCCGAAAGAAACCCTGTGAGGCGAACGCGTGGTTCGTTAGGAACAGGACCGGCTGGGACACTGATGTCCTCACTCGCCTGTTCTGTTCGTCTGTTGTCTCTTTTTAAATGAACTATGTTAGAGAGACAGTCTTCTTAAAAGTCCCACATAACTGGGACAGATAGAAAACTTTAGGTCTTCCTTGCATTGAAAATAAAAAAACAATAAATGAGGCAGGATTCAAAATGTCCCAACTGTGAACACGTCTGGATCGCCCGTCCGCCATGTGCAGAGTGCCAAACCCGAGACTGCAGTGCCGTCACAGAAGGGAGCAGTGCTTCAGCAGACCTGCAGGATGTGACAGGCCAGGGTCCTTCTGGAAGGGCCACTGGTCCAGGGGCAGCTGCGGGGCCACAGGGCTTGCCTTGGGTTCTTGTGGTCCTGGTCATGTTGATATGCATGGGGTACAGGTGGCTCCAATGGAGAGGTCCCCTGCATGCAGGGAGGAGTGCCAGGGGCTCCGGAGGTGTGGCAGAGGAGCTGAGCCCAGTGCTGCCCTCCTGAGCCAGGCACTGTGGGGCCTGAGCAGAAGCCTGGACTCCTGGGGTCACCAGCCCCTCACCTGCTGCATGGGGCAAGGGCCTTCCTTGGCCTGACCTGGTAAGTGGGTGGACATGCCCCACATTAAAGCTGGTTTTCTGGGACTGGGGTTGTGGCTCAGCGGCAGAGCGCTTGCCTCGCACGTGCGCGGCCCGGGTTCGATCCTCAGCACCACGTAAACATAAAATGCATTGCATTGTGTACAACTAAAATAAATTTTAAAAAAAGCTGGTTTTCTTTTCAAGGACACCCTTATCTCAGTTATGTACAAACTGCAGTAGAGCAACCTGCCGGACTCTGAGGAGAGGAGTGGCCTGTCACCAGGATCAGTCCCCCTCAGTGCCTTCTGCAGATCTCTCAGCAACAGACGTCTGTGTCTGAGACAGCAGGAGGCCACCCTCACCCTCACCCGGTGCCACTGTACCTTGCAGCCTTCACACGCGTGGACCCCATAGTGGTAGCCCGAGGCCTTGTCCCCACAGATCCTACACTCGATGTTTAGTGTGCCGCTGGGAGATTCGTCCACGCTGCCAGGAACCACAGGGTAACTAACCGAAGAGGGACTCGAAGCTGGAGAGAGGGTATCTACAAAAAAAAAAAGAGGAACGCTGTCAACATTCCCGGTGTCCCTCCCTGTGGCGGCCGGGCCCTTCTGCAGCTGAGACTCTTCATGGGTGGCGGAAGCTGGAGCAGCTGCCCGTCCTGAGAGGGCCCTGTCCCTAGGCCATGGCTTCTCTGCTCCCTCAGGACCATGGTGCTGGGCCCAGAAGCTGCTGTGCTCTTGTTGGCACCTGCTGACCTGGGTCTGGGCTTTACAGTGTCAAGGTGGCCTCTGACGGGCCTCTGCCTGCAGGCGCCACATGCCCCCTGCAGAACTCCTGCCTTCCGGTTCTCTGCAACTGGCAACACAGGAAATGGGGGCAGAACACAGGACCGAAACCTGCACAGGCAACACCACGAGCACAATCCATGGGAGAAAAATGAAGTAAGCTGGGATTTATGAAAATTAAGAACTTCTGTTAAGAAAATGAAGAACAAACCACGGACTGGGAGAAAGTGTCTGCAAATCCCATCTGAGACTTACATCCAAAATACGCAGAGAAGTCGTGAAACTCAGAGATGAGAAAACAAGCAACTCAATCAAAATGAGCAAAAGATCCGAAGAGACACTTCACCACAGGAGCTGGACAGACGGCCAGTGAGCACGTGAGGGGGCTTTGCAGCACCTGTCACCAGGGAACCGTGAGCCCACGCCGCAGGGGCGCCTCCCTGTGTGCCCGTTAGGCTGGTGGAAACTTCTGCACACCTAACAGCAGCTGACCCTGGTGAGGACTCGGAGTGGTGGGTGCTCCTCGCTGCTGGTGGGAGACGGCCTGGAGGACCCTGGAGGACCGCTGGGCAGTTTTTGGCACAGCAAAACAGCCTTATAATGGGAACTGCAGTTCTAGGTACTGGCCCAACCGATTAGGAAACTGTCCACACAGACAACCACACACGAATGTTTATAGCTGCTTTATTTAATGTCATTTTTTTCACTATTGGAGATTGGACCCAGGGCCTTGCACACGCTAGGTAAATGCTCTGCCTCTATGTCCCCAGCCCCTTTTACTTTAAGACAGGGTCTCACTGAGTTCCCCTGGCTGGCCTGGAACTTGTGATCTTCCTGTCTCAGCCTCCCAAGTACCTAGGATTTAGGCATGTGCCACCATGCCTGGCTAGTGTTATTCTCAATTCCCAAAATGGGAAGCAACCAAGATGTCCTTCAATAGGTGAAGAGACAGCTGTGGTCTATCCATACAATGGAATGTCATTCGGTGTACAAAGACTTGCACTCTGAAGTCGTGGGAGACACGGATGCACGCTGTCAAGGGAAAGGGGCAGTCTGAAGAGCCCGTGTGACTCCCGGCACATGGCATTCTCAACGAGGCCACACGATGGTGATGGTGAAAAGGTGAGTGGCTGGCATGGGGCGCAGAGGCAGGGGGCGAACAGGTGGGAAGCAGGTGCTCTTGAGTGGAGGACGTAGCGGGGCACGCGGGGCACTGGGCACACCAACCCCGCAGAGCCCAACAGTTCAGAGGGAACATTAAGGTGCGAGGAGTCTGGGTCCCAGGGTGGAGTGCGGAGTGGAGGAGGCCACCCCACTGAGCCACCTTGCTGAAGGAAGCGGGGGCACAGGGAACAAGGGCAGCCTGTCAGGCTGAAGGCGCCGGGTCTGCCCAACCCCGAGTTCTAGCTGGTAGTTCTCCCCAGGAGGACAGGGTCAACCATCTGAGGCCACTGTGCAAGCGTGCTGGAAATGAGCCACTGAGTAAGCTGGTGGGTGGCGGGAGCCAGGTTTCTCTCTGCAGGAGGGTGAGGTTACGGGTGGGCAGGAGGAGGGCTCAGGTGATCCACGTGGGGCGTGGGGTCAGCGTCAGAGGCCGCAGCATGAACTCACGTTTAGCCTGACATAGATACTGATGGTGGTGGGGGAGTCTGACGGATATGTGTGTGCACACATGTGCATTAACACAGAGATGGGTGCATATGAAAAGACGTGCAGATTCGTGTGTATACGTGTGTGTGCTAGTGTATACATGTACGCATCTTTGCTCTGTCAGCTGAGGAAGCCTAGAAAAAAAAGACACTGCATCACAACCTGACATGACCAGAGCCAACAGGACCTGGGACACAGGGGGCTGGGTGTAGTCCTCCTCCCACGGTGGACAGTCCCAGAATTTGTGGGGCATCAGGTATAGCCTCCACTTAAAGGGTTTTGCCTCAGCAGTGAGGCAGGATTACCTCTACAACAAGGACTGCTGTGGTCCTGTCCAACAAAGCTCAAAAGCTAGGTCTGAAAGGATCAAATGTTTTCCAAGTAACTCAACTGCACCTCAGGAAAAAACTTAGGAATATTTGTAGGAACATAAAAAGCATCTACCACCCAACAAAGTTCACCATACGTGGAATCCAATAAAAAAATTACAAGACACACAAAGAGTCAGAAAAATATGGCCCAGGATGAGAAAAAATCAATGAACTGGAAGAAGAAACACATAGGATAGCATTCCTAGCCAAGACACTGATCATATTCCAAGTGTTCAAAAGCTGGATCAAAGCCGGGCACTAGGCCGAGAGAAGGCGAAAGAACAACAGAACCATGACATCTGTGTGGAGGGCACACTAGATGTTCAGATACCAGAGGAGAAAAGGTCAGAAAACTTGAAGACACAGCAGCACAAACTTTCAACAGTGAAGGTCGTATGAAGACTTTTCATTCACAGAGCTGGGAATCCCCGACCAGCAGATCCCCATCACAGGTGACAGCACAGGAAATCCTCTAGGCAGAAGGAAGATGATGCCAGGGGGGAATGTGGCTTCACACAAAGGCACCAAGAGCGCCAGGAAAGGTAGTCATATGGGTACATTAAGTGACTTTCCTCCTATTTAAGTTTCTTAAAGAGATGACTGGCCAAAGTAAGCAACACCAACATGCTGTGACATTCATAACAGGTGGAAACACAATAATGCCACATATGCACAGAGGGAGAGATGCGTCTGCAAGGTTCTCACGGCGCCTGTCAAGCGGGGTAGTGTCTCCCGAAGGCAAACTGAGACAGTAAAGATATGTGTCACAAACCCTGGGCAGCCAGCAAAACAACAGAACAAGGTGTAAATAGTAAGCCAGTGAAGAAGAGAAATGGAAATTTCCCAAAACACCCAGCCAATCAAAAAAAAAAAAAAAAAAAAAAAAAAAAGGAAAAGGAAAAGGAAAAAGAGGGAAAGGGAAACACAGCCTTTTTTTTTGTATTTTATTAGAGACAGGTTCTCACTGAGTTGCTAAGTGCCTCACCATTGTTGAGTCTGGCTTTGAACTCGTGATCCTCCTGCCTCAGCCTCCCAAGTGCTGGGATTACAGGCGTGCGCCACCGCGCCTGGCGACAGCAGACTTTTTTTTTTTTTTTTTTTTTTTTTTTTTTTTTTGTGGTACCGGGGATTGAACTCAAGGGCACTTGACCACTGGGTCACATCCCCAGATCTTTTTTGTATTTTATTTAGAGACAGGGTCTCACTGAGTTGCTAAGTGCTTCCCCATTGCTGAGGCTGGCTTTGAACTCGCGATCCTCCTGCCTCAGCCTCCCAAAGTGCTGGGATTACAGGCGTGCGCCACCGCGCCCGGCAACAGCAGACTTTTTTTTTTTTTTTTTTTTAAATATTTATTTATTTGCTTTAGTTGTACACAATGCAATGCATTTATGTTTACGTGGGGGTGCTGAGGATCGAACCCGGGCCACGCACGTGCGAGGCGAGCGCTCTGCCGCTGAGCCACAACCCCGGCCCCAGCAGCAGACTTTTTTTAAAAAATATTTTTATTAGTTGTTGATCGACCTTTTTTTTTTTAAATTTACTTATTTATCTGTGGTGCTGAGAATCAAACCCAGTGCCTCATGCATGCTAGGCAAGTGCTCTACCACTGAGCCACAACCCCAGCCCACAACAGCAGACTTTTTAATAAACTGTGCCAGAACAATTACAAATAAAAAATAAAGAAAGAAAGAAAAGAAAAAGATTTTGATCCACATGCAAAATTAAGTCAATGGATATTAGCCTTAAGGGTAAAACTTAAAACTTTTAGAAGATGTGACCATGGGTCAGGCACATTTCTTAGCTGTGACATAAAAAACACGACCCATGAAAGAAAATACTGGAAATAAAATTGGAAAGAAAATAAATTGGACTTCAACAGAAGTCAGCACTGCTTTTTTTTTTTTTTTTTTTTTTTTAAGGTATTGGGGATCGAACTCAGGGGCGCTTGACCACTGGGCCACATCCCCAGCCCTATTTTGTATTTTATTTAGAGACAGGGTCTCACTGAGTTGCTTAGCGCCTCGCTTTTGCTGAGGCTTTGAACTCACAATCCTCCTGCCTCAGCCTCCTGGGATTACAGGCATGTGCCACCACACCTGGCTCAGCACTGCCTTTTGAAAGATACAGCTAACAGAAAGAAAAGACACCACAGACTGGGGGAAATATTTGTAAATTCCATTTCTGATAAAGCAAATAAATAAACAAATAACTCCCAATAGTCAATAGCAAGAAAAGAAACCAACCAACTAAAAAATGGGAAAAATATTTGAACAGAAACTTCACCAAATAAGATAGAGAACAAAGAAGCACACGAAAAGATTTTAATATCATTTGTCATCTGAGAAATGCACACTAAAACTACCACAACAAGATGCCATTTCACAGCTCTTACAGTGGCTAAAATTTAAAAGTCTGACTCCATCTACTGTCCACGAGGGTGTGGAGGAACGGCAGAGCACTTCGGAAAATATTTTGGCAGTTTCTTAAAAAGTTACACAAACACAAGTCACAGCCATTCCGTTCCTAGGTATTTACCAAAGAGAAATGAAAGCAGACGCCCACACAGAGCCTCATGTGTTCACAGCAGCTCCCCCTGCAGTAGCCACAAACTGGAAATGACCCCAAACTTCACGGACAGGTGCTTAGACTAATAAATTGTGGTAGATCCATGAATAGATAAAAAAGTACGAAGTTCTGATATGTGCATAGTGCAGATGGATCTCAAAGGAATTCTGCTGAGCCACAGAAGTCCAACTGCAAAGTAAGATTCCATTTATATAAAATTCCAGAAAAGACAGAGGAAAAGATACCCTGGCTGAGTAAGCCAGCCTCCTCCATATTTATATTACGTATATACATATATATACGTGTACATATATATATATATGTATATATATATTTAATTGCAGTTGGACACAATACCTTTATTTTATTTATTTATTTCCATGGCCACACACATGCTAGGCGAGTGCTCTACTGCTGAGCCACAACCCCAGCCCTCTGGATTTTTAAGTAAAGTATAAAAGTGAATACATTTTACATATAGTCCTTCTATATGAGCAGCTTACATAGGTGCAGAAATATCACCCAGAGGATCAGGTCAGATACAAAGATGAAAAATCTAATTGATGCATAAGAAATCATTTTTAAGAACTATAAGCAACAGCAGCAGGAGAAGCGGGGAGGGAGACAGAGTGAGTCCCACACAGCCACGGCCCTAAAGGCCAGTCCAGAAACCAAGGGCGTGCGTCCAGCCCTCCAGTGGTCATTACTTCTAAGTTCCTTTTCTTAAATTAAAAAAAAAATGTTTGTCATCAAGTTCCTTGGAATTTGTTAGAAAAAGATCTGGAATTCTCTCCCGGCAGCCCTCGCCCTCAACTTCCTTGCGTGGCAGCACCATGGGCCCGCAGAGCTGGGTTGGACCAGGCTTTCAGTGCCACAGACCAGGAGCGTGGCTCGAGAGGAATGTCAAGCCGCCTATGTCACAGGTTCCAGATGGGTTAGGAATGGACTTCAGATCACAGTCCGTCATGACAGCCTAGAGGCACTAGTTCTAGAAGAGGAACCTGGAATTCGAACAAATGGAGGAAGGAAATTCTGGTTGCCCCCTGCTGGAGGGAGAGGCCCACCTGCGGGCTGGATCTGCCTGGGAAGGCGGGGCCTCAGGATGCTCCTCCTGGTGCCTGCTGGGAAAGACCCTTCCAGAGGTTCTCTGAGTGCACACCTCCCCACTCACGCCACTCTCATCTCAGAAGACCTCCAGCGTGCATCTGAGCAGAGGAGCACGTGTGTCCCTGCAGCCTCAGGACAAGACGGGCTGCTCTCCCGGGTGGGCAGGTGCAAGGGCGCAGCTGTGACGTGAGTCTGACTCACTTGCGTCCCTCCCTGTGCATCCAGCACACTCTGTCCCCACCATTACAAACGCCACTTCAGGGTACACCCTGGTGAACGCTGCTCACGGGGAGCTTGTGGGACTTCAGGCCCCACAGTTCCGGCTCCCCCCACAAAGGACGCTGCTTCCAGCCAAGTGCAGTGCTCTCTGCCTCACCCCACCCAAGGCCCTCCAGGAGCAGGAGCAATGAGAGAAGATGGGGGGACACTCTCCCCATCTCTGTGATGCCAAGGTGTCTTTGCCAAAAGGTGTGACTTCTGGTGAAAGAGAACAGCTTTCTCTGCAGAGCTCATTTCCAGATCAAGCTCTCCAGGATGCCGCGCACTTACCTGTGATGACGGACCCGTCCGACCCGGGACCGCTTCCTAAATACTGGTATTCTGTGAAGCTGAAGCTTCCAGAGCTGTCCTCACCAATGGACTGAGAGATGTCTTGGATGTTTCCCATTTCTTGCAGGAATTCTTCAGATAATGGGCTTTCCAGGCCATCAGCCTCAAGCGGCGAGAGGGGGCAGAGGGGGCTCTCCGCGTCCACCATGTTGACTAGCTGGCGCTAGCCACCACTCAGCTCCACCTGTGGGAGGAAGGAGTCATCGGTGAGACTGACAGAGGAGGTTCGGGTTTTGTTTTCAAGTGAAAAGATCGTTCATCACTGAGGACGTGCTTGAAGTCAGAATCTGAACAGTACCTCTGTTGGCGTCTTTGAGAAGCACACTAAGACAGTGAAGGAAGCCAGGTGCGGCGGCGCATGCCTGTAATCCCAGCACTTGGGAGGATCGCGAGTTCAAAGCCAGCCTCAGCAATGGCGAGGCACTTGGCAACTCAGTGAGACCCTGTCTCTAAATAAAATACAAAAAAGGGCTGGGGATGTGGCCCAGTGGTCGAGTGCCCCTGAGTTCAATCTCCGGTACCACAAAAAGAAGAAAACAAAAACAACAACAACAAAAAAAAAACCTGCAGGTGTGAGTGCCTTGTAGACGGGAAGGGGTCTGCAGCACTGAGCAGTGACATTGTCACAGAGCAACTTCAAGAGGATGGGATGGAGCAAGGCATGGTGGCTCATGCCTGTAATCCCAGCACTTGGGAGACTGAGACAGGAGGATCGTGAGTTCAAAGCCAGCCTCAGCAAAAGCAAGGCACAAAGCAACTCAGTGAGACCCTGTCTCTAATAAAATACAAAAAAGGGCTGGGGGTGTGGCCCAGTGGTCGAGTGCCCCTGAGTTCAATCCCCGGTACCAAAAAAGAAGAAAAGTGAAGGATCTTTGGACAACCAAGGCGTGAGGGCCCACCCATGCAGCCGAGAGCCAGTCGCCTCTTCCCACCCACACCACAGTGTGCGAGGGGCTGGGGACACAGGTAGACAGAAACAAAGTCCCTGCTCCTGGAGCATCCCTTCTGGGGGACCCCGATGGGAAGCAAATCACGTGGGATGGGCTGCCTCGCGGACATGTGACACAGGAGGAGAGTGGACGAGGAGTGGACCCCACGGGGAGGCAGGAAGGCTGTGCTGACCAGGGCGCAGTGGAGACTGGGGCGAAGGAGCCAGCTGTGCAGGCCTCTTGGGAGAGAATGTTCCAGCGAAAAGAACACCAAGTGCTGGGGCATGCTGGCACGTTCCAGGGAGAACGAGGAGGCCGAGGGGCTCAGGCAGAGGAGCAGGGAAGGCCAAGCAGTCAGTCCCTGAGTGGCACGTCACATTTGTCCTGAATGTTTTCCATGTGTCCACGAAGGTCACTCATGCAGGGAGTCCTGGGGCAGGGGAACATGTACCTCGGGGAGGCATCAACAATCTACGTGGGAGTGTCCCAGACAGTGCTAGGGGACTGTGCATGTGGACGCGTGACGAAACAGCAGGCCTCCTGCGCCAGTCTGCACCTGGCTCTCACCCGGCTTCTTAGCCCACTTCCTGGCGACTCCAGACCAAGGTCCAGCCTGGGCACCCATTCTGGCCATGGAAGCTGTCCCTGCTGATCATGCACTGGGCCCCCACCCTCTGCCCTCGTGGGGGGTCACTGGCCATCACTGTCGCCCCACCACTGCCACCTTTGCTTTCTGTCCACCTCCCTGAGCCCAGCCGCTCACCACCCACCCACCTCGGCTGACCGGGAGACATTTAGCTTCTGGAACTGTTTTCCATCTGCAAACGGTCACAGGGAAGCCCACTGCTCGCCTCACGGGGAGGGTCACAGGAGGTGTGTACTGCCGTGGGTCATGGCTCAACACAAGGCAGTCTGTCACCTGTGACCACAGGACGCCTGGGCCTTCTGAGAGTGACGAGCACCAGAGACCAGCTAGTCTGGTCCAGGAGTGCACCCGTGAGCCGCACTCCGCACTTCAAGTCTGCTCTACACAAACAACAGCTTTAAGTGCAAAGATGCCAGGAAGCTGTGGCTCTCTCGGGGACAAGTGACACATTTTTGTGAAATTCACATCTCGTGCTTGGAATTCTGACAAATTATCTTGGGTGATAATAACACAAGGGGGAAAATAACAGGGAATCTTTAGGCTTTTGCAGGATGTAGAAGGCTTCATTATTGATCACAAAAGTCATGCTGAGGATCTGCACCTGTTTTCTATCATCACTTGGAGGTGGCGCTGGGGTCAGGCCCAGGGCCCAGCACGCGCCGCGCCCTCCCGCACTGAGCCGCACCTCTACTCTTCCAGGATGTTTTGAAGAGTCCTTCACACAGTAGGCGAGATACTGGGGTAACAAGCATTGCTTGGCCTATTTTCACCATGCACAAAAAGTTCAAAAGCCACAGTCATTGACTCAATATGTGGGCCACAAAGTTCATCATGAACTTCAGCTGGGCAGAGTCTGTTTGCACGGCTCGGTGGCCGCCTCTGTCTCCACCCTATCAGAGGCTCCGCTCGGCGGCAGCAGACGCACAGTGACAGTTGCCTGTTATGCCACAGAACATTCCTCGTCCCAGTGGGGACATCTGAGCAATACATGCTGCTTCCTCTGTCACTGCCTCTGGGGAACCAGGAGGTTCTGAATCTTATGATTTCACCTCTAAGGTGCTTTTAAAAAATAGCAGCCGGGCACGGTGGCGCACGCCTGTAAATCCAGCACTTGGGAGGCTGAGGCAGGAGGATCGCGAGTTCAAAGCCAGCCTCAGCAATGGAGAGGCACTTAGCAACTCAGTGAGACCCTGTCTCTAATAAAATACATAAAAGGGCTGGGGATGTGGCCCAGTGGTCAAGTGCCCCTGAGTTCAATCCCCGGTACCAAAAAAAAAAAAAAAAAAAAAAAAAAAAAAAAAAATAGCAGTTCTGGGGCTGGGGTTGTGGCTCAGCGGCAGAGCGCTCGCCTCGCACGTGCGCGGCCCGGGTTCGATCCTCAGCACCACGTAAACATAAATGCATTGCATTGTGTACAACTAAAATAAATAAAAATAAATATTTAAAAAAAATAGCAGTTCTACTCAGGGGAACGATGATGCCGCTGTCAATGAGCTGATCACAGACACAGAGGGTGGGGACTTGGCCTGAGCTGTGGCGGGAGGGCCTGGCGGTTGCACAGGGCACTGAACACAGAGGCCCTTCTTCCTCCAACCAGGGCAGATAAGAGCGCTTTTCCTCTGAACAAGTCCCTCAGCAGAGTGTTGCTGCCTGAAGCGATGGCTGCTTGGAGCAACGAAGCCGCGGGAAGAAGTTCAGAGGCAAACTGGAGACAAACAGCTTTTTATTCTGATAACTTTTCTCTCTGGCTCTAACAACGACTAACACGCGCCGCACACACCACCAAAATGGCGCTGACCCGATCAGCAATCTTGGCCAAGTCACTCGAGATCCCGGGCCAAGTCCCGTGAGACTACGGAAAGCAACAATGCCCAAATCTCCGTGGCCCATAGTCAACCGCAATTCAAGCCATCTCCCCAAACAGGGCTCCTGCAGCAGAGGTCATGCGGCACGCCCCAACCTGCACGCCCTGCCACTCCAGCGCACCCTGGCTTCTGGTGGAGAGCAGACATGCCAGGGGACAGTCCCCTGCACTTCTGTCCATGCCCACAGAATGCTGTCATTGCCTGGTCCCTCGAGAACAGCAAACAGGCCAGCCCGCGAAGGAGCCTCATGCCCCAAGTGCTCCGGAGGGACAGTGATAAGATTCAGCAGTGGAAATATTCCTCTGGGAACCGCGAAGCAGAGTAGGAGCGAACCGCAGGACACCGAGCTCAAAGGGAGCAGCGCGGAGTTCCACCTGCCGCACGCTGGTGCCGGGGAAGACCCTGCGGGTCTAAGGTCCCTGGCAACCCTGATATCAGGAGCTCTGCACACGGCCAACGTCAGGTGCGTGACCGTTTGGAAGAACGGACTAAAATGCAGGAGCCCTGTTTGGGGATTGACTTGAATTGCAGTTGACTATGAGCCGTGGAGATTTGGCCATTGTCGCCACACGTAGTCTCACGGGATTTGTTGCGGGATCTCGAGTGACTTGGCCGAAATTGCTGATCGGGTCAGCGCCATTTTAGTGGAGTGTTTGGCGTGTGTTAGTTGTTGTTAGAACCAGAGAGAAAAGTTATCAGAATAAAAAGCTGTTTGTCTCCAGTTTGCTTCTGAAGTTCTTCCTGCGGCTCCGTTGCTCCAAGCGCTTCAGGCGGCTACAGGTGGCGGCCCGTACGGGGAACTTCGGAGCGGACAGGTAAGAACTGAAAGGTCTCTAAAGATGGGTTCGAATATAACTGAATCCCAAGTGATAGAGGCTATGCAAAGACTCCTTGATATACCTGACTCTGTTCTCAGTGAGGAGTATATAGACAAAAGTGAAAGTGATCAAAAAAGTGTAGATTCCACTGGGCCAACTGAGACCAGTAAAGAGAGTATTAGAAGAGACCCAAAAATGACAAAAATCCAAGCTATTAAAGCTATTCGGGAGTTATTGGCGAAAGCTGAAGGATACTTGCTCTCACTGGAACCTGGGCCTCAGGATATTGCTGTCAGTGAAATTAGCAGTGGTGAGGAAGCTAGTAAAAGTGATCCTGAGAAAATGAGGAAAAAGAAATTTAAAAAGACCGAGAAAAAGGTCCGTCAGGCAGAGGAGTCACTTGTGTCCTCTACTCCCCCATGGGTGGAATCCATTACAGAAAATATGAAGGGTATTACTAGGCATTTGCATACCCTAGAAACAGAAATAAAAAGTCTTTCTGATCGCTTATGCGCTCTCGAGGACAACTCACAGATACATTGGGTACCGCCAGCATTTGAAAAGAAAAATGGACAGAGTGTCCATCAGTCAGTAGATTTCAAAACAATAAAAAATCTCAAAGAGGCAGTAATGACTTATGGGCCCCAAGCTCCTTTCACGTTGAGTATGCTGGAGTCCCTTAACACCTTTAGCTTAACCCCCTCAGACTGGAAAAGTCTATGTAAAGCAACATTAAGCGGGGGGCAATTCTTGGTTTGGCGATCGCAATTCCAAGAACTTTGTATAGAAACAGCTAAAAGAAACGCGGCTGCAGGGTTTGAAAACTATAATATAGACATGCTCACAGGAGAAGGGCAATTCGCAGACTTACAGGCTCAAACAGATTATGACCCAGATATATATGCTCAGATAAATGCAGCTGCCTTAGAGGCATGGAAAACTGTACAAGGACCTGGGGATCTACAAGGTAGCTTGTCAAAAGTGATTCAAGGACCTAATGAGCCGTATGCCGACTTTGCTGATCGACTTTTGAGAACTGCAGGTAGTGTGTTTGCAGATGTTGACCAAGCTATGCCATTAGTTGTTCAATTAGCTTATGAAAATGCAAATAAATGGTGCCAAGCAGCCATCAGGCCATGGAGAACTAAAAAGGATCTTTCCATATATATACAACTATGTAAAGATATAAATGACGCCTTTGTCACAGGAAATGTGATTGCAGCCTCAATGAGAGGTGCTTCCTCTCGAAATTTCACAAAGGCTAAACGTAGATATTATAATCAATCAGGATATTCCAGGCAAAATTATCATAATCAATCAGGCAATTCTAGGCAAAATCCCAAAAGAGAAATAAGACCAAGCTCATATCGTGCCCCAGGCCGCTGCCCCAGGTGTAAAAAGGGAAATCATTGGGCCAATAAATGCCATTCAAAATTTGACATCCATGGAAATCCTTTGTTCAGGAATTCAAAAAATGGGGCACGGGGCCCAATACCCCGGGGCCCACAAATGTACGGGGCATTGCAGAAGGAGTATCCTCAAGCATCCACTCAGATGCTTCCCTGACACAATCCCTACTACCCATCCACTCCCTCGCCAGAGGAACAAGAGGAAATGCAGGATTAGACCTCTGTTCCACCGCCCGAATAGTGTTAACACCTGAAATGGGGGTTCAACTGATTCCCACAGGAGTCAGGGGACCTCTTCCCTCAGGGACTGTAGGACTTATTATCGGGCGTAGTCCTAAAAGCTTATTAGGTTTGCAAGTGACCCCAGGTGTAATAAACTCAGACTACAAAGGGGAAATAAAAATAATGCTTAGCTCACCCCAAAGTATAACTTCTGTTAATCAAGGAGATAGAATTGCTCAGTTGCTTCTCCTTCCCAATTTACATAATTCATTTAAAATGGGTATGCCTCAAGAAGGGAACAATAGAGGATTTTGTTCCACTGACTCAAGTCCCATGGCTTGCTGGGTTCGAGACTGTTCAAGGAGGCCTATGTGTAAAATAAAAATCCAAGGAATAGAAATGGAGGGATTAATAGATACTGGAGCTGACTCTTCCATTATTAATTTACGCCAATGGCCCAAGCACTGGCCTCTGCAAAAAGCTTCAACCAGTTTAAGAGGCTTGGGATATAATAACCTCCCAGATAAAAGTGCAGTAATTTTAAAATGGGAGGATGATGAAGGCCATAAAGGAACATTTCAGCCTTATGTTTTACCTAATCTACCGGTTACTTTATGGGGAAGAGATATTTTGCAACAAATGGGAGTACACCTTGCAACCAAGCCTGCAGATGTTAAATGTGAAAACCTACAGGGTAATCTTAACCATAAAAGAACTCATTATCAAAAAGTACAGAGTAATCTTAACCCTAAAAGTAATCATTGTCATAAAGGAAAAAGATATTTTTTTGGGGGGCCACTGAGAAAATAATTTTGAAAATACCATGGCTTTCTGATAAGCCAGTGTGGGTCCCTCAGTGGCCCCTATCTAAAGAGAAATTACAAGCGGCCCACCAATTAGTTCAGGAACAATTAGAAGCAGGTCATATAGAACCTTCCACCTCTCCCTGGAATTCCCCCATATTTGTGATCAAGAAAAAGTCAGGAAAATGGCGATTGTTACATGATCTTAGACAAATCAATAAAACCATGCAAGTTATGGGGCCTACTCAACCTGGACTTCCTAGTCCCGTAGCTATTCCAAAAAATTTCCATCTTATTACTCTTGATATAAAGGATTGCTTCTTTTCTATTCCCCTACATCCTCTGGATGCCCCCAGGTTTGCTTTTTCCGTTCCTTCTATGAACAATAATGGCCCTGATCAGAGATATCAATGGAAGGTTTTACCACAGGGAATGGCTAATAGCCCCACCATATGCCAAATATATGTGGACAAGGCTATCCCAACCCATTAAAAATAAATATCCAAACCTCATGTGTCTACATTACATGGATGATATTTTATTGGCCCACCCTAATCAAAAAATCTTATTTAATATATTCAGTGATGTGGTAGAAAATTTAAAAAAATATGGATTATATATAGCAGAAGAAAAAGTTCAAACCAGATCTCCCATATTATATTTAGGATTTAAAATCATGGATACTTTTGTTAGACCCCCCAAAATTTTAATAAATAAAGAACATTTGACCACCCTCAATGATTTCCAAAAACTACTGGGAGACATTAATTGGCTTCGCCCTACACTAAATCTCACTACTGGCCAACTAAAACCCTTATTTGACATCCTTCGTGGAGATCCTGATCCATCTTCACCACGAACATTGACTCCTGATGCTAGGAAAGCTTTAAAGTTAGTAGAAAAAGCCATCGAAGGAGCTCATTGTGATAGATTTGATTTAACTCAACCGCTGATGTTGATTATTATTTCTTCACAATATACACCCACAGGAGTATTTTGGCAACAAGGGCCTTTATTATGGATACATTTGCCCGTCTCTCCTAAAAGTATAATTGAATCTTATACCTCCATGGTGGCTAAACTTATTCTTCAAGGACTTAAGACTTCTACTAAAATATTTGGCATTCACCCTGCTACTATTATTACTCCCTATTCATCATCACAGATTGAATATTTATGCTTCAATGATAATGATTGGGCTATAGCTAAATGCTCTACTTCTGCAAATTTTGATAATCATCTTCCTAAGTCCCCTATATTATCTTTTTGTATTAATCATCCTATTATATTTCCACAGGTAATAAAAAATCAACCTATTCCTAAGGCATTTAATGTATTTACAGATGGGTCCTCAAATGGTACTGCTACAGTAGTCACTAAAAAAGAAAATATGACTTACATAACTGCACACAAATCAGCTCAACTAGTGGAACTGGAAGCTGTGGTAAGAGCTCTGGAAAATTTTAGGGACCAGCCCGTAAACATTTTTTCAGATAGCCACTATATTGTACAAGCCGTCCCAAAATTAGAGTTAGCAGGACCAATAGCACCTCATACTCCAGCCTTTAAATTGTTTTATCAAATACAAAAACTTTTGTGGGCAAGAAAAGAACCTCTATTCGTAGGCCATATTAGAGCACATACTAATTTGCCTGGTCCCCTCCATGAAGGTAATCAAAAGGCTGATGAACTTACAAAAACAGTATTTATACTTTCAGCGCTACAACAAGCTACTTTATTTCATTCCCAGTTTTCATGTCAACAGCACCACCTTGCAACGTAGGTTTAAAATCACAAAGGAGCAAGCCAGAACAATTGTAAAAGATTGTAAATCTTTTTTTTTTTTTTTTTTTTTTTTTTGGTACCGGGGATTGAACTCAGGGGGCACTCGACCACTGGGCCACATCCCCAGCCCTTTTTTGTATTTTATTAGAGACAGGGTCTCACTGAGTTGCTAAGTGCCTCGCCATTGCTGAGGCTGGATTTGAACTCGTGATCCTCCTGCCTCAGCCTCCCAAGTGCTAGGATTACAGACGTGCGCCACCACGCCCGGCTAAGATTGTAAATCTTGTATGACACATTTGCCCAATCCTCATTTCGGAGTTAACCCTAGAGGATTAATGCCCAATCATTTGTGGCAGATGGATGTTACTCATGAGCCAAGTTTTGGAAAATTGCGATTTATTCATGTGACCATAGATACATGCTCAGGCATGATTTTTGCTTCCTTACATTCTGGAGAAAAAGTTAAAGATGTTACATCTCATTGTTTGCAAGCTTTTGCTGCATTGGGCATCCCCAAAATGCTTAAAACAGATAATGGCCCCGCATATACGTCCTCATCTTTCAAACAGTTTTGCGCAAAATTCAATATATCCCATAAAACAGGCATCCCATACAATCCTCAGGGTCAGGGCATTATTGAAAGAGCAAACCGAACACTGAAAATTATGTTATTAAAACAAAAAGAAGGAAATTGGAAAAGTCCTAAGGACAGATTGGCAGTTGCCCTGTTTACCTTAAATTTTTTAACTTTAGACTCTAATGGTTATTCTGCTGGAGACAGACATTGGAATCCACACCAACAACATAAAACCTTTGGTTTACTGGAAGGATGTTCTTTCAGGTACATGGAAGGGTCCAGATCCAGTATTAATTTGGGGAAGAGGATCTGTTTGTGTTTTTCCAAAAGACTAATCCTCTCCAATATGGATACCATCTAGATTAATAAAACAGGTACCACATCAAAATGATCAAGATGAAGTTATTGAAGAATCAAGATTAATAAAAAAGGTACAAAATCAAGAGGACCAAGATGAAGGTATAGAATGATTCCCTCAAAAGAGTCCTTCAAAATATTTCACAACTTAAGTGTCATTCCTCCTGGCCGGGACGAGGAGATCTCTCTTTAGTGTGCACACAATTGTATTTTTTTTCTTTTCTTTTTATACATGTCTTTATGTCTGTACATTTGTCTATATTTCATGTTAATGTGACGTCACAAATATATGTTTGCATGTTTGTTCGTCTGTCCAGTGTGACGTCACAAAGAACAAAGCGCTTATGAAAAAGAAAATATACATATATATATGGATCCAAATAACTTTAATTCATTTTAGGTTAAGAGTATTCAATTTAGGTAAATAATTTTATAAATGAAGGTACTTTCAATTTTGATTTATAGGTGTCCCTGGGACTTCTCTTTAGCAAACAATATGACTAGTGCTATATAACCTGATATTTTGGTGTTTTGACTTAAGATTGTTTATTTGTTATTAACTTCATTTGTTTAATAGCTCATTAATTTCAATTATCTCAACAGGTAAAAAAATTGCTCTGTATACAGAGACTCAAGGGTTCCAGCTAACAAATTATTTCTCTCAAGTGCCTTTACCTTTTCTTTAATCTATCTTTAATGCAGTAATTACCCTCAGTCTTTCTTTGTTTTGTTCTAAATATGACATTTTTCCAACTTATGTTTGTAGAAGCTCAACCAGCGATGTATGTGAACAAAAATCAACTTTAATTTTCTAATCTAATTATTCTATTTTGTAGTTTGACAACTCGCCTCTTGACTCAGTGCTGCAATAGCACTGCCTTTCCTTTAATAATTGATGCTTGAGTTTCTAGGTAGCGGGCCCTGAAGATTTGCCGGTGGCATTGTCTAAACATAAAAAAAGACGTCTGCTGCTCAAACATCAAACAACCTCACCAACAGTGTGGCCTCTGCTCTACATGCATGGGGCCTCCTACATCAACATGTTATAACAAATGGACATTTTGATCTTTCATTGTTTGGGACTTTACGGGACAATGCCTTGCGGGTATTTGTCTAGAGAATTCAGTGTGTTACTTGATGGAACTTAGGGCAGCTGATTTGTTTAAACAATTTGATATGCTATGCAATTTGGCTCATCACCAAAAGGCTTGTTGCCTTAAAGCCGCAACATCTCCTCACAATTGGACGGCTGTTAGTCATCATATATAGTCGATCCTAAAGGGCTCCATTGGATGGCTGGTTAGCCAATGACGGGTAAGATCCCCAGAGGGGGACAACCTAAGACAGGCACAGTCGCACGGGACAGTCTCATGTGGCCGACATATCAACCTAAGACAGGAGTCAAGGGCACAGCCTTGATTATCCGATGACGGGTAAGAATGTTGGTTGCACATAGACGTCCTAGAGCATTACCTCTTTTAAAACAAAAAGGGGGAAATGCAGGAGCCCTGTTTGGGGATTGACTTGAATTGCAGTTGACTATGAGCCGTGGAGATTTGGCCATTGTCGCCACCCGTAGTCTCACGGGATTTGTTGCGGGATCTCGAGTGACTTGGCCGAAATTGCTGATCGGGTCAGCGCCATTTTAGTGGAGTGTTTGGCGTGTGTTAGTTGTTGTTAGAACCAGAGAGAAAAGTTATCAGAATAAAAAGCTGTTTGTCTCCAGTTTGCTTCTGAAGTTCTTCCTGCGGCTCCGTTGCTCCAAGCGCTTCAGGCGGCTACACTAAAATGAGCTGCTGACAGTGTGACGAGCAGTTGGGTGAAGCCACACGGCTCAGCCCCTTCTCCTCCGAGGACCCCACGCTGGGGGCCTGTGCTGGTGCAGCCCGAGGTATACGTGGCACTGTCCCCTCTTGTGCCTGTCCCTCCCAGGGGACTGTGAAAAGCCAGTGGGCCTGGTGAAAGCAAGGAAAACATCCATCTCCTCTTTGCACACGTACTTCCAGCTGGGCCCAGCTATGTGGCAGGCGACGGGTAGCTGTTCGCACCACCTAGCGCAGAGCAGCACTCGTGAATGACCTGCCCCGGGAGCAGCTTGGTGGAGGTCTGAGGGCGCTCTCCTGGGGTCGGTGTGGCTGCCATGGCCTGAGACACCCAGACAGCAAGAAGACACACTCAGTGTGTCAAGGAAAGCAAAAATACAGCAGGCATTTAGAACAAAAGTCAAAGGGATTCCCTGTTGGAAAAGTGATCAGCGATTGGCAGCGTGGACTGTAATCGTCACAGGGGCTGAAAAAAGCACACAGAGGGAAAAAACCTGAGCATAACCCTGAGCAGCAGGTCCTGGGCCAGTGGTCAGAGCCTCGGAGAGCTAGGTGGAGAGCAGCGTGCCCTGGGTCAGCCCTCTGTGCTAAGGGCAGACCTCGCCAGGCTGGCTCACCAGGGCCCAGGCTTGGCACAGGGCCTGGCACACAGCACATGCTCAATAAAGACTGCACAGCAAAGGAGATGAGAGAATCATTCATCTGACTCCCTTAGAAGCTATGACCTATAGTCCCAGCTATGCAGGAGGCTGAGGCAGGAGGTTCATGAGTTCAAGCCCAGCCTGGATAACTTAGTGAGACCCCCCATCTCAAAAAGAGAAACATTTCATCACTTGAGTGGAATAAAATAAGACTAAGGGGGAGCTGGGGTTGTGGCTCAGTGGTAGAGCGCTTGCCTTGCACATGTAAGGCACTGGGTTCAATCCTCAGCACCACATAAAAATAAATAAATAAATAAATAAACAAAACAAAATAAAGGTATTGTGTCCATCTATAACCAAAAAATAAATAAAAATAAATAAATAAAAGACTAAGGTGGGCTGGGGCTGGGGCTCAGTGGTACAGCACCAGCCTAGCACACGTGAAGCACTGGGTTTGATCCTCGGCACCACATAAATAAATAAAATAAAGTTATTGCATCCATTTACAACAAAAATATTTTTTAAAAGAAGACCAAGGAAGCCAGGCGCGGTGGCGCACGCCTGTAATCCCAGCACTTTGGGAGGCTGAGGCAGGAGGATCGCGAGTTCAAAGCCAGCCTCAGCAATGGCAAGGCACTTAGCAACTCAGTGAGACCCTGTCTCTAAATAAAATACAAAAAAGGTCTGGGGATGTGACCCAGTGGTTGAGTGCCCCTGAGTTCAATCCCCAGTACCACACAAAAAAAAAAAAAAAAAAAAAAAGAAGACCAAGGGGAAGTCACTTCCTGCTTGGCTCCCTGACGGCACCTGCAGGTTCAACCCACCTTCACAGCTCACCTTAGAAGGGGAGTTCTCCTGCACCTCGAAGCACTTTGTACATATTTTCAGAAGCTAGATATTACATGGCAGGGGCTTGATGCCGCCCTGACTATGAAGACGCTTCCTGTGCTCTGGGGTCAGATCTGTCAGGAGGACTCACAGCCCCATGACAGCATCTGGGTGAGCAGCCGCTGGGTCAGCCTCGTCCCTTCCCTGCTCCTCCTGTCACGCACCCTCCCTGGGTGCGGTGCAGGAATCCCTCTGCTCGCTCGTTATACCGTGCTGCAGGATTCTCCTGGGGCTCCTTGGCTACAGGGGGTCTCATGTGCCTTTGGGGAGCAGTTTTTGATGACAGCAGGTGGAAGTCTTGTCAAAGGAGCGGCGGATGGACGGCCACCAGACACTGGTCTTTCTCTTTCCACCCTAATTCACTGCTTGTCAGATTCTGTAGGCGTTTTAGATATTGTATTTCATATTTACAAGTTTTTTGGCTCAATTTGTTGGGCTAGGTGCCAGAATAACATTTCAGAAAAGACAAACAAACAAAAAAGCCAAAGTGCCCTCTGAACCTTCACCTAGTACCCAGGGTTCTGGAAATAGATTAATCATTAGCATCTGCACAATGATTAACATACCAACGGCCAGTGCAGAAATGCCCAGGCAACACCCTTAAAACAGGGAGCCAAGGGCAGAATGGGGCAATGACGAGGGAACAGGAGGGCGCACGCCTGTAATCCCAGCACTTTGGGAGGCTGAGGCAGGAGGATCGCGAGTTCAAAGCCAGCCTCAGCAATGGCAAGGCACTTAGCAACTCAGTGAGACCCTGTCTCTAAATAAAATACAAAAAAGGTCTGGGGATGTGACCCAGTGGTTGAGTGCCCCTGAGTTCAATCCCCAGTACCACACAAAAAAAAAAAAAAAAAAAAAAAAGAAGACCAAGGGGAAGTCACTTCCTGCTTGGCTCCCTGACGGCACCTGCAGGTTCAACCCACCTTCACAGCTCACCTTAGAAGGGGAGTTCTCCTGCACCTCGAAGCACTTTGTACATATTTTCAGAAGCTAGATATTACATGGCAGGGGCTTGATGCCGCCCTGACTATGAAGACGCTTCCTGTGCTCTGGGGTCAGATCTGTCAGGAGGACTCACAGCCCCATGACAGCATCTGGGTGAGCAGCCGCTGGGTCAGCCTCGTCCCTTCCCTGCTCCTCCTGTCACGCACCCTCCCTGGGTGCGGTGCAGGAATCCCTCTGCTCGCTCGTTATACCGTGCTGCAGGATTCTCCTGGGGCTCCTTGGCTACAGGGGGTCTCATGTGCCTTTGGGGAGCAGTTTGATGACAGCAGGTGGAAGTCTTGTCAAAGGAGCGGCGGATGGACGGCCACCAGACACTGGTCTTTCTCTTTCCACCCTAATTCACTGCTTGTCAGATTCTGTAGGCGTTTTAGATATTGTATTTCATATTTACAAGTTTTTTGGCTCAATTTGTTGGGCTAGGTGCCAGAATAACATTTCAGAAAAGACAAACAAACAAAAAAGCCAAAGTGCCCTCTGAACCTTCACCTAGTACCCAGGGTTCTGGAAATAGATTAATCATTAGCATCTGCACAATGATTAACATGCCAACGGCCAGTGCAGAAATGCCCAGGCAACACCCTTAAAACAGGGAGCCAAGGGCAGAATGGGGCAATGACGAGGGAACAGGAGGAGGCGTTTTAGTAAATCACATCCAACGTGTGACCAACAGTTTGACATCACCTGGCTCTAGCTAGAGGCATCTAGATCTTTCCCAACGATGCCGAAGGCACTGAACTAGAAATTCTGTGGGCATGTGAACAAAGCCCGCGGCTCCGAGGGTCAGGCCCTGAGGGCTTCAGGGCCAAAGGTGCCTTCCCGTTCACTTCCAAGGAGACTGTGCTCTGGGGTCCAAGACGCCCACCCTGTGATGGAGCTGTCACTGCCATTTCAGTCCCAGCACCTCCTTTCAGCTTTCTGGGAGTCGCTGGTTCTTGTTCTTCAATGTCATCTCGCCCTTGTGGATGGCGATGTCAAAACAACCAGAGAAGTTGCACGTCTGGACACGTCTGGGCCTGCTGCAATAGGGTGTGGGTGAGCCGTGAGCCTGTCCCAGGACGGGAAGTGACTGCAGGGACATCTGCACTGCCACTCTGAGGCTCCACTCTGCGCAGATAGAAGTACAGCGGCAGAGGGGACGCTGAGGATCAGTGGCCTCCCAGGTACACAGCTGAACATGCCGCGCCAATTCACGGTGACATTCCAGACAACGAAGGCCCACTGGCCTCGGACAGAGACACCTAGACACCCAACAGGGGAACTGCACGAGACCGAGCCCTTCCTTTAAAAATTAATCTGAGCCGGGTGCAGTGGCGCACGCCTGTAATCCCAGTACTTGGGAGGCTGAGGCAGGAGGATCGCGAGTTCAAAGCCAGCCTCAGCCATGGCGAGGCACTTAGCAACTCAGTGAGACCCTGTCTCTAATAAAATACAAAAAAAAGGGCTGGGGATGTGGCCCAGTGGTCGAGTGCCGCTGAGTTCAAACCCCGGTACCAAAAAAAAAAAAAAAGAAAGAAAGAAAAATTAATCTGATGGTCCCTTTGTTTCAGGAACTCCATGGACACGTGTGTGCACACAGCCTGTGGCTGTGCCTCTCCCTGGAGGCCAAAGACAGGCAGCCGCAGCCCTGAGAGGGCCTGTGGGCCCAGGGCTCTGGGGCAGGAAGAGCATGGCAACAAAGCAGGAAGGAGGGATGTGGAGAAAGCAGTGTGTTCTGAGCACACCCTCAATAAAGTGCATGTATTTTTCTTCCATTTTCCCGATATGGGGGCTGGGTGGGTGGGTATTATGGTCCCATTATCAGAGGAGAAAGAGACAGAGGTTCAGAGAGGCAAGAGACAGGCCCAACTAATAAGAAAGAAATAAGTAAAATAACTAATAAGAAACTAATAAGACACAAGTCAGCAAATATTTGCAAATGCAGTGTGGCACGCGCGGGGAGTCCTGGGGTGGGGGTGGAGTCTCCAGAGGAAGGGAGGCCCAAGAGGAGGCTGACAAGGTGGGAGGTTCAGCAGGAAAACCCAACAGGAACAGGGCAGAGGGCATCACAGGAAGGGGAACAGCTCAGCCGCACATGTGGCCTACGAGGTCTTGAGGGAGCAGCTGAGAGCAAGGAGCTGGCTGCACCAGGGCTTGGGGAGGGGGCTTGGATGGACAGACGCTCTGGCTTGGGTAATGGCAGGTGACGTGACCTCCGGAATACACAGAGCAGGGCACCGTCTGCCGTGTGCGCTATTGTCCAAGGCCCCCGAGGAACGCAGGCCCGGCCTGTTGACCTCTCTGCTGAGGAGTAAGTGACGCAGATGGCAGCTGTCCCCGAGGTTCTCAGCAGGATGCAAGCCCCAACCTGAGAGAAGGTAGCGCCAGGACCTGGACGCTCAGCACCAGCCCCCGTGGATCGGGGTCAGTAAGAGCCACACGGCAGCCTGTCCCCAGCGTCTGCAGGCAAGGTCTGCCCCTTCCCCTCCTCACGGGCCGTTCCCCACACCCCCGTCCTTTAACCCTGCTCTTCTCCCTGCCCACGGGCTTCCCCGCACTGTCACTCCGCACAGGCAGTCCAGGAGTACGGTACTGGAGTACAGGCACAAAGTGCGTTCGACTCAAGTTCCCTGATGGCATCGGCCTGCAAGCTTAAGACCACACTGCCAATCCCACCGAGCCAGCTTCTCAGACCAGCGTGCAAAGTGGGCACAAGGGGAAGGAAGTCCCCCTCGCTGCTGCTTCTTCAGCTTCTAGGGGCCAGCTCCGTGGAAGTTCAGCTTTCCTCAAGACCAAGATGAACCAACCACGTGGAAAGACGAGGACTTCTGCTGCAGTCCTACATTCTAATGCGAGCTCTGGATTCTTGGTTTCCAGAAGTTGACAGAGGATGGGTCCATTTTAAAACCTTCCTCCTTCGAGCTGGGCGATGTGGCGCACGCCTGTAATGCCAGCACTTGGGAGGCTGAGGCAGGAGGATCGCAAATTCAAAGCCAGCCTCAGCAATGGCAAGGCACTTAGCAACTCAGTGAGACCCTGTCTCTAATAAAATACAAAAAAGAGCTGGGGATATGGCCCAGTGGCCCAGTGGTTGAGTGCCCCTGAGTTCAATCCTTGGTACCAAAAAAAAATTTTTTTAAAAACCCTTCCTCCTTCAGTTTTTAGATCAAGCCAGTGGGATCATCTTTTGCCAGGGCAGGTAAGTTCTGAACGTGCCACATTGAAATATCAGAACCACAAAGTTCCACACAAGGGGGCCCCAGGCAGGCACTGCTTGCTGTTCACCAAGCTACAGGGAGTGGCAGGCACCAGTGGCTCCTGACGGGAGCAGGGCAGAGACGCCGTGCTCAGGACAGGGCAGAGACGCCGTGCTCAGGACAGAAGCAGCACACGCTGCGCTGCGGATGGGGACTGAGAGCAAACCTCCCTTGGGCAATAAAAACACAATCACAAACTTAACAGGGGAGGGGAGGACCACGTCCACAACCTCCCTGAAAGTAGAATAAAAAGACAGATGGAAAATACAAGAAGAAGTAAGAGGACCAGGCCACAGAGAGGAAGCCACCAAACAGCAGCTCCAGAGAGGAGCCGAGACGCAGAGCGGAGGAAATCGTAAGCAGTGACCCAGAGAAGGCTGGAATTTCCAGTTTCCAGCGTCCAACACCGACACACAGTGCGGCCGGTCACTGGGGAGTTTCAGGACACACTGGGGACAAAGTGGGGTCTTCAGGGTTTCGGGGGGAAAACACCACGAGCAAAGGACTGAGCACCAGGAAGCATTCGGGTTCTCAGGAGCAACACGGGGAGCGAAACCCACGAGCCAAGGCTCCCAAACGCCTGTCGAGGACAGAGACGCCCATCGCCAGGTAGCCCGAGGCTCCTGTGCCCTCCGTGCTCAGCCACATTCCTCCCAGCGCTGGGCCCTCCTCTTGGGATGCCTGGCACTTACCTCCCTCAGGGGGAAGGCTGGAGAAGGCGGTTTACGGGGCCAGGTGACTCGGGGCGCCTCTCGTGGACCCCAGACTTGAGTGGGGTTAAGGCTGCCTGCGTCTCCCATGCCCGCATCTTCACAGTGTCCAGGTGCCGCAGCCCAACCTAGTAGCCACCTCTCAGACACAACGCCATATAGCGTGGCGATGCTGAAGACGGACACTGATGATGACGGTTGCGGATGACACCTGCTGTCCACAGTGGCAAGCACCAATGTCCACTAACTCGTCCTCACGCGGCCCATGCGGGAGGTACTGTTTTCCTGTTTACTTTACAGATAAGGGAACCAAAGTACAGAGAGGTCACAATAACACGCCCGGGGCTCCGAACTGCAGGGCAGGTTGAACCCAGGCCTCCACCTCCAGTCTCCGCTCTGGGCCTCGGCGCTCTGGGCCTCGGGATGATTCCCCGCAGACTGCCTCTTAGCTTTCACACCCCGTGTCCAGCGGCCCAGTGCTGACGGGCCAGCTGACCGTCCAGAGGATGCTCTTCCTTCCCACCGATCTGCACTCAGAGCAGACGCTTCATTGTGTGAATGACATTGGTGTAGAGTCTACAGTAAAATCTGGGGATGAGGAAAACCCCACAGCGTTATTCTAATTTGTTGGTAAAGGAAAGGCTGGGCGTTTGAACTAGTGAGGAAATGAACGTGAGGACCCCCGCCCGAGCTCTCGGCTAGTGGAGGTCTGCAGACTCACTCAGCCGACTGTGTCAGCACAGGGCCACTGGAGTCTGGACCCTCAGATGAGGCCCTCAGAGCCAAGGCCAGTGTTCCAGTGTCTGCTATGAGACAATCATTTTTTAATTAAAAAAAAACAATTTAAATTTAATTTTTGATGGATTTAAGAAATGATTCAGCTAGGTGCGGTGGTGCATGCCTGTAATCCCAGCTCCTCAGGAGGCTGGCAGGAGGATCACAAGTTCAAGGCCAACCTCATCAACGTAGCTAAGTCCTGTCTCAAAATAAGATTTGAAAACCTAAAAGGGCCAAAAATAAAGCTCAGCAGTAGACAGCTTGCCTAGCACGCATGAGATTCTGGGTTCAGCCCCCAGTACCTGCCACTTCCCCATGCACAGGCATAACTGGCATAGAAAAGTTTGTGCATATTTAAAGAGTACAAATTGGGTAAGTTCTGACATACGTTTACACCCAGGAAATCACCATCAGAATCAAGAATGTCCAGCCCCCTGGTCTGCTGTCACTACAGATTAGTTTGCCTTTCTAGAGTTTTATTTAGATAAGCCAGCTCTAAACTCTTTCCATTTACATAAGCAAGCTTATATTAATATTATAGACTTTTATCTGTATAAGCAAGATTTTAAAAAAAAATATTTATTTATTTGCTTTTAGTTGTACACAATGCGTTTATTTTTATGTGGTGCTGAGGATCGAACCTGGGCCGCGCACGTGCTAGACAAGCGCTCTACCGCTGAGCCATAACCCCAGCCCATAAGCAAGCTTTTTAAATTGCGCTGCTGTGATGATGAGTCAGGCTGGGAATTTTTCATGTGCTTCTTTGCTGTCTGCCTCTCTCCTCTGGTGACAGGTCTGTTCAAATCTTTTGCCAGTTTTTAAAGCTGGGTCATTTATTTTCTTCCAGGTGAGTTTTGACAGTTCTTTCCATATTCTGGATATAAGTCCTTTATTGAGTATATGTTTTCCATGGATTTAGTCCCAATCTGTTACTTGTGGTTTTTTTTTCAAATATTTGTTTGTTTGTTTTAATTGTACACAATGCGTTTATTTGTACGTGGTGCTGAGGATTGAACCCGGGCGGGCCGCGCACGTGCTAGGCGAACTCTCTACCGCTGAGCCACAACCCCAGCCCCAGTTGCTTGTGTTTTCATTTTCCTAAAACTATCTTTTGAAGAGCAAGTTTTTCTTTTGATGAAGTCCAACCTACCATTTTTGTCTTTATGAATGGGGTTACTGGTGCCATATCTGTGACATCTTTGCTAACCCCAGGTCATGAAGATTTTCTCCTGTTTTCTTCTAGAAGTTCTACAAATTTAGATTTTTACATTTAGATCTACAATCTATTTGGAGTTAATATTTGTTATCTGGTGTGAGGTAGGGATTGAGTTCATTTTGGGCATATAGGTAAACACCTTACTTTTTAAATTTATTGAGATCTATTTCACAACTCAGAATATGGTCTATATTGATAAATTTTCTGTATGCAATGAAAAAATAATGTATATCCTGCTATTGTTGTGTGAGGTGTTCTATATAATACAAATGTCAATGAGATCAAGTTGTTTGATCATGTTAGTCAAATATTTTATATCCTTATCTGTATTTGTTCTATGAATTTGAATATAATTGTGTGTTTGCACAATTCCTTGCAGTTCTAGCTCTGCTAGTTATAGCTATGCTATTAGATGCACAGACTCTAGATGTTCAATCTTTCCAATGAGTTGACCCCATTATTTCTTCTTCAAAGTTTTTTTCTATCACTCCTCCTTTCCCCCAGGTCTTCAATTATACATACATTAGGTTGCTTAAAGCTATTGCACAATTTACTGATACTGTTTTCATTTAAAAAAATTTTTTTTCTGTGTTTCATTTTAAATAGTTCTTATTCCTATGCCTCAAGTTCACTGTTTTTCCTCATTCTGCAATGCCTACTCTGCCATCAGTCCTATCCAGTGTATCTTAATCTTGGACATTGCAGTTTTCATTGTAGATTCTGGTTGGCATCTTCTGTTATATCTTCCGTGTCTCCACTTAGCCTTGGGAACCTGTGAAATACAGTCATAGCTACTTTAATGTACTTGTCTGCTAAATCTAATATTTAATTCTGGGTCAGTTTCAATTCATATATTTTCTTTCTCATGAAGGGTCCTCTGTTCCCGCTTCTTTATATGTCTTTCAATCTTTGATTAGACGCCAGATATTTCGATTTCACCTTGTTCAGTGCTGGATAGCTTTGTACTCCTATAAATATTCTTGAGCTTTGTTCTGAGATGCAGTGAAATTGCTCGGAAAACTTCTGGTCCTCTTGTGCCTTATTTTTGAGATGCATCAGGCAGGACCACGGTTGTGGTGCGGTGTGGCCACCCCCATGCCGAGGGTCTGTCTGATTCCCTCCGCAGTGCGCGGCTTCCGGGCTGGCGGGTGGAGCAGGCACTGCGCACGGCCCTGTGTGAGCGCCAGGCGCTGTTCCTGGCACAGAGTGAGTGCTGGGCGCCCTCCCTCTGACCCTCTCAGGGGGTTCTCCTCCTGGCCTCAGGCACTCCTGCTCACACGCATGCAGCCAAAGGCCCTTTGGCAGCTCTCCGGAGTCCCCCCCGGTACGGCTTTCTCCTCCTGCACTTTGCCGGGGACATCTAGACATGTTGGTCCTCTCTGGCTCCCACTTTACCTCCTCAAAAGGGAATCTGCCAAGCTTTGCCCAGGTTGCCCTCCCCGCACGGCAGCCGGGACCCTCAGCTCACACCTCTGCATCCTCACAGCTGTCGGGGCCTCGCTGCCGATGCCCGGCATCCCGGAAAGCACAGCTTGGGTTTCTTCCACCTTGAAGGAAGGAGCCGTCTCCCTGCCCGCTCAGTACTAAGGCCTGAATGGAGGGCTTCACACATGCTAGGCAAGTGCTCCATCACATCCCCAGCCCATTTCATTTTGAGACAGAGAGTTACTAAGTTGCCCAGGCTGGTCTTGAGCTTTGTGATCCTCCTGCCTCAGCCTCCTGAGTAGCCGGGGTTATAGGCATGCACCACCACATCTGGCAGAACCAAACGTTTTCATACATATAGGACAAGTTGGTTATAAAGGCACAGCCAGTATTTCTCAATCTTTAAAAATCCATGTTCCTTTGTGTTAGACAGAAGTATCTTTTAAAAAAAATTTATTTATTTGTTTCAGTTGTACACAATGCCTTTATTCTTACGTGGTGCTGAGAATCAAACCTGGGCCACGCATGTGCTAGGCGAGCGCTCTGCCCGCTGAGCCACAACCCCCGCCCCTAAACAGAAGTATCTTATAATCTCCTTTAATATTGTTTAAATTTGCAAGGTGAATTAGCTATTAGTTTATATTTTAACAACCTATTCACTCCTTAAAGATCCTAGTAAACCTCCTTGAGCATACACCTGAGTGGGGGGTTGCTGGGTATTGAACTGAGGGGCTGTTCTGCCACTGAACTACACCCCAGCCCTTTAGATATCTTTTATTTTGAGACAGGGTCATGCTAAGTCACTGAGGCTGGCCTCCACCTTGCCATCCTCTTGCCTCAGCCTCCCTGGGTGCTGGGATCATAGGCATGTGCCAACACACCTGGCTTGAGATTCTCATACAGCTCTTTGGGCATATACCTGAGATCCTGACACAGGTCCTCGTGTATGAACCCCGTGTTCTGATGGACTTGTTATCCTCACAAATACTCAAACCCCTCCTTAAACTCAGTCTTGGAATCCATCCCCAACCTGTTCATGTTGAATTTTGGAGAATATCACACTATCAAGTCTTCACATAAAATATTTTTGATAGTTCTGGCATTAATATAACGTTAGACTTACTGAAAGACCAACAAGATAGGAAGGAAGAACACCAGTGGGCTACTGAAGAGATTATTCTCTGAAGTACAGAACTCAAGGGACTAGCTGATGTAAGTGGACCATCCAGCAGGCGGACCTTAGGACCCTAACTTGCCCCTGACAGCTCCCAGTGGCATCCAATGGTCCCTGACAGAAAGCCAGCAAGGCCGCAGAAGCTCTAAGAGACCAGCACAGCACAGGGCTTGCTGACGTGGACCTTCTGCCTGCTCGCATCTGGTGTTCGCAGGCAGGAATGTGGGACAGGACAGGCCTCTGGAAGCCAGCGAGGAGCTTCTCAGGAAAGTGACAGGGCAGCCAGCCAGCAACTGCCCTCTCAGACAGTCATCCCAGTGAAAGGAGAACTCACCTTCAGTGAAAACCTACATGCAAGCCAAGAGCAGGAACAAGAGAGGAAAACACACAAATCAGACATCAAACTTCAAAGCCTGTGTCAGGAACACTACCATCTGCAGGTAAAACAGTGACTCACAAAATAGAAGAAAATCCCTGAGAATCAACGCACGTGGTGGGAAAACATTCCCATTTTTAAAATGGCAAAGAATCTGTGTAGAAATCTCTGCACAGAAAAGATGCAAATGGCAAAAGGCACCTCAAAAGACACCTCATCAAAAGCACAGTGAGCTGCTGCTTCACCCCTACAGGAGGGCCACAACCCGAATGACCAACAGCAAGGGTCGGTGGCAGGGTGCAGTGGCACATGCCTATAATCCCAGCAGCTTGGGAGGCTGAGGCAGGAGGATTGTGAATTCAAAGCCAGCCTCAGCAACTTAGGCCCTAAGCAAGTCAGTGAGATTCTGTCTCTAAATAAAATATTTTTTTAAAAAAAGGGCTGGGGGCTGGGGTTTTGGCTCAGCGGCAGAGCGCTCGCCTCGCACGTGTGCGGCCTGTGTTCGATCCTCAGCACCACGTAAACATAAATGCATTGCATTGTGTACAACTAAAGTAAATAAATAAATATTTAAAAAAAAAAAAAAAAAGGGCTGGGAGCCAGGCGCAGTGGCACATGCCTGTAATCCCAGCACTTGGGAAGCTGAGGCAGGAGGATCGCGGGTTCAAAGCCAGCCTCAGTAATGGCGAGGTACTTAGCAACTCAGTGAGACCCTGTTGCCGCCTGAATAAAATACAAAAAAGGGCTGGGGATGTGGCCCAGTGGTCCAGAGCCTCTGAGTTCAATACCCGGTACCGAAAAAAAAAAAAAAAAAAAAAAAAGGAAAAAAAAGGGCTGGGAATGTGGCTCATTGGTAAAGCACCCTTGAGTTAAATCCCCGGTACCAAAACAAAACAAAACAAAACCAAAAAACCCATCACCAAAACCAAACAAAAAAAAAAAACCCAAGAGTTGGTGAAGGTGTGCCAGTCAGTACCCTCGCACCCCCCATGTGAGTGAAATGGGGCAGCTTCTTGGTAAACTATTTGGCAGTTATCAAAAAATTAAACACAGTTATCAGGTGACCCGGCAATTCCATTCCAGGCGAAGTGTGAACACACATCCACACAGAGCCGTGTGCCTGTGCCACAGCAATGTTATTCATAACAGGCAAAAAGTCGGAGCCGGGCTGGGGTTGTGGCTCAGCAGTAGAGCGCTCGCCTAGCACGCGCGTGGCCCGGGTTCGATCCTCAGCACCACGTACAAGTAAACACATTGTGTACAACTAAAGTAAATAAATAAATATTAAAAAAAAAAAGATAAAGGCATTGTGTACAACTAAGGCAAATAAATAAATATTAAAAAAAAAAAAAAAAAAAGTCGGAGCCAAGTGTCCAGCAGCCGGTAAGTGGTTGAAAGACTGGAATATCTTTTCAATAACATGCGAACCATGGAGGCCCTGCCACAGCTGGGCGACCCTCAAAGACGGGGCTCCAGGTGGAGGCGGGCCCTCACGCAGACTTCCTGTCTGACTGCGTTTCACCAAGTGTCCCCAGTAGGCAGAGGAGACGAGAAGGGATGGGAGCCTGCCTGGGGCTGGCAGCAGGGGGCGCTGGAGAAGCTGGAAGTGTTCACAAATGGCTGGGGTGTCCTTCAGGGCTGACAAAAACCTTCTGAAACCGGATTGAGTGACATCTACAGAGAGCTGTGAGTCCCCTGAGAGGCAGGGAGTAGCTCTGAACCCGTGCTGTGCAGCTGTGCCGGGCTACTTCTCAACAGGGCGACGGAAACAGAGCCCTGGGGCGCAAATTAACCCTAACAGCCCCACAGCAGAAGCCACCTAGGGGTGCCGCCCTGGCCGGCAGCTCCACACTGTCGTCCCATCCTGGTGAAGGGAAGGAGCTGTGGACACTCCCAACAGCGTGGCCTCCCAACCCCAGGTTCCCGGCCACAGTGCAGGACACTGCAGACTCCGCCTGGCCCTGACGGCGCCATTTCACCATCTGCTCCCCACAGGTACGCACGGAGGGAGAACACATGGGTCTGGGGGTGAGCTGCGGCCCCGCCCTCGCACATGACCCGTGTGTTGCGAGCAGCAGCTTACACACCAGGGCACACGCCAAGATTTCAGTGCATGGGCTGAGGTTGTGGCTCAGTGGTAGAGTGTTCGCCTAGCATGTGCCTCAGCACCACGTAAACATAAATGCATTGCATTGTGTACAACTAAAGCAAATAAATAAATATTAAAAAAAAAAAAAAAGATCTCAGTGCACTCAGGGAGGTACTGACTTCAGACCCAGGATTCAAATTCACATCTGGCAAGTGAACCCAACAACATCCCCAGGGTGTTTTCCTCCGGCACGGGGTCCAGTTGGGGGCTGGGGTGCATTTGCTGCCGTGTCCCTTTCCACCCAGCCCATTCCCACGCTTCTCTGTCTTCTGGGACGATGGCATTTTCAGAAGCGCCATCTCCAGCTCTCCGCCTGTTTAAGGAGGATGCAGAAGCCGCTTCAGTGCCGACTGGTAGGAGCACCTCACGGTGGCACGTGGGCACAAGAATCCGCAGCAGGGGATCCTACTTGGCAAATGCAAGAACACCACAGTGTAATTATTCTACCCATCTCCAAATGAGAGGGAGGGCAGAAAGAAGGTGGCGTCCACCTGATGACACCACTGGAAGCTGCTCTATGTCACCTGAACATTTAGCAAATGGCAGTCACTGTGAACTGGGGCCTCCTTCCACAGCTGGTGCAGGAGCAGCCCTTTCCTAAGGAAACTGGGACGATGCAATTCAGGGGACACCAAGGGGACAGAAGCAAGCTGCTCTTAAAAATGGAATTTTCTGCTACAAATCAAAGTTCTGCATAAAAATAAGAAACAGGGGTGCTGTGAGGGTTCACCCTCCAGGCACAGTTCTGTTTCTGGGTAACTGATCATGGGACCCGCCTGTGCCAGATGCCGGAGCATGCTGGGAAACTGGGGAAGTGAGGTGCTTCCTCGCAGCCACCCTGCGCCCCCGCCCTGCCAGCAGGTGGGTATGTCCAGACCACACAGCGGCCCGCAGTCTGGGGCCCGACGCTCCCTGACACAGGCTGGTTTTATGTCTTCACAGAGCTGCTGCTTACGGTCATTTGGCAATTGGGTTTCCGTGTTTGCTATTTGTTCTGAACGATTATCTCCCTTTTCAATGACCATCATCCGTCCCTTGTGGCCACCCTGACTCAGGCATTGTCCCCTCCCACCCAGCTCCAGCCACAGCCTCTTCCCAGGCCCACATTCTACCTCTCGCAGGTTCACAGCTGGGTTCATGGCCCTGAGGGAGAGCACTGACTGGTCCCCACCCCTGCTAAGGGACTCACTGAGCAGCCTCCTCCCAAGTACCTGGGTTTGCAGGGAGGGAAAGAGACCAGGGACAGGTACTACCCAAGGCCACTTGGTCACATTTTTTATAAAGGGGCCATACTCCCTTTTCAAAATAGAATGTAGAAACTGCTTTCCTGGCAGTGACTCAGGTCCAAGGTCAAGGTCTCCCTGCCTCCACAGTGGGGCTCCTTCCATACACAAGCCCCTCATTTGCTGGGCTGACTCTCCAGGCTTTTTCAGCTCCTTTAGCCTTACAAGTAACCTAAGTGACCTACAGCTCTGCCCTTGGCCCCGACCTGCCAGAGGGAGCCTCTTACCTGCTGAATCGGAGCTGCCCCGGCCCGGCTCAGAGGCCCTGGTCTGCTCCTCCCCAGGCTGCTCTCACACTGAGCACAAAGCAGGCCTCCAGGGACCTGATGCCAACCCTCTCCTGGGACCCGCGTGTCCTCCCGACCCGGACATTCCTCCCGCCGCCCTTCCTCGCTGCTCCTCACAGGCCCAGCCAGCTTCTGCTCTGCCAGGACACTCAGGTCTCGCTCTGCCAGCAGCACCTGCACCAGAGTCCTTCCTCCTCCCTGAGGTCCACCCGCCCAGCCCTGGGGCCCTCACCCCACCCGCACCTGCTCTATGCTTGCCCTTCCTGCCGTACCTGAAGCTTCTCACACACCAAGTCACAAACTCAGCCACCATGCAGTCAATCTGGCTCCCTCTGTGAGAAGAGAGATTTCTGCCTTTGGGGCTCACTAGTGCTTAAAGTGCAGCCTGGCACAGGGAAGGTGCTCTCTGAACATTTGATGATGTTTGGTCCCAAATGAACGCATCTTCTCTTTATTTCCCTCGGCAAACCCTGTACTCTGGCCAAAATGAACTACTCAGCATTTGCCAGACCCACCTCATGCTCCCCAGCTTCCATTCTCCATCCTGTTCTTTCTGCTTGAAATGTCCCCACCCCACGCTCACACATTTGAGCACAGCTCAAGTATCTCCTCTTTGCCAGCCTTCTGGACCCCTGGGGAGAAGGACCACACCCACCTCCGCATCACCACGATTCAGGTCGCAGGTGCTGAGCCGTGCGCTTGGGCAGAGCTCTCGACTGTCCCCTCCTCCCCTACACAGGGCAGGTGTTCCACAGAAACGTAGTGAGCTCATCTAACACTGGTGCTATATTCTGGACACTGTTCCCTCTCTTATAAAAAAACTCATTTTAAGCAATGAGCCTATGAAAGGAGCCTGCCCAGGGGATACAGCAGGGGTTTAGAGAACAGAGTTGACTGTAGGACAAACTCTTTTCTAAAGAAATAAGGTTAAGTGCAACTTAAAAGTGTTAAGAACACCAAGCCGACAGAAGCAAGCTATTTACAAACCATGTGGAGTTCTCTGTTATGAAGTTCCTAAAGAGCATCCTGCAACCACCTGAAAGGAGCACACACAGGGGACTCCCAGTCACTGAAACTGTCTGATGCAATAGCATCTACATTGTTCCATTAAACATAGTCAGGACACGTTTGCATGCTTGGTGTTGGATGTCAGTATCCCTAACATAGCAAGCAAGGCTCTCCTTAAGAGAACTGCTACCTTTCCATTACCAAGTTGTTCCTTCCATGAACATGGTACATCCATCTGTTTACTTGGGCCATATTTAAGTTCTCCCCAAAATATAACCAGAACTCTGAGTAGAAGCCTTGCATCTTTTCAAATTTATTCCTAGGTATCTAATGTATACACTTACTTTAGTTTTAATTAGTAGACTGTTATTATAGAGTAGTTTAAGCTTTAGATAGAAATTAAGAAGAAAGTGTAGAGTTTCCATATCCTGTTCACCCCCACCATAGTTTCCCTATTGTTAACATCTTGCATAGGTGAGGTACATTTGCTACCACCGATGAGCCAATGCTGATATACTATTAGCTAAATTCTGTAGTTCTCATTAGGGCTCACTCTTTGTGGGTGTACATTCCATGGGTTTTGGCAAATGTGTAGAATAGCAGTTATCACCATTATAGTATACCACAGAGTTGTCCCACTGCCCTAAAATTGCCCTGTGTTCCACGTATTCATTTTTCCCTCCCTCACCCTGAGCCCCTGGCAACCACTGATCTTTTTACACAGGCTCCATAATTTTGCCTTTTCTATAACCTAGGGGATGGAGGTTTTTCAGGTATACAACATGCTTGATGATAATGTAGCTGGTATTGTTTGCCAATATGTTTTACAAAGTGGTTGCTGCATTCCCATAAGCAGCATGACAGAGTCTTGTTCCATGTCCTCACACACATGTGGTCAGTTTGCTGTTACAGTGAGTAGATAGTGATATCTTTATTAACAGGGATATCTACTACTATTAATTTGCATTTCTCTAATGACCTTTTTTATCTGCTTACTTGCCATCCATTTAAACATGCCCTTTTTGTTGATGAGCCTACTTCAAAGATTTTCTCCATTTTTAATTGGGTTGTTTGTTGTCTTCTTACTGAATTGTAAGAACTCTGCATATTCCAGATCTGTCTTCCGTTAGATATATATTTTGTAAATATTTTCTTTGAGTCTGTGGGTTGATTCTTCATTTCCTTACATGTCTTTTGGTAAACAAAAGCTTATCATCTTATGATAATAATTTTTTCTTTTATGGTTCATGTTTTTTGAATCTTATTTAAAAAATCTTTTCCAATCCTCACATTACTTTTCCCTATGCTTTCTTCTGGAATTTCTATGGTTTTAAATCTTAAAATTAGGTCTATGACCCATTTCAGTAATATAATAATACATGATAATATTAACTTATAGTAATAATAAATATTATTTGGCAATGTGGTATGAGGTGAGAGTTGAGGTTCCTTCTTTTGCATGCAGTTATCTAATTGTTGCAGCACTGTTTGCAGAAAGATTGCCTTTTCCCCCCAGAAAAGGTTGGCACCTGACCTGAAGTCAGTTGTCCACATATGCATGGGTCCATTTCTGGACTTCTTATTCTGTCCCATCCATCTGTCGATTTTCTTATCTATTGTACCATACTGTCTTGATTTCTGTGGCTCTATAATAATTCTTGAAATCAGGTGGTCTACATGTACAGCTATGTTGTTCCTTTTCCAAGTTGTCTTAGTCACCATAGGCCCTTTGCATTTCCACAGAGTTCAGAACTAGCTTGTCAAATTCCACAATTGGGCATGTTGTGATCTGCTTTTGACTGCACTGAGTATGTAGGGAAGAACTGCCTGGGTCTTCTGATTTAAGAGGATGGTTATAACCCACTTTTTATTCAGGTCCTTTAAAATTTCTCTCAACAGTGTTTTGTAGATTTCAGTGAACATGATTCACACATTTTATCCTGAAGTATTTTATAATTTCGATGATGGATCACACTAACCTTGTATTCCTGGAGTAAACCCAGCTCGTAGCACACAGAAGATTCTCTTCATTGTCGTGTTAGTCAGCTCTCACTGTGATGAAAATACCTGAGAGATCAACTGAAGGATAAAAGGTTTATTTTGGCTCATGGTTTCAGAGGTTTCAGTCCATGCTTGACTGGGCCCAGCGCTCTGCGATGGAAACCAGGCAGATATCCTGGCAGGAAGCATGTGGTAGAACAGAGCTGCTCACTCGGGCAGCCAGGAAGCAAAAAGATAAGGGGGCTGGGGAAACTACACCTTTCAGAGGCACAGCCCCATGACTCACCTCTTCCAACTAGGCCCCAGCTCCTGAAGCTTCCACCACTTCCCAATACTGCCAGCAGGCGGGCACCTTCAACACAGGAGCCCTTGGGCGATAGTCCAGGTCCAACCGTTAGAACTGTCTGGTGGCCTTCATTGCTCTGGCTCAGAAGTCAGCTCCCTGATGCTCCTTCTTTGAAGGTTGTGACTTTTCTTTTTTCCTCTTAGCTTCTTTTAAGATAACTTTTTGTCTTTATTTCTTCAGGAGTTTTACTGTAGTGTAAATATATATATTTAAACCCTGCTTGTGGTTCTTTAGGCTTCTTGGACTTGTGACTTGATGTCTTTCTTCATCACTAGGGTAAACTTCAGCCATTATCTCAAGTATTGCCCTGTCCCATTCACTCTCCTCCCACCAGGGTTCAGCTACACCTGCTGTATCCTTTGTAGTTCTAGTCCTCGTCTCTTTGTGCTTTACTTTGGCTATTTTTTTTTCTGCTCTATCTTATCATTCACCAATTCTTTTCTTTAGTGGTGTCTATTCTGCTGTTATAGCCATGTATAGAGCATGTAGTTTCACTTTGTGTATCTTTTAGGTTTGCAACTAAATATGGTTATTTTCAAATCAACGTCCTTTTTAGGAATGTAATTTCTAATGCACTACCAAAATGATCAATCTATCTTCTATCTTCTTTGTAGGAGTCTTGTTTGGGGAGATGGCTTAAATTGTGGTTGACTATGGGCCATGGAGTTTTGGGCATTGTTGTCTTTTGTAGTCTCACAGGACTTGGCCTGGGATCTTGTGGGACTTGGCCCGGGATCTCGAGTGACTTGGCCGAGATTGTTGATCGGGTTAGCGCTATTTTTTGGTGGTGTGTGGTGTGTGTTAGTCGTTGTTAGAGCCAGAGAGAAAAGTTATCAGAATAAAAAGCTGTTTGTGTCCAGTTCGCCTCTAAACTTCTTCCCGCGGCTTCGTTGCTCCAAGCGGCCATCGCTTCAGGCGGCAACACTTCTTGAACACAGGAAGCAAGGTTAAAGTTTATGTCTTATAAGTCTAATGCTGAGAGTCATGTGAGTCTGTTTCTATCATCTGTTGTTTCTACTGATTCATGAGGCTTCCCTCACATGTTGGTTTTGTGCTATTGCCATTACTAGAAAGCCTTGACATGCTTGGTGATATACGACCACAAATGGCTCATGCAAAGTGAAATTGTGCAAAGCAATTTTAATAACCCGTGAGAACAATCACACTTGTCCTATGACTTTTAAGTTCTTTGTCAAAATATTAAAACAATCTCTGTCTATGAGTTGTAAACACAGGGAGATTTTTTTTAAAAAATATGGTAAAACTAGTATTTATTTAGTGCATTGTAATTCAACAGGTTAGAAACCACAGTGAGAACCACAACGTCCAATTTTCTGCGAGAACCTTCCGGAGGCAGCTTGAGCGTACTTGCCTGCTTTGTGGCACTGTGTACGGAGCTTGGGAGACTGACACAGGCAGGGCCCTGAGCGGAGAGACTAGTCTAGATTCTCGGGGAGCCCAGTGGACTCCCCTGAGATCTCAGCAGCTGACAACCTTCTCTGGCAGAAGAAGTGGTGGGAATGACGAGGCAAAGCGGGGTAGAGAGAAGGAAGCCAGAGCACTGGCGTGCTGCTCACTCTCACAGCGGAGGGAGCCGCAAGCCACGGAACATGCCGGCCCCTAGAAGCTGAGACCAACCCCCAGCTAACCAGCACAGAGGCAGGCCCAGAAGGGCTTTCCAAACCTCATGCAATTGTATACCAAAAGGATGGATTTTCCTGTATGCAAGTTGCATCTCAATAAATCAAATATAAAAACAAAAATGAACACCCCCCCCCGCCCCCCGCTGCCCAGCTTCCAGGGAGTCTAAAACAAAGTGAGAGCCTGCTACGGAAGGCACCCCCCATCACACACCGTGGAGCAGGTGACCAGGCTGTGTGTCCAGGATGTCAGGAGGCCAGCTTGTTCCCTCCTGATGTGACAGGGCTTGTGGCCCCAGGGGCAGGATGGAGCTGCCGGGGTCTCCTCCACCCCTGGCGGGCAAAGTGAGAAGGCCTCAAGGCCACCTGTTCTCCACTCTCCTGGAAGAGTGGCCGGAGGACAGGCTTGCCTCCCCAGGGAGTCCCTCATCTCCTCTCTCGTGCCTGTCACACTGAAGGGCACCAAGCCCAGGCCTGTGCAGCCCCCTCTTGCCCCCACCCCAGGCTCTCCAGAGCCGCTGACACGCAGTGTGAAGGCCACAGGGACTTGCCAGCTCTTCACGCTGGACCCATCGGCGACCCAGCAAGGCAGACGCTGCGACTGAGTGCGCAGTGCTTCCCAAGTACAGGCCATTAGACTCAAGTTTAGAGTTAATAATCACCAGAGATTAGATCCTGCTGACCGATGTGGGTCAAGAGGAGTTTAACCAGGGCATTTAATGCCTTTAAGATCATAATCGGAAGAATTAAAAACGGGCTCTGAAGATTCTTGGAGAATTTTTATGTCTTTCTTCTCCCTCAACTTGATTCCTTTAGTGAGAGGCAATTCCAAATTTTGAGGACAAACACGCACCCAGCTGCGCTGGCTCCCTGGGAACCCTGCGCGCCTCCCTGGCCACCCCATGACCCTTGGTCCAGCTCTCTACATGCTGCAGGTCATGCGCTTTCCCACTGCCCCTGCTGGCAGCCCGGGCTCCACTCACTGTGTCCTGCAGGGCTTTAGATCTGTGGGTCCAGCCTGCTCCTGCCCACGGCTCCCCCAGCACCCGGGACAGCACTGGCACTGCTGATGGCCTGAAAACACCCGCAAAGGGACAGGCTCGGGATCAATGGCTGGCGAGCTTCACAGACAGCCGCGGAGTGAAGGCACCACGTGTCAAAGCAGAGAGAGGAGAGCCCGCGGGGCACTGCCAGGCGGGTTCCTGAATGTCCTGTGGGGGATCCAAGGAAGGCTCTGGGACCTGTCCTGGGTGTAGGTGAGGAAACCGAGGCTCAGGCCAGGTGAGAAATCTGAGTCTGAAAGCGGCTGAAGGTGGTAAGGACCCTGTCCCTTGTGCTGCCCCAGAAACCCCCACTCCAGCCCAGCTGGTGCCAGTCACTGAGCCAGGGAAGGGACAGCAGAGTCAGGGCAGCTCAGAGTCAGACCCAAGGAGTTGGAGAGTCCTGAGGAAGGTGAGGTGACGCCCGAAGGCAGAGGGCGATGGACTTGGAGCCCAGGAGCACAAGAGCCAAGTGCAGGGGCATCGTGGGAGGCAGAGGGGCAGGCCAGGCCCAGGGCAGCGAGGACACAGCAGTGTGCAGGAAGAGGGGCGCCCTCCGGCCTGTCT
Source organism: Tamias sibiricus (assembly GCA_025594165.1). Taxonomy (NCBI): domain Eukaryota; kingdom Metazoa; phylum Chordata; class Mammalia; order Rodentia; family Sciuridae; genus Tamias; species Tamias sibiricus. The sequence continues at coordinate 175,015,895 of CM046661.1, read as the reverse complement.
TTCTGAGAAGGCACACGAAGAGAATCAGGAAGTACACGCCTGCTTCCTGGCCCTGCGGCAACCCACCTCCGGGTGGAAGTGGCACACGGGGTGGCTCTCGGGGTAACTGGAAGGTGGACATGTTCCCCAAGGGCTGCAGCTCCGTCTTTCCATCTCCTTCTCTGAGGTCTAATTCTTACTGTCCTGTCTCTCAGAGTTCTCATTCCTGTAGAGTCTGCACCAAACCCAACATCAGGACAGGGGTATCTTTCTGAAATACTCTCTAGAAAGTGCCTTCTCCTGCTAAGAAAGCCCACATTTAAACTCATCCGTTCCCCAGGGGGGACCACGCACTCCCCAGCTTCTGTGCCCTTCTTCTGAGTCAGGGAAGCTCTGGTGGGATCCTTTTTCTGAAGTTCTATTTTCCTCTGTTATTATTAAGATTATCAGCTGCCCTTGAGGGTGGTTAAACATTCACCTTCACTTAGACTTCTGCCCCAGACACTACAAGATAACCTGGTGAGATTCATCAAGTCAAGAGAACAGAACAGGCAACACTCCAGGGAGGAAGAAAAAGGCACCATGTTTCTCTCTTCTTGCGTTGGCAGCCTGCTAACATGCCCCACACTCTCTGTCACACACAAGGCCAGGGACTCGGGAAGAACTGCCACCGCTCTTGATGAGGGCTGTCCATGAGAAGCTCTCTCCTGGGCTCCACCTGCCATTCCCTTGGCCAGGAACTGCGACCCTCCCCTTGGGTTCCCGCGCCAGCTCAGACCCACACGCACCGTCCTTCCCTGGCCATTCCAAGCAGGGCTTCCAGGCTGCTACAGCTTGGGTAGGCACCCTTTGTCCACCACCTGTGACCCACCCTCCACCCCTGGACTCTGGAGTGGGCACCTCCACTATCCGCCATGTCTATAATCCTTTCTGCTTTGGATAAATGCGCCAGACACCAACCTTCCCTCCCCACCTTCCTGTCACCTCTGGTCACCCAAGGTCTCCTAACTCCCTAGTGCGAGCTCCCTCTCCAGGGGCATGGGCTTCAACTGTATATAGAAGCCCCGACCACTTTCTCTGGTGGTGCCTCTTCCTGTCCGAAGCCCTCCTTTGGACACCTCCTTTGGGCTGCAGTGCATGCTGGGATGTGCACCTTTGGACTGTGGGGCTTTTCTTTTCTTTTTTTTTTTTTTTTTTTTGGTACCGGGGATTGAACTCAGCGGGACTCAACCACTGGGTCACATCCCCAGTCCTTTTTTTTGTTTTTATTAGAGACAGGGTCTCACTGAGTTGCTAAGTGCCTCACCATTGCTGAGGCTGGCTTTGAACTCATGATCCTCCTGCCTCAGCCTCTCAAAGTGCTGGGATTACAGGCGTGCGCCACCATGTCCGGCTGGACTGTGGGGCTTTTCTAACTGCTGGCCTCTTTCAGGACTTGTCACCAAGTGGCCTCACAGAGGAGGTTCACTTGACTCAAAAATGGCAGCGACAGAATGTCTTCCTTTCTGGAAAACTCTCTTGACAAGTGAGGTTTTTGAAGGAAAGAAGAGAACAAAGGTCACATTCTGAACTTTTGGATAGCCAGTCAGGAAGGTGAACCAAAGTCCCCTGGCCTATATCTGGTGACAGATTTTGTAACATTTTTCAAAGTGGGGGAAAAAGGCAATCACAGTACTCAGGCCAAACACCCTCCCTCATAAACAGGAGGCAGGGGCAGTGGCCACACCTGTAAGCCCAGCAACTCAGGAGGCTGAGGCAGGAGGACTGCAAGTTCAAGACCAGTCTCAGCACCTTAGCCAGACCCTGTCTCAAAATAAAAAATCAAAAGGGCTGGGAGTCTGGCTCAGTCATACAGCACCCCTGGGTTCTGTCCCCAGTAGCACAAAAATCAAGCAAATAAGGGCTGGGATTGTGGCTCAGCGGTAGAGCGCTCGCCTAGCACGTGCGCGGTCCGGGTTCAATCCTCAGCACCACGTACAAATAAACGCGTTGTGTACAACTAAAGCAAAATAAATAAATATTAAAAAATCAAGCAAATAAATAGATGGATCGTAAAGTCCAAGGATAGTGTAGCCACATCAAATACTGCCCTGTTTGTTTTTGTTGTAAATAACTTTCACCTACTGAGAGATGAGTCCATCTGAACCAGATTTCAAAGTCCTCTGAACGGTTTTTTCTACAAACATCATTGATGTCAACCCCACCCCCAATACACAGACAGATGGTCACACGGAACGTGAGCAGTGAATACACAGAACACCAACTCTGTCACCAAGCTGTCCCAGGAAGTGAGCTCAAGTAGGACTGCAGTAAAGAAGTTGTCACATTTGCTCATAATTAGGGGCAACCTAAAAGATGCCATTTTGTCCAGTAAAGAAAACTACCAGAAGGGCTGGGGTTGTGGCTCAGCGGCAGAGCGCTCGCCTTGCACGTGCGCGGCCCGGGTTCGATCCTCAGCACCACGTAAACATAAATGCATTGCATTGTGTACAACTAAAGTAAATTTTTAAAAAAATCCCATATTTCACATACAGAGAAAACTTCAGATCACTTTCAGACCCGGAGTCTGCCTTGTCACGGGAGCAGTCCTGCCTGTCTCGGGCCAGAGTGCTTCACTGTAAATGTGTATCTCAGTGCACGCCAGGCTGGCCACTGTTTGGTATGGTTCAGGAAGTCACATGGCCACAGGTCGACCACTAACGATTGCTTCTCCCTTGCTGATGCCCGGCCACTTGTCACCACCGTTATCACAAAAGGACAGACTTGTTCAGTTATAGGTGGCTGTAAGAGTGCCTGGGGACCCCTTGCTCTTGACCTAACCTCAACTTGAATCATTCATAACTGGCTTTGCAACCTTTGAGACAGTTGGTCATTCTGCATTCTATTCCTGACTCTTACAGCTCCAAATTACGCTCCTTCAAAGGTTTGCTTCTGGCCCCTAAAGTGTCAAGCACGTGGATCAGATCAGAAATCTTCATTGTTCTTTATTTGCAAATCTCTTAAATAAGAGCAAACTAAATCGCGGTTTTCTCGAATCTCTCCCAGGAATCTGTATCTGCACGCAGTACTCTCACACCGTTAAATGCAAGCACTTCCCAACTTACCAAGGTTTAACTACATCCCTTTCCCACTGAGTTGGTTGTTTAGCATTTGAATCAATGATCTTGCAGGGAAAAAAAATAGCATTTTATTTAAACAGATCCTCAAGCCAGCTCGTAAGTCTACTTAATGTACAATACCTCTCAAACTTAGCGACCATTACAAACAGAATCACTCCACTGCAACGCTCCGAGCCCTGCTGCAAGGGCAACTACAGGAGGTGCACTGGGAAATGCCAAGGGTTGTCCCGCTGCAGAGGGACAGGCATGGGCGGTCATCGGCAGGCTTGGAGCTGTGTGCACGCCAGCTTAGGTCCCCCCAGCCAGCTTCCATCCATACTTGGCTACTGTGCTGATCACAGAGGCCCACTATAAGTTTATGTGGATTAAATTCTACTAAGCATTTACATATTCAATAGCATTTACAAGCACCTACTGAGTACACAGGACGGGCAGAGCAGCAATGAACAGGACACACTCTGCCCTCTCAGGGAGTCCAACCAGGCGGGAAGGAGCCGCAGTGCTGGGCAGCAGCGGGCGGCGCGCCCGGGGAGACTGCATGGAGACTGCATCTCAGCAGGGCCCTGCAGGACGAGGCGCAATCTGTGGCACAATCTAGACACACGGCAAGACACATCATCACCAAAACCTGGGGTTGCATCCATACTCAAAGCCAACAGGGACCACTCAACACCAACTTTGTTCTCAACAGTAGAGAACATTCCTTCACCTCTGCAAAATTGAAAACAAAAGTGGTTTTGGTATTTATGGGGGAGAAAAAGTGTTTCCTTCCAGAAGTCTTTGAAAGATCACAAATTAATGCTAGCAAACCCAACTCAGGCAGCAGATCTGCTGGGTAAGAATGCTCACAGCCCAGGCCCGTCCCTCCTCCTCAGCACCTCCTGGGATAGGCACAGGTTTGGAGCCAGAGCTCTTGAGCTTTGCAACCCTCCAGAGTTCCCTGGAGAAGAATCCACCTTCTGCTGAGAGGAGGTAGACAGAGGACTTTGTGCCTGCAGATAGAAGCCAGCGGGCCAGAACCCAGGTCTAGCCTTTCCCACCCTCAACCTGCCTCTGTGATGCCAACCAAAATGTCCAAATACTTTTCCTTCCACCCTACGTGGGTCTCAAAACAACTTGGGCTATACAGTCATCACACGGGGCGGCAGAGCTGGCGAGGCTAAGCGCTGCAGCCTGTGACACGCACTCTCTTTCGGCCCTCCAGGGTATCACTGCCACCAGGGACAGAGTAATTAAGTGCTATAGAAGCAAAGAACACAACCCTTCAAACAAGAGCAAAGCAGACTGGGCTCCTTCAATCACCTGTAGAATAGCCTGCAAAATCTACACGCAGGGCGTTCCTTTCCAGGAGAAGCCCACGCGTGCCAGCCACATGGACAACGCAGAGAAGAAGCAAGTTCCTTCACACACAGACCACCGGATGCTAGCGCTTCTCCGAGCTGGGCCTTACCTTAAACTATCCGGGGGCTGGGGGTGTAGCTCAGGGCTGGAGTGTGTGTTTAGCACGTGAGAGGCCCTGGGTTCCATCCCCAGCACCAAAAAACCAAAATAATAAATAAAACAAAATCCACAAAAAACTCCCAACAAAACAAAAAGAAACCCACAAATCTCTTGCCACCAAGTTACAAACTTAAATTCTGTTCCTAATTTTCCCTAACCACATAGTCTGAAAGGTGATCTAGCTTGTTCTGTGTATTTATAAGGCTGAAATAACAGCAAAAGTCTGTTCCACATAAACGATGCCATTTTATACAATGTCTACAAAACATTTGAAAAATGGACTTTATATCAAAGCACCAAAACCAGGTATAGAAACGGAGAACCTCAAATTCCAGAAAAGGGCCATTCAACGGGCGGCGTCCTCTGTGTGTGGCGCAACACCATCAGGACAGGCGTTAAACAGCAATGCTGGTCACCCGAGCCACTCGCCCTGTCCCCACCAAGAGCGTACCCACTCACACACCTAGACTGCAGCAGAGCAAAGAGGGGAAGAAAGTTTGGCATGTTTAAAATGTATTTTCAATAAGCAGAAACATTTTAATAAATGTTTTTAAAAATGACTAAATATTTATCATAAAAACCCTAATGCTCATAGCATGGAAGAAAAAGAGCACAGGGAGCAAGAGGTCACCAAAGAGCAAGCTGTCACGGCAAACAGTGCTTCCTCTCCACACTCCAGTTTCCTCATCTTTTATATGATGAGAATTATCATTAGGTTTCTTTTCTATATTCTGGCATTAAAATCAGTTTCATAAGCAGATGGGCAGCTGTATTGTTCATGACTGGGCAGAGTAACCCACAGCTGCTACTCAGTAAATGGGCAAGGAGTGGATGAACTATGTGTGTCTGTGGACTGTATCTAAACACATTGGAATATTATATGGACATTTAAAAGGATAAAGCAGGTTTTTCTTAACCTAGTAGTCAATAAAGCAAGTCACAAAATATATAGAAAACACTTTTTTCTTTTCTCTCTGATTCTCTCTCACACACATAAAACTTTTAAAACTCTGTTTACAGGCTTGACAGATGTAAGCTAGTTAAAAAGAGTTATTCTATGATTGTGGCATGTCCTTTTTTTTTTTTTTTTTTTTGGTACCGGGGATTGAACTCAGCGGTACTAGACCACTGGGCCACATCCCCCGCCCTTTTTTGTATTTTATTAGAGACAGGGTCTCACTGAGTTGCTAAGTGCCTTGCCATTGCTGAGGCTGGCTTTGAACTCGTGATCCTCCTGCCTCAGCCTCCCAAGTGCTGGGATGACAGGCGTGCGCCACCGCGCCCGGCTGTGGCATGTCTTATATGGGGGGGGGGGGGGCGACATTATTTTCTACTGTCCATTAATTTACTTCTGCTTTGAAGCTGTGCAAGACTTTACCAGGCCCACTGCCTCTTGTCATGGAGGGTGACCACCCAGCTGTTCATCACCGGCTGTGTCCTGGGACCATCCCTGCTGGGGCTGAGGGCAGCTCTGGAAACGACCCACCCGACTGACAAGCCATCTGCTTAATGTTCAAAATGAAAACAGCTCTGAGACAGCACGCTGGTCTGACTGGCCGATGTCGATGACTTAAGTGATTGGTAACATTTCTCAAAGTAATATTTATCTCGTTTTAAACTACACAAAACCAGTCTGTCACAAAGAAATGATGCTCCCAGTGCAATGACAACATCGTTGTTCAGAGCTGAAAGTGAATCCCTGCACATTCCTCTTACTTTCCAAGCACTGAAAATGCATTTAACATTACATCAGAAAGTGCTGGTTAACCCTCAAACTGCCAGTCTGTCGTGCAAGGGAAACAAACATGAGATAGTTCAGTCTGGAAATAGTAAATTAAACTTTTTTACCTGTGGTGACAGGTTCTTGGTTCTCAACGTGTCTTGCCACAAACTGTCACTTCGCAGAGAAGGTAGGGCCTTCAACTTCAGCCTTGGCAGTGGGAAGACAGAGGAGGAAATGATCAGGATATGTTTTCTGGATGCCCCCCAACTCTCCACCACCTTAGGAAAGTCACGGTGACCCTGCTTCTTACAAGGACAATGGAGTCACAGGGTCGTGGCCAGAAAAGCTCTGTGCCCTCCTCCCATACCCAATCCCTGGTTTCTTTTGGGGATAAGGGTAGTGGCAGAGGTTGAGGTGGGTATGCAAGCCCTAGGGTTCCACAGTGCCCCTCACGCCCAAAACATTACACAACCATGGAAGGAATCTAGACACGTGGGGCACATCTCCCTCCTTTAAATTTAAGAAGAAAATAAATAAGCAAGCCAGCCTCGGGAAGCCCGGCGCCGGCAGTTTAGTTAGTCCGCGGAGGTGGGGAGGTGGGTTTGGGCAAAGGGCTCTCCCGGCTCCCACTAGCATCCGGAACCACACGGGCCGCGCAGCCCAGGGTGCGGAGGAAACCTGGGCGCAGAAATGGCCAGCGTAGGGCACTCAGCTGCCCAGATTCAGAGGGATGTCGCGCGGCTTCGCGGAGTCGGCGCCCTACCCGACAGAGCCTGCCCTAGGCTGCCCTGGGTGCCCGCCGTGTTCAGAGCAAAGTGAGAACTGTTCGTCAACGCGGTCCGCAGCTGGTGACACTAATCCCGCGTGTCTCGAGTTGAGCCCCAGGGTCGATCTCTCTGGGCCTAGGGTTACCTGGCCTTGGGGATTCCTGGAGTGGGGGTTCTCGGGAAACGCCCCCCAAGCCGGTGACGCCCAGACTCCACCGCGCGGAGGTGGGGAGGGCGCGTCGCGATTCCCCGCCAGTGGGCCTTCCCTCCCAGGGGACAACCAGAGGACCGGGCGTCGCGGCTGTCCCCCGAACTCCGCGAAGCCCCCAGCCCCGACAGCCGCGGATGCGGGAGTTCCCAACAGGCCCCGGGCGCTCCGAGAGACTGAGCACGGGACAGCCTCGTGGGCCCTGCACACCCCGCAGAGTTCTCCGCGTGCGCCCTCGCCCCGCGCCCCAGGGTCTCCAGCCCCGCGCCCCCAAGGCATGCGCATGCGCCGCCCGGCCCCTCCTCTGCCCTGTCCACCGCCCTCTCCGTCCTGGGGCAAGGGACGCCAGGCCCTCGACCCCCGCCCGCCCGCCCCTGGGCACCTGGCGCCGCGGTCCGCCGCCTGCCGGTCCACGGGGCTAGCGCACCGAGGGAGGCGGCGCCAGGCAGGGCGCTAGCGGCCGCCTCCGCCCCGCCGCCCGCTGCCCCCGCCGTGGGGCCGCTGCGTCCCCGGCCCCTGCCCGGCGCCGCCTCCGCGCGACGGTGCCAGCCGCGCCCCCGCGACACGCACCGCCCCTCGGCCGTCCCCCACGAGTTCGGCCGCTTGGTGACCGCCCCGGAAGCCCCGCCCCGGGGCCCGGGCCTGGGCCCTGGGCGGGACACACCCCCGGACGGCGGCTCCCGATTGGCTGCTGCAGGGGAGGGGGCGGGCCGCTTTCGGACGTGCCCTCTTCGGGTCGGGCACCAAGGGGGAAACTGAGGCTGAGGAGCGCAGGGACTGCCCAAGGTCACCCGGCGAGGGAGAAGAGCGCTGCGATGGGTCGCTGCGTGCGCCTGGGCATCAGCGACCCCCCAGGCCCGCGCACCGGGAGGGGCATCAGCGACCCCCCAGGCCCGCGCACCGGGAGGGGCATCAGCGACCCCCCAGGCCCGCGCACTGGGAGGGGCTGAAGTGGAAGTGGGGCAGGCGCGAGCCTGCGGTTCGGGTGGCGGTTCCCGCCGGGCGGCGTGCCACGCTGGCGAGGCCGGCCTCCCGCGGTGAGCCCCGCACTGCCGGCCTGCCTGCCGAGCTGGCCTGCCCGAGGAGTGGGCGCCCTCGAGTCTCCCACGTGCTTGGGCTGGGAGCCGCCGGGAGGAACCTTGTCCCGGAACCCCAGGATGCAAAATAGGGAGCACGCGTCAACAGGTGGCGGGGGTGCCAGGGCGGCCGCGGCGGGCGGGGAGGAGAAGGCTGAAGGGCAACGCGGACGGGCGCGGGGCGGCGCCCCGGCTCCGACCCCCGCCCCCCGCCCCGCCCCGGCTGTCGGCGAGCCCTGCCGCGCCTCTCGGGGCGCTGGGGTGCGGGGCTGACTCGGTGCCCAGCCGACGCGCTGGGGCCCTGCCAGCGCAGGGGGAGGTCGCGGCCCGGCAGCCAATGGCGAAGAGAAGGGGAGAGCGCTGCAAAGCCGCGTTATCGGGACCGCGGGGTCGGAACTCTGGGACAAGTGCACAGCGTCGACGTGCCGGCGCAGGGCGCCCCTCTTCGGGAACGAAATGTGTGCTATGCCGGCCCTCCTCCCTGCCCTCCTCCCGCGTCTGCCACCGTGTTATTTGTGGCGACGAGTGCCCAGGAGAACCTATGGGGAAGAAAACTTCAAACACAAGCCTCCATTACTGGGGCGGGGGTGGGGCGGGGACTGGGGATCAGGCCCTGCTTGGCCCTTTTACAAAGTTCCTTTCAACCCACCCTTGCTGATTAGCCCCATACCTGGGGTGAACTTTGCCCCACCCTCCAGACACCCGCATAACCTTCGCGCTTGCCCACCGGCAAGCCCAACTTTTATTGCACATGCTGGCTAGCAATAGCCAATATTTGTATTTCAGAGTTCGCAAGGTGTCCCGTACGTGTTATATCCTGGATATCTCCTAGGTGGGCAGGCAGAATTATTCACGTACCCAGCGAGTGGTAGTATTGCGCCTGCTGTCCTGGCTGTAGCAGTCAGGGAGGCCCCTGTGGAACTCATGGGCTGCATTCTCAGGAGGACCTCCTGGCACAAAGATGGTATGACATGCCCCAGGTCCCCGGGCTCCAAGGACAGAGAGTCTACGTGCGGGTGTGTTGGCTCTTTTCCTCAGATGGTCAACCAGGCAGATGGAAAGAGCTGGCAGACACTTCTGGACGAGGCCCAAGGCTGTACAGGGCTCAGCAGAGCAGTCATGTACGCTCACCAGTCACACAGCACTTATAGTCTTGGGTTCTTGGGGCTCCCAAGGTTTCAGGGAGAGAACATTTGGTTGTCAGCCATGTGTTCAGTCCCTTTTAAGCACGTGCCCTCAGCCAGCCTTCTTGGGCTTCCTGTGGAAGAAGGAAGCTCCGGGCTTTTCTCACGGAGTAGCCTGGCCGGAAGCTGCTCCGTGTCTGCTGTCTCCCAGGAGCAGTGGGTTTCTTTAGAGAAACCGCTTTCAGAGTACAGAGGTAAGAGACCTGTCACATGAGGCTGTCACAGAGGGCACAACCCTGCTCCAGGATGCCTCCTCATCCCTTTCTTCTTTCAGTGTTGATGGGCATGGGCACCAGAGGCTCTGCCTGCACAGGGGCCGAGTAGAACTCTAGTCCTGGGACTTATGGGTGCTCTTGAAAACGTCTCTGGGCACAACCTGAGAATCCTCCTCCCTCGGAGCACGTGTGGCTTGCTGTCTGGCTTGCGTGCTGCTTCAGCCCCTTTTCACGTTTTCTAACCTTGACGATGTTCTAAGAGGTCATCATTATTATGCCCACATTACAGAAAGAAAAAAGAGGCACCGAGAGGTGGAAGGGCCCAAGAGAAGGTAGGTCTGTAAAGCCACACCTGCTGCGTGCGCCCGCCCACCTGCCCACCACCAGGGCAGCCCGGAGGGTCCGGGAGCTGGAAGGTCCAGAAGAGGAGGGGGGCACCCGGAGGAGGCCCCCTGCAGGGCCGGGGTGTGCCACTCTGAGCAGGCAGCGGGGTAGGCCCCAGACCTGGGAAGTGGGTGTCACCAGTCATCTGTGTTCACACAGCATGTGAGACTGCTGCCTGCCCCTGCCCCAGTGAAGCTTGTCCCAAGGGTCTGGGGTTCAGGCCGTCAGGCTGTTTACCCTGCAGCTTAGGTAAGCCCTTTCCAGGAACCACCCAAGGCCTCTGAGGGTCACTGGCTTGCCCTCTGCTGATCTGCAGCCTCCTGTCGGGCTGGCTTTGTTGGCCAGGGTGTTTAGCCGGAGCAGTGGTCTCTGATCTCCTGGAAGCACGCCCTCAGGTCAGGTGGGGGAGTCCATCAGGCAGGGTCAATAGGGAGCTCCTGGTAGGTTCGGCTGGACCTTGCTGAGGGCCACTGGGGGCCCGTGCTTAGCCGCCACCCTAGAACTGACACTCCAGGTAACAAAGTATTATCCTGCTGTGGTACAAAATTCACAATAGCCCTTAAAGGCAGCTGGGTCCACCCCCATTTTACAGATGAGGAAACCAAGGGCCAGGAATGACAGCACTTGGCCAAAGTCCCCTAAGAGGGAGCAGGAGACCTCTCAGTTCAAATCCACTCAGCCATCAACATCAGCACCTGCCCAGGTGCCCTGGTTCGGCTGCCTGGTGCTGAAGCCACTACTCCTGACATCTCAGCTGCTGGCAGACACAGAGCATGGTGTCCAGAATCAGTCTGCCCCCAGCTGCCCCAGGGGGTGGCAGCAGCATGTTTGAAAGCCCTGGTAGGAGAGAGGGGCCGTGCTGAAGGAGAGAGAGGGTGGAAATGGTATAAGATGGGCAGAGGTGGGCAGGACCCTGGCAGGGCCTTGTGCTTGGCTGGGGAGTGGGGCTTTCTGTTCTGAGGGTTGTGGGAAGCCTATCGTGGAGGGTTGTAAGCAGGGTCATGACTTCATCAGATCAGTAATAAATGATAAAAATACTTGTTAACCAATGGTCTTTACCCAGGTGGTGGGTAAAGCTGCCAGTTTCCTCTAGGTCTTCAGGCCAAGAAAGTGCTCGTAGTGTGGGCACTATACCCCTTTGACAATTGACTTGTCTCTGATCGAGGTTTACAGGCTGGCCTGCTCATCCTAGGTCAGAGGTCTGTCTCTACAGGCCTTGGGAAGGCCAGGACAGTGTGATAAGCAGAGGCGACTTAAACCGTCTCCACCTGAGGGCGTATTAACCCACCCTTAAACCATCTCCACCTGAAGACATTAACTCTGTGCTTTATAAACCCTGCCCTTGCTATGAGTGGACGCCATCTTCTACCACCCTGCCTCATGTGCGTCAGAGTTGGTGGCCCCAGCCGGAATAAAGGCTTCTTTGGCTGTTACGTGAGTGGCTTGTGAGACTTTTTTTCCCTGCGAATTGGGTACAACAACAGCCCAGCCACAGCATTGCTGCCTCCCCAGGGACAGATGCCTCCGTGGCCAGCACAAGTTCCATCCCCAAGTGGCTTGGGCAGCAGTAGCTGGATCGTGGATGCCTCTGTCCAGTCCAGAGGATGGACCTGAAGCTTCTGGGTCAGTGTGACCTGCTAGGTACCACGGGAGGCTCGCTGCATAGCATGGTGTATAGGTGGATTCACTCCGTCTGTGTGCGGCTGGGCCCTGCAGCGCTGTGACCCAGGCAGGGGCCGGACCCTGAGCCGCCCTGCCGTGGGCAGGCGGGGGTGAAGGGAAGCAGAGATGGGGCATGGTGTGACGGCCACCAGCGCAAAGTGCAGCAGCGCCCCTTCCCCCCAGGCTGCGCTCATGGAGGTTTTAGCTAGTCGTGGTCAAATGCAGTCTGAAAATATAAGTGGAAAATTCCAGAGATAAGCAATTCATATATTTCAAACAGCTTACATATTGTCGTGTTTGTTCTATCTTATTGTTGACTACTGTTGTTAGCCTCTTTCTGTGCCTAACTTATAGATTAGATTTTATCATAAGCATGCACAAATAGGAATGAACTATCTGTGGTGTCTGTTACTACTGAGGATCCAGGCATCCCCTGGGGGTCTTGGGACAGATCCCTCACAGGGGGTGGGGGACTACTGTGCATGCGGGGATGTACGCCCCTGCCTGGACACCCCCTTCCAGGTCCTCTAGGGAAATCAATAGGCCGAGCCTGGAGCTGGGTTCCAACAGATTGGACTCAAATCCTTGTTATACCTTTTAGTTCCTCCCCGGCCTCAAGCATTGGACTTGACTCCAGTCTGAGCCTCCTTGTCCTCCGAGCAGGGCAGCGATGCCTACCTGGAGGGTCCTGTGGGAAGACGAGGAGGGAGTTCACGGGGGTGCAGGGACAGGGCCTGGTCGTGCTCCCAGCACGGTAACCACTGGTCCAAGGGCTCTGCCAGGGGCTGCCTCCCCCGGGAAGCCTGCGGGGCTAACATCCTGCTGACACAGCCATCCCCTGCCCTGTGCCGCCCCACTTCCTGCACACCGTGTGGCTCTTGTCCTGTTTCGTACCACCTTCAGAGCACATGTCCCTGTCCTGTCTGACCACCCCGAGCCACTGAGACCCCAGCTGGGCTGCCTGCTCCTTGCTCCCTCACGTGCCCTTCCCTTCCACTCGGTGTCTGCTCTGTACGCTGGTGTCGGCCGGCCCAGGCAGTCTGAACTTGAGCCCAGACGAGCCTGCAGGCCCGGCTGAGCCTCCCTGTGGATGTGGCTGAGGAATGGGCGGATGTTACGCCCTCCTAGCCAGGTGTTAGCTTTCACTAGAGTGAGGAACTGGACCGTGTTGTCAGGGCCCTGGAAGAGACAGGCCATCTTTGACAAAGTTTTCCTGATCAGCAGCAAGGTATAAATCACAACATTATAGAGAGTTTTCTAGAAAGCTCCATCTGGATGCTTTAAAGAAATATCCGTATTCTCCCTGAGATCACATCCTTTATGTGCTTTTTTTTTTTTTTGGTACCGGGGATTGAACTCAGGGGCACTTGACCACTGGGCCACATCCCTAGCCCTTTTTTGTATTTTATTTAGAGACAGGGTCTCACTGAGTTGCTAAGTGCCTCTCCATTGCTGAGGCTGGCTTTGAACTCGCGATCCTCCTGCCTCAGCCTCCCAAAGTGCTAGGATTACAGGCGTGCGCCACCGCGCCCGGCTGCTTTTTTTTTTTTAATATTTATTTATTTGCTTTTAGTTGTACACAATGCGTTTATTTTTACGTGGTGCTGAGGATCGAACCCAGGCAGTGCACATGCTAGGCGAGTGCTCTACCGCTGAGCCACAACCCCAGCCCCCCCGGCTGCTTTTATTGTTGTTGAAAATGCTTTTTCTTAGTGAAGACTTCTGAGATGAAGTGCTAGCAATAGCTGGTAGGGATTGGTTTGTTTTGACTTGGCTCAATGAAGACATTGGCACCCCATGTCAGTCTCTGTTCAAAAACACATTGGTGGAAGCCCCGAGGCCCCACCAACCCCCCCCCCCCCCCAGTCCAGACAGCGCTGTTCACTGATAAACTGAGGAGGGTTGTGAAGGCTTCCTGACAGTGTTCCAGCCTTTCCATGCCCAGCTCCCTCCTCTGGTTTTATTTGTGGTGGTTATTTTCAAGTCAACACGTTGGCTTGTGTTGAGACTTGCAGCATGGCATAGAAAAGTCTGTGTGAGCGCCTGATTTTGATCTTTAAGGAGGCCCAGGAGCAGGGTGTGGGCGGGGAAGCCTGCAGGAGTCATGCCCACGGGAGCCCTGGCTCACACGTCACTGGGCACCTTCCCAGGGATTCAGCCTGGGGAAGAGCATGCCCTGGGCCTAGAGCCTGGGCCTGTGGGGCGTGGCGGTGGCTGGAGGTAGGAAGGAAGCTTAAGGACGCTTAATCGCTCATGGTTTGTGAAGGCAGTCTGTGTTTCTCTGGGGGTTGTGACGGGGCAGTGAAGGACAGGGGCCAACACCCTGGCAGGCAGGTATCTTGGGTCACTGGTAGGAGAACAGACTGGGGGACTGTGACCCCATTGCCTCACCTCTCCAGGTGAAAGGGCTGGAGTGAGCCAGAGCATCATGGCGCGTGTTAGTGCTGCGCTTGACATTCAACCCCAACCAAAAGACTGGTGAGCACTAAGTAGGAGCAAGGGCTGGCACTCTCCAAGCAGGTGTCCTGTTTTCCTGCTGAGCAAGATCCCAGTGCTGAGTTCCTCTGGGCAAGCAAGGTGGGCTCTGGAGTCTAATGGGCAGATAGAATGTTTCCTCTTCAATCCCACGTTCCTGGTCTCTCGGGGCCTTGGGGTATGTCGGGGGCTCTGCTGACCATCCACCCTTCCTGGCCTGTCTAAACTCCTGTCCCCATGACACCGCCAAGCCCCACCCCCGAGGCTGGGAGTCTGCCCTCACTGACCGCTAGCCTCCATCTCCTGTCTACCTCTTTCTCCTTCCTGGGACATTTCCTTGTCTGCCTCCCTACATCTGTGGCCTCAGCACCTAGCATGCTCAAGGGACATCAGCAGACCTGCTGCAGAATGGCACCAGCTCTGTTGTCACACCACGTGCACATATGAACATTGACAGCAAAGCCCACCCTTATGTACAACTGTAACGCACCAATAAAAAAAATGTGAGGAAAAAAATGGAAAAAAAAAAATGGCACCAGCCCCATGCTGCCCACCTGGGAGCCCAGGCACCCCTGGGCTGTGGCTGCAAAAGAATTTGGACCCTGCACATGAGAGGCCTCGAAATGCAGGCAACGGAGCTGACCCTGGAGAGAGCAGGGAGCTAAGGAAGATGTTCAAGCAGAGCAGGGACAGACTCAGATGCGGGGCATCACCCACTAGCTCGTCCTCACCTGCCCGGATACCAGGGGAAGGAGCAGGACGCCGTGAACTGGCTGTTGTTCCACAGGGCACAGTGGAACCGAGGGGCTGAAGCTGGAAGTGGTCTTGCCTGCATGTAGGCGGTGTCGAGTGGAAGAGGACAGGTGCCCGTGGATGGCACAGAGACCCCTCCCTGGGGGGGGGCGTCTGTGTGACCAGCATGTGCAGGCAAGTCCAAGTGACAAAGGCTAAACCTCAGAAACTGTGCCGCTCAAGGGGCAGGGTTGCTTCCTGACTTGGAGCAACAACGCCGCCGCAGGAGAAAAACTCGGAGGCAGAATGAAGATGAAAGGAGGTTTTTTTATTCTTCGGCTTTAGCAACCTCTCAAAACTCTAACACTGAGCCGGGCGCGGTGGCGCACGCCTGTAATCCCAGCACTTTGGGAGGCTGAGGCAGGAGGATCGCAAGTTCAAAGCCAGCCTCAGCAATGGCGAGGCACTTAGTAACTCAGTGAGACCCTGTCTCTAATAAAATACAAAAAAGGGCTGGGGATGTGGCCCAGTGGTCAAGTGCCCCTGAGTTCAATCTCCAGTACAAAAAAAAAAAAAAAAAAAAAACCTCCAACACTGGCTCTTTCAGCAACCTCTCTGACTCTTCACTTCTGACTACTGACTCTTTACTTTTTACTTTTTACTTTCTTAGAGAGAGCTTAGAGAGAGAAAGAGAGAGAGAGAGCTTTTTCTTTCTTCTTTCTTCTTTCTTCTTCTTCGGCAGCCTTGGCCTGACTCTGACCAGCAACAATTTCTTCTCTCTATATATCTCTTTGGTTTTCTTCTTCTGACTACATTCTAGCCTCTCTGACTCTTTTCTTCTTCTCTGACCCGAACTCTTCTTCCGACCGACTGAGCGACTGAACGACTGACTAAATGAATCCCTTCTGACCGCTTTCACCCGGTTATATACCTTTAGCTTTGCGGGTGCGTCTCGTGCATTTACAGGTGCGTATGATTATTATCAGGTGGAACTTATGGCTTCCAGCTAGCCGCAATAGCCATCTCCCTGATTGGGGCTGCTTCAGGGCAGATTTCAAGTCTGAGCTCTTCAGCATTCTCTCCAAGAGCACGTGGGATTCGGGACCGTGCACGCAAGCCAGGGACAGCCACCTGGGAAAGGCCAGCTCATTTTAGAGCACAGAGTTTGCTTCCACCTGTGGGACGGGGCGGGGAGATCTTCTTATGTATACACATTTTATCAAGAGCACGTCCTTGTCTCTCATCCCTCCCACACGGAGGTTACACAGTATCAAGGCAGGGAACGCCTCGCCCCGGCTCTGCCCATCCAACCATCACTGCCAGGCCACCAGGTGCTGCGTGCCTGTGCCTCCCTGCCGGCTTGGGGAAGTCCAGGATGAGCCTGGGCCTGTGGGCCTCCTCCGCGGAATTCCTGGGGGAACGAGAGCCGTTCCCTGTTCTCAGCCCCCGGCCTGAGCGTCTCCACCCTCATCTCTGGCCCAGGCTGTCACCGGTGTGGGCAGTCTGCTCAGGAAGAGGCGCTCTGTCTGCTGGTTCTGGTTCACGGTGCCTTATTCCTTTCATCGCGGCATCACTGGTGAGTCTCGGGACCCTTGAAGAGTATAGAGGGTCCTTCGAACAAGGCTGCATATTCTCTTATATTAGCCCAGACCATCTGAGGCCAAGTGCACAGCCTGAAGCTCCCCGGGCCACTCAGTGATAAAAATCAGGGTTCCAGACCAGCAGGGCCAGCCTTTAAGCTCAAATTGATTTTCTTTCCCTTTTTCTCCTACTCATTTTAATGCTAACGAATGCTTCCTTCTAGATTGGCAGAGAAGGTAAGAGGGGATCAGAGTTTCCTGCTTCACTTCACCTGAGGGCTTTTAGGTCCCCAGCTGATTCCAGGGAGACACCCCCTGGGACCCCCAACACCTTGACTTCTGTCCGTTCACCCACTGCCCTCCGAGGTCCTAGCTTTGCAGGATTGGCAGACGCCACGGGTGAACCGTCCCATGGCCCTCTGTAGGTTGGGCTTTCCCCTACAAGGTTCCCACTGTCCTGGCAACTTAGTGATGCTTTTATCGTAGCTCTCGAAGATTCTTTTCATCTACGGTGTTTGCTTGCTTCAAGGGGGAGTCGGTCCAGACATCGTCAGCTGCCATCGCGGGAACCCTCATTTTAATCATGGACACTGTTCACTTTCCAGGTGGGGTCGCTACTTGTCCAAAGGCTGGGAAGCTGGAGGACAGACCTGTCCTTCTGCTTTGTGGCCCACGCCTCGCCTCACACGGGGAAGTGGCCACTGAGTGGGATTTTTGAGCATGTTCCCTAAGGGCCGTGCTGACGTGGAGGAAGGGGCTGCTGTCTCCCTGGGCTGGGGGACAGGGGCCTGGAGCCCCTTCTGGGCTTGACTGCCCAGAGAGGTGACCGAGGAAGTGCCCCCTGTGTGCAGGGCTCTGCTCACGCGGCGCAGCCCTGCAGTGGCTGGCTCACCCTCCGCCTGCGCCCAGCCGTGGACCCCGCGGCCGAGGTCGAGCCACCTGCCTGGGACCGCGGGCCAGGCTCGCTGCCGGCCGGCCCGTTCACGTGTGCTCATTTTTTCCACTGTCCTCACTGCTCCCTGCCAGGCTCGGTGACCTTGGACAGCCACGGCTGCCCTGTGTCCGTTCCCAACTGTAAAACGAGAGGCTGGACTGGCTGATCTCAAATGTCCCTGCCAGCTCTGGATTCTGCGCTGTGCCCAGAGGTGTGACTGTGACATGCCCCAGAAGGGAGCTGCCAGTGTGAGCAGGGAGCCTTCCTGACCCCCAGGGCGGAGGGCCGGGGACAGACACGTGACCGTGCACAGCTCAGCCTCGTGGTGCGATCACTGACTCGCGCTGCGCTTTGGAAACGCTTTTGGGACCAGCCCCAGCCTGGAACCAGCCCCTGAAACCACCGCCTCGGAGAGCTCAGCTCCATTTCTCAGCGGAACCTCCCAGGCCAGGGCAGGTCAGCTGAAAGTCACTCGCCCTGGCCTTCCACAGACCGCTCCAAGTCCCACGTCAACCCTGTCCCAGGGCAGGGACAGTCCCCTACCACCCTCCAGGTTGACTGGCCATTCCGGTTCCTCTCTGGGTCCTGCCACTGTCCCACCTGCAGCTTTGGTCTGAAAGTCCACTGTGGCTTATTTCTGGAAACCAGCAGAAGTGAGGGCCCTGCTACCGGGGGAAGAGTTGCCCTCGGGCTTTTGCTCTGGCAACGTAACAGCCTAGTGGGACCTCAAGGCAGGTTTCGCCAGGTGTCTTGGACTTCTTGCACCCAGTGGGGGGACCCCAGGCTTTGGGAAATGAAGGCAAGTCTGGGCCTCTTCGCCCAGTGGCTTTTGCCTCCTTTGGGAAGAAGCCCAAGAAGTCCTTTGGGATGGAACCTCTTAGCAGGGCGGAGGCTCAGTTAGAACATTCTGGACTGTGGTTTCCTTGAGGCCAGGACCCCATGGAGCCTCTCTGGGTCCCCAGGGTAGGCCAGTCCTTGAGAGGAAGGCTGAGACAGCTGGAGAGACCTCCTCACTGCTGCACCCACTTTGTGGCTCTGAGTTCTGACCTGGGCTCGGCAGGGTGACCTTGGCTCCCCACCTCACCTCTCCGCGCCCGTTTCTTAGGGGTAATGAAGGTCAGCTGCACGTGCCGACAAGCTCCAGAGTGACTGTCCTCTGCTTGATGGCCGTCCCCTTCCTGGTCTCACTGTGTTATTCCACCGGCCTCCGGGCTCTGTCCACCTGCACAACTCGGTCCTCGCCACACCCCTGCAGTGCTGGCAGCCCAAGGGCCTGGACAGAGCCCCTTGGCCAGGGTCGTGTCCTCACCCCTCTCCTGACCATGCCACTCCCACAGCTTCACTTCATGCTTGCTCTTTCTTCTGTGGGTGGCTCCTTCCCCCACTTCTGTTTTTCCTTTAAAGACTTGCTTCAGGTAGCACCTCCTCCTGATCTCTCCTCCCCTCCCGGGTTCCAGGGACTCCCACTGAGGTCACTGTAGTATATTTATTTGCAGGTCGTCTCCCTCACTAGACAGGAAGTGTCTTGGGAACTGGGCTCTCAGCTGATTATTAATAGCATAATAACAGGAATGATGAAATAAAAATAGTCATCTGGCCATGGTCATGATCATAACTGGATCAGGCAAAAGTCGCCCACAGATGCTAAAATCAGTGGGTCAAAACTCAGGTAACTGGACGTTCATCGAGTCTTAAAGTATCTCCTCATAATGACAGAGGGAAACGGTGGCTTGTGCAGGAGCCCTGTTTGGGGAGATGGCTAAATTGCGGTTGACTACGGGCCATGGAGATGTTTGGGCATTGCCGCCTTCCATAGTCTCACGGGACTTGGCTCGGGATCTCGCGGGACTTGAGCAAGATTGCTGATCAGGTCTGCGCCATTTGGTGTGTTGGTTGTTTGGTGGTGTGTGTGGTGTGTGTTAAAGTTGTTGCCGCCTGAAGTGTTTGGAGCAACGGAGCCGCGGGAAAAACTTCAGAAGCAAACTGGAGACAAACAGCTTTTTATTCTGATAACTTTTCTCTCTGGTTCTAACAATGACTAACTCACGCCAAACACACCACTAAAATGGCGCTGACCTGATCAGCAATTTCGGCCAAGTCACTCGAGATCCCGCAACAAGTCTCGTGAGACTACGGGTGGCGACAATGGCCAAATCTCCACGGCTCATAGTCAACTGCAATTCAAGCCAATCCCCAAACAGGGCTCCTACATAAAGTTATTGTTAGAGTCAGAGAGAAAAGTTATCAAAATAAAAAGTCTGTTTGTTTCCAGTTAGCCTCTGAACTTCTTCCCGCGGCTTCGTTGCTCCAAGCGGCCATCGCTTCAGGCGGCAACAGGTGGCGGCCTGTACGGGGACTTCGGAGTGGACAGGTAAGAACTGAAAGGTCTCTAAAGATGGGTTCACATATAACTGAATCCCAAGTGATAGAGGCTATGCAAAGACTCCTTGATATACCTGACTCTGTTCTCAGTGAGGAGGATTTAGAAAAAAGTGAAAGTGATCAAAAAAGCGTAGCTTCCACTGGGCCAACTAAGACCAGTAAAGAGAATATTAGAAGAGTCCCCAAAATGACAAAAATCCAAGCTATTAAAGCTATTCGGGAGTTATTGGCGAAAGCTGAAGGATACTTGCTCTCACTGGAACCTGGGCCTCAGGATATTGCTGTCAGTGAAATTAGCAGTGGTGAGGAATCTAGTAAAAGTGATCCTGAGAAAATGAGGAAAAAGAAACAAAAAAAGACCAAGAAAAAGGACCGTCAAGTAGAGGAACCACTTGTGTCCTCTACTCCCCCATGGGTGGAATCCATTACAGAAAATATGAAGGGTATTACTAGGCATTTGCATACCCTAGAAACAGAAATAAAGAGTCTTTCTGAGCGCTTATGCGCTCTCAAGGGTAACTCACAGATACATTGGGAACCGCCAGCATTTGAAAAGAAAAATGGACAGAGGGTCCATCAGTCAGTAGATTTCAAAACAATAAAAAATCTCAAAGAGGCAGTAATGACTTATGGGCCCCAAGCTCCTTTCACGTTGAGTATGCTGGAGTCCCTTAACACCTTTAGCTTTACCCACTCAGACTGGAAAAGTCTATGTAAAGCAGCATTAAGCGGGGGCAATACTTGGTTTGGCGATCGCAATTCCAAGAACTTTGTATAGAAATGGCTAAAAGAAATGCAGCTGCAGGGTTTGGAAACTATAATATAGAAATGCTCACAGGAGAAGGGCAATTCGCAGACTTACAGGCTCAAAAAGATTATGACCCAGGTGTATATGCTCAGATAAATGCAGCTGCCTTAGAGGCATGGAAAACTGTACAAGGACCTGGGATCTACAAGGTAGCTTGTCAAAAGTGATTCAAGGACCTAATGAGCCATATGCTGACTTTGCTGATTGACTGTTGAGAACTGCAGGTAGAGTGTTTGCAGATGTTGATCAAGCTATGCCATTAGTTGTTCAATTAGCATACGAAATGCTAATAAATACTGCCAGGAAGCCATCAGGCCATGGAGAACTAAAAAGGATCTTTCCATATATATACAACTATGTAAAGATATAAATGACGCCTTTGTCACAGGAAATGTGATTGCAGCCTCAATGAGAGGTGCTTCCCCTCGAAATTTCACAAAGGCTAAACCTAGACATTATAATCAATCAGGATATTCCAGGCAAAATTATCATATTCAATCAGGCTATTCTAGGCAAAATCCCAAAAGAGAAATAAGACCAAGCTCATACCGTGCCCCAGGCCGCTGCCCCAGGTGTAAAAAGGGAAATCATTGGGCCAATAAATGCCATTCAAAATTTGACATCCATGGAAATCCTTTGTTCAGGAATTCAAAAAAAGGGGCACGGGGCCCAATGCCCCAGGGCCCACAAATGTACGAGGCATTGGAGGAGGAGTATCCTCAAGCTTCCACTCAGATGCTTCCCCGACACAATCCCTACTACCCATCCACTCCCTCACCAGAGGAACAGGAGGAAATGCAGGATTAGACCTCTGTTCCACCGCCCGAATAGTGTTAACACCTGAAATGGGGGTTAAACTGATTCCCACAGGAGTCAGGGGGACCTCTTCCCTCAGGGACTGTAGGACTTATTCTGGGGTGAAGTCCTAAAAGCTTATTAGGTTTGCAAGTGACCCCAGGTTTAATAAACTCAGACTACAAAGGGGAAATAAAAATAATGCTTAGCTCACCCCAAAGTATAAGTTCTGTTAATCAAGGAGATAGAATTGCTCAGTTGCTTCTCCTTCCCAATTTACATAATTCATTTAAAATGGGTATGCCTCAAAAGGGAACAATAGAGGATTTTGTTCCACTGACTCAGAACATACGGCTTGCTGGGTTCAGGATTGTTCAAGGAGGCCTATGTGTAAAATAAAAATCCAAGGAATAGAGGTAGAAGGACTGATAGATACTGGAGCTGACTCTTCCATCATTAATCTACGGCAATGGCCCAAGCACTGGCCTCTGCAAAAAGCTTCAACCAGTTTAAGAGGCTTGGGATATAATAACCTCCCAGAGAAAAGTGCGGTAATTTTAAAATGGGAGGATGATGAAGGCCATAAAGGAACATTTCAGCCTTATGTTTTACCTAACCTACCGGTTACTTTATGGGGAAGAGATATTTTGCAACAAATGGGAGTACACCTTGCAACCAAGCCTGCAGGTGTTAAATGTGGAAATCTACAGGGTAATCTTAACCCTAAAAGAAATCATTATCAAAAACTACAGAGTAATCTTAACCCTAAAAGTAATCATTGTCATAAAGGAAAAAGATATTTTTTTTTCGGGGCCACTGAGAAAATAATTTTGAAAATACCATGGCTTTCTGATAAGCCAGTGTGGGTCCCTCAGTGGCCCCTATCTAAAGAGAAATTACAAGCGGCCCACCTACTAGTTCAGGAACAACTAGAAGCAAGACATATAGAACCTTCCACCTCTCCCTGGAATTCCCCCATATTTGTGATCAAGAATAAGTCAGGAAAATGGCGATTGTTACATGATCTTAGAGAAATTAATAAAACCATGCAAATCATGGGCCCTACTCAACCTGGACTTCCTAATCCTGTAGCTATTCCAAAAAATTTCCATCTTATTACTCTTGATATAAAGGATTGTTTCTTTTCCATTCCCCTACATCCTCTGGATGCCCCCAGGTTTGCATTATCAGTTCCTTCTATCAATAATAATGGCCCTGATCAGAGATATCAATGGAAGGTTTTACCACAGGGAATGGCTAATAGCCCCACCATATGCCAAATATATGTGGACAAGGCTATCCAACCCATTAAAAATAAATATCCAAACCTCATGTGTTTACATTACATGGATGATGTTTTACTGGCCCACCCTAATCAAAAAATCTTATTTAATATATTTAGTGATGTGGCAGAAAATTTAAAAAAATATGGATTATATATAGCAGAAGAAAAAGTTCAAACCAGATCACCCATATTATATTTAGGATTTAAAATCATGGATACCTTTGTTAGACCCCCCAAAATTTTAATAAATAAAGAACATTTGACCACCCTCAATGATTTCCAAAAACTACTGGGAGACATTAATTGGCTTCGCCCTACACTAAACCTCACTACTGGCCAACTAAAACCTTTATTTGTCATCCTTCGTGGGGACCCTGATCCATCTTCACCGCGAACGTTGACTCCTGATGCTAGGAAAGCTTTAAAGTTAGTAGAAAAAGCCATTGAAGGAGCTCATTGTGATAGATTTGATTTAACTCAACCGCTGATGTTGATTATTATTTCTTCACAATATACACCCACAGGAGTATTTTTCGCAACAAGGGCCTTTATTATGGATACATTTGCCCGTCTCTCCTAAAAGTATAATTGAGTCTTATACTTCCATGGTGGCTAAACTTATTCTTCAAGGACTTAAGACTTCTACTAAAATATTTGGCATTCACCCTGCTACTGTTATTACTCCCTATTCATCATCACAGATTGAATATTTATGCTTCAATGATAATGATTGGGCTATAGCTAAATGCTCTACTTCTGCAAATTTTGATAATCATCTTCCTAAGTCTCCTATATTATCTTTTTGTATTAATCATCCTATTATATTTCCACAGGTAATAAAAAAAATCAACCTATTCCTAAGGCATTAAATGTATTTACAGATGGGTCCTCAAATGGTACTGCTGCAGTAGTCACTAAAAAAGAAAATATGACTTACATAACTACACACAAATCAGCTCAATTAGTGGAACTGGAAGCTGTGATAAGAGCTCTGGAAAATTTTAGAGAACAGCCCATGAATATTTTTTCAGATAGCCACTATATTGTACAAGCCGTCCCGAAATTAGAGTTAGCAGGACCAATAGCACCTCATACTCCAGCCTTTAAATTGTTTTATCAAATACAAAAACTTTTGTGGGCAAGAAAAGAACCTCTATTTGTAGGCCATATTAGAGCACATACTAATTTGCCTGGTCCCCTCCATGAAGGTAATCAAAAGGCTGATGAACTTACAAAAACAGTATTTATACTTTCAGCGCTACAACAAGCTACTTTATTTCACTCCCAGTTTCACGTCAATAGCACCACCTTGCAGTGTAGGTTTAAAATCACAAAGGAGCAAGCCAGAACAATTGTAAAAGATTGTAAATCTTGTATGACACATTTTCCCAATCCTCATTATTATGTTAACCCTAGAAGATTAATGCCCAATCATTTGTGGCAGATGGATGTTACTCATGAGCCAAGTTTTGGAAAATTGTGATTTATTCATGTGACCATAGATACATGCTCAGGCATGATTTTTGCTTCCTTACATTCTGGAGAAAAAGTTAAAGATGTTACATCTCATTGTTTGCAAGCTTTTGCTGCATTGGGCATCCCCAAAATGCTTAAAACAGATAATGGCTCTGCATATACGTCCTCATCTTTCAAACAGTTTTGTGCAAAATTCAATATATCCCAGAAAACAGTCATCCCATACAATCCTCAGGGTCAGGGCATTATCGAAAGAGCAAACCGCACACTGAAAATTATGTTATTAAAACAAAAAGAAGGAAATTGGAAAAGTCCTAGGGACAGATTGGCAGTTGCCCTGTTTACCTTAAATTTTTTAACTTTAGACTCTGATGGTTATTCTGCTGGAGACAGACATTGGAACCCACATCAAGAACATAAACCTTTGGTTTACTGGAAGGATGTTCTTTCAGGTACATGGAAGGGTCCAGATCCAGTATTAATTTTGGGGAGTGGTTCTGTTTGTGTTTTTCCAAAGCATGAATCCTCTCAAATATGGATACCATCTAGATTAATAAAACAGGTACCACATCAAAAGGATCAAGATGAAGTTGTTGAAGAATCAAGATTAATTTAAAAAGTACAAAATCAAGAGGACCATGATGAAGATATGGAATGATTCCCTCAAAAAAGGTCCTTCAAAATATTTCACAACTTAAGTGTCATTCCTCCCGGCCTGGACAAGGAGATCTCTCTTTAGTGTGCACACAATTGTTTTTTTTTTTTCTTTTTATACATGTCTTTATGTCTGTACATTTGTCTACATTTCATGTTAATGTGACATCACAAATATATGTTTGTATGTTTGTGCATCTGTCCAGTGTGACGTCACAAAGAACAAAGCGCTTATGAAAAAGAATATATATATATATATATGGATCCAAATAACTTTAATTCATTTTAGGTTAAGAGTATTCAATTTAGGTAAATAATTTTATAAATGAAGGTACTTTCAATTTTGATTTATAGGTGTCCCTGGGACTTCTCTTTAGCAAACAATATGACTAGTGCTATATAACCTGATATTTTGGTGTTTTGACATAAGATTGTTTATTTGTTATTAACTTCATTTGTTTAATAGCTGATTAATTTCAGTTATCTCAACAGGTAAAAGATTGCTGTGTATACAGAGACTCAAGGGTTCCAGCTAACAAATTATTTCTCCAAAGTGCCTTTAGCTTTTCTTTAATCTATCTTTAATATAGTAAATACCCTCAGTCTTTCTTTGTTTTGTTCTGAATATGATATTTTGCCAGCTTATTTTGTGGGAGCTCAAACAACAATGTGTGTGAGCAGAAATCAACTTTAATTTTCTAATCTAATAATTCTATTTTTTAGTTTGGCAACTTGACTCTTGACTCAGTGCTGAAATAACACTGCCTTTCCTTTAATAATTGATGCTTGAGTTTCTAGGTAGCGGGCCCTGAAGATTTGCGGGTGGCATTGTCTAGACATAAAAAAGACGTCTGCTGCTACAGCTGCAGGGATCGCGGCCGCCGCAAGCATCCCTGCTGCTCAAGCATCAAACAACCTCACCAACAGTGTGGCCTCTGCTCTACATGCATGGGGCCTCCTACATCAACGTGTTATAACAAATGGACATTTTGATCTTTCATTGTTTGGGACTTTACGGGACAATGCCTTGCGGGTATTTGTCTAGAAAATTCAGTGTGTTACTTGATGCAACTTAGGGCAGCTGATTTGTTTAAACAATTTGATATGCTATGCAATTTGGTTCGTCACCAAAAGGCTTGTCACCTTAAAGCTGCACCATCTCCTCACAACTGGACGGCTGTTAGTCATCATACACAGTAGATCCTAAAGGGCTCCATTGGATGGCTGGTTAGCCAATGACGGGTGGATCCCCAGAGGGGGACAACCTAAGACAGGCATAGTCGCACGGGACAGTCTCATGTGGCTGACATATCCACCTAAGACAGGAGTCAAGGGCACAGCCTTGATTATCCGATGACAGGTAAGAATGTTGGTTGCACATAGACGTCCTAGAGCATCCCCTCTTTTAAAAACAAAAGGGGGGAAATACAGGAGCCCTGTTTGGGGAGATTGCTAAGATTGCGGTTGACTACGGGCCATGGAGATGTTTGGGCATTGCTGCCTTCCATAGTCTCACGGGACTTGGCCCGGGATCTTGCGGGACTTGAGCAAGATTGCTGATCGGGTCAGCGCCATTTTGGTGTGTGTGTGTGGTGTGTGTTAAAGTCGTTGTTAGAGCCAGAGAGAAAAGTTATCAGAATAAAAAGGCTGTTTGCGGGCTGGGGTTGTGGCTCAGCGGCAGAGCGCTCGCCTTGAACGTGCGCGGCCCAGGTTCGATCCTCTGCACCACGTAAACATAAATGCATTGCATTGTGTACAACTAAAGTAAATAAATAAATATTTTTTTTTAAAAAAAAGGCTGTTTGTTTCCAGTTCGCCTCTGAACTTCTTCCCGCGGTGTCGTTGTTCCAAGCGGCCGTCGCTTCCGGCGGCGACAGCTTTGCAGTGGAGGGTCTGGCAGACCTGGCCTGCCCTGGGCCCTGTCACACAACAGCTCGTTGTCACAGGCCTCCTAATGGAATGCACCAGGAAGGGCTTCCTCCCGCCAACCAGTAGCCTGGGGCTCATCATGATGGACAGTCTACAGAATAACTGGTTCACGCTCCCCAGACACATGGGTGTCGAGAAGTCAGCACACACGTGCAGGCTGAGCTGCGGCTCCAGGTGAAGGGGGACTCACAAACCCCCCGTGGGATGGAGAAACTGTGGCACATCCCACTGTGGGGCTTTACGCAGCCAGGCAGAAGGAGGCGACACGGTCTCCAGGCGCGCCGTGGGGATGGAGAGCACCGTGCTCAGCGACCAAGCCAGACGCAGAGCACCCGTGTTTCCTCTCCCACATGGAAGTTAGAGCAAAATAAGGGACAGTGGGGTTCAGATATGACGAATACGTAGGGGAGATCCGTGGAGTAGAAGAAGGAGAGGGAGGAGGGAGCGAAAGGGGAGGCGACATGGGAAGAATTTAACAAGATCACGTTGTATGCAGATATAAATGTACCAGTGGGAATTTCACCTTTATGTATGTGTAGAAAATGCCAACCAACAATAAATAAAGGGATGGAAGGGAAATCAACAAAGCAGAGGAGAGTAGGAGAAGGGGAGGAAGAGTGGGGGGGTGAGGGTTGAAATGAACTTCCTCGCATGGATGATTTTGTCAAAATGAACCCAACCACTGTGAATAATTAAAATGCTCTAGTAGGAGGCTGGGGTTGTGGCTCAGAGGTAGAGTGCTCACCTACCATGTGTGAGACACTGGGTTCGATCCTCAGCACCACCTAGAACTAAAAGATATTGTGTCCACCTCTAACTAAAAAATATTTTTTAAAAATTAAAAATAAAATGCTCTAATATAAAAAATCTTTCATGGGACGGGGATCCCTCTCACGGCAGATCACCTGCCCAGCATGCCCGAGGCCCCAGGTCCCATGCCCAGCACACTTGTGTGAAGGAGCCCCAATTAGTAAGGGCTGTTGCAGCTAGCTGGAAGCCATAAGTTCCACCTGATATGTATGTGACGCACCTGTAGGCACCCGAAAAGCTGAAGGTATATAACCGGGTGAAAGTGGTCCGAGTTAGGAGAACGGAGAATTCAGTCAGTCGGGCAGTCACTCGGTCGGTCAGAAGAATCAGAGCGGCCAGAACGTAGGCAGAGTGGTTACAGAAGAGAAACCAGATAGAAGACAGAAGAGAAACCAGATAGAAGAAGTAATGACTGGTCAGAGTTAGGCCGAGACTCCTGAGGAAGACAGAAGACAGAAGAAAGAAGAAGGAAGAAAGAAGCAAGAAGAAAGAAGCTCTAATCTTTCTCTAAGCTAAGCTCTATCTTTCTTTCTCTCTAAGACTCTAAGCTAAGAAGACAAGAAGAAAAGCTCTCTTTAATCTTTCTCTCTAAAAATCTTTCTTTCCCTCTCTAAGCTCTCTCTAAGAAAGTAGGAGTAAAAGCAGTAAAAGCTTTACTCTGCCTCCGAGAGATTTCCTCCCGGTTTTCGGTACCAGGTAGCTTACACTTGTGCCCATACACACACACACACACACACACACACACACACACACACACAAGCATCCCATCCTTGCAGATTTCTTTTCTTGGAATTTTATACCCTATATGTTCACATTTCACAACACCCAGCTTGTTTTGTGTAGGAACTTTTTGCTCGTGAAATAACACACAGCTATATTACACTGCAATAGCATTTATAGTGAAGAGATCACACCCACGCTGGGGTTTTGCTTGTTCTTATCATGGTGTGTGCAACATACATGATATTCAGATACACTTTATCTTTTAAGAGTTTTACTGTAGCAAGGTATTCATAGAACTTGATGTTTACTCTTGTAAGGCACAGTTCCCTGGTGTCCGGTGCCTTACAGTATTGGATAGCCATCTCTGCCATTTGCTTCCAGAACTTTCTCTCCATCATCCCAAACTGAGACTCCACCCAAACTGTGGCCCGTGCCGGGAAGCAAGGCTACTCCATAACCTTCTCTCACTTGTCTTCCTAAGTGCCCCGAGATGAGTCCCCATCACCACGGGAGACAGAGCAGACTTTTTATATTAGAGCATTTTATTTTTAACTTTTTAAAAATATTTTTTAGTTATAAGTGGACATAATATCTTTATTTTATAGGTGGACATGAAGGATTTTTTTTATATTAGAGCGCTTTATTTTTAATTTTTAAAAAAATATTTATTTTTTAGTTATAGGTGGACACAATATCCCCATTTCCCACGCAGAGCTTTGATTTTCTATAAGTTGGTTTTGGAACACTTGGTGAAATCACGTCTGTAGTTCAGATAATAGATCATCGCTGACTTCCTGATGTAAATAATTTTACAGAGATTATACAGGACAGCAATTCTCAGACATTTTTCCTTCATGACACTTTACACTCTTAGAAAGTGTTGGGAACTTCAAAATGTGATTATCTTGGCTTTTTGTCAAGATTGGTAGTACTAGAAATTAAAACTAGGAAAATCCTTTAATATTTAATAATTCATCTAAAATAACAAGAAGCCATTCACATATTATACATAATAAATGTCATAAATAACATTTTAATAAAAATGATTGTGTTTTTCTTTTTTTAAAACATATTTATTGCCGGGCGTGGTGGTGTATGCCTGTAATCCCAGCACTTTGGGAGGCTGAGGCAGGAGGATTGCGAGTTCAAAGCCAGCCTCAGCAATGTTGAGGCACTTAGCAACTCAGTGAAACCCTGTCTCTAATAAAATACAAAAAAGGGCTGGGGATGTGACCCAGTGGTCGAGTGCCCCTGAGTTCAATCCCCGGTACCACACACACAAAAAAATAAATAAATAAATAAAATAAAATATATTTATTTATTTACTTTAGTTGTACACAATCTAATGCATTTATGTTTTTATGTGGTGCTGAGGATCGAACCCGGGCCATGCACGTGCGAGGCGAGCGCTCTGCCGCTGAGCCACAACCCCCCAGCCCCATGATTGTGTTTTTCAAAGCAAAACATTTTAAAACATTTTTGAAGTTCCCCTTAAGGTTTGGCCTAATAGAAAGTGGCTGGATGTTCACACTTGCTTCCATCCTTCAACCTGCTGCCGGGTTACTTTTCTTGACATCTAGGAAAGCAATCTAGCCTTAATGCCCACGAGGGTCTCATGCTTTGCCACTGCTGTTCCTCCAGCCTGAGGGAGGGGATGTTAGTAGTGACTAGAGGTTATTGTGGGGACTTGTCAATACTGCTCCAGAATCCAGCAGGTGAATGTTTCTTTTCTTTTCCGGTATCAGCTCTTGTGCAGTATAATTCACATATCATGCAAGTCACTTTTTGGAAGGGCACAATTCAAGGGGATTTAGAGTATTCTCAGTTGCAAAACCCTCCTCTTGTCTCCCCTTGGCTCCTGGGAGCACGTTTGAAGGCAGTGTGTTCAGGCCAGGGTCGAACCAGGAAAGCAGCCCTGTCCAGCAGAGAGGGTGGCAGGAATGCCCAGGGATAGACGTGTGGCCCTGCCGGGAAGCAAGGCTACTCCATGACCTTCTCTCACTTGTCTTCCCAAGTGCCCCGAGATGCGTCCCCATCACCACGGGAGGCAGCAGAAAGCAGAGGCTCTGTGGGTAGGGTCAGGCCTGTTGTCCCCCCAGCAGGCTGGTGGCCAAGATGGACCTCAGGTGGCCTCCAGAAAGCTGGTCTCCATCTGCTCAGATGGACCACGCGTGTCCTGGCGCTCCTTCCTCCCTGGTCTCGCTCAGTCTGGGGAGGCTGTGGAATGAGGGGCCTGAACGGGAACGCGGTCTTTGCTGGGGCAGCCCGCCTCGGCCTCCGTGGAGGGCCGCAGGCTCCAGGGCATTTTCTGCTTCTTTCTTCCCAGAAATGCAGCTGTCCACAAGCCCTGGGACAGGACAGGTGGGGCTGATTCCCCAGGCACCTGCCTCCAGGAGGAGAGAGGTCACAGCGTCCCTCCCCCAGGGGCAGGGAGAAGTCCCGGGTCCCAGGCCTTCCTCTGAGCTTGCGTCTGTTTAGAGGAGGACACTGGGCCTCTGAGGGCGTGGGGAACACCAGTGAGGCACTGTGAGTGTTCCGTGGCCGTGTGGCCACAGACCCAGAGCGTTAAGATGACCTGATTTCATTCCGTTGACCTGTAGATCAGAGTGTGACACAGGTGCCCAGACCTACAGCCAAGGTGTGGGTGGGGCTGGTTCCTTCGCAGAGCTGCGGGGAAGAGTCTATTTCCTCCGTTTCCTGGCCTCTAGGGGCACCTGTCCCTTGACCTGTGACTCCTACGTCCACCTTTTAACTGGCAGTGCCTTCGGGTCTCTGACTCTGACCTCCTTCCTCTTGAAGAACCCTGGAGATTCCACTGGGCCCACTGAGATCACCCGGAGTGATCTCAGGATTCTTAACCCCAGCATCTCTGTGAGGTTCCTCTGCCACGTGGGGTGATTCGTTTGCAGTTTCGGGGCTGAGGGTGTGAACATCTTGGGACCATTATTCTGCCAGCCACCACGATCAAGAGGGTGGCAACCGGGGCAGAGGACTGCCACTTGCTGCAGCAATGGGGGCTCATTTCACAGCCCTGTGCCTCCGTCTCCCCACGTGTGTAGAGGAGATAAGGAAAGTCCTAGCTCGGCCGATGGCCGGAGGCTGGGCGAGGTCAAGTATTGGTAAATACTCGGGGCGGGGCTGGCGCTTGGTGAGTGTGGGCAGAGTTTGTGTCTGTGCTGCCATCAGGATGGGAGCCTCAGGGAGATGGCCCGGAGGAGGTGGAGAGGAAGGCGAGGAGGAAGAAGAGGGAAAGAGAAGAGGAGGGAGAGAAGGAGGAGCAGGAAGGGGAGGAGTTTGGTAGAGTGACAGGTGGGAAGTCTTCCGAGACCCCGCAGGGCTGGCTTTGCTGGCTGTGCTGGGGCGGGGGGCCTTTGCCGTGCAGCCCAGGGACGAGGTCTTGACAGGCCGCCCGGCTGCCCTAGCACCCGGCCTGGGTGGCTCTGCCTGGGTCCTGAATGGTGATGTGTCTGTGCCCTGGGCCTGTGGGAGACCACCTTCTCCTGAGGGCCTGGGAAGGATCCTGGGGGCTGTGGCACAGCAGCCAGCCCCAGGGAGGGCCACCCCGGCCAGGGTGGGGCAGGGCTCACCTCTCTGCAGGCCCCGGCTGTGGGCGGGGGTTCCAGAGCCTCCCTGCTGTCGGCCTGTGCAAGTGAGGAAGGACTGACCACTTAGACTGCAGGCAGGACAGCTGTCCATCTGTCCACTGCCCCTTCCGGAGTCCAGGGTTGATCCCAAGCACAAGTAAGGAACGTGCCAGGCACTCGGGAGAGCCAGGGGCAAGGGCAGGGCGGAGACCTGAGCTGGCTGGGGCCACCAGCCAGAGGGGTCTTGTGGATTCCACAGTTTACAGCAGAAAGGGCTGAAGCATCTGTCGGCGTGAGTCCTCCCCAGCAAGGGACGTCATGGTGCTGAGTGACACCGGCTGCTGAGTCCTCTATTCAGACAGGATCCAAGTTTCCCACCCCCGCTGCTCCAAGTCCCTGTTCCCTCCTGCTGAAGAGTGAAGGGGCATTTACTTCAAAGCAAGGACAAGAGAGCTGGCCCCAGTAGGCTGTGTGGCCTTGAGCTTTGCCCTCCCCACCTCTCCTCAGGGTGGGCACAGCCTGCCCTGGTCCCAGGAAGGCAGCCGTGAGGGCCCCTCCCCGTGAGCGGCCCTGGACCTCAGAACTCAGCAGAGCCGGCCAAGGCCCCGCTGCCGGGCCTGTGGGAGGTTCCCAAGACGCCAGAGGGGAGACGCGGGCGGGAGAGCCACCAGCGCCCCCGACTCTCGGCTCAGGACTCCCTGCCACCTGGGTGTGGACGTGTGAGTGCGCATGTGGGCCTGGGCTGCGTGTCTGTTGTGTGTGTGCCGCGTGTGTGGGCATGCGTGCCTGTCTGTGTGCACACACGGGAGGCGTCTGTTCACTCTCAGGGATCGAGACCTTGGGCGCCGGATGCAAACACGAAGGTCAGAGGAACGGCGGACCTGGGCCTGGCCCGCCTCGCTGACCCACAGACTGCTGAGGACCAGAAGCCACTGAGACCTTGAACTCAGCAGAGCCAAGGGCAGCCGTGCCAGGGTGCCTCTGCAGACCGTGCTGCCAGCACCTCTGACCTTCTCTGCTGCCCGTTTCCCAACTTCCCCGGCTCAAGGGCATCTTGCCTGTGTCTTTTGGTTTCAGGCCATTCCAAGAGCCAGCTGCAGTGTCCTTGGGAGTCTCTGTCACCCAGTGAGTTGCTACAGAATTGTCCCCTGCCCAGCTAGGGTACTGAGGGCAGCCTGCTCCTGCCTGTGCCCTGCAGGGCCCTTTCCCTGCTGACCAACCTCGATGGGCACTGGGCTTGTTCCCAGTGCCCTTGTGCCCTTTCCGGAGGCCCAGAGACCTCCTTTTTAAGGCTTGGTGGTAATTCCGACAGCAGCCATTTCTCCATGATTGGCTTCATCTGGGGAACAAAGATAGAATTGTAATGACCTGTGGGAAAGGGGCACAAAGAATTTATTTTTTCCTTCCCTGATTTGAGCCCTGTCACCAGGGCCTTGGGTCTGCCTGGGAATCCAGTAGCTCCTGGGAGCTGGCTGGGGCAGGTGGTGTGGGCAGTCGCCCCTGCAGGCCTTCCCAGGGGCGTCCTCCTGCCCCACGTCATCTACCCTGGAGCCTTGGTGTCCCCTGCCTCCTCCCTGACGCAGGGTCCGGCCCTCCTGCTCCTGGCTCTGGGCTGCCCGGCTGGATTTCCTGGACCATGCTCAGGTCTCGGCCTCTGGCCCTCCTCCCTCCTCGCCTGTCCACTCTCCCTGGGTGTCCCCAGCACCTCGCGGGCCATCTCCTGCCAGGCCTTCCTCCTGAGCTGCCCGGTGGGGCCTCCGAGAAGCGCTCAGGGCTCCGCCTGACGCCCTCCCGCCTTCCACCTCAGCCGGGTGCAGCCAGCGGCCTGGGAGAGGCCTTGCCCGTCACCTCCCGAGGGCAGCTTCCTGGTCACCTCCCATCCTCGCCTCCTCCCGGGGCACCACTGCTCCCCACACAGGCCCCCCTCTCTCCTGTGCTGCCTAAAATGTCCCCAGGGCTTCGAGTGGCTGCAGGGTAAAGCCCACATCCAGGTGTGGTCCCGGCCCCGCGGGTGCCCTCACTCTGTGTGGCTTGGACTCTGCCCGGACACACGCTCGCTCGTCCCCAGGCAGCCCCGGGCAGCTGCTGTCCACACCCATCAGAACCATGGGGTGAGGGAGAGCCCGGGGAGGAGCCAGGGCGTCAGGACTCTGGCTTGAGTTCCAGGGTGGGCTCAGGACCTTTGCCCTGGAGGAGGGTGTGGCCAGAGGCCTGGACGGAAGAGGCCTCAGGGCTCCGGGCCCGGAGTGGGTCAGGGCTAGGAGCCAAGCGGGTGCTCCCAGCCTCACGGGGCACTCCTCTGTGAGCCAACCTGGTTCTGATGTCCCATAG
Organism: Tamias sibiricus; assembly: GCA_025594165.1. Lineage (NCBI taxonomy): Eukaryota > Metazoa > Chordata > Mammalia > Rodentia > Sciuridae > Tamias > Tamias sibiricus. The sequence goes on along the minus strand of CM046661.1, from coordinate 174,981,580 downwards.
CGCTCCTTGGCACCGTGGGCTGACCCTGAGGGCCACGTGACCTGACTGTGGTGCCCTACCGTCTGTGGGCAGGAGGCCTGAGAGGGTGGCCTGGAGTCACCCCTCACTGAGGCCTCCGATGGCACGCCCGCCACCTGCACCCCAGCCCTGCCCACCCTGAGGAGGCTTCTGCTCCAACTCCACGGAGCCCAGGTCACTTTGCAAGGGCTCCAAATGCCACCAGACCCCAGATCCCATGGTCAACATAGCCACGGCTTGTCCTCCAAGGACAGGAGGAAGCGTGACCTCAGGTAGGCCCCTTGCTGGACGCCCTGGTCTGCCACCAAGCAAAGGTTCAGTGTAGAGGCTGGGAGGCCTGGTTTCTAGCCCTGGACGCCCCGAGCAAGGCACGACCTTGGCCTGATCTTTGGACTCTTGGGGCCACGTCACACAGGTTGAGCAAGGAGGCCCTTCTGCCTAGTGACTCGGACGGCTGTGCCCACATCACCCCACTCGCTGCCACTGCCCTGCTCCTGAGGAGCCCAGACCACCAAGCAGAGGCGTTGGCCGGTGCGGGAGGCCAAGGGCCAGCTGCTAGCCTTGGGCAACTGCTTGGGGCTGGGCCAGACTAGCGTGCACTCCAGGGTGACCCTGTCACTAGGGCTGTCAGGGCCAGCTTCTCCTGCCCATCTCTCTGTCTCTGAAGCTCCAGCGTCCCTGACACCCAAGGCCCTTCCCCCAGCTGCGGCCACATGGTGGCTCTTATCTTGAACAGCCCAGAAAGGATCAACTACAAGATGAATTTCCAACTGAACCTGGCCAGAGGGTAACAGACGAGAGTCCCTGCTGTGGGGTGGGGGACGCCGCGTCCTGCATGCAGCTTCACAGGTGGCCTGAAGGCCAAGAGGCCAGCACTGAGGACATGCAGCTCCAGCAGGGGCAGCTGCACAGTGTGGGTGCTGACAGCAAGCTGTGAACCCAGAGGCTGACACAGCTGTCCAGCCCGGGCCCCTGCATGGCCACACCACGCCCAGGCCACCAGCGGAATCTGGGAGCAGTCCCCAGCCTTATCTCCAGGAGCCACACTCCTGCTGGGCACTCCTGCTAGAAGCCTCTGGGTCCTCAAATCCTGTCCCCACTGCCCTCCCCTCCCATGCATTTCCTGAGTGCAGGGACGCGTCTTCTCCCTGAGGCTGGCTGCTGTCACCCTGCGTTCCTGGAAAGAGGCTGGGCCTCAGCAGGTCTCCAGGAAGGTCCCAAACCCCGGCCTGCCCTGGGCTCCCCACAGGGGCTCTGCCCTACCTGTGCTCGTGGCCGAGCCCCTCCCCAGCCTCAGCTGCCTCCACCCCCCAGCCTCCCCCCTACCCCCTGTGCAGAGCCCGCCCTCTCTCTGAGCCCCTCGCCCACAGCCCAACCACCTCCCCGGGGCGCACGCTGCTCCCTGTGTCTGGAACACGTTCCTGCCTCTGCGCCCCGCCCGGTGGCCCAGCGCACTGGGAAGGGCGTCCCTGTCCCTAGCAGAAGTGGGCCCTGCCCTGCCCCTGTGGCGCGGCGTCCAGAGCCAGCCCCGCCTCCCGGGAGCCCACGTTGCTGGCCGCCCTTGTGCTGGGTGCCCGGGGTGGGGCGGGGGCTGGGCGCCTTCAGAGCCCAGTCTGCCCAGCTCCGATGCCCGCGGGAGGAGTGGTGGGTCAGACCTAGGAGGGCAGAGGAACTGGGACCGGGGCCGGGGGGTCCCGACAGCACCAGCCCTATGACAGGGCCATGGGGGGAAGGGGGAGCAGCCCTGAGTCCGGCTGGAGCCCCTCACCTCTCACTGGACACGTGCTGAGTGCCACCGGGGCCTCAGAAGTCCCCTGCCTCCACCCAGCAGCTCTCCCTAGAGCCCTGCCTTCTCTCTGCCCTCCAGGCCGACCCCCCAACCCGCCCTCTCTGCCCAGGCTGGCCTTAGCACCATGCTGAAATCCTCCAGGGCTCCTGAGGCTCTGGGGACCCAGCGAGCCCGTGACCCTGCGTGGTTTGCCCACCTACTCCCGGCCTCAGGCTCTGCCCTGCCCCATCGGGACGGCGCCTGCTTCTCCCTGCCCCTGCACCGTGCTGCACCCCTGCAGACACCACCTCCTCCAGGAAGCCCTCACTGCCCCCAGCTGGTGAGGGCACCCACCCAGCCCCTGGTCTTCGGCACTCTGCCTTTACTCCATCGTCTGTCCTGGCCTCTGGGTGCCCCTGGTGCATGCCAGGCGGGCAAGCCCCCCTCACGGCAGGGGCAGGGCGTGGCGCAGGGAGGAGCAGGCCGGACACTGCCTTGGAGGCTCTCATTGCTCAGGGGACTCCCCTCCCCTCAGGCCTCAGCTTCCCCATCAGGGACATGTGGAGCTGACCCCCAGCACAGGGGCAGCAGCGGATGCTGGAGAGAGCGTGGCTGGGTCACTCGCCTGTTTGACCTTGGCTTGACACACCAGCCTGTTTCCTGGGGGCCGGGGGAGACAAAAGAAGAGGCGTGGGCTTGAATAAGCAGGAGGGTTTGTAGAGGCTCCGTCAAACCCGGCCTGTAGGAGGGACACAGAAACCCCAGCAGGGTGGTCCCAGCCCAGTCCCAGGCTGGCCCCAGAGGGGCCAGGGGACAGGGCCATGGAGCAGGAGGCAGTGGCCTTCTCCCAGCCCTCCGCCTCTGCTGCCCTTGGGAAGGTCGCCGGCCTTCGGAGCCCGGAGCTCGCTGCCCTCCAAGGCCTTGTGGCCGGGGAGGCCCCTGCACTCCCAGGCCTCTGTCACAGGAGGCAGCCCAGTGTTCCGCGGAGCTGGCTAGCCGAGGCCGGCCCTGGGCCAGCTGCGTTTCTGCCTTTGGCCCAGGAATGGCAGCCCCACGAGGCGGGGCGAGGTGTCCTCCTGCAACAGCGGGTACCCAGGGCCCCTCAGCAGCAGCAGGCTGAGACTCTTGGGTTGCATAGGCTTGGTGTGGATGAGCTAAGCCTCGGGGCAGGGCACTGCCCTCCTCGGGCCTTGGTGTCCCCAGACCCTCCCCCTCGCCCTGGGGTGAGCATTTTGCCCGCTAAGTATTGCGCCAAGCTCTGGCCCTAGCCTGGTCCAAAGGGGCCCCCATCTGGCCCAAATGACTCCAGGACAGGACAGGCTGACCCCTGCTGGAGGGGACAAGGGGTGCAAGGGCCAGGGAACTCAGGGCCCTGGGGACTGTCCCCACTAGCCAGTATGTCGAGCTTTGTCATACTCCAATATCACTTCACAGTGTGTGGCCCTGAGAGGGTGGGGGACTTCCTGGGGACACCGGCAGCTGGGGTGGGCCTGCTGACCTCTGGGCGCAGGCGGTGGCTCAGGCCAGATGGAGGCTGTGTGGCAGCGGGACCGGCTGCACAGGGCTCCTGGGGCTGGGCCAGGTGATCTGGCGCTGACCCTGCTGTGCCTGTGGCCCCGGCTCCAATGGTGGGGCCCTTCGCGCTCAGCCTCCCGAGCGCACACCCACCCTCACTCCACCCTGTTGCTGCCCCTGGGAAGCCAGTGGGGGGCCGGGGAGAGGGGCTGCCCCCACACAGCTGTGCAGCCCGGGGCTGGCACCCCACCTGGTCAGAGGAGCAGGGATGGGTGTGGGCACCCACGAGTGGCCATGGGAAGTCTCAGGTCATCGCCAGAGGCCGTGGCCCCCCTGTAGCTGGGTGCCAGTCTCCCAACACCTGCCCTGAGCCCAGTCCCATCCACCCGGGGGCCTGGCCCAGGCCTGTTCCCAAGGGGCTGTCCACCTGTGAGGAGTACTTGGGGGGTGAGGCTGGGGTCAGGGTCCAGGCAGGTGACTCTGAGCCCCACCTTGGAGGACGGGTGGGTGCAGCATTGGCAAGGGCTCAGGCTCCTGCTGGGTGTGGATGGCAGGGAGGGCTGGGCCAGGGCCCGGAAGGTGGACTCCTATTCACCCTTCAAAGCCCAGACCCAGAAACGCCTCACTCTTCTGCCAGGCGCTCACTAGGGTCAGTTCCGTGCTGGCGGGTGCTGGCACGGGACACAACTGTATGATCCCCTGGCGGTCGCCAAGGTGGTTTCTGTCTGCACCTGTGGGTCTCACTGTCCAAACAGGACTCTTGAGCCTGGCCACGTGTGCGGTGGGCATGGCTGTTCTAAGAGGCGGTGAGAAAGCGGGCGAGGGGCGGGAGGGGCTCCTGAGCGGGGAGGAGCAGCCACCCCAGGCTCGGCCAGGGCGCCCATGACCCTTGTCCTGGGTGGTGGCCAGGGCGTGCCTCTGGGCTGCACCCTTGGCCTGCGGACATGCCTCTCTCTGTGGCTCACTCCTCCTCTGCCCACATGCCGGGACTCGGGGACATCTGGGTACAGTGTGGTGGCAGGGGGAGAGCTGAGGGCCAGGAAGGCTACCCTGGATGAGAGGTTAGGCCTCCGGGCCTGAGGGAGGCCAGACCCGGCAGGAGGCCAGTGATTCATGGAGGCTGGGGTGGAGGCTGGGGACAGAGGCTTAAGAGGGGGCCATCGGAGAAGGGCAACAGAAGGGCCCACTATGAGTGCAGGCCGGACGCCTGTGCTCTGGGGGTGCAGGTGGTCTTCTGGGGCCACGGAGGGCTGAAGAGGGGCCACCCTGCCCCAGGTGGGGCAGGGGAGAGCGAGCTGAGGCCGAGGGGGAGAGCCCGGCCTCTCCACCCTAGCAGGTTGAGCTCTCTGGGCGGTACAGGGACAGGTGCTGTGCTGGGCGGGCAGCAGTGGCCCTGGCCTTGACCTCTTCAGCATGACCTTGTCCAGGCCAGTGATGTGGCCTTGCCCATGGACCCCTAGACCAGGTGCCCCGGCTGGGACTCTGCCCTGCTGTCAGGGTCTGTGGAGCAGCCCAGGCCACCAGGTCTGGACACTGTGTCCAACCTGTACCGACGGGCCCACCTCATTTCCCGAGTTCCAGGCCAGCAGCTGCCCTTGCCCCCTGCCCATGGTGCAGTCTCACTGGGCAGGGGGCTGCCAGTGCCTCCTGCCTGCCCGGGCACAGCCAAGCCCCCTGCCTCCCTTGCCCCCCTCGAGTCTGTCCTGCGAGCCCAGAATGTTGGGAGCCGCCTGTGGCTGAGCCACCCCCTGGGGGACGGTCTCTGTTGCCGCCTGAAGCGATGGCCGCTTGGAGCAACGAAGCCGCGGGAAGAAGTTCAGAGGCAAACTGGAAATAAACAGCTTTCTATTCTGATAACTTTTTTCTCTGGCTCTAACAATGACTAACACGTGCCACACACACCACCAAAATGGCGCTGACCTGATCAGCAATCTCGGCCATGTCACTGGAGATCCCGGGCCAAGTCCCGTGAGACTATGGAAGGCGGCAATGCCCAAATCCTTATGGCCCATAGTCAACCACAATTTAAGCCATCTCCCCAAACAGGGCTCCTACAGGTCTCTCTGAGGCTCTGGGAGGTCCATGACTTACCAGGGTCACCCAAGTGACCAAGCTGGTCCCAACCACCAACCGCCCTGACTGCCCACCTCTACCACTGTGGCCAGGCTCAAGCGCAGAGGGGGGCGGGGAGGGCCCTGCTCCTCAGGCACACCGCCGTGTGACTCAGGACCTGGCATGGACCTCTCCGGTCTTGCATCCTCAGCCCGAGCACAGGGATGCAAAAACTGCCCGCAGCTCTGAGTTGTCTAGATGCGGCCTTGTGGGCCCTGTGAGACCACCCAGCCCTGGCCCCTCTTGAGTGGTGGGGAGCAGAGCTCACCTTCTGCCCCTTCTCTCCCATCTCATCTCCCGCGGGCTGTGAGCTTGGGCCCCGCGGGGCACCCGCAGCTGTAGGAGCTGGCATGGAGAGGAGGTAGGGGACAGGGGAGGCGTGGCCTGTGGCCAGCCACACCCACCCAGGATAGAGGGTGGGGTCATCTGCTTTCCGGATGGAGAAACCGAGGCTGGGAGGAGCAGAGACCACTGTGGCCCAGGGCCCCGCAGGAGCGAGGCAGGTCTGGCCCGCCCGGCAGGTCCCTGTAGCAGGCTAGGGGACAGCCTGGCTCTCGGGGTGGACTCTGAAGGGCCGTTGTGCTGGCACCACTCTCCACTGTTTTTTTTTTTGTTTGTTTGTGTTTTAATATTTATTTATTTGCTTCAGTTGTACACAATGCAATGCATTTATGTTTACGTGGTGCTGAGGATCGAACCCCGGGCCGCGCACGTGCGAGGCGAGCGCTCTGCTGCTGAGCCACAGCCCCAGCCCTCCACTGTTTTTTATTTGTTTATTTATTATATTATTATTATTTTTTTTGGTACTGGGAATTAAACTCAGGGCACTCGACCACTGGGCCACATCCCAAGCCCCTTTTGTATTTTTTTAGAGACAGGGTCTCACTGAGTTGCTAAGTGCCTCGCCGTTGCTGAGGCTGGCTTTGAACTCGCCACTGGTTTTAACCCTGGGGGTTGAACGAGGGAGCCTCGCCTCTGAGCCCCACCCGTCCTTCTTATTCTTACGGTGAGGTGGGTTTCACTAAGCTGTCCAGGCTGGTCTTGAACCTGCCATCCTCCTGCCTCAGGGCGGTGCCATCGTGCCCGGCCCACCTCCTCACTCTTGATGGAGGCTGCTAGGCCAGGAGACTTGGGAACACCAGGCCTCCCCACAGCTGCGAGGCGGGGACCGCCATCCCTTTGCCACCTGCCACACGTTTCCCTTGGTGCCAGACGCCGCCTGGTGGTGAAGTCGGAACCCGCTGTGACCCGAGCAGCCCTGGAGAGCCCTCTAGCCCTGCGGCCACGCCACCCACAGCGGGGTCAGGAGCTCCGCGGCCCTCAAGGAGGCAGGACCTGCACTGGGGACAGAGGCCAGGGCTCCTGAAGCCCATCTAGTGCCTGGCGGGTTGAGTGGCCAAGCTAATGTGGCTTGGGGATAGAAGGACGTTTGGCCCAGCCCTGACAGGACTGGAGTCCCTCCCTGCAGCCTTGTGAACCCCAGGACTGAGTGTGGCCCTGGCCGTGGTCGTCTGTCTGCCTTGACCAAGCTGAGGCCCAGAGCCTCCTGTCCCCAGCCCACTGCTGGCCAGCATCTCTGAGGAGGCCCTGCCTGCTCCTGGCCCTGTGCAGGTGGACCAGGGCTGCCTGGTGTCGAAGTGCCAGCTCTGCCCAGTCCCGAGGCCCAGCTGGGCAGCGGGCTCCACAGCTGCCAGGGCGTCCTGGAGGGCAGAAGAGCCAGAACTGGACATCAGTTCCTGCCCTTGGGGTGCCAGTGCCCTGCCCAGCTCTGAGCCTCGGGCACCCGCTGCCGTTTCCTCTGCTGCTCCTGGGCCTGCCGCGCCAGACTCCCACGGGGCAGGGCACGAGGAGCCCTGTGCCACCCCAGGGCCTAGGACGGGAGTGCCAGCAGCCGGGCTTTCCTTGATGCCCGAGGGGGGTGGGGGCACGCAGGAGTGAGGCCCACAGAAGGCACCTGGCCCCCTGCAGGGTGGGACCTGGGGCTGCCCGGGCAAGGCCCGGCCTCCTTCTCTCCAGCGCAGTCTGTGGGCACCTCCCAGGTGACGCGTCCCACCACCACCTGCCATAGACATTGCTGGCCGGGCCCTCTGTCCCCTGTCCTGCTGTCCGCCCAGGCCCCTTGCTGCCCCTGCAGCATCCCCTAGCTCTTCCTCAGACGCCACGACACCAGTGCTCTGCTCACCACCGTGGGCTGGGCCCGTCCACCTTGGCCTCAGCCCTGGTGGCTGTCACTCTCGGGGCCGTCGGCCTGCAGGACCCTGGGCCTTCATGGTGGCCAGTGAGGAGCAGCCTGGCCTGCGGGGCTGAGCCCCTTGTGGTGGCCCCTGCTCTGGGACGGCCACTGGTGAGATCGGAGAAGTGGGGGCGGATGTGGTCAGGCCTGCCCGGGAGTCTGTGGGCAGGCCATGCCCTGCAGGCCTTGCCCGAGCCCCCAGTGGGCTCCAAGGGAGGCCCCGGGCAGCAGCTGTGGACACCTCTGTCCAGGGGCCTTCTGAGTTCAAGGGCTTCTCGGGAGCACTTGCAGGGACAGCAGTCCCCTGCCCAGCCTGGGTCCTCGGGTTCCTAGGGCTGCCCGTGGCCCCCCCACGGGTGCCAGGGTCTTTCTCCCTCATGGCAGAGTGTACCCTGCGCCACCACAGGGACGCCAGGGCCCCCGGGCTGGGGGCTTTGCCAGCTCATGGCGGAAAGCGAACGTGCGTCAGGGGACCAGCCGTGTGCTGCTAGCGGGGGCGGGGCCTTGTGGGCGACCGCTCCTTCCTACGCTGCGTCCTCCTCTCCTCCCACCCCGTCTGCCTGCTCGGCTGGCCCTGCTGACCCTTGCTGGACTTGCTGCCCAGGGACCTGTCAGTAACGGTGAGAGCCAGGGTTCTGTCTTCAGTCTGGATTAGGACACTGGGCGCAGAGAGGGTGAGAGCCTTGCCCTGGCTCACACAGCACGTCTGTGGCAGGGCTGTGGCTTCCCGCTGGGCAGCCCTTCTGCCACCCCTGAGTCTCCTCTGGTGTGTAGGGGAAGCTTCTGGAACGAAAGGGCCACTGGCCCAAAGTCCTAGCTGTTGGCAGGCCTTCCTGGCACCTCAGCCTCCTTGGCCGGGCACGTGGGCCCTGGGGGAGAGGTGCCTCTGTCTGGGGGTGACCTCAGCCCACCTCGACTCTGTCAGAGGCCTTGGGGTGCTCCCTGGGCCTCAGGCCCCACAGGGCAGTGGACCATCTGGCTGTCCCCTTGTGAGTCCCTCGGTTCTACTGTGACCTCTGCAGACCTGGCCTGAGCTTCCTCACTCCCGATGACCGCCCTCTCCCAGCGATGACCGTCCCTGCCGCTGTCTCTGGTCCCCCAAGGGCACCTCTGGTGTCCTCTCCTGTGCAGCCTCCTCCCCCAGGGACTCTGGTCTCTGGCCCTGTCCCTGGCGTCCCCGTGCTTGCTGCTGTCCTCGTGGGGACTCTGGGAAGGCCCCACAACTCTCCCGCCCCTCCTCCCTGCTGAAGGGCCTAGAGCTGTGGGCCCTCCCCGCCCTGCGCCCACCTCCCTGGGTCCTCCTCCTCCCCCAGGCCCTCCCCACCCCGTCCTCACCTCCTTGCCCACCCCAGCAGTGGACCAGCCGCCAGGCCAGCTGCTCACCCCCTAGCGCCCACCTAGGTCCCAGCTCCTGCAGGGGCCTGGACTCGGTGGTGCTGACCTGGGCAACGGCAAAAGAAGGGGAGGCCTGGGGCTTGGCTGGGGAGAGAGAGGGAAGGGGAAGGGGGAGGAGGGGCGGCCGCCCTCCCTGCCTGCTTCAGGAGGCCACAGGAGGGGCGCTTTCTTCCCACCAGGTTCAGACGTGCTGCACCTGGGCCCAGACGCCCGGGCCCTGAGGAGGGCCAGGGCTGGGACCAGCCCATCCAGGGCAGCCCCGCCACCTCTGCCCAGGTCAGACCTGGGGGAAGTCGCTTCCCTCTGGGGTGGCCACTTACCTGCCAAGGCCGACCCTCAGGTGCCTCCTGGACCTGGCCCAGTTCCTGGGCCCAGACCTCCCCCTGCCCCTCCTCAAAGCCCCAGCCGCTGTGGGGCAGGAAGCCTCCGGGTGCTTCCGCCCGCTGCAGTTCAGTTCCATCCTGTGTGCTGTGTGGCCTTGGGAAAGTTGCTCCACCTCTCTGAGTCTCCGTTCCCTCGTTCCCTCGTCCCTGGAACGGGCGGGGAAGGCAGCCCCTCCAGGGATGGCCATGAGGATCACAGCCTGCGCCACCAGCCAGGCGGACACTTCAGGGTTTATAGCCGCGGCCTGTGCCCTCCTCTCCTGTCCCCAGAGAAGTTGTCCCCCCTTAGGAGAGAAACTGGCTGCCCACTGGACTCAAGCAGCTGGGGTCTCAGCCTGGTCCTGGCTGGGCAGCTCAGGAGCCCCTGGAGCCTTGAAGGGGTTAGGAGGGACACTGGCACTGGCTGGCAGGGTGTGGATGATGAACCGAGCCAGCAGGCAGGGCGGAAGTGGGGAGGCAGCCAGGGGCGCCTGGTGGCCCCACGCATCCTTAGTCTCAGCAGTAGGGGGCAGCGGTGGGATCCGAGCCCTTGAGCAAGCCAGACCTGAAGGCTCTGCTCCCTCCCTGGTGGCAGCACGGCTGGTGCCTCTCCCACTCAAGAGAGAAGGAGCCGGGCCGAGCGAGGCAGTCCAGCCACGCTGCCTTGCTCTCACCCCTCAGACCCTGCCTGTCCCAGGAGGGAACATCACAGAGACCATGCCCCCTAAATGCCACTGGATGGGCACAGTCTGCCGGAGGGTCACGGGCCGGACAGTGGGGGCGAGACCCAGGCCCTGGGCCTCCTCCCAGGGTCTGCCCTCACCTGGGCCCCCAGGCGATGCCTTCCCCGTGCCACCCCCTGTGCCCGAGGCCACCCCATCTCCAGGTCTTCACATGACGGGCATCCTCACCCCTTCACCCCCAGGCTCAGGGTGGCCTCCCGACCTGTCCTGCAGGTGTCTGCTGGGGGAGCTGGCTCCCTCCGCCCTCCCTGGGCTCGCTCTTTGCGTGGCTCCTTGGAGGGGAACAGAGGCGGGGTGCCAGGGGAGACGGATGGCACTGCCCGCTCATTGGCAGCAAGCAGGGTCTGCACAGGATGTGGCCAATCTTGTCACCTGGGGCTCAGCGTCCTCCTGTGACTCAGAATGACAGCAGGGCGCCTGTCAGGTCACTGTGCTGAGAGCAGGGAGGGCAGGCGGGGCCAGGCGGGCACAGAAGAGGGCGGCTCAGCCTCTGCCCCCAGGGCCCTCCCCTGAGCTGTCCTTGAACCCAAGGCTTCTGCAGCCCAGAGTCACGGCTCACAGCTGGGGTGGAGGGTGGGCAGGGCTCACATGGCCGCCACTGCCTCCTGCTGCCACACGGGGTCACTGTTGGGAAAGGCACCGTCTGGTGGCAGGTGGCTCAGGGGGCTGTGCACCCAGGGTCTCCCAGGGCCAGGAGGTGTGGCTTGGGGGATGGAGCAGGCCTGGGTGGGCTCAGAACAAAAGGAGGGGCTCACCCTCCCAGGGTGAACCGCGGGCGTGGGCACGGCCTTCCTGGACCCTTCCTCCATAAAAATATCCCCAGGGTGCTATGGCTGGAGCCCAGACAGACATCACCCCGGCAGACGCCACGGCCAGCCAAGAGACGCTGCCCACTCTGCGGGCGTATCACACACTAAAAACCACACCCTGGCATGTTATGTTTCTATCACATCAATGTGCCTCTATATTGTACATGTTGATATATTTTAATTCATTTTTTAGCTCTGGGTGGACACAACATCTTTGATTTTCATGTGGTGCTGAGGATCGAACCCAGGGCCTCACGCGTGCCAGGCGAGCGCTCTACCTCTGAGCCACAACCCCGGCCCATGATAATAGTTCAATGCTCATTTTTCCTTTAGATTTTAAAAGGGGTGAAACTGAGCAGCCCTGCGGCCCTGGCAGGCCTGATGTGTGAACCCAAGGAGACTCCTTGCCGCTGCTGGATCCTGCCAATGCACTGGCCCCAGCCCTCACCCTGGACCACAGCCCTGTCCCTTGGTGTCCCCAATGCCAGGCAGGCTCAGCTCTGGGATGCAAGGTCTGCTGGACTCCGTCATCCCTCCTGGGGTCCAGCGTCAGAGGTAGTTTCCTTGGAACTTAGGGCCTCTTGAAGGCCCAGCCTGGACTTTGCAGAAGCCGGGCTCTCTGACGAGGGACCTCTTGGGGGGAGGACACAGATGTGTGTCAGCCCTGCCTAGGCTGTGTCCCACATGCTGGGGCCACCAGGGGGGTCCTGGCCTGGCTGGCTGTCTTCCTAGGACCCGAGCTGGGTGGTCTCAAGGTCAGACCTATATGCCTGTCTGGGGAGCCTGGTCTAGGGGCAGGGGCGGGTCCCTGGGGCCTCTAGCACGCAGCACACACCCAGCTGTACCCGGGTCCAGGAGCTACCTCCTGAACCACGAAGCAGGCGGCCAAGGATGAAGGCCGGGCTCTGGCCACCCTCTCACACACCAGCTGAGCACAATGCCCTCCAGTCTGGAGGCCACCCTCTGCAGTGGCAGCTCTGCCCCTACTGCACCCACAGTGAGGAGGGGAAACAGGCGTGGTGGGTAGAGGGCTGGCTTGGGCCTGAGGCCCCGGAGCTCCCCCATACTGCTGGCCAGGCGATGCAGCTGACCAGAGCCCCCTCCCACAGCCCACGCGTCCGCTGGACATCTTGCAGTCAGCGAGGCGAGCCCTGGAAGTCAGGAAGGGACATGGGGTGAGCCGGTGCTGCCTCTCTCAGGAAGCCACCCTGACTCCAGGCCCTCCCTGGGCCGCCCTGCTGGGGTATAGACCTCAAGGGGGGCTGCTTGTGTCCCTGGCTGCACGCCCAGGCCTTGAGCTCTGCGGGGCAGCACCTGGCTGCCCCTGTGGCGAGGCAGCGGGAGGGAAAGTGGGGTCCCCCGGACGTCCAGCCAGCTCAGGCAGGACTGGCTGCAGGCCCAGGGGTGGGGCCTGAGCAGTGGGTGGGTGGGGTGCTGTGATGAGCAGGAGACCTGGGGCGGGGTGGGCACACACACTGGTCCAAGGAAGGGCCGTGGGCAGACAGCACGGGGGCCGAGGGGGCACCCGGGACTGAGGCCTGGCGTGGGAGTGTGGAGACAGGCACAGCACGGGGCTATCCACGGGGCGAAGGGGGTGGACTGCGCCATTGTGTCACCTACCCTGGCCTCCGAGGGAAGCAGGCACGGGGCACGACACTGCAGAGGCCCCCACTCCTCCCTGTCCCAGCTGCCAGCGCCCAGCTCAGCCGGCCCTGCTTTGGGAAGCACTCCTGCTGCACGGTCCCCTCCTCTGGACACCCTCGCCCTGGCCCAGCCAGCAGCAGCTCCTCGGGGACAGGAAGGATGGGACCCAAGGGGTGCTCGGGGTGCTGGTCTGCCCAGGCATGGCTACGCAGGTCAGGCGACTCAGGAGAGAAGCTGGAGCCAAGACGGTGGCTTGGGGAGCAGTCACTGTGGGGGAAGGGAGGAGGGACACAGATGTGGGTGGGGCGCCAGGGTCAGGCGTGGTCAGGGTTCTTCTGCACACCCAGGCTGGGGTGGCTGGGGGCTGGCCTCCCGCAGCTGCCTGAGGCTGTGGAAGAAAGGTGGGTGGCCACGGGATGGTCACTGGCCCGAGACGAACAGCCGAGCTCGGGCTGCCCTGGGAGGGAGCCCGGCATCAAGGACCAGAGGTCCCGGGGTCCAGCTAGGCACCAGGGTGAGCTGCTGACCCAGGCCGAGGAGGCTGCCGGTCTCTGTGCTCAGCACTCCTGGCTCGAGGGGTGTGAGGAGGGGAAGGGTGTGCTGGGCCCGGGGTGCAGAGGGGCCCCAAAGGCCCTGGGGTGGACGGCCAGGAGCCCGGACAGGCTAGCCTGCCGGCCCCAGGCTCCCTGCCACACAGCGACCCCACACAGACCCGCGCCCTCCGCCCTGGGCCCTGGAATGAACGGGCCGACTCCAAGTCCTGTCAGAACAGCTTTTATTGACCCCCGGCCCCTGCCAGCCCCCTCGCGGGCAGCTCGGGCTCCTGCGGTGGCCTGCGGCTGGGCTGCCCTCCTGCGGGGACGCGTGTCCGGGCTCCTCGGGGAAGGCAGTAGGTTGTATAGTTATCTTCTGAGGGGCAACATCACTGCCCTGAAACCACACAACCTACTACCTCACCCCGCCGGCGCCCCAGCTCACTGCGCAGGAGGGCCACCCGCCTCGCCACCCCACGCCCGGCCTGCCCTGCCCGGTGACGCGTGGCCACCAGAGCTGGGGGGGCTGGGCAGGCGCAGGGCAGGAGGGGACGTGGAAACCGGTGCCTCGTCAGGAAAGGGCAGTGGTCTACTGGCTGGCCTCAGGAGGCCTCCAGCCCCTGGGCCTCCGTCTCCCTGCAGACCTTCAAGTGCTGCCCACGGCCACCCCGGTGTGCTGAGGAGGCTCCTCTCGCCTCCTGCTTGGCCTCCCCCACCCCAGGGGAGGCCCGACACGGAGCTGGACGGGCTGCCCCACGCCAGGCACGTAGGGTGGGCCGCCTTGGGGTGGTGGGACAGGCCGATGCTCACGGCCTCACGACCTTGCCAAGTCTGAGCTGCCAGCCCGCGGCTCCGTCCCCTGGCGCCCTGTTGGCTGGAGCCAGGGTGCTGTCCAGACCCTGCCCAGGGAGGCCTGAGCCTGGGCCTAATGTGGGGCCAGAGAGGGGCCTGGGCCGGCCGCGCCCAGTGTGACCCGGGGCCAGGCAGCGCCGGCTGTGAGCCCCTCTGCCCTGGACAGGTCACCCTGCGTCTCCTTCAGTCCTCATCTGTCCCATTTCACGGGTGAGGAAACCGAGACACAGGGAAGGGTGCTGAGGGACCCGTCAAGGCCTGCTTGTGGACCCCAGGCCTGCCAGCCTCCCGCTGCCCCGCCCCGCAGCCCTCCCCGCCGGGCGGCGTCCGTCCATCGCAGAGATCACAGCCACTTCAGGAAAGACAGTAGGTTGTATAGTTAACCCACAGCAGGGCAGAGCCCCAAACTATACAACCTACTACCTCACCCCAAAGGGCGGCCAGTCTTGGCGCCGAGTCGGACTCCAGGTTTCCAAGGGCACCTCCTGTGGGGGGGAGAGAGCTGGGGAGGAGGTCAGGGCCCCCGCTGAGGGCACGGTGCCTGCAGGGGCCCGGGGCTCTGAGGTCCCCGGAGTGGCCCCTCGGCCAGCCGCCAGCATCGCCAGCACAGGAGGCTTCAGAAGACCAAACAGAGGGACAGGAGAAGAGGAGGGACTTTGGTCACAGGCAGCTGGAGCACTGCCTTCAGACAGCAGTGGCCACATGACCCCAGGGATTCCTCTTGCCTTGGAGACACTGGGAGGAAGGTGTCACTTGCCAAAGGCCAAGTGCCCAAGGGTGCTCCGCGGGCCCGCCTGGCCGAGACCCACACTCCCGCACACGGCCTGGCCTGCGTCAGCTGTCACCAACAGTGTTCACGACCCAGGGCCTCGGGCTGGGCAGTGCCCAGGTCGGCACCCTCCCCTGGACAGGCAGAACCCCTTCTCTTGCTCGGGGCTTGCAGAGACAGCCTGGGACATCACTAACCACGGCCACCAGTGTGGCTGTCACCTTCCCAGGTGAGCAGTACTTCTGTTAACCTTCTCACAGGAGTGGAGGCTGAGGCCTGGAGGTCACATGGCTCTCTAAGGTCACACAGCTCCTGGTGGCAGAGCCGCTGGAACGTTCTGCTTCCTGCCTAGTAAGGTGGCACTATGGCTCTGAGCTCCCTGATGTCCATGCGTCTCAAAAACTGCCTCAGACCTCCTCCAGGCCCCTCCTGACAGGCTGCCTCCTCCAGGCAGGCACCAGGCTATGCCACCCCCTCCGCACAGCCCTGGGGGCTGGGACCACCCACCCCACTTCACAGTGAGGAAACCAAGGCTCAGGGGTGGTCTCTGGCCCCAGGTGACCGCTCTCAGGGGAAGGTGGGCTGCTTGACCTCAGCCATTGCTGTGGCCAGTCCCAGTGAACAGGGAAGCCACTGCCCTCCGGGTAGGCCTTGGGCACCAGACATTGCACGCCCCCAGCCCCAGGAGGATACGGAACAAGTCCCAGATGCCCATTCACATAAACAGCACCGGGGCTCAGGTCCAGTGCCCTCCACTCAGACGGGGCTGCAGCCAGGAGGGCCCTGTGCTGGAGGTCCCCAAAACAAGGGTGCACAGAAGCTGTTCCCCGGCCTCCAGCCTACACGCTGGGCTGGCAGACAGGACCACGATGTCCCCAGGCATCCTCCTGATGGTGATGGGGTGGCTGAGGGGTCCACTGGTGAGCAGTCTAAGCAGGAAGTTTGGGGGCATCTTTGGCACTGCCCAGCAGGAATGGTAACTGGCTGTGGCCAGCCTTGTCCCCAGGGAGGACACTGGCTCCCAGGCCAGGGCCCCACGTGAATATCTGGGAGGGACTAGAGGTCCGGTTAGCTGCCTCCATCTGGTGGCTCCTGGAGGTGGCAGGGCTCGCCTCGCCTGGGCCCTCTCTGGGGCTTCTGAGCCTCAGTCCTGCCGCTGAGGACGGTTTGCAGCAGGCCTACCAGGCAGAGGAGCTGGCCGAGAAGCTGGCCGTCTTGCTGGCCCGAGTCTGGGCACATCCCAGACCTGTGCGTAGTGATGTCTCACTGAGAGGTGGGCTCGATGTAGCAGCTACCCTGGGGGTCTGGGCACTTTCCGGGCCACATTTTTTTTTTTTTTTTTTTGCAGTACTGGGGGTGGAACCCGGGGTGCTCCACCACTGAGCTGCACCCATAGCCCCTTTTTATTTTTTGAGACGGGGTTTCGGGCTGGCCTTGAACTTGCCATCCTCCCGGCTCAGCCTCCTGAGAAGCGGGGATTACGGGTGTGGCCGTGGTGCCAGGTGGGCTGCTCTTAACGCACAAGCCGAGCTGGACACACGTGACCCCACAGACCCCACAGCCCCTGCTCCCCAGTCTGCACTTGCCTGCCCCCAGGGCCTGGGACCTCGCAGAGCCGGCACGTGGACAGACAGACGCCCTGATCCATCCTGGCCACAGGTCCTCTCCCCTGGACCCCAGGCCAGCTGGGGAGCAGCAGACGGGACCCAGTCTCCCTCGGTGGCCTTCCTTCTCATTCCAGGTTAGACTCACCTGTGTGGCATCTCAGGGTGGTCGTCAAGTCAGGGAGAGGTGACCGGGTTGTGTCGGGGTCACACTGGAGGGCTGAGTGGCGGAAGGGCAGAGAGAGGGGCTACCTCAGCACCTCCTGTCCCCAGGGCCCTCGAGGGTGGGCAAGACTGCAGGATGGACAGGGGCACACAACCACAAGCGGGGGACAGTGAGTCCTCGGGGTGTGAAGGCGACAGGCTGAGGTTCCTCCACTTCAGACGCTCTGCGAAGAACCGCGGATCCTCGGAGCCACGTCTGGTCTGATGGGGGCCAGGGAGGACCTGCAGAGACCAACAGGTCAAAGGTCACCATGTCACAATGCATCCTGGGAAGATGAGGTGGGCCAACTGAGGGGTCCGCTCGGCCAGAGGCAAGAAGACGGTGCCGCACAGTCTGGGCGAGGTTTGGCAGTGGGACGGGGCCCACGCAGGGGCCTGAGTCGGGGCGGGGGAACAGCAGGAACGGCTCTGGTGCCAGCCGCCCTCCACGGAGCCTCCGGCCGCCGACTCTCCTGAGCATGTGGTCGGAGGCCCCCTCGCTGGGAGGAAGGCCAGCTGTGGACAGGAGCAGCTGCCCGGTACCACCCCTTGGTCCCTTTGGTTGTAGAAACAAAAGTGACAGGTGTCAGCCTCTGGAGGTGGGTCCCCCCCGGGCCACCTCCTTGGTGTTACCTCACGGACACCTCAGCTAGCCTGTCTCACCTGGTGGCACTGCCCACACGCCCTCCCACCTCCTCTGCCCACTCCGGCCAAAGTGCCCCCAGGGCCAGCATGGGTGGGAGGACACTGAGACAAATCCAAACAGGAAGGGACATGGGTGGCCCTGGAAGGAGCCCAGGCAGCTGGGGGCTGCGGGCCTGAGCCCCTGAGGCCGGTGCACACCGCTAGGGTCTGCAGCCCCGCCATGGCCCACCTGGGGACCTCAAGCCAGGTAGTCTCTCTGAGCCGGGATGTCCCCGGGCAATGGTGACAGGAAGAGCAGGCCGTTTGGTTACTGAGGGTGCAGGGAGGACGTGGGGGTGGGGTGCCCACCTCTCTGTGAGCGCCAGCCCTGCCTGCACTTCCCACAGCCTGGCCGTCCATCACCACGACACCCTCTCCCTGAGCCCCTGCTTCTTCCCACCCTGCCCCGCCAGCTCAGGCTCCCTGCCCAGGTTCCCAGAGCAGCAAAATGCCCTGGACAGGCCTCCCTGCCCCCGGCTTTGCCCCGGCCTGTCCCTCTGCCAGGAGCTGCTCCTCCCCACCAGGCCTGGTGCTGCTCGGTGGGCCTGGGTCCTGCCCCGGCTCTGGGCCTGGCCTTGCCCTCCTGGGCTGACAGGCAGGGCCTGCCCCGACTCACTCTTCTGTACAGAGCCCTGCTGTGCTGAGGCCAGGCACAGGTGCTGTGGCCCCCCGGGGCTCCCTGCACTGCCCTGCCCACCCAGGGGGCCCACCCAGGGTCCAGGGACTCTTCAGCCAACACCACAGTGCTGGGGCAGGGACAGGACCTTCACCACTGGGCCTGTGACCTATCGCTGGAGCCATTTCTGAATGAGTGGGAAAAGACCCCCATTCCAGGCCTGGGCCCGGGGGCTGGATTTGGCGGGCCCCCCTGCCCAACAGCCTGGGTGTGGCCATGGGCTTCGGGGACCACAGAGACTTCCGCTCTGTCAGGAGGATGCCAGGGAATGGCCTGAGACAGACCAAAGGGTCCTTCCCTGCCAGCCTGGGCGCGGCCGGGTGGGGGTAGGCACTGCGGTGTGAACAGTGCCCCTCGAGAGAAGCCGCCCGGAGCGAGCAGGCCGCAGACGGCCTGCCATCTGCCAGCTCCCAGCGCCCGGCTCCGGGCCCTGCCCTGGCCCGCAGCGGCTGCCATGGGCAGGGTGCCGGGCAGGCCGGGCGGGGGAGGAGCCGTGCCGGCCGGGACAGGTGCGCCGGAGGCCTCAGTGGGCAGGTGGCCCTTTCAGGGCTGGGCGGACGTCTGGAGCGAATGAGGCAGACAGACGGTGTCACCCTGAAGTCACCTCGGGCTTGGCTCTGGGCCACCCGGAGCAGACCCGACCCCCTCCGGCAGCCCCCCTCCGGCCGCCCTGATTAGGTTTCGCCCATAAAGCGGCCAGTGTCTGCTCAGCAAGCCGCCGACAATGGAGTCTGGGAGGACGGGGCGGGGCGGCGTCCGGGGTCAGGCAGGGGGCGGGGCTCCCCCACAAACGTGGCCCCCAGTTAACGAGTCAGCACCCCCCGCAGCTCTGCCACTCTGGCGGGGCCAGGGAGGGCACACCCAGAGGTGGCTGCACCCACCGTGCGCCAGTCGGGCCTGGGACCAGGGCGACGCGAGTGGCGCACTTTCAAGGGTCAGAACTCAGCCCCTAGCGACGTCTTCCCCCGAAATCTGCAGAATCACGGACAACGCAGAGAGGTCCGAGAACAGAAATGCCCAATTCAGACACGGGTGGACGAGGCTCGCTGGCCTCTGGCCTGGGCTGCTGTGGCTGGCGGTCCTGCCAGGGCCGTGCCCCTCCAAGGGCTCTCCACCAGGCCCGGTGGCGAACATCTGGACTTCCTGGTCCCCAGCTTTCCCAGGCCCTGAGTACCCGGTGCAGGAGAGGAGGGTGGCACCTCCAGGGGGAGCCCCTGCCTGGCATCCTGGGTCAGACCTGAGGCTGCCTTCCCTGTGCGGCTGTCTAGCCCCAGCCTGGTCCTCCTCAGCGCCCTACCGGCCCAGCCCCTCGGGACAGACAGGGCCAGGGTCTCTGAGCAGTCTCTGGGCGCAGCTCTCTGCTTTCCTGCCCCCAAGGCCCCCAGGCTCGCGGAGGGCCAGGCTTAGGGAACGTGCACTCCCGGGGTGGCCAGGCCTGCTGGGGCCACACGCCCACAGCTGCTCACACGAGTTGAGAAGCCCATGAGGGTCAGGGTGGCATCTGGGGAGCTGGGGCCTGACTCTGGCTGGGGAGGCCGAGCAGCCCTGCGGGGCACCTGGGTGCGGCTCTGACTCTGCTCCGTCTCTGCCCACCAACGGCCTCCGGCAAGTGAGCCAGCCCCCTGGGCCTCAGCTGCCTCCTCTGTAAAGTGGGTAGGCGGTCAGCTCCCAGGGTCCGCCAAGGCTGCCAGGGAAGCTCCTCGTCCATGCCCCAGTCAAGCCAGTGTATTTGGTGTCCAAATGGGGAAGGGGAGAGTGCAGAGCCCGGGGAGAAGGTGCCCAGCATGAACCCACCGGCCTGTGGCAGACCCTGTGCATCGCCCCGTCCAGGGCCTGGCCCTTTCTGGGAGTTCTTCCTGTGTGGGGACGCCTGGGGCACCTGAACGCCCAGGGCTCCAGGCCTGGTGTGGCATGTGGACAGCGCTGGTCTGGGCAGCCGAGTGGCGGCTGGCAGCCCATGGTTCTGTCTTCAACTGGTCTCCCTGGAGGGAGGACAGAGCCTGTGCCAACTTCCGTTGGGGTGACAGAATGTTCCATCTGGGAATTGCAGGGTGGGGCCTGGGAAGGGCTTGGTGGGGACCCCACAGGGGCCTGGAGGAGGGCCTCAGCTCTTCCCACAGCACGTGGAGGACCCCAGCCCAGCCGCACAGGACACGCGGGGCTGCAGGGCGCCACCCCACGCTGCCCACAGGCAGGGTGCCTAGCCTTGGGGCACTTTTCAGACAGCCCCCTACTTTACAGGGGTTTCTGAGGGCCTTGTGGGTAACAGGCCGCAGGCAAGCAGGGATGTGGCCTGCTCCCTTCCACCTTGGATGGCTGGGGAGCTCGCAGTCCTTACAGTGGTGTCAACAGCCGGCTTCAAGAACCAGGCCTCAGCCGGGCGCGGTGGCGCACGCCTGTAATCCTAGCACTTGGGAGGCTGAGGCAGGAGGATCGCGAGTTCAAAGCCAGCCTCAGCAATGGTGAGGCACTTAGCAACTCAGTGAGACCCTGTCTCTAATAAAATACAAAAAAGGGCTGGGGATGTGGCCCAGTGGTCGAGTGCCCCTGAGTTCAATCCCCAGTACCAAAAAAAAAAAAAAAAAAAAAAAAAAAAAAAAAAAAAACCAGGCCTCGCCAGGCCCGGTGGCACACACCTGCAATCCCAGCAGATGGAGAGGCTGAGACAAGAGGATAGCAAGTTCAAGGTCAGCCTCATCAATTTACGGAGGTCCTAAACAATTTAGTGACATCTTAGTAAACAGGGCCAGGGATGTGGCTCAGTGGTCAACTGGCCCTGGCTAACCCCAGGACCCCTGCTCCCCCGCCACAGGGAGCAGCCAGGCCTGGCACGCTGGCTCCCCACCTGCTGGGCTTCCTGGCCTGGCCTGGACTCCACGCCCCAGCCCAGCGTGCTGCTTCTGCTCTGCTGGGTACGAGGACGTCACAGGATCAACACACAGAGCCGGAGCCAGGAGGAGGCCAGAGGACGTGCCGATAGCTGAGGCTGCTGGACAGGAGAGCCGGGCAGGGACGGGGAGGCCGTGGGAGGCGGTGGCGAGGGGACCGGCTCACCCCACTTCACCTATTCCAGAATCTCAGCAGCCCAGGGCTCGCTCCTCCAGGAAGCCATAGGCCTGCTTCCCCAAGGATGGGCAGAGCCTGCCCCAGGCCAGTGGCCTGGCTGACCACTGCGGACCCCAGCATTGGGCATCGTGTCTGACCAGGGAGCTCTGAGGTCCTCCGTCAGGCCAGCAGTAGGAAGGGGCAGGTGGGCCCGGCAGGCACTGCTTCCTGCCCTGGTGCGTCCTGAAATAAACCTGCCCCTGCTGACACGCCTGGGGTCCCCTCCATGGGCAAACGTCGCTTCTCGAACCATCGACCCCAGCCCCACCACTGCCGAGGACTCCTCTGTGCGCATGGCTTCGGGGACACGCTCCTGGACTCTGGTGTGCAGCCTGCCTCAGGGGTGGCGAGGGCTGGCGGGCTGGGTGAGGGCCAGGACTCCCAGGCCTCCCTGCCAAGTGGCTGTGCCAAGCCCGGGGTGGCCATGGCCAAGGCCGGGCAGGCGGGGCTGGTGCTGGGCTCTGTCCAGGCCACCAGGGCAGGCAGTGAGCAGGGGTCTCCCTCCCTCCCTTCTCCCCTCCCAAGGACACTGCCCGCCGCAGTTACAAAATGGCGGAGGCTGTGGCAGCCATTTTGTGGAGTCCTTGGAAGACAAAGGCAGCCGAAGCCGGAGGGCGGGGTGGTGGGCAGGGGAGGAGCATCACTCGGGAAAGGCTCTGGATGGCCTGGCTAGCGGGACGGTCAGGCTGGCCCTTTCTGGAACCTTCCTCCTGCCAGAGCTCCTGCCCATCCAGCGTTTCCAATGGCTTGTCACCCCTTCAGGGGGCTCCGGGTGGTCCTGCCAAGAGCGCCCCACCTCACAGTGGAGGCCACCCAGCAAGGTCAGGGAGGCCACCCGGCCTGTGTTCCTGGACCAGAAGTCCTCCTCTGCCCTAGACTCTGAGGATGGGTCCTTGCTGGCCTAGGCAGAGGCCGCCTCTGTGCTGGCCTGTGCTCCAGGACCACCTGGGCCAGGCAGTCGCCTCCCCCTGACCCCAACAGACCCCGGGGCAGCCAGCAGGGCTGAGGTGCCAGGAAGTGGCACGGTTGCCACGGTGGCCACCCACAGGTGCCGGGAGGGTCCACTCTGGGATGGGCGGCTGCACCCCTCCCCACCTCCAGGGTGCGCTGGAGGTGGTGTGGGTCATTGTGGGGTGGGTCCATTGTGCCCAGCCACACCCAACACTGGCTACTTCCCAAGTAACCACTACTCTGTCCTCTCCTCTGGCCTCCGGTCAAGAGGCCCCCTGCTTCTAAAACACACTGGTCTGAAGGCCACCCAGGGCAGAGCCCAGCAGGCAGTGAGCGCTCAGTGAGGGCCACAGACCCACCCCAGGGAGGAACCCCAGGGTCTGTCCTCCTGCCCCTGCCTCCTTGCCTCGGTCTCCAGGTGTCTCCAGGTCTTATTTAGAACCCCAAATGTAAAGTAGAGACAGCTCGAGGGACTCTGGGTCCAGCCTCCTGGCCACCCGCTCACGGCTGTGCAGAGTGAAAACCTGTGATGGACAGCAACCCCACTTCACAGGCCAGTAGGCTGAGGCCAGCAGCAGGACCCTCACAGGGTGACCAGGCCAGGGGCGGCCACCACTCACATACCTGACGATCCGAGCCTCTGATGGTGACCAGCCAGGGCAGAGCCGGGGCAGAGCCTGTGTCCAGGCAGGCTGGGGTTGGAAGGGAGGCCAGCTTCATTCTTTTTTTCAATACTGGGGATGGAACCCAGGGTGCTTAACCCCCGAGCCACATCCCAGCCCTGCTTATATTTTATTTAGTGACAGGTCTTGCTAAGCTGCTCAGGGCCTCGCCAAGTTGCTGAGGCTGGCTTTGAATTTGCAATCCTCCTGCCTCAGCCTCCTGAGCTGCTGGGATGACAGGCATGCACCACCACACCTGGCCCCACTTCATCCTTACAGGTGTGTAGCCACGGTGACAAGGCAGGTGCCACCAGGCCACAAGTACAACCACAGCTGTCCTGAAACCTATGACAGCGCAGTGACCTCCAGGCTCACTGAGGCTTCTCCCGGGCACCCGTCCTCAGCGGGGGTGGACGGGCCTCAGGGCCTCGAGCTCCTGGGTTTGACCCCGCCCCTGGGGATCGGGCAAGGGAGGGCGCCTCCCACCCAACGCACCAGGCCCTGAGTGACGCCACCTGCCTGGGGCCGAGGGGCTACCAGGAGGGCCAGACCCTCTGTGCAGGGGACTCTGTGAAGCCCACATCAGAGAGGGCCCCTGTCCCTTCCCCGGCGCGTTTCCCCACGGGCACCTCGTCCACCCCGCGGGGCTGCCTCGGCTGTGACGCGGGAAGGCCGGCGAGCAGGGCTCAGGACCTCGGAGGGTCTGAGGAAGGCTTTGCCCGTGCTCCCAGGGGCTTCGCAGGGAGTCGGGAGGAGGGTGAGGGGCTCCTGGGGGACCCTGCGGACCACAAAGCCCTGTCCCTCCCCAGCCCGCCCTGGGCCACCTGAGGTGGCCGCCACGCCCCCTGCACCCTCAGGTGTGAAGGTCTGTGGTCTGTGAGTTGCTGGGTCCGCTGGGCCACTCTCCACTGTGGGCGCCAGACCCGGTCAGCCGTGAGCCCTGGGTGTGGCTTTCCAGCGTGCTTGCACCAGATGTCAGGCCCACCACCCCGGCCCAGGCCTCGGTTCCCCGAGCACCCACATCTGCAGCAATTCCTGGTTCCCAGGAGGCCGGGGAGGCTGGGGGCCAGGAGACGGGACAGTTCCCTTCAGAAAGCCAGCCGGCACCAGGCCCCGGGGGCCCCATGGCCACGGCTCTGCTTGGCCACTGAGTGTGAGCAGGCACCATGGGCGTGGTTGGGGACACTGCAGCCAGGGCTGAGGGACAGGAGAGGGCACACTGGGCAGTGGGACAAGGCCGCTGTCTGTCCCAGCTCTCCCCTGTCCTGGCCCAGTCTGGGCAGACTTCAGGAGAGCAATTCACAGTCAGTCAAAACAGAATCCCTACGAGGGAGTCACTGTCCCCCCAGACCTTCCATGGCTCCTCGAGTCCAAGCTGGTGTCCCAGAGTCCCCAGGGCTGCAGGCAGGAAGGGAGCCGGCTGCTCCCCTCCTCCTGAGTCTTGGCCTCTGGACGGACAGGCAGGGACGGTGAGTCCCACCTCGAGGGGGTCGAGGTCAGTGGAGAGGTGTCCTCAGCCAGCACTGAGCAGGCGCCCAGGGCTGAGGAGAGACCCCGCGCCCTCCACGCACCAGGCCTCCTGCCCTCCCTGCACCTGCCCCTCGGGCTGCAGCTGGTGGCCTGGCCCTGCACGCAGACACGCAGGCCTGGGGCAGCTTCCGCAGGGCCTGGCGGGCAAGCCTGGCTCGTGAGCACAGAGGCCAGATGGCAGGGGGTCCTGGCCCAGGTGCCACTGCTCTAGCTCATGTGGGGCAGCCTGGCACCCTCCCCACAGCCCCGGGAGATGCAGGGGAAGGACACAGCCACGCGGGGCGTGGGGTGGCCCGTCCTGGCCTGGTCCACGTGGCCACCGCTCCCCTAGGCTGGTGTCATCCAAGCAGGCCCCAGGTTTGTGGGCTGGCTCCCCACAGAGGGGCTGCAGCCTCCCAGCACGCAGGCCCCCGGTCTCAGCCGCGAGGCAGCCGTGCTAGAGACGGGGTCCTTAGCCACTGAGTCCGGAGCAGCACTGCAGAAGTGCCAACTGCCCCGTGATCACGGGTCCCCCAGCCTGCCCTGGCCACCACAGAGCCCCGATGGTCCCAGTGCAGTTTCCTGGGTGAGACTAGGGAAAGCCCTCGGTGTTCCGGAGCCCCTGGTCCCTCAGCTACGGAGAGGGTGGCAAGGGGCAAGAGCCAGGTAGGAGCCAGCGATGAGACCCTGCCGTGGGTAAGAAGCCCCCACCCTCGGGCTTCCCCGCAGGCCCGTGGAGCTGCACGCGAGTGTGTCACAGATGTGTGGGCAGTGGGCACGCCCAGACACAGGCGGTGGTGTGCCAGGGACCCTGATTTCCATCAACATTCGAAGCGCTGCACTGACCTGAGGTGGACAGGTGGACAGCCTCGAGCCTCAGGACAGGTGGACAGTCTCGAGCCTTGAGCTTCACCTGGAGTGGCCAGAAGAGGGCCGAGACCTGGAAGGAAAGAGGCGTGGGGTGAGTCTTGGGGCAGCCCTGGGCGTGTTCCCTCCTGCGAACCCTGTGGCCTGGCCCTCCCTGCCCCAACCCCCGCGAGGCCTGGCACAGCTCCGGAGCCGTCTCGTCCATGTGACTGCGTCCAAACAGGGCTCAAACATGGTTTCCTGGTCCCCCCCTTCCTAAGATGCGCCAGTCAGCAGCAGGGTACGGCTGCAAGGATGTGAATTTGGGGACCAAAGAGATGCAAGTTCAAGGTCAGGCTGAGCTGAAGCCTACGTGGCCTGGGAGAAGGCCCTGCCCTCTCTGTAGGCTTCCAGGGTTGGGGACTGAGCCTGAGCGGCCCCCAGCAGGGCGCAGGCGAGCTCCCTCCCTTCCTTCCCTCGGGGCTGGGCTGTGGGACTCTGGGGCTCAGCACCCGCGGCTCCCTCAGCGCCACCCTGATGTCAGGCCTCTCCACTGTCACTTACAACAAGGGGTGTTTGTCCCTCTTTGCTTTGGCTGCCAGGAAGTTCAGAGCCGGACACCCCCCGCGGGGAGGTTTCCAGGCCTTCCTCCAGTTTTTCCCTTTGTCCCCACGTCCCCAGTCGTCCCCTGTCCTCCTGCCCTGTCCGTGTTGCTCTAGGCTGTTCAGCAAGCAGCACCCCCACTCCTCCTCCGTGGGCCTGGGACAGGTGTGTGTGTGTGTGTGTGTGTGTGTGTGTGCGCACACGCGTGCAGGCTTCACCTCTGCGAGAGGTGGCCGAGCCTGGCCAGCTGGGAGCGGGGCTGGGTGCTGGCCTGGCCACATCTGGCTCCCTTTTCTCCTCCCCTGGAGGGAGATGGAGAGGTCCAGGGGCCCTTTTCACAAATCAGAATCCCAGGGAAGGGCCGTGACCCCCTCAGGACCCCAAAGCAGTGAAGTGGGAGGGGGCAGGACCGGGGGTCTGGCCCTGGTGCTGGGGCTTGGTCCTCCTGCAGCTGCCCCTGCCCCGAGTCCCTGTGGCTGTGGCTGCTCTGTGCAAGCCTGGTCTGCGGCTGCGGGGCAGAGCTGCGGGGGGAGCTTGCTCCGGGCCTGCGGAGCGCCCTGGGGGCCGCACCACGACCAGCTCAGGCCTTCAGCAGGCGGCCCCCTGCCCGGTTCAGGCGACATGCAGTGGACCCAGGGCCACAAGGGGAGCTGCCCAGGCCCTGAGTCCTCCAAGCGGGTCACTGCTTCCCATCTGGCCACCATCCTGTGTCCTGGCTGGCCAGGTGACTTCCACACCCCTCTCAACCCACAGCTGCACTTCCGTAGCAGGCTGGGCTGCTGGGGACCAGGACCTGCTGGGGACCAGGACCTGCTGGGGACCAGGACCTGCCGAGGTCCAGCTGAGAGGGGAGGCCGGGAGGGCCAGGCCAGCCAAACGTCAGGGTGGCTTTCTGACCCCTCTCGGTGCCGACTGTGTGCAGGGACCGTGTGACGCCCGGGGCTCCTGCACAGAGGTCACAGGCACTTCACTGCCGTCCCCAGAGGTCCGCCAGGAGGCAGGCTGCCCACCCCACAGGAGGGTAAACTGAGGCTCGGGACGCTGAGATTCTGTCCAGCTGGGAGGTGGGTGGGGGGTGGCGAGCCTGCTGCGTGGCCAGGCTGCAGGGGGTGGTCACACAGGGCCAGCTCAGTACAGCGGGCACCCGCAGCCCAGGCCTCCCTGTCCTCCCGAGGGCTCTGTCCCTGCCCAATGCCATCTGCTTCAAGGAGGCAGGCTGGGGGCATCACTGGCCGTAGGACAGCCACACAGCAGGCCAGGGGAGCCTTGGCACTGTCCCCTCGCTCCTGTCCTGGGGCAGGTCCCCTGACCTGCTGGGGGGGACCAGGCTGAACGCCAGGCAACTCTGGCAGGTGGGCCTGGAAGGGCAGGGCTGGGCTGGAGTCCCTTCTCCTCCAGGCCACCCCGCTCCCGGGCAGCTTCTGGCCAGAGTAAGCCCCTCCCCTCCGGCCTGGGGCAAAGACACAGCTACCTGGGCCACGAGGGGCGGGACGGTCTTCCACGGCCCTCCGCGGCTGCTGACCTCCTGGGCGGTCCTCTGGGACAGGCCACGTTCTGTAAGACACAAGGGACCAGGGCTCAGCTCGGCAGGTCTGGCGGCTCAGCATGAGCTTGGGGCAGGGTCCGCGGGGTACCTGCCCCCTCAGTCGCCCCCTCTGCCAGGACCAGAGAAGAGGAGCTCCGCGGGAGGCACAGGACCCCAGGGAAAGCCCCGCGGGCCTGGCCTTGGCCCTGCCTGACCCACGCTCCAGAGCAGTCCCCAGAAGCCACTCCTGCAGCCCCGCCACGCACCAGCATGCACTCCCGGCTCAGGAGGGGTGGACCAAGCACGGTCCCCCTGGGGCGGTGCTCAGGGACACTGCTCCTGCCTCCCTCCTGCTGCGGCCAGGAGCTCTGGGGCAGGGACCCCACCCACACAGCCGCGTGTCCTGGGCCAGCACAGTGCCTGGTGTCCACCTGTCAGCAGTGTCCCACCACCCCCCGCTCTTGGAGCACCCGATACGTGGGGCTTATGAGGTGAAAACGGGACATTGGATCTTTCCGAGCGGTCACCGGACTCATCACTGTAAGCCAGAGAGGCAGACCAGGACTGGCCACAGACACCAAGGCCCAAGCCTTGTCGCCTTCCCTGCCCTGCACACCTTGGGCTGAGGCCTCTGGATGGCGCCTGCTGCTTCTCTCTCACCGTCCGAGCTGGGCAGAGGCTCGTGGACCCTGGTTACAAGAAGGCATGGCCAGCCCTCTCTGGCGCATTGGCCATTCTCAGACCCTGTCACCTGAGGGCTCCCCGAGAATGCGCGTGGGCCTAGGAGCTGGGCTGGCGCCTGCCACAGGCCTCCTGCCCCGCCCTCTCCTCACCCTGCAGAGGCCACACCAAGGTGACTCCTCTCTGAAGGTGAAGGCACCTGATTGTCCGGCCAGCCCTCAGAGACCACGTCTCCCCCAGAGGGCTGCCGGGAGCCGGGGCCCCGGCTGGCTGCTGCCCTGCCGTCTGCAGGCCCTTTTGAGCTGAAGCCCGTGGCCACCTGCTTCACAGGAGAGAAACCGGTGCCAGCGAAGGGACTGCACTGAGGGCACTCGGCTTCCCACCTGGATGGCCAGACGCCTCTCCCTCCTACTGTGGCATGGCCAAAATGAGCCCCCGGCCTTGGAGCCCAGTAGTACACAGCCAACTGCCTGCCGCCCCTGCAGCCCAGCCAGGAGACCCTGCGACCACCTCACCTGCCTACCTGGGCTGGCGCCATCTCTGGGCACCCGCACCACCTGCCCCGCAGCCGACAGCACAGCAGCTCTGAGCCCTACCCAGCAGAGGGCCTCTGCCCGAGACTGGCAGAGCAGGGCCTGCAGGGCTTACAGAGGGCATCTGCCCTGGCAGCACACGGGGCCCCGTGGGCTGGCCGCGAGGCCCCCTTTGTAGACACAGCCTGGCTTAAAGTACCTCCACCCAAGCTGGACTTCCAGGCTGCAGCGGACAGTGGCTCTGGGGCCTTGGCATTGTCCCTTGGAGACACAGGAGTGCAGAGGCCTGGACAGGCCCTCCGACCTCAGAGATGCACAGACTGTCCCCAACAGCCAGCGGCTGCAGTCCTTTCACACCCGCTCTCCCCACAACACAATGCAAAGCAGGCCAAGTGGCCACAGCGTCCAGGCAGGTGGACGCCATCTCGCACCCTGTCTGTCCTTCCTCACCTGTCCTCCTGTCACTGCCCAGTTCCAGTGGCTGGGTTCCTGGGTTGGTGGACATAGTTCCTGGCCCCTGGGGCCTTCGAATGCCTCCCCTCAGGGGTTCCGAGCTCCTGAAGCTGCTCTCTCAGAGCCTGCACCCTACACTGTGGTCACTCGTGTGACAGAGCCAGCCCAGCCACTTTCATGGTCTGAGGGCCGTCAAGGCAGGCGCTGAACCTGGCAGACCAGCTTCGCAGGAGTCCTGGAGGCCCATCCAGCTTCAGCCCAGCCTGGTCCATGGCCCTGCCCACAGGCATCCCTGGGCCCATCTACAGAGTGGCCCAACGGGGCCCTTAGGTCCCGTCTCAGCTAGACCAGCCCCTTCCCCTCCCTGGACTTCAGTCTCTTCATCTATAAAATGGGACATGTCCCCTCCGTGGGTTTCCACGCAGGCCCAGAGATGAAGCACGCTCTGTGCCCAGGCACAGGGGGGCTCAGTGGTCAGTGGCACCAATCCCTCCAGGGCACTCCAGGGACACACGAGAGGCCACCACAGGCTTGATGCCTGCAGAAACCCTCCCCAGCCCTTTCACACAGCCGATGGACTCTGGCCTGGCCTGTGGCTGGGGGAGTCTGGGGAGAGCTGCAAGGCCAGCTCGAGGGCCGCAGGCAGGAGCTGGGTGGACACTGCTGAGGCCAGGCCCTGGGGCCGGGAGGCTCTGAGCGCTGGCAGGATCTCCCGTTGGCCAAGCCATGAGCCCAGACCATGGGTGCAAAGGCCCCCAGGACTCAGCCTCGCCTTGTCGCCTGTGTCCCGGCATCAGCTGGCTCCCTGCAAGGCAAGTCCCACGAGCACCCTGGATCTACATGGGCAAGTGCCCGGAAAGGACAAGGACCAGCTTTGGAGACGCTGTATCAGATGCTCAGGGCCTTGCAGGGAGCAAGTCCCAAGTCAGGAAAGGGCTGGCCACACCCCCCCAGGCACCCATGCCTGGCACCCACAAATCAGAGCCATCACAGCCCCAGCAGGGACCTTGGCGGTCAATGGTGTCAAGTCAAGGGGAGTGCAGATGCCCAGGGGCCAGCCTCTGAGGGGGTCTCTGAGAGGACGCAGGACCTGGAGCCCAGCAGGCTGAGCAGAGCCCTCCAGCCTCTCTGCTCCCCGATTCTGTGTATTCAGAGGGGCTGTTTACACCTGCTGCACAGCACGGATTCAGAGGTGAGAGAAAGACAACGGCACATGGGGTGCCCAGCAGCTGCCCGGTAGGCGCGCACAGTAGGTTCTCACTCCGGGCAGCCTCCTGTAACGCTGCACTGACTTCAGCAGCTGCCCGGCGTGCACAGTAGGTTCTCACTCCGGGCAGCCTCCTGTAACGCTGCACTGACTTCAGCAGCTGCCCGGCGCGCACAGTAGGTTCTCACTCCGGGCAGCCTCCTGTAACGCTGCACTGACTTCAGCAGCTGCCCGGCGCGCACAGTAGGTTCTCACTCCGGGCAGCCTCCTGTAACGCTGCACTGACTTCAGCAGCTGCCCGGCGCGCACAGTAGGTTCTCACTCCGGGCAGCCTCCTGTAACGCTGCACTGACTTCAGCAGCTGCCCGGCGCGCACAGTAGGTTCTCACTCCGGGCAGCCTCCTGTAACGCTGCACTGACTTCAGCAGAGGCCCGGCGCGCACAGTAGGTTCTCACTCCGGGCAGCCTCCTGTAACGCTGCACTGACTTCAGCAGAGGCCCGGCGCGCACAGTAGGTTCTCACTCCGGGCAGCCTCCTGTAACGCTGCACTGACTTCAGCAGAGGCCCGGCGCGCACAGTAGGTTCTCACTCTGGGCAGCCTCCTGTAACGCTGCACTGACTTCAGGTTGGTTCTGGAGGAGCAGCCCCAGCAGGCAGCCACGTGCACGCGCCCAGGACGCTCTGCCCAGCTCATCGGGAATGACGTCCCCATCCATGATGGCAAGACAGCAGCCTGGTTCCACGGCAACCAGGAAACACAGCCTGTTTTCCCGAGATGCCACGCGCAGGCCTGACTCAGAACGTTTGAGCTGCGGGAAGGAGACCCAGGGTGGTGGGCGCTGTGGTCATCGCAGCTGGCCTTGCGGAGCCCTGGGAGCTCCCGGTGGCCCCTGCTCCTGGCTCACGGGCACAACACACACCTGGGCATGGAGCGCGCCCCAGCCCCACGAGCTTCTGCGCATTCTGCCAGCGGCTCTCCTCGTGGGGAGAGGACGCAGCAGCGCTCAGCTCTCCGCCCTGGCCACCCTCTCCGGGGCAGGAGGGATGGGCGTGCAGTAAGCAAGACGCAGGGGACCTAAGCACCCAAGGGAACAGTGCTTAGCTGGGCCTCCTCCGCCCTGCCTGGCGCGCAGCACGGTGTCACACCGGGAGGGACCTGCACGTGTGGAAGCCTCCGCCTGCCTCTTGAGATGGTTCCCACATCAGGAGCCCAGTGCGCCCCGCCGGACAGCTGCATGAGTGCCACCACATCACCTCATCACAAGTGCCTGGGACAGCGGGCAGTTGCCTCTGTCTTTGCAGCTTGTTGCCGCCTGAAGCGACGGCCGCTTGGAGCAACGAAGCCGCGGAAAGAAGTTCAGAGGCGAACTGGAAATAGGCTTTTTATTCTGATAACTTTTCTCTCTGGCTCTAACAACGACTAACACGCACCACACACCACCAAAAAATGGCGCAGACCCGATCAGCAATCTCGGCTCAAGTCACTCGAGATCCCGGGCCAAGTCCTGTGAGACTACGGAAGGAGGCAATGCCCAAATCTCCATGGCCCCTAGTCAACCGCAATTTAAGCCATCTCCCCAAACAGGGCTCCTACAGCAGCTGTATGAGGAGGCGCTGGGCAGACCCTCTGCTCCCAGGGAGCCCCACAAGTGGGGTCTCGGGGCAAAGCCCAGGAACACGTTCAGGCCTGAAGCAGCTGCTCCAAGCCCGGACCCAAGAACTCTCAGAGACCCACGGAGGTCAGAGGGGCGGGGGAGGCAGATGGGGAAGCTCAGAGCAGGAGAGGGTCTGGCGAGACCACACGGCCCTGGCCACGGTCAGCGAGGAGCCCTGCACACCTTCACGCACACCTTCTCGGCCTTCACCACCTGGGCCTCAGCGGCTGGATGCCAGGTCCTTGTGGAGCACGGGCCCTGGAAGGGGAGGGACAGAGGCAAGGGACCAGGGGAGTGGTCCCAAGGGAGGGGGCTGGGCTGGCGGGAACCAGCCTCTGCTAGAGCAGGGAGGACAGCAAGAGGGCTTCCGCAGGAAGAGGACCACGCGGCGACCCGTGCACTGGTCACTTTCGGCCAGCTGAAGACTGAGCTGCTCCCTGCCCGCGGCGTGGAGAGGCCACGGGACCTTCCACGCACCTCTGTGATGCGCTGACCCAGGACACGCCAACGCTCCGCAGCAAGACCCCAGAGACACCGTTGTGGGTCCTCCCGGCCACGGGCGTCCTCCTTCCACAACTGCTCGGCCTGTCTGTGGCACTGGGAGGCCACCTGCAAGGAGCCGCAGCTTCACGAGCCCAGGTGGCCCCCAGGGGCAGGTCCTGGGCGAGGGGAGACGACGGCAGTGCTGCGGCCTCTCCTCCCTTCTCACTCACTCTCAAGATGTTCCAGAGAGCCCTCTCCAACCAGGCCAGTGCCAGGCCCGGGGCCCAGAGGGGTGCTGGCCCTCCTACCCAAGGTGCTCCAAGGTGCTCCAGGGCAGACACACAGACGAACCGGCCATCCCACTCAGAGCTACGAGCCCAGGGCAGTGGGTGGGTGGGAGGCTGAGGGGAGCAGCCAGGAGGTGACACAGCCATGGTCAGGCGAGCAAGCGAGGAGCCGTGGAGGGCACAGGGCCGGGGCCTCGAGGCCCAGCAGGAGACGGGCCTTCAGCCAGGAGCAGGACGGGGCCCTCGTCCAGGTGGGATGTGGGAGGTGGGCCGAGGCCACCAGCGCACTGCAGCGACACTGGTTCTGGGGGCTACCCCCAGGCCCTGCCCTCCCCAGCCCCTGGCACAGCTGTGGGCAGAGGTGAAGGCCAGGGCTCGGGACAGCGGCCTGCCCACTCAGGCTCTGCCTCAGATTTGCTGGGCAGCCCCAGCCCTCGGCTTTCCCACCTGCAGGACGGGGCTGGTGACCCCCGGTGACAGGCATCAGGGCTGGGCACGCAGGAGCCCTGTCCTCTTCCCCGCACCTTCTGCCCAGCGCCCGCTCAGGGCTCGTCCCCAGGAGACAAAGCACAGCCAGGGTGCTGGGCAGTGCCCGCCTGCCACCCAGCCCTCTCCACGTGGGTCTCCAGGGCCCAGGGGACTGAGAGGAAGGGGGAGGTGGAGGAGGCCAGTGCAGCGTGCCCGCCCTGCCACGAGTCACTGTGCCACGCTTGGTGGGTCATCTGGGCACTTAGGCCCTCTGTCTCGTCTTCCCCCTTCCCTGGGGAAACGTCCCTCACTCCCCGCATCGCCCCGTCTCCTGGGGGTCTGACCCCCCGCCTGCCTGGGCTGCAGCCGGCCGCTCTGCCAGCTCCCTCGGCCACTTCCACTGGCGGGGGCATGGCAGGGTGGTGGCGCCAGCATGCATCAGGGCCACCACCCCCACTAAAGGCCACTGACATGCCTTTGAGCTGTGCTGACCACGTCCCCAGGGCCCTCAGCTGCTCTCCGGCCACTGCGATGGGCCAGCAAACCCGGGTGGCCTCAGCAGGAGGCAGGGGTGGCAGTGTGGACACCGCCCCTTGGCAGCGGCAAAGCACAGGACAACAGCCCCAGCTGCGGGACGCTCTCGGGCGCCACTCCAGCAGCGGCCCCCGTGTCCCTGTCTGCCCACCACGGACCCGTGGTGCCCAGGACACGTGGCCTGCCTCCTTCACCACCAGAGTCCCATGCTGGTGCCACTTTGAGGGGTCTCCTGACACGTATCCGGTCCTGGCCACAAACCCCAGAGGCCAGGGTCACTCTCCCCCTTTACAGGTGGGGCCACCGAGGCCACAAGAGGCAAAGCGACCGCCTGAACCACCAGCCGACCTCCCCCTGCTGTGGAGAGGCCACTGCCCAGGGCTCTGTCCTCGCCTGGGAGCTGCACAGTGTCCCCGAGTGGGGCTGGCACCACGGGACTCAGCGGAGACAAGCACCTGTGACATGTGGCCATAGCAGGCAGGAGCCAAGGGATCCTGTGGGAGGAGGCACACCAGCCACTGGGAGGCCGGGCAAAGTCCCCAGGGACTAGCGCCAACACCCCCCTCTGCAGCGCTTCCCAGACCCCAGAGTGGGAGGAGGGTGACCCGCACCGGCATGTAGGCTGCCGTGGCCGCCGTGGCCAAGCCCAGGCACCCTCGCCCCAGGTGCCCTCGGAGCCAGCCCCGAGCAGCACTTGCCGGCTCCCAGCTCCCCAGGGTGGGGGTGCTGGCGGGCTCCCCACGCGGGACCTCCATGTCTGCCCAGGTCTCCGGCCTCCAGAAACCTCTCCGGCCGGCCTGTGTCCAGGCCCCCGGGGTTCCACGGTCAGCATAATCGCAGCCTCCAGGCATGGTGCTCACGGCCTGTCCCAGGTGCCAACAGATGCCAGTCGTGCAACGGGCACAGCTCCCCAGGCCCGACTGCCCCGCAGGGCCAGGCCTGCCACGGCTAGCCCCGGGGGTTCAGCCTCTCAGCTGACCACCTGCAGCCCAAGCCCACGACTCCTTCCCCAACACAGCCCCTGGAGGACGGGTGGGGCTGGCGAGGGAGCCGCTCCTCCGTCTTCTTTCTTTCCTTTTTGGCACTTCAAGGAAGTCAAGAAACTGTCCAGCTCTTGCGATGGGTAAACTGAGGCCCAGAAAAAGGAAGGGGGTTGTCCAAGGTCCCCTGTGATTCCATGG
Organism: Tamias sibiricus; assembly: GCA_025594165.1. NCBI lineage: Eukaryota > Metazoa > Chordata > Mammalia > Rodentia > Sciuridae > Tamias > Tamias sibiricus. Next base: position 174,946,975 of record CM046661.1, on the reverse strand, counting down.
CTGGGATGGGCGCCCAGGGTCCAGGCCTCAGTCCAAGACAGCAGGACCACGGCAGCTGCTGGCCTGCTGAAGACCAGCGGGAAGGGACGGAGGTCTAGGCCACTCCGGTACTGGGCAGGACCTGGGCATGGGAGACTGGAGCCCATCAGAGTCCCCCGGGGGAGGCTGGCCAGTGGGGAAGGTCCTGGACCTTGGGTCCCTGGCACAGACTGCCTGGTGCTCAGTTGGTGTGGGAAGAAGCCCCCAGGGCAGCCCTGAACCAGGGGCAGGGCTCCAGGGGAGCAGGCCGCTCTAATGGAAACCAGTCAGCGGCCGACGCAGCCCGCCCCCTGGTTTCCATGGGGATGGGGACAGGAGGTGGGGCTCTGGCAGGGCTGCTGCAGCAGATGTATCCTACACAGGGCTGGCGTGGGGCGGCGCTTGGCGGGGGGCCCTGGGACGTGGCAGGCCTGAGGGTTGGACTTGGGGCCCTGCAGCCACAGCCCTGGCGGTCAGCTTCAGGAAAGAGCCTGGGGCTGAGTCCGCCTCCTCCAAGAGGCCCCCTGGAGTCCTCAGGTGCTCCAAGTCCACGTCTGGAGCCTCACTTGGCTGACCTGGCCCCTGCTGGCATCCCCTCCACCTCAGCCTGGTCCTCCTGTGGGTGCCGTGTTTGCCGAGGACACGGAGCCCACCTCTCAGGGTGGCCGCCATGCCTGGGAGCTGCCGGGGTGCCAAGTGGTATGGTGACCAGCCTGGGTCTTGGTGCCCCTTTAGCCAAGCGCCCTGCATCCCGCGTGGTCTGCTCCGTCCACTCCTCGGGGCACCGTCCAGCCTCCGCCGCGGCCACGCCGGGCCTGGTGCACTGCAGGTGGGACCCGGGACTCACAGCCCTGGAGAACGCAGCAAGCCCGGCCCTGGGCAGGCAAGGGGAGCCGTGGGCTCAGGGACAGGCGTGCTGCAGCGTGGGTAGGGTGGGGTCTCTCAGAAGGGTCCCTTGCCCTGGCCCTGTTCGCCCTGGTGTCACATGAGCTCACCTGGCCTACCACATGGCACTCAGGCACACAATCACATACGGTTCCCGCCTCGGGGCCACAGGAACACTGGCAGCCAGGGGGTCCCACAGCTCCCTCCCGCCCATCACCTGCTGCCACGTGCACGTGACCACAGCCCACCAGCACACAGGGTCCCTAGGAAAGCTCCTGTTCTTCGTGGGGAAGAAAAACTTCCAGGTCAAAGGAAAGGGTCCCCTGGCACTGGGTATCTGGGGGGAGGACTGGCCAAGGTCAGCGTCTGAGAGAGACTAAAAAGCAGCAGGAGTCCCACGTGGGGCTGCTCAGCACGGCCACTGGCAGATCTGGTTAGGGTGCTCTAACCAGGGTGCTCTCTGCCACCCACCAGCCGTGTGACCAGAGAAGTTCCTCTGGGCCTCGCGTCCTCACACAGAAGGCTCAGCACCCAGTCCACCTAGACTGGCACCTTCACTGGGGCAGGGACCGTGCAGGCCCTGCTTATTCTCAGCTCTCGTGCAAACCCAGCGCCAGGACACGCAGGCTCTGATGGGTGTTGGGGTGGAATGGAATTGGGCAGATTCAACTGTGAAAGAACCTTTTTAAAAATGGCTGTAAAGTACCTGGAACGGCCCCGTGGCGCCGAGCCCTGTTTGCAAGACTCGACATGCCCAAGCGTGGCCCCAACGCTCTCCACTGAGCCTGGCTAGGGCCTCTCTGCACTCCACACCTCCACCTGGTCCTGCCCAGGCCTTGCCATTTCCCTGGTGGCTGGATGCTGACTGTGGCGGCCATGCCCTTCCTGCCCTGGCACCTGCCTGAGGCTGTGTGGTCAGTTTGGCCCCAGAAGTGTCCACCTACGGGCTGGCACACAGGGCAGCACACCTTAGGGCAGAACACGCCCAGGTACCGGAGCTCCAGGATAGAGGCCTGCCTGCGACCCTTGTGCTCCAAGGTGCGGGTGTGGCAGGACCTGCTCTCTGTGCACTCACACCATCTCCACGCCCCAGAGGCTTCCACACGTGGTTGTGACGGGCTTTGCAGGGCGTCCACTGCAGGTCACATGTGCCTGAGTCAGGTGGGTAGGGGGGGTGGCTCCTCCAGCACTCAAACAGCAGACCCAGGTGGGACTTAATGTCCCTGAAAGTCCAAGTCCTGGCAGGGCGGAAGCCGCGGATCCCAGGGTCCCTCCACACGCCTGGGCCGGAAGTGTGGGCACACCCACCCCAGGAATCCAGGGGCAGGGCTGAGCGCCCAGGAAACTGGGCCAGAGGCTCCAGCGCTCGCTGGCGGCTCCTGGCTCCTCTGCCACGGCCCGATCCCTTAGGGGTCTGCAGCGGCAGGCCCGGGCCGCACCCCACATCCTGCCTGCCTCAAGTGCAAAGCCCAGAGTCACGTGGCCAGGGCTGGGACCCTCGCCCCGTCCACCCACACCCACCCCAGCCACGGGGCGCCATCACGTGACTCCACGAGACCCCCGTGGGAGGGCGCAGCCCCTCCCTGGCCAGAGGGGGAAGCTGAGGCTGGACCCCGCAGGAGTCCCCGAGTGCCCGGGCCTCCCCAGCTCAGCTGCGTCTCCTCCAGGCGCCAAGACCCACGCGGGACCCCATTCCCCGGGCCGGGGAGGCGAGGCCCGCAGCACGCCGGCCTCCAGGCTGCTCGCTGGGGGTGTGTGCCACCACTCGCGGCAGCCACGGCCGGCACGCAGGGGCACGTGTGTCCACACGTGGTACACATGGCCCTGAGCCCCTGGGAGGGAGGAGGAGGAGGCGGCGGCCGGCTCGCCACCAGCCGCCATTTCCTCTCCTCTGCTCGAGGCCCACACCCGCCCGCAGCCTGCAAATGGCCGCGCAGGACAGGCTGCGGCGGGCGGCGGGCAGCAGCAGGCCTGGCCAGGGCCTCCCTGACGGCAGCACCTCTGGGCAGCACTGCACCTGGACGCCGGTCCACCCACTGCCTGGGGCCGGCTCTGGGCTGGGGAACAACCTGTCCAGGCCCCAGGGACACAGCCCTGCCACCCCTGGAAAGGGACAAAGACACCTGCCCTCCTGCCAGGGGCCCACGGGGAGTTGGGGACACCTGCATACGTGTGCCCCTTACCTGCACACGCCTCTGTGCACACGCCTCAGGCAAAGGCCCCGGGCACATCCACACCCCTGAGCCCGTGTGGCAACTGGCCTCGGCAAATGCCACAGCAGAGCATGCCAGGGTCTCGAGGAAAGCAGGGGTGGCTCGAACCCCAGCCTGTCAGCCAGTTGCCCCGGAAGCCAGAGCCTCTGCAGGCGGAAGGGAGAGGAAATGCCCCTGGCAGGCATGTCCCAGGGCTCTGCAGCATAGCGAGGACCTAACGGCCCTACGGATGCCCTCGGTGAACCGGGCTTTCCGGGCGTTCAGTAAGTCGACACTTACTGTCCCCATTTCACAGCCAAGCAAACCGAGGTACAGCGAGGTCCTTGATCAACACAGCCAGGAAGCAAAGACGGCTCAAGGGGAACAGGGCTGAGGCCTCACGTCCCTGTTACCACCATCACCAGTGTGCCCACCCTGGTGCTGAGACAGCAGCCTCATGTTTTTGTGCACCCCAACCAGGGCCCTAACCCTCTAATTCCCAGCGGCAGTCCACAGGCTGAGGGACTGCGAAGGGGAAGTGCTTCAAAGACCGCAGGGCTGCTGGGAAATGCCCCAGGTGGCTCGGCACACCGCTCCAGCTTGTCCCTCCTGGCCTTCCCCACCATCCCCACCAACAGGCCTGGCCCTTTAGGGAAACCACCACAGCGCACTCCCCTTACCCAGCGGGGCCAGAGCTCCAGCAGGCACCTCCCCCCACGCGCCACCAACGCAGGAGCAACGTCCTCCACGCGGGAACTGCAGAGTGTGAACCCAGATTCTGGAAATGGGAGGCAGATGTTTTAAACTTGGGAAAAAGAAAACATGGAGGCTTCGGAGCTGATGACATCACGATGTGCAAATTTCACAAAATAAACAGCTATCATCATTTGCAAATTATTGTAGCTATAAAACTGCTCGGCCCTCGAGTGCTGATATGGACCCGTAAATTCTGCACCTTGTTATCTTGGTGAGATAATTTTTTTTTTTTTTTTTAAAGTTTATAGCTCCTCTATGTAGCCTACCTGCTGAATTAGTTTTAAAGTTTGGATTTAAATGTACTTTTAGACCATCCAAAATATTTACCACCTGATTTTTCATAAAGGCTCAAAATAACCACACATAAGTCAATGCAGAACGGCCTGCAACTGCGCCTCTTTCCTACAGATTAAGCTATGAAAAGCAAAGGTTCCACACCTCAAGTGTCTAATTCTAGCGCGCTACACTGTTTATACAGCAAAACAAGATAAGAAATTGGTAACTGATTAAAACATCTAAGGTCCTCTGACATAGGGCATTTGGAGCCTTAAAAGACTAAGATCAAAAACTAAATTACAATTTAATGAAGGTGATGGCTGACACTCTACCGAGGTTTCCAGGGGATGAGCTCGCCACGTAAGTTTGTTTCCATACACAAATGCAACTTGTTTATTTTGACCTCAGTTCTTCGAAATTGTCGACTCCACAATTGAAATATGCTGTGTGTTCCAACAAGTACCAGGCAGTCGTAATGACAGACCAGCCCATCTGTGCTGCGAGAATGTATAATTTCAGTCTATAGTGGAATTTATATAGAAGCAATGATGTGAAAAGTGCTTTGCGTGGTACTTTCTTCAAAAAAAAAAAAAAAAAAAAAAAAAAAAAAAAAGCCGAGAAACACTGGATGCTATGGAGGATGCTGAGATTCTGCCCATTTTTTTTTTTTTTTTTAAACAGCATCTACAGTATTTAGCTGACTTAGGGGGAGTGTTGGGTGCTCACCAGGAGAGACGCTTAATGACAGCTGTTCACATACAACCACCTCAGGAAGCTAAGGTGCACCAGTAACCTGTGTGATCCATACACCCAAAAAGCACTAGATGAAAAAAATCAGTGGAAAATACTGATTCAGGATGCAAATGCTCATTTGCGTAAGTTAATTAATGTTTTTGCTGCTTGCCTCTATCGTGTCCAAAAAGATGAATTAATGTTCAGTAAAATTTACCATGTATCATTTCAGAGTTTAGGATTAAGGGTACCTATATTTGTAGATACCTACATTAATTATACCAAAAAAAAAAAAAAAACCCACAAAAACCTAAAAAAACAAAAGAAAAACGAGGAGGGGGCAGCTAGTAAGACACTTCCAATACTTTAAAAGCGCTGAACCCCCTTTCGTCCCGCCTCTTTCTCTCCTCAACTCCTTTGCCTTTAAAATACACTACACTGTTTTTTCCTATTACTCTTATTTTGCCACCAGTGTTTTATTCGATGCTTGCTAAATATTTGGGTGGAATGGATCTTCCAGCTTGCAGCAGCAGAATGTGGCTGTCACAATCATGAAAATGTTTTAATTATCTCTGCTATATATGCCTGTCTCTGCAGCCCCAAATCCTCCAGTATCGACTGCTGTCTAATCTAAGAACAAAAGCAGCTGCAGATGCCCCTCTCGTGAGCCGACGCCGTTTTCCTGTTTGGTGGTGTGTGTTCTGGCCGGCTGCTCAGACCGAGGCTAGGACACCCAGGGCCCACACGCCTCCAGACTAGGAAAACAAAGATGTGTTTACGTGGGCATTTTCTTCTTTGTGCGATTTAGAACTTTCTGGGTCTCATTTCCATATCCCATAAATCAAGACCCCAGCGACCCTCAAATGTGGGAAACCGGGCTGCGTCAAGGGTGCTTTTGTCAATCTGCCACAGGGTTGGAGGTGAGTGCAGAGTGCCCTGCAGAGGCCACCTCTCTGTACAGAGGCTCAGCATCCCGAAGGGCCAGGGACCATGCTCAAGCAGCCACCTGCAAGCCCGCGGACAGCGGAGCAGAGGGCACACGAAGGTCTTGGAGGGACTCCTGGCCCCACAGGCAACACTTCTGTTCTGGATGGACTGGCACAACTCTGCAGGTGGGACACCAGGATGGGCCCAGGCAGGCCTTGGGACCTCCCAGGGGCTCTTTGAAGGTGGACAGCGCCCACATGCACCCCGTGCCCAGCCCTATGAGCCAGGCACAGCACTGTGAGGGGCGAACCCCAAACTTAAATAAGTGCTTAAAAAGCAAAGCTCAAAACAACCTCAAAGATTTTTCCCCACACTGAGCCGAGAGCCAAAAAAAGCTCTCTCTTCTTTCTTTCTTCAAAAAATAAAACAAAACGAGAGGCAGAAAGAACTAGATCCCAAAACGGTGGAAACGGAGGCATTAAAGATGCGGGACAAAATAAAAGGGGCTCTGTTTCTGGACCAGCGTCCTCCCTCCCGGGTGCCAGCCTGGCCCTGCCGGCGCGGAGGTTGCTGGGAGGAGCCCGGGACGGGTCTGGTGTTTTTCCTTTTACTACTCCTGGCACCGCCAAACATAAAAATAACAATAATGATGAGACCCCCACAACAAAGCGACACAACCAGGCAAGAAAGGGTCGGCCAGCCCATCCGCGCCTCCTGCAGCATTCGTTCAATTAGAATTGAACACGCGGCTACTGTGAAATAACAAACATTCATTTTTATTATGAATTCTAAAGCCTGTAGCTTTGGATCTTAAAAATAAATGGGCTTGGCTTCTGCCTCTTCCCTGCAGCTTTTGGCAGGGCCTGCTTCACTCAAGATGGGGGGGGGTGAGACAGAATTTGGGGTCTGGATAAGCCAATTAGAGGGGAGGAACAGCACGGGCAGGGGAGCACAAGATGGCAGGGCCCTCGGCCGGCTCCAGCAGGAGAAGGGAGAAGGTGACTTACCGAGGTGCAGGAGGATGGAGGCGCTTTCCCAAGAGCCAGGAAATGAAAACGATGTCCCCTGCCCCAGCCGGTCACCCGGGCAGGGGAGGAGCAGGGTCCCGCTGGCCAGCAGGCTGTCCCCAGGTGCCAGCCCTGTCCGACAGGCCCTCGGGCCTCCAAGGCTCTGGCCGCCCACCTTCCAGCGGTCCCTCGGTCCTGGCCTGGGCCTCGGCCACTCTGGCACCCAGGGGCAGGACTGCCAGGAGCAAGTGGCGCTAGGGGAAGGCCCTGCTGCCAGCCCAGGAGGACGAGGAAAATGCTACTTTTGTCTCCTGCTCTCATCTGGCACTGGCTGCCCGGGGAGGGGGGGCCAGAGGCGGCCGCTGCGGCTCGGCCCCGCCCACCGGGAATTTTCGAAAGATGCTCGTGGGTGCGGGAGGGTGGCAGACGTGGCAGAGGCGGGTGGGCTGGGCCCCCAAACCCACCACCATAAAGGAGGGGGCTCGCCGAGGGGGAGAGGGAGGAGGATGCCACAGCGTCTGGCCCCTCAGCGGCCGCCCCAGGAGGACGCTGGGAGCGGCCCAGGCCCAGCCCCAGCCCCAGCGCTCGTCAGCCCCGTGGACAGGCAGCATGGCCTGGGCGCCATGCTGCAGCGCTTGTCTGGCCGGGCCATTCCAAGGGGCCTGAGTCCAGGCAGCCTGGCTTGCTCGGGGATAGAGGCCACATTGTTCCCACGCCTGGCTCTGCAGAGCAGCGGGCGGTGGCCAGCACCCTGGCTGCTTCCCTTGAGGGAGGCCAAGGGCCAGCACCCCAGGAGCTCCCACCCAGGGCCGTGCAGCCAACCATCTAACACCTGCGGCTGCGGGCGCTGTCCAGGCCAGGAGCCCAGCCCAGGGTTTGAATCCAGCCTTGTGTCCACCTGGCCAAATGACCACGGGCAAGTCAGCAAGTCACCCACCCTCCAGCCTCGGTTTCCCCAGCCACGTAGGGAGGGGTGACCAATCCTACCAGGTGGGGCTGCCAGGGTGACAGGATGAAGCAGAGTCTGAGCACTTGCCTGGCACCCAGTGGGCACTCTCTCCACTGCCCAGGAGGGCCGAGGGTACTTGAGGCATCCAGGCAGGTGGACAGGAAAAGAGCGCATCAGGGCTGGAGCCTCTGCTTGCTCCCCCTGCCCTCTTCCAACCACCAAAAATCCTTCGGTGTCACCAGAGTCAACACTTGCCACCAAAGGATACCCCTGCCCTGTGACCTGGCTGCACATGCTTGGGTTTGAAGGCGGGCACTTTTGCTGAAGTTGATCAGACTCCGCCGCCCGTCCTATCAGGCATGGTGCTGCCTCCACCCAGCCGCCCCATCAGTCCAGTCCCCCGTGTGGCCCCTATGTGACACCAGCTCTGCTCACCTGGGAGAGCCTGGGGAGGGGTGCGGGCTGTGCCAACCCCTCCGCAGGAGTCTGGGCCCAGCAAGGCCAGTTCTATGCCCTGCAGTGATGGCCGCCTGGCTGCTGCCCTCAGAGGCCCATGCCCAGGTTCTGAGCCTGGCTCCTGGACACGGTGAGGGACTTTCTGTCCACAGGGACTCCAGGTAAAGAGCAGCAGGACCCGGGGCAAACGCCCACCAGCCCCCTGGGACAGTGCACCCCAGACACCTGCACCGTGTTCCCGACTGCTCTCCGTCTGCCCAGAGACAGCGCCCCAAAAGCCCAGGGGCGGGTGGAGCAGCGAGGGAAGGAAGCAGTGAGGAGCCCTGCGGTCCTCAGCGCTGGTCTCACGCACACGGCCACGTGACCGCCCGTCAGCTGACGCCAGAGACAAAGCAGGTAGGATTCCGATGCCATGCGCTCAACCAGGAACGCCGGGAATCCATGCCAACAACGGCTTGGCATGGCTGCCAAGAGCCCGGCCAGGAGGAGAAGGGTCCCCCGTGCTCTGTGGAGTGGGGCCTGCCCTGCCGCCAGCAACACAGGGGAGCCACTGGAGGCCCGGTGGCCATTTAGAAGGAGACCAGGCGAACCTGGGGCCCGGCTGCAGGAGGGCTGTGCCCTGCAGTGTCACCATGACTAGAAGAGCCACTGCTGTGCCCGGAGATGACGGCCCCCAGCCTGCTGCACACCAGGCAGGCCTGTGGGCCATCGTGGGCTCAGGCACCTGGAGGAGGGCAGTGACCCTTCTCAGAGGAACTGTGTGTGTGCCTTGGGGTTTGGCAGCCCTCAGCCCCGGACTGGGCCAGAATCCCATCAACAAGCCCTTCTGGGGGCTGGTGGAGGGGACATCACAGGTGACATTTTCGGCCCCCAGTGGCAGGTCTGGGTGCAACCCAGGGGGCTCGCCCACCTTCCCTTACTGTTGAAACAAATGGGAACCTGCAACCAGACACCCTCGTTTTATTATAATTTAAAATGTTATTATAAAACCCTGATTTGAATGTAAATCTCTCTCTTAAACACATGAAAGGCGATTCTAAATTTAAGAGGCCCCAAATCAGCAGGTAAACAAATATTTCAGCTAAATGCTCTTCCTGCCACCTGAACCCCAGCGTTACAGAGGATGGCTGTAACGGGAAGACCCAGCCTGGCTTTAGCCAGCAAGACAGAGGTCAAGTTCTTCTCTGACCTTGAGCAAAAATTCTATCAGAATTAAATATAGGTACATGTATGTACGTATATACATATAAAGTTTGCGTTTTTACTTTGCACACTCTTGTGCACACGTTCTGCAACCACAATTACCAGTCCTAGTTCACAACACTAATCGTGGCCTCTGCTGGTTACATCTCCCCAGAAACCCTCCAGTGGACTGGACAGTGAGTCCCGGACATTGGTGCACACGAGTATCTGAGCCTCAGGGGCAGCTGAGACTCTGGAATCCAGACTCCACCAGAAGTCTGCCACCCCCAAATCGACCAAAGACAGTGCTGGGCTCTGTGCTTGAGTGCTTCACCAAGGGGACAGAGTGACAGTGGGTTTCATTTTTTGTGTGTGTGTGTGTGGTACTGGGGACTGAACTCAGGGGCACTCAACCACTGGGCCACATCCCCAGCCCTTTTTTGTATGTTATTAGAGACAGGGTCTCACTGAGTTGCTTAGTGCCTCACCATTGCTGAGGCTGGCTTTGAACTCGCCATCCTCCTGCCTCAGCCTCCCAAGTGCTGGGATTACAGGCGTGCGCCACCGCGCCTGGCTTCATTTTATTTTTCTCCATGATTTTGATTTCACCATTTCTACTGTGGCCTCAAAGACACCCCAAAATAGACAGCGCTCCCGTGGCAGCAATCTGTGGGCAACTTTATGCAGAGAGTGTAAGAGGTTCCAGCATTAAAAATAAACAAAAGATACGACAGCAGTTTTAAAAAATTAAAACCTCGTTCTGAAGACATGTTATCAATACCAACAAAACCTCGGGTGACGATGGAACCACTCCCGGTCTGTCCTCCTGCTCTGGCCTCATGGGGGCATCCAGAGTAAGGGTCACCTAAGGTGGCAGGTGTCTGCGGTCAGCAGGCTGATGGTCCCCAGGGTCAGAGGGCCCTGGCAATGGGGCAGACCCGAGGGCTGTGGCCCTGGTGCTCCTGGTGTCTGGTCCCCAGCCCCAGCTTCTCCCTAGTCCCCGGGTGGGCCTGGGCTCCTGACCTCTTCTCTGAGACACAACAGCCAGGCGCTTCAGCTCCGTGCCCACAGCGTGGTCGGTGCAGGCCCCGGGCGGACACTCTGCCACTCTATGAAATCAGAAAATACTCATCAGGACCTCACCCTGGGCCAGGTTTGTCATGTGTCACAAAAACATCCTCTGCAGCCAGGGAGGACGTTTGAGGGCCTGCGTATGGCTCTCCAGTCCATTCAAACACCCCACAGCCTGCAGGTCACTCCCAAGTTCATCTGAGAGCAGGGTTCAGGAGAGGTAGGTGAGGCTGGAGCCCACAGCTAGGGGCCAGATCGCTCACTGAAAGGCCCCGCCGGCACCCTCTGGGGACCCACCCTTTCTCCTCCTGTCCCCATTTTCCCCACTTCCACGCTGCAACCCAGCCAGCAGACAAAGGCCGACCTAGGCCTGGCCGGAGGGAGCCCTCATCCGGCTCACAATCTGAAACCTGGCTACCTTTCCAGAGCTGGCAAATGTGCCCCTGCCGCCTCGAAGAAGAAATCACAGAAGAGAAAAAACAAACTTGTGAAAGTTTAAACTCCACTTGACAAAGAAAGCCGGATGTGCCTCCTAAGACTGCCCAAGAGCCACAGGTCAGGAGACTTTCTTTTTCCTTCTTTAAACCTCTGCCCCTGACTACCCAGCCAGGGCCTGCGATACCCTGCAGCTCCAACAGCCATCCCAGCCGATGGAATACTGGTCACCCCGAAAATAAATATTCCACATAAAAGAGCCATTGTCTCTGCTGGGCGACAATCGTTGCTTTTCTCCTCCTCAGCTTGGTGACATGGGAAAGCACTGCCGGTGCTGTTCAGGGCTCCTTCTTGCTCTGGCAAAATATTCGGAGAAAGGACAATCTCTCTGGGTCTCTGTGAGCCATTTGGCAGGCCTCCTCCTGTACCTGGCCAAGGAACAATTAGCTATTCAGGGTGGCGAAACTCCCACCAAATCGCCACCTGCATTTCCAGCAAGGCCACTGGCTGCTGGTGTGGCCACTCTGGACCCCCGTGGACAGCAAAGATCAGACACAGGGCCAGCCCCTGAAGTGCCACTCCTAGCAAGATTCCCATCCTGCTCTAGGGAGGGAAGGGGTGCCTCCTCCCTCAGAGCATACTTGGTCCCCAAGTGGACGCATCTCTTGTACCTAATGTGAGGTACGGGGTGTATTCAGGCTGTCACGGTCACACCAAGACCCTGGGACAAGGTAAGAGCTGGCTTTGCAAGCTCCTGCCAGTCTACCTTGCAAATACCATCCAGGTCCACGCTGGCTACCACCTGTAGGCAGGGCAGGAAACTTGTTGGTGCCCTTCCCAGGGAAAAGAAACCTGGGAACTCTGTACTCAGAACATAATGTGATTATTATAACACAAATAAATGATAATAAATAAAATACATTAACAATTATGGTCACTGTCATTTACAACAATGACCAAAGTAGAAGCCACTTAATTCCTCTAGACGACGTGCCACATGTTGTCTGAAGCCTCTGAGGTCGGTCATTATCGTCATTGTTCCTGCTTTAGCACTCGGGGCACAGGTTCAGGGAGGCGACCTGACCTGCCCAGGGTCACACGGTGAGCGGGGCAGGGCTAGACGGAAGCCCAGGGGGCTCTCACACCATGCACTGACATGAGCTTGGACACTCGGGTGGACCGCGACTTCTGTAAGAGTCCTGCCCTCTCCCCAAACATGCAAACACACCTCAAAACCCGACCATCGCAACACACAACCAAGAGGGAAGTGTCTAGGATGTGCCTGGCCTGGCCTGGAAGACCCCTCCCTTCCCCACACTGCCCCGTGGAGGCCCAGGCGAGGGCACCCTGGACTTCTCTGGAGAGGAGGGAGGACCTGCCCCACAGGATGTCCTCCTGCCTTGCAGTAGGGCTTCAGTGACGCTGGGCTGGGACTGACCCGGCCCCTGTGGGGACCAAAGCGAGGGAGACACCTTTTCAAAGCATCCGCCCGGTCAGATGTAAACCACACAGGTGCAAAGTGACCTCTCTGTGGACCTCCAGCTGCCCCATCGGGCAGAGCCAAGGACGGGCCTGCACCTGCTAGGGTGGACGCCAGACCCGGCCACAGCAGAGGGGATAAGTGAGCCTTGTGGCCACACACTGCCAGGCGCTGAGCCCAGCCAGCCTCTGCCAGCACCCTGGAGACCCTCACCCGGGAGGGTCTATGGCTCGGCAGGGCGCCAACCCAGGAGAGGGGCCACCCCAGGCTGGGCCCTGGTTTCATGCAAAAATAGAACATCCATCCCCCCCCCAGCCCCGCAGCGGCCCACTCCACCAGGGCCCTGCTCACCCCATCCTTACATCACACCCAGTGAGAAGCCCCACCGAGAGCTGGTTTTGTTTTCAGGGCCTCCTCTTTTGTGCGAGTGTCGAGTCCTCAAAAGTCAATTTTGCTGAGAGGGGATATTCCAAAATGGAAAGATGCCCCAGATGGCCCCACTGTGGACTGAAGAATCTCAATCTGGCCACCGTCTGTGGACCAGGGTCCCCTCTGTGGCAGCGGAGGGGACCCTGAAGCTTTCGCGAACAGCGACCACACTATGAGGCCCTGGGCTCAGCTCTTCTGAGGCCCTGATCTTTGCTCCTTGCCGTGGGTCAGGCCTTTGGGCCTAGTGGAAAGGAGACACGGCGCCCCTGGTTGGGGGTCTGTTTTAATCCTGGGATTCGCCCATCAGCCTCTGCAGAATACCAAACCCTCACCCAGCGAGCACTGTCACCGTCTTCCGTGGACCAGGGGAAACATCTCTGGCCCTCTGCAGGCGAGGCCACGAGGGAACCCGAGCTTCTTATAATGATTACCCCCATCGCCGAGAACGCCATGCCAAGTGGCAGCTCCTGGCTGGAGTGGCACGCCTTCAGCCCTGTGCCGCCTGCCTCTGAGATCACTGCCAACGTCCCACCCTGGGGTTCATGTCTGCTAGCTGCCTCTGATAAAGTCATAAATAAAAATTCAAAACAGGGGAGGGGGTGCAGGGGAAAGCAGGCCAGCAGAAGCCAGGATCAAGGCCGCCCTTCCAGGACTGGGGCGAACTTTCAGCCTCCGGTCCCTGCTGCCAGACCCTGCTGAAATGGTCTTCTCCAGGTGGCCCTCCCCAAAAGGAGGACAACCAGGGAGCCCAGAGAGAGAGAGAGAGCAAGGCACAGAGCCTGGACTACATAGGCCTTGTCCACGTTCCCGGAAACAGGGCCTCAAGTGCCGGCCCAGGACTCGGGGGTGGTATGGAAACAGGCCCCGCAGCATGACTGTGGCGAGGCAGGCAGGCAGGCAGCCGGGAATCCAAACCACATCCACAAGGTGGGAAGGGAGGGGAAATCGCACCTGTGGCACAACTGCCTTGAAAAGCAGGCTTAATCCACAGCCACGGGTTTCCTGTAACCCCAAAGCGGTGCTTGCACGCGTGGACACACGTTTTAAAAGCCCCAGGAGGCCGAACCGATGAGTTAAAATAAAACAAAGCTATGGCCGGCCTGTGGCGATCGCCTCGGCTACCGAAACCCAACTCTGAAGAAATTAATTTCAGTGCTACCTTAAAGCCCCATAATCCCAGCTAACAAGCATTCCTTCCCCTCTCTCCTGAGTCCCACAATCTCCCCAAGGCCACTGGCCCACTCTGTGTGTGACCCACCTATAAAGGGACATTGATTACAAAAAGTTAAGAGTTGTTTTTCATTCCACGCCACCATAAAAGACGGCAGGCACACCAGGGACTCTCGCTTCACAGAGAACTGCTGGGATGGGAGTGGGAGGGTTCCCCTACTGCTCCCCAAAATGTCCAAGCAGCAGAAAAAAGAAGCAGCAGCAGGGAGGGCTTAGGAAGTAAATGAGAGTTCATTTTTCAAGCAGGGCAGTGGCTTCCAAGTAACCTTTTGGACACATCTATGCCCAAACAGATGTTTTTCTTTCTATTGTTCAGATGCCTGTTGGAGCTTATTTTAGGTATTCACCGGGATTCTCTCTGGCCAGTAGCCTGCACACCTGAGAGGAGACGCTGTACTTCACAAATTCCAAGTTCCAGACCGAGGACGACGGTGGAGTTCTTGCAAGCTGGCGTCGCTTCAGTTGGGGAGCAACCTCCTTCGGGTGTCCCCTGGACTGTAAAAGGCCTGCCCCGCGGAAGGAGCCCTGGGAGAAATCCCTTCGTTAATATCTAAATACTCACTAAGTAGCGAAAGTGAGAAATGCACTTACCGTCCTCCGGAGTCGCCCTGAACGGATCATGCCCGCGGTGCACAGGTCGACTGTCCTGCCCTTGCCGGTCGACCGCGCCTGGCCGTAGCCAGCGCCGTGCTAACGTGCCCACGCCGCAGAGCCAGTCCCGGGTTCGCAACGCTTGCCTCGTTCCCGCGCCGAAACCTCGGACACAGCCGTGCGGTTCCCGCAACTCTTGAGGGTGGAACCGCCCGGCGGCAAACGCACGGCCAGGCCCCGCGCCGCTCCTTCCTCCGGCATCCCGGTATTCAGCGAGCGGCCGCGCGAAGAGTGGCCCGCACGACCAGGTCACCGCGTCCGCGACCGGCGCCGCCGCCGGGGACCTTTGTCCCAGACGAAAACGAAAGTGCGCCGGCCCGGGAGCGTCCACGCCCTACCGCGGAGGGCCAGGCCGGCGCGCCCCGCGACTTTCTCCAAGTTCACGTGCATCCCGGGGCGGCCCGGCGGGCGCAGCGGACCCGGACTTGCAGAGCCTGGCCGTCGGGCGGGCGCGGGCCGCGGCGGGCTCGAGGAGGACCAGCCCGTGGTGCTGGCCCGGGCACAATGGGCGCCGCGGGTCGGGCGCGGGGACAGCGCGGGCCCGGTCGCCGCGCGGCCGCTCGTCTGGCGCTGCCCGGGCGCCGAATGCGGCGGCGGCTTGGCACAGACGCGCCGCGCGCCCGGTGCATGCTAATGGCCGGCGGCCGCGCCATGAATTATTCAGCAGCGGCGCGGAGAGGGCGAGCGCGGCGCGGAGGGCGGCCCTGGCCGTGCGTCCCCCGCCGCTGCGAAGCGGCCGCGGCGACTTCCCAAACTTTCCCGGGTCCGCACCGAGGATGCGGCCCCCGCGGTGCCGCCGTCCCCGCCCGAGCGCGCCGGCCGCGCTTCCCCCGTTGCCGCCTATTTTATGTCTTTTGTCTCGGAGTTGGCACCTGTCCCAGAGAGCGCGTTTCCCTGCCCACCCCTTCGCCGCCGGATCGGGGCGGGGGAGGGGGTACGGGGGACCCGGGGAGGAGGGGACGGAGGAAGCAATGCGCCTGCGGGCACCTCAGCCCGAGGAGATCGCCCGGGGGTGGCGGCCGTGCCCGCACACCAGGGCACCCGTGCTCCGCGGGGAGGTCAGGGCTGAGGACGCGTCCGGAATACCGACGAGGCGCCTGCGGCCCCCGCAGTGCCGGCTGCGGGTGAGGACCGGGCGCCGCCCCTCCCGGGCTCCCCCCAACCCCGGACCAGCGCGCTCGGGGCTGGGCGGGAGGCGAGAGCAGCGGATTCGCCGCCCGGGCCCCGCGCCTCGCCCTGCAGCCCCGCGTGCGCGCCCCCGCGGGCACGCCGCCCCGGGCGCTGCGCGCCCCCGCCTCCGGCCCCGCCCGCCCGCCCTCGCTGGAGCAGGGGCACCGCGCCGCGGGGACCCACTGGCCTTTCGCTTCGCGACCTGGGGCCCGCGAGACCGAGGCGGGCAGGCAGGCGCAAGCTCCCGGCCCGGCCCGCCCCCACCTCCCTGGCACCGAAGCGGCTGCCGGGGCGCGCTCGGCGGCTGCGCTCCAAGGCGCCGGCTGCCATGATTGCGGGCTGCGGGACGCGCGCGCGCGCTCGGGCCCGACTCTGGGACCCTCCGTGGACCGACAGTCGCGGCCTGCCCGCAGCCCTGTGTGCGCTGCGGACGGTGGCGAGGTTCTCCCGGCTTATTTCCGTGGGGCCAGTGTGCATCGCGGAGCTCTAGACCAGGCACTAGGACAGCACCCGGGGCCGACAGCGGCAGTGGCTGTCCCTAGGCGGGTCACGCGCACGGGCGCCCAGCAGCGTCTTCCCGGACACCACCGGCCCGGCCGAGCAAGGGGCGCGGTACCCTTTGGGCTGGGGTGGAGCGGATCCAGCGAACGGGATCTGGCGAGCGGGAGTGGGAGGACAGCGCACTGTGCCCGAGACGTAAGGGGGGCGCGCGAGGTGCCTGGCAAAGTTGGGGGGCGCTCATGGTGCCTGGGAAGCATGGAATGGGCGGGGGCACAGTGCCCAGAGCCGCTGCCCAGCTCGGAACTCGCCCTCTTCCTTCCCTGTGGAAACAACTTCCTGCCTCCCTGACTCAGGGCGCAGAAACTGCGGGGAGAAGTTCAAGGCCACAGCTTTGCTCTCAGCCCGACGGCGACACTGTTGGCTGCAGGCCACACTGTTCTTTCCTGGGCTTCTTCAGGGGAACGGCTGGGCTCCATGGTCTGGACACTAGTTAGAATGTCAAGGAGGCTGCAGTGTCTCTCCCCGACGGCTTTGCAGGGGCGTCCAAGCCATTTCCAAACCGCAGAGGAGCAGGCCTGGGTCTCTGGCCCTGGGGGACACCCGCCAGCACACGGTCGCTACACTCAGACCCCTTCCCCCTGCTTTGGGTATGCTCTGGCTCAGAGCCACGCAGACCTAGCTCTTCCTGAACGCCAGCGATGGCCCGTTGATGGCCAGGGCCCGAGAGAAACATGGCCTCAGGGCCCCATCCCACTCTCTGTGCCTGTCTCCCCCTTCTCCCCCCTCTTCTGGCCTTGGCATTCTAACCAGTGTCCCTTGACGTCACATCTCGCCATTTCTGTCAACCAATTGAAACTTGCCCGTTGTCATAAAAATATATATTTTTATGCCATTGGTAAATTCAAAAGTTCCTCGCATGCCCAGCTTCCCAGGGAACTCCACTCCACACTGGATTGGATTGCCCAGGAGGGGTTAACTGGCCACCTGGTTAAAGCTGGGCTAGACAGCACTGCGAGGGCCCCATAGGCTGTCCAAGCTCTGTAGACCCCCTGGCCTTGGCCTTGAATGGTACTGGACACTATACACCCACATCATTGCCACCACCCATGACACAGAATCTGGGGGGAGAGAGGGGAAAATCCAGAATATGCTAAGAAATCTTCCCAAATTGTTTTCCTGGGAATCCGGGGTGTGGAATCTTATGTAGCTCCTTTTTCCTGGGGTTAGCTTGCTTTTTCCCTATCAGAAAACTAGGGTTTCGAAAACAGAGCTGAAACATTTTCCAGCCCCCGGTTTCACTGGAATTTTTACCAACTTTCACTTTCCACGGCTGCCAGCCGCAGTGAAGATTCGGCCCAAGCAGGGGCCATTTCACTCTTTCCTGCAGAGGGTGCATTGTGGCCTCTGCCTCAAGAAGCACTCAGAAGCCCTGGAGCCCTGTGATCCTTCCTCAGAAGACAGCCGGAGCTCAGGAACGCCATGCCTACTCTCTGGCAGCAGGACAGAGAGAATCAGTCTTGTCTAGCACCGTCCTTCATAATGTCTTCACTGTCAGAGCTCCCAACCAGGAAGTGTGGGACAAGAGCATAACATCCACCCGGTGACTGCACCGGCAGTCCCCAAAAGCCATGCGGATCCCTCTGTGAGCCCCTTCTGCTCCACCCACACCAGGGACAAGCTCAGCCACCAACTGCCATTACCAGCTTCTCCTGTGCCCCTCCTTATGCATGGTTCAACCACTTCCAAAACATTAAAGACATCTTGTGGTTTCATAAGTGTAGGGGCTCCAGCAGAACAGAAATGTGTAGGGACAGGGCCGAGGGCAGGGATCATAACAGCATAAGAAACAGGCCCTGTTAATGCTGAATCTCTCTTTTCCAAAATAATGAGCAAGCTCAGAACAACCAAAAGGGGATTCCAAACATAAATACAAGGTGTCTCCCATGTAAAACTGTTCTCAGGCGCAAATTCTGAAAATGCTCATACCTTTGAGATATAATCGTGAGGAAATAAAAGACTGTGTCCAACAACCACACCATAATCTATTTATAATCACTTTTCTAAACACTATAAATATTACAACTAATGTGATATACGTTTTGTGATTAAAACATGAATTAAATAGTGGATTAAAACACCGAATTTTAAAAAGCCACAAAGAAAAAGAGATTATCTTCCATTATGCCACTTACAACTTTTGTTCCCCTGGCACAAATACAAATTTGACAACTGTATCATTACTGAACGCAGTAGATGCCAGGATATTAGCTTTGTAATTTTCACCTGAAATCGTTGTATAATCACACCAGCTCGCTCACCTTCTTTTTATTGGCCAATTTTTTTCTTGCTCTCATGCAGTAATAAGTTAATTTAATGCCTTTTCCCTCCTTCCAGTTTTTATTTGATAAAACAAGAAATCAAGTGAGTCAAGAATATTCCAAGAACACCCACTTTTAAAAAACTCTCCCTGTACTTGGCAAGGATTTACACACAATTTGGTTGCAAATTCAGAAAATAAATTCTGCTTAATTCTAGGAAAATAATAGCACTCAGGTAATTCCACTGGTATTATTCGGTTTGGACGCTTTCCCCACACCCACTACTTGCTATCACATATTATTCAAAGTAAATAGTATTTTTAAAGTGAGCTCAAAGACTCGAAAAGGGAACCTGGAAAATTTACATTGCTGATGAGCATTATGCTGGACAATTTTCCTGGAAGAAAAACTTGGCTTGTCCCTTTGGGCTACAACCACGCCTGAGGTCAGATGTTTGAAAATAAGTCCTAGGAAGCCTGTCGCTGTACCAGGATGTTTATAGTATCAGCCTTATACAGTTATTTTTTCCTGATTTCTCCCAAGATCTGCCTAATGGGAATGCCACCGGCAACTTCCTGCCATACCCTTGAGCCCTGGCTTTCTCTCCTTTGCCCTTGGCCAGGGGTCCAGCTTGAGAAGGCTGGGGGTGGGCTTCAGTTTCGATTCCCTTCTCTCCTCATAGCAACGTTTAGGAGTGTAAAATTCCCAGAATCCAAGGAATCACGAGGACTTAGTAAGCAGATGCATTTAATCTAGTCAGAGCAAGCAGATGCGTGCGAGCGAAACATCACGTTTCCACTCGGGTTCTGATCCTTCCGTTTGCACATCAAGAACCGTGATGTGTCCACAGCTGGCCCAATAAACCTGGGATTGCACATTTGCCGAAGGAAGATGCCACTTGGATCAGCCCTGACAATGAATGCACCCTTCAGAGTTGCTGCTAAGCAGCTTTGGTTATTCTGTAAAAAGGAAAACCAGGCTTCTGTTTTCTTTCTTTTGCCTTTGTTTCAAAGTAGTTTGCAGATCTGAGAGTCCATTTTAATATGCCCGGCTCGAGATAACTTGTGCTGCTACTTTGTGAAGGCTTCTCATTTATGCACAAAACCTATAGCATCCATTTCCTTTGAGTAAATATACATGTGTGTGTACATATTATTATAAATACATAACTACATAGGTACAGATATAATTTCTTGCAGAGGAAGTTGATGAAACAGAGAACAAAAAATTCCTAATTTCCATAGAAGTGAAACAGCAGAAGCGGTTCAGAGTTGATGTGGTCTCAGACAGGGACAGAAGTAAGAGCAAACAGCCTCCGAAGGGGCTCTTTTCCTTCCAGACATAATGAAGCCTTTTTTCAGAATCTTTTGCTTTAGTCCCCCATGTATGTCACACTTGGTGTTGGTTTACCACCAGCAGTAACGCAACCTGGCTGCAAGACAAGCGTGTCCCAGGACACCATCTCCCCGTCTATTCTCCTGTCATATAGACAACACCCTGAAGCTGTCTGCCTTCTGCTCTCGGGGCTGCTGGGTGCTGACCCCACACCACACTGCCGGCTGGTTAGCAAGCTGATGAGAGCCTGGCACCATAGACTTCATCCCACTTGGAAAGTTCACACGTTTGCTCCCCACGAGGCATCACCAGAGCCCCTAACTTGAAAAGAAGTCTAACAACCCCAAAGGCATTCTTAAGGGGTTAGTATTATCTCTCTAATAAAGGGAGAGCTTAAAACCACAAGGAATCTAGGGTTAATGTGTGTTAAATCATATGAACATATTTTGTAGGATACATACACACCGGTAGGGAGAATTTGCCTTTGTACAGATGAGCAACGACAATTAATATTTTTCCTTCCAAAGTAGTAACAGCACAAAAATATGATGGAGCAAATCTGATTATCTGTGCATTCATCAAATGCCAAAATGAGATTCTTGGCTTTATATAAGAAGCAAGAGAAGGCACAGTACAAACTAAAATTAAAAAAAAAAATAAAAACCATCATTCAAAGAGAAGTGGAATCATTTTAGAATGATTCCATTCTAAAATGGAATTATCATAAATTGGGAAAATATCATTTTTGTAAAGAATTAATTGTGTTAATTTTAGCATCTTATTAGCAATCTAACATATATTAGAATTTGGAGTTTTATAATTTCTGGCAGGAGATACCAATTTCCGAGAAAATGAAAGTACATCAGAAAATTGGTAAAGAATTGTACTCCCCCAAATTCCAAAGTCTTCCTTCATTTAATAGCCAAGAAGCCCGATATATTGGAAGTGTTTTTTGCACTTTATCTATCCTTTCCTGGGGTCTTAAATTGTCATTACTTTAATGATCAAGTGTTCCTTTTGAATCACATCTAGGCAGAATTTAGCTGTGCAATTTTAAACTTTAAAAACTGTCAAATGTTTGTGTTTATGCTTCAAATTTTTAAATAATGTTGAAATGCTAATGAAAGTCAGTTGAAATTTTTCTCCCCCGTAGCTGAAATGAGAGAAGTTCACTAGTATTTCTTAGATCCAGAGTTGTTCGGTGGGCTGGGTAAATTAGAACCCTCTAGAATAAAGAGAAAGAAAGAAAGGGAGAGAAAAAGCTGATTTAAAACTCAAATGGCTCATTGTTAAATTGCAAGGGATTGCAGGAATTTTTTTTTAAATCAAGACTTCACGGATTGCTTCTTTAAAAGGATTGCGACAGCACTTAGCTGCCCGCAGAAGGAACAGTCGGCTGAACGTGGCATTTTGAGGAGGGGGGAGGGCTGTCAATTAAAAATTGCTTGAAATGTGAACACACTGGTCATATTTATTGAAATGCTCTTATTGTATTCTTGTAAAATCCAGTATGATTTTCACAACACAAAGGAATGACTTCCTACACAAAGACAGTTTCATTTTCCTTTATCTATGTATCCCAGTTTTTTAGATATGGTCACCTTCAAGGTTAAGGTCTGATTTTTCACAAATGCCCTTTCTACAAAAAGTGCAAGAATGTTTTAACTACATTTACCACTGCAAGAAAAGATACTATTTAATTTCCAAAGGAAGATACTAAAGAAGAAAACGGATGCTTTCGTTTTGTTTCTGGCTATTTATAGAGCAACTTTTGGTCTAATTCCTAATTTCACAAGCACTCGAAGTTCATTTTCTCTCACCAAAAGAAGTGGTAATGCGAGCTATCAGACAAGAAGACATACTGGCCTTGGAAATAAAAGTCTATACAATTTTTACATGCTAAATGCTGAATTTTAAATTGTATTTCAAAATAACCAGAGATGTGAGCTATTTTCAGTCCTGAGCTTGGTTTTCAATGTGAGGCAGAGGCAGGGATTTTTAGTTCGAAGCAGGAGTTTGCACTTTTGCTAATACCTTACTCATTAATCAGCTTCAGCTCCGTCATAGTCTGAACAGGCTGCAAGCTTTTGCCCCCACAGTATGCCTTGCGGTTGACCTTGGGTCTCTGAGGAGGCACTGGACTCAGGTACTGCGGCAACCTCTCTCCCTCCTAAAACTTCTCTAAAATTGGAAGTCTCTCACACATAGAGCACTGGAAATTTATAGCAGGACTCTGAGGCTCACTGGGAAACCTCTCGAGCTGGGAAAAAGCTTGTCAATGCACACCTGGCCCTACAGATTCGGAAAAATTAACCAGCCGTAGCCAAAAAAACCAAAACACTCAACCACCCGAACACAGTCTGCAAGAAACACAGAGTTCTTTGACGTGACAAGAAGAATTATAAATAAAATAGCTCCAAGGCAGACAGGCTGAATAAGCCTTTTAAGACAGCCCGTTGGTGCCTCCAACTTTAATACTTAGAACATTAAAATTTCACTCCACGAGGAGAATATCCTGGAATACGCACTTGTGTGAGTGCACAAATATATGAGTGCAAGTGTGTGTGTGGGGGGGGGGGCACGGGCACATGCATGTGGAGCAATTAAAGTTCTGCTGCCGCTGTGGCCTGGGGGCTGACCTGAGGTCTTGCTGGGGGGCGCCTGGCCCAGGTGAAGGGCAGGCCTGCCTGAGTCCTCTGGTTTTGCCCTGTCTCCTTACACACGTGCCAACACCCAATGGTAGCCGGAACAAGCTGCTGTAGATGACAAGGACAGATCTCAGACATAAAAAGACATTCCCTGAAATTAAAAAAAAAAAAAAAAAAAAAAAGAGCACAGGGCTTTCAGGCACATATCCCAGGAGGGTCTTCAAACTCCAGCCCCCCAAATTGGAGCCATCTTGTTGTCAGGCTCAAAGTCTTCCAGGGGGCTGGGTGTTCTCTATCTTACCCTGATTTCTTGCCACGCTTACTCCACAGGCTTCTGAGAGCCAGTGCACAGAGCTTCAACACAGCTGAAGTCAACAGCAACGTCCTGACCACTTAGTTAAGTGCCAGCACCAAGAAAACCACTAAACGTTTTAGCCACCAAACACTGTATCGGGGCCTGGGGTTGTGGCTCCGTGGTAGAGCACTTGCCTTGCGTGCGTGAGGCACTGGGTTCGATCCTCAGCACCACATAAAAAATAAATGGATAGTTAAAACAAAGGTATTATCTCCATGTTCAACTAAAAAAAATTTTTTAAAAAGAACACCATAGGGCTGGGATTGTGGCTCAGTGGTAGAGCGCTCGCCTAGCATGTGCGCGGCCCGGGTTCGATCCTCAGCACCATGTAAAAACAAACGCATTGTGTACAACTAAAGGAAATAAAGAAATATTAAAAAAAAAAGAACACCATATCATAGTAAAGGGTCTTTCCCAAGCTAGAAATGATAGCACCTCATGTGTATACAGAAAGCACTTCATAATTTACAGAGCATGCTCGCATCCCATTTCACAGAACTCCCACAACCTGTGAGGCAGGCAGAATGAGAACGGTCAGTTTTTCAAAGAATGGGGAAACTGAGGCCCAGGCAGGTGGACTGGTGACGCAGCTGGACATTGCGCAGACCTGGGATCCCACTGCATGCACACGTGTGCTTTGTTTTTGTTTTTTGTTTTTTGTTTTTGTTTTTTGGTACCGGGGATTGAACTCAGGGGCACTCGACCACTGGACCACATCCCCAGCCCTTTTTTGTATTTTATTAGAGACAGGGTCTCACTGAGTTGCTAAGTGCCTCGCCATTGCTAAGGCTGGCTTTGAACTCGCGATCCTCCTGCCTCAGCCTCCCGAGTGCTAGGATTACAGAGGTGGGCCACCGCGCCTGGCTACTTTGTTATTTTTGTAATTTTTTTTTTTTTAAAGCAAACATCACAATCCACACCTTCCCACTCCTCCACACATAGGCTTGTTTTATAGGTAAGAGCAGTTTTCAGGAAAAACAGAGCCCCTTTGAAACCTCGGCCCCAGAACTGCCCTAAACTAGTCCAGCTTTGGCAACCCCAGCCTGAGCCCTGCAGCCAACTTTGGTCATCTGAGTCTCCCACCCTTCTCGGCCAGGTGCATCCTGACCACCCCGCCCCCAAACCAGACTGGGATGGAGAGACCGGGGTATAAAATCACAGACATGAGCTCCCCACCCAGCCCGCGGGAGTTCTTGTCACAGAGCCGCCTTGCCTGAGCTGGAGGGTCAGAATGTGTGCCGTCCACTGCCTCTGTGCCAGGGTGCAGTGCCCTGCAACTGCAACCTCCTTGGCCAAGCAGCCAGGGGGTTCCGAACCCCACCTGAGCCCCACCCTGGCTCTGTGACTCTGGTAGGCACCTGCCCCGTAGTCTGAGTGTAAAAGGCCAGCCTGAGCAGGCATGAGACTGGCGGGGAAAATCTCAAGGTCTCAGGTCAGGTCAGCAAGGGCAGCTGGTGACAGGCTCCTTGAGCCAGCTTTCTCCTTCAGAGGTCCAGGCCTGGACCTCAGCATCCCACAGAGGCAAGCTTACAGGAAAGGTAGAAACCAGGAAAGGGCGACAAAGAGGAGTTGGGTTATCTGGCAAGCTGTCCTAGGGAAACAGGAATCGCAAGGCCCATCTCTGTGGGTGCCCCTTCCCAGGCACAGATTGGCACAGGCAAACTCACCAATGCACCTGCCTCGCCCTGGTCCTGGTACAATGCAGGATTCCCACCCAGTGCCACCCTCACAACACCAAGGCAGGCCCAGCAGCTCCGGAACACCGAGCTTTCTTGAAGCCAAATTCCGCCCCCCCAAGCAACAGGCTCAGAAACAAACTCTCATTTCAAAGTCTTCCTGGCAAAGCCTAAGCTATAGTCATAGCTGGTGAACAAAAGTACAGACTAATGAGACTCAGGCCAGAGGGCTTTGCCCAGCCCTGCCAAGGCCTGGAGACCACTCAGTCAATCTTCAAAGGCCAGGGTTTCCAGGAGTCCTTTTCTTGTTTCTCTGTTGCACCTAATTACAAGAGAAAAGGTGCTTTTAAAAGAACAGAAACCATTTTTTAAAATCACAAGGAGCTAAGTCTCAAAAGCGTCTTGGGATAAATATCATAACATTGTGGAGAAACGAAGATCACAGGACACTGGCATGGAATGACAGCTGCACTCAGCCTCCTGGAGTCCGGAATTGCCCTCAGGTCCTGGAAAGGTGGGCCACTGTGGAGGAGGAAAGGGGGTGGTGGCCGTGCAGAAGGGCCTGGGCGTTTGGGCTTTCCCTCCTGGGGGGATTCTTCATTTTCTTTCATGAAGCAACTGACAGAGCCTCCCAAGGAGGAGAGGAGCAGAAAACGAAAGCCGAGGACCGAGGGCCTCTCCACATCCCGCGGAGGCCCTTAAGAGCTCTGCGCAGAGAGTTCCAGGGCCTGGGACCCAGGCACGGTGTCGCCCTGGATCCTCCTGAACCAGGTGGCAGGCACCCACGTGGCCGCAGGAGCCAGCCCGCCGGGAGGGCAGCGGCCAGCCCCAGAGGGGAACACGGCCTGCCCGGGCGGCAGCAGCGCCCCGGCAGGAGGCCTCGGCGCGCCTCCTACAGGCAGCCCCCAGGCTGGCAGCGAGGGCGCGGGCTGCACCCGCAGGGGCCAGGTCCGAGTGGGCACCGGGTCCCCACCGGATCCGTACCGGGTCCGCATCGGCGAATGCCATGTCTGTGACTTTCGGGATCGGCGGAGGCCTGGAGTCCGGCCTGGGCTCGCTGGCGGCCGGGAGTGGGTTCCAGGCCGCGACCGAGCAGGGTCCGCCCGCGCTGGCAGCAGTCCGCTCCACGCCCCGCGAGGTCGGGCGTCGGGGTTCTGGGGTCCCGAACGGAGTCAGGGCCAGGGCCCGGCGGGAGCGGCTCTGAGGCCCGCGTCCGGGCCCAGGGCTCGAGCCCGCATCTGGAGTGCGGGGCCCGGGGCCCGGGGTCTGTCGCTTTAGACCAATGTCTCTCTCCGCCCAAGGCCCGGGAAGGGGTCCAGGTCCCAGTCCAAGGTGAGGTCCAGCCGCGTCCGGCGTCCAGGCCTGCGGGGCGCGCCCGGGCCGGTCCGTGAGCAGATGCAGACGCGGGCCCGGCCGCGCCCGGCGGCGGTGGCACGCGCCCCAATTAGCCGCGGGCCGGGTGGCCGGGCGGCCCCATTGAGGGCGAACAAAGGGCGCGACCCGGGGTCAGGAGTCGCGGGCCGGCGGCCGCCGCTTTGTTCCCGCCTGTTTGCTCTGCCCGAGCCGCGCGCGGCATATTGACTAAAGCGGATTAGAGGGTCGCGCCCCGGCGGCTGGCGACCGCGGACCTCCCGGGGCGGCCGGCCACGCGCAGGCCTTCCCCGCGCGGCCGCGCCTCGCCGGGGAAACTGAGGCTCGGCCGCGCGCCACCGGCGCTGGGCCCCGCAGGCACGGGGCAGACCCCGGTGTCGCGCACCGGCGGTCCACGTGCAGGCGTCACCCCAGAAGCCCCCACTGAGCCTTTGAAGCCGACGGGGACGTTGCATCAATTCCTCGGGCCCGGCGTTTTAGAGTCGTCTGCCCTTTCCAGTCTGGCTCGACCCTGGCAGGACGTTCGTGTTACAGGGAAGCCGATCGCACTGGCCTGAGGACTCAGAAATGTTTAGCTGGAAACATGCACCGATTTTCCCGAATCACAAAATCCTGCAGCATTCTGATTTAAAAACAAAATCCCCACCTCTTAACACAAGCATGCACCCCAGGCACGAATGGCAGGTGACTTAAGCATGCAAAGAAATGTTTTGAGATATGGATGCTTTTGAAAGCATGATCTAAAGGAAATGATTATGTTCTCTTTCTTTCTTTCTTTCTTTTTTTAAAGAAGGCAAATGGTGAGCATGAAAACCCACCGAGTTTTCCAACCCAAACTGGTTTTACCATCTGACTTTCCGACTCTAGCCTTCTTCAGTAACGAACTTGCAGCATCCGTAGAATAGGTTTTAAATACCAAGCAGGAGAGGCCAGACGCACAGCTCCAAGTCAGGCACTGACCAAATGTCCAATAAGGAGATGGTCTTCCTCCCTCATGCTGCCAGTTAAGGGACAAAACCACTTCTTAAGTCCACACGAAATCTTGAGATCTTTACGTCCTGGTTGTGTAAGTATATATGTTTGATTAGGGACTCCATCATGTTTGATTAGTAAACTATCTTTTATAAAGGAACAAGTCTTTTATAAAAGACCAAATAGTATTTACATACTATGCACATTTGTTGGCCTAACGAATATTTTTGTTACCTGCCTTCTTTGCCCAACAACCAAAGGAAAACATGCCTTTAGTCTGTATTTCTATTACAAGCCTTTAAAAATGATTTTTCCATGTCTTACAAAAATAGGATATATTTAAGGAATGCACAGGAAAGTCTAACATATTAGCAATTTAGGAACAAAATATAAAGAGATATTTTAGATACAGATAATTTAAGAAGTAAACAGAAAATATGGATTAAGTAAATACACAGAAAAAGGGAAATTCACCTCTATGAATTTATTCACCTCTGTGATAGTATTCATCCAGAAATAATGTCTGTCGTGTCTCCTGCTCAACTAGCGCTCAGGCATACAATGACAAGGTTTACATACAGACTCACTCTTAAGGAAATGTTGTACTCCTTACTTCCCTGTGACTTTACAAACTCTCTCTCACCATTTTTTTTTAAATATTTATTTATTTACTTTAGTTGCACACAATGCAATGCATTTATGTTTACGTGGTGCTGAGGATCGAACCAGGGCAGTACACGTGCGAGGCGAGCGCTCTGCCGCTGAGCCACAACCCCAGCCCTCTCTCACCATTTTAAGGGTGACACAATATGTCATTATTTCGTTCCAAGGTAATTTAGTGCCCTGTCCCCTATTATTTTAGATTTCATTTCTTGCTGGTATTTCTGTCCTATAACTAACACTGCAAATCGTGAGCCTGCCTGGACATTTGTCTGTACCACGACTTACTAAAGAATCTCGAACGATCTGTTGTTAAAACTTTGAGGCTGCTGCCCAGCCATTCTGAGAGGGTGAGGCCGACCCTACAGATTTCGTTTATCCTATCAGCAAGGAACTTGGCGATTCTGGAATTCCCTTCCGCTCACAGTGACGCCACAAAGCAATGAGGAAACCTTCCGGTCCCACCTCCAGCGGCCTGGTTCTATGAAATCTTCACCTGACCAACCTACAGGTCCAGCTGTGGCACATGTCTGGTGGTGAGAAGGCATTTGGGGATTGTGCCCCTACACTAAAGTTCTAGCACATTCCTGCCTCCCACAGTGCTTCTGCACTGAGCCACTGCTCAGCGGGCTTCGGTCAGGCCCAAGCTGGCACGTTGGAAACGTCATCTCAACAGTGCTGACCAGACGTTGCCAGTCTAAGAAGAGGTCTGTAGGATCTAAACCGAGTGTCCTTCTTCACTGGGGACCTGAGCATCAGTGTGCTTTCTGCCACCTGCCCGTGCTGCAGGCTTTCTGGGTTTTCTGTCCGGGTGGCCTGCCTGTCCTCCGGTCTCCTGCACCAGGAGGGCCTCACTTGCTCATCTCTACATCTCTCCCTCACACGGCCCGGCCGGGCCTGGAGCCTGCTTTCAGCCTTGGCTTCGCCGTGGGTCTCTGCTGGTAGTAGTTCTGGCCTGTCCCAGCCAGACTTCCAAAACTGCAGGGGCAGGAAGCTGGTGCCAGGGATCCTGAGGCCTTGTCCCTGACTCCCCAGGGCCTGAGCTGGCACCTGGAGGGGCAGCCATTTGTCCTGAGAAGAACTGCTTCTGGTGAGCAGAAGGGCAGAGGAACCAGCAAGAATGAGCAGAAAATGCAACGGTATTATCTGATAGATAGCTGCAGGAACCAGCGAGAAGGAAACATGAAAATGTGGCCAGAGCTGTCTCCGCGTGGGAGGGATGAAGAGTTTCCCCCTCATATGCACTTCCTAAATTTTCCAAATTTTCTGCACTGAGCAGAATTAGAAAAGGACTATATTACCGATAGGTCCATGATATGTCAAATAGATATAATTCATACTGAAGAATGAAATGAACTGTTAATACTTGTGGGTTTAACATAAATAGCAATCATTGTGTATTGCCAGAAGAGTCATTGGCACGACAGTGGCAGTGCCGGTGCCTCTAGCCCTTTCCCCTGCAGAGCCACACCTTCAAATAGAAAACGAAACTGGGCAGCTCTACCATGCCAGCCCTGGCTGCTGCGGTCACATTCCCTGCAACAGCCCTTGACTGTGAGCAGGGCTGGACACTGTGCTTGTTTTAAACAGGGTAGGCCCAGTGTGGAGCAGCAAAGAGCCCAGAGCCCTTGGGTTCCCCAGAGCCGCTTCGAGGCTGTTTCCCAGGGGATCCAGTGTGCTTCCTGTTGACCCCAAGCTCTTCCCACATGACTAAAGGTGGTGCCTGTGGCCAGGGGGACTGCAGTAGCAAAGACTGTTTGGGGTCATGGTATTTGCATGGGTCTCTGTATCATTTGAGGGGCCTGAGCCAGCTTGTGGGTCATGCTGGGAAGTGGCCGGGTTGAGTGTGACAGTGTCTCAGCCAGGTGGGACTCTTTTCCACACGATTACATTAGAGTCGAATGCCACACTCCTCCTTGGAAGGAAAAAGCGTTCACAGGACGAGGACTCAGTACGTGTCTGGGCTGCGTCCACCTGGACCCCATGGTGCAGAGGGATGCCGGCTCTTTCCTCTGTCTGTTGAGACAGGTCCATTTCTGTCCCCTGGATAACAGCCGAAGAGGCCAATCTCCAAACTGACATATTTGATATTAAGTATCTTCCTTTAAAAACTGGGTTAAAAGGCAAATCAGCGTGCTGTTTTCTACTCTAAAAGGCAATTTCTAAATTTGGATTTAAAAAAAAAAATTGTACTCCAGCTTGAAAAGCCCAAGGCTCTCAGAGGCAAGTAAGATCCACCACTCTGTGCTAAAACCATCTTAGCTGGCTTGGAATAAACCAGAACAAAACGGTGTTGCCCAGCATATGTCTCCCATCCCTGCTCTCCGAAGGCAGACGGGGCTGAGCTGCTACACGCAGACCCTTCCTGTCTCAGGAGCCGACTGCCCCCACACCAGAGCCCCGGCATGGTAACGGCAAGGCTCTGGGGTCCCAGGCACGGAACATGACAAGGCTTTTCCCATGCCAAAGGCAGTTTCGGTGCTAGACGTGGATCCGATTATAAAATAAATAATCACAAAATACAATCAACAGGTAAGATGACTAAACTGGACACATTTATTTCCTCCAAGAGAAATGTCTGGTGCTTGGAATTTTTAAGCTGTAAGTAGATGGGCATATTTTCAAAAGACCCCTGATTTTATTTCCCCTCCTCACACTGGGCACTAGAAAATATCTCTGCCTTCTAAAACAAAAACGCATGCCACTTTAATTAAAGAAAAACCAACATGCAGAATTTTCGCAGAGATGATTTTTAAATTAAAAAGAGAGAGAAACTGTTAACTGTGTTTTATGCCTTTTGGGGGGGAAATTACCTTCTCCGAGTGTCAATAATTTAACTATCAAATCACAACAAAGTGCTACTTCAGCCTCTGAGGCTCTGGGATGGCAGTGTGGAAGGAGAAATTTTAATTGTAACTGCTAAATAGCAAACACTGAGGCTAATAGTAAATGCCTTTCAAGGAGTCTCCAGACAGGGCGGGGTCATCACTAATGTGCTTTATCTTATCCATCTATCTACACACAGGATTAAAATATTTATATCAGCCTGCTCACTGGAGGACACACAGTCACCGACCCCAGCTCCAGGGCCACTCCTTAGTTTCCCCCTTCAGCTGCTCATTGTTTCTAGAAATGCGGTCTCTGGATGTTGCGTACTTTCAAATGCTGGTGAGATCTGAAAGTAGGGAGCCTGGCACACTGGGTTCTGAAACTAATACAAAATCCTTCCCCGGCCACGGCCACAGGGACGCTGGCCAGCCGCGGGGATCGGGATGGAGCCGGATGAAGCCTGTTTCCCAAGAGAGGCCAGTGAAACCATGCAGGCCTGACCCAGCTTGAGGAAGCAGCGTACCTCTGGCCAGGATGGCTGATGGAAACCAGAGCCTGGCAAGGAGGCACCAGCCTGGCTGCCAGGTAGGCGGTGGGCAGCAGGGGGTTAACGTGGGGAGTGGGGTGGGTGCTGCAAACAAAAGCCACAGGCTGGGGCACCGGGGCTGCAGGGCCCGGCCCAACAGGCGCAGACACAGGGGCTCTGTCTCCCTGCCCGCTGCCCTGGCACTGTGACTAACCACCCCACCATTGTGAGCCTGAAGCCAGCCCTTTGTATCGTCCGCTGGCGTCTGGGAGCACAGTTGAAGAGCCCTTTCCAGCAGTTCCCCCTTGCTCTGGAAACCTGCAGCCCAACACCCATTCTTTCGGCTCCCAAGGATGGCTGGGGGCCTGGCGAACCAATAGAAGAGTCCTGTCCTGGCCAAGAGGGACGCTAGCAAAAAAAAAAAAAAAAAAAAAAAAAGCATAAAAACAGTCTTCACCACTCTGGGAGGGGGTGCATGGGGACACAGGAACCTGCTAACCCTGAAGTGTCTAACGCAGTCATGTGTGGCATCTGAGCCCTTGACATGTGGAGAATCAGAGGCGGGACACTGATAATAGAAAATGCTTGGGGCTTTGAGGACTCAGTGTGAAAAAAGTGTTGGCTGGCTCATCAGCAACTTGGTATCAACTCGACTATTTGGGATATGGATAAGTGTATTTTTCAGAGTAAATTAATTTTGTTATTAAGTGACTCTCACCTCTTTATTGTTACTTTCTAAAGCAGCTGCTGGAGCACAGTGATCACAGATGTAGCTGTTTACAGCTTGTTGAGCTGCTGGCTGGGCCTGTGGGCAGGGGCTATGGACGCCTGGAGGCCTGCTCTTTCTTAGGGGCCAGTGGCTCCCCGCAGTCCAACCCCTCACACACTGCCCTGACCCAGCCTCACACACACGTGTGCCTCTGGAATTGGGACTTGCACACTCAGATGTCTGGGAATCTATTGTGAAACACGCATGTGAGCGCACCAGCACACACGCATGCACACAGTGGGCTGGGCCCTGGTTTCTCTCCACCGCAGGCACCCAGTCCCAGTGGGGCTAGCTGGAGCTAGCCTCCAGAGCAGCCAGACTCACAGGGCACCCAAGACCTCTAGGGGCCAGACATTGGACCTTTGGCCCTGGGACAGTCTGAACCAGCCAGGATCAGAGCTGACCTTCATGGGCCAGAGCACATCTGCCTTCTGAGGCCCTTCCTCCATAAATATTAAAAATTATATTTTATGACTGCATTGAATTACAGACCAATATAACCTAGGCTGAACTCGTTATTATATATTCACTATGTTTTACTCATTTTTCCTTCTGATTATAGAAGAAATTAAAATTAAAACATTTCATGGGCCCTCAGGGCCCTGGTGGCACATGGACCTGGGCCATCCCTGAGTTCCCACAACTGCATGTCCCAGGGCCTCTCCCCAGGCCTCTCCAGGGGCCGGGCACGGCCTCCCCTGAGCTGGGGCTGGCCTGCCATTGGCCCTGCTCACCCTCCCATTCATTCCTGCAGTCCCGCTCTAATGCACGGTGCACGAGGCCCCACTAGATGCCAGAAAACACCCCACATAGTTTTTAAAGCACAAGAACGGGTAGTGAGAGAGGCCCAGGGTCCTGCCGTGACTGAGGGCCCAGGTCAGTGTGAGCTGGGACTGCCCTGGCACCGTGTTGAGGTCCCCAGCAGCGGCCCAGCCACCACCTCCAAACCCAGTGGAGGAGCCCAGCAAGCAGACGCGATGGACAACATGGGCAGCGGCTGGCAGTGAGCCCGCGGCCTGTGACGCGCTGAGTCCATGAGGTCGTGGGCACAGGGACCCCCATCCCCAGAGCCCTGTCGCGGGAGCTGCAGGTCCCAGTTTCTGGAGGGCTACTGAGGGGGTCTGGGCTTTCCAGAGTCTCCCAGAAAAGACACCAGGCTCCAGCCATTGGCCGCCAGTGGTGCCCGGCCAGGCTTGGGCCCAGACCCTGCTCGGGGAGGACCAGCCGTGCAGGAGACGGTTAAAAGTCTGCATCCTTTTTGCATCCGCCTCCAGAGGAAGCTCTGCTTTTTTTTCCCCCAAGCAGGAGGAGGGGGAAAAGCTGAGAGCAGCAATTTGCAGGCCTTGGGATGTTTTTCTCCTTGACAGCCCGGCCCCGCCTGCCTCCCTTGGCCCTTCCTCCGCTGTGGCGCGGCTGGACCTGCGGCCACGGCTCCGCGTCTGCTGCTCCTGCTGGGGCCAAGCTCAGCGTCCCCCCCGCGGAGCCCAGGCCAGGCCCGGCGGCAGGAGGCCGGCTGGGGCAGGCAGGCGGGCAACGCTGCCTGGCACTGCCCTCCTTTGTG
This sequence comes from Tamias sibiricus, assembly GCA_025594165.1. Classification (NCBI taxonomy): domain Eukaryota; kingdom Metazoa; phylum Chordata; class Mammalia; order Rodentia; family Sciuridae; genus Tamias; species Tamias sibiricus. The sequence goes on along the minus strand of CM046661.1, from coordinate 174,913,608 downwards.
CCTGCCTCCTCCGCCAGCCGGCCCTCCCCCCGCGAGGCCTGCTCCCCGCACCCTGCCTGCTGCCCACCAAGCACCCACCCTGTGCCCACCGGGGTGCCCTCACCTTCTGGGCCCCTGGCCCCCGGCCTCGGGTCCTGCTCGTGCCCAGGGCGCCCGGCCACGTCCTCCGCGGCTCTGCCGCTCGCCCCACCCTGCTGCCCGCGCTCGGAGGCGAGCCTGGCACCGTGCCAGGCTGCCTGGGAGCCCAGCCCGGGCAGGGCGAACTTTCCGGCGAGGGTGTGCATGGGGGACTGCGGGGGCGAGGCTGGTGCCAGGGGAGGGAGCGGGCCCCAGGTGCCCGGCGGCTGCCCCCCGCCCCCCGGCCCCCAGCCGGCCTGTGGGGGCCCCGCCTCCCCGTCTCCCGAGCCCCATAAAGGCGCAGACAACACGAGCGGTTCAGTCAAAACAGTCATGTGCAGGAGCCGGCAAACAAACAAAAGCCCTTATTTATTTATTTAGTTCACACACCCAGATAAGGAGGCGCCTTTTGTGCACATAATTTCACACACATCAGAAAGGACGAGAGCCGCGGTGCTCCCCGTAGCCCGAGCGCCCGGACAGCCGGCCTGGCCTCATGAATAATCGCATCGCCCAGCCTGGGCATTTCCATATTTAAATTGGGCAGCAGCGTATGATTAATTAAGAAGGAAAAAGGCAAAAAGGAAGAAAAGCAGTGGGGGTGGGGAGCTGGACATTCTGGCCAGTGCGGCGTGCCAAGGTGCCCGCTGCAACTTAACTCCTCCCATGCCAGGCCCGAGGCAGCGGCCGTGGTACAGACAGCTCCGAGGGGACGCCAACCGACCATGCCCTCTGAGGGGTCCAGCCTTGGGGTGCATGCCCTGGCCCACCCTCCCATATCAAAGGCCACCCAACTCCAAATGCTGCTCTTGGAAAATTCCCTCGTGTTCTCATTCAGAGCGGCTCGCCACTGCTAGGCCAAAATATGTGCTGCACCCCAAGCCCCCGCAGCAGGACACGTCCAGCTGGCACAGCCTTATCCTTTGCCACGCGCATGTGCACCTCTCTGTGAGCAAGCGGCAAGGGGCTGGCCTCGGGTGAAGCATGGAGGTCCTCCCACGCACAGTCCCCCTCCTCCAGGGGGGCTATCTCGCGGCCCCTCTGTCCTGAGAGCAGCAGGCCTGTCTGGGGAGAACCAAGGGCTACTGGCTAAGTGAGAGAGGAAAGGCCATGTCCCTGGAGGGAGTAGGTGGTCCCATGCAGCCCTGGGCTTGGAGTCTAGCCACCACCAAGGTCCAGTCCTGTCCTTGCCAGGTGCAGCCTTAGGCAAGTTTTCTAGGCTCTCTGGGCCTCAGCTGACCCACCTATAAAAGCAGGAAGGGCACTAGTGTTCACGGTCCTTGCCTCATGGTGTTGGGGAGCAAGAGCAGCTCCTGTCCTAAGTCTAGTTCCTTTACCTGGTGATGGGCAGAAGTGGGGACCAGTTGGGCTTCTGACTGGAGGCTCATCAGCCCCAGAACAAGTCCAGATTGATCCAGGACATGGAGCCCTGCACCTGGGCAGGCCAGAGGCCAGTGGTCAGCAATCTGCTTAGAAACCAGCCTGAATCTTTGTGGCCATGCTGGGGTAGGAGGGTGTCCACCTGCCCTTGGGTATGTGCAGTGCTGTGTGGGAGGGGAGGGCTCTGGGCAGGGTCTGTTGCCAGCAAGAGCTTCCCAGGGTTCCTCTGGGGTCTTGTAACATATCATCCCCATTTTGCAGACGGGAAAACCTAAGTACAGAGAGGTCAGCAATATGCTAAAGATCACCTCAAAGTGGTGGCATCAGGATTTGAAATCGGAATGGCCCAGCTCCACATTCATGAGCTTTTAACCACTACACTGTGCGCTGCCCGGCCCCTGTCTTGGTGTGACTTCATGTTAGAGAAAGATTCTTCCTAGAGGGGCAGCTAAGTGCTCTAACAACAGACCCTCCAGCCTCCCCCCGACTGCCCCACAGAGCCGCAGCCTTCGGTGTGCCTGCAGGGAAGGATGCAAGGGCAACGGGGAAGGTCAGAGCAGAAGAGCTCTCCAGTAGCTGTGCGTCTTTGGGCAGATGAATACACCTTTCTGTTTCTCCAGCTTTACAACCACAGCTGTGATTCCAAGCACTTCTCAGCTGCCCATCAGTGAGTGCATAGGCCTGTGCCATAGGGCTCTCAGGGCCCACTGACATCTCAGCCCCTCTGCCCTCCTGCTCACGGGACAGTCCCCATCACACCTGCTTTTCTGCCAACCCGAGGTCTCACGGGTTCTCTGTAGAAGCAAGTCTTCCCCTTGGACAAGCTGCTGCTCCTCTGAGAGCTTCAGCTTTGGATGTGCAAGATGAGAAAACTAACCTTACACGCCACAGGGTCTGGGGAGGGGGAGAAGGAAACCCAAGCCAGGAGCACCAGGCATGCCGCGGTCCTGCCTGGGTCCTGCTCCCGCCTCCCTCCCTCCCTTTTCCTGCCACTGAGCTGGGGCAGTCATCAAGCTGGGCCCCTCTAGGTGAGGAAGCATCCACCCCAGGTGGGGAAGGCGGTGGGCATCTGTTGGAGGACCCGGGCCTGGCCTGTGAGCAGGGCTGAGGTCTCCATTCCCTCACCCTTCTGGGAGCGACCTCATAACACGGGGATCCTGAAAAGCCCAGACCCCTGCCCAGCTTGGTCAGAGGAGGAGTGAGAGGCCCGGCTGCCGGCTCGAGGGTGGAGAGGGGCCACAAGCCAGCGAACGCAGGCGGCACCAGAGGCCAGAACAAGCAGGGCAGCGGCCCCAGCTGGAGCCTCAGAGGGGAGCGGGCCCTGCTGACCCCTTGATTTTAGCCCAGAGAGACCGTGTCAGACTCCTGACCTCCCTAACTAACAAATAATAACAAACAAACATACATTCAGAGCTGGAGGTGTAGCTCAGTGGTATAGTGCACACTTAAAGTGCAAAAAAAAGGCCCTGGGTTCCATCCCCAGCACCATATTAAAAAGGAAAAGAAGTTTGCATCGTTCAAGTGGGTACGTCAACAGCAGGTTGCCATGGCAGCCCAGAACACCAGTGGGCCCCCCCCCCTCCCAGCATGCCCAGAGGCCTCAGCAGGGGGAGCAGGGTGCGTGGACACAGCCCTCCACGCGGCCCCTTGGCTCACAGGGCTCATCTGCATGGGTGGCACTGGGTGAGGCCTGGAGTCTGCGTGGGGTCAGCACACCTCATCCCTGTCCTGAGGGGCCTTCGCCAGGCGGGCAGACCACTCCACAGGGTCCTCACCCCACTGGAGCTGGGCTGCTGGTGCCCCTCACCCACGTCCTCATCCTCTTCATGGCCATTTACTGAGGGCAGCCCATGAGCGGGCTCCATGCCAGGTGCTATCTCCTTCCAGCTCCAGCCTGACGGTGTGGTCCAGGCAGCCCATCTTGCCACCCATGGACTCTCAAACCCTGCCCAGGGTCTGGCAGGACAAACAGCCGTGTTCTGCATAGCGATCACTCACACGTCCTCCTTACAGGAAGGGCGGCAGGATCTCCCACGGTCCACGTGGAGGTCCAGGCCTGGGGCCTCTGCTCGGCGAGCCCAGGTCCTCAGCATAAACAGGCAGGTCATGGATTCCAGGGCTGCGGCCCCAGTACTGCACAGGAGAGTCAAGACTGAGGCCCTTGGGCACAACGGAATCTCACTGACAATTCTAAGGAACTTCTGGAACTAAAAGGTCTCCCATACCCAGAAGCCCCTGCACCAAAGCATGGTTCACTCCCTTAGGGAACAGCAATGCGCACACACATGCTTCCCAGTGCTGTTTCCAGTGGGGGAAACTGAAAATGCTCAGGAAGATCCTGTGTGTCCCACGAGGGGTTGGTTAAGGAAACCGCGCCGGGGAAGGCGAGCAGGTGTTGGTGTCAACAGGATCAGGGTCTTGTGAGGAAAGCAAAGGTCTGTACTCGACGGTGAGTGAACAAGCAGAAGGTGAACCACACACACAAGATGTGTAAAACACCGTGTGCTCCTGGACACTGCCGGCGTGTTCCCAGGGCCTGGCCCAGCGTGGTTTCAGAGGTAATTGACAGATAGTTGTCTAAAAAAAGAGAAAAGAAAGAAAGAAAAGAAAAACAGAAAGAAAGATAGTTTCCCCCTTTCGTGAGGATTCAGAATGCTCCATGATGATGTGGGGCTCGGTGATGGAGACACAAGCGAGGCAGGACGATCAGTGCTCCCCCCTGAGCCATTGAGCACCCCTGCAGGTCGCCCTGGCCTTGGCGCTTAGCTTGAACAGGTGCAAGGGGCAGGCTGGCTTCCGGCGTGTCACCTACGCTGCCACACAAGGCCCCATGCTGAGCAGGGCCTGAGCTCAGCTCACTGCTCCCTGTCATCATCTCCACCTGACTGTCATTTGTGAACAAGGCCACACGTTTTCTCCTTGTCCTGGGCCCTGCAAAGTCTGCCGTCGGCCTGGGGAGGCGTGAGGCCTCTGTGCCTGGACCCGGCTCTTCAGTTTCCTGAATGCAGTGGCCCACTTTTTTTGCAGTAGCTTTGTTTGTCACTTCAGTGGCTCCTTTTCTTCTCATATTTTATCCGGGTTTTCAGATATTGGCAGCCGGAGGGGTTTGAACCCAGAAAACCAAAGCGCATGTCTGTTGTTCCCAAGGACAGAGGCGGGCTTGTTAGGAGGTGGGTGGGGTCACCCACATGGCCTTGGCATTGCTAAACGGGCTGTCTGCAGAAAGGGGGAACGGGGCTCTGGTTTTATAAAAGCATGCACCCACCATTTTTCTGAAGACTGAAATCAGCCCCTCACCAGGTCCTTAGGACCTTCGTACAAGGGGATGGTTTCCTTCGTACAAGGGGATGGTTTCCCCAGCAAAACCAGTTGCGTCAGACACAGAGCCACTGCCTGGGACCTGTCTCCCATCTGGTCCTTCCCGTGGACCCCTGGGAGGCTTCATCTACAATTTCTGCAACAACACTGCCAGAGAGGTAAGGAGCTGCCCGTCGCTGGTGGCATTCAACAGACTGTCCGAGCTGCTTTCCTTACAGGGGGCACTCAGCAGCTTCTTGAGGCAGAGACCTGCCTCTCAGGCCTGGCAAGGGCTGCCGGCGCAGGGGAGGCGCTCAGAGACGCTGCTAGGATAAGAACATAAACATAAGAAGGAAAAGGAAAGCAAACAGGAGTTGACATGAGATGCAAGAGAGAAATTCCTCAGCTGCTCCAGAGACAGGTGACCTATGACAGGAGCCAGAAGCCTGGGCCACTGGGCCCCAGGAACACAGCAGTCACTAATGACTCCTGAAGTCCTGCTGTGTGAATCAGAACTATTGGCCCATTTAAAAAAAAAATTTTTGTAGTTCTTGATGGACAGAATGCCTTTCTTTTATTTGTTTATTTTTATGTGGTGCTAAGGATCGAACCCAGTGCCTCATACGTGCTAGGCAAGTGGTCTACCTCTGAGCTACATACAGTCCCAGCCCCTATTAAGCTCATTTTATGGGTGAGGAAACTGAGGCTCGGAGAGGTGAAGACACTTGATATGGGGCAGGCCCATTTCTCTGCAGGGCAATGGTACTTGCTACACATCGGGGCTCACCCTCTGGGACACCAACCAAGTTCAAGTTCAGGCTCATTTTCTGCATCCTGTCTTTCCTTCATCACACACTGGTCCCTGCAGGCACTGCCTCAGTGGACACGGAAGCTGCCCGAGAGGATCTGGGGCCAGAGAAGGGAAGGTGTCTCCTTTTAACTTCAAATCTCCTGAAATAAATAAATCTGGCCTCTAAGAAGCAAGCGAGCATGGGTAACCGGGACAGCTCGGCCTCCCGGTGGTACCGGGTGACGAGGTACACTCCCTTGCTCTGGCTCCAGACCCAAGGGGCTTTCTTCTCCAGGCCCTGGCTGGGCTGGGGTCTCCCTGCTTTTAACACTAGCCACTTCCCATACGCACAGGGCTTGCAACCTTGGGGGCAGGGACAGGGTCAATCCAAGCATGTGTTTCCGGTCCTGCAGTGCTTTCAAATTTCGGCCACCCCACGTACAAAGCTGGACACCTTCTGAAGTTGGTAGCTCTGGCAGCCCGAGGCCTCTGCCCTCACTGAGGCAGATGTATGGCCTTCCCTTTGGGCAGACCCAGCGCCTGCTTCCCCTGAACGCTCCCCTTGAGCCCCCCTGGCTTCTCCCCATTTGAAAACCTGCAGGAATCTGGGGCCCTGTGAGAAACCCGCTGGGACGCCAGGGCCGGGCATCTTCACTCTGCCTGGGAGCTCCCCCACAGCTCCCGCAGCCTCTCACCAAGGACGCTAGGGTCCCAGGAAATGAAGATTAGTTATGGCCTCTGGAAGGCTGGGGACACAGTCAACACCAGGAGCAAGGCCCGCCAGGTGGTCTTCAGGGGGTTGGAGGCACCTGGTTAAACTCGACGGCTCCCTGGGCCACAGGCCTGGGACAGAACAGAGATCTAGGAGCTTGTAGGGGTTTGCCGCTGCTCACAGGGCGTGCTTTTCTATCCCCTGGGTGCCCCCAGGGACCATGCCACTCACTCCCAGCAAGCTGAGCTGGAGGGTGGGCTGGGCCTGGGCAGTTTGGCAGGGGCTGGAGGGAGACAGCAGAGCCCCACACCTTTCCCCAGACCCAGACCCTGCAGACCAGGGCTCTTTCTTCTCCCAGTCCCTGTGCACAGCTGCCTTGTGTGCCCAGCACCCACCATGGCCACTTGGCACTGTAGCTGCCCCCCGCAGAGCAGACAGAATGCTGGCAGCCCGAAGCTCTACTATCAGGGTCGCCCAGGGTGGGGCATGGTGTCACCAGGCCATGGGGAGCCCGGGCTCCTTTTGCAACAGTGAGGAGGCGGCGGACGCCAGTTGTCTCGGGGCCTCACCCCAGGCAGGCCCTGGCTGTGCGGCAGTGCCTGGTAGCCCGGCCTGGGCGGGTTAACACCTGGGCACCGGTGCCACCCGGTGCCCACTCCTTCCTCCCTGCAGCCAAAGGAGGGCCATGCGCAGGAAAGCAGCGAGAGGCCCGCGTGATCTTTCCCCTTTAAGAGCCCTGGCGCGCACCGCGCCTGCCCTGCGGGGAGGGAAATGCCGGAGGAGTCCGGCCGCAGCCTTTGTTCGCCAAGGCCGGGGGCGCCCACGGCGGGGCTGCGCTCCCGCGTCCCCACGCGCCCCGGGACGTCCCCTCCCGCAGCCGCCGAGGCCCGGCGCGGCGAGGGCCAGGGCGAGCGCTTACCAGGCGGTCCCGGAGGCCCCGCGGCGCGGGCACTCGCGGTCAAGTTCAGGTCCAGGCCCGCAGACCGTCCCGGTGCCCCCGGCGCGCAGCCCGGGCGGAGGGCAGCCGCGGTCGCCGCCGCGGCCGGCCGGGGCGCTGCTGTCACCCTGGCCTCGCCACCCCAACTTTGTGCACAGTCGCCGAGCTGGAAGTTTCCGGGCTTCGCGGACGCTGGGCTGGGTTTCAGCAGCGACGTCTGAGCTTGGCAACAAAGAGGGAGCGAGCAGGCCCGGGGAGAGGGAGGAAGAGAGGACCGCGCGCCCACTTCCAGCGCCCCGAACTTGAAATTCCACCCCCACGGAGTTCTGGTTTTGTCTTTTTCTTAGGAGGTGGACAAGAACGTCCTGCAGCCGGAGGGACGGCCCTTCCCAGAGTCCTGGTCCTCTCTGCGGTGGGCACCTCTGGCATCTGGCATTTGATAGCCCACTCCCAAGGGTCTGGGAGTGAGGGTGGGCAGAAGTACTCCCTGATAGCAGGTGACACCACATTCAACTGCAGGGCAGGAGGGTGGGGGCTATCCCTTGTGCCCTCCAGTGCCAGGTCAGCCTGGGATCCAGAATGGGGAGGAGGGACTCCCTGCTGGGTCCTGTGCCCAGACCATTCTGCTCCCAGCTTGCAGCCTCCTCCAAAAGGTGTGGAGTCTGCGGCGAGCATGGGCCCCTGTTCCCAGCCTCCAAGGAGGATATGTGGTGGGTGAGGCCGGAAGGACTCTCTGGCCTGGTCCTGAGCGGCAGCTCCCCAGTTGCTGTCTGCCATTTTCTTTCCTCTTCTCTCTGCCTGGCTTTGAACTCCTCCAGGGCAGGGTCCTGGGGACACTCCTGGCTAGGGGCAGCAGGTGAGTAGCCCCAGGCCTGGAAATCCACAAAGTAGCCGAGCCCATGCCCCAGAGACTGCCAGGGCCCTGAGGCTGCGGACCAGGTGCTGAGGGGCATGGGCCTCCAGCTGCCAGCCGGCTTCGGGCACTCCTGCACCTCCCTGGCCATGTTAGCCCATGCGTCCTCCCCACCCCCAGCTTATTCATGCAGAAAACAGTCCCAGGCCTGCTCCTGCAGAGCACTGTTTCAGGCTGGGAGCTCAGGGCTCTTGCCTGCTTGTTTTTTTAAAGAAAAGTGGAGGGGGCTATGGAGGCCTAAGTGGGAGTTGGGCAGGAAGACTCTGCTGTCTCTTCTCCCACAAAAGTGGTTGGTAGCTCAAGGAGTTGCAGCCGCTCTCCCCTAGATGGGGATTTCCCCTTCTAATGACTGTCCATGCTCAATTCTTTTTGGATTCTCTCCTGGACTTCCACAAGAGATTCGTGGAAGAGGCCTCAGCCACTGGCGTGCCCAGTGGCTCTGCCCACCACCTGGAAACTTCCAAGACTTCTGACACTGAGGACACAGATTGTAGAGGTGCCAGGAGGTGCAAAGGGCTGGCTGGGATGGCTTGTGAGCTACATCTGGGGGAGACTCCTCCTGCCAACGAAGCCCAGGGTCCTGTCCCAGGCAGGGCAACGCAGCTGCTCTTGTCTTCATGGTGGTCCGCACTGGCATCAGCTCTTCCTATTTCTCCCCAAGCCTCAGGATGCCAGCCTCAGTCACTCCAGGGCACAGCGACTGACATTCCACTGAGGCGGAACACCAGGTGTAGACATGACAGAATCCCCTCCCTCTACGCAAGCGCCTTGCTCAGGGTCTGGCCCTTTCCTGGGGAGGGAAGCTGCCTGCTCTCGCCCCTGGCATACTTAACAGGGCACGTTGTGTTGTATTTTTGGTGCGTCAGGAACATGGTGTCTCCCTGAAGTCTGAACTCCTTTGCTTCCTGCCTCCTTGTCACTGGTGCTTACTCTGTCTCAAAGGGGAATGCCACCCTAGTTCTATTGGAAAACATCACTATCTTACCCCAGGCTGGCTGCCTGACCGTGTGGCCCCTCCTTTGCACAGGGCCACACCACACCCACGGAAGGGCCCAGTGCGCAATGCTCGGCTGTACCCAGCTCACAATTCTGGGTCACTTTTGCGTACAGGGCCTGCATTTTCATCTTGTTCTGGCCCTGCCAATCCTGACTTTGGCTGCTGGTTAGTAATGCCGTAGGGTGAGAGGTAAATGTCTAAAATTTGTATGTATGTTTAAGTTCTGCTTACAGAAACAATTCCACATTCTAGGTAAATGACATAAAAATACTTCAGTTGAAGATCCCTGTGTTCAGGGAAAATGTTCCCCTTTAAGAGAGAGGAAGACAGGATGAAAACAGTGCAATCCACATGGGTGCACTGGTGCACAGGAGGCTGAGACGGGAGGATTGCAGCAACTCAGTGAGACCGTCTCAAAGTAAAATTAAAAAGGACTGGGGTGTAGCTCAGTGGTGGAGCAGTTGCATAGCATGTGTGAGGTGCTGGGGGGAAAAATCCCCAGCACTGGAGGGAAAAAAAGAAAAAAAAAGAAAGGAAGAAAGAAAAAGAAGAGCAGCACAATCCTGAGGTTTGGAGGTTGGAATGATCCTGCTTTGTCCCGGCCCCACCAAGAAGCACCCGCGTGCCATCTCAGGGCTTCTGGTTGCCCTTGGGAGGGTGAGCGCTCCCACAGGCGGGGTGTTCAAGGCAGTAGATCTGTGCATACCAGGCACCCAGCAAAGGCCAGTGTCCTTGATTGTCATTTGACGTGAGGGCTTAGGCAGTTTCAATGTTTTTACCCAAGTGTATTTACCTCTCTTCATTGTAAAAGTAATACACACTGCTATAGGATGTTTGGAGAAAGAAAAAGAAAGGAGAAGTTTCTGCCATGTCCTGTACTTCACAGCCTGCAGATGTGAGGCCAGTGTACTTCCGTACAGTCTTAGAAATAGAGGGAGGCTGACCAAGGACCACAGAGGAGCCAGGCCCTGCTGGCCGTGTGCTGCCCAGCGTGGTGGCTGCAGATGACCTCTGTGTATGGCATGTTCCAGAAAGCAGCAAGAAAGGGGCTTGTTTTCATCATAAAGACACGATAAATGTTTGAGGAGATAAACATGCTTGATCTGAATTAAATATTGTACTATGTATACATTATGGAAATAGCACATGGTGCCCCATAAATATGTATAATTTTTATCTATCAGTTAAAAATAAATTTAAGGGGTGGGGATATGGCTCAGTTGACAGAATGCACAAGGCCCTGAGTTCAAGCCCCAGCACCGCACACACACACACACACACACACACACACACAAATTTAAATTCAAATTAAACTTAATTATATTGCATTTAAAAATTTCTTTTTTACCCCAACTTGTTTTTAAATGGAAACACAAGTAGGGCTCACAAAAGACTGGGCAGAGCTGATGACCCCCAAGCGGTGCAGTGACCCCAGCCAACAGCACGCTAGCACGGCCTCCGCGTGTGCAGGCGTGAATTCGGCGTGTGGCTGCCCATTCTCCAGGGCTGCACGCTGTGGCATCTGCAGTGTGAAAGTACCAGTGCTGACTCCACCACACCATGTCCTGGGCCTTCTGTGCCTCAGCACCCCCATGTGGGACTTGGTTAAAAAAGTACATTTTTAATGGGTTAAGGCTCTTATTTTAATTTCCACAGGCAGTTGCAGAATCTGCTGTCAGTCAGGGAAGAGATGAAGCCACCACCGTGGGGCCTCCCCCCAGCACCTTTGTGAGGCCAGGTGGCAGGAGATGCGGCGGATGGGGGACACCGCTGGGCCCTGTTCCCAGAGAAGTGCACCATGACTACGAAGCTCAGCCAGGCTGGTGGGTCTGTGGAACGCACAAGAACCCGGAGCAGAGTCAGACACAGAAAAAACACAGCCCGAACCCCCAGAACCACACACCAGCTTCTGGGAACTTAAGTTTGAAGACAACAAAAATCCTGATAAGGGGTCAGGTCCTGCCCAGGGTGATTCTAGGCAAGCCACTTCTCATCTCTGATCCTCAGTTTCCCCAAATTTGGAGGGGGGTGGTGGTGGCAAATAATAACCTTAACCTCCCAGGGCCACCCATGGACAGGACACAGTGACAGTGTCCAGTGGCCGGCACAGCGTGGGTCTGTCCATCCCCACCGGCCCACAGGGGCCAAGACAACGGAGCTCTGCGCCCCACGCAGGGCAGCACGAGAGCTGGGCACACTGGGGGGCACACAGGGCCCAGCACCAAGCAGGAAGCTTGGCCCGGGCAATGCTCCTGCAGGCTGCCCTTCCCCTCCAAGCATCCGCAGTCAGCAGCACCCAGTGGGCACAACAGCCCTCCAGAGCGAGCCGGCACTGACGCCAGCTAGAGGAGAGATAGGCGCCGCCCCCAGGCCCTCTTCCCTGCTCATGCGTGCCAGGCACCTCCCTTCGCTGGAACCGGGTGTCCTTCATGTTCTATTCAGGAGCCCAGCCCACGTTCCCGACCTGCTACAGCTGGAAAAAAAGGAACATGCTTGGTTTTACTTCATTTGTTCATAACAAGAAAAGTGTTCATTAAGGAAAATTGGAAATACTGAAAGGCAAAAAAAAGAAAACAAAAATTACCTATGAGGTAATTACCGGGTATATTTTGCTAAAAGTCCTTTTGGTATATTTTCCAAACTCTGTGTGTGTGTGTGTACTCTCATGTGTATACACACACACATATATAATTAGACCACACCATAGGTTACAATTGTATATATGTAATTACATTGCAATTAGATCATACTATATTTTAGAATTGTTCGTTTAATACGTTGTGAGCATTTTATATCATTAAATATTCTCTACTAGATTTGAAAAGTAAAAGCTAAATATCAATCTTAAAAATCAGTTTTTGGGCTGGGGTTGTGGCTCAGCGGTAGAGCGCTCGCCTAGCACGTGCGCGGCCCGGGTTCGATCCTCAGCACCACGTAAACATAAATGCATTGCATTGTGTACAACTAAAGCAAATAAATAAATATTAAAAAAATCAGTTTTACTGAGGTATGATTCCATGTAGCAAGACCCTTTTAGCTTGCATCATGGATTTCTTTTTCTTTTTTGTGGCGCTGGGTGGACCCAGGGCTTCCTGTATGCTAGGCAAGTGCTGTACCACTGTGCCACATCCCCAGCCCCCGTGGACAACTTTTGACAATCATATACAATGGTGCAGCCACCATCTCCATCAAGAAAGGACACACCTACCCTATGAAACATTCCCTAGTACCCACTTGCTCCTGCGCGGGCCCCAGGCCACCTGAGCCCTGTCCTTGCTGACTAGTTGAACCTTCATTTAACTTAATTAACTGGATAGTGGACCAGGAACCCTGGCTCGCTCACTTCATTGGCATTCTTCCGTCTATCTAGAACTTGGTCCTTTTTTTTTTTTTTTTTTTTTTTTTTTTTTGTACCAGGGATTGAACTCAGGGGCACTTGACAACTGGGCCTCATCCCCAGCCCTTTTTTGTATTTTTATGAGAGACAGGGTCTCACTAAGTTGCTACGTGCCTTGCCATTGCTGAGGCTGGCTTTGAACTCCAGATCCTCCTGCCTCAGCCTCCCAAGTGCTGGGATTACAGGTGTACGCCGGCTAGCTTAGTCCTTTTTATTGCTTTGTCACAGTCTATCGCAGCCTGCTGAAGGTTATATGTTTAGCGATGAACAACTGTTTCTGATTTTTAGTGTTGGGAATGCTTGCTTGAGTGGCTTTGGCCTGTCTCTCCTCCCTGAAGCACTCAGAGATGGGGAAATGGCAAACTAGAGAGATACAGGGACCCGCCAGAGGTCACACAGCCCGTCGGGGATAGGCCAGGAGTAAAACCCAGCCTCAAAATCCCATCATCTTCAGAACAACGCACTCACTGTCAGAATTCTCCCAGGAGGAGAGGTTTCTCCGAAGAAACTCGACCGTGGGCTGAGGCAACCTGTGTTAATGAGGCTGGCTATGGTCTGGTCTCTCTGCCAAGCCTGGGGGCAGGTGAATATCTCCAAGTTTTACACACACCCAGGCACCCATGGCGAACTATGAGATGATTCAGTCCATGTTCTTCCAAACGGCCTCAGAGCCAGGCTCCACAAGGAATTCCCCTTTATGGTCTCTGCACATCCTGGCCCCTGAACAAGGAGTCCTGGCTTGACTTTCACAGAACTCTCAGCAAAGTTGGCCCAAGGATATCTGGGCCATCAACTCTCCCCTCAAGGACACAGATCAGGCTGCTGAGGACATTCAAGAAGATAATCCCTTGGTGGCTACTTTCATAGAGGTGTCACAGTTGATCTGGGGATAGAAGTTCCCAGTAGAAGGCAAGGGACAAGGAGGTGCTTGTCACGAGTACAGGGATCCTGGGTGTGTGTAGAGGGCTCCCAGGCCACTCTACAAATTCCTAGGGTTCAGAAATAGCTCAGCATTGAAAGTGCAACTAAGTTTGATTTTGCCTGCTTATTAACTAGCTCCTAGTTGTTTGATAGTCCATCCCTCCTATCTTATTTAACCCTCAACAACAAAATATGGTTATCCCCATTTTATAAATGGGAAGCCTGAGGTTCAGAGAGGCCAAAAAACTCACTTGAAGCCACATAGCAGTGGGTACTGAGTCCCAGGATACCTGCTATTTGTAGATGTGAGGGCTCAGCCTCTTTTGATTAGAGAAGTCTCTGCCTTTGTGTAGTTAGCGGGCCCCAAAGAACACGCATTCATTGGGAGCTAGTTCATGTAGAACCCAGGACAACTCTCATGAGCTTAGGGGACATAAATGGTTCAGGCCCTCACTGAATCCTGTTCAGGTGCTGCCTTTCTTGGACTACATTCCAGGCTCACTCCACTGCTCAGCAGACCCACTAACACTTGTCATTGCCCCCATGGAAGAAGGTGGGTGCTGGCCCAAGCGTCTGGAGTCCTGGAGGAGGCCTCTGTCTACAGGAGATTAAACAAGAAAGGAAGAGACCATTCTCTGGTAAACATGTGTTTTCTGTTTACAGAGGGGCCTGTCCAGTTCCCATGCTTTGTTCTTTAATATGGAGCCAAAAAAAAAAAAAAAAAAAATTCAAATGTGCAGCTTCCTCTCCAAGGGACATTTGAGGCTAGGAAATCTGGACTGCTGCAGACAGGCTGTGCTGGGCCCCAGGCCTGGGCCAGGCACCCCTTGTACTGTCTGCTGCCAATGTCCAGCATGGACAACCTGGAAAGCCAGTGAAATTGGAATGTCCCTCGGTGTGTCGCAGGGAGGGTGGGTACAGATGGGAGATGCAGTCTCCAGTGTACTATGGGTTGATTTCTTTTGACACTGAGGGCATGTGTATATTGTGATTTTCTCTCTTATATACTTCTGTCCCCTGGTCACTAGCCCAGGAGGCTTGGTCTCACAGCCTGCCATCTCAGGATCACCTATTCATGCCTTCTCCTCAGATACCATGCTAAAGAAACCCTTCTCTTCCCTTGAGCAGGAGGCAGAGTGTATAGATGGTCCTCAACTTAAAATGGTTCCATTTAGGATTTTTTTTTTTTTAATTTTGCAGTGGTATTAAAGGGATAGGCATTCAGTAGGAGAGAAATTTGAGGTCTTTGCCTGTGTATGGCTAACTCCAGTGGCAGTACTTGGAATCCTAATCTTTCCAGTGCTAGCACTATCTGGTAAAATACCCTTTCTTGATGCTGGGCATCAGCAGCTAGCCAGCCACAGCTACCAGTCAGCCCCCAAATCACCAGGGCAAACTATGGTGCTCTAAAGTGTGGTGTTTACTAAGCATGGATGTTCAGCCTAAGGGTGTTCAATGCATTTTTTACATACAATATTTTCAGTTTATGGTTGGTTTAACTGGTAACACCATGGCAAGTTCCAGGCATTTGCACTGTCAGCCTGGGCAGGAGGGCCTTCCAGCTGGGGATGAAGTGGCAAAGAGCTAAGGTAAGGACCAGCTGCAGGCAACTGTGCCCACTGAAAGGACCTTAGATGCCAGGTTGGCTCAATGGGTCCAAACCAAGCTGTGCCCTGTCTCGACCCCCTCACCTGTGGAAGGGGACACCTTATGACGACAGCAGGTGACACTGCTGGTATGGGGAGCACAGAACACGTTCATGGGTATGCCCAGGACTGGTTTTCAGTAATCTCTGGGCCTTCAGCCTTCCCGGAGGGCACGCGCTCTAACTCCAGCTCACACTGCTGGGGCTGAGTCACAGCCAGCAGCAAAAGGGGCCTCCGCCACTCCTCGACACAGGGCCCACCATGCTCCCCGCACAGGGAGGCGACCGCAGCGGCCACGACTCGGGAGCGCCTTGTGGGTCACAGCCCCCATCCTCTCGCCCCTCCCCTCTTTCCGCCGCGGTCCCGGTTCTCTGGTATCCCGGAGGCGCGCGGGGACAGACACGCAAAGGACCTGGGAAGGCACGCTAGTCGCGTTCAACCCGCGGAACAGGGACACCGCCCGCACTTCCGCCCCGCCCCGGAAGTCAGTGCGAGAAGCGACGCACGGACGCGGCGCCGGGGCAGGGCGGGGCCGCGCAGCAGGGGCGGGGCCTCTGCGCGGCCCGCTCCGGAAGCCCGGGAGAGGGTGAGGCGGGCCGTGCGGACGCAACTCTGGAGCCGAGGGGCCGGGCCGGATCTGGGGGCGGGGCCTCTGGGCTGCAGTTTCTGACCTCCCGGGCCGCCAGCGGCGCGGACGTACGGTCGCGGTTGAGTGGGCGTGGCCCTGGCGGGCGGTGGCGCGGGGAGGGCGGGGACTTGCTGGCTGGGGCGGGTCGTGGGCGGGGCCTTGGGCTGTTTGCTCGGAAAGCTCCACGGAGGCCGTGCGGGCGGGGCCACTGGGGCGGGGCATGGGCGGGGCCTTGCCGGCAGGGGCGGAGCCAGGGCGCGGGCCGGAATGGGCGTGCGGGCATCCAGCAGCCCGCGCTCGCGCCTCCGGCCGGGCTCGACCCGAGCCCGGGGACATCCTGTGCTAGCTGGCAAACCGGAGGTCCTCCCCTATGTTTCATTTAATCTGGATTTGCATTTAAATTAGATATTTGTCCTTAAAAGCTTAACCACTCTTCCCCTCCCTAAACCTTTTAGGACAGCTGACAGTGGAGTATTTGTAAAAGCTAGGCGAGCACCAGGTAAGAAAAGGAGGCACTTTTTTCCCACGGTCCCTAACCAAGGTTCCTCTGGAGTCTTCTTTTTAGTAAATAATGTACATTTTTTTTTTACATAATCAGATAACATTGTACAGACACTTGTGGATGTCTTAAAAATAGCTGAAAAAAAAATTTTTTCCGCCTGTATAACCACATTACTGTAGAAAATTTGGAAAATCGAAGAAAACTAACCTGATCATACCAGATTACCACTGTTAACATTTTGGCATCCTTTTTTATATGTATGTTTGAAACAAAAATGGGATCATACAGTAAATACTCCTTTGCACAGTTGTCTTCGTGCCTTCCTCTACCGTGCCAGTCTCCTGGAGTGTCCATCTACCGAGTTATTTGTTATTTTCCACAGCCCTGAGTTGGGTGGGCCACATATTATTAACTCATTTTATTGGATTTTAAAATATTTCTTATTTGTTGATAGCCCTTTATTTACTTATATGTGGTGCTGAGAATTGAACCCAGTGCCTCACATATGCTAGGCAAGCGCTCCCCCACTGAGCCACAACCCCAGCCCTATCATTGGATATTGATGTTTCCAGTTTCATCTCTCCCTTGCTTTCTTTCTCTTTTTGTGATGAATATCCTCACAACTAAATCATTGTGCATGTCCGTGAAAATTCCTTATGATAAATCCTTTGGTGTGGAATTGCTGTGTCAAAGAATATAAACACTAATACTTCTTGTACCCACCTTTTTGAAGACGTGTTTCTAAATCTAAAAAGTAATAAACGAGTGTTTTCACACGTGATTTGAACCAAAACACTTTATTCCCCTGCCAAAAAAGAACTCATCTAGATTATATGTAGAACTATGACTCAACAACAAAATATCCAGTATAATTATGGGAAGGGATATGAATTTCTCAAAGGAGATAAACAAATGGCCGATAAATACATGAAAATATGCTTAAATCAGTGGCCACTAGGGAAATAAATGCAAATCAAAATCATGATGGGATAGCATCTCACACCTACTAAGGTAACTACTATACAAATTGTTTCAAAAGAGAAAGCAAGTGCTGGCGGGGATAAGGAAAAAGAGGAATCCTTGGGTGTTGCTGGTGGGCATGTGAAACGGTGCAGCCACTGTGGAAAGCTGCCTGGTGGCTCCTCAAGAAACTAACAGAACTACCACACGACCCAGCAACCTCACTGCTCGGTATGTACCCTAAGAACCGAAAGCAGGAGCACTGACACTCAGGTTCACAGCAGCATTACTCCACAGATGAAAGGCAGGAATGTAGAAAAACCCAAACGTCCACCAGCGATGGATGGGTAAGGAAAAGGTCAGACTCATGCTCAATGGGAACGAGTTCTTGCACCTGCTGCAACAGGGACAAGTCCTGAAAATACTGTGACCGAGATTAGGCAGATACAGAGGACACCTGCTGTCAGGTCAGACGTGCATGAGAACAATCAAGTTCAAAGCCAGGAAGGTAGAGCAGGTTTACCCAGCACAGGAGGGTGGAAAGGAGAAGTGGAGTTATTACTTACCAGGTCACGTGGTAGTTCTGTTAGTTTCTCAAGGAGCTACCAGGCAGCTTTCCACGGCGGCTGCACAGTTTGGGGTGATGAAAACCTTGTGGAGATGGATAGTGGTGATGGTTGCTGCTGAGAGGGTAGATGTTGTTGTGCATGCTTTCACACACACACACACACACACACACACACACAGTTCTGGGGGAATAAAAAAAGATCTTTCTTAGACTCTGGTCCCAAGAATGCCTTGATGGGATGAGGCCTGTACAAGTAAAATGCCCCTCTTTGTCACCTCTGCCCAGATGGTCCAGAGGGGCCCTTCTAAGGAGCCCTGCTCTGGGCAAATGGGCCATGCCAGGCTTCGCTTTCAGCATTTTCTGTAATAATTTCCAAGCAGGGAGAGAATCCTGCCTTGGGAAGGTTTATCTGAACTTGGTCTTCTATTTCTGGGCCACTGAAGCTCATACACACACACACACATCTTCCTTTGCAAACATGGTACATGTTTATTGTTGACAATTTTGCAAACATGGAAAATAACAAAGGCATAGCTTCACTCAGAGAAAGCTCAGGGTCACGGGCGTGCGTTGGTGGAGATTCCCCTTCTACTCAGGATGCACCCTGAGTCTTTGTGGCCATTCATGGTGTTCCATGCAGTGAAGACACCCCCAGAACCCCCTCCACAGCTCATCCTGAAGTGCTTCGGCACACTGCAATAACTGCCAAGCCAGCCTGGGTCAGATTCGCCCTCTTTGCCCAATCCTGTGCCACGGACCGTCCAGGTGATGTTCAGGGGTGCTGGGGTGAACAGCTCCACGTATACCTCTCACGAGTCCCTCACTCCCACCTAGGAGAGTCGCTGGGACTCCACGGAGGGCTGGCTCTTTAAAGGCTCTAGAATATTATCTGTTGGCCCTTCAGTAGGGCAACCAGACTGCTCTAGTACCAACAGCGTGTAGGGGTGCTTTCTATGTAGAGGTGTCTTATTTACCTGGCGGGAGACCTGCTGTGGCAGGGACTAACAGCGGGGAGATGGGCCCAAGCCCAGGAACTTTGGTCCACGGTGGATGCCTGTCTTTTTCCCTTTGCCGAGCAATCCCAAGACAGTGGGCTCAGAGTTCTGTAGGACCCTGGTTCTCTGGCTCTGGGGAAGGTTCCACTCCTAGGTGCCCCCAGGGGCCACTGAGTACTGTTGGCTACTTGGTTGCTGTAGGACTGGGCCCTGTCCCAGGTTTGGCCGTGTGGAATGCCTTTCAGTATCCACCCAGGCCCACCAGGCTCTTGGCTCTCCTCTGAAGGGCAGTGTCCAGCGTTGCAGGGCAGCAATGTTGGACGCATCTTTGCTATGAAGCTGGACCCCACAAGAAGAGGCCATGATCAGGAACAGCCCCTAGAGCCCCCACCTGCAGGACTCCCAACGGAACCGCACCAGGGGGTCTCGCAGGACACTCAGTAACCAACACACCTGGCCCAGTGACGCAGGGGCTCTACCCCAAACCTGGGGCTGTTTGGAGGCAACCTCTGCACATTGTCCATCCTGACCAACAGCAAGAGGGCCAGGCACAAAGGAGACACACAGTGCTGTCTGTCCCCTCCCAGCCCCTGTCATTCAGCCCCCCTCCCCGAGGCCACGGTGGTCCTCCGCTGGCCTCCCTAACAGTGGGAACCGCAGCAGGACTGGTCCCTGCTTCTTGCTCAGCCTTACCACTTCCCACCATCCCCAGTACTGGCCGCCAACTTCCCCCAACACACCATCCCCAGGCCAGAGAGAACGGCCTGCCTTCTCCCACATGCTGGGCCTCTGAAGGGGAAGCCCAGAGCTGCTCCCTTGCTTATTCCTCCCGTGAACAACAGCAGCTGTGGCTGCTGGCTCAGCACCACCTCCTCCAGGAAGCTCTCCAGGATGGATCCCTCAGCACTGAAGAGCTGTTCCCCTGGTGCTGACTCTTTCTGCCTTTGGTCACAAGCTCTGCGTCTGTCTGGAGCCTCACTAGGCTGAGTTGTCTGAGAGTAAGCACTGTGCCTCAGCACCCTCAAGACCCCAAGGGGGTGTCGAGGCGCTGTATCAGGAGTTGCAAGTCCAGGACGGCCGTCTGAGAGCAGCTGTAGAGCACTGGGCAGCGCTCCGTGGACTAGTCAAGGCTAGTCCACACCGAAGGGTGGACACAGGGCAGCTTGAGATTGACCCTCGACGACAACGGATTAGAAGGCAAAGGAAGCTGGGAATAAGATTACAAATGCATGTCACCGAGAGAAATTGTCTTCCCTGCGTCTCCTTGCCGTTATTGGCTGTGTGACCTTGGGAGAGCTGTCTCCTCTCTCTGGGCCTCAGGCCTCTCTTCACGCTGAGCTGCCCTCAGTAAGGCTGGGCACAGGATTTCATTAGAATTCCTGGTGATGCCCACCATCCTCATCAGCAAGACACGCACAGCGCCACCTGTTCTTGGGAGGGAGGACGAGGTTCCCGTAGAACATTCTATAAGCCTCCGAGCAGGCTCTCAACTGGCACTGGCCATGCGTCCCCTCCTTGTGGGTGGCCAGAGCTCGATGGTAGAGCACACCACACACTGGGGTCGATCCCTGGTGTACACACACACACACACACACACACACACCAAAAAAAAAAAAAAAAAAAAAAAAAAAAAAAAAAGGAAAAGAAAAAAGAAAAAGAAGGAAAAGAAAAGAAAATTAATTTCCTAAAGCTTCAATGTGGAAAAATGAGTTTTGGCAATTTTTTTTTTTTTTTTTTTTTTTTTTTTTTTTTCTTTTGGCACCAGGGATTGAACTCAGGGGCACTGGGCCACATCCCCAGCCCTGTTTTGTATTTTATTAGAGACAGGGTCTCACTGAGTTGCTAAGTGCCTCACCATTGCTGAGGCTGGCTTTGAACTCGTGATCCTCCTGCCTCAGCCTCCCAAGTGCTGGGATTACGGGCGTGCGCCACCGCGCCCCGCTGAGATTTGGCAATTTTCTGTAGGTCTGCAATATTTTCTTTGAGATTTGACCAGCCTGTGAATTCCGGATGTCCAAGAACCGCTGTCTACATGTTCCTTTCTGAGGTTGCTAGGGAAAGTCACTGGGTCACTACTCCCTGCTTAGAGCCTGCAGTCCACCCCTAGCCTCTCCACCTCCTGATGGACACCTAGGTGGAGTGCCAGGTGCTGGTTTGCAGCCAGTGCAGAAAAACAGCCCCTGGCCTCTCCAGAGGCTCTGGGTTGGGGACATTCCTGGGGCACAGTGGAGCCCAGAGGCTCAGTGGGGCCCTCCCAAGAAAGGCCTGCTTCCTGGCTCTGAGTCTCTTTCCAAGTACTGGTAATGCCAAAGGCCATGGCCTGTCCCCATCTCCCACAGAATAAGCCACGGTGGCTGGCACCCCCTTCTCCAATGATGAAATCGATTGATACACCCCAAGTGCTACTGTACTGTGGGAATTCAGAAGTTCCTGCTTGAGAAAGGAGCCCAGGCTATGGGAATGACCCTGACATGGAGTGACCAGGTTGGGCGGGGTTAAGACGATGTTGTGCCCTGAGCTATCAGAGAGAGAACTACCCCCAGCGCTAAACGCTGGGCCAGCTCAGTTAGTCCTCGACACCTCTCCACAGACAAGCCCAGGGTGTGTCCTCGTGTCTGGGTCCTCAGGCTGGAGGCGGCTCTGGGAGACACAGCCAGTTCCAGAAGTGCTTCTGGAGGCCATCGCCGGCAGCTTGCCTCCCAGTTCCGGGGGATCTGAGGCTGGAGAGGTCCCGCAGGCCCCAGGAGTGCTGTCAGAGCCCTGGGCCTCCCTGCCCAGCCTCTTCCCTGTCCCGCACCGTGGGTCCGCCTTTTCCACGGGCACTCGGGCGGCTGGAGAGGGCTCCTGCAGGAGGCTGGAGGTGGAGTCGGGTGGAGGGCACCTGGCGGCCAGAGTTGTGGGGGGCTCCTGGCGGCAGTGGGAGGGGCCCTGGCAGGGGACGCGAGGGGCTCCGGGCCGGGCCGCCCGCCCAGTCGCGCTGCCAGGCTGATTAGCATGGGCGAGGGGCGCTGGCGCGGGGGCGCCGCCGGCCGAGCTGGCACGTCCTCCGCGGGCCCAGCTGTCCGGGCCGAGACACAAAGCGCCTCAGACGGCGGCGGCGCTCGGCCATTCACGCGCAGGGGCGGCCGGGCGCGGGCGGAGCGGAGTTCCCGCCGCCGGGGCGAAGAATAGCGCCTGGGCCGGGCGGGGCTTGGCCGCCCCGCGCTCCTGACCTTGAACCTTTGTGACTGGAGCGCATGCAAATCGCGGCGGGGCTGCGCCAAGCCCCGAGGGCGCTGCGCCGCCCGGGGTGTCCCGGCGAACAATGCGCCACTGTCCCCGCGCCGCGCCGCGGGCTGGGAACGGCGCGGGCACGCACCGGCGGCGCGGCGCGGCATGCCAATGCCGAGCCGGAGGCGCGGTTCACGGCGAGTGTGCACGCGCGCGTGCGTGTGTGTGTGCGTGTGCACGTGGTGGTGCGGGGTCTCGGGCGGCCGGCAGGCGGCCCAGCGCCGCGCACGGCGCATCCCGGCGCACCTTACGCGGGCTGCGGCCAGGTCCAGGGGCTCTCAGACCCCGGGTGCACGCCCCTCCCTCCCTCCTGCTCTTCCTGCCGTACATTAGATTGGTTTCTGAATCGTTTAGATCATCAGTAACAAAATTAAGGCTGCCCGGATCCCTGTCTTACCCTGAGCGAGCTACGCCCCCTGGGATGGGTGGCTGCCCGCCGCCTGTCTCCTTGGGTCTCTTTCCCACTGCCGAGGTGAATGCCGTCCCTTCAGCATCTCCACTTTTTCAAAGGGCCTAACATTTGTCAGCAACCCCCTTCACCAATGTCCCTTTTTTTTCTTTTTTCTTTTTCTTTTTTGGTACCCGGGATTGAACTCAGGGGCACTCGACCACTGGGCCACATCCCCAGCCCTTTTTTGTATTTTATTAGAGACAGGGTCTCACTGAGTTGCTCAGTGCCTCACCATTGCTGAGACTGGCTTTGAGCTCGCGGTCCTCCTGCCTCGGCCTCCCAAAGTGCTGGGATGACAGGCGTGCGCCACCGCGCCCGGCACCAATGTCCCTTTTAAAGGCTGCACAGGATTGGTCTGTGTGGCTGTGCCACAGCTCCTGCCACCAGAGTTCCCCATTATAGGGACAACAGCTTGTCCACAGAGTCATCTCCATTCCACAGATGGCTGTTCAAAGAGAAAGACAGGGGCCTCACCAGGAGTTGCTAGAGTGAGCCCAGAACGTCGTGTCAGGCCCAGATGTGGGCACTGCAGTATCTGCCCTTACCAGCCTAGAGATCTCTTGGTCCTGTGACCAGCTAGACAAGAAACAGCAAGGAAATGGCCAGGTGGAAGCTTCCCCTGGTGCTTATGCACAGGTGCCTCACCAGGTGGTTTTAGTATGTTCCATTCATTCAAATTGGACCTACTTGTGAAAGGACACAGAGCCGCAGCAGAGATGTCCCAACCCTGCAGTGACTGGTGATGTTAGGGAACAGACAGATATGTGTGGTGGGGACATGAGGTCAAGAGAATAATCCTGTAAAATGGGCCCACTGGGTTGACCCTCATGTGCTTTCGCTTCCAAGAAGAAATTTTTTCTAATATTTGTTTATTTGCTTTAGTTGTACATAATGTGTTTACTTTTACGTGGGGCTGAGGATCGAACCCAGACCACACACGTGCTAGGTGAGCCCTCTACCACTGAGCCACAAACCCAGCCCCCCAAGAAGAAATTTACCTGCAGCCCTGCCTGGCCACATTGGACAGGATATGTTGCATTTCTCAGCAAACTACCTGTTCACTGCAGGAGAAATGCAGGCCCAAAATAATGTTGATAAGAGGAACTCAAGTTACCCTGTAGGAGGAGACTTCTGTGACCAAATCCTAAAACTCTGGGAGATAAGGATAGTTTCTCCTAACTATAAAAGCTCTAAGAATGTATGGTTAAGAATCCAATTAGAGGGCTGGGATTGTGGCTCAGTGGTAGAGCACTCGCCCAGCACGTGCGGGCCCAGGTTCGATCCTCAGCACCACGTACAAATAAACCCATTTAAAACCCCTTGTGTACAACTAAAGCAAATAAATAAATATTTAAAATTTTTAAAAAAAGAATCTAATTAGAACCAAGCCAGGCGTGGTGGTGTACTCCTGTAATCCCAGCACTTGGGAGGCTGTGACAGGAGGATCACGAATTCAAAGCCAGCCTCAGCAATGGCGAGGCACTTAGCAACTCAGTGAGACCCTGTCTCTAATAAGATACAAAAGCGGGCTGGGGGGGCTGGGGTTGTGGCTCAGTGGTAGCGCGCTCACCTAGCATGTGCGCGGCCCGGGTTCGATCCTCAGCACCACGTAAACATAAATGCATTGCATTGTGTAAAACTAAAGCAAATAAATAAATATTAAAAAAAAATAAAAAAGCGGGCTGGGGATGTGGCCCAGTGGTCGAGTGCCCCTGAGTTCAATCCCTGGTATGAAAAAAAAAAAAAAAAAAAAAAAGAATCCAATTAGAACCAGTCAGCAGGGGCCAGGGTGACATAGAGTTACCACGACAGTGGGGACTTGAAAATGTGATGTCACTCGCTGTCAGTCAAAAGTCAAGAGGGAAGGACTCTCTGGAAACTTCTCTGGGATCCCCAATAAAACTGGAGTGCAGGAGAGGCACATTGTCCTTCTCTGAGAGGACCCACTCCCTCCCTTGAGAGTGTCCCCTTTCCTTTTCCTTACTCCTTCAATAAACTGGTTCCTGTTACTCTGAATGACATGTCTGAAATCTTTATGACTTGATTGCAAGAATCAGGGTTTGAAGGGGGTCTTCATGGTGCCTCAGTTTCTTAGAAGGCCCCAGCTCCACAATACTGAGACTCAGGGGCACTCGACCACTGGGCCACACCCCCAGCTCTTTTTGTATTTTGTTTAGAGACAGGGTCTCACTGAGTTGCTGCCTCATCATTGCTGAGGCTGGCTTTGAACTCGCGATCCTCCTGCCTCAGCCTCCCAAGTGCTGGGATTATAGGCGTGCGCCACCATGCCTGGCACTAGTGCCCTTGGTCTTTATGGGGCCTATGATCCCTGCCTGCTCATCTTGCAGATGCAGTGGGAGTGGAGGTGGTCCTCTGGGGTCACCAGGCTGCCCAGGTGGGAGGAGGTCCTGCATGCAGACACACCTGGGTGGGGAGGGTGCTTGTGGGATATTCCCACCGGGGCACTGGGGAGCCCAGCTCTGCCATGGCCAGGACCAAGCAGAGGAGCAGGAGGTTTGGCAGAGATGACCTGCAGCAAGACACTCCCTCTCCTGGCCTCCCAAGTGTTAAGTGAATTCCCAGGAGTTTAGGAGGGGGCTGTGGAGAGGCCTAAGGACAGCTTTCCTAGATGGAAGTGGATGAGAAGGGTCCCTCTCTAAAGGACAGGACGAGAGTGCAGGGCTGCAAAACGGGGCTCCTGAAGGTACTGGTGTCCTTGGTGCCTGCATCTGACCTGCTGAGGCCTCCTTGGGGCTGGACACCCCTAAAGGCATGAACTCTGGGCTGTGCTTGGGGTCCAGGGCCTGGCTAGAGGCAGGAGAGGGGCAGCGGGAAAGATGGAGACAGACTGTGAGCGAAGCGTGGGGGACATGTGGGTAGCACGGTGGAAGGACAGAGGGTCCAGGAAGACCCCAGGTGGTGCTGCGTGAGTTCTAAGGAAGACAAGCCACTTCTCAGCAGAACCAGAGAGAGGACAGCACTCAGGGAGAGGGAAGCTGGCAGAGGGCACCCAGGGAGAAGGATTTAGGGCAGGGGGACACTCCAGTCAGAGGAGGTCGCGGAGACTCGCTCCCTAGTGAGAGCCTTCTCAGGCACATGTGTCTGCTCTGGCTTGCGCTCCCCCCACCCTCCCTCTCCCTCTCTCTTTCCTTCCCTCTCCTTCTTTCTACTGGGGATTGAACCCAGGGCTGCTCTACCAATGAGCTACAATCCTAGCCCTTTTAATTAACTAATTTATTTGGTACCAGGAACTGAACATAGGGGTGCTTAACCACTGAGCCACATCCCAGCCCTTTTTTAATATTTAATTTAGAGACAGGATCTCACTGAGTTGCTTAGTGCCTCACTGTTGCTGAGGCTGGCTTTGAACTTGTGATCCTCTTGCTTCAGCCTCCTGAGCCACTGGGATACGGGTGTGTGCCACCACACCTGGCTATTTTATTTTATTTTTTTTATTTTGAGAGAGGGTCTCACTAAGTTGCCTAGGCTGGCCTTGAACTTATCATCTACCTGAGTAGCTGCAATTACAGGTGTGTGCCAGCAGGCCCTGCACTTGACACTTAAGTACTCTGCCCTTGTGGGTGGCGAGGAGGACTATAGACAGCAGCACTAAGATCAGACACAGGGCCCAGCATGCCAAGGGGTGTCAGGCCAGGAACACAAGGCGAGGAAAGGACTAGGGACCGCCAACGGCTGCGCTGGGCTCCCTGGAGATGGGGGGACCTCTCGATCCTCTCAGAGACAAACTTCTCAGGCCCCAGGTTTGTAGCACTTACAGAACAGCTGGTCACACAGGGGACAAGCAGGGCTAGGAGGCACCAGGTCCTCAGCAAGGTGTCAGCTCCTTGCCTGTCCCCTGTTGGGGCAGCTTGCATCATGGGCCATATCAGGTGCTGGCAGGTGCCTTCATGGTTCTGGATGCCACGCTGCATGCTCAGGGTGGGCATGGCCAGGTGGGGGAAGGCCAATGTGTCCAGGCATGCTGGGTCGGAGGGGCTGCAGGGCATCTGGCCCAGGATGGGGGGAGGGGCAGGGAAGGCCTCCTGGTGGGAGTGATATAAAATGTTGGTCTCCTTCTGGCCTAGAGGTAGCTCAGAAGTGGGACTAACAATAGTGTGACCCTCTGGGTGAGGACCAAAGTGGCCTGCTCCATAGTAGGTCCTGGAGCATGGCCCCTCTTCCAGTCCTCACTCTGCTGGGTTCTCTGTCCTCCTAATAGTGACATACGACTTCTGAAATGGAATTTGTAAGTCATGGGTGACTGTTCCTCACGCCCAAGGACATATTTTGGAGAAAGGCTCCCCTAAAAGGCTGTGGCCCCAGCCGTCCACCAGCTGCTACTCGATGTCCTTGGCCTCACTGACACCTGGGCAGCTTCCTGAGGCAGGGCTGGACTGGGGCCTGGTCGTCATGGCCCCCTGTTTCCCAGCAGAGGGAGGGAGACTGAGGCCCTGGAGAGTGGGCCAAGGCCAGGACGGGCCAGGGTGAGGACCAGGCCTCCCGCCTTCTAGGTCTTTCCACTACTTCACTGGATCCCTTGGAAATTAGCAACGGAAAAGCCATCCCACGCTCCTGGAAGAAGCAAGTCATATTTTCCACCCTGGCTCCTTGCAAGCACCTGGGGTGGGGGGGACCCTGCAGATCCCATGCAGAGAAGCCAGGTTGTGTCACCCGGGGGCAGTTAACGAGGACGCGTTGGTGCTGCTGACCTCAAGGGTGGGGCGCCCCGTGGGATCTGCCGAGAGGCCTCTGCTGGCAGCGGTATGACTTCCCCCCTCGCGGCCATCACCCTGGAGCTGGATCTTGATATGAGCTGGCCCTGGACAAGAGCAAGGCCTCGGAGCCTCTCAGGCCCAGGAGAGAGGGCAGGAAGCGTGGACACACAGCTCCAGTCCCTCGGTCCCTTCTACTCCTGTTCAGGCTCCGTGCAGGGCTAAGAGTTCAGCGTGATCTGCTGGGCTTGATCCTGGCTCTCCACTCGCTGGCCGCATGCCCTGCACAAGCTGCTTCACCTCTCTGGCCTCTCTTTTCTCCTCTATGAATCAGGTAACGGGCATAGAGTGGGGAGAAACCAGAAGGGCCTAGGATAGCCAGGCACATAGGAAGTGCTGATAGCGGTAGCCCTTACTGGGCACTCACCTCGCCCCATGCTCAGCCCCTCTCCCTCCCTTCCTTCTTTCTGTAAGCAGCACCAGCACCTGCCTCTCTGCTGATTTCTGTGCTACTTGCTGGATCCAGAGTGAAACTGGACAGATAGGGACTCAGTCACTTGGACATTTACGATCCAGTGCAAAGTATCAGGTGTTGCCAAATAATCCAGAACAGCACTGTCCAATAGGACTTTCTGTGATAGCCAAACCTTCTGTATCTGTAGTGCCCCAAAAGGCAGCCACTAGCAGCATGTGACCATTAATCACTTGAAATGTGACTAGTACAAACAAGGAGTTGAATTTTAAACTTAATTTAATTCACATTTACATTTAAATTGTCACATGGGGCTAATGACTATCATATGGCACAGCACAGATCTAGAGGCACACCCTAGCATATCGTCTGTATTATTTCCTCAATATACTTACCATATTTATTAAAGCCGTCAATCTTTCCACAGTGGCATGTGCCTGCTTCAACTGCTTTCCTTGAAAGCAGAGTTTGAGGCAAACTCTGGACATCTCAGCTGGGGATGAAATTCTGGGGAAACCAATTCAAGATGCTTCATCGGGCCAGTCACTGCTACAGAGCACTCACCCTCGAGCCTGTGGGGACTTCTGGGGTGTCTTATGAAACACGCCTCAGAACTGCACACCCAGCTGATGAAGGGGACGTCTCTTCATCCATCCCACTCACCGCAGGTAGACAGTAGCTCCGTGGATGTCGACTTTCCTGCACTCCCAGGCTGGGTGCATAAGCGTGTAAGTACACAGTGGCTTCTACCAGGTGTCCAAGCCACATTGTCAGCGAAGCTCCAGGACAGGAAGCAAGAGACAACCAGCATGGGCCCAAGGCAAGGTGCTCTTTGGTCCTGAGTGGCCAAAGCCATGGTGGTGGCAGTGGTTGGAGTTGGGGTTGAGGACCTGGACCTGGTGCACGGGTGTCCAACACAGTCCACGTCCTACCTGGCTCATAGCTGCCTGAGCCTTTGATGAAGTCTGATCTGCTGCACAGTCTCCTCGAGGGTGGCAGCCAGGAGCCAGCTCCACAAGTTCTCGGAACAAGAGTGTCCATGGGCGGTCTTCTCCATGGCCGCTGGACTGAGGCCACTGTGGATACTCATGACCTCCACCCTCCTCACAGCTTCCAGACTGGCATTCCCAGGGGTCTGGGTGTTTGGCGGCAAGTCCCTCGCCCTTCATCTGGGAGGGACGGGGCCCCAGCTGCTCTGTCCTCGCCAGCTATGCTTGCCGCCATTGCCCACTCGTGGCTACTGTCACCTGGGAAGCGCCCGGGGGCACTGCAGCAGAGCCCCTGGTCCTGAGACTGGCTCCTCCTGGTCCCGTGCCTAGCTCTTCTTGAGGATCAGCACCCGTTGCCCCGCCCGTGGGGCAATTCATCGCCTCGCCTCTTGGCCCGCTGGCATGAGTAAGCCCAGACTGTCGGGATGTGGGTGAGGCCTAGGGATGAGTGGACTCTTCAGTTTGACTCTGGTAGAAGAATCCCTTGTGGGAAGCAGGAACCCAAATTTAACAAAGCCCAAGGTGTGGGGCTGGCAAGAGGAGCAAGCAACCCCCCAATCCTGGTCCCAAGTGTCCCCATGGCTCCCAGGTCTTCGCACCTGCACGGGGCACTCAGTGCCACACATGGGGGTCCATGTCCCGCCCTTTGGCATTGCTGCAGCCAGCCACACACTGGTCAGCAGATTATGAAGGGATGAGCGACCGGTTTCTGAATGGAATGCAAGTTCCACATGCTCGGTCTGCCCGGCTCCTTGCCAGAGCCCCAGCACCTAGAACAGTGTCAGGTTCAAAGTGGGAACTCAGTAAGTAGTAGCCAAACAAAGCAGGTATTCCTTAATGTAAGAGGGGCTTGATATCAGATAGTAAATGATTGATAAAGCAAACATTTTCAAAAAAGTCATTGGACTGTGCTTGAAACAGGTGGATCATTGACAGACATTATAAAATGATATGGAACCAGATCTATGGGTCTCTTCTTGCACCAAAATAAACTTGACATGAATTAAGAATTTTTAAGGTTAAAAACATAAAACCAGGGGCTGGGATTGTGGCTCAGCGGTAGAGCGCTTGCCTAGCACGCGGGCGACCTGGGTTCGATCCTCAGCACCACGTACAAAAAAAAAAAAAAAAACCGCATTGTGTACAACTAAAAGCAAATAAATAAAAATATTTTAAAAAAACACATAAAACCATAGATATACTGTGGGAAAATATCGATAGATACTTACGTGATTTTGAGATGGAGAAATATCTTCCTAAGCACTGACACTCACATCAGGGCCCATAAAGGAGATAAAAGGAGAAAATAAACATTTTTTCCCCACTTTGGGAGGGAGCAGTGTAAGTACAGTCAAAGGACAAATAATTACCTGGGAAAAACGATGTTTCAGATGAAATAGTTCTAATTTAAAACATACAAATTACCCTAGCAAATCAATGCTCTTAGATAATTTCAAAGGCTATGGGGAAGAAATTTCCAGAAGGGAAAATTAAAATTGCCAATATATCTCTGACAAAGATCTGATTTTAAAGAATGCAAATTAAGCTAAGATAAAAATTTCAACCATTAGACTGGAAAAGCTTGTAAAAAGATTACCAAAAGTATGTACAAAAGATTCTAAGCACCAGCAAGTGATCAGGGGTGA
This sequence comes from Tamias sibiricus, assembly GCA_025594165.1. NCBI lineage: Eukaryota > Metazoa > Chordata > Mammalia > Rodentia > Sciuridae > Tamias > Tamias sibiricus. The sequence continues at coordinate 174,883,308 of CM046661.1, read as the reverse complement.
ATTCTTATTTTTGTTGCTCATGAGACATCAAATTGGGGAAATGTCCTCCAGGCAAAGTGGGCAACATGTAGTCATTAAACAAGTATTTACTGAGCTCTTTGTGTGCCAGGAATGTGGTCATAACCCATAGCCTAGCCCTACTCTTATTTCCCTTTGAGTGTAGTGGGGTAATATACATTAAAGAAAGTATCCAAACAAGTTTGTAATGATTGCAGTTGGAGAAAGAACTTATAAATGTGTTTAACAAGGGCCCTTCACCTGGTCAGGAGGAGGATTGGGAAGACTTCCCTAAGAGCACCCTCTTTTTTTTTGTTGGTGGTGTTTTGTGTGTGTGTGTGTGTGTGTGTGTGTGTGTGTGTGTGTGTACGCGCGCTAGGGATTGAACCCAGGGGCACTTGACCACTGGGCCCCGTATCCAGCATGTTCTGTATTTTATTAAGAAACAAGGTATCATTGAGTTGCTTGATGCCTTGCTAAATTGCTGAGGCTGGCTTTGATCTTCCTGTCTCAGTCCCCGGAGCTGCTGGGATTACAGGTATGTGCCACCACGGCCAGCCAGGGGGTGGTTCTAAGCCAAGTGTACCTGGTAAGATGTAGGAGCCCTGTTTGGGGAGATGGCTTAAATTGCAGTTGACTATGGGCCATGGAGATTTGGGCATTGTCGCCTTCCATAGTCTCGCGGGACTTGGCCCGGGATCTTCGAGTGACTTGGCCGAGATTGCTGATCGGGTCTGCGCCATTTTTTAGTGGTGTGTGTGGTGCGTGTTAGTCGTTGTTAGAGCCAGAGAGAAAAGTTATCAGAATAAAAAGCTGTTTGTTTCCAGTTTGCCTCTGAACTTCTTCCCGCGGCTTTGTTGCTCCAAGTGGCCATCGCTTCAGGCGGCAACAGTAAGAAAGGATTTGCAAGGGGACAGTGCTGGCAGACTGCCTTGGGAAGAGGAGATGGCACGCCAAGGTTCTGGCAAACGCAGTCTTCAGTCCCCTCCTCCTGCACCCGAGTCTCGTGTGCTGTGGCCTGCAGGTCTTCCCTGGGCTCTGCTCCTTTCCAGAGCTGCTGTGATGTAGTATCTATAAAACTCAGTTTTCAACCCAAAAATTTCTGGACAAAGAACAGGTGTGCCTCACGAAGAAGCCAGCAGATAGGAATTCCGAGTAGGCTCCGATGCAGACTTAGCAGTCACCGTCTCCAGAGCAGCTCTTGTAAATATTTCAAATCATGTAAAAACTATATTCCTGTGAAGATATGGTCAAGGAAATTTTTTTTTTTTAAAAAGGTGGTTTTAATAATGAAAAGACAGTGAGTTTTCATAGGTTAATGGAAATTCTTGACTTGGAAAGGCCAGTAATGAAATTTTAAGAATTTGCTAAATAAATGGGTTCCAATTCTGTAAAGGGCAGAAGGAAGGATAGTAAACTTGAAGATAAACCTCCAGAAAAGCTTGTAAAAAGATTACTAAGCCGGGCGTGGTGGTGCACACCTGTAATCCCAGCTCTTGGGAGGCTGAGGCAGGAGGATCACAAGTTCAAAGCCAGCCTCAGCAATAGCGAGGCACTTAGCAACTCAGTGGGACCCTGTCTCTAATAAAAGAACCTGTCTCTAATAAAAGGGCTGGGGATGTGCCAGTGGTCGAGTGCCCCTGAGTTCAATCCTTGGTACCAAAAAACAAACAAACAAACAACAAACAAAAAGATTACCAAAAGTATGTACATTGAACCCAAAGAAAACAGAGAAATAAGACTGGAGGAAAAAAAGAGAACTTTGAGCCAGGTATGGTGGCACACTCCTGTAATCCCAGCGGCTCAGAAGACTGAGACAGGAGGATTGTGAGTTCAAAGCCAGCCTCAGCAAAAGTGAGGCTTTGGAGATCTGTTGATTTTGAGTAGTCTAAATACATGTAATTAGAGTCCCAGAAGGAGAAGAGAGAGAGATGCAAGGTGAAAAAATTTTTTTTGGAATACAATAATGGTGAAAATTTCTCAATATTAATTTACGGATCCAAGAATCTCAGCAAACCCCAAGTAGGGTCAACACAATTAAAACTCCTCCTAGGCAAATCATAGGCAAATTTATGAAAACCAAAAAAGGAGGGAAAAATCTCCAAATGTTTGGAGAAAAAAGTAACTTATTCCATAAAGCAGAATCATGACACAATAAACTGTGTTCTCGCCAAGAAAGAAGGAGAGACACTGCTGTCCCCTCTAGTTGGAGTCTCCAGGGCAGATAAGAGTGGGAAGTAGAGGGAATTAATATTTAGTGATATGTTAAAAGAAATCCCTTAGAACTGAAGGAAACTATGAGTCCTCAGACCAGAAAAACTCAGCGAAGGCCAGACAGGAGACATGAAATGACAAAAATCAGGTCTCAATATTCCACACCAAGGTCTGTTACGATGGAACTTCAGAACATCATGGAAATAAAAAATTTCCCAAGCTACTAGTCAAGACAGTTCATTCCTAAAAGAACATTCTTCAGATGACATCAGATTCTCATCAGTAATATGCAATGTCCCTATTTACTAGTAGTCACAAGTTAGAAGGTGTAACAAAGCTTAAATGTCCCATTCACAGTAGTAATGAAACCTACACGGAACTTGACACCAAATCTCTCAAGAAATATGAAAAAAAAAAAAAAAAAAAAAAAAAAAAGATGGTACCTGTGGGACATGCCAATTCTAGAATTTATACCAGAATGGAAATGTTCAATAATGGGAAGACCATTTCAAAGCAGAAGAGCAAGATGGCGGGAACTTGCCCTACTAGGTTGTTGAGGTGTATACAGCAATTAAAGTGGTAATTGGTGCAGGTGTATGTAGACAACCCAAAGGAGAACTGAGAGCCCAGGACAGACTCGCAGGCATAATGACAGAACACCTCCCTTGCCCCATCCCACAATTGACTCCTTTACCTGAGAAAACCACATTGTCTTCAAATGGACTAAGATTGTTCAACGGGCAATAATTCATCTTTTAACCAACAATATATGATTTTGACATTCAAAATTAATGACCAGAAGGAAGCAGAACATAATTTATATAAAAACAATGGAAATAGAAGGAAATTGGAGGGAGAACAAGAGTCTGCCCCTACCCCAGAAAATCTTGAATCTGCGCAGGGGGGCACAGACGGAAAGGCAGGGAAGGACATCCTGAAGGGGGGGTCTTCGTGGGGACCTGTCATGGCCATGGCTGATGGCAGTGGTGGGGGAGGATCCCAGAGACCCCAGGGTGAACAGCAGTGCTTTACATCTTTTAGAAAAGGATTAAACGGGGCATTTTGATGCTTGCTGGTAATCCCGGGGACTTAGGAGGCTGACGCAGGAGGATCACATGTTTGAGGCAGCCTCAGCAATTTAGGAAGACCCCCTCTCAAAATAAAAAGCAAAAAGGGCTGGAGATGGAGCTCAGTAGTGAAGTGAGACCTGAGTTCAATCCCCAGTACAAAAAATAAAAAAAAAAATAGAAGAAATCAGAAGAGTATTGCTATGTGGGTCAGAAGACGTCCTAAGACAGAGAAAATGCAGAATATAGATGGAAAGGTCGTGAACACTCAAACCTCTTCAGGACAAAAGACGGGGTGAAAATCCAGGTGACAAAGAGCAGCTGTCACAGACCCGGGAATGGGCTTAGTGCTGTCCCCTAAACGTGGCAAAGGGGCCTCTGTCCTGCAGACCCTCGGGCAGTGCTCCAGTCCCAAGGGAGCGTCCTCCACTGTGGCTGGTGACAGTGCTTTGACAGCTCTGTCCACGTGGAAGGGAAGCCGTCCCCAGCCCACGATCCTGTCCCAGGAGCAGCCGAGCTTTGTCCCTATGGGAACGACCATCCCTGTCGGCACCCTCTGTCCCCTGTAGGAAACCAAGTGACCCCGGGCCTCTGAGCCACGCACTGTGGCGTCCCAGAGCCCCGCACGTGGTCCTCCAGCACTCCTGCCCCTGGGCCCAGCGTCTCACAGGCTCCCTGACTGATGAACGGGAAAATCAGAATTTGACCTCTAAGTTTTATTCTTTGTCCATGAGAATTTGAATTCATAATATATGATACGTAAGTACAAAAGGAGCTTCTCTGTGTAAAAAAGAACAAGGACAAAAATCCAATTAAACACAGCAAAGTCTTTAAGCAGAGAAGAAATAACCTCATTTAATCCAAGAAAGTGAAATTGAAACCATTGGCATTTTCACCGGCAGTGGTTTCCACTGGCTGGAAACTGTGGTTCCTACCGGGGGCCCAGGGGACTGACCAGGGCAGACTATCTGTGGGGTCTGAAGATCTTCAGAAAGAAAGACCCTCTGGGCCTCTGGTGGGGGGGGGGGCGTGTGCTGCAGGGCATGTCGGCAGTGGCCCAGGCGAGGGGTGGTGGCAGATCTTGTTGGTGGCACAAATAATGCATCAAGGGATGTGGATGACTTGGGGCATCTGGTGGGGTCTGGGAGTGACATCCCTGGGTGCTGCCCTCGAACCCTGCCCCAAGGCCTGTAGGAGAAGGTCACGGTTCCCATGTCACCAAGCGAGTCAGAGGTTAGAAGTGGCCTGTGCCCTGACTCGGGCCCAAGAAGCTCTCCGGGGTAGGTTGGGACATCCGAGGACACGTTCTTGATCCCAGGAGAGTGGCTGATTTTCTAGTCCCAGGGGGCTGGAGGCCCTGTCCAGAGTGGACACCGACCAGACAGAGCTGCCAGAGGTGGTCACAGCGTCTTGCGGCATCTCACAGCACAGGCCCCTTGCAGGGGACTGCGCCCCTCCCACGCGGCACTCCTGGGGCTCCAGCTGGACTCGTGCTGCCGCCTGCAGCGATGGCCGCTTGGAGCAACGGAGCCGCGGGAAGAAGTTCAGAGGCAAACTGGAGACAAACAGCTTTTTATTCTGATAACTTTTCTCTCTGGCTCTAACAACGACTAACACGCACCGCACACACCACCAAAATGGCGCTGACCCGATCAGCAATCTCGGCCAAGTCACTCGAGATCCTGGGACAAGTCCCGTGAGACTACAAAAGGCGACAATGCCCAAATCTCCACGGCTCATAGTCAACCACAATTCAAGCCATCTCCCCAAACAGGGCTCCTACAGACTCGGGGAACCATTAGAAGGGACTTGGGGCTTGGTGGCGGGCTGAGGTTGTGGACATGCAAACTGGGCACCCTGTGGCCGCTGGAGTCCAGGAGTGGTTGGATCAACAAAGAGAGAAGCAGGACAAGGACAAGGACAACGTGAGAAGGGTGGGCGGGCGGGAGGCCAGTTGGCCACTGGCTTTGGCCAGCTGGAGCTCATGGCTGGCCTTGAGTGGGGCCTTGGTGGCTGAGTGACGACACCCCCAGACTGAAGCAGGCCGAGAACCTGCTGGGGACCACCAGGGCAGATGTGTCTGGGGCAGGGGTGGTGGCAGGGTCTGGAGGTGGTGGGTGTGGCGCCAAGGATAGTTGTTCCCTTAAGAGGGAGGCTGGAGGCTGCTGGAGGCTGGAGGACCGGGCAATAGCAGATGTCTGGGGGATTGTCGCCGCCTGAAGCGATGGCCGCTTGGAGCAACGAAGCCGCGGGAAGAAGTTCAGAGGCAAACTGGAAACAAACAGCCTTTTTATTCTGATAGCTTTTCTCTCTGGCTCTAACAACGACTTTAACACACCACACACACACCACCAAACAACCCACACACCAAATGGCGCAGACCCGATCCGCAATCTCGCTCAAGTCTCTCGAGATTCCGGGCCAAGTCCCGTGAGACTACAGAAGGCGGCAATGCCCAAACATCTCCATGGCCCGTAGTCAACCGCAATCTTAGCCATCTCCCCAAACAGGACTCCTGCAGGGGATGGAAGGCAGTGCCCAAGCAGGAGGTGGGACAGCGCAGGGAGCAGGGGCACACCGAGGTCCTGCTGGGTCCCAGGCAAGGAGACCTGCCCGCAGCCCAGAGCCTGGGGCATAGGTGCACCTGCTGTGGGCCCTGAGCTGGGGCTGAGGCTGGGGAGGCTCCAGGTTCCCAGCTGAGACCCACGGGCCATGGAGCAGGGCTTCAGGAGGGTGGTGAGGGTGGGCACCCTGTCAAGGGTGCAGGCCACGTGGGCAGCTGCGGGCAGGGGCTGGAGGGTAGAGGTGACCGCAGTGTAGGGTCACTCTGGATGCACAGTGGAGGCTGGGCCACAGAGGTGGCAGGAGTCCCCATAGGAGGATGCTAGGCATGTGGCTGGCCCCAGGCAGAGTGTGCAAATGGGACGAGGCCAGGCCAGGCTGGACGCAGGAGGCGGAAGGTGTCTGGGGAAGGTGCTGAGCTCTGTCACAGGAGGCTGAGTTCAGGGCCTGGGGAGACCCTGGGGCAGCGAGGGCACATAGTCCGTGGCAGTGCCCCCCTGAGGCACTGGGCACCTCCATCCCACCAGCGCTCACCCTCCTGCCCACAGCCCTAGCTGTGGCCCCTGAGAGTTGGTCTCCAACTGCAGAGGTGGCCTGGCCTGAGATCACAGGTTCCTGGTCAGCCCCATCCAGGGACAGAGGGAAGGCCTGGCCCATCCTGTCCACCCAAGGTCAGCCATGCGGGCCCTTCCAGCTCCGAGCTGCCGAGGGCCAGGCTTGCTGCCTCCACACTTCTGCCTCTGCCCACCCTGAGCCGGCCCCTGCCAGTGGCTGTGACCCCAGGGTGCCCGAGTGGCTCCCTTTCGTGGGCTCTGCCTTGGAGTGGCCTTCCCGGGGCCCTGCTGCACTGGGCACCCACGGGCTCCCCAAGCCGAGCTCGCTGCAGGCAGGTGGCCCGGCCCCGAGGGAGGAAGCAGGAGCGCTAGGACGCGGGACCTGGGGCACAGACGAGGGGCTGCAGGGTGTCTGGAGCTGAGAGCTGTTGTTAGGGCCGTGCCCTCCCCCGTCCTCCGACCTCCTCCCCTCGAGGTCCGGCTCCTCCCAGCAATGCCTGCTGGGTCCTCCGGGTCTCTGGGGGGAGGCTTCCTACTGGGACCACACAGGGTCCTCGTCTCCGGGCTCCAGGAAGGACAGCGGCAGCCACGGCGGCGAGGCGCTGGCCCTGGGCACAGACCTCCGGGAGCTCCTGCCTGCCGGGCTCTCGGGGCGAAGGCTGCTCCTGGCGTGGGCACTCCGGCACTGTGGGCTCGCCTGGCTCAGGGCCAGTGGCGACATCTGTCCACAGTGGCAGCAAGAATGCACCTCCCACCAGGCCTGCTCTTTGGGTGCCCCTTGAGGGCGGGAGGCCACTGTGCGCGGCCGCTGCTGGCCTTGCTGCTGGCTCCTCACCCACACACTCCAGTCCCAGTGCCCTGGAAGGCCGGGCGGGGCTGGGGTCAGTGTCCCCAGGGTAGCACTGGAGGCCGCCCGCCCTTGCCCTCCTCTGCCTCCCACCGCGGGCCTCAGCTTGTCCCCAGGGCTCCAGGGATGGGCTGGGGGCCTGGCAGCTCAGCCCCGACTGGCCCAGTCTGCACCGGCGTTCCTGTGGGGGGCGGGAGGCGGGAGGCGGCCGGGCACCTGAACAGCGGCCTTGGCCCCGGGCACCACGGGCAGCGTGAGCTCAGTGCCCTCTCGTCTTTCCCAGGCTGGGCTGGGCAGGCAGAGTCCCCGGAGCCATGGCAACCAGCAGGCCACCTGTCCTGGGGCTCCGCCTTCTGCCCAGCCGCGCTCTCACTCTGCAGACTCCTGGCGCACTGGCCCTGCCCCGCGGGGCCCGGGCAGAGGGGGCTCCTTGGCCTTGCCCTGCCCGCCCTGGACCCTGCCCGGCTGGGTGCGGAGGGGACTCTGGGTATTCTGCAGCCCCTCGCAGCAGGCCACGGCCGGGGGCACCAAGGGCTCCTTCCTCCGCCGCCACCTCTCCCCTCCTGCAGTCACCTCCCTGTGGGGCTCGGGGAAAGACACCTCGTCACAGCTGCCAGCACCAGACAGGCTGTACCGAGGGTGGTGAGCGCCCTACGCAAGGCCCGCGAGCGTGCGTGCTCTGGGCTGCTGGACAGGAAGGGCGTCAGTGTGGGGGACACTGCCGGGGCAAACGGGGAGAGCGAGAGGTCTTTCCTTTGTTCATTTGCTCATTCCACTGCCGAGTCATTCAGACTTTCAGTCAGAAAACCCCAATGGCGTCCATCCCGTGGCTTGACCAAGTGCCAGGGGCTGAGCATATAAGGGTGAGATCATGGTCATGGCCACAGGAACAGTGTCGTGGGCACAGGGGCATTGGGGACACACTGTCGGTGAACGACCACCCTGTGAAGGGGATCAGGAGCCAGGAGGGACCACAGAGACTATGGGTTCAGTGTCCTGTTGCTCGGGTCGGAGGCCGTGGCGCAGAGGGACGGGCGACCCAGCTGCAGAGGTCCACGGGAGTTGGGGAGGGCCCTCCCGGTGAGAGCAGCCAGGAAAGGGCCGCAGGGCCCCTCCCGGTGAGAGCAGCCAGGAAAGGGCCGCAGGGCCGCACCTCCGCACGTGCGCCGCGAGCCTGCCCGGCGCAGGCCAGGTGGGGCCGTCGGGGCAGTGTCTGCTCCCGGGGTCTGTGGCTGGGTAGGAAGTTGGGAGCTTTGGCCTGTTCTGTGTACAAGGGATGGTAACAGGCCACCCAGCACAGGGACACTGAGTGACAGCCACCGTGACACCATGAGGTCTGTGGGTCAGGAATCCTTAGAGGCACCGTGGAGAAAACGCTACCCTGCTCTGTGCCGGCGGGGACGGGGTGTCTCTGAGCGTCCCCAGCCCACTTGGGCTTCGTCACAGCTGAGGTCTCGGGGCAGTGACTCTCTCCTCAGCCCGGTGACTCGGACGTGGGGTAGAAGCCAGGCTTGGCTTTGGAAGTTTCCGGCAGCACCTCGGCCACACTCCACTGGTGGAAGTCGTCTTAAAGCTGCCCAGAGTCGGGAGGGGGGCCACAGGGCCCACCCCCCAGTGGGAAGGAGCCGAGGACCGCCAGCCACATTGAACGCCTGCCTCGGCCGCAGTCCCCCTTTCATCTTGGAACATTCTGCCACTGCTAAGGTTGGGCTTAAGTCCCAAGCCAGGAAGCCTTCCTGCGGACTCCTGTCCCCAGTAACACTGCCTGCCCTCTAGTGCCTCCCGGGCTATGACCTGGCAAGTACCAGGGACAGCCATGGGTGTGGCGGCCCTTACCTGGGAACCATGCCACACCTCCGCAGTCTGCTCCTGGGTTCTCAGAGCGAGGCACTTCCCATGGGGGACATCTCTCGTGGAGTTCTGCAGGGTGGGTAGGAGTTCTCCGAGCAGCCAGGTTGGGGAAGATGGTGAGCCGGGAACACCATGTGTTGGGTTCAGGGGCTTTTCAGGGCAAGCACACCAAACAGACCCTCACTAGGAGGAGACCTGAGGCCAGGCAGTGTGAAGATGGAATGGCCCAGGAGGGGCCGGTGCTGCCCCACGAGCACCTGTCCCCCCGGGGCTCCTGGACGGTTTCAGGGGTCCTTTCAATGATTCTCTGGATAGGTGGGGGCACTGCTCACCCCATTTTGTAGGTGAGGAAACTGAGGCGTGAGAGGTCTTTCTGGAAGCTGCCCGGAGCAGAAGGGCTGGCTCCAGGCTTCGGAGCTCCCCGTTTCTGCAGGCTGGGGCGCGCCCCACCCGCACCCTGCTCCCTACGGTGCCCCACCCTGACCACGTCACCTGGGAAGGCTCACTGGGGGGCTGCAGGCAGCTGGGCCTCTGGTTTGCAGCAGTGGGCAGAAGGGAGACGGCCGCATGCCCACACATGTCCTGTGGCTGGCCTGGACGGAGGGGCCAGGGCGTGGCCTCTGCCCTGGGCTCGGACCTGGCTCCCCTCCCCCTGCTCTATTCTAGCTCTTGAAATACATCCTGAGCCCACTGGGCAGCCAGCTGGCTGTGGGCAAGGCCGTGCTGCCTGCTCCAGCCTGGCCCGGTCACCCCGAAACACTGACCAAGGCCAGCCGTCCTCCCAGCAGCCGCTGGGCGGGCAGACACCCGGAGGCCTGACGCCTGCCTCCGTCTGGCACGGAGGCTGCCAGGAGGGCCCTTGGAAAGCTGCGCTCCACTCCCACTCCCGGGAGCTTCGCAGCGCCTTTCCGGAATGGCTTCCCGATGAGGTAATGCAGCTCCGAGCTCGGGAGGAGGCCTCTGGGAAACGCTGCTGGCCAGGCCCCAGCTCGCTGGAAAATGGCTGCCCGTGGCCTCCTCGCTGCCCGCCCAGAGGCTGCCGAATGGGGCCAGGCGGGCTGAGAAGGGGAGCAGAACCCTGGGGCAGGCACCTGGCTGCCTCCCTCGGGGTGGCAGGGGGACAGAGGCCTTTATTCGTCCCTGGCCTTGACCTGTGAGGCGTCAGGCCCAAGCCTCGGCCTGCAGCCTCCCGCTGATCCTCAGAGCTGCGCACCCTGCCAACACGGGAGAGGCGCCCCTGCCCAGAGCTGCGGTGGGGCCGCGTGCCCTGCTCCCACCAGGGCGGGCAGTTCTCCTGGGGCCCGCCCCGGCCTGGGAACAGCAGCGTGCCCGCTCAGACCTGCCCGGCTGCATTTTCCTGCAACACGAGTCTTCTCCGGCCACAGCAGAGAGCTCTGAGGCCACCGCCCTCCTGTGCTGGAGCCAGGAGGAAGCCCAGTGAGGAGGGTGGCCGGCCGTCCACTCTGCGAGCCTGTGGGGGACCTGGCTGGAGCAGCTGGAGAGACAGGCGCCCGGGGACGTCCCCAGGGAGGCGCCCTCCCCTAACCCACATTCCCCAGCCCCCGCCAGGCCCTGTTCTGGGCAGCTGAGGCCCAGGAGCCAGCAGCGACTGGACCTCCCAGGTGGAGGAAAGCACCCTCCAGGCAGAGTCCTGGGGCTGGTGGTGGCGGTGTCCCTGCACCTGGGACTGGCCTCGGGAGGCCTCGCTGGGCATTCACAAAGGGCACAGGGAGGGGGAGGAGGGTCACTTCCCCAGGGGTCAGCCGAGCAGTAGGACCCCAGCTCTTGGCGGTGCGGGCCTGTGGGCGCTGGCCAGCAGTGTCCCGAGGGAGTGGGCAGGCCGGGTGCCTGCAGGCCCAGCTGGTCTGGACCCGGATTCAAAGTTCTTGTGCGGTATCAGCCACGCCCCTGCCCTGGCTGGACCTCAAGGTCCCGTCTGTATACAGGGGGCGGGCGGGAGGGGACTCAGGCTCCGGAGCCCCCAGGTCTGGGCACAGGCTGCCCCTGTGTGGGTGAAGCCTCTCTGGGCCGAGGGTTGGATTTCCGCGGTGGAGGCGAGGCTTGGCGGGTCCTGCACTCCCTGCATGCTCAGCTGAGGCCCAGTCACGTGGGAGGTAGCACTGGAGCCAGACTCCAAGCCCAGACTCCTCTGCTGGCCTGGAGTGACCTTGCAGGGCCTCCTGTCCCCTCCTGCTTTCCCTGCACAAAGCCAGGCGCCTGGAGAGGGCGGAACTGTTCACCCCTGCTGCCCCCTGGTGGCCGCCGTGACAATGCTGGCCCAGCCGGAGCCTGGGGCTCCCTGGGCGCCACCTGCCTTGTTTGATTGAACCTTCCCGCAGGAGGAGTGTTCTCCTGACTGCCACCTTCTAGTGGGGGTTCTGAGGGGCAGGGAGGGGCAGGGCCTGTAGGAGGTGACTCCCAGGTCACTGCCTCTGCCAATCAGCAGCCACCTGGGACTCCAGGCTGCAGGTGGGGGAGCAGAAATGCACGAGGCCCAGGCTCCTTGGTCTGCGGGGAGGGGGAGGCGCACAGACCCCCTGGCTTCGGAGTGGACTGGAAAGAGCGCAGCTCATGGAGCAGGACGATGTCTCTTTGGGACACCCCTAGGGCCAGGAGCCAGGCTGGGTCTCCGCCTGCAGGGGGAGGTCCCACACCTTGAGGGCCCCCGGCCGCTGCAGCCTGCAGATGCCCTGCCCGCCGGTGCCTCCGCTGGCCTGTGGTCAGGGGCTGCGCCCCCCTGTGGGTCCTGAAAGCAGGCTCGGTGGAGCCTGAGCAGCCTGAGGCCGTGCTACCAGGGCCACAGCCGGGTCACCATCTTGCCACTGTCCCCTGTTGCAGGAGCCCTGTTTGGGGATTGACTTGAATTGCGGTTGACTATGAGCCGTGGAGATTTGGCCATTGTCGCCACCCGTAGTCTCACGGGACTTGTTGCGGGATCTCGAGTGACTTGGCCAAAATTGCTGATCGGGTCAGCGCCATTTTTTAGTGGTGGTGTGTTTGGCGTGTGTTAGTTGTTGTTAGAACCAGAGAGAAAAGTTATCAGAATAAAAAGCTGTTTGTCTCCAGTTTGCCTCTGAAGTTCTTCCCGCGGCTCCGTTGCTTTACATAGACTTTTCCAGTCTGAGGGGGTTAAGCTAAAGGTGTTAAGGGACTCCAGCATACTCAACGTGAAAGGAGCTTGGGGCCCATAAGTCATTACTGCCTCTTTGAGATTTTTTATTGTTTTGAAATCTACTGACTGATGGACACTCTGTCCGTTTTTCTTTTCAAATGCTGGCGGTTCCCAATGTATCTGTGAGTTGTCCTCGAGAGCGCATAAGCGATCAGAAAGACTTTTTATTTCTGTTTCTAGGGTATGCAAATGCCTAGTAATACCCTTCATATTTTCTGTAATGGATTCCACCCATGGGGGAGTAGAGGACACAAGTGACTCCTCTACCTGACCGTCCTTTTTCTCGGTCTTTTTTAGTTTCTTTTTCCTCATTTTCTCAGGATCACTTTTACTAGCTTCCTCACCACTGCTAATTTCACTGACAGCAATATCCTGAGGCCCAGGTTCCAGTGAGAGCAAGTATCCTTCAGCTTTCGCCAATAACTCCCGAATAGCTTTAATAGCTTGGATTTTTGTCATTTTTGGGTCTCTTCTAATACTCTCTTTACTGGTCTCAGTTGGCCCAGTGGAATCTACACTTTTTTGATCACTTTCACTTTTGTCTATATACTCCTCACTGAGAACAGAGTCAGGTATATCAAGGAGTCTTTGCATAGCCTCTATCACTTGGGATTCAGTTATATTCGAACCCATCTTTAGAGACCTTCAGTTCTTACCTGTCCGCTCCAAAGTCCCCGTACGGGCCGCCACCTGTCGCCGCCTGAAGCGCTTGGAACAACGGAGCCGCGGGAAAAACTTCAGAAGCAAACTGGAGACAAACAGCTTTTTATTCTGATAACTTTTCTCTCTGGTTCTAACAACAACTAACACACGCCAAACACACCACCACTAAAAATGGCGCTGACCCGATCAGCAATTTCGGCCAAGTCACTCGAGATCCCGCAACAAGTCCCGTGAGACTACGGGTGGCGACAATGGCCAAATCTCCACGGCTCATAGTCAACCGCAATTCAAGTCAGTCCCCAAACAGGGCTCCTGCACCCTGTCCCTAGGGACCTAATCCTGCATTGCCAGTGTCATCGTCAGGTCGGGGTCTGGGCTTGGCTCCCGAGGGCTTGGGAGCCCCTACCTCCAGTGCCCGCACCCTGCCTCCTTCACCTCAAAGCAGGCCTGGGCCCTGCAGCCAGACGCCCCCACACGGACACCGCAGCATTCGCAGACCACGTGGCCAAGCAGAGCCGAAGAGCGTCACCTGCAACCCCAAGCATCAACAAGGGGTGGGGGACCGAGGCCCAGATGGGGGGAGCTTGACCAGGACCAGGGTGAGCCCGACGCAGAGCCGGGGCTGGAGCCAGGGACAGTCCAAGGGCCCTTCCCTGGCTCCAGGTCTGTGGTGCCGGCTCCCTGGCATGACCAGGGCAGGTGGAGAGAGGCCCGAGGCCCCCGCCCACCCCAGGGCGTCTTCCAGGCCCACTTGCCCCCTCTCACCTGGGCCTCCCACACCTGGGAGGGGCAGGGGCCCCATTATGCCCACCTGAGTGATGAGCAAGACTGGCAGGGGCCGACAAGGAGGGGTGCCCCGGGGCCAACAAGGAGGGGTGCCCTGGGGGCCAACAAGGAGGGGTGCCCTGGGGGCCAACAAGGAGGGGTGCCCTGGGGCCAACAAGGAGGGGTGCCCTGGGGCCAGCAAGGAGGGGTGCCCTGGGGCCAACAAGGAGGGGTGCCCTGGGGCCAGCAAGGAGGGGTGCCCTGGGGACCAACAAGGAGGGGTGCCCCGGGGCCAACAAGGAGGGCTGCCCCGGGGGCCAACAAGGAGGGCTGCCCCGGGGGCCAACAAGGAGGGGTGCCCCGGGGGCCAACAAGGAGGGGTGCCCCGGGGGCCAACAAGGAGGGGTGCCCCGGGGGCCAACAAGGAGGGGTGCCCGGGGGCCAACAAGGAGGGGTGCCCCGGGGGCCAACAAGGAGGGGTGCCCCGGGGGCCAACAAGGAGGGCTGCCCCGGGGGCCAACAAGGAGGGGTGCCCCGGGGGCCAACAAGGAGGGGTGCCCCGGGGGCCAACAAGGAGGGGTGCCCCGGGGGCCAACAAGGAGGGGTGCCCCGGGGGCCAGCAAGGAGGGGTGCCCTGGGGCCAACAAGGAGGGGTGCCCTGGGGCCAGCAAGGAGGGGTGCCCTGGGGACCAACAAGGAGGGGTGCCCCGGGGCCAACAAGGAGGGGTGCCCCGGGGGCCAACAAGGAGGGCTGCCCTGGGGGCCAACAAGGAGGGGTGCCCTGGGGCCAACAAGGAGGGGTGCCCTGGGGCCAACAAGGAGGGGTGCCCTGGGGCCAGCAAGGAGGGGTGCCCTGGGGCCAACAAGGAGGGGTGCCCCGGGGGCCAACAAGGAGGGGTGCCCCGGGGGCCAACAAGGAGGGCTGCCCTGGGGGCCAACAAGGAGGGGTGCCCTGGGGCCAACAAGGAGGGGTGCCCTGGGGCCAGCAAGGAGGGGTGCCCTGGGGCCAACAAGGAGGGGTGCCCTGGGGCCAACAAGGAGGGGTGCCCCGGGGGCCAACAAGGAGGGGTGCCCCGGGGCCAACAAGGAGGGGTGCCCCGGGGGCCAACAAGGAGGGGTGCCCCGGGGGCCAACAAGGAGGGGTGCCCCGGGGGCCAGCAAGGAGGGGTGCCCTGGGGCCAACAAGGAGGGGTGCCCCGGGGGCCAACAAGGAGGGGTGCCCCGGGGGCCAACAAGGAGGGCTGCCCTGGGGGCCAACAAGGAGGGGTGCCCTGGGGCCAGCAAGGAGGGGTGCCCTGGGGCCAGCAAGGAGGGGTACCCTGGGGACCAACAAGGAGGGGTGCCCCGGGGCCAACAAGGAGGGGTGCCCCGGGGGCCAACAAGGAGGGCTGCCCCGGGGGCCAACAAGGAGGGGTGCCCCGGGGGCCAACAAGGAGGGGTGCCCCGGGGGCCAACAAGGAGGGGTGCCCCGGGGGCCAACAAGGAGGGGTGCCCCGGGGGCCAACAAGGAGGGGTGCCCCGGGGCCAACAAGGAGGGGTGCCCCGGGGGCCAACAAGGAGGGGTGCCCCGGGGGCCAACAAGGAGGGGTGCCCTGGGGCCAACAAGGAGGGGTGCCCGGGGGCCAACAAGGAGGGGTGCCCCGGGGGCCAACAAGGAGGGGTGCCCCGGGGGCCAACAAGGAGGGGTGCCCTGGGGACCAACAAGGAGGGGTGCCCTGGGGGCCAACAAGGAGGGGTGCCCTGGGCTTTCCCTGGAGACTCGGCCCCCAAGGCCAGTGCCTGAGGGCCCAGCAGGGCAGCCAGTCTTGAGATCTGCCCCTCTCCCACCCCTCTGTCCTGGAGACTTGGCCTCTGAAGGAACGGGGCTTGGAGAGAGAGCCTTTCACGAGGCGGGTCCACCGAGGGCCAGGACTAGACCAGACTCTCGGACGCGGAAAGAGCGCTCTGATGAGCAGAGGCCGCAGGCCCACAAGGCACGGCCAGCTTCTGGGCCCAGCTGCAGGGCCCGTGGGTGGCTGCCCAGCGTCCTGGGCAGTGTGCAGCGTTGGGGCAGGCAGTCACCCAGCTCTCCTCCAGGGCTCTGCCAGCCTGAGCCGTGCATCGTGGGGCATTTATCTAAGCCTCTCTGTGCCTGTCCTCCTGTGCCTGGGGGTAACGTCAATCCTCACTCGCCAGAGCACGAGAAGTCATCAGCACGGGAGGACACTGGGACCAGCACTGGGGACAGGAAACACTCTGGAAATTGTGGGTACTCTTGTCACTGGTGTGGGCACCTGGTCTGAGGCTAGAGATTCAGGATGCACAAGGTGTGGCCCCTGCTCTTGGGTCCCCCTGGCTGAGGGGAGACGTGGGGCTGATGTTAAGCCCCCCTCCCTGGGCAGCCTGGGATCAGAAAAAGTGACTCATCCAGGAGCCTGGGGGTGTCCCCTAGTCGGGGACTTTGGGCTGCGCTGGAAGGCAGGGAGGGCCTCACCTGGCCCTGAAGAGGGGTGTGGCGTCGCTGGGGGCTGGGGGCACTGCCCCACACCCAGGAGGCCTGCAGGCCAGGAAGCCTGAGCTTCTCAGAGTGGCCCTGGGACCATCTGGGCTCCTACAATCTGGGAATGGCCATCTCTTTGTCCCCTGGGCAGATGTCCACGATACCCAGGGGCCAGATTGAGGTGAGTTTTGCCCGGATGGGGCCTGGTGCCCATCACTGGTGGCATCTCCCTGTCCCCCCACCCCCGCCTGTCTTCCGGGGCCCAGGCTAGGAGCACCCGGACCGGAGGCGCTGCCTGGAGGCCTAGGCCTGGGAAGCTGGCCGTGCGGAGAGCAGCCGAGCGGCCACCAGTCCGGTTCAGTCAGAATCAGCCTCCCCAAGGCAATGGCTGGGGCCCTTAAGGGAGGGACTTTGTGACATGGATCCCTGGGCCCGGGAGCTGGCATCCCTGGATTCCAGGGGCCTGAAGGAGGAGGACAGGCCCTGCCCAGCCAGCCCTCGATGTCCAGCTTGCCCCCTTCCGCCCCTGCTGGCCCTGGCTCGATGTCCCTGCAGGAGCGCCTCCCCTGGTCGCTCATTCAGCCACCAGCGAGCATAGAGGGCTGTTCTGGAAACCCAGTGGTCCCTGCTCCCACATGCCAGTGGCTCCCCACGCAGGGCCAGTCCCAGATGTCACGGTGCCTCCCGAGTCTCCTGCAGCCTGGTCCCCTGCTCCCTTCTCTCCTGTGCACCCACTACCTCGTTTGCCCTGGGGGTGCAGTGGGCGCCATCAGCCTGTTCTGCGGATGGAACAGTGAGGTCCCAGGGCAAGAGCCGCAAGCTGGGCCCCGGGGTGCGGGGTCCCACGTGCCGCCAGGGGCAGGCAGCCCCTCCAGGGGCCATGCGCTGGGAGGGGGCCGGCTTGGGGACCCAGGAGCAGAGCCATCTCCACGGAGGACTCAGCCCGCCCTTGGCCTTGAGTGGCCTGCTGTCCTGCGGGGCAGCCAGGCTGCGGGGCCTGGACGTGACCGTCTGTTTACTCAGCTGTCTGGCTGGCGCGGCTCCCCCACTGGCCCGGGCTTGCTGGAGTGAGGACATTCAGCCCTGTCCCCACCAGGAGCTCAGGCAGTGGCCACCTCTGAGCAGACTTTCTGTGGGAGTCTTAAGGGGCAAGCCACCAAGTAGGAGGCTGCAGGCCAGGCCCGGGGCCAGAGACCTGGGGTGACGGCAGGGCCTCAGGCCGGCTGGCCACCCTCTCCAATAGTGGTGGGAAACAGACTGTGACCTCAGCTCAGGTCATTTTAAGAGTGTTAGATAAAGGACAAAGGTCAGGAAAAGCTCCAGGGCCTGTGGCCTGAGGGGCACAGGGGGCAGTGGAGAGACCTGGGCAGGGCCGGCCCGGCTGCCGCCCCGGCGAGGCCGCGTGCGGGTCCTCACGCAGGGCCTGCTGGCCGTCCAGGGTCTGCAGGGTGGACAGGGTGGACAGGGTGGTCTGGAGAGGCAAAGGGGAAGTGGAGGCCAGGGCTCTGAAGAACCAGCAACTAGAATGTCCCGCCAGAGGGCAGAACGGGGGCGGGGGGCTGGCCAGAGAGCAGCAGGTGCTCTCCTGCCGCGGAAGTCCGCGGAGTCCCTCCCCTCCCCTCCCCTCCCCTCCCCTCCCCTCCCCTCCCCTCCCCTCCCCTCCACTTTTTTTTTTTTAATATTTATTTATTTACTTTAGTTGTACACAAGGCAATGCATTCATGTTTACGTGGTGCTGAGGATCGAACCTGGGCCGCGCACGCACCAGGCGAGCGCTCTGCCGCTGAGCCACAACCCCAGCCCCTCCCCTCCACTTTTCTAGACCCTTTCCGTCACCACAAAGGGCGGCATCTAATCCCCTCCCGGCAAAGGGAGGGGCAGGGACAGCCTCCATGAAGGAGGGCACCGTGCGCTGGGGACTGGGCCCTGGAAGCCCCTGGCTTCTGCCCACCTCCCTGGGGGCTCCCTCTTGAAAGCCAGCGGCCACAGAAGGCCACCACCAGAAGGGACGGCTCTGGCCCCTGTGGGCTCCTGGTTGAGCGGCCACAGTAGGCAGAATGGAGGCTCCAGCTTGTGGCCAGCCGGACGAGGCCTTGTCCCTCTCTGGAAGCTGAGCCAGGGATTCCCCGGGGACAACACCAGGGCGCTGGGTGGTGGGGACGGCCACACAGGAGCACCAGACCCCGGGTCTGCAGGAACAGGGAGCCCAGCCCTCAGGGGAGCCAGAGGAGGGCCTCGCACACACCGCGGGGCACCTGGCGAGGGGACAGGCGTGGCAAGGACCTGGTGCTGAGGCCCGGGTTCCCAACAGAGCGAGAGGAAGCAGAGCTGCAGACTGTCACGCAGGGCGGTGCCCAGAGCGCCTGCCTCTCCGTCTTCTCAGCTCTGCAGTTGAAAGAGGGTCAGCTGAGGCCGACCTCAAGTGCCAGGGCATGGTGGGGACGAGGTGAGGGGTGTGCTACGGGCCTGGCAAGAGGGGCTGGGCTTCCACCCGCGGCCACAAGCCCGGCCCAGGTCAGCGGTGGCTCACGATGGAAGGGGATCCTCACTAGCATACTCTGGGTCCCGCGGTCCCAGACCTTCTCCAGGATGGAGGCTTTGGGCTCGAGGTCCGATGGCTTCTAACTGTACCCCTGGGACAGGAGCTCACAAACCGCTGCTTCCCCTTTTCTTCCTGGCTTCTGGGGAGCTCTGAGCAGAGGCTGAGGGCTCTCCCTCTCCCCGTCACTTTCTCCTCTGCTAGTGTTCTGTCCCTCGCTGCCGCCTGCTTCCTGGACCAGATGACCCTGCTGGGCAGGGGGGCCGAGACCCAGGCGGGCAGGGCTGGCCAGATCCTTGGTCCCATCAACCCTACAGTGACGTGGAATCTGCCCCCAAGAGGCAGCTGCGGGGCCTGGGTGCGCTCACCCGTCTCACCCCCACTCACAGCCTTGTGGACGTGCCCTGGCCTCCCACAGGCCGTCTCCTCCACGGTCCGTGCGTCTTGGAAGGTATAGGATGGCAGGGCCCCGTGCTGAAGACCCCCGGCCCTGCTCTGACCGCTCTGGCTCATCTTCTCTGGCTGCCTGGCCCCCAGCGGTCCCCTCTCCTAGGGTCCATCTGTGCAGGGGCAGTGGGGGCCACGGGGGAGCTGGCCCAGGTCTTCATAGGGAGCCAGGGGAAGGCGGGAGGAGAGGCCGCCCCAGGGGAGGCCCTTGGAACCTGGCCTGTGGCCTTGTGCTGACAGGGCCGAGGGGACAGAGTGCGGGAAGGCAGGGCTCCTGTGCCCGTGGCGGGGGAGCTGGGGGTGACTTCAGCCCAGAGGCTCGGCGACCGGGCTGCGGAGCCAGCCTGCGGAAGCAGCAGGAGCCTGGGGGCCTGCGGGAGGCGGCGCCCGCTCACGGAGGCCCACCTGGGCATGCAGCTCCAATACGGCCATTCGGGGGACCCGCTGCCCTCCTGCATTGGGCAGGGCCGCGGTGCCCTGGGTAGTGGAGGTCCCTCTCTCCAGCAAGGGCACCCACGCCCCCCAGTGGCAGCAGAGGGAGGGTGCCCAGGGAGCCAGGGCCTGGTCCGGTCACGTTTAGCTCACACCTTGAAGAGGGAGGCTGAGCCCCCTTGGGAACAAACTGACAGAAGAATCTAGAAACCAGAGCCTTGGCCACCGAGAGCTCACCTCCCGACTGGTGGCTGCGGAGGAGCCGGGGGACTGCTGCTGGGCAGGGGGCTGTGACCCAGGCGGGCAGGGCTGGGCGGGGCTGGGCAGCGCTCCCTGCCAGGGCGCCCGGGAGGGAGGGGCGAGGCAGGGCAGGCCACAGCAGTGACCAGAGCATGCAGGACCCAGAGGGCTCTGGGCTCTCGGCAGCCCGGTCCCTGCCAGGCTGGATTAAGGGCCTCAGGACTGGCTGGGGGCAGGTGGCACCAAGGCCAGCAGGCCTGGCAGGGACGCCAGCAGGGCCATACAAATGTAGCACTGGATGGGTGAAGTCTCTGCCCCCGACGACACCTGGGCATCTTTCCTCAAGACATCCGGGGGACAGTGCCGCGGGGCCTCCAGGCCTGGGTGGGGAGGGAGTGCTGGAGCCCGTGCCACAGCAGGCTCAGGGTGCCTGTTCCTCAGGGCCCAGCCCAGAGCAGGCACCTCGGGGCCAGGATGCTCTTTGGGGTTCCCAGCTTGGACCTCTGCACCCCTTATTTGTGCCAGGGGCAGGGGGTCCGAATTCCCACGGGGCCGTGGGACTGAGTGCTTTTCCCGGAGGAAGGGGTGGCAGCCAGGGCTGGGTCACTCCCTCACAGTAGGGCCTGGCTCCTCTCCCTCCAGCGGAGGGGCCGGCCATCCCCAGGCTGGGTGACTAGGAGGCCAGGGCACGTTCTCTGAGTCCCCCCCTCCCCGCAGACCACCCCGGTGGTGGTGGTGGTGGGGAGCCCAGGCCCGAGGGGCAGGCCTGGGGCTGGGTGCAGAGGGCCACAGAGCCAGGCAGCTTCCTGCAGCCCTGGCAGTCCTGCGCCTCGGCTCACGTCCCCACAGGCCCCACCGGCTCTGGGCAGCAGCTGCTTCCGGCCAGACAGGCAGACAATGCACTGGGAAGAGGGATGGCCTGGGGCCAGGGCGAGCCATCCTCCAGCTACACAGGAAGGCGGGACTCTGAGACAGCGTGTCCTTGAGTGAACCATGCCCAGGCCCTGCATTGAAGAGCTCTGGATTCCTGGAGGAGGAGCCTCCAGTGTAAGTCCAAAGGATTCCTTTCAGCCTTAAAATGTCCTGGACCCTGTGACCCTGCCTAGGGTGTGGAAGGGCCTTGGAAAATCTTAGCTTCATCTTTCCACCCTCTGACAGCCCTTGGGTATGCTGGCAATGGGCCTAGCCTCTTCCTGCCCCAGGACCTTTGCACAGGTCATGTCGGCTGCCTGCAGAGCTCTTTCTCTGGGTCTATCAAGGCTGCTTCATCCGGGTTCAGTTCTCGTAGGCCCCTCCTTCCAAGGTAGCCTAGTGGGTGGAATGAGGACCTGGCAGCCCTTTTGTGTCCCAGGACCTCCGGCCAGGCCCCTGCACCACGCAGCCAGGCCTGTGCACCAGGCGGTGAGCCAGCCTGCCAGCACAGGCGACAGGAGCCCCGGCCACACTGCCTGCCCGGCACATGGCAGCCGGATCTGCAGCTCCGAGCGCTGCACTGGCCCTGCGGCCCCTGTCCCGGGTCTTTGCACAGACCACAGCCTGTGCCGAAGCTGCTCTCCCCAAGCTGCTCTCCCCGCCTGCAAGCCCGCCTGCCCCTCGCAGCCAGGTGACGCCTCCCTGACCTGCCTGCCACGCATCGGGACACCACCTGGACACCTCCCCGCACCACGGGAGACGGCCTGTGCCACCCCCAGGGCTGTCACTCCTGCTGAGCGCCACGTCCCCTGCGGGAGAGCCGGCCACCTTTGTGCTTCTTGGTGCGTCTCCTAAACCTCTCAGCACAGAACCGGCTCGTGGTGGGCCTCACGAGGACCCTGCTGGCCAACGGGTAGCTGAGTGAGTGAGCTCCCGAGGGCCCCCGCGCCCAGTTCCCCAGGCCTGCGGGCCCAGGCGCCCTCTCCATCTGGCTCTCCCCGCCCCGAACTCCCTGGCAGAAGGGCACAGGGCGTCGCTCAGCCACAGAGAGGACAGAGGCGCGACCCCTCCCGCCTGGCGCTCCAGCAGCCAGGGACGCTCTGGGCGTGGGGCGCCTGGGCGTGGCTGCGCGGAGTCTGGGGTCCTCAGACTGAAACGTGGGGGAGCCAGCGACCTTGTGACCTGGCTCTGCCCAGGAGAAGGGACACCCGGTCTGGGGCAGCGCCACTCACAGAAGCCCAAAGGTAGACAGAGTCCAGAAGGCCCGTCCCCGCGGCCTTGCCTGGCCACCTGGGGGCTGGGCTGGCCTCTGCTGGCCGCCCACTAGCACCCTGGGCCTCCTGTGGTTCCTGGGCTCTAACCCCTGGCCCCCCATCAGACCAAGATCTGAGTCCTCGTCCTACCTTTCCTCCAGGGACAGCAGTGTCCAGGCATGTCCCTGGTCCCCACCCTCCCCTCCCTGAGCCTTCCAGGCCAGCACCAAGATAGAGACAAGGGACTTGACAGGGTCACACAGCCCTGGGCCTGGGGTCAGGTCCTCAGGACCCAGAGCCCTCACTCTCCCAGCCTGTGACCCGCGGCTTCCCCTCCTCTGTCCCCAGAGTCTGGGCTCCAGCGCCCAGGGCCACCCTGGGGCTCAGGGCATGGCGGGCCTTTCCCTGTGGCGCAGCGCCCTCTGGTGGACATGCTGGGTGTCTGGGCCACCGAGGAGGCATCTGGAACTGGGCAGATCCCCCAGGCCAGGCACCCTTGGAAGGGCAGAGGGCGGGGCCTGGCTGGGGTGGAGGACTACCTGCTGGGCTGTGGGGACAAGAGGCAGGAAGCTCACCGCCAGGCAGGGACCTCTGGCTCCTCGGAGGAGCTGGTCACCAACGTCATGTGGCTGGAGCCTGGCACCTGAGGCCAGGAAGGGAGGGCCTTGGGCTCTGAGCTCCGTGTTTTGATAGGGTGGAAATGTGGTTGGTTGGTGGGGCACCTGGAAAGGAGCTCTTGGGGCCCTGGAATGCCCAACATCACCAGGTATCCCCTAGAATGGACCCTGGGTTTCCAGGGAGCTGAGGCCATTCTTTGCAGGGGGCACCGTGGACTTGTAGCCTGGCTAGGGCACTTTGCTGGCATGTAGGCTAGGACCTCGGAGCGCCAGGTGCTGGGGAGCCCGGCCCCTCTGCCCCCCCAAACCCGACCAGACCCCACCCACTGAGGAGGAGATTAGCCCTCCCCCACCCCTCCATGCACAGAAAAGAGGTCTCAGGACTCCAGGCTGAGAGGGTGGAGTTGGGAGATTCTCTGAGGTCACCTAACAATCCATGGAAAGTAGAGGCCCACGTGGCATTGTCCAGGACTAGGATGTGATGAGGGCAGGTTCTGAACAGGATCCATGGAAATGTTCATTCTTTAAGACACTATGACTACCAACAATCACCACCATCACCACCACCAACACCACCATCTCCATCACCACCATCACCATCACCACCATCACACCATCACCATCATCACCATCACCACCATCTCCATTACCACCACCATCACCACCACCACCACCATCTCCACCACCATCACCATCATCACCATCACACCATCACCATCATCACCATCACCACCATCTCCATTACCACCACCATCACCACCACCACCATCTCCACCACCATCACCATCATCACCATCACCATCATCTCCATCACCACCATCACCATCACCACCATCACCATCATCACCATCATCACCATCACCATCATCTCCATCACCACCATCTCCATCACCACCATCACTACCATCTCCATCACTACCATCTCCATCACCACCACCATCACCACCATCACCATCATCACCATCACCACCATCTCCATTACCACCACCACCACCATCACCATCTCCATCACCACCATCTCCACCACCATCACCGTCATCACCATCACTACCATCTCCATCACCACCATCACTACCATCTCCATCACCACCATCACCACCACCATCTCCATCACCACCACCATTACCACCATCACCACTATCACCATCACCACCACCACCACCATCTCCATTACCGCCATCTCTATTACCACCACCATCACCAACACCACCACCACCATCTCCATCACCACTACCACCACTACCACCACCACCACCACCACCACCATCTCCATCACCACCACCATCACCACCATCACCACAACCACCACTACCATCTCTATCACCACCATCTCCATTACCGCCATCTCTATTACCACCAGCATCACCATCAACACCACCAACACCATCCCCATCACCACTACCACAACCACCATCTCCATCACCACCATCTCCATCCCCACCATCTTCATCACCACCACCACCACCATCATTATCATCACCCATGTCACCATCACCAACTCTGCTACCACTATTACTGTCACCACTACCTCCACCACTGTCATCATCACCACGACCATTCTTATGACCATCATCATCACCATCAGCACCTCTGTCACCACCATCACCAAAGGAGCCCCTCAGTGGTCAGCACAGGCAGCCCACGGTGGCCCTGCCTTGCAGCCACACTGTGTGCCTCCCACACGTGCCTCAGGCATTGCCTGACTCCAGGTGGGGCCAGGCATGGTGGCGACGGCCGCCAGCCCAGGGCTCCCAGAGGCTTCTCCTGAGGGCTGCGAGGTCCCGGCTGAGGCGCAGGCAGCGGGCAGTGGAGGGCGGGCAGTGTTCCGGGAGGCCCCTGGAGGAGGCGGCCCCAGCTCCCCTGGGCAGGAGCCCCTGGAGAGCCCTGGGGAAGGCGGGCTGGGGAGGGCGTTCCAGGACACATCCAGGAGGGGGCACGCGGGCCACCGGGTGTTCCACCTGGATGGAGCAGGTGGGGCCAGGCTGCAGCTCCGTGCTGGGGTCTTGAGGGTGGGCACAGGGGCCGGGCCCCTGGGAGCCCAGGGAGGGCACCTGCCCCATTTCCTGTGGTGCTGGGGAGGGAGCCCCGGGCCTGCGCACGCCAGGCAAGCACTGCACCAACTGAGCCGCACCCCCGCCGCCATCGCCCCGCAGCAAGACAGGAAGGCTGGAGCCTCTCAGGGACGCCATTCGCCCAGCGCCGTGGGGGCAAGGCCGCGCGGCCCTGGGCTCGGCCAGGCAGGCTCCACGCCGCCGCTCAGCGGGAAGATGGCTCCTGGGTCGTCCGGGCTGCCTCTGCCCTGGCCCAGCTCCCCGCTGGCACCGTGTCCCTGCCTCCTCCAGGCCCCCCGGCCTGCACCAAGGGTTCCAGTGGCCTGGTGGCCTCTGGCCTCAGGGAGTCGACCCTCCCCTGGCCAGAGAAGCGCTTCTGGAGCGTGGGTCCTGTCAGCCCAATCGTCAGAGGAGCGGCTGTTTCAGGAGTTCAGGGACCCGCAGTGGCCTGTGGCACGGTCCCCGCAGGGCTCTGGGCCCAGCGCCCACCTGCTCAGTCCCCCACACGCACCAGTCGCGGGGTCAGAGTCACCTCCCCTGGTGCAGCCCAGCCTCTGCTTCTGGGGAGAGTGTGGGAAAGCGCCCGCCGGGACCTCTGTGTGCACTTGCCCGTTGAGGTGGGTCACGGCCCTCCAGGGCCGAGAAGTGAGGGGCCACGGTCTCCATGGCCTTGGGGGCCAGGGGCAGGACTCGCCTCCGCAGGGGCTAGCTGTCCCGGTCTTGGCCTGGGCTTTCTCACTGCCCGCTCCTGGGAGCTGTGTCCTCTGCAGGCCTGCCCAGCGCTCCCACAGGGCCCGCTGCCCTCGGGGAAGGGCAGTGGACCTGCAGCCAGCCCCGTGCACCGGCTCGGAGGAGGAGCCAGCCCCAGCCCAGGCAGGAGTGCCCAGCAGCGTCCAAGACGGCAGCGACCCTCGGGGTGCCCCGCATTGAGATCATTGTCATTCACAGTGACAGTGTCTCTGTGTGTGCCACACCCCACAAAGGCCTCCCGTACCCAATAACTAAGGGGGCAGAGTCACGAGGCGGAGCTGGGCCGCAGATCCCTGGGCCCCGCTGTCTACACGTCCTGCCCCCGCTGTCTACACGTCCTGCCCCACCCCTCTTCTCTTCTGTTGCCCTGGGAGCCAGCTGTGGTGACCTGGAGGTCTGCAGCCCTCGAGGATGCTGGTGACGGGGACCTCGGTGCCCCTTGCTGTGGGGCACAGAAGGCCTTGCCCACAGGGCTCATGGAGACCTGGGTTCCAATCTGGCTCACAATCAGAAACACCAGCTGCCGGTGCTGAGGAAGGCCAGGACGAAGTCCGCCTGGACACCTGGGTTGCTTCTGGTGGCCTGGGGTGTCCTTCTCAGGTGACGAGCGGTGCCCATAGGGCTGAGGAGTCCAGGCCTCCTCAGTGGGACAGGGGCGGCAAGGACGCCCACAGAGCTGGCCGGGGCCCCCAGGCCACGGAGCTGACGTGGGCCTGTGGGCTGCAGGTGTGCCTGGGTGGGGGTCCCTGGGGCCTCGGGACTGGGGCAGCGCGCGGGGTTCCCCTCCCTTGGCCACTGTGGTAGCCCCGTCTCCCCACCGCCAGGCCAGGGGCTCAGGTCCCACCAGGGACTCCTGGGTGTTGATGAGGCCCACGTGACGGGCGGGGAGAGGACGCCCGCCGTGGCTGGTGCCCGAGACAGAGAACCAGCAGCTGTGACTTCAGACCAGCCTGGCCACGGGCTCCTGGCCACGGGCTCCTGGCCACAGCCTCGCCACGCTGCCGAAGGCTGACGGAGCGCCCGGCAGTCCCTGCCCACCCACCACCAGCACCCGAAGGCCGGGGAGCGGCCTCCGTCCTGTTTCCTAGAGCATGCACTTGACTCCGAGGCACGGAAAGTGCGTGAAGTTGGGGAGCAGAGAGAAGGTCAGTGTCGGTGTGGGCCCAGCGTCTCTCCTGCGCCTCTCCTGGCATCGCGGCTTTGGCTAGACCAGCCCCGGGTGGGGCTCCCTCCACCCTCCTGTCCCTCCTGTCCCAGAGGGGTGGCTGGTGGGGAGGTGGGGGTGTCGCATCTGCTCCTCATTCTTTCCGCTTGTGCTTCCGGACCTTGGTGGGCCGGGCCAGATGGCCCCAGGAGGATCTGGGCGGCTCCAGGACAGGGGCGTCAGGGTGAGCTGTGGGGTCAGGAGGAGTGTGTGACAGAGAGTGCCGAGTGTCCCGATACCCACCAGCCATCCTTCTCCCTAACAGCTCCTATTTTATCATCATCACTACTAAATGTTGTTGGGCAGGGGAGTGAACCCAGCGTCACTACCACTGAGTTGCATCCCCAGCCCTTTTAAACTGGTATTTTGTGCAGGAGCCCTGTTTGGGGAGATAGCTAAGATTGCGGTTGACTATTGGGCCATAGACATTTTTGGGCATTTCCGCTTTCCGTAGTCTGACGGGATCTCGCGGGACTTGGTCGAGGCTCTCGAGAGATTTGAACGGTGACTCAGCAGATCGAGCGAGCGCCATTGCTGCTCGGGCGCATGGGAAGAGACCAGAGGGAGAAAAGACAGGGTTATCGCTATTGTGTAGATATATTGTAGTTTCTTGTAAGATTAAAGAATATTTTCGTCTCCATCCTGTCTCCGGACTCCTTCCCGCGCGGCGCTGCCGTTCCAGGCTGCAATCCTTTTCCGGCGACAACAGTTGGTGGCCCGTACGGGGAATTCAGCACGGCAGGTAAGAACTGAGAAACCTCGCAGGAGTCTCTAGTCAGAGAGGTTAAAATGGGTTCGAAAATATCTAAGACCCAAGTGTACGAGGCTCTTGATGAATTCTTTGATATAGATGAGTCTGTCGTTAGCGAGGAGGATTTAGAAAACAGTGAAGGTGATCATGAAAGCGTAGATTCCGCTGAGTCAACTAAGACCAGTAAGGAGAGTATTAGAAGCGTCCCCAAAATGACAAAGATCCGAGCTGCTAAAGCTATTCAAGATTTATTAGAGATACTTCAAGGATACATGGTCTCAATTGAACCTGGGACTCAGGATGTTACTGAGTCAATTAGGACCAATGAGAGTAGTAGTAGTGAGGAGGAATTAACTAAAGGTGATTTTGAGAAAATGAACAAAAGGAAATTAAGGAAGACCAAGATAAGGGATCATCAAGTGGAGGAACTTGTGTCCTCTACTCCCCCATGGGTGAAATCGATTACAGAAAATATGAAGGGTATCACTAGGCGTTTGCATACCCTAGAAACAGAAATAAAAAGTCTTTCTGAGCGCTTATGTGCTCTCGAGGGTAACTCACAGATACGTTGGGAACTGCCAGTATTTGAATATGGAAATGGACGGAGGGACCACCAGCCAGTAGATTTCAAAACAATAAAAAAATCTCAAAGAGGCAATAATGACTTATGGACCCCAAGCTCCTTTCACGTTGAGTATACTGGAGTCCCTTAACACCTTTAGCTTAACCCCCGCAGACTGGAAACGTCTATGTAAAGCAACATTAAGTGGGGGACAATACTTGGTTTGGCGATCGCAATTTCAAGAACTTTGTATAGAAACAGCTAAAAGAAATGCAGATGCGGGGTTTGGAGACCATAATATAGAAATGCTCACAGGAGAAGGGCAATTTGCAGACGTACAGGATCAAAAATATTATACCCCAGGAGTATATGCTCAGATAAACGCAGCTGCCTTAAAGGCATGGAAAACTGTACAAGGACCTGGGGATCTACAAGGTAGCTTGTCCAAAGTAATTCAAGGACCTAATGAACCATATGCTGAATTTGCTGATCGACTTTTGAGAACTGCAGGTAGAGTTTTTGGAGACATTGATCAAGTTATGCCATTAGTTGTCCAATTAGCGTACGAAAATGCTAATAAGTATTGCCAGGAAGCCATCAGGCCATGGAAAAATAAAAAGGATCTTTCCATATATATACAATTATGTAAAGATATAAATGATGCCTTTGTCACAGGGAATATGATTGCAGCAGCTGTGAGAGATGCTGCCCCTCAAAATTTTACAAGAGCTCAACATAGACATTATAATCAATCAGGATATTCTAGGCAAAATTATCATAATCAATCAGGCTATTCTAGGCAAAATCCTAAAAGAGAAATAAGACCAAATTCATACCGTGCTCCAGGTTGCTGCCCCAGGTGTAAGAAAGGAAATCATTGGGCCAATAAATGCTATTCAAAATTTGACATCCATGGAAATCCTTTATTCAGGAATTCAAAAAACGGGGCAAGGGGCCCAATGCCCCGGGGCCCACAAATGTACGAGGCATTGGAGGAGGAGTATCCTCAAGCATCTACTCAGATGCTTCCCCGACACAATCCCTATTACCCATCCACTCCCTCGCCAGAGGAACAGGAGGAAATGCAGGATTAGACCTCTGTTCCACCGCCCGAATAGTGTTAACACCTGAAATGGGGGTTCAACTGATTCCCACAGGAGTCAGGGGACCTCTTCCCTCAGGGACTGTAGGACTTATTATCGGGCGTAGTCCTGAAAGCTTATTAGGTTTGCAAGTGACCCCAGGTGTAATAAACTCAGACTATAAAGGGGAAATAAAAATAATGCTTAGCTCACCCCAAAGTATAAGTTCTATTAATCAGGGAGATAGAATTGCTCAGTTGCTCCTCCTTCCAAATTTACATAAGTCATTTAAAATGAATATGCCTCTAAATAGGAACAATAGAGGATTTTGTTCCACTGATTCGAAACCCATGGTTTGCTGGGTTCGGGACTGTACAAGGAGGCCTATGTGTAAAATAAGAATCCAAGGAATAGAAATGGAGGGTCTTATAGATACTGGAGCTGATTCTTCCATCATTAATTTACGTCAATGGCCCAAACACTGGCCTCTGCAAAAAGCTTCAACCAGTTTAAGAGGCTTGGGATATAATAACCTCCCAGAAAAAAGTGCAGTAATTTTAAAATGGGAGGATGATGAAGGACATAAAGGCACGTTTCAGCCTTATGTTTTTACCTAATCTACCGGTTACTTTATGGGGAAGAGATATTTTACAACAAATGGGAGTACACCTTGCAACCAAACCTGCAGGTGTTAAATGTAAAAATCTACAGAGTAATCTTAACCCTATAAGAAATCATCAAAAAGTACAGGGTAAGCTTAACCCTAAAAGAAATCATTATCATATAGGAAAAAGACATTTTTCTTCGGGGCCACTGAGAAAATAATTTTGAAAATACCATGGCTTTCTGATAAGCCAGTGTGGGTCCCTCAGTGGCCCCTATCTAAAGAGAAATTACAAGCGGCCCACCTACTAGTTCAGGAACAATTAGAAGCAGGACATATAGAACCTTCCACCTCTCCCTGGAATTCCCCCATATTTGTGATCAAGAAAAAATCAGGAAAATGGCGATTATTACATGATCTTAGACAAATTAATAAAACCATGCAAGTCATGGGCCCTACTCAACCTGGACTTCCGAATCCTATAGCTATTCCAAAAAATTTCCATGTTATTAGTCTTGATATAAAGGATTGCTTCTTTTCTATTCCCCTACATCCTCTGGATGCCCCCAGGTTTGCCTTTTCAGTTCCTTCTATTAACAATAATGGCCCTGATCAGAGATATCAATGGAAGGTTTTGCCACAGGGAATGGCTAATAGCCCCACCATATGCCAAATATATGTGGACAAGGCCATCCAATCCATTAAAAATAAATATCCAAACCTCATGTGTCTACATTACATGGATGATATTTTACTGGCCCACCCTAATCAAAAAATCTTATTTAATATATTCAGTGATGTGGTAGAAAATTTAAAAAAATACGGATTATATATAGCAGAAGAAAAAGTTCAAACCAGATCTCCCATATTATATTTAGGATTTAAAATCATGGATACTTTTGTTAGACCCCAAAAAAATTTTAATAAATAAAGAACATTTAACCACCCTCAATGATTTCCAAAAACTACTGGGAGACATTAATTGGCTTCGCCCTACACTAAACCTCACTACTGGCCAATTAAAACCTTTATTTGATATCCTTCGAGGGAACCCTGATCCATCCTCACCGCGAACATTGACTCCTGATGCTAGGAAAGCTTTAAAGGTAGTAGAAAAAGCCATCGAAGGAGCTCATTGTGACAGATTTGATTTAACTCAACCGCTGATATTGATTATTATTTCTTCACAATATACACCCACAGGAGTATTTTGGCAACAAGGGCCTTTATTATGGATACATTTGCCTGTCTCTCCTAAAAGCATAATTGAGTCTTATACCTCCATGGTGGCTAAACTTATTCTTCAAGGACTTAAAACTTCTACTAAAATATTTGGCATTCACCCTGCTACTATTATTACTCCCTATTCATTGTCACAGATTGAATATTTATGCTTCAACGATAATGACTGGGCTATAGCTAGATGCTCTACCTCTGCAAATTTTGATAATCACCTTCCTAAGTCTCCTATATTATCTTTTTGTATTAATCATCCTATTATATTTCCACAGGTAATAAAAAATCAACCTATTCCTAAGGCATTTAATGTATTTACAGATGGGTCCTCAAATGGTACTGCTGCAGTAGTCACTACAAAGGAAAGTATGACTTACATAACTGCACACAAATCAGCTCAACTTGTGGAATTGGAAGCTGTGGTAAGAGCTCTGGAACATTTTAGAGACCAGCCCATAAACATTTTTTCAGATAGCCACTATATTGTACAAGCCGTCCCAAAATTAGAGTTAGCAGGACAATAGCACCTCATACTCCAGCCTTTAAATTGTTTTATCAAATACAAAAACTTTTGTGGGCAAGAAAAGAACCTCTATTCATAGGCCATATTAGAGCACATACTAATTTGCCTGGCCCCCTCCATGAAAGTAATCAAAAGGCTGATGAACTTACAAAAACTATATTTATACTTTCAGCGCTACAACAAGCTACTTTATTTCATTCCCAGTTTCACGTCAACAGCACCACCTTGCAACGTAGGTTTAAAATCACAAAGGAGCAAGCCAGAACAATTGTAAAAGATTGTAAATCTTGTATGACACATTTGCCCAATCCTCATTTTGGTGTTAACCCTAGAGGATTAATGCCCAATCATTTGTGGCAGATGGATGTTACTCATGAGCCAAGTTTTGGAAAATTGCGATTTATTCATGTAACCATAGATACATGCTCAGGCATGATTTTTGCTTCCTTACATTCTGGAGAAAAAGTTAAAGATGTCACATCTCATTGTTTACAAGCTTTTGCTGCATTGGGCATCCCCAAAATGCTTAAAACAGATAATGGCCCCGCATATACGTCCTCATCTTTCAAAGAGTTTTGCGCAAAATTCAACATATCCCATAAAACAGGCATCCCATACAATCCTCAGGGTCAGGGCATTATTGAAAGAGCAAACCGCACACTAAAAGTTATGTTGTTAAAACAGAAAGAAGGAAACTGGAAAAATCCTAAGGACAGATTGGCAATTGCCCTGTTTACCTTAAATTTTTTAACTTTAGACTCTGATGGTTATTCTGCTGGAGACAGACATTGGAACCCACATCAACAACATAAACCTTTGGTTTACTGGAAGGATGTTCTTTCAGGTACATGGAAGGGTCCAGATCCAGTGTTAATTTGGGGGAGAGGATCTGTTTGTGTTTTTCCAAAGCATGAATCCTCTCCAATATGGATACCATCTAGATTAATAAAGCAAGTACCAAATCAAAAGGATCAAGATGAAGTTGTTGAGGAATCAAGATTAATAAAAAAGGTACAAAATCAAGAGGACCATGATGAAGATATGGAATGATTCCCTTAAAAGAGTCCTTCAAAATACATCACAACTTAAGTGTCATTCTCCCAGCTGGGACGAAGAGATCTCTCTTTAGTGTGCACACAATTGTATTTTTTTTTATATATATATGTGTTTATGTCTGTGTATTTGTCTAAATTTCATGTTAATGTGACGTCACAAATATATGTTTGTACGTGCGTCTGTCTGTCCAGTGTGACATCAAAAATAACAAAGCGCTTGTGAATATATATATATATATATATATATATATATATATATATATGGATCCAAATAACTCTAATTCATTTAAGTTTAAGAGTATTCTAATTGGGTATATAATTTAATAAGTGAAGGTACCTTCAATTTTGTTTTATAGGTGTCCCAGGGATTTCTCTTTAGCGAAAAATATGACTAGGGCTGTATAACCTGATATTTTGGTGTTTTGACATAAGGTTGCTTATTTGTTATTAACTTCATTTGTTTAATAAATGATTAATTTCAATTATTTCAACAGGTAAAGGACTGCTGTATATGCAGAAACACGAGAGTTCCAGCTAACAAATTATTTCTCCAAAGTGCTTTTAGTTTTTCTTTAATCTATCTTTAATACAGTAAATACCCTCAGTCTTTCTTTGTTTTGTTCTAAACATGATGTTTTGCCAGCTTATGTTTGTGGGAGCTCAGGCTGCAATGTGTGTGAGCAGAAATCAACTTTAATTTTCTAATCTAATAATTCTATTTTTTAGTTTGACAACTCGCCTCTTGACTCAGTGCTGGAATAGCACTGCCTTTCCTTTAATAATTGATGCTTGAGTCTCTAGGGAGCGGGCCCTGAAGATTTGCCGGTGGCATTGTGTAGACATAAAAAAGACGGCTGCTGCTACAGATGCAGGGATCGCGGTCGCTGCAAGCATCCCTGCTGCTCAAATGTCAAACAACCTCACCAGCGGTGTGGCCTCTGCTCTGCATGCATGGGGCCTCCTAGATCTACGTGTTATAACAAGTGGACATTTTGATCTTTCATTGTTTGGGACTTCATGGGACAGTACCTTGGGGGTATTTGTTTAGAGAACTCAGTGTGTTACTTGATAGAACTTAAGGCAGCTGATTTGTTTAAAGAATTTGATATGCGCCGGGCGCGGTGGCGCACACCTGTAATCCCAGCACTTTGGGAGGCTGAGGCAGGAGGATCGCGAGTTCAAAGCCAGCCTCAGCAATGGCGAGGCACTCAGCAACTCATTGAGACCCTGTCTCTAAATAAAATACAAAAAAAAGGGCTGGGGATGTGACCCAGTGGTCGAGTGCCCCTGAGTTCAATCCCTGGTACCACAAAAAAAAAAAAAAGAATTTGATATGCTATGCAATTTGGCTCGTCACCAAAAGGCTTGTCGCCTTAAAGCCGCAGCATCTCCCCACAATTGGACGGCTGTTAGTCAACTTACACAGTCGATCCTAAAGGGCTCCATTGGATGGCTGGTTAGCCAATGACGGGTAAGATCCCCAGAGGGGGACAACCTAAGACAGGCACAGTCGCACGGGATAGTCTCATGTGGCCGACATATCAACCTAAGACAGGAGTCAAGGGCACAGCCTTGATTATCCGATGACGGGTAAGAATGTTGGTTGCACATAGACGTCCTAGAGCATCCCCTCTTTTAAAACAAAAGGGGGAAATGCAGGAGCCCTGTTTGGGGAGATAGCTAAGATTGCGGTTGACTATTGGGCCATAGACATTTTTGGGCATTTCCGCTTTCCGTAGTCTGACGGGATCTCGCGGGACTTGGTCGAGGCTCTCGAGAGATTTGAACGGTGACTCAGCAGATCGAGCGAGCACCATTGCTGCTCGGGCGCATGGGAAGAGACCAGAGGGAGAAAAGACAGGGTTATCGCTATTGTGTAGATATATTGTAGTTTCTTGTAAGATTAAAGAATATTTTCGTCTCCATCCTGTCTCCGGACTCCTTCCCGCGGCGCTGCCGTTCCAGGCTGCAATCCTTTTCCGGCGACAACAATTTTGAGACACAGTCTCACTAAGCTATGAAGGCTGGCCTTGAACTTGTGATCCTCCTGCCTCAGCCTCCTGAGTCTCTGGGATTATAGGCATGCACCACTGTACTCAGTAGAGCTCTTATTTCACCTGGTCATATTGCAGCTCAGCTAAAAGATACCTCCCAAACTTGACTGCAGCTAGATATGGTCACATGACCAGCAAAAAAGTAAATAGAAATACCCAGTGGGATGTCCAGGGATGGACAGAGGTTGCTCTTCTTTGATCCTTCCTCCATCCGGCAGCCTGGATGGAAGATGTGATGGCAAGAACTCTTGCAGCCATTTTGGAATCTGTGGTGAAGGGCCACATGCTCTCGAAGGCCAGAGCCATGAGCTGGCAGGAGCCTGAGTCCTGGTGACATGTGTGGCCTTTATATCAGCTCAGGTTCGCTTACATTTGGACTTCTTTTCTGAGAAACAAAAATAGAGATTTATCTTGCTTAAACTCTGCTGTTTTGAGTTGTACTATCACGAAGTCAGACTTAGTCAGGACTGGCAGGGGGGAGGAGCACACAAGGACGAGTGGACGTGGTGGAAGGCTGCGGAGCTGCAGGCAGTGTGTCCGGACCAGAGGGGCCAGGCGGAGGCCTTGCTGGTCAGCGCTGCCAGGTGTCCGGCACCACACTGAGCAGCTGGGAGCTCACCTCCGAGGCCAGGGCACAAGGGGGACCTAGAGGGTCACGTGAGGGGTGCCAGCCGTGAGCGTGCAGAGGACTGTGGTGGGACCACAGCCGGGCAGGCCGTGGAAAGCCAGCTGCCCTCCGGTTGTCCTTCTGCCCTGGGGACAGTGCTAGCTGGCCCCAGCTGGCAGCCCTTCCCAGCCCCCTCCTGGCCTCCTGGCCACTAGGCATGGCCGACCCAGGCTCAGTGGGCTCAGTCCTGATAAGAAGTTGCTTGTTTGGACTTCTCTTCTTCCTGCAAACGAGAGGCCCCTGTGCCTGTGGCCCCCATGAGCCTGGCCACCAGGCCACGTCCTGGGGACAACATGCCTGGGTCCTTTACCCCGAAAACTCCAAACCTCCTGACTTAGACCAGTGTGTCTCAGGGGGCTGATCTGCCCCCCAGGGACCGCTGGAATGTCTGCAGACACTCTGGGCTGTCACGCCTCAGGAGAGGCCACGGAGTCCGGTGGGAGGAGGCCAGGCCACTGCTGAGCATGCTGGGACAGTGCCTCCTTCTAGGACGCCATCCAGGCCTGGATGCCCATGGGGCCCACTGAGCAGGCCCTGCTTGGACCGGCGGCCGAGGCACAGGGACCCTTGTCCTAGAAGGACAAGACCAGGCCTGGGCCTGGCTTTGGCACGCTACGGCCCTGACCCAGCCCGTCCCTGGGCTCTGGGTGCTGGGGGCCCAGTGCACTGTGAGTGGTGGGCTCCAGCCAGGGGCTCCAGCATGCCCACCCCCCCCCCGGGCATCCATTTATTTTCCCATGGGGGAGACAAACGAGATCCAAAGACCCTCCCTTCTGCGCGGGGCTGTCTGTACCGGGCAGCTGCCCCACCCCCAGCTGAGCCCACACCCCGCAGGGACCTGGCTGCTGCCCACCCCCACCTGGTGACCGCACAACCCTCAGCCTTCCTGCCGGGTTAGCCTGAGCGTGTGTGGCCCCAGGAAAGGAGGTCCACTGTACGGGTGAGGAGACTGAGGCCGAGAGCCAGGTGCTGGGCACAGTCACAGCTGACGGAGCAGGGAGTCCGCGCGCAGGCGGCGGCAGCACTGTGCAGTGGGCGCACAAGTAACGCAGCGCGTGAGGGTCAGGGTAGGCTTTCTCAGGTGCTTTGCAAGGACTCAGCGAGGTCACAGGTGAACAGGGAGCATGGGTTCAGCACACAGCACCTGGCCACTAAATGTGGACTGGCGTCATTGCCACCACTGTTGATATTCCCATCTCCACACAAACCGTCCTAGTGGGACCCTTCCCAGAGTTCTTGCCAGGACACTGCAGCCCTGGAGCAATTCTGGGACAATCCACCCACCCACCCATCTACCCCATCTACCCATCCCCACCCACCTACCCATCCACCCCATCCACCCACCCACTCACTTACCCATCCACCCACCCATCCACCATCCACACCCACCCACCACCCACTACTTACCCATCCACCCACCCACCCACCCACTCACTTACCCATCCACCCACCCACCCACCCACACCACCTACCCATCCACCCACCCACTCACTTACCCATCCACCCACCCACTCACTTACCCATCCACCCACCCACCCACCTACCCATCCACCCACCCACTCACTTACCCATCCACCCACCCACCCACCCACTCACTTACCCATCCACCCACCCCCACCCACCCACTCACTTACCCATCCACCCATCCACCCACCCACCTACCCATCCACCCATCCACCTACCCATCCACCCATCCACCCACCCACTCACTTGCCCATCCACCCACCCACCTACCCACCCACCCATCCACCCACCCATCCACCCATCCACCCACCCACCTACCCATCCACCCATCCACCACCCACCTACCCACCCACCCATCCACCCACCCACTCACTTGCCCATCCACCCATCCACCCACCCATCCACCCATCCACCCATCCACCCACCCACCTACCCATCCACCCATCCACCTACCCACCCACCCATCCACCCACCCACTCACTTGCCCATCCACCCATACCACCCATCCACCCATCCACCCACCCACCACCCACCCACTCCTACCCATCCACCCATCCACCACCTACCCATCCACCCACCCATCCACCCACCCATCCACCCACCCACCCACCCACCTTACCCACCTACCCATCCACCCACCCCTACCCATCCACCCATCCACCCACCCACCTACCCACCTACCCATCCACCCACCCACATCCCACCCATCCACCCATCCACCCACCCACCTACCCACCCACCCATCCACCCACCCATCCACCCACCTCCACCCACCCACCCCCCCTACCCATCCACCCACCCACCCACCCACCCACCCCCACCTACCCATCCACCCCTTTATCCACCCATCCACCCACCCACCCATCCACCCACCCACCATCCACCTACCCACCTACCCATCCACCCCTTTATCCACCCACCCACCCACCCACCCATCCACCCACCCACCCACCCACCTACCCATCCACCCCTTTATCCACCCACCCACCCACCCACCTACCCATCCACCCATCCACCCACCCACTCACTTACCCATCCACCCACCCACCCATCCACCCATCCACCCACCCACCTACCCACCTACCCATCCACTCATCCACCCCTTTATCCACCTACCCATCCACCCATCCATCCCTCCACCCCCCACCCCCCTGCCCACCTGTCCGCCTGCCGGCCAGCCGTACCCCACACCTATCCACGCACGCCTCCCGTTACCCACCCACCCATCTTTCTCACAGGCTCTTCCTTGGCTCTGCTCTAGACCCTGAGGCCATGGGGAAGAGTCAGACTTGACCTTGGCCTTGGGGCTTCTAGCCTGGAGAATGCAATTAGCAAAGGACCCTGGCCCAGGGCCAAGGAGGTGTCCTGGACCCTGGTGTGATCTAAGCTGGAAACCTACACTGCCACTTCCCTGTGTAGGTCCCACCCGTGGCTCCCAAGGCACTCAAGGTCAAGCCTGAGGTCTGCGGTGGGCATTCAAGGCTTTTCCTCCACGCCCACCCCCCCTCACTCCAGCCAAAGCCTTGCTTCTCCCCAAAGGGGTCATGCTCTTCTAGATGAGTGTCTTACAGGCCACCTCCTCCAGGAAGCCTTCCATGTCAGAGAAGGCAGAGCCTGATGGGGCAGTTGCTCAAAACAGAGAGAACCAGAGAGCTCAAGTCCCTGTACCCAGAGAGGAGGGCAGAAGCTCCCGGGCTGCACTGTCAAGGTGGGCTGCGTGAGGGAGGCATGGCAGGGTCCGGTGGCACCTACAGGCCTCCACCCCGTCCTTCAAGGAGAGCTGGACGAGGCCCAGGAGCTCCCTTCCCATGCAGCCCGAGATCTGTCCTGCTCCGAGACCCTGCAGGCAGCTCCCCGCGACCCTCCCTGGGACCGGGGGGTGGGGGGTGGGGGGCTCACTCCCATGTGAGTTTGGGGTGTGGGCACTGCCATGATGGTGGTGCCTCGGCGGCTGGAGAAGGTGAGAGCTTGCCCAAGGCCACACACCTTGAGAGCCAGCGGAGTCCCACTGAGCCCACAGGTGACCTCAGACCCTCTGCCTCAGGGTGTCCTGACTCCGGGGACTTCTGCCCCTGGGCCTTTGCGGGTTTCTATTTCCATCCACAACTGGGAGAGCGCTGGCCAGCAGGAGCACGGGCTCCACCTCCTGGCCAGCGGGGTCTCCTCATACCCCTGCAGACAGATGCAGGGACCCCCGGAGCCAGACCTGGCCACCATCCTGTTCAAGCTGCAATGCCTTATCGGGTGGGGACCTGCTAGTGGTCGCCTAGGCTGGGGAGTGGCCCCAGGCGCCTCCTGCTCCTCCGTGGGCGCGAGCCAGAGCTCTTCCTGCGCGACTTCCCCACCTTTAGCCGCTCAGGGTCCTTCACCTGCAGGGGGTCCCGCGGAGCTCTGTCCCGCGGAGCTCGGTGCCACCGCGGTTGGCCCAACCCTCGCCGCTTCCCTCGCACGGGCGGCAGGGGGCAGCATGACGCTGCGCCGCAGGCTCTCGGCCCGGTCCGGGGGTGCATCCTGCGTCCCGCTCTCCGGGGAAACTGAGGGGCAGAGCTCGGCCCTAACCCAGCCGCGGCCCCTCCTGCCGGGGGCCCACCCCGCGCCGCGGGCCCAGGGCGGGACTGGGGCGGGGGGCGCGAGGCTCGGGCCGCTTCAGCCCCGCCGCGGCCTGGCAGGTCCGAGGACCGGCCCCATTAGCGGACGCCGAGCTGCGGCTGCGGGCGCCAGGAATGGAGTGGCCCCCAGACTCCGTTTCGCACTGCCCACCCTCGGACCCGGCCGGCGTGGCCCAGACACCGCGGTCCCCGGCCCAGGCTGCCCGCGTGCTGCGTCGCGCCGGGTGGCCGCCGGGTGGCAGCATCGGCCCGCCGCGCTCCGCCTGCTCCCGCTCGCCCGCTCGCCCGCTCCGGGTCCGACCCTGCGGGTCCCGGGCTCTAGGATGAAGGGGCACGGGTGGAGCCGCTACTCCAGCTCACTCCTTCACCTCGGCCTCCCTGCCCGAGGCGACGTCCCCTTCCTCCGCGAGCCCCCACCGCAGCGCTCCGCACAGCTGCGCCCGCGCGCCTCTGACGCCCCGGTCGTGGCAAAGGTTCAGAGGATTTGTAGGGATTAAGAGGGGATCGGGGGCAAGGGGTCGGCGGGACCGCCAGGCCAGGGGATGTCGTCCTGGCCCGGGATAGGTGAGGGTGGGCCGCAGGGCAGCGGCCCTCCTCCCGCCCGCTGCACACCTGCTCCCTGCGCCCTGGGTGCTGGCTGATGCTGGGACAGTAAGCACTCGGCGCACCCCTCCACTGGCCCATGGTCCCTGCTCCAAGGAGTCCAAGGACGAGGCAGGGAGCAGGAGGGGCTCCTGGCCTGGACAGCGATCAGGTTACCAGCCGGCCTCCTGAGGACAGACCAGGTGTGGTGCAACGGGGGCTGTGGCTCCCTGATGCCCACTCCTCAGGCTCTGGACCAGGCCAGACCCTCTCTGAGGCACCCAGGCCGGTCTGACTTCAGCTCTGGCCTCTCAACCCTGAGGGCAGCACTGCAGAGGAGACCAGGTACCCCTGCCACAGGAGCAGGGCGGAGAGCCCCGGGGAGCCCACAGCGTCTGTCTGATGCCAGGGAAGTCTCCTCAGTTATCCTCCTGTGTCCTCTACTCTGGTGCTTGGCGAAAGAAGTCACCCGATCCACCCCCTGCATATGGCCAGACTAGTCTGTCCATCCCCATGCCCCCACGCTGGGCTAGCTCAGCGGACAGTGCTGGGGGAGGGGGCTGTCTCCCGTCCAGCTCTGCTGGGGAGTAGCAATGCCAGAACGGAGGGTGTGGCCCGGTAGGACACCCACTGAATGATTTCTGGGAGGGGACCTGCAGTTGGAAAGGAGATGGGTGAGTGGTCTCACTGCCCCCGTGAGAAACTGGAAGCCAACTGGTCACCAGGACCCGCGCAGGCCTTCTCTTGGCCCCCATTCCTACCCCCCACCCCCGCGGGCGCAGAGCCGCGCAGGTGTCTCTTCCGAGCCGCACCCTCCCCCGCCCTCCCCCCAACCCCCCCTCCGCAGTCCTGCGAGGGCGATCGGAAGGGAGCTGGCCTGGGGAGGGGGGCGCGGGGTAGACACGTTTGTGTGTCACGGGGGAGGGAGGAGAAAAGGGAGGGGAGAGCCGGAGAGTGAGAGAGAGAGCGCGCGGCGAGCGAGGAGGGCGGGCGGGAGGCGGATCCTCCTACCTGGGGCGCGCTCGCTCGCTCGCGGCTCCCTTGCCCGGGCCGCGAGTCACCTGGGGAGGCCGACAAGTGCGGACACATTGGCCGCCGCGGCGCTCTGCGAGGCGCGCACGGCCTCAGGCGGCGGAGCCCAGTGGAGGCAGCGCTCGCTCGCCTGCCGCGCCCGGGCCAGGCCCGCGCTATCAGGACCCCACAGTCACTCAGCGGGGCTCCGAAGTCGCGGTCCCCGGCTTGGGTCACTCCCCCGGGTGCACGCGGCGGCTGCGGCGACCTGGGCTCACCATGGTGGCAACGCGCGCCGAGTGCCCGCGCGTCGCCGGCCGCCCGAGCCGCAGCGCCGGCTGAGCGCGGTCTGCCCACAGTCCCCCGGCCCCTGCCCGTCCCACGCCGGGCCCGCGCGTCCCCTCCGGCCGCAGTTGTCTATGGCGCAGCCCCCCTCCCTGGATCATGCACAGAAACTTTCGCAAGTGGATTTTCTACGTGTTTCTCTGCTTTGGCGTCCTTTACGTGAAGCTCGGGTGAGTGTCCCTGTGGGCGGGGAGCGACAGCCCAGGGCGGAGGCAGCCGGAGGAGCCTCCTCCAGGGGTCCCTGCGGGGACCTGGGGACCTGAGTGGGTACGGCGGCTACGGGGCCTGCGGGGCTGGCCTGGCAGTCGGGCCCTCGCCTCAGCCCCGCAGAGAGGCAGCAAGGCCCCCTGCGCGACGGGTGCTCCGGAGGGGCGTCGAGCCCGGGGCGGGAGGACCGAGCGGGGCGCGCGGGCGGCCGCCTCCGGGCTCGCGGGTAGCGGCGAGCGTGCCCGGCGCGTACTTTCACCTGTTTGGGCTCCAGGCCCCGGGGGTGGGACACGCCTTCCCTCCCCCGGGCTGCGCTGGGCGCCGAGCCCGGGCCGAGCGCTCGCCGACTGGAGGGCGCGCCGGGGCTGGGGGCGGGGGGGCGTCGGGCCGCCGGGGAGGCTGGGTGGGCGGGGGGCGCGCGCCCGACCGCGAGCGCGCAGGCCCGGCACCCGGCGCGGCCCTCCGTCTCTATCCATCACCCGGACGTGTTGAAATTACCTTGACAACTCGTCCGGCTGGCTCAGGATGGGCCGCGGGGCCCGCCCGGCCGCCTCGGGCTCCGTCCGGGGCCCGCGCCCCCGCCCGCCCGGGGCCCAGGGCCCGGCCCCCCTCTCGCCGCGCTCCCCCTGGCGCGGCCCGGCGGGCGGGCGGGCGGGCGCCCGGCGGGCCGCGCTCGCTGCTCGCTGCGGTAGCTGCTCCGAGTCGTATTTCCACATTCCAGAAGCCAGCCGAGTCCCTACCTGTTGAACCGCGATCTCCTTTAGACAGAATCCGTCTCGGCCTCCCTCGATTGTGGGTGGGGGGACTGCGTGACCCAGAAGGAGTGCGGTGCGCCTCGCGGGGTCGCCCACCGCCTGGCGCCCGCTGCGCGCCCCTGGCACCTGCCGGCACCCGCGCCCCGCGCTCCTACTGTGCGCCACCGTCGGAAAGCCCCTTGGAGCGGCGGGAAAGGGCCGGGAGCAGACGCGCAGGAGCGGTGGGTTCCTTTACTTGGAAGGCGCTCCTCCCAGGCGAGAGGTAGAAACACGACCTGAGAATCATCTCTTCCCTCAACCTTACACCCCCCCTCTCTCCTCCGCCATTTTACAGATGGAGAAAACTGAGGCCCAGATCAGGCAGAGACCAAAGCTGGCCGCTTCAGGGGCAGGGCTGGAAGCCCCCGTCCTAGCCTCAGCCCTGCAGGCCTGGGCGGGCGTGTCTGTGGTTGCTTGTGGCCCTGTTTATTGCAGGTCCGTGGGTAGGCTGTGTCCCTGGGTGTTTGTTTATGGAGGTGAGGGGTGCCAGCGTCGGGCCTGCTGGGTGGGGGTGGGGCGGACAGGCCACTGTCTTCCGGACGCTGCTGGCCTGCAGTGATCCTCCTGGGCCCACGGAGGGATCAGCAGCCCTTGGTGAGGCTCTGTCCCTGCTGCCTGGTTCTCAGTACAGAATTGTGGGTCAGCCCTACAGCTTTTGCTCTCCCCGGATTGAGGGTTAGGGAACTGCGCATAGGAGGCCAAGTCACTGTCCACCTGGAACAGTGGCAGAGCTGGGACTGGACTGGCTTTGGTCTCCACGACTGACCTGCTCACCCTAACTTTAGTTCCTCAACAGGAATCCTCAGAAAGCAGCCCCTCCCCCACCAGCGGGAGAGCTCCGCGCTGACCTACCATCCCTGGCAGAAGGAGCTAAGGGCCAGGGCCAGCCTGGGCCACCGTCTGACTCCAGGGCTTGGAGGTCTGCATGACTTTCCTAAGCCTCCTGCACCCTCTGTAAGAGGGGGTTGCAGCTTTGGCCACTGTGAACAGTTCAGAGCAAGACCCCAATGTCCTGTCTCCCTGGGGCCCAGCCTGAAATCCAGGCACCTGCCTGCAACTTCCTTCTGGGACTACATAAGGAGGGAGGCAATGGTCAAGAGTCCCTCTGTGTGGCCCTGGTTCTGCCCAGAGTTCTGGAGAAGGAATTCCTCTCCCTGTTGTGTCCCCCTAAAACACATACTTCCCCCACTCCTGGGTTTCCAAGCCTGGTCTCCAAGCCCTCTGTAAAATGACAGCCAGGAGAGCCAGACAGCCCTGGGATCTGCTCTGAGGGGAGGGGAGGGACCTGGCTGGCCTTTCCCCCAGAGGCTTCACCCTGCTTTCTTTGCAAGTTATCTTGGCTTCACTAGGTGAGTAGGAGCGGGAAGCTGGGCCCACATGGGACCTAAAGGGTTAAATGACCAACTGACCGGGAGCTCAGTGGATCCAGAGGTTTGGGGTGGGATCAACAGGCTGGATGACCTTGTCCTCCCCTCACTCCTGGCCAGTGCCTTGGGTGGTGGCTCTTTTCCCAAGTAGCCTCCATAAGGAGAGAAATGCAGTGATGGCGGGCGCTCCTTCAGTGCTGCTGAGGGATTAGTGCAGGGGCCTTTGCCCTGGTATGGTGGTGGCTTGTGTCCTGATAAACACCTGTGGCAATGGTGAAGCCTTTCTTATGGTTATTGACCGCGACGTCCCAGGGCAACAGCCCAGGGCAGAGGCAGCCGAGGCACCTCCTGCCGGGGGTCCCTGCAGGGATGTGGGGGACCTGACGAGTACAGCAGCAAGCACACTGGGTCCCCACCTTGGGGACCCCTCCAAAGGATTTATCCCAGGACTTTGGAATCCCAGGAGTTGGGATTTTAGGATCATTAAAGTTCTAGTCCACAATTAGAGATTGTAGGCATTGAGGGGTATTCTGTGATCTCAGCCCCCCGAGCCCACCCCTGGGTGCTGCATGCTTCTGTATGTGCACGGGAGCCTTCCTCATCCTCCCCCACCCCCGCACACACCCACCACGCATAGGCCCCTCAGCCAGTGCAACTCGCGTGTGCAGCCCCGGGAACTCCCCCAGCAGCGGGAACAAAACTCAGGCCTCAAAATCCCAGAACAGATGTGTCTTGGATTCTGAGCAATTTCAAAACATGGTGACTTTGGGGTCTTCTGCAGGGTCCTTTTTGAATAGAATGACCTAGTCTGGACCCCTTGCAACCAGGGTCACTGAACTTCCAGGATCAGCTCTGCCCCAGGCCTGCCCTTGCCTTTGTGGCCAGCTGAAGCAGGCGGCTGGAGGAGCCGGGAGCAGGAGGGATGAACGTGGAGAAGGGTCCCTCCTCCTGCATGTGGGGATGAGTCTCCAGCCAGGCTGGGAGGCCAGGACGTCCACCCTGCGCAAAGCCCCCTTTACTGCTCTGCGCCTTCCCCCCAGCTGACAGGGTTTCCGTCCCTCTAGTGAGATGGTTCTTAAACAGCCAGGTTTGGCAGACAATGGGAGGTGGGACCCTAAATCTGTGTTGTAGGCTTTAAAAAGCTTACTGGAAGGAGGAGGATTGTTTTGAAAGGTCTGTCCTTGGGGTCTGCTCCACCCCACACGTCACAACCAAATCCTCAAAG
This sequence comes from Tamias sibiricus, assembly GCA_025594165.1. NCBI lineage: Eukaryota > Metazoa > Chordata > Mammalia > Rodentia > Sciuridae > Tamias > Tamias sibiricus. The sequence goes on along the minus strand of CM046661.1, from coordinate 174,838,554 downwards.
GAGAGCAAAAGATGTGGGGTGGGGACTCAGGGTTGAGGGCCCCACGCGTGAGGAGAGCAGCACCTGTCGGGGCCTCCCTGGCAGCCTCCCCACGAGGCCCGGCAGGGCTACGGGACACGGTGCTCCAGCACCAAACAGGCTGGCTTGGCTGCAGCCTGAGCTACCCAGCCGAGCTTCCCCTAACGGGTGGCCATCGGGAGAGGGTGGCACAGGGCGCATCTGTGTGCTCACACCTGCGCCCTCCCAGACCGCCCACGCTCCCGCAGGCGCATGCAGGCACATGCATGCACACACGAACACACGTCGCCGAGCACAGCCCCTAAGCGAAGCACACGCCTCCGCGCGGTTACCCTGAGGTGCCTTCCCCCAGGTGCGCCGCACAGAGCCAGCCCAGAGCGCCCTGGCTCGCCGAAGGTGGGGGTGAGGGTGTCCAGACCAAGGCAACTTGGGCAAACCCTGGGGGCGGCTCCCGCCGCACGCTCGGGTCAGCCTCCCCTTTAAAAAAACCCGCCCGCGGAGGAGGCGGATGTAGGGCGGCCCATCCAATGGCAGCTGCGCGCCTCAGGAGACTTGGAGACGTGAGCCAGAGCGAGCGACAGAGCCGGTTCGCACCGACAGACCGACGGAGGGCCAGACAGCCGCAAGGCGAGCGGGCCGCTCCGGGCTAGACCCACCCGGTTCCCCGCACTCCAGCACCAGCGCCCGCCGCCGCCCCAGATCCGGCGCGATGCGCGGCCCTGGCGGCGGGGCACGGGCTACCACTGCCCCTGGGCCCGCAAGCCCTGGCCCCTAGCGCCCAGCGCCGCCGCCCTGTATCTGGGAGGGCCTCGGGGACCCCGGTCTTAGCTGGCGCAGGAGCCCTGCCGGTGGGGCCTGTTCAGCCCCGCCAGGCGCGCCGGCCCACCATGCTCCTGCTGTCGCCGCGCAGCGCGCTCCTCTCCGTCTATTGCCCGCAGATCTTTCTCCTCCTGTCCAGCGGCAGCTACCTGTGAGTGCCGCGGGCGATGAGCGGGGTGGGTGAGTGGGGACCCCCTGGCTTTCAGCACCAGAGAGGGGCGGGCAGGGGACACAGGGCGGGGCACGGAAACCTGGGGACTTTGGGTGGCCTTGCCGATCTAAGCCGCCGAAGTAGAGCACCTGGGGAACAGCTGCAGCAGTGAGAAGTCCCAGAATTGGGGTCAGAGAAAGGGTGGCCGAGAGCGATACCGATACCACCCCTGAATAGAACAGGCTGTGCGTACCAGCGCAGGGCTGGGTTCAGCCGGGTTGCGGGGAGATTCCCTGTGCGGCCCAGAGGAGTCCTGGACCAACGGGTACCCTCTCTCCAAAACCCACGCGGCGGGCGCACATGGCCATGCCACACTGGGAAGAGGTGCAGGCGCACACCCGATTCCCAGGCCCACACACCGGTACGCACGTGCACACGGTGCCCACCAGTCAGCGCCCAGGTTGCCCCTTTCTGTGCCTTCCTGCGGTGCTGAGTGGCCTCACCCCAGCCCTGGTCCACTCCTCACCTGGGGGCAAGGCGGGAGGCTGCGGAGCACAACCCAGCATCGGGGCCCAGGGAGCTAGCGCACTATGGGCGCATGTGTGTGTCCTGCGAGCAGCACCCACCAGGCTAGGGAAGCTGGGGATAGGGCCCAGTCCGGCCCAGCGAGCCGGAGGGGTGCGTCCGCGCAGCGGTGGCTTCTCCCGATTCCTAATGGGACGCATATGCTCTGGCCTCCGATTTAAAAAGAAGTTTGATTTATGGAACCACCGTTTGGGGGAATTTAAGCTGGATGCTACTGATTAAACCTCAGAGCCAGCTCTCCCTCCCCCTCCTCCCCTCCCCCCCCCCCTCCTTTACACGCGGGCCACGTCCGGGGTCGCTTAACGCGGCCAGAGGGGGCAGCCGCTGCCTTCCCGCTCCCTACACCACCCCCTTCCCCTGCGCAGCCACAGTCCTAATAAATCGCCGCGCCCCCACCCCCTTTTAATAAAGACGCAGCCAATTTCTCCTCCAGCTCCTAGGAAATTACTATCCTACCAGTTTTCCTTCTATAAATAGTCGCGCATCTTGAAACAAAAGTTCGCAACCGCAGCCAGATGCTGCGAGGCCCGCGGTTTCCCCGGCTGTGGGACATAATTACAAGGTCCGGGCAGAGAGAGCGCTCCAGGCCCGGCGGGCAGCCTCGGCTGCCTGCGGAGGCATCAGCTGGGGTGGGGTGGAGGGCAGCGAGCCGCCCTGGGCAGGGCCCAGAGCCCGGTAGGCACCGCCTGATCAGTGAGGACTCAAGCTAAGTACCGGCCAGAAGGTCCTGCTTCTCTGTCCTTCCTGGAAAAGGGATCAACCAAGGGGGCTTTAGGTAGGGGGCCTCCAGGAGGTCGTGAAACCTCCCCTCCCCAGAATCCTGGCATCTCAGTGTTGAGCCTTGCTAGAGACCCGGCAGCTCTCCTGCCTGAGAAGTCATTTTTGGAGCTGGCTGGCTGAGGTCTGGTGTTCCTGGGGAGGTGTCCAGGGGAAGCCAAGGCCTTCCAGGGGTGGTCTGGAGGCTGAGAGGAGTGGGTGAGCAAGGGACTGAGAAGCGGGGTGGGAGCAAGATGGGGGGGGCACCAGGGAGGGGCTCTCCAGCAGGTGGTGGCCAGTATGCCCCCAGAGCCCCCAGCTTTCCCGAGGGGTGGCTCCCCACCTCCCCGACGCCAGGCACCTGTCCACCGCTCTCCCGCTCGCTTTGTGGGCCGCCGTTCTTTTAAGGGAGCAGCTTTGCAAATGTTCCTGCGCCAGTGCTGGGGTCTATCGGGAGTGGTGGGGCTCAGCAGGGCAGCCTAGGCCCCTGCGTCCCCTCAGCAGCTCCTGCCCTAGCGTGTGGGCCTGGTCTGCAGCGGCAGGGGAGAGTGCTCAGGTGGCACCGGTGTCCCTGGGCTTTCCCTGCTCTCGGGTGGGCGCAGGGCTGGCAGGTGTGTGAGATGCCCAGGTGGGAGCAGGGCCTGGGCAGTTCCAGGGAAGGCATGCGCAGTGTGGAGTCCGTGTTTGGGGAGCTTGGGAAAGGCAGGCCGTGCACAAGAGCTGTGGGAACTGGGAGAGATGGAGGGGTTGGTACAAGCCTGTCTCGGTCCTGTGTATGCCCTCAGGGTCAGCCTGTGGGATCTGAGGATGCCGGGGCTAGGAGGGGCCCGGGTGGAGGCTTCGTTCTGCTCCAGAGAACTTTCCAGAAGGCATCCCATTGCTCGATGGCAAACACTGGCGGACAGTTGATCCTGCCCCTTTCATCTGGGCTGCCCCCAGCTCCCTGTGCTGGGCTGTGGTCCGCACACAGCGAATCCCAGACGCATGCCTGGGCCCCTGCCACTGATCGGGTTGGACGGGTGTGCTGGCCTGGAAGGGCCTGAGCCCCCACCGGATGCCGAGGGTGGCCCAGCTGTGGAGGCAGCTCCAGCCAACCCCAGCCACCTCCGTGCTTGTCAGAGTAGGTGCTCCAGGGCCAGTGGGGTCCGGCGAGTGTCCACGGGAGTGCAGGTGGGGGCCACAGGCCCCAAGGAAGCCTTGCGGTGCTGGGTCAGCTGGCATGGGGGCCTGGCATAGGCCTGGCCCTGGGACCAGGCTGGGCCCTGTCCTGGTCCTGTCTTGGCCCCCCTCTTCCAGCTGTGGGGGTTGGGTGTGACAACTCCCCCAGGTCTTCCGGCACAGCTTCTCATGGTGACCGCCCGCTCTGGGGAGCCGAGTGAGTCATGGTGACAGGGCGGTTACTCACCGACCACCTGGCTGTGGGGGGCAGGGGGGCGCTGGCCACTGCCCGCGAAGGCCGAACCTCTTCCCGGCTCCCGCTGTGGTGTAGTTGGTGGTGGCCACTGAAGTCCCAGAGGCCCTGTGGGCAGGACCCTCGTGGGGTGGGGTGCTGAATCAGACCCACTCCCAAGGCGTCACGGCCTGTGGGGGGCAGGACAGAGCTGCAGGCTCCACGGTGGACAGGTCAGCCTTGGAAAGGAGCGGCTCCGAGACTGCAGGGAGGATCTGTGCAGGCGTGGAGGGCTCTCTGGACTGCAGTCTCCTTGTAGCCACGGCGATGAGGCCTACCCACCAGGCTCAGGTCAGGCCCGGTGCCCTCAGGGTTCAACAGCATGTGATACTCCGCAGCATGGCGGCCATGGAGCTGGGAAACCCCATGAAATCTTAAGCCCCAGGAACCTTCCAGAGCATCAGTGATCACAGAAAATCCCCCCATGCCCATTGCTTGCTGGCAGTGGCCACTCTGGCCCTCTGTGTGTGGAGGGCCCCTGCCCCCTCCTGGGTCTGTGGTCGTGTGTGGGGCTTGCAGAGGACAGACCCTTTCTAACCTGGGGCACGTGGGTGACCAGATCTGGTTCTCATCCCTGCTTCCCCTCGCTGCCGCCGAGTGTTCTAACCTCGACTGTCTCCTCTGTACAGTGAGCATGGGGTCCCACAAACCTCGAAGGGGGGCCCTGAGTACCCAGGGAGAAAATGCAGGGGGAGATCTTGACCCAGTTTCTGGCGTGTGCTATCGGGCACAAGGAGCAGGGAGGCAGGGAGGCAGGGAGGCAGGGAGGCCGGCCACCGCAGCACAGGGAGCCTCGGGGCTGCGTTCAGAAGGGAGGCGATGAACTCAGAGGGCCTCTTGGCGATGTCACCTGGACAGGGTTTTGAAGGATGGATAGGAGTTGGCCAGACTAAATAAGAGTGTGAGAGAGACCCCTGCGGCAGGCCCCAGCGTCTCGCCAAGTGAGGCAGATTGGGTGGTGAGGTCCAAAGGAGGCCCTTTCCTGAGGCCCCAGCTCACCCAGATCCAGGCCCCTCACCTGCCCCCCATTACCTTCGAAGGGACATTCATTCTCCCTGGTAGTCCAGTTGGGAGAGGAACTGGGTGAGGGCCCTGGGTGGCCCAGTCAGGCCTCGGAGGCCCGGCGGGGCTGGGCAGGTGACCCAGGAAGGAAGTGACTTTTGAGTCACATCTGCACATTTTCTGTTTCTTCAGTCACACACTTTCCTGGACCCTCGGGGGACTCTGCACAGAGCGTGGCAGGCCGCGCTTGCTGCCCTGCCCCTCCACCATGTCCCCCCCTGAGCCTCTTGCCAGGGTCAAGGGCCAGGGCCGCCCTGCTGTGGGTGCCGGGAACCGGAGCCTGGGTGAAGTGTGCACAGTGCTCTGTCGTCCGGCCGTGGACAGCCCTGGGGGTGGCAGGGGAGCCGCAGGGGGGGGGGAGCTGGGACGGGGTCTCCATCCCAAGGCCCGACCATCCTCCTCTAGGCTCAGGGTGTGCCCAGCGCAGCACCCCTGCAGCCCGGGGCAGTCCCTGGGCTCTCGGGCCTCTCCTTACCTCCTGGGCAGGCGGAGGCTGCCGGGGCTCTCTGGAGGCCTCCATTTTTCGTGGCCCTGGGTCCAGCTCAGATAGGGCTCGGCTCCCCTCACAAGGGACAGGAGGCGGGCGCCCTCCCTTGTCAGATGAAACCCCGGCCCAGGGCTCCCTCAGCCTGATGAAAGGGTCATTGTGTGGCGCAGGCCGCCCGCTGGCCAAGGACAAAACCGCCGTTTGTCCTCCCTCCTTGGCGTGGGGCTGGGGGCCTCCCCTCAGGCTGGCCGGTGCGGTGGGGGTGGGCACAGGTGCGCTCCCTCCTCCCTTTCCTTCCCTGCCTTCCTGCTCAGCCTGCCCAGGCCCCTCCCCCAGAGTGTCCCCCGCCCAGGGCACCCTCGCCCTCTGAGCGTGGACGCTGAGTTTGGGCCGGGGTCGCTGCTGCCGGGAGGTGGTGGGCACACTGGTCCTGGCGGCATCTGAGCAGATGCCGGGGGAGTGGGGCCGGGGGTGCTGGGAAGGGCCCCGCCTGGGCTGTCCCACAGTCTCAGTGGCAGAGTGGCAGGGTGGGGCCGGAACCCCTGGCCACCAGAGCAGGTGGCTGCCCAGCTGCTGCGGGTGCCCCACGGCCAGGGCTGAGCCTGCAGGTGGAAGACCCTAAAACTCTGCAGCCCCCAAGTGTCCGCACACAGTGACTCTGAAGTGGGAATGGGCTGCTCAGCAGGTGGCTCCCAGGGTGTCACCGTGTTTTGCGCGTCCCCGGGAGTCCTGCCTGACTGTGCCGCGGCCTCCGTCATCCACCAGAGCAGCACCCATGGCCACCCCTGCTCCCAGCCCTCTGTGCTCAGAGCCCTATTACCACGCCCAGCGGGACGTGCGGATGGCCAGGCCCCAGAGGGAAGGCCCCAGGTCAGGGGGACGGTGGTGTCTGGGAGCACTGTCCCCGCAGCAGGCCTGTGCTGCGGGCTTCTGAATCAAGACTTTGGCCCAGAGAGCCCCAGGTGCTGAGCCAGTTAGAAAGTCCTCTGAAGGCGACTCTCCCGGAGCCCAGCGGCCTGGGTCGCAGTGGGGGACCGCACTCCTGGAGGACCCTGGTTCCGGGAGCCTGTCTCCTGAGACTGGAGAGTGCCTGTTGCCCGGGGTCTGCTGTCGAGTCTGTTTCCTCCCTGGCTGCCAGCAGAGGGGGTCTAAGACAGGGCCACCCACGGCAGCAGGTGGGACAGTGACGGGACGGGGTCAGGTCGGAGTGCCAGGTGCATCACAGATCAAGGTGGCTGAGTCCCGATTTGCACCTGGGTCTCTCGGGCTCTGCAGCTCATGCTGCCCCTCGGGCCGTCTGTCTGTCTGTCCGTGTAGTTTGCAGCCTCCAGCAGACTCCGTAGCCCTTTTTTTTTTTGGTACCAGGGATTGATCAGGGGCACTCGACCACTGGGCCACATCCCCAGCCCCTTTTTTGTATTTTATCAGAGACAGGGTCTCACTGAGTTGCTAAGTGCCTCGCCATTGCTGAGGCTGGCTTTGAACTCACGATCCTCCTGCCTCAGCCTCCCAAGTGCTGGGATTACAGGTGTGCGCCACCGCGCCCGGCCTCTGTAGCCCTTTTGACGGCCGTCACGGTGCACGTGGACCGAGCCCACAGTCCGGCGGTTTGGAAGCACGTGCTGACCAGGAGCCGCCGAGCCCAGCACAGGCTTCCCGAGGGTCTGAGGACGGCCCTCAGGCCAGCTCTGGCCCAGAGGTGAAGCCTCCCTGGTGGGAGGAGAGGAGAGGCTTCCTGCCCAGGGTCCTTTCTGCCTTGACCCTGACCCGGATCTCAGAGGCCGGCTAGAGCAGCTGGACGCGCGGCGCCTGGGCTCCTCAGTCTCGAGGCCTCTTTCCTCTCCCCTGGGCCTGTTTCCACCTCTGTGGGGGTCTAGGTTCTCTCCCAGGGGCCCTCCTGCCCCTCCGCTCTGACCGGCTCTTCACACCCCCATGTCCTGCAGTCCAGCGCTGGCAAGCGAGACTGGCCAGGTGGGGTCCGTGAGGACAGCCCCGCCACCCTCCGTCACTTACACAGAGCTGTGGTCTGCGGGGTGGGCAGCCCTGAAGCCCCAAGGCGCCAGAAAGAAGTGGGGCGAGGAGCTGGGTGAGGGGCTACACGACTCCTGGCCCCCACGCAGGTCCTCCCACGGTGACATCACCGCTGGCAGGGGACACTGGGAATTTCCAGGTCTGCCAACAGCCCCTCTCAAGGAATTAGACCCGTCACGAATCCTGTCCGTCTCCCAGCCCCAGGCTGGGCTGTGGGGAGGGCTGACCCGCACCGGGGACCGAGACCCTGTCACTGCCCCGGTGGGTGGCTTCCCCCTTGTGGCTCTGCCTCAGGGGTGGACCCCAGGTTAGGCATGCCTCAGCTCCCAGGGTGACCTTCCTGGGCCTCAGCCCATGGACAAGCTGAGGTGCTGGGCGGCCCCAGCAGAGTGTGCCGGAGAAGGCCTGGGGTGGCGGCCAGTGCCCAGGGCCGGCTGGGCAGGCTGGCACCTGCAGCCATGCCCCACGTCTGCAGCAGCTCAGTGCCGAGGGATGCAAGGTGTGGGGGACCCGGGGACATGGCCCCACAGATGGCCAGGCCAGCGACTGTCGGTCACATCCAGAGAGGGGCTCTGGCCTGTCCTCTCTCTCAGAACCTGCCCTCTGGGCTCTCCGCGACTGAGCAGGCTGCATGTGAGGCTGCAGCTCCTGGACGTGTAGGAGGGAGGCCCCGGGCCCACCCTCAGCCCTGCCTTTCCTTCCCAGCATCTTCAGGGGCCGGCAGCGTGGGGCGTGATGACCCCTACTGTAGGGAAGTCCTCCCTGTGGTCTGGCCCCTCCTGAAGAGCAGCTTCGCAGGGGAGGCTGCCTCCGTCACAGTCTTCATGTCTGAGCCCAGGTCTGGTGGTGAGCTCAGGACTGGCGCCTGCCCCCGCGTGCTGCCTGCTTGGAGGAGATCCCACGGTGGGGTGGGGGCTGAGGAGGCAGAGCCTGAAGCTAGGAAAGGCCCCTTGGCTTGCTGCTGTTGTTGGCTCCGATACCATATCACTACCGGGCTGCTGTGTGTCTTCGATCAGATGCTATCCCTCTCTGAGCCTCCTTTGTAAAATGGGAATGATGGATGCCCAGCCAGGCTGTGGGGGGCAGCGAGCACTCCACCTCCAAGGCACCAAGAGGCAGCTGGCGGCGGGACTGTGGAGGCCCCAGGGAGAAGTCCAGGCCAGTGGGTTGCTTAAAAGGTGAGGTGAGTGGTGTGGAGCTGGCCCAGAGGTGACCAGCTTTGGTGGAAGCTGAGGGTAGACGGGGCTGGCCGTGGGCCAGGCCCGCGCCTCTCTGGGCGCTGTGTGGGACGAGGCAGGCCCCACCCCCTCGGGTCTGACTCTCATCTGTTTGTGAAGGGTCCCTCCAGGACTGCGGCCCGAGGCCCCTGCCTTGAAGTCTCAGAACTAGAGTCACTGTCCACCACGGGCGGACTCGGCCCCCAAACTGGCAGCCCAGAGCCTCCCATGGCCAGGAAGTCTGAGGTGCTGGCCCAGCCACCAAGTATCCAGACGCTCTAGCTGGCCACAGGCCAGCAGGGCCTGCCAGCTCCCTCCTACCTGTCCGCCCGGCTGCCCGCCTGTCCGTCTGTCCTGAGGTTTTGGGTTGGCACCCTGGCTGCCCAGGCCTGCAAGGTGCCCTGCATCCAACAGATTTGGCCCATTAGGGCCAAGGCCAGGGATGAGGACCCTCAGTGCTGCTTGGGCCTCAGCTGGCCATGTGACCTCTAGTGCTGTGATGTCTCTGGTGTCCCCATCTGTGCTGTGAGAAACCTAGGGGAGGGGATCTCTGAATCCAGGCCTGGGGGCCTCCTCAGGGCCCTGGCACAGATGACCACACTGGGGGGCAGGACTGAGGAGAGACCCAGGCAGGCTTCTGGGGGAGGAGGCACCAGCTGGATGGGTGAGAATCTGGCCCACTGGGCATAGCCCAGGTGTCCCAGTGCACCCCGCATGCTGGCAGAGGTCTGGAAGTCTCGGAGGTCGGAGGTTGGAGTCTCGAGGTTTGGGGGTTACCACAACTGCGTGCGGCCCCAGTTTCACAGATTTAGCCGGGGAGGGGGCGCTGAGTGGACCCTCCTGCTCCTTGTGCCCTGAGCCCTGGGCTCCTTGTGCCGTCCCTGGCAGTGGCCTCCCAGCAGCCCAGCCCTGCCCAGGGACCCCTGCTCGCCGCCTGCTTTCTCCCAGGCCGCCTGCTTTCTCCCAGACTGGGGTCCCAGGATGCCAGGCCAGGAATGCCAGCTATGCAGGGAGGGTGGGAGGGCAGCCGCTCTCCGGGGGCGCGAGGAGCAAGCGGACGCTCCGCTCTCTTCCCCGGGAACACGGCGGGCAGGGAGCGGAGCGGGGCAGTGGCCTGGAAAGATCACAGCAGGCAGGGCCCAGGGTGGGGGCTCCCGCAGGAGACCGCCCCAGGAGCCAGGGCTGTGCCCGCTGGACAGATGGGCAAGCTGAGGCCCAGCGAGGCCACGGAGGCAGGGAGACCCCAGCCCAGAGAGGCCCTCCTTAGGGTGCAGCCTCCGATATCCCTGACTATGTAGATGGCACTGAGGCCTGGAGGGGGTGGGGGCAGAGGGTGGCCCTGGGGTGCTGGCCTTTGGCCCCCCCAGCCCTGCCTGGCTCAGGCCCCCTCTGGGCTTCCTCTCTTGGCCTGCTTCCTCACCTGTAAGGTCAGGCCTGCAAGGCCCAGCCTGAGGAGCCACTGTGGGAAGGGGTGGGACAGGAGGGGGTCATCAGGGTCAGACCATAGTGGACACTCCCCAGGAGGGTGGCCCTCTGGCCTGTTCCTCTCTCATGGGTGTAGGCCCTGTGTCGGGGACAGCTCAAAATGGCCAGGTGCTAGCTGTGGTCAGGCCCACACCTGCCTCTGACCTCCCTCCAGGGCCTTATCTGGCACAGGGTCTTCCTGTCCAGGCCAGGGGTGGGAGGACTGCTTGTCCCCCCGTTTTCAGATGAGAAAACTGAGGCTCAGAGCAGCCCAGGGAGGTCCACCTGAGGCCTGGGGATGTGGACCTGTCCCGGCCATGCGCCTCACTTGGCTTGGGCGGTGGAGCCCCTCGGGAGGGGCTGGTGGGCTCGAGGAGGCCCAGAGGAAGGACAGCGGCTCCAGGGAGCCGGGCCTTGGTTCCTGCTGTGTCCAGTTCTGACCAGTTCTGGTCCACCCTTCCCTGCTCTGTCCCATGCACGTGGGCTCTGGGGACCCTGCTGGCACCCAGCTCCGCATGGGGGTGTGCCCTAGCCAGCTTCCTCTAGCCACGGGCAGTAGCAAGTGGGGTAGCCAGGCCTGGGGGTGGGCAGATCTGTGTTGGGGTACTCGGGCCAGTCTGCAGGCTGAGGTGGGCAGCTCATGGGGTCTGCTGAGTGACCCCAGGCCCGGAAGATGTTCCTGTCCCCACTCGACAGGCGGGAACACAGAGGCCCCGCTAGCTCCTGGCCCGCACTCTGCCCCACGGGACCCCCCGGGCTGCAGACGCAGACCAGAGCCCCTGAAGCCCGTTGGTGGCTGAGAAACTCCGGCCCACCCCTGCCACCTGTGGGAGAGGCTGGGGCAGCCGCTTGGGTGGGTGTGCGGGCCGGGCGCCACCCTCCCGGGTATTTGCCCAGTTACTTCCTGGATGAGTGGACCCAGGCCCGCCTCCCTGGCTGATCATAGATAATTAGAACATTCTTCAAATATTTTGCCAGAGGATGCCCAAGAAGGAAGAATTACAAAGTGCCCCGGGCCAGGAGTGTGGGCCGGAGGAGCAGGGGCAGCTGGGCAGCCAGGGGGCCGGGCCCGGGGCCACAGGGAGGCTCACAGCCCTCCCCAAGCTTCCCCATGTGGAGCGGGTTCAAGTCCAAGGCCAGCTCAGGGCCTGACCGGGGGGGCCATACTGGGGTGCCCTGCCCTGGGGAGTATGCAGGCTTTGGGGGTCAGATTCTGCCCCAGATGGCCTTGGACAAGCCGGAGGGGTCAAGCACAGGCCCGAGATCGGGGTGGGGGCTGAGGGCGAGAGGAACAGGTTGGCGGGCGCTCCAGGAAGAGGGACAGCAGGCCAAGGGGCAGAGCTGGGGTCCCTGTGCCCGGGGCACAGGGGCACACGCAGGGCCAACGTCATGGCTGGCACTCTTGCCCTGGCCAAACTGGCCGCTCCGGAGCCGCCCAGGGTGGGGCTGGGGGCCTCAGGCAGGTCGCTGGTGCTGTGGGGGAGGGGCGGGGGGGCTCTGTGAGACCCTTGCTTGCCCAGGTGACATTCCCAGCGGGGTGTCTGGTGCCTGCGGAAGGGACGCGTGTGCTCCCAGCCCCCGTGGCCCCTGTGGCTCTGGCAGAGGTGTCTGGGACAGGTGGGCCCAGGTGGGCTCAGCAGGGTCTGCAGGTGCTGGGTCCTGCCTGGTTCCTGTCTGGGGACATCCCAGGCTTCTGCGGTCTGCTGGGGCCAAGGGGCTGCTCCAGCCCACAAGTCTGGGTGCAGGGTGGGCTGCAGGAGGGGCCTCTGGGTCCCCATGCTGGGCGCAGGGCTCGGTCGGAGAGGTGGGGACGGCGGTCACCCACAGCGGCCCCCTCGCCCTCCCTGGGGTTGCGGCTCGTGGGTCTGTTTGGGGGAATTCATGGGGGAAAAGGGATACTGCAGTGGAGGTGCCCGGCGCCTGTGGCCTCCTGGGGACACGAGGTGGCACCCACAGCCATAGTTCCAGGCCCTATGGCCTTGGGGCAGCTGGCGGCTTCCTCTGGGTGGGAGACACTACTCTCCCAGCGCCCGTGCAGCTGGTGGCCCTCCAGCCCTGGGCGTGGGGTCACGGGCCCTGCGGAGGGTCCTCCAGGAGGCTTTACCCCGTCACCCACCACCTGCCCCCATCCCTGCAGGAGTGCGGCTCACGAGGACAGCGACTCTCAGCCACGTGTGAAATGGGGACAAAAGCTGGTTTTCCTCGACCGCTGGTGCAGGCTGCGGGGAAGGGGGTGTCATGACCGCCCACTGCCCACGCCCCGGCCAGCAGCTCCAGCCCCGGCCCTGACGCCTCCTTGTCATGGCACACTACAGGGGCCGGCCAGGGCCACTGTCCCCTCTGTGTGCCCGAGCTGGCTGCCGCTGCCCCATTCGCCCGTTGGTCCTTCATTCGCTCCGTGACGACGGCTGAAGGTCCCCCGACACAGGGCCTGGGGACACAGAACAGGGAGGCAGTCACGGGGCAGGCCGTGGAGGGACGGCTGTGACACTCCTCCCGCGTGGCTCCGTGCATGGGGGCTTTCTTCTCCAGAGCCCCTGGGGAAGCCCAGCCCCGACACAGCCAGCCCCAGGCAGCTTCCTGTCCCTGGGGACCACAGGGAGGCTGGCTCTCCAGGTGGGCAAGTGACCACACCCTGTCCTTGAGGGCACGGGCGTGTCACAGGAAGGGCTGGTGACAGAACCCTGACTGGCCCCGGCAGGAAGTGTGGGTTCCAACCCTGTCCCTGTCTGCTGCACTGCCGGCCGGGCAGCCGAGCCTCTCTGGACCTCCTTCTTATTGGGGTGGGGGGGTCACAATGTTTTGTCACTCATGTGATTCGTGGCCTCTGAGCTCTGGGATGGGAACGCCCAGCCCAGTCCAGCCACAGTAGGTGCTCAGTTCACACCACCCAGAGCCAGCAGCATGAAAGACCTAGGTTAGATTCTACCTGCTAGAGCTGGCTTTGGCCGGGGGTTCCCTCCTGAAGAAGCAGGGGCATCCTACACAGAGACCAGGACAGGACACGGTGCTCTAGTCCCGGGCACAGGGGAGACTGAGATGGGCCCACCCTGTGCCCCCTGAGGACAGTGGAGAATGGCTGCCCCAAGCCTGGAGGGCGTTGCCCTGTGAGCATGTTGGTGGGCACGTGGGTGACGTAGCCCCAAGTGCCTGCAGACACCGGGCGAGACTCCTGGGTCAGAGGGGGTGGTCCAGGGATGGACCCATTGTGGGGGTGCAGGGACCGCTGGGGCACCCCTGGCTTCAGGATTGGGGCATAGGTGTTGGTTCCACTCGAAGCGGTCGGACCCAGGTCCTCAGAGGGCTGGGAACTGGGGTCCACGGCACGCCGGTCGGTAAGAGCCCTTGGTCTCAGGCCTGGGCAGCAGCAACCCACGTGGGTCACACTTCACAGCGGCCAGCACCACGTGCCAGGGCGTCACGTCACCTGCTCCTGCCAACAGCTCTGCCGTGCCCAGCTGCTGTTCCTCCCACTTTACGGAGGAGGAAACTGAGGCACAGAAAGGTTGAGAGATGGGCCTGAGGCTGCACAGCTAGGAAGAGGCAGATTCGGGCCCCACCGAGCTCAGCTGCACCAGGACTCGGGTCCTAGGCCCGACCCTGGACGGCTGCCAATAGGGGACCTTGTGCCTGGCTCATGCTGCAGCCGGACTCTTGGGCTCTTGGTTGGTTCTGCTTCCTCTGCTGCTGGGCAGTGCTGGAAGGACTGGGGGTGCGTGAGGGGACAGGCCAGGAGCACAAGCTTCTTGGAAGATGTCATCAGCACATGTGAAGGCCCTGCCCTCGCCTTGTGCTCCCAGGCCGGCAGCCTCCCCGCGCCCCGGCCCAGCATCCGGGAGGCAGCTGTGGGCTGGGAAGAGGGAGGGGTTTTCCTGCCAGGGTGAGCCTGGTCCCACCTGTGGGGAGCTTGCCCGGGTGCCCTCACCCCACTGCCAGGGAGCCCGGGCTCGCCCGCAGGCCCCACCTCCTGCCTGCTGCTTTCCTCCGTATGCCTCCACCAGCCCCCACCCCCACCCGCCGGGCTTGCTGGGGGGGCCCACCTGAAGCCCCCTCCCCTCAAGGCTTGGGCATGCAGGGCCTGGCCAGGCCTGGCCAGTCATCGGGCAGGTGTGGGGAGGGCCCAGCCAGCCACCAGACCTCGAAGGCCAGCAACGGGAGCTGTCCAGGAACCTGGAAGGAATGAATGAGTGACCTGGAAGATTTCAGGGTGACTCAAACTGCATTTGGAGGGAAAAACAACAACAACAACAACAACAACAAAACAAAACCAGACCTGGCCTACTGCAGGCCTCTTCCAGATTCACCTGGCAGTGTGGCCCCCAGGACAGAGTGGCCTCCACCTGGAGCCTGGCCAGTGGCCTCGGGCAGCTCCCCTGGCCTCTCCGAGTGCTAGTCTCCACGCCTATGGTGCAGGGACCTTGCAGGACAAGGAGGCAGGGGCCCCGCCGAGATGGCAGGACGCGGTGTCTCCAGTGGAGACCCCACACAGAGGCCAGCAACTTCGAGACATCTTCTGAATCACCGGCCACCGCTGGGTACTTGTCTCCGGTCCCTGCTGTCCTCACAGCACCTGAACTCACTCACTGGCAAGCTGGGGGCATCCCCGCAGCCCACCCACCCCAGAGCAGCACATCTCCACTCCCACGAGGTCCCGGCCTATGTTCAGGGGTGTGGGAATCTCGTGTATTGTGAAAACTTTAAAAAAAGATTCTGTTAAAACACACATAAATCGAATCACCTCTTTAGTCATCCTAGGTGCCACTTGGGGCTTTCCCCATGCTGGGCAGCCATCTCCTCTATCAAATCCAGGAACTTTCCATCACCTCAGGTGGAAATTCCACACCTCCTGCGTAGTCACTCCCTGTCCCTCCTCCCCCAGCCCTGGCAACCACCGTTCCACTTTGTCTTTACAATTTTCCATTCTGGGCATTTGTTGACCTTCCTCCACATTATGCCAAGGGCTCCATTCCTTTTTATGGCTAAATAATATTCCATTGTATGGATATACCACATTCTGTTTACCCACTCATGTGTAATTGAGCAGTTGGGTTATTTCCACTCCTTGGCGATTGTAAATAGTGCTGCCACGGACATTCATATGTAAGGCTTTGTTTAAACACCTGTTTCATTCAATTCTTTTGGCTCTATGCCAAGAAGAAAAATTTCTGGGCAACTCAATGTTTAACTTTAACTCTCTGCCAAACTGCTGTGTGCAGAGGCCACTGGGCTTCCCGCTCCCACTGAGTGGGGGAGAGCCCCAGTTTCCCCACGTCCTCGCCAACACTTGTTATTTTCCAGCTTTTCTTTTTAAAATCACGCTCGTCCTGGTGGGTTTAAGGTGTAGCAGTTCCCGCATGAAGTGAGGCTGGTCACCTTCAGGGGCTAGGCTGGCCGTTGGTGTAGCCTTCCGGAAATGCCTCTCCAAGGCCCCTTTAAAATGGGGGAGTTTGTCTTCCTGCTGTTAAGTTGTAGGAGTTGCTTCTGGGGATCCACTTGTCCGTTAGTGGGGAGCTCTCCCATCCCACAGAGCCTTGGGGACCCCACATGGGCCTCTGCCGAGACCAGGATGCAGCCCAGGCTTGGCCCCGTCCTGCTGAAGGTGCGGACACAGTCACTGAGGGGTCACGGGCTCTGGGCTCTTGAGACGAGTGCCCCCTGCAGGCCCCTCAGGGCCAGGGGCCGAGGTGTGGAGCACGGTGGGGCTGTCACCTGGGTCTGGAGGGTCAGCAGAGTTTGCCTGGCAGATCAGGGGAGGGGGGCAGCATCCAGGCAGAGGGACCTGCAGGCACAAAGGTGGGAGGTGGGGACAGAGGCCAGACCCGCGGTCTCCAGGTGAAGGCAATGTGGATGGCTCTGAGCAGGCGCTGACCTGGCCAGGTCTGGGTGCTAGTGGTGTCGGCCGTGGGAGCTGCCTGGAGGAGGGAGACCAGGGCTGTGGCCGTGGCAATGGTCCGGGGCTGCTCCCAGGGTCCTTTGGGGTCCCTTGGGTGGACTCCAGCAGACAGTGGGGCTCTGTGTCCCGAGCCTACTGGGAGAACTCTGAGTGAGAGCATCCTTTAGATCCAGAACCGGGACCTGAAATGGCTCCAGCTTAAGGTGGCGGCGGTGCCTGCTGGGTTCCCATCCATCTCGCTGCCCGGCTGGGTTCCCATCCGTCTCGCTGCCCGGCTGGGTTTCCAAGGATCTACAGTTACCTTGGGCTGAATTCCCCAGATTCCAGCCCGCTCCCAGCCCCGCCCGTCCAGATGCCCTTCCTCTACGCCAGCCTGGGGCGTGTCTGCCCATTGTGCCCGTGGGAGACCCAGGGGGATCTTGGCCAGATTAGCGGGTGGGGCGGGCAGGCGGGGCAGGAGGATTGGGTGTCACAGGGCCCGGCTGCAGCACGTGCTGGGGGCTCGGGCCACACGGGGACTGTCCAGCTGCCTTGGCGCTCCGCGTCCTGGAAAAACACTGCTCAGGAACACGGGCAGGCCTGGGAGGAGGAGGCGCCCACCGCGCTAGGGCCCCGGGCCGGCGGTGGCCCACCTCCCGCTTGCCTCACCGGGCGGGCCTGGGCTGCTGTTTTGAAAGCAGCCTGCCTCGCCTCTGTTTTGCCATTCTTGAAAACCCAACAGTCGGCACAGCCGCTGTGCAAAACAGTTTGGCAATTCCCCAGAAAACCAAAGAATCACTGCACAAGCCAGCAGCTCCACTCCTAGGTACCTGCCTGCCGGAAAGACCGAGAACGGCTCGACAAAACCCTGCACCAGGGCGCGGCCGCGGCACTCAGCACGGCCGGCGGGTGGGAGTAACCCAAGTCCCTCTGAGGGGCACAGACAGACGGGCCGTGGCCCCCACGCCACGGAAGAGTATGCACCCTTAAAAGCAGGAAATGGGGTCGTGGGCCGCGGTGTGGGTGGGATTTCGAAGCAGGGTGCTCCAGTGGTAGGAGCGCGCACAGAAGGCCCGGGTTGTAGGATTCCATCGTGAGAAATGGCGGGAACGGCCCCGTGGGAACGAGAGCAGATAGTGGCCGCCAGGGCCGGGCAGGGTGGGAGGGGCTGCGAGGCGCATGGACCTTCCTCTCCGGGTGATGAAAACACCGTGCCACCTGATGGAGGGCAGAGGCACGCCCTGTGTGTCCTAAACGCCGGGGAATGCCACGCTTCGGAATGGTTCGATCTAGCCACCTCGTTAAACAAACAAACAAACAATCTCGCTGCTGACACCCCAGTGGAGAGTGAGCTGGCAAGAGGCTTCCTGCCCGGAGTTGCCAGGAGGTTAGTCACCCAGGTGCCCGCAGGGCAAGGAAGCGGCCGTGCAAGGGGCGCCCTGCGGAGCCAGCACACAGTAGGTGCTCAGTTCATTGCCCTCTGTGTCCGTCTCGAGCAGCTGGTCACCCCGAGGCTGCCGTGGCCCTCCTGGGTGCAGCTTCCTCCTGTGGTTGGTTGTCTGAGCCCGTGTGGTGGTGGGCACAGGGGTCTTAGAGGCCCGTTTTGTGGATGTGGAAACTGAGGCTCAGGCTGCCCTCCCAAGGTCACCTGCAGGCTGGCGCTGGCCCACTTGCTCGGAAGCCGCCTGGCTGGGCCCAGGCTGTGCATGAGGGAGTGGAGGGACGGTGGCACGGCTGCGTGGAGACCGGGGCCGATGAGCTGAGACGGAGCCATCAGATCCCAGGTGTGATGGCCTCTGACCTGCCGGGTCTGGGGATCCAGGGTCCCTACGCTTCGCGGGACTGAGCTTCTGTGGATCTGTGATTCTGTGGATCTTGCGATCCTGGGGCCGGGAGGGCCCGGGCGTGGGTGTTAGTGGCAAGTGGCCCTCGAGGGCAGGGATCTGCTGTTCGCTGCTGGGCAGGACTGTGCCCAGGGAGGTGCTTGGTGGAGACTCACCCTGCCAGGCTGTGCGGGGGTGGGTGGGGAGGCAGGTGCCCGTCCCGGCCTCACAGTCTCAGTCTCTCTCCTCGCCTCCGCAGAGCCCTGTCGTCCGTGGTGGCCCTGGGCGCCAACATCATCTGCAACAAGATTCCTGGCTTGGCCCCGCGGCAGCGCGCCATCTGCCAGAGCCGGCCCGATGCCATCATTGTGATCGGGGAGGGGGGCGCAGATGGGCATCAACGAGTGCCAGTACCAGTTCCGCTTTGGGCGCTGGAACTGCTCCGCCCTTGGTGAGAAAAACCGTCTTCGGACAAGAGCTCCGAGTAGGTAAGCAGCCTGGGGCTCGCGGCTGGCCCTGGGGACGGGGGCGGGGCAGGCCGCCCACCAGCACCCTGGAGGCCAGGCCAGGCCCCATGGTGATGTTCCGCACGCGCCTCCACTGACCAGTACCATGGCATCTTGTCCCCGAGCCCTTCTCCAGGCCTGGCTTGGTGGGGGCACCCAGGAGGACCCAGACCTGGCCTGGTCCCCGGGACACACTGTGTCTGGGGCGGGGAAGCCTCAGGGGCCAGCCTGGGGGCATGAATGCGTCCTGGTGGCGAGGTGTGGACAGGGAGCAGCAGGAGGCTGAGGCCTGGCATCCTGCGCGGTGGGCAGGCGCATCCTGCTGTGGGCGGCAGCCTCCCGGCCTGCGCTGGCCACTTGTCCTCCTGTGCTTTGGAAAACAGGGGCATGTCGCTTCCTCTGTGACAGTGCCCGGCCCCCGGGAGGGCGGGGGAGCTGTCCTGAGTCCCTGAGGGAAAGGGACGCAGCAGGGGAAGCGTGGGAGCCCCGGGCGTGCTCTGGCTTGGGCGGAGGCCGAGCAGGGGTGGACTGGGCGGGGAAGGGGCAGGCCTGTGCGGTGCTGTCCACACTGTCCCCATGTCCCCAAGGCCCCGCCTGCCTCACAGCCTGGGGGCAGGCCTCGCGGTGCCGGTTCTCAGAGCGACAGACGGGGCGGGCCCCATCCCAGGGCCCAGAGAGTGGCTCAAGGGAAAACTGGCCTCCATCGCCTGCCTGGGTTAGAACCCAGCCGCGTGGCCTTGGCCACCCGCTCCCGGCTGCTCTCAGCTTCCTTGGTACCGGGAACTCCGAGCCAGCAGGCCTTGTCTGGGTCTCTGGTGCTCCTCCCAGTGATTGCATGCAGTTGGTGCTCAATAAACTACAGTTGGCTGTATGACAGTGGGTTAGTAATTTGACCTACCGTGTGAGGGTCACGTGCGGTGGAGCGTGCTGTCTGTCTGTGGGGTGCCCAGCCTGCCGGGCCCAGCATGCGCTTCTCACCAGAGGCTGGGAGCCGGGGCCACCAATCAGGGTGGCAGCTGTGGGACCTAGGCCAGAGCCGGGCCCTGCTGGCTGGGAACGCTGGTGTGCAAGCAGGTGGCGCAGGGGAGAGCCCCTGGGGCCCCTTTGCGGTGAGCAGCCCGTGGGTGGCACCTGGCGCAGCCAGGAGGATGGCACCACCACCCCCTAGGGCTGTGCCACCCAAGTGCTGCTCCCCCAGATGCCAGCTGGGGAGGTGGGGGGCGTCGCACCGGGCCCGCAGAGCCGTGCTGGCTTCGGCCCCAAGGCGCCCGGCTCTGGCACCGGGAACACCCCGCGCTCCGGGCGGCCGGTGGCGAGGCCTGCTGCCTCTCGGCCTGCACGAGGCAGAGCTGGGTGTGGGCTCAGGTGTCCGCCACCCCTCTGGTCACCCTTGGTGCCTCACCGTGTCCCGTGGTGCGCATTGTGGTGCCACCCCGGTCCCCTTGCTGAGTGGCACGCTGCTCCTTCCTGGGGCTGACAGGGGTGGGGACCCACAGGAGGGGCCGAAGCCAGGGTCTCAAAGGCCACCCTTCCTTCAAGGCAGGGCGGCCTGGCTCTCCCGGACACCTCACCCTGCCCCAGCTGTGTGGCTTCTCTGTAGCTTATTTGCAACTGGTGTCCCCTGTCACCCTGTCACCCTTCCCTGGCTCTTCCTCGCGTCCTGCTGCTCTACCTCCTCAGCCTCGGCTGGGGCCAGCTCAGCCCAGGACAGAATGCCTGGCTTCCCCGGTGATGGAGGCCCAGGCTCAGCCAGGAGGGCTCTGGCAGCAGGCCCAGGGGCTGAGGTCCACAGCTGGGCCCTGTGTCACCCCCGACCAGCTCAGCGCCCGGGAGTCACGAGCAGCGAGTGGCCAGTGGTGTGGGAAGGCCCGCGTCACAGGTGTGCTGGGTGCTGGGCACGGCGGGAGCCAGGCCAGGGGCTGGCGGGCAGCCGGGCGCTTGTGGGGGCAGCTACCCAAGCGGTGCCAATTAATGATTGGCCCCAAGAGGGGGACAGTCCCCTCAGGCCTTGCCGTGACCTTGGGCCAGGCCTGAATCTTGCGTGCACAGGAAGCCCCTGAAAGGGCAGGTCGACCCCGCGCAAGGCCCCCTTCCAGCCGGCCGAGGGGCTGCAGGTCCGGGGCTCACCACGCCCATGGGCAGATCTCCGCATGACCACCTGGCCCTGGCCTTGACCGGGCCCTGTGGTGCGCCACTCTTCCCCCGCCAGGCCTCCCTCCGCTGGCTCGGTCTCCCCTGGTGCCTGCAGCCTCCGCCCGCTGGTGGGGCCCACCCGGGACGTTTCCCGCTGTGAGCTGTGGCCCGAGCCCCCGCCCCAGTGCCTCTCCTGTGGGCCGGGAATGAGCCTGGGGAGCCTTGTTCTGCCAGGTGATGGGGACCAGCGGACACGTGACAGTGGGGACACCTGCATTCCAGGGGCGTCCGTCAGGACTCGGGTCCCCAGGGCTCCTGGGAAGGCGGTTTCTAATGGGCAGCATGGTCAGGTGGGGTTCTCACTGGGGCTTCCTGGAGGGTGACTCAGAGGGGAACGCAGGGAAGGTGGCTCCAGGGGCCGGGGGACATGTGTGAGGCTTGGAGGCCTGGAAGTTGGTGGCCTTTTCCTGGAACTGCAGGACCTTTGAGGGCGGCCAGCACTGGGAGGCCTGAGGCTGGGGGCGGGGCGGGGAAGCCCTGAGCCCCTGCTTGGAGCGGGGCCCCCTGCCCTCCAGCCCCTCCCGGGCTGAGCCCCCAGGACCAGGAGCCCAGACCTGGCCTTGACTGCGTGCAGCCCGGCTCCACCCGCTGCCAGGGAACGCGGAGTCCTGCCGTCATGTGCCGGCCCCAGACATGACCAGGCATAGGGCGCCCTCCCCAGGAAGGAAATCCCACCCTGACTGCGTGTGGGGCGAGAGCATTTTGATATATCGACTAAATAAAATACCACCCAATTAAGTCCACCTGTTATTTCCACCACTCCTAATGTGACTTCTGGAAAATCTTCAGAGGACACCTGTGGCTCACTTGAGATTTTGCTGGGTGATGCTGCTCTCGGAGGGGACAGGAGTAGCCCTGAGTCACCTGGTCAGGACAGAGGGGACATTTGAACCAGATCTGACGGTGTCTTCCCAGGTGGTCTTGTCTAGTATGGGGTGGGGCGGTCTGAGGCCGGGGTCACCTGCCAGCTGCTTCCTGGGACAGTCAGTGCAGGGGTGGGGCACAGCTCCCTTCCTCAGCCCTGTTGTCTTTCAGCATGCATTGAGCACCTGCTGCACGCCAGGCTGGGGCTGTGCCCAGGGTGCCCTGGGAGCGGGGGCTCCTGGGCCGGCGGGAGGCAGTGCTTGCTGGTCCCAGTGTCACAGTGGCCATGCCCAGGCCGAGGACCCGGCCTCCTGTGCACTGGGCTCATGCCACCCTGGGGCAGGGCCAGTGGAGGCAGCAGAACAGACGTCGCTGAGCCCTGGGGTCCCGGCAGCCAGAACTCTGGGACAGGTGGGAGCTCGAAGGTCAAGGTCACAGGACGTCCCTGGAGGTGAGCTGTCAAGCCGCTCCCTGCCCAGGACGGGAGGAAGCCTCTGGCTCTGGGCGGAGCTCTGCCCCTCTGCTGGAAGGCCGGCCAGCCTGGGAGGCCTCTCCTCAGGGGCCGTGGGGGAGCCCAGGGCGGACCCACTGTGGGGGTCACCTGGAGTGTAGCACCCGGGTGCTGTGGGCTGGGTGGTGGCCTGTCCTCTGGCCCCAGGCCTCTTGGTAGTCATCCAGGAGGGGGGGAGAACCCACCTGGGCTGCTTAGGTCCCACTGGGTGACCTGGAGCACAGCCCCCGTCCTTGGGGCCCGGCCTACCACCTGTACCAGGAGGGGCTGAGGCCAGGCCTCTGCCAGGACTTGGCTGCTTGGACTGGGGCAGGAAGGCCCACTCGGTCAGCGCAGCACTGCCCACAGGGAAGTCCTTGAGCAGGGGGTCTGGGCACTCTGTCCACTGAGGCAGGACGTGGGTCCCGGGGTGGGCAGGGACACTCCCTCAGAAGAGCAAGACCCCGTCCCAGGCTCTGCTGCCGGACCCTGGCCGCCAGTTCTGTCTCCACTGTGGCGTCCCCACCGTGGGCGGGGCTCTGTGACAACCTGCTGGCTTCAGGCTCTGTGGTGGCCGGGTGTCGGTGGGGAAGCGAGGCTCCCACCTGCAGGAGCGGGAGACGCTGGTAGTCCAGCCGGAGCCCCGTGGACCACGGCCCCGACAGGGTCCCGGAGCGGGGAGGCCTTGGGGACCCAGGGCCAGGCAGGAAGTGGACTCTGGCGTCACCACAAGCAGGCAGTGGCTGGTTTGGTCACTGAAAGAGACAGGGGGCCTCCTGAAGGCAGCCGCCAAGTCCGCGCTGGACAGGGCGAGGCTGGGCCCAGGCAGGGCTCTCCCGGGGGAAGCTCCAGAGGCCAGCGCGGGCAGACCCGGGCCCAGCCCACACGTCTCCTCCCTGTGTCCCCCGTCCGGGTCCTACGCGCTCTGGGTCTGCGCCCCTGCACAGCTGGGGCACGACCCACCCAGGGGCTGCGCTGCGTGTGAGGGCCACCGCTCGGCACAAAGGCCCGGGGCGCGGGCGTGCCGGCGTGTTCGGACCTGGCACGACTTTCCCAAGTGCTCTGTTTATGACAACGGCAGGGAAGAGCTTAGTGTGGAGACACTGACTCAGCCCAGCCGGGCGTGGGCGGGCGGGCTGCGGAGAGGCAGGGACAGAGGGGACAGAGGGACGCGGAGAAGCAGAGAGGCAGGACGGACAGCGACAGATGGGAAGGTGCATAGAAAGAGGGCAGTGTCCACACGTGAGTGACCACAGGCACACGCACTGCACACGTGCACACACACAAGCACACAGGCGTGCACGCTTACACACGCGCACACTGCACACGCTCACACACACAAGCACACAGGCATGCACGCTTACACACGCGCACACTGCACACATGGCACACACACAGCACACAAGCGTGCACCCTCACACACGCGCACACTGCACACGCTCACACACTGCACACACACAGTGCACACACACAAGCACACAGGCGTGCACTCTTACACGCGCACACACGTACACACGCACACACACCCATGCAGGCCTTTGCTTGCCCACTCGGGTGCCCTGCCCCAGAGTCAGTCCTGACCCTGGGGGGGGTGACGGCTGCACGGGCGCTGACTGTGCCCTTCCTACTGTCGCCTGGCCACGCCCGCCCCGTCAGCCCTCGCTGGGCTGTGTGCGGGTCTCCCTGCCCTCGCTCAGCAGGGGCATGCTCAGGTGTGGGTGCGAGGTGGCCCCCCGCCCTCCCAGGCAGAACACAGACGGGGGCCACGTGGCCCGAGCCTGGGGGGCTCAGAGCGAGGCCTGCACCCCCAGCTCCCATGACTGGGCCCAGGCTGGGCCCAGGCCAGGGCGTGGGCAGCCACAGAGGGACGGACTGGGCCCACCTGGGTCCCTGGGCTTCCCTGCCGGAGCCCCATGCCAGCGCCCATCTCAGAGCCCCCAGCCCAAGACCCCTAAAACCAGGATGTGGGCACTGCCCCGGCTCGGCTGGACGACTCAGGAGCCCGTGCGGCCTGGGCATGGCACCACCGCCCTCTGTCCAATGTTTCCACCTGTGAACCGACCACGTGGGGGGCAGTATCCGCCCCAAGCCAGACCTGGGAGGATCCGGGGGACCCAGGGGGCTGGGGCTGGGCCAGGGTCTCAGATGACCAGGGAGCTGGACAGCCCCACTGCCTCGGGGCCACGCCTTCCTGCCTCAGCCAGCAGCCCCCCGACTTGTGCTCGGAACGTCCCTCGAACAGAAGGGCCTCTGAGGAGAGGGCAGCGGAGCCCGCCGCACCTGGCCTCCCCGGCTGCCCTGGGAGGCTGAGGCCCAGGCGTGGGGTCGTGAGCCCGGCTCCGTCTGGACATGGGCTGGCAGGGCTCGGCGAGGGCCGTCTCCTGGATGCCGAGCTCCAGGGCCTGCTGCCCCGTCCCGCCCTGCTGTCCCTGAGCACCTTACGCTCTCCTCGGCCAAGGTCACCCTCGTTTCACCCAAGCTCCTCTCTACCTGCCTCTTGGTGACGGCCACCCCCAGCAGTGCCAGTCCCTCCTGGAGCAGTCTGTCCCAAAGCCCATCGCCCTGTCCACCTGCTGACCCACGGCTGGGCCCTCACACCGTGTCCCCCCTCAGCTCCTGCGCTGGCAGTGCCCTTGCTGTGGGCTCCGTGGGGCGTCTTGTTCCTGCCCAAGCCATGCCGTCGGCCGGCGGCTCCGCTCCCCTGCTAGAGGAACACCCTCGGAGTCCCCCGACACCACCCAGGCCGGACGTTTCCACTGCAGCCCCCCTGCCACTTGGCCCCATGGCGTGTGTGGGTCCTGTGGCCTTCAGTGTGGCCGCTGTGCCACCACCATGCACGTCTTCACCCTCCTGGAGGAGCCCGCCTGCTCGGGAGCTTCCTAGGTGTGGGCACGGTGGCCGGGGCCCTTCTGCTCGGCCCCAGGCCCGGACGCACTCACCCCCTGCCCTCTCCTGGGCCTGCGCCTCCTTCTTCACCCACCTGTAGGAGCCCTGTTTGGGGATTGACTTGAATTGCAGTTGACTATGAGCCGTGGAGATTTGGCCATTGTCGCCACCCGTAGTCTCACGGAATTTGTTGCGGGATCTCGAGTGACTTGGCCGAAATTGCTGATCGGGTCAGCGCCATTTTAGGGTGTGTTTGGCGTGTGTTAGTTGTTGTTAGAACCAGAGAGAAAAGTTATCAGAATAAAAAGCTGTTTGTCTCCAGTTTGCTTCTGAAGTTCTTCCCGCGGCTCCGGCTCCGTTGCTCCAAACGCTTCAGGCGGCAACACCCACCCACAGCTGGTGGCCGTTACCAATGCTGCCGCTGTGGCCGCGTGTCTGGGACGTGGTGTGGACGCGTACTCCTGTCTCTCAGGCACGTGCCGGGGGGGTGGGACAGCCGTTGTGTGGTGGCCCCATGCGCTGGCCTTGGGGACCTGCTGGCCTTTGCGGGGCACAGCGCCTGCTCCTCTGTTGCCACCTGAAGCGATGGCCGCTTGGAGCAACGGAGCTGCGGGAAGAAGTTCAGAGGCGAACTGGAGACAAACAGCTTTTTATTCTGATAACTTTTCTCTCTGGCTCTAACAACGACTAACACGTGCCACACACCACCAAAATGGCGCTGACCCGATCAGCAATCTCGGCCAAGTCACTCGAGATCCCGGGCCAAGTCCCGTGAGACTACGGAAGGCGACAATGCCCAAATCTCCGTGGCCCATAGTCAACCGCAATTCAAGCCATCTCCCCAAACAAGGCTCCTACACTCCTCCACATCTCAGGACACCTGCCGCCGTCCCCTCTGGCTTCAGCCGTCCGGGCTGTGACGTGGCCTCCGTGTGATTGCGTTTTCCCGACAGCCCAGATCATAGCGCATCTTTCCGCAGGTTTACTGGCCGTGTTTATAATTTTTTTTTTCATTTTTTAAAAAATATTTATTTATTTGCTTTAGTTGTACACAATGCAATGCATTTATGTTTACGTGGTGCTGAGGATCGAACCCGGGCCGCGCACGGGCGAGGCGAGCGCTCTGCCGCTGAGCCACAACCCCAGCCTTATGATTTTTTTAAAGAAATGTCTGATTAGACCCTTTGACCATTTTTAACAGAATTATTTGCTTTTTCAGAGAGAATTGTTGGGCTGTTGAGGATGTCGTTAAAAAATAAAGGAAAAAAACGGGTGGGGACAGTTGGCGAGAGGAGGGTGGCTGGAGCACTGGCCATGGGCAGGCACACACATCCACGCCAGGCCACTGCCCAGCTCACGGGCCCGTGGGCACGTGTGGGGCACATGCAGGGGACGCCCAGTATGTGCAGACCCCGTCAGATGCCTGCGGGCCACTCGTGGGGTGAGGAGCGTGGACCTGCCCACCTCTGGGGCTGTGCGTGGCTCTTCTGGCCATATTGTGGCACCCTGTGGGGACACAGGGACACAGACGGGACCCAGCTGGCCAGTTGTAGGCTCTGGGCTGGCATTTGAGGTGTCAGGCTCTGAGTCCCCTGACCCCCAGTTTCCAGAGGGACTCTGGGCCCCGGTGGCTCCAGGCCTTGGGTGGTACCTCTGTTACTTCAGGCCCCAGTTCCCCACTGTCTGAGTTGGTGTGTGGCCTGGGGCAGTGTGCTGCCCTCTGGGCCTCAGAGTCCT